>CM060078.1:19244590-20739590 GCA_030533445.1 Cyprinodon diabolis
AACTACAGACTCCAACAAGGATGGTGCCTGTTACATCATTAAATGGTGCAGAATAAAATTTGCTGAATGTCACCTTTACACTGAAAGAGCCTTATGTAAGACAATGTTAATTCTCTCTGCAGGTATATTTCAATTTTGCAGAGGGAGAAGATGTTACGAAAAAAGACAATATAGTGCATATGTAAATATATATATATATATATATATATATATTTACCCGTAAGAAGAAAGGGAACTTCTTTCCATAGAAGCCAACTCTGAAGAATTCCGGCTCTAATCTTTGCTGGTCCATTATTTTGTCATACAGGGATGCTTCCCTCATCTAACAAAATAAATAAAACAATATTTAAAAAAAGTTATTCACAGTATTTGTTTCTTTCTTTTGAAACGAAAAAGTAAAATGTTCCACCTGCTGCTCTCACAGCTTACCCTCATTTTGCTCAAGTTCCTATAGTCGTAGTACGACTCGTACTGATCTGCAAGCTCCCTGCACAGGATGATGCCATTCTCCCAACACTGGCGATTCACAAAGAAAGAAAACAGATAAAACATCAGAAACTAAACTTGGTATGTAGGGTAGCAATCAAAACACTTGATGGCACTATTGAGCTATCAAAAATCAAAAACCAAATGCATCCTGTCCACAGACAGGTACTGTTACAGAGCACAGCAGAATTGCTAATTAAACAGAAGGCTTTTGTTTCCTGCTGCCTCCTGGCCCCTGCGCTGTCGTACCAGCAGATGGTGAAGCCGCTGAATGGAAGGGAAATTTGGACTATTAGTGAAAAGAGGAGTAGTTTGAAAAACTCTCTCAATTCATATGGGATGTTGACATTTTCAATCATACGTCTCAGCCACAAGTGAGCATTTGCAAGCAATAGCATCAGAATAACAATAAAACCTGCTTAACTGTGGAACAGTTGCTGTATTCAGCTAAAATGAGAGAAAAAAGCAGCATAAAATGAACAGTAATGTTTTATACGTACATATGGAGAAACCTAGATCATGTTGTGTGTTGGCTCACCTTTCCCCTGTCGAAGTTCTGAATGATGGTGAGATGCAAGAACTCCTTTCTCTGCCACTCACTCTGCATGGGGTAGTTAAGGAACTCTCTGAGCGGCCTGTCTGACCACTCGAGTAACTCATCATACAGCAGCAGGGTGTAGGAAGCCTCTGCAAAATAAACACAATAGCAACTGTTCAGATTGGAGATTTTGAGCAAAAGAACAATTTGATGACATTAAAAAAGCTTTTCAGATGCAGCTACACATCTTTAACTTTGTGATGTTGGAACCAAACGTTTTCATTAATTTTACTGGTATTTTATGTTATTATTTGATGTTCTGTTGGAATGGCAAATTAGGCTAAAATGCAAGCCTTAAGGCTCAGTTATGCCTGAAGGACGTACGCAGACATGACGTCTGCAACTTCCATACTCCATTCAGCTTTTCCTCTTGTACCTAATATTCTGAACAGCTCCTGGACAGGCAGCATTTTACAAGGAAGAAGAATACATAGCTGTTGCCAGCTTTTTAAAAGCCTCTTCATGACAGTAGATTTCACAAGATGTCTTTAGAAGTTTATATTTGCAAAACCTAGTCGGCAGGATCTGGTACTCGTCAATTATGTTTTTTAAAAAATGTACACAAAAAAAATGTCCTAGGTCCACGAAATGGAAATTCTGTCCGTGCGGATGCTGAGCTTGGGGGCATGAAAGTTAAAATGGCATAATTTAGCAACTTGGACCTCAAGCATAAAAGCTATATAAGGCATCTAACAGGTTTTCTTACAGAATTACTCAAATTGGGAATCAATTGTGTTTTCAAACTCTGACCAAATGATCAAGCAAGTTTTGCAAACTCTAACAACTCTTTTTTTATTTAAATGGGACTAGCTGCAAATATAGAGACTTTTTATAGTGTTCTTAATTAGTCTTGCTGGCGATCGAGCCTTATCCTTTTCTTCCAACAAACATTGTCAGATTTTGAAATGCAAATGGTTTTGGGACATATTCTGATGGACACATACACTGACCGGAAGTACAGCTTGATAGAAAAAATGTTTTTTGCAGCTTGTCTTATATCAGTAGTGCCTCTGACCAGCATCCCTATATTTGCTGAATCCCACACATTTTGATGATTCCACCATGTTTCTACATGAGGACATTTATGTATTTATGTAGGTTGATGTATCTATGTATATATTTTGCCACAGTTTTTCTATCTTTTTCATTCTTAAGAAATGATAAAACATAAGATCTCAATAAAACATATTTGTGGTAAAAATGTGCCAAAACGTAGAAAGGTTCAAAGAATATGAACACTAAGATAATGACAGATAAAGTACCAGATGCATAGTATAAAAAAGACAATCTCTCTTTGAAGGGAGTACCTGTGTAGTTTTGAGCTTTTAGGTGGAGTTCATATAGTTTGTGGATGTAGCGGATGTACATTTCCTCCTTGTTGAGTTCAGTTTTGTAGAAGTTCTGCAGACATGTGATTGAGTTGAAAGGGATCCAAAAAAGATGGAAGGAAAATGGGAGAAAGGCAATTGAAATAATCAATTTAAAGTTGGAAATAAGCACAAAAATAATAATAAAAAAAGATAAGACATATCAGATGCATAATCACAAAAAACATTCACCCACACACCCATAGGATGTATTTAGTTACATGAATTTCAGCAAACATTTCAATGCATAAAGGAACAAACCAGAACCACTTTGCACATGAAAGAGTACTTGTCTTCATATTATATTAATATATTCTTTTTTGAAAAAAAAAGAATAAATTATACTTTGAAAATGATCCTATAACATGTGTTTTATGGTTTGTATTGCTATTAAGATTAACATTCTAATTGTAAATAATGTGTCATTTCCCATCCTTTATAATGAAGATCAATGAGAATGACTTGTCCTGTGGCTCCTTGTCTGCATAAGTCATGTGACCTGCTCTAAAGATAACAATTAGTGTAACACTAAAACAGTTGAAATACAAATTATTAAAGGTTATAAATTGTATTTTTTTTAATCGGCTGAGGTAGTGGGGTTAAAGTGAGACATATTAATGGTGGAAATTTTCAAAGAGTCATATCAAAACAGAGCATGGACATGCTAGAGTTAGCCTTCAGCACATGGCATAAGAACAACTGTGGGAGATATATCGGAGTTTTTGAAAACAAAAAACAGGGTCTATACGGGTTACTATGAAAAGATAATGAGGCTGTCCTGCTGAAATCAAGAAGGGACAAAGTACCAATTACTTTAGAGAACAAGTATTGCCATAGCAACCTGTGGGACAATTCTGAATTCTCATTCATATACATGGTCCGTTTCTCAATATGTGTACTCGTGCGTTCTCATGTGCTCAGTAATCTAGAAACTTCATCACCCTCAGCCCTAGTACAGTTCCAATTCACAAGAACGCGAAGACTGAGAACAGACAAAGTCCCCGGATGTTGTTCTCACCCCTCGCTATTTACCCAGCATGCATCAGAGCAGACTTGTCCATTCTTGAGATTAATAGCTGTCCCAGCATGCACTGCAGCAGCTTTCAACGGAGCGCTCCATTGAAAGCTAAAAGTTCTCATTTCTGTTGCTGTTGTTCAATAAAAGTATCTTTTAAGATCATTTGAGGCGAGAATATTATACTTTAAAGCGTCACTATACGGTCCATTTACCAAGTTAAGGCATAATTTTAAAAAAATTCCGAAGTTGAGAGGACCAGCAGACCTCCGAGGGTAGCGGCAGCCTTGGCTAACCGCAGCCCTCTCTCGGCATAGCCGTGTGTTAAGGACCGTTGGCTCTAATGCCGAGTTTTTTGCTTTATTTGGCAAAATGTTGATTTGATTTGTGTTTATCTGACTGTTAATTATTATTCCCCCCACTAAATAAAAAATAATAATAATTTATTATTATCCATAGACTATTAATAACAGGAGGTGAAATGCAGCTCTAGACGAGCCGGGGATATGGTGACATCATCAGTACGCTTCTGTTCCAATTGACCCATATGTATGCTGCGTACTCCCGTTCTCACCAAGTCCATACTTTCCTGTGTTCTTCTCAAGAACATACTTGGCGAGGACAAGAGTCCGTACTCGCATTCTAGTGAATTGAAAAACGGCCATGGTAGTTCCAAAAACACCTGGTATAACGTTACATTGATCAGTATGTGTAGAACCACTGTTAGCTTTTGCTTGTGTAAACAATCTGTTTGTTAACTTTATGCCACTAACTTATCGTTAGCCAATTCTGAATTTTCTGAGTAAAGGACATGACAGAGGCTGTATGATACTGATAAGGTCAGTCAATTATTTGTCCTTGTTTCTCTTGAAACCAATAATGTAATTTAAATTGCTGCACCATTTTTGTGATCTTGTCTTTTTTAAAGTTGAAATGCAACTGCTTAAGGGCATATATTACAATAATGTTCATATATCAACCGGATGTTTATATGAGTGCAAGTTAAAGAAAAATAATCTGTTTAAGGAAAGAGCATGCTATAAACTTACCAGTAAGCTGACAGTGCAACCAATCTTTTTACCATCAACTTCCCCCAACTTCATACAATCCCTGGGGATCAAATACAAATATATAAAACTAATTGTCATGGGAACTGAAGCAGACAGCCTCATGCATCTCGGAAGACAAGTGTGAGTGAGTGTGTGTGTGATCTTTGACCTGTAGTCCAGCAGCCTTTCCATCAGACGAGTGACGGTTGCAATCAGAGAGATCCCGCTCTCCCTCCACGTCTCCCTCTCAATCTTCTTCAGCAGGCTACAGGACAAATGAAGAGAGACAAGAACAAGACAGAGAGAACGTCACGATCTGAAAAGACGAGAGAGAAAGAGGTGGAATGGAAACACAAGCAGCAATGGAAGAAATTACTGAAGAAAAAAGATGGCACAAAGCAAGGAGGAAATTAATCTCAGTCATGCAAGGATCACCTATGCTTGTAGGCTCGCCTGCTGGAGTTATAATATAAAATCAAGCAAAATATAGATTATAAGAACTGGCTGGTTTGATGGAAAGTTAGAACACACACACTAGAGCTCTTTCTGGGTCCGACCAATCGTTTCCCCTGTTTCCTTTTACAAAGACGACACAGAGACCAAAGAGGAGAGCATCTTACCTAGGGTACGGACCAAACAGAGGAATTCTACTCCAGGCGGGAAGCATAGGCGGAATAAATTAATATTAACATGATTAAAATCAGCACAAACTTAGACAGCTCAGCTTACGGGGTGGATAAAGTCAGCAGGTGGGACAATTATAGGAGAACAAAATAGAACTAAAATATGCAGAAATGATAGAAAATCAATCTATTGCAATTTAAACAGTAAAAGCAAAACGTTAAAGACTAGAACAAATAAAACAACGATGATAATAATAATAAAATCAGATTATGATAAAAATTTATTCTATTGCATATGTACAGTCACATCACAGATTACATATAAACATTAATCTGCATCAGTATTTGGTGATCTAGATACAGTCTGTTATCTCATATGTGTATCAGTTATGGGAATGTGAAGGATTTACAACAAAAACATCACAGTTTGATTCCCACCTACAGTATCTTACAAAAGTATTCATATATTTTAAACTTTTAGACATTTTGGCAGGCTCTGACTGCAATCCTCAAGGTTTTTTTTGTGGGATTTTGGGTATGGACACCTGTTGGGTCCCTGACCCTGCAGAAAAAAAGCTCCCATGATACAGGAGGGAGGAAGAAACTAAGTAATAAATATTTTTAAATTAAAATAGAAATTTAACAATAAGATGGAGAATTAAAACCCAAGGAACGACTTCCCACAACCGGATTTACTGAGTCCATGATGCAATACATGCAATTTAATTTTAGCATAAAAACAGAATTTTTGTTGTTGAAATGAAGTAAACCAGCTCAGTGAGCATTATGCAGCGGTGCCACCATTAGATGGTTTAGTCCACACATTTCTGTAGGTAAGGCAATATGAAAGTCATCATTTTTTTTAGAAAGCCATAAGAAATTTTCCTTTCAAACAGCCACACAGGGGAAACAGAAAAAATGATCAGAACTTACAATAATAATAACTTATAATAATAATAATAATAATGACAACTGAACTTTATTTATATCAAGTTGAAAAAATTTACCTCTGCATTTAACCCATTCCCTTGGGGAATGGGTTAAAATGGACAACAATTATATATATATATATATATATGTAATAATCCCAGAGGAAAATAACTTCTCTGCATTTAACCCATCCCCTTGAGGAGCAAAGGGCTGCCATTGTACAGCGCCCGGGGAGCAGTGTGGGGTTAAGGGTCTCGCTCAGGGACCCAGAGTGGCAGTCTTTGGGAGTGGAGGATGGAACTCACAACCTCAGGTTGAACTCACAACCTCAGGATTCAAAGCCCTATGCCCTAACCACTAGGCCGCCACTCCCTCACTAGGCCGTCTTGACCTAAATCCAATAAGGAATCTCTGGTATGACTTTAATATTATTGGCCTTAAGATGTTTTGAAGAGAACAATAAATTAGATTTTGTTTGTCTTTAGATGTGGCCAGCTGGTAGACACACCCATAAAGACTGTCAACTAACTGCAAAAGGAGGAGGTTCAATTAATTATCACAGGGACCTGCATGCATGCATCATGCACAGTCCGTAGTTTTATTTGCAAAAGTTCTCTATAAATTATTTAAGCTCTTCCTTAAGTAAAGTAGCTGGGCACAGCTTTCTTGCTATTGCTTAAAATCCCATTGAGCTGTACTGTATTTCTGGCTCTAGCGATACAACAATTAGACCTAGTTCAAGGGGTGGGAATACTTTTGTAAGTCCTGTTTGTGAAAGTGAGGAGACAATTGTTATGCAAATGAAGCTGGATTATTTCAATTTTAAACAGTAGTGATTTAACAATATATTCCAACTATAAGCCCACAATGAAGGGCAACAAGAAGAATAAAAACAAATGATAAACGTAGCAAACAAATACACACAAGCAAACAAACATTAAGCAGATGCAAAATAAAATCTGCAAAGAAAAGGACAGATAGGAACAAGGCCCATGGATAGATGTAGTGTGAGTGAAGATCACAGTGACGACACCGAGGGAGAAGATTCACTACTTACCTCATCATGTAACTAATCTACTTGATCTTCACTGCTCCAAATGTAAAACTCCTCATCAATGATTTCTTAATACTACCTTAGTAATCTTGAAATTGACTATTAATAGAATTTCAAACAGAGCTTCTCTGTTTTGTCTCTACTCTGATTTTAAAAGGTTTTCATGCAAAAAAGGTTCTTTATTATTCAACCCCTTTCTGGGTTCTCTCAATCTTTTATTAACTCACATGCTGTTGAAGAGCTCCCTGTACGTTTCGTCTCCTTTACCCTCAGACATCAGACTGTCCAGTTTATCAATCAGCTTGGCCTCCACCTGTGAGGGGGACAAAGCAACTTTAATAAAATGACTGGATAGAAGTCAGACTCTGAGGTTTTCAAGCTCTGAACCAATGACTGATTTGCATCATAACATCATAACATGTTAAAAAGCAGCTGCTTTTCTTTGTCTTTGAGTCGTTTTTTACTTTAATTTCTGCATAGATGCAAGAGCTTTGCATGAAATCATATTAATCTACACTCACCCTGCTTATTTTGAGCCACATTCGCTTTTCAGAAAGCTGAACGGTTTATAGATGAGGCTCTTTTTTTATATATATATTTTTTTACTTTCTACATGTTATGTAACATAGTAAATTCTGAAATGTTTGTTAACTTGCACCAGTGTTTCCCAACTTTTTTTGACTTGTGTACCTCTTTGGGCATTTTTTCTTACCATGAGTACCCTTCTCAGTCAAAAGTATTGATAATTGTCCAAGTGTGAAACATACAATCACTGATAAAAAAAAAAAAAGACTATTAATAATTTAATTTAAGCATTTAATTCTTAGGCATTTTATTCATTCCGTCTCAAGTAAAAACAACATCAATATGTTGCCTGGAAGTTAGTAGGGAATGGAAATAAATACAAAATAAAACCATACTATAAACCAGTATTTATAAAACTGGACTTCCTCTGAGTGACTACCTTATAATCACAATTTAATGAAATGCAATCAAAATACTGAACAAAAATTATAGTCAAAAATATTTAATTAGTTTCGTTTTTATCAAGACACCTGAGCTGCTTTGATGAGCTCTGATAGCTCAGAGTGAAAAACAGCTGATCCCAGGCTGTTCTCTACATCCAGTCTGTTCCCCTGCTTGGTTTTTAAGTGTGTCAAAGCTGAAGGTTGAACTCAAACATATAAGAAAAACGTACTTTTTGGATGATAAAAGCTTATTTAAATTTTCAACTGGATCCTCACAAAGCACATCAGCTCCCAGCCCTATTTTATTTTACTAATAAATGAAGTATTTTCATGTACCCCTTGCAATGCACCTGCGGACCACTAGGGGTATGAGTACCTCTATATGGGAATCACTGATTTACACCATGAAGGAGAATCTATTTTTAAACAGAAAACACACAAGGACTGCTAATGCATTAACGCAGCTAAAGTACTGTGTATTATTCATCATGAAATAAAGTCACTTTCACTAAGATTGGTGCTTCTTTAGTACAACTTAGAGTTAATCGGCCGAAAAAACAACAACTCTGCAAATAAATGCAGGCTTACGGTTTACTTAGAGGCTGTTCCAAGAGAAAACCCAAAAATTTTTTGTTTAGAGGGAAAATATCTGAAATTGAATGTATAGAAAAAGCCTTAAAAAACATTTCTGCTAAACAACAAGACGCTGAATGTCTGGAGTAAAAACTTGACTTTTTATCAACTCAAACGGCTGCTATCATCTCTTTTAAAGCGTAAAGATGAAAACTATCGCCTGATGTAATTTTAACAGTGGCCAACCTGTTTAAAATTGCCGCTGCGCCTCTGCTCCCAGTCCATCATGTCATGGAAGATTGGGATCATGACATTCCTTAGATCAGGTTGAGGGACCAGGGTCACTTCCAGGAATGGCCCAATCATGGCCGGGATAAAGTTCAACTTGTGTTCCCCTGGATCCAAGACAAGGTTCAAACCAAAGGTTAGACTTTCAATTTACTGATGAACCGTTGGACTTGAAATCAACCCTGATGCAGTTTTACTCTGAAAAGCTCTTCTTTGTTGGTTATGGACTGTAAAACTTCTCAAAGAATTTGCTTCATCAGGTCGTCCTTTCTTTCTTTTTTTTTTTAATGTTACATCTAATTGTGGTACCATGTTAATTTCAAAGATTCCATTTAGGCTCATATTGTCATACATTGCTGCTTTTAAAATACTATTGCAATATTTAAAAATGAGCTCATTTTCACAGTGTTACAATCTAAGATTTTTTTCTGTTAACTTCAATGAATATGTCTTACAATAAATAACAATAAAAATCTACCTGGATAACTTTTTTAAGCCTCTTTCCTCTGCTAGGCTGTAATAATCTGCTTGGATAAAGCACCCTGAAAACTAGCTTCTTTAGCAAAGATATTGGAATATTTACACCAAAGCGTGACCACGCAGTTTACATTTTCTTTAACCAATAATCATCAAAATTACCAAAATAAAATATCCTTTAAATTATGGTTTTATTTATTCAAACACAGCTGTGACACATTAGAAATTATTTGAAACTAGGACTGAAACAATGAATCGGATTAATCGATTATTGAAATGATCACCAACTAATTTAGTAAACAATAATCTTTTATCTGGAGTATACTCCAGTAAATACTTTCTTTTAGCTGAAAAAGGAACCCACTCAGAGCAGTAATTATACCAAAATTATTAAAGTAATATTTAAATATTCACTTTTTTTGCCAATATGATCTATCCAGAACTCCACAAGAGGAAAAGTTTTAGCCTTACCTGGTTTCATTCTGTAAAAAATCTTTAAGGAATCTTTCACAATCCGATTATCAATCGACTAACCGAAAAAATAAACAATAGGTTAATCGATTAGCTAAATTATCATTAGCTGCTCAAATTGTGTACATCTACAATTGAAGGTTTATCTTAAAATGTAAATATGAAATAAATAGTTCTGGTTTATTACATTACAGTATAGACACATTTTTCATGAAGTTGTAATCCTTGTAAGCAATAATCTAAGCACTTAAAAGGACAGTTACCTAAATTCTGCCACATGCTGAAGATCTCACAGCCCATCATTACACGCATGTCTCCGTATCTGCATGACAAATTATTTAACATTATCCAAAATGCATGTTAGTGACATGCAAAATCTTCTACGGACTTGCAGTACAGTTGCTACTGAATGTCTTCAATTTTCAGTAGTTACTGTTGGTGAGCAATTGATAGCACTCACTTCTCCAGAATCTTCTTCCTCTTGGATGGCGAGAAGGATTCAAGCTGAAGACAGGGCTGGTTGATAAATATGACAGACAGGTAGAAATACGAGTCCCAAACCTGAAAAACATGACAAATCCGGCTCTCCTTTGAAATGTTTGATTTTCATGAATTTAGAAAGACATTTTATTTCTATAGTCTGATCTGTTTTAGTTCTATTTACTATTACTCATCAATAAATAATTAAGAGAATTAAATCCTTTAATAATCTTGCAGTTATGATCCAACAGATTCAAAAAGTCATACCTTATAATCAAACTTGTCATTGAGGAAGTTTTTCCTCAGCGCATCAGAAAGGTAGAGGACGGTTGTGATGATGACGCTGAAAGAAAAAGACCAACAGAAAGTATAAATGACAACAGAATATCTATTATGCTAATTATCAAATGGAAAGAAAAACAAGAAAGGTAAAAAGGTAGATTGGAAATCTTGCTGTAATCTCAGATTTAAATGTTTTGTTGTTGAATGTCTTACTTGTTTGTGACGAGTCGCATCACCGTCCAGTCTTTGGGAAACATTTCGGGTCTGATTAGGATTCTGAAGACTGTGAAGATATGAAGCAGGAAGTCCTGCAACATGAACACACCAACATGTGGTCAGGCAACACTTACAGGAAGTTAACATATTCAGATAAACTATTTGCAGTTTTTTTTCCCCAAATAACGTTGCATTAATCTTCATCCTGGTCCAGTCCCATTATAAACTAATTATTGTGCTCACTGTCGGACAAAAAAGCTTTCTCCTCCATTGATGATTTTTAAACATATATGTAAACAAATAAAAACACTATATATATATTCAAATAAGACACAAACACACAACTAAGTTGCATTAAGTTTTAATTGCATTTCTGATTTTTGGGATGGATAAACGACAGCAGTTTCCCAAAAACATTCAGGTACTGTAAAGGAAAAACAGGAACAAGAATCTTACCCTCAGGTCGTCTTTGCTGCTGAATGCCTGCAGCAACTTCTGATAGTGTTTGTCACTCATGTGTCGCAGGAGCGCCAACAAACACGCCACAAACTCACCCTGACAGAATAAATGCAAAAAGAAAAAAACAAACAAACATTAGTTTTAGTGTAAGTAAAATTAAAAGAGCCAGAAACTGCTGAGTTAATTTGAGATATAGACATTAGACAGTCAGATTTTTAACATCATTACAGATTTTGAAGTACTTCCACCGTTCCCACTTAAGCTAAAGCAAAGTTTTAATAATTACTTTATCCTTTATGCTTTTCAGATAAGACGTCTAGATAAAAGCCTACAAGAAGGAATCCAATGTGATTTATGTCTTAAATAAGAGGAAATTATTTCACCTTAGTCAGTTCCCATTATCTCGCAGTATTAATGTTGATGTTAATATTATCCACGTCACTATTCCCCATCTGTGCTTGCATGATAAATTTTAATTACTGCCTCCAATATTAATAATCATAGAGGAGTCATAGTTGCCACTGGTGAAACTCAATTTAAAATCTCTAATTAGGCTTGACGATTCTGCACATTCCCAAACCAATTTTTGCGCAAACACACACACACACACACACACACACACACACACACACACGTACAGTGACATCCTGAAACTGCAGTCTCATGGCGGGTCCTGCAGGTTGGGGCCGGTTGCTGATTTCCAGGATAGTTCTCAGTAACACTCCCAGGAGACTTTCCACTATGAGCTCCACTTCCTCCGACACAGCAGGCTCCTAAAAAGCAGAGAAAAAAAATATTTCTCACTAAATGATGGAAGAAATTTGGGAGTATCCATATTCAGCTGCCAAAGTCACAATAAAACGGTGTGTGCTAATATTTAAATGAAGAAAATCGTGTTTTTTTAAGTGCGGTTTGCAGAGTTCTTTATTCAGTTTTGTTTGTCATGATACCAACTGTTTCAAAAGAGCTCTGATAGCAGATCTGAACAAGTTCAGAAGATTAACATACGTTAGTCTAAACTGAATGTTACATTTTCATTTTTAAAAGTGATTAAGGAAAATTTGCTCTGTCTTATAAAAAAAGGTCATGGATTACAAATTAGAAAGTTATAATACTTTTTGATCAACTACAATATTAAATATAAATTGAGTAGTCCATAAGTTTATATTCTATTCTTTGTATCTAAAGGTGAATCTATGCCTGTTTGCTCTCCCTTAATTAGTCATTCCTTTCACCTGTGGTTTTCCCTCCCTACCTCAATTATAATATATTCCTCTCACCTGTTTCCTCTGGTTTATATTCAGTTCAGTCTGAGCATTCAGTGCCAGATAATTACTTGTCTTTTTGTTAGTCTGTCTGTTCAGTTTTTGCCTTGGTTCATGCCCTGGATCCTGGAAGCCAGTGGAAAGAGGGTTTTAGTGTTTGTCTCGTCTCCTGATCGTCCACTGTTCCTCCCCCGCAGAGTCCTCTGGGTTTTTGGCTCTATATGTGGGGAGGTTCAGTTTTTATCTAAGTAAGCCTGGCTCCAGGGAGGAGACCAGTTTTAAGTCCTGCATCAAGTTCTGGTTCCACGTCCTGTCTTGGCTACCCTCTTCCACTGAGCCTGCTCATCTGCACCTGATCCTGTCTGCTCCTGTGCGTGACCAGGTGATCACGCTTTCGGACCCTGTCAGACTCTGAACCCTCCTGGGAGCCTGTGGATGCCTGAAAGTCTGAATCCTGCCACCTGTTTCTGTTCCTGCCTGATCTGGATCCTGTCCCTGTCTGTTCCTGTCTGTTCTGGATCCCTGACCAGGATCGGCTTCCAGCATGTCCCCTGGGACTGCAGCACTTGGGGACATTCTAGGACTGGACTCTTAAACCAGAATCCTGTGATTGGCCGGTGCCCCGCTCCCCATCCTGCAGTGTCCGCGAGCCACAGCTTTACTTTAGTTTTTGTTAATTTAATAAACCTTTTTGATATTTCCTACTGACTGTCTCTACTTGAATACTGGGTCCATCTGTCCTCGGTTCATAACAATCTAATGTTTGAAAGGTGTTGAAAATGCTGCCTTTATCCATCCATCTGTCCATCCATCCATAACACTTATTCCGGCTGTGGTCGCAAATGGTGCTGGTTCCTAACTCCAGCTGTCAATAGGCAAGAGGCTAGTACACCTTGGACAGGTCACCAGTCTATTGCAGGGCAACATGCTGCCTTTAATACATCCAAAATACAGTGAGCATTTATTTAGCTCAGATTTAATCGCTCCAGGTATGCCAGGTTTCAAACCAGAATGGTTCAGTCATATTAAATCCTGGAAGTAGGTCATTAAATGCACAGACATGCTCTGAAGCAACTTAGCACCATTGTTAGCTAATGTCTGACTAGTTACATACATTTTTCCATGCTCTATAACTTGTCTATGAACTGATCACTTATAACCTTTTTTCCAACCAGCAACAATCATCCTAAACAATTAAAAACTGGTAAGACTGAAGGTTGTTATTTGATGCTAAACATAACAGGCTTCTTGTAAAATCTATTTTGACTTGCAACATGAGCAGTATGCATTCAAATGACCCAATGAAGCAAATGCTTCTCTATAACTTTAAACTAAGAATCTCAGATAGATATACCAGAGTTCAAAATTGTGGAGTTTTTAAGCTGTTAAGTATTGAGGAAACCAATAGTGACATTTCCCTTCACATTCATAATTTTTCCTCTGTTGTAAAACAAAAAAAGAAAAAAAAAGGAATGTTTTAATTAATGTCATCCAAATGCTTATTAATATGAACAATTTATTTTTTAAATGTATATAAAAGGTTAAGAACTGATCAAATCAAATTAATAACTCATGCACCTTTATTTTTCTGTTCCCAACAATAGTGGCAGCATATTAAAAATATTCTTATTTTCATTTTATATACTCAAAATATGAAAAGATCAACACATGTTGCACTTAATGAAATTGCTTTTTATACAATGTTTCCCGATTTTTAGATTAGCTAAAATAAATTAGGCTGTGTCATCAAATGTACTGTCAGTCATAGATTATTGATCAGTGATTGCAGCTATGGATGAAACAAGTACCTTTTGGCAGTCTGACTTTATCTTCACATAAAAGGTATTACACATTGAAAAAATAAAGTTATTTTATAAGATGCGTCAGAAGAGTTTGGTGTTAATCTTTTCGAAGCAGAAGAAAGTTATAGATAAAAAAAAAAAAAAAAGAACAAAAGAAAATGTGGCCTCAGGTTCCATCTTTCCAATAAATCAATTGTAGCTTTGACTCATTTCCCCTTAGAAAAGACAATCATACTTTAACATGTGAGACTACATCAGATTTGGCATCGATTCACATGTTGGGTTCTTTGAATAGGAATTACAGAAAATTAAATATTAAACTTTTTTAAGCAATCATAATCATAAATTATTTATATACATATTTACTTACTGTACACCTTTATCACCATAACTGTGAAGGGCTGGATATAAATGCATCTTTAACTAGGTTTTAAAAATAGAATAAAGCTCATAAAAGAGCTAATTGTGAATTGCAATGTAATAAACAGAGGGGGGAAAACTAGAGAAAAACTTGTGTCTGCTCACCCCCCTTTTGTCCTCTCTCTCTGCCTAACAGGACAGACAGTTTTGGACCGATAATGAGAAGAAGTCTCACTAACGCATTGGCTACCTACACTCTCAACGCCCTTTAAATGTGTTTCCAATCTGTGCAGCGTCTGTCCTTCTAGGAGTCTTTACCATTAAATGCCCTTCTGGCAGGAAAAGGTGCAATTCACAAAACCACACACACACACACACACACACGCACACACACACACATACAGACCAATCAGACAGATGGAAAAGCTCAAAGTCATTTCAACAGCCCCATTGCTAAATTGACCAGCCTCATTAGTGAGCTGCACACCTGCCAATGTTACCACCACTAATTGACAGTGCACAACAAATAAAGCAGTCTGCTTGGGGATCCACTTGAATCAATCTTACAGCTGCAAAATCAACTGCAGTTGTCTTAAATCACGACTGTAAATTGTGCTTGATTGACACTTAACTCTGTAGCACCTGTGCAGCGCAGACAGCATTATTGCACCATTTGGTCATGAGAGTTAAACATTTTTATACTCACCACAGTTCCGTTTTCCTCCTTCTTAATGAGGGACAGCATGCTGGTGAAGATGCGTGCACACATGACCAGATCTCTCTGCTCCTGTAGGCAGGTGTGAAGCACTCTGAGCACGACGGGTAGCAGGATGCACCGGGACTCTGGAAAGGTCGTCAAGCATCAAAATATAACTCTTATTTATACTTTTTTTATTGTTAAGTTTTTGTGCAAAGGTTGGTAAAAAAAAATATAACATATAAGGTACAAGAACTGGGTGTAGGAATATGGATTTGTTTTAACATGTTTCCTTTAAAGTCATAGGGAAACACGAGTGCAAAAAGTGAATTTGATTGGTCGTTGATCAAGATGGCGGGATTGTTGTGGCGGAGAGTTCGCAAGCAAGTTCTCATAAGAATCTTGCTAACCAGTTAGAAACTTAGTGCAAGTAGGTTCCCAATGGGAATTTACATTGGGACCAAGTAGCACTAAATTGGTGACTTACACTATATTGCCAAAAGTATTTGCTCACCCATCCAAATTATTGGAATCAGGTGTTCCAATCACTTCCATGGCCACAGGTGTATAAATTCAAGCACCTAGGCATGCAGACTGTTTTTACAAACATTTGTGAAAGAATGGGTCGCTCTCAGGAGCTCAGTGAATTCTAGCGTGGAACTGTGATAGGATGCCACCTGTGCAACAAATCCAGTCGTGAAATTTCCTCGCTCCTAAATATTCCACAGTCAACTGTCAGCTGTATTATAAGAAAATGGAAGTGTTTGGGAACGACAGCAACTCAGCCACGAAGTGGTAGGCCACGTAAACTGACGGAGCGGGGTCAGCGGATGCTGAAGCGCATAGTGCGAAGAGGTCGCCAACTTTCTGCAGAGTCAATCACTACAGACCTCCAAACTTCATGTGGCCTTCAGATTAGCTCAAGAACAGTGCGCAGAGAGCTTCATGGAATGGGTTTCCATGGTCGAGCAGCTGCATCCAAGCCATACATAACCAAGTGCAATGCAAAGCGTCGGATGCGGTGGTGTAAAGCACGCCGCCACTGGACTCTAGAGCAGTGGAGACGCGTTCTCTGGAGTGACGAATCGCGCTTCTCCATCTGGCAATCTGATGGACGGGTCTGGGTTTGGCGGTTGCCAGGAGAACGGTACTTGTCTGACTGCATTGTGCCAAGTGTAAAGTTTGGTGGAGGGGGGATTATGGTGTGGGGTTGTTTTTCAGGAGCTGGGCTTGGCCCCTTAGTTCCAGTGAAAGGAACTCTGAATGCTTCAGCATACCAAGACATTTTGGACAATTCCATGCTCCCAACTTTGTGGGAACAGTTTGGAGCTGGCCCCTTCCTCTTCCAACATGACTGTGCACCAGTGCACAAAGCAAGGTCCATAAAGACATGGATGACAGAGTCTGGTGTGGATGAACTTGACTGGCCTGCACAGAGTCCTGACCTCAACCCGATAGAACACCTTTGGGATGAATTAGAGCGGAGACTGAGAGCCAGGCCTTCTCGTCCAACATCAGTGTGCGACCTCACAAATGCGCTTCTGGAAGAATGGTCAAAAATTCCCATAAACACACTCCTAAACCTTGTGGACAGCCTTCCCAGAAGAGTTGAAGCTGTTCTAGCTGCAAAGGGTGGACCGACGTCATATTGAACCCTATGGATTAGGAACGGGATGTCACTTAAGCTCATATGTGAGTCAAGGCAGGTGAGCAAATACTTTTGGCAATATAGTGTAGCAACGACACTGTCCAGGAACGCTATGGACAGCAGAAACATGCAAGAGGAGGAGAGTTTTGTGTCGGAGGTCGTAGATAAGCCTCCTCCGTCATAAATTTTTTATTTAGAGGAGGAAAGTGTGGACGAAGCTGTTGTGGAAGAGGACGCCAGGGCGGCAGAAGCTTCGTTATGTGTAGAAGGCTTACAGCTGTACATGTTTGAACCCTTGCCTCGCAACAGTGTCAGTTCTGCTAGCGTTGGTAGCGTTGCTCTGGGACGTATCAAAGGTAAAGTAAGTTATTCTTATTTCAACCGTTGCTTATATTAGCTGCAACATATGAATCAAGATGCTATGACCGAAATAATTTGATTGACAGATGACCATTGATATATGTGATTGGCCAAATTAAGGTGTACAGACTGACGTATAATTAACTGGCCTACATAAGATAATGAAAAAAACAAAAACACAGATTTTAAGAGAGGATTTTTTTTTTTATAGAATTTTTTAAAATTTTGGGATAATATCATCTGATAAAGAGTACATTTATATACATGTTTAAGACAGAATGATTTGACATTTCAGTATGATTTCCCTATGATTTTAAAGCATTCATGTATTTGGCCTTACCTGGGTTAATGTAAAGCTGGCTTTCCACTGTCTTGGAAATGCACTGCAGTTTGACAGGCTCCAGGGGACTGTCTGCTTGGACTACAGCGGGCAGACTAGCCAGTGTCTCCCGGACGAAACCGGCCACCTCTCGAACAGTGAAAAACTTCAGCAGCTCACTGTAAATGGCCGGGAACGTTCGCAGGAACACCGCCTGGATGGAGAAAAATCAGCACTGCTCAGTCACAATCACAAGTTTAATATCACCACTATTCAAATCTCTCATACAGAAGCCTTTAAGATCAACATAAGATGAAAATAAACATTTTGTTGAATGCACAAGCAAAGATAAGTCATACAGTAAATAATACTTTGGTACATTTAGTAAATCTTTGGCTAAATCAAAACAGCATGATGAAAGTCTATTGCTGCAAAGAGGAGAGAAAAAGGAGTGTTGTCAGGGGATTCATCACACCAGATGTTAATTTTTACAACAAAGCACACAGCAAATATTCATATTCACTGCTGTGTGATTAAAGAGATATTTTATTAATAAAACCAAAGTCGATCTGCACTACAAAACAACTCAAAGGTAATTTGATTGGAGCGTCTGTAATTTGGGGCTAAGAGGACCAGAACTTTTTAAGATGATGATTCTCGTTAAAAGTGAAACACAAGCATGTGCTAAAATGTAGAAATATCACCTTTTATCAACCCTAACCCTAATCCACCCCAAATTCTCAAAGGGTTATTGCTTGTTGAACAGCGAATGCTGCAGATTCGGTGGGATTAACAGCAGCCTGAGCTGCATCCTCCCAAAGGTACTGTTTTGTAGAAAAAGATTAACACCAATTAGAAGTCAGAGTGCAGTAGCAGTCAGAAGCAGAGTGCATCTTTAGGGAGATCTAATTCTGTACTTATAAGGTGTCTTGCAAAAAGTTATAAGCCTTAAGTATGTTTATGTTTTGTCCTGCAACATTGTTAAAAGAAAATGTATTTTTATTAGATTTTTAAAGGATTTCTGATGGATAAAAACAATGTAGTGCATCATCTCAGAAGCATTTTTTTTTCAAATAGATAATCTGCAGCATGGACTTGTATCCAACTCTGCTCTTTCATTTACTGGTAAAAGCTCCTTTTGAAACAGTTGCAGTAAAGCTTTACGTTGTTATATGTTATTCTCTGCAAACTATGGACATAAGGATCTAAAAATGTATGTCTATTTTCTAAACATCAATCAAATCTTTATTGCCACAAACTATCATCTGAATTCAGGTCTACTTTAAATACACTGGAAATTCTTCAGTAACACTAATTTAATTCAAAAGGATTTGGCTTTCTGTCCTGCTAGAAGGTGAATCTGAAAAGCTTTTTTTAGTTTAGAGTTGTACAGTATTTAGCACCGGAATTCTTCCATTATCTTTGCCAATCTTCTTAGTCCCTGCTTTGGGAAAATGATGCTGCCACCACCTAGCTGTAGTAACGCTGTAGGAGGTTTGGGGTGCTCATAGCGATTTCCAGTGTTTGTTTTCATTACAGTGTTTAATGGGGCCAAAACAACACAAAAATTTGCTGTCATTCAATCAGAGCAGCCTCTTGCATGTTTGCAGCATTTCTATCTTCTGATGAAGCTGTTCAGTGTTCTGATGCATTGATCTTAGAAATAGGGTTTCATAGGCTACGTTCACACTGCAGCCTTAAGTGACCCAATCCGATTTTTTGGCCCATATGCGACCTGGATCTGATCTTTTCATGGCAATCTGAACAACACAGATCCGATTTTTCCAATGCGACCCAGGCCACTTGGCTATGTGGTCCTGAATCCGACACGAATCTGATCTTTTCAAATGCGACCTGTGTCTGAATGGCCAGGTCGCATTCATCCGACCTGAACGTCATTAATACCCGACAAATGTCACTATTCTGGGTCTTGCTATGCAGAAGCGACAAGAAAAACAACAACCATGGCGGACAATGATGTGGAGAGCAGTATTTATGTTTCACCATCTTGAAAAGATTGAGTTTTTGTGGTTGGAAAAGACCTCTAGATGCGCTCCGGCACTACCATCCATGTTTATTTCCGGAAAAATAGAGCACGCTGGCCCGTGAAGTCATTGCGTCCTCTACTGCACCAGCGGGACACTTGTGTCTTTGACTGCAGTTCACACAGGAGATCACATACAAGTCGCATATATTTGGAAATATGAACGGCAACGCAAAAAAATAATCTGATTTCACAAAAAAAAATGGAATTGAGCATCAAGGCCTGCAGTGTGAACACAGCCATAAAGCATAAATTCAGAATGTTGAACTCCAAAGGGCTGTTGTCTCTTAGGGTGTGTTAATACTTTTGCAAAAGACCACAATTGTAATCCAGATAGTGTATTAAAAGCTTAGGGGGGTCTACACAACTCCTTCTGTGGAGAGCTGTAAATTATTCTAATTGTTCAAACAGGAAGAGCGGACAAAAGATCAAACAGGCAACAGAACACAAACACTCTGAAATAATTTCCTGACAACAGTGTTCAGCCACACAGTCATTTGTTCCCACTGTGTAATTAGGATTATCTTTGGCATCTTTAACTTGCTTGTTTAGGTCTAAGTTGAAATCCGAGAAAGCAGCCGTCCCGCTGTGCGAGCCTCCCACCGGAAAAGGAAAGAAAACAAAGGAATAAAAAAAAGAAAAGGAAAACAGTCACCGAAATTTCTAACTCTTGACTTCGGGCTCCTCTGGCTCAATAAAAATCAATTACAGACAGAATCTCAACTCATCACCACAGCATTATCATCCTCCACAAAGAACCCATGGTATGGTGCATCATGCATTAGCAGGCATAGATTTGTACATATAGAGGTGAGCGTCTTTGAATTTTATTTTTCATAAGGCTTACTGCATGTTTTAGCAGACAGATCTAGACACACACCTGCGTCTGAGCAACTGGACTGATGCCTTTGTTCTCCTGCGAGAGGAAGAAGCAGATGGACATGAAGAGCTCATGGATGCAGACTCTGAACTCCTCCTCGTTCTGACCGCCAGTGGCCAAAGAGAAGAGCCGGCGAGACTGAATAATGTACTTGAAGATGTAATCGCTGGCCTGGAGAACAGAGAAAGTCAACAATTACAGTTTGTTGGTGAATTAAATCACTCTTTTATTGTTGTAGCTTTGAATTATTTTGGTTTTAAAGCTTTCAAAATAAGGGCATCCCTAACTTGCAAAAATCTTGCCGGGGGTACGGGGTGGACACTGGTGATAGGAGGGCAGCTATGTGCCTGCATGACTGGTCAGGTCCGGCTGTACAGGTGCTATCTCTACTTCCTCTGTAACGACCACCCCAGCATTATGGCAGCAATCGGTTTAACATCTGCCTTCATTTTCACCAAATTGCCTCATCTGTGTATCAGCTAACAGTTGACTTTGCTGTTATGTAAGTATTGATAAACTTCAGAGATTTTGTGACTGTTCTGGCGTTCTCGTCTACCGCTATGGACTCGACAAACTGCAGCGAAATTTTACTGGTTTTAACATTAGGCTTTTTCATCTTATTATCCTCCTAATTTAATATAGCAAGGTGAGGAGTTGATAAACCATCTTCTTTTAAGAGAAATAAAATACAAAAAAATACCCATTTTAGAGCCATCACTATGCAACGCCAATAAACACTGACCTTATTCTACAGGAATTAAGTAGCAGAATTAGCTTGGTTGCAGAAATGAAGCAAAAAAGTCCTGTGAAACTTGTCTATATTTATGTTTGCAAACCTGTATCAGAAAAAAAAGATAAACCCTAGTTTAATTATATAGTTTAGTTTATCAAGACAAAAAAAAAATGATCCTAAAATCATTTTAATTCAATTTCAAATACACAAAATTATACAGAAAAAAACCCTACTTAATTAGAGGGGAAAAAACATAGAAGTGGTGGTATGTTTGTGAGTTTAAAACAACACCGAGACAGAAGAGATCAGCAGTGACCTACAAAAGGCAATATTTGCGGTGCTTTAAACTCAGGGAGGTTATAAACTGTTTTCTAAATATCCTTACGTCCATTGTTGTCCACTTTTTACTATATGGAAAACACAACAGGCTGTAGCTAGTTGCCTAAGAAGAGGACATGTTAACAGCAAATCCAAACTATTCAGAGCTCAGAATTCAAAAGATCACATTCAGAAAAATATAGTAAACAGCTATAATTTTTTGGAAGGATTTCCAGGAGACTGCCTTTTCTCTTTTAACAGACTATGGCTGACTTTAGGCTATCGAACGTATCAGAATTAAAACAAAATAGTTGTATTCTGGGGATAGATGAGACAAAGAAGGCCTAAATCCTGAAAGTTATATTATGAGAACTAAATAACAAAAAGTCCAGCAAAGCTATAAATGAGAAACTAAAAAAAAAAAAAAAAAAGAATCAAAGCGTTTCCAATGGTTCAGTGAAGGTCAACCCAATTAAAATATTACTTCAAAGGATTTGTAAAGTCATTAAAAAAACCTGCAAACTTCTTTTATTTGAAGCTTCTGTCCAAAGACGAGCCAGGTATGATAAAACCAATGAAAAAACAAGTACATGAAAAGTCTTTTCTACATCTATTGAGTGATGAATAAATCATAGACTAACAACTTCAATTTTATTCTTAATTTATGTACATTTATGGAATCATTACATGATTTAAATCTTGAGACATGCACCTCATTCCCCATGACTTTTAGTGTTCTAATAAAGCACAGTGTCAGTTGATTACTTCTGTGGCGCAGTGCTGCAGATTTGTCTGCGACGTATTTTCCCCATTTACTGTTTAGCAGCAGACAAGTTGCAAAATATTTCAACATGCATCATTAGAATAAAACGATGAGGATCCTCAGCACTGGAGGCATTGTTTTTCTGCTGATTTAACTTTCTTAGAGCAAGACTGACAGAGGAAGCGAATAAGAGACAGAGGAAGCGAAAGTGAGAGAGGATAAATCTGTGTGTTTCTGTGTAAATGTTGTAATTTCATATGACATATATTCTGAAATGAACTCACTGGCTACCGTTACGTGTGCCTCACCTTGAGGACCTGCTGTATATGATCCTGGTGTTCGGCGTCAATAATGCGATCCACGTACCATTTCAGAACTTTGATCAGGTCCCTGGGGAAGACATAGACACATCCCAGTTTATCTCAATTTGTAACGCTTTTCTCAACTGGCGGGTAAAAACACAGCCCATGAGGCAATGACGTGGTGTTACATGCAACCCTGTTGCACCCAGTTAATCAACATGGCTGACGCTAATGGTGCAACTGAGAGTAATGATGGAATATTGAATGCAATAAAAAAAATATTGCAGATTAAAAAATCTACTTTCTATAAAAGCATGATGTGAATAAACCTGATTTGGTCCCATTACAGCCGAGAAAATCTGTTTTTTTCACCATTTTTTGTTATATGCTAACACAAATTAGATCAGTGACGTGTGTGAGATACATACCTACTACTACTTTGATAGCTATAGATAAAGTGCAACATCTCCCTTCATAAGTCATCCAATGATTTTAGCATTTAGCTTCTTTGTAAGATGCAAAGTTCGCACTGATGCCGCTTTTCTGCTAAGGGCATAGAGATTAGACAAACTATGTACAAAGTAGGGGATAATATTAAAGAAGAGTTTGGTTTTAGAGCTCATTTAGAAGTTTAATGTCTCACAGAGAACTGTTTTATCTATCATCCTTAAGCAAAAAAGATTATGTAATGACTGAATGCTTCAAAGACATGGCCTCCACCTGATATAACAATAGTGAAGGGGAGCCTTCATCAGTGAAAGAGCCAAGAGGACCATGGTAATTTGCAGAGATAAGACCGTTTGTTGAACATTCTAAATATTTCATTATGAAAGCCTTTGATTTAAGAAATATATGGTGAAATGTCCTTTTATAGTTTACCAAATGCTGTGCAGTAGATAGATCAAACTGCTCAGAGTTCAAGGCAAGACAGATGGCAATGAAGACAGGGAAATCATGGAAGGAACCCTGATAAAGGCTGCAGAAGATTTAAAACCAGGGCAACATTTTAAGTTCCAGTAGGACAATAATCCTGAACATTTTTCCAGAACAAATGCATGTATTCCCAATAAGATACTTATTTTTTTGTTGTAAGGTGACAGAATATAAAAAGTGGAAAGACTTATTTGGAACTGCAGCGGAACGAGAGCCTTTTTAGCGGTTCTAAAGAAGATGTCTACAGAGTCTGTCAGGTCAGAGTACAACAAAAAAAACATCACTTTAAGTTTGCAGTAGTATACAGTCTGCATGTTTTTTGAGGAAGCGAGATACATGAGAAGAGTTCAATAATTCCTTTTCCATCAGCCAGGTGGCACCATGAGCATTGTATTCATTCCTCAACTTGACTCAAAGCAGCAGGTTGTACAGAGGCACCTCTCAGCAATGCTGTAGTCTGGTTGTTGTGATATATTAAAATGCAATAAGCAGGAAAGGCTGCAGAGCTCATGCTCCAGCTACGTGCTGCTGTTGTCCATAAGCAGCTACGCATGAGGGAACCAGAAACAGAGAATCTACAGACCTGTAGGACAAAGCTCCAGCAAAATGACTCTCAATGTAGGTATCCATGACTGGTTTGAAGTGCTGGAATTTACTGTCCTGAAGGAGGTTGATGATATGAACCTGGTAATGACAACAAAAAACGAACACATCGTTCTTAGTTTGCATTTCTTACCGTAGTAGCAGCATATGGTTGCAGAGGGAAAATTATGCACGGTTTATAATTTTTTAAAATATCAGGCATGCATCCTTATTCAGCCCTCTTTTGAAACTCCTGAGTTGTAATCAAAGCCAAACATTTTGTTGGGGAATAATTATTAGAAGTACAAATAAATAAAGCCCTCTGTGCACATTTTATATTTGTAAAACAACAACAATATGTTGTAAAACAACAGCAAAAACATCCCAATAGCATTTTACTGCGACTGCAGAGTTTGGAACATTCAGATTAAAGTGCAGTGCCAGTTTTCCAAGACACAGAGCAGAAAGGCCCAAATTTACAACCCTATTTTAACTTTTACGAGTATATATTTTCTGAAAATTCTACACATATCTATTTTACTGTAATGCATCCATTTTGTTTAGTCGTTCATATAAAACAGTAATAATATAGGCTAGTTTTTGCACTTCTGGAGTCTTAAAATAAAACTCTGTACTACAATATATGCATAAAAATTGTATTGTATATTAAAGTATATGGAAAAATGTATCTGACTGCCTTTTGGGGCCTTTATTGATTCTATGATGTTGTAAGAATTTTGCCCAAACCTTGTCAAGCTTCTTGGACTGATCTCAAAACCATAAAAAGCTCATTTGAAGAGAAGAGTGGCTCACCAGGTGTTTTCATCATATAAAAAAAAAAGTGTGGAAAGAGTGTGTTTGAGTCTCAGTGTGAGCCTGATGCATGGAGAGCCAGGAGAAGAGGCCTGGAGATCGATCTACCGCCTCTGCTCTGTGAAGCACGAGGACGCCAGGATTGGTTTAGCGAGCTGTGAAGCGTTACATCACGATCTTTCTTTTTAAGTTTGGGTATCTGTACTTGTCCTTTTTGTAGATGGAGAAGATGAGAAGGGGTGCAAAAAATGTACTTACGAGTGAATCAAACACCTTGAGGCTGTATCTCTGAGAGCTTTCGTCCAGAATGCCAAAGAGGGTGTCTAAGGTGTCCTGAAGAAACTGATTAATGCAGTAAAGCATACATATATTTACACTTGAGCGTACTGGGTGGATTTAAATTTAATGGGAAACAGAAAAGATAAACGTACTTTGACAATCTCAGACCCGTCTATCTCTTTCAGTTTCGTTAGGCTGTCATTGATCCTCTCGGGGTGGGCTCGCCACTTCAACAGGTCCAGCATGTCACCTTTAAAAAGAAGCAAACATGTATGCATCGAAATAATTAAGAGAGTGACAAGACTTGAAGATGAAAGTCTCTGTCTTAAGTGAATAAAAACGTAACAAGCAGAGCAAAACTTAACTCTGCTCTCTCAGACTCATTCAATTATAGCCTCCAAACACCAGTGAATCCAAACAAATGACACCGTTCTCTGGTGTGGAGGGATGGAGGAGATAAACAGTTATTTTCCCGAGCAAGGGTCCCCAGACGCTTGAATGAATAAAACATAAGCCTTAAAAAGAAAGCCTTTCAACTGTCTCCTGAGTTTTTCTAAGGCGGATCTTTTGTGCTACTGTATGTGTAAAATCTAACATTGCGTGTGCATGCCACAGTTTGACTAAAAATATTCCTCTAATCTACCTTGTATGGATCTATCTAACCCATAAAGAACGTATTAACAACCAGTCTGCTAAAAAAAAAAAAAAAATCAATGCACTTCTTCAGCATCTCAAGTATGTTTACGTCTTCTGAGAAAACCTTCTATCTCATTATGTTGAAAAAGGGACTTTTACACTCCTCAATGGGGAAATAGCCATGTGTGTTCATTGCACATTAAAGTTGCATATAGACTGTTTTTTCCTGTTGCAGAGAGCCTACATGGAACAGAGCAGGATACACATTGCAGTGCAGATTTTTATTGCTGAAGGGAAAAGGTATCCAAGTAGTGTAAACTTTGTGGTGGACTCCATGTCTTTTGTTCACAATAAATACAAAAGCCAGATGTTGCTAGGTATCACTCTTTCTCCTAATTACTAACACAAAGGCCAAGTTTCCTCTCTTAATATTTACGCATCTGTTATTGCAGTCTGACTTGAACAGTTCTATGAAATTCAGCCTTACACAGAACCTATTTTCCACTCATATTAACCAATAGATTGAGGTTTTTTTTATGTTCCTAATAGTTAAAACTCTAGAAATACATATTGCTAGAGGGAATCTTTAAATCCAAGTCTCTCCATCTTTTGCACATAGAGATACATTTAAAATAATTAGAATAAAAATTATTAGAATATTGGAAAACAGTTCAAATTTTTTCTTACTTAGTATTTCAAAGTCAAACTCAAATATATTTTTTACAACAGGCATCCCCAACCTCGGTCCTCGAGGCCCGCTGTCCTGCAGGTTTTGGAGGTTTCCCTGCTTTAGCACAGCTGATTATAATGATTGCAGTAGACCAAAAGCCTGTCAATCAGCTGTGCTGGAGCAGGGAAATCTCTAAAACCTGCAGGACAGCGGCCCTCGAGGACCAAGGTTGGGGATGGCTGCTTTACAAAATAAATATTTTAGGCCTGTATTTCTTCTCATTTTAATGATTTCTTACTGATAAATCATTGATTGTTATTTATTAAATTGTTAAATGTCCCTCTAAGAGCAGTGCACTTGTGCTCTGAAGAGGTTGCAAGTACCCGGTTCCAATCCTACTGCCTTCACTCTGAGTTCCTGAGCAAGACCCTTAACCCAACACTGCTCCCCGGGCACCACACAATGGCAGCTCACTGCTCCCCAAGGGGATGGGTTAAATGCAGAGGTAAACTTCTCCAATGTGAGATCAATAAAGTTCAATTAGTATTATGAAAAATAATTAATTGAAAGAAAAAACGAATTTAATAATAAAATAATTATATAATAAAATTAATCATATAAAACAAACTTATTTTAACATGAATTGATGTTTGGGAACCCGTGATCTAGCCTCGGTCAATAAACTACACAACCTTGGGGATAACTGCTAACCGGACAGATGTTGAGAAGGTGACCAATGGCTCCCTCCACAGGGGAGATTAACTACAAATAGTCTTTGCTTAGGAAGCTTGCTGTTCTAACTGCTGTATCCAAGAATATATTCAAAAACTACAGGAAAAAAAATCTCACCCTTAAGACAATTTAATCCTGTAACTTTGGATAAAAATCTGTGTTTTTAAGTCAATGATGCTTTAAGACAGCTGGTGAGAAAATAATTTTTACAGTAGGAGGGAGATTTTACAAAAAAGTTAACAATAATGTTGGATTGTTTGTGATGCTCTTCTAACCACCTGCATTAATTTGCTGTGCTGCAGACTTGTCTAGCTTGCACATAAACCCAATAAACAAGTGGACACACCATCCTCTACAACTAATTCATACACTGCATCTCCAAGAAACAGAAGCCTCAAAACTCGGTAATCAAGTCTAAACATGCCAACTAAAATTTGGAAAAAAATCAGAGGTGAATCCCTTACCGTTCTGTGTGAGCTTGGTGGAGCAGAGGAAGCTGGTGATCCAGAAAGACTCTTTGGTGCCTTTCAGTGTCTGATTGTTTGAAGGAAGATTGACTTTGGAGAACGGCAACTTTAGGTAGCGGGTACAGTCCGCAAAGCTGGTGTTCTCCTCACACTAGAGCAACAAAATAGTACAAAATAATGAGCTAAATGAGCTAACTGTATAACAAAGCTAAAGCAACAGAACAGCCAAAATGTATTTCTGCTATATAAATTAAATGCAGGAAAAGCAATCTGTATGCAATTTGGTATAAGAGACTTAAAGTTGAGGTGAACACCCAGTTTAGTATCTGGAGGTGAACATTAGCCTCTATAAAGCTTAAATCTAGTATAAATCTGAGGCTTTGATTCTTTAGTCTATTTCAGGTCTGAGTAGAAACTAGGCCAGTTTCATTGAGTTTCTCAGCAACTATCCATCTGACATTACAATGGGACTTCACCCCTTTCATGGTGGGAGCATGCAAAGCTATTGAAGTTGGCCTGAAAAACAGGCAGAGCTCAAGTTTAGGGACGGACAAAACTAGATATTGTGTTATCAGACAACAGTGTAGATTAGATCAGATTAGATTCAACTTTATTTTCATTACACAGGTACAGGTACAAGGCAACGAAATGAAGTTTAGGTCTAACCAGAAGTGCAATAGCAGCAACTGCAGGAAAAATAATGGTTCCATATATACAGGACATGGGTTGGACATGCAGTACAATAACCTTGTTTTTTTTAGACGGCTAAAATTGCTGGAGGTTTGTAGATCTAGCTAAGGAGAAACAATGTAGTCTTCAAAAAATTGCTGTTATGGTTCTGCCCTTTTGGGACTCTGAGTGTTTGGTTTTCAGCTTTAAGTTGTTCTGTTTTGTTGATTTTTGGTTTATTTTCCATTATATCAAGCAGTCATTAGTTACTCTCTGTTACTCCCTTGTGCTTGTTTCCTTTCCTCTTTGCTTCCTTCTAGTTAGTTCTACTCACAATTATTCCATGTTCAGCTCATCCTTTGTTCTGTTCCTCTTATATACTCCACCTCTGCACTCACTAGGTGCTGGTTCCTTTTTGTTGTTTAGTTGCTTCGTCATCTCTGGCTTCCCACTTGAGCTTTTCCTGATGTTTTCTGGTCCTTTGGTTCTTGAATTTAGCCTCAGTTCTATCGTTAAAACTACAAGATGAACCTCTGCCTGCAGATCTTTGCATTTGAGTCTTCTAAACCTCCACCCAACCGTGACATTTGCACTCACGACATAGTAGCAATGGCTTTTAATAGAAGACGTTTATCTATTTTTTATTAGTTCTGTAACACCTCAAACTCTGAATGTGTGAAACTATATGGTGACGTAAAAAAAAAAAAAAGGAACAAACTGTCTTTTTTTTTTTTTTTTGCATTGCTTTGGCTTGAGGTTAAATTTGACCTCAAAAGGGTTTTACTCATTGGCCTATTGGGTGCAATGTGAGATGCGTCTCAACCAGTGGCACAAGCGGTATGATTAATAAGATAAGTAGTTTCTGCAATTCAGAGATGACTCATAATAATAAACAGGGCTGGTAACCCCTATTAAGTACTCCCAAAAGCCAATTGGTGGGAGATCTTACATGCAAGATGTGATGCAGCATTTTACTAATCAACAGAATGTGACTGGACGAGCAAAAGCTTACCAAGGACACAGTGTTTAATACAGTGCTGCTCAGGCAGACCTTGATACTAAGGATAAGCATTTTTTACCTTGTGGATAATGAGCTCATGGGTGCCATCTGGCAGAGTCCTGCCATCTTCCTGCATCAGAGGAACAAAGGAGTAGCCAAACAGTTTCTTCTCTCCCTTGTCTTTAGCTGTCAGACAACGAGACATGGACATCAATATCAGCCCAAAATAGACAAAAGAAGACTGCAAGTAAACAGACAGGAATAGATTTGAAAAGATATTATAAATCAGGTCAAAATTAGCTTTGTTTTTGGATAAAATCAGCTTCAACTTTGTAAATACATGGTGATTTGGATACATTAGGAACATCCTAATTGCAGGGAAAAAAACAAATATACAAACAAATATCAGGACTTTTTGTATATAATCATAAGGTAACCATAAATAATGTATGAATTGCCAAATGATTCATAAAAACTGTTGTTAAAGGAAATGTTTTAATTGTAATTGTGTCTGCCAAGTGTGCTGCAGTGCTAAACCCAGCTTATATATGAACAGGAATTAGTATAGCTCTGCAATGTTGCACTGTTAAGTGACCTGACTTTCCCCAATTTGGTTTCAGCTGTCCTTTTCCTGTCACAAAGTTGCACCCTTAAACAGGTTAAATTCTCTCAGCTTGGGAAAACATACCTTTGCAATCTATTGTACAAAAAACGTTATCTGCAGTAAACTAATGCATTTTACAGGGAACACAAGAAAACGCTGCAGCAAAAGTGAACATTATCCATAAAAGCTTTTGAAAAATTACCTTAATAAATATTTGATGGTAATGTGGGATAAACTACCAGCGTCAATCAAAGGGGGCAGTAATTACAGAATGGACTTACTATACTGCTGACTACCCTTATCCCAAAAACTCAACGTATCACATGCAATCTGATGCTTCTGTTTACATAGTAGCGAAACGCCATGTGTGCATAGAAAGGAGCAAAATGCACGCAATTCTTCCAATTTAATGCATGTTTGCATTGAATGCCTACTTCATCAAAAAATTGTATATTAAATGGAGAAATACACAAAATAAAAAACCTGAAAGCACATTTCTGTGTAGTGAAAAAATCTGTGTGGTGTTAAGAGTCATCATAGATAATCAAACTTGATTTTTAAAGTTTAACAGTGTTTGAAAGATGAATGGTACATTTGAGGAATAATTTAATTTTAGTACATTTGATTTAGTACAAAAAATAAAATCTTAAGTGAAAAATTTTGCTTAATGTCACTTATTACATGATGTGACACAGAAGAATCATTTTGATAAAGATATGTCAAAAATGGTAAAACTTATTTAGCATATTATTCATTTCAGATTAAAGTTGTTGATTTTCCTAAGAGAGGACATGGTTTAAAAACAATAGTGTCTAATGTTGTCCTTATTTACTGTAAATACAAATTTAACCATCTTGAACCTTTACAAGGATTATGAGATCTCTTGCTATTACAAACTCTAAAGAGGATGCTAAAATAAGCTAAAAATTCAAAGGAATTAATTTGCAGTATGAGGCCTAGCAATTAGGCACTCTCTCCTTTGCAAATTATAGATTTTCAGGCATGCAAAAAAAATTTACTCAAATTTTTTTACGTTTTTAATAGAAATCAGGCTGAAGTGCGAATGCTGCTACATGTGAGACCGTTAAGCAGGCGTGGAGCCAGGAAACAGCTGTAGATATTTTGGGCGAGCCTTGTTTATCCTGAAATACTTTTAGGGCGACAAATCGTTTTAAGTAGTTCACACAAACCCTTTCAGCAGTTTGGAATTTCATTATGGTTTACAGACACAGCTGTCCCTCCTGTTATAAATACTTTACATAAAGAAAACTGAATTTTGTGAATAGAGACATTTATATTGCATCTATCTAAGTTACATTATTTTGCAATCAATAAATAAGTAAATAAAATGCACCTCTACATGTAAATATTACCTTGTTCAAATTTAGGATCTCGGTTGATCACAGCTGCAAATTTTTCTTTAAGCATTTAATCTTATTTGGCCTCCCTAACTTTAATGTCACCAAAGGTTTAAAATAGGATTCTAACAAGCAGCCGATGGGATGTAATAAAAGCCCCGCAGAGATTAATAAGGCTGTTAAGTCTACTGTAAACCGCCCCACAGTCGACTGGCTTAAAAACAACAATAATAATAGCTAGTTATGATAAAAAGATCCAGGATAAAATACTGAGATGTGGAGATGAATAAATGGGCTGCAAAATGTTGAGTCATTTGAGAGTCAGAAGTTTGCAAAGTCACTATGAAACAGCTTTACTTCTGGCCATGGTGTTTGGAAAGGTGAATAGTTTCTACATTTTTTACTTCCAAAAAACCGAGACTTTTATTTTTCAGTTGGCCTGCTTCAAAATAAACTGATAAAAACTAGAACCTGGAATGAAGGAAGAAATACAGCAGGGACACAAGCAGGGATGCAAGGCAGGTTTCAAGTAATGAGGGATGCTGTATAGGGAGGATTTAAGAAGGAAGGAAGGCAAAGAGGCGAGGTAGGACACAAGGAAGGAATGAAAGATAAAAATATGAGACAAGGAAAGGATCAGAAAAATGGTTGAAAAAGACACAAGCAGGGCAGGAAGGTATAAGAACAAGGGAAGAGAAAGGTGCTGAGCAAATAGTAGGAGGAAAAGACGGCTCAAGGAAGCAAGGATAGACAGAACTACAAAACTGAATAAAAACAGTAACGACAGAAAGAAAAAATAAACAGAGGTAGAAAATATACCAGGAGAATATTGGTAAGATAGACAACTGTATGAGGGAATCAAATCTGGAAATATGAAATTGGAATCCTGAAAAAAAGGATGGGTGAGAAACTTTCAATTGTGTTCTAAAATGTACATGCAAGAAGAAAACTCTCTCTATAATACATCCAGACAGGCAAACAGCAAGCCAGCAAGGGAGACAACATTCACTGTAACTCAAAGCTCTGCAAGTTGTGTTGACTTGTGCTGCAGACAGTGTCACTGCTCACTTACTGGAGCAATGCCGAAACTCGAAGCGGACATGAGACCCTCGGAACATGTCAACTGGGATGGGCAGCTTGATCTGCTCCGCCCAGCGGGGGCTGTTGTTGTGGTACAGCACCAGAGAATGGTAATCATCTGTGCCTGGTTCACCGGAGCCGGCAGCCACATAACCCTGAAAGACAAAGGCAGTTAAGAGGTGAGCGGGTGGAGAAGCAAAGGAGTAGCAAGAGAGTTATGAGGACAAGCTTTATGTGGATGTTTATGTGCTGTTGCGGGTTTTTTTCTTTTTTTCTTTTTTTCACTCCAAGACCGAGGCATTGCAGGAAACCACAGCGGCAAAAAGTCAAACAGGAGACGAAACTGGCAACATATCAGACACACCCAGCTCCCATTTGGGTGTGCCATTTTGAAACAAACGGCTTCAAACTTCTCTGATCAAAACCTTAAAAAAAATATTCAAAAAGACTTTTTTTTCTTACCTTGAGGATTTGTCCATCAGCATCCAGGACGTACACCGTGATCTCCACATTACGAGCAACGCTCTTCCCACCCTTCTCAAACTCTCCCTTCTCCAGCGTCATGTAGAGGTCATTCCTCATCTCCCCTGCAGGAAGAGGAAAGCATTGAATTAACATATAGTCTATACAGCAGTATAATGGAGCACCCAGACCTTTGAGTAACAATTCACAACAGGAGGACAGCTTTAGAGTCAGCAGCATTTATGTTATCTACTGACATGTCAGTTTATTATAAATCGGCCTCAGATGGACTAAAAGTATTTTAAAAAAGGTTTCACTTTAAAGAATACTACATCTGAATAGTATTTATTTGACTATTTGTTCAGAAATCTATCTTTTTAATGCAATTTACCTCAAATAAAGTAATTCTGTAGAGCATGGTACGTTTAAAACTCTTTAAAATACAAATGCATGCCATAATAAAATCCTGTGGCATTTCAACAGGGAAATTGTTTGCCAGAAAACAAGTTGCACTTCTACAGACTTTGCATTCCTGCTTTCTTGTTAATCATATCCTCTGGTCTGCAAAGTATGAAGGGTATGAGTTGGTATTGGTTTGCTTCCTCTGCTGCAATGTTTACAGACATTTCTGACATATAAAGCCTGATAAAGTGTACACGCAATCATTAGATCTCTACCAAAGGACACAACATTGATTTTCTGTCCTCAACAGCAAAATATTTGGCAACATGACTTTTTCTATATAAGCCTGCACCATACACACACACACACACACACACACTTATAGAAGCTCAAAATGAGCAGGAAGGCCATATTATGGGGAGGGGGTTCTGTTCACAACAATGCGGAAAGCGGAAGCAGGTGGAGGAGCCATCGAAAGGTAAAAAGCACTATATTTTGCCAAAGATAACGAGCAAGATTATGCAGCTGGTCAGATACAAATCCATTCAAGCAGCAGCAGAGAAAGAAACAGAGACTTTTTCCTTTAGCCGAGGGCTGACTTAAATGGGAGGAACAAGTGAGAGCACTCAGCATTAAGGGTCTGTATCCAAACAAAGACAATGATAAAGATCCTGAAGGTAAATCTGTGTGAGTAAAGCCCAGGAGAGGCACTGTCACTAGTTCGTCTGACCAGACAAGACTCCATTCTGACTAGAAAAAAACCAACAAACCTCCAAAGATTATATGTTCTTTAAAAAAAATAGTTTACATAGTTCCTCCTCCTGCAGCTTTATGCCAAATTAATAAGAAAATGTATTTTCTTTCTTTTCTTTTGTTTCCAAGGTGATGAGACAACATCCAGCTTAGCCTTAGGGTCTTAGTGTGGTGGCTTGTTTATTTAAAGATGCAATAGCCGTTAAAAAACAATATTTTGGTGGGGGTCGGCTTTCCTGGGCTGGTCCATCCAGGGGAACTTAACTCTTGTGGTTCCTTTGGGCGTCTGGGGCTTTGGGTCCCCCTGCGCTCGCCTCGGTACTCTGGAGGGGCACGTCTTTGGCTCTTTACAACTACTATTGAGCATTTTTCCTTTGGATAAACTCTAAATGCACAAGTGCTCTCTCACAAACAACTACAGGTGCTTGGCTCCAGGTACTTAGAGATCCAATATTCGGATCTTCAACTACCACAGTATGCATGTCAGATTAAATAATACTACTTATACTTCAGCGATTGTGTCATGGTCTTACTTTATTGTGTCTCTTATGCTATATTCGTTGGTTGTGCTGTTCTTTTTACATGTCGTTGCAGGTGATGAAGCAGTTTGAAGATGTTTTATCGTTATCTCCCTTTTATCTCCCTTTTTATATCCTCCTCCTTTCATCTTTTCTCCTGTTTTCTGTTTTTCCTTTCCTGTTCTACTTACATTGCAGTGTCCATATAATCTGTAATACTCCCTGCATGAATTTTAATAAAGCTATTTATATGCATAAATGAAGCGGAACACTATGGCGATAGCTGTACTGCTCCACTTGTGAAAGCAAAATCTGTTGGGCTCTCTTTTTGGCATCAAGACAATTATTCTTATTGCCTTATCGTTATACAGGACACTGTTAAAAAAGAAAAAAAAAAACAATATTTTATATTTTGGAAGGCTCAGAGTAGATATTAAAGGTTTTAAAGTTAGTGGGCAGGTTCCCTTGTTTAAAAAAAATGGGGTTAAAAAATAGTTAGAAAAAATTTGTTAGTGTTGCAATTTAAATAGCTGAAGTGATGTTACACTTTATGGCTGGATGATATTAAAGCCATGGTGCTTTGAAAACTGCTGCGCAGAGTGTCTCCCAGGCCTTCATTTGAAAGATACATGTTTTTCTGTTCATGGTTTTCATCAGCAAGGGCAGGGAAGATGGTAAGAGTTAAAGAGAAAACAGGTGGCACCTAGTATAGACCAATCTTGGAAAAAACATTTTTTTAAATAAAGGGTAAAGAGGCTGCAAAAGATTTAAACCTGGACACAGCCATAAAAATTCAGCATTATAATAAAAGAAATACATTTTCTAAAAAGCAATCAGGGATTTAAGTTAAGTATTAAACACAATCTCCAAACAAGACAGATTCATTGGCGCAGTCAGGGAGGTTTAGAATAGACAATGCTGTCGACATATTCTCCTCGCAACAGGCTAAACAGTCAGGTGAAGGCATAATATTTAGCTTCATGTGCCATTCAATGCTACATTTGTCCATCACACTAATAGCCTCATTTAAGGCTGCAGGATACAGTCTCCTAATTAATTAGTGATTAAACATTTATTTGTACTGCACATTGTCTTTATTATAATCTCTTGATGTGGAACAGAATGCACACTGGGCCAATGTATCAAGGGTTTAAAGCTCTGAAACTCGGTATAAGTAACAGTTTCTAAGGTGAGCGGACTCAAACAGAAACAATACTATTAATACTGATTACAGAACAGAACAAAAGGACATTTACTGCAAATCTACGCTCAGGGATCTATAGAAGTAAAACTGCAAAAAATATCTCTGAAATAAGTGGAAGAAAATCACATTAATCCAGAAATGGTTAGAGGATTAATTGGCTGCAAAATTAGCTGTGTCAACACAAGAATGTTGTGTTAAATGTTCTATGAAATTATATCTTCCTACTTGTGTAATTTGCTGTTAAACCAGGATCTTGAGGGCATTGTATAAAATGGTGAGAAAGCACTCTTAATTCTAAAGAAATGGGGCAATTTAATCCATTTCACACAAAAAAAAATGAATTATATGTATCTCTACAAAGTGGTAAAGAATTGCAAAGAGGAAGCAAAGTGCAAAATATGTTTTTACCACTACCATATCCTTGCCACATCAAAATGTGGCAAGTAGATAGCCATTATTGAAAGAAAGCTGATAGTGAGTTTAGTCCAAACCATGCAGAGGACATGGGAAATTTATAAAGAAAGTGTTTTGGTAACATAAAACCTAATGCTAATTTTTAATTTTTTTTTCAGCTTTTACTGTCATTACACTGTCACAAGTACAGAGCAACGAAATTAACTCTCTGCATTTAACCCATCCCCTTGGAGAGCAGTGGGCTGCCATTGTGCCACCACTCCCCCTTTTGGTCTTCAAAATTGTATTAAGCTCAGAAATAAACATAGCGCTTTACAATGATTAAACATGTTTGCCCATAATAATTCTATAGCTTAAAAATGTAAAAATAAGAAAAAATACATCCTCCCTACATGGAGCACGGTGGGGGTAGGATGATGCTAAGGACGAAAAGGATGATCAGAGTTTTCAGAAAGATGGATGGAGCTTAAAAGCAGAAACTAAAAACCACTGAAGTTTGTAATTTTAACATAGCATTGCAAAATATATTTTTTAAACATTTCAAACTGATAATTACACTGTGAATATTATCATCTTTATTCTACCTAAAGGGATTATTAAACTCTGCGTTTTTATCTATTTCAAAACATTTCATAATTAGTTGGTAGAAAATATCCTGTATTTCAAAGACACAGCTGTGCTATAACAACTGAATAAATAAGTTATGAGTGTTCTGATGAAGGAAGGTCTGGAAAGTCCTACCTGGCATGATGATGTCAGAGAAGCCCAGCTTCCTGGTTATGCACACCCCACGGGTGAAGAGGCCCATGTACTCTCGCCTTAGTTGGTCTATGTCTCCATGGAGAAGCTGTAGAGCCACCGACAGACCTGGAATACAGAATAATCCCAACATTTAAACATAGCGGTGTTTTCTTTTACAGAGCAACGGCATCATCTTGGCTTGTTCCTTTCATTTTCTGAATCAAAACCACTCAATGAAGAGCTCAAAATAAATCGCCCCCCTTCTGTCAACATTATATAGACTTCAGTAATGGTGAATTCTGAGATAAAGTACAAAATAGGACACATTAACTTTCATTACAAACATGAAACTGCATTTAATTTGTGCCAGATGCTACTGCTATTTACTGTATAGAGGCCAAGCTAACACCCACACATGCATAAAAACAGAGAAATATAAGCAGCCAATGTGTCATCTATAACTTTTCCTTAGGAAGAATCTCACATGATTGTAGCAGTCTAAAATCAATATACTCATCCAGTAGCTTCCAATATTAGCAAAGGTATAGTAAAAACAGTATGGCATAGTATTGCTTCTCTAATAGATTTATTATAGCTTGGGTTTTCCTCAATGTATTTGTAGTGGGTTTCCTTTTCTTCGAATTAACGGCATATCTTTGGAAGGGAACATGAATTTAAAAAAAGAAAAGCCAAAAACAGGTCATCAAATGTCCGAAAGAGGGTTTGTCAATGTTAATGCATATTCATTTGTCAATCTTAATATGTTCTAATGTTATGTTTTTAATTTCCTATTGAAATAATACTTTTTAAATAATTTCTTAGCATGTTTAATTCCTACTAATTGGTGAAAAAGAAAAGAAAAATATGTATAACATTTTCAATACACCCTTTCCTATCAGAAAAAGGTAACTTGTAGCCAAACATCCTGAAAACCTGAGCTTTTCAAGAGGTTTTCCAATATTTTACTAATGAATATATCATTCTCTTTTTATAAAAACAAAAAGGAATACTCTAACCCCCACCAAAAAAAAAAAAAAGGGTCAGAGTATGAGAGTAACTTGGTGAAAACGTGTTTCTTCTGACCGAAATTTGAGTTCTTAACACTTTCCCCCTTATGAAATACTTGAAACTTTGGGTCTTAAGGAGAGGAGTGACCCCACACTGTAAGGAAAAGAATAAAATATAATCTATGCTTTAACAATAAAATGTGTATCAAAGTGTTCTATTGATTAACAGCTTTTTATTTTCTACCATATTTTTTACTTTTCCGTGTGTCAAAACAATATTTGGGTGTTGGTTGATCACCGTAATAAATAAATAACCTATCTCTGCACGACCTTATGAGTCACAATTAGCTGCATCAGCAACTCATTATTTTTAGGTATTGAGAGAAAATATTTTAATTTTCCTTTTAGCCACTAAATGTCTAAAATTAGCTTGAAGTTTCTTTTTAGAACCAAACCGTGCATGATCAAGAATAAGCTAACCTTAGTGTATCTTACAAAGCTTACCTTTAAACCATTGCAAATAAAGCACAGACTGTTAAACATGTATACAAGTGAAGACAGCTAGGGAACATGAGTTGCATTTGGATTATTCTTTTTCTTATTAAATCATATTTGCCTTATGTATGTAAAATACTGCTAGACTGGGCTTGATAGAATGCTTCCCCAAATTGCTGTCTGTCCTAACATCCTCCTCTTGACAGTTTAAGTCACTATAAAATTCTTCACCTTATGAACACTGGAGCGGAAAATGAATAAAACTAAATGGGAGAACCGAAGCACAAAGGAAAAAGAAGAGCTGTAAAACACATTTACAATGAATCTTTTTCTCAGAACCAGCTAAAATCCTGTGAAACACAGATATCTAACCAAGTCACTGAGATCTGTGATAGTGAAAAGGGTTATACAGAGATTCCATTGAGCTACAGGGAGAGTCATTATCCACCAATGGAAAAAACAGAATTCCCGGAGAAGTTTGCCAACAAAAATCACTAAGAGTGTATTAAAGACTCATCCAGGAGGTCAAAAAAAGAACCAAAAACAACATGTACAGCAATGAAGGCCAAGTTTGTCTGATCTGAGGTTCTTGTAACCACTTCATCTGATCTCTGTTCTTGTACCCACTTCATCTGTTTGGGGGTTGAATGGCAATGTGACCTCAAAAAATGTGCTTCAAGAAAAATGGTCATAAATTCCCATAAACACACGCCTAACTCAAAGTATGGACCGACTTCATATTGAACAATTGATAAGTGCTCATCCTGAGGAACAGAGGAGGAGGTAGGCTCATCTTGCACTTGGGCAGTTATATAAAAATTTACTTTTTTTCCAGAAAAAAAATCATCCACTATAGTTTTAAGTCCAAACTAAAAAACTCCTAAAACCATTGCAGAGAACTACTGTAAGATAATTCAGCTTGGTAGCTGTAGCCAACAACCTTTGCTGTTTCAGCCCACCCTAACTCTCTTTCAAAAAGAGAAAAAAGAAACTTTAGATAAACTAATCTGAGTAGTCGCAGCCTCTTCTGTCACTGCCTACACACACGCATGTGGACGTGGGAGCTGAATTATCAGCCTGACTCATACAGAGCCAAATACTTATAAAATATAAATTTATGGATTACAGAGTCCAAGTAAACAAAATCATCATTGACACTTATCGGCTCCACTGCCTATTGAGTTTAGTCACTTGAAACTGAAATATGGCCATAAAGCACACAGGTAAAGAAGAAAAAGAAATATATTGATAATATAAATTCAGAAGTAATATCTATAAGAGTCAAACTCTACAGCTAATGTGCTTCATATTTTAGATCAGAATTGCCTGTACGGTGCTAAATGACTGATGATATACTGTAAGACATTTGGTATAATAAACATCCAGCCATGGTTACAAAAGGTGACAAATATGTGCATGCATGCACAAAAATGAGCATGGGATTATCTAACTGTGCTGCATTTTCTGTTTTCTTTTCTGTTGAAATGAAAAGTAATAAATTCCACTTCCTATAACACATAATGATACGCTCTAATCTAAAACTGTATTGCTGCAAGGGCAAACTGCAAATGAAACATTTTCCTAAATAGTAAAGATACACTGCTAAAAGTTTAGTTTTATAATGCTTGCATACTGATACTATGCCTACATCCATAACACTCTTTGTTTACCTTTTGAGGGCTGCCCCTTCAGGTCATATCTCACATTGTTGTATAACTAGAACTCAGCTGTAATTATGTAATGACTTCTAGATTGTGTGTGCACTGTAAAGAGATGTAAAAAAAACTATGATTTTTATTTATGTTGTATAATCTAACATTCAAAATATCTGACATTTGATTTGCTCTTAAAAACTTTGGATCATTATCTTGCTCCCCATTTGATGCAAACTGTGCTGCCTGTTCAGACACACGGGGGATTGGGTTTGTGGCAAGTACTAAGATATAGAGAACAAAAAAAGGTTGTATCTTTAAAACTGCTCATCTGTCTATCAATCTCAATAAAATAAAAATAAATCCTATTTTAATTATAATTGAATTTATAAAATAAACTGTTCACATCTTTAATAAGAGTAGAGAATAATGATTGACGACCCCGTTATCAAACTGGACAAAACATCTAACAAAATGTGGAATTACATATTATTTTATTATAACCACCCACTAAAAAAACCTGTATAAAAGCTTGTATAATTTGCTCGTTTTTTTAAGATGAGGAACAACCTGTTTAAATTCGATCTGATAAGGTGCATTGAAATTAAATCCATATATATAATAGGCAAATCTTAAAAAAATACCATAAAACCATCATGTCTTTAAGTACTGTAAAGATACTTGAATAGTAGGTATAAAAAATTTAACAGTGTAATTTGTAGGCATTAAACAGAGTAAAGCAGAGCAGCATGATCATGGATAAAGCAGTAATTATCTGCGTGTGATCCACTGGGTCAAGCTGTATAAGCATATATTTAGTAAAACAAATTATATCCAAATATAATAGAAACCTCATTAAAATGTTGTTTGAAGTTCAGTAAGAGATAAGAAATGGGCTGTAGGAAGTTGTGATGAATTAAATCAACAGGGGATTCACTTTCTAAATATCATAAAGTGAAAGCAGCAAGCTTTTTTTCCCCATTATAGACACATTTAAAATCTTTTAGGTAATTTAAAAATCCTTCCATGGATCAATGCAGTGTAGAAAACACTGCTTAGACTCTACGCAATGTTTTTAATTGCTCTTATGCATCAACAAAGCTCCTTAAATGTGTGTTTAAGAGAAATTTCCCATCTTAGACTTGCAATAAGTGCACTCAGGAATATATTGTTCTGGGGGAGTCTTAATGTACTGCTTAACACTTTTCTCCAATTGTCCTGCTTACTGCCAACAGCCCTGAATTATCAACCTTTTTTTTTTACCAGGGGAGCAATGGGGCTTCTCTGATAAATTAATAACACAACATGAATGGGTGAAGACCATATATAGAAGTAAAACTACACTAAAGCCTAAATTCTCAGCATCCCTTTCAGGTTTCCTCTTTTGCATTCTAAATTTTTTTCCGTTATCTTATCAGTTTTAGTCGGAAAAAATCCATTTAGGAGCAACGTGTTCCATCTTGCTATCACCAAGTCTTTAAACTGGCTATTCAATGTAATATATACAGAAAAAAATGTACTAAAATTCTCTCACAAACACACCAGGTGGGTATGACATGAAACAAAGGACAAAATAAAGCATGGAAAACCCCTTCATGCTCACTGATGAATCACAATAGTCTGGTGTTCCTGACATTTTTTCCAAAGGAAACTTGGTAAAACGCATTGTCTCGTGATTTATTTTATAACCGGACGTTTTCAATAAAGTACTGGTTGATATATTCAGAACAGCATGGTTACTGATTTGGTCTTTTTTGGCTGAATAATAATCGAAATATAGACAAATCAACAGAGAAATGGTTCATCAGACACAAATTCATTCCTTCTACCAATGTCTTCTCAGTGTTAGGAATCCAGTTTGTGTGGGTTGTTTGTGTGTTTCTTCTCTCTCCACCACCAGGTGGTGCCCTGTCCACGTTGGGCCTCCCTGCACAGCTGCGGCTCGTTGGTTCATTACTGGAGGAGTATTTGAGCTGTGGACTGTCACTACCTTAACGCCAGAGTGTTTGCCAGTTTTGGGAAGCCTTCCTGTGAAAACTGGATACCTGGACCATCTCCCTTTGGAAGGAATTACTGAGTTCACACTGAGCAGGGGAAAACCTCCACAACTAACGAGTATTCTCTTCTCTGGATAATCCCACACAGACTGGATTCAAGGATTGACAAGAGCCCAAACGTGAGTCTCTCTCCAGCATAACTCAAGCCGCAGTCTCATTTCCCATGGTCCCTGAACTTATCTCTATGATATCCCCTTCAGACTTTCCAGTTCCGGTTCACCAGTTCACTGAGTTCCAGATCCAACCTCTGTTTACATTACATCAAATAAACTAAATAAACTAATCATGACACTTAGTTCTTTCAATAAGCTCCTTTAAATACCTCATGGATGAGCTAAAAAAAAAAAGAGAAAGCAAGAACAACTACCTAAGAGTCTGGAAGACATAAAGAGATTTTGGAAAGAAAATCAGTTGGACCAGATCTTTTGTTTCAGAGTTTTTATTTTTCACCCAACCTAACTAGGCGTTGATAATGCAGTGATTTGTAAATCCTCTCCCAAATGAGAAGAAGAAAAAAGGAGCTTTGAATAAAATCCCCCAAAGAACTTGCAAAATGATTTATGCTTTTGTCTCTAACAGATGAATGCTGCATCTTTAATTTTAGCAAAGATGCACAAAACGCCTAACTTCCAGTGGAAACATCTCTCCAACAGTCTGCTACTATTAGTCATATCATAGCTCACTTACCAAATGTATATCGTCACAAGATCATTTCACATTTTTATAGAATGCAACTTACTAGCCAAAAACAGAATAAAAAAAGATGGCTGGCATTTAACAACCACTTTCTGTCATCAGGTTAAGTAGAAATTACAGTTCCCATGAGGGGGCCCTCCTTAGAAATTGATTCATCAATGCGTGGTGGAGTATACCCAACTTTTCACTTTCGTTGCCCTTTCTACTTTCAGTTCTATATTTTCGGTGCAGCCTTCCTCTAGTTGGTACCCTTGTTTGAGAAATGACGTATTGAGCAGTGATGCATTTTTGGAATTATTACATAGCAGATTATTACATAGCAGATCTTTTAACCTCTAGAAAATCTTTTTATAATACCTTTAACCACTGAAAGAAGGTTTTCATTTGACATCCAAGGCTGAATGCTCTCAGTCTCTGCCAACCTGTTGCTATGGGAAACTGCAGATGCTGGTGTTCAGTATGATGCAGATGCAGCTTTCTATTTATATAAAGCATCTGAACGCAAATGAAAACGCAGATTTTTCTGCACACACAAGCAGGTTAGTGCTCCTTTAAGCTGGGATTTTAACATCACATAAAAGCTGTGTCAGGTAAAAATGTCAGACTGCAAGATATGACCAAAATAACTTCGCTAAAAGGCTTGTCACAGTATATTTTGCAGTGTTAAAGTAACACTTTAAGAGTGCATTTGGTCCCACTCGGGATTAGTGTTAAATTAGAACACTAAAGTAATTTATATTTTACTCCAGTAGTTGTTGTAATAACTCTAAAAGAGTCAATGCACTTAGGCACTGCATATTTAACACTGGAATTTACCGTTTAGAGTGTAAATGTAATAAATTAACTTTTCCAAGATAGAGGAAAAAATATTTAAAGTCTTACCGGTGTTGGATCCAGACAAGTTGTACCTGGAATTGGCCTTTTTAATGATGTTCTCATGAATCTGGTACCACTCAATCTCTGTGTTGCATCTTGAATGGAAACAAAAATAAAATCCATTTGTAGGAATAAATGCATATTTAATGTAAAAGAAGAGATTAATGATTTCTTGTTTGTTTTTAATACAAAGTGCTGGTCAGAGTTATATGTACAGACACTAAAAAGACCTATTATTCTGGGATTTTAAAGGCTCAAATCAAATGTTTTATCTAAATTTGATTCCTATTCTGCAAACCTTGGTTAAAATTTAGGCCTGGGGTTTATTTAAAGCCTTTTCTGGCTTAAAACACATCAGCTTGCTTTTAAACTGACAACTTCTTTGAACATTATTTTTTTTATATAATAGAAATCACTCAATCATCGCCTAATCTGATATTAAATCTGTTATCCAGAACGGAATGGGCCTGATTGTCTGCATTAGAGGTCAATGGAGCAGTCTACAGAGCATCAGAAGTTGTTCTTAAACATCCTTATCCATTTAATTTTATCTAAGGGGTGCAATTTGGATGTTTGAACTAAGGATAAATGAAACTGCAGCTGCTTCAACAAATTCTTATGATGACTAAAAAGAAGAAAATATACCTTTCAATGTTATTATAAGAATGCATTTAACCCCAAATGTCCAATTTCAGATAAATCAGAGAACATCCACAATTATTTAAACTTTTTGCTACCGACTCTTGTTTCAAAAGTTTTAGTTGTGCTGTATAAATTCAACTTTAAAGATAACACAAGTAGTTATTTATAGTTGAAAAATGTAATCATAATATGTGTCATAAAAGCAAAATACAATTAAAGAACATATAATTAAAACTCTTAAGGTCATTACTGCAAGACCCTGTTCAGTATTATCATATGTTTAAATGAAGTGGCAAAATTCTTTAGCTAAATTACTTAATCAATTTACAATTTAGGTAAAATTTAATTGTGACCCATAACAACTAAACCCCAACATGGCTTCAAACACTATCATGCTTTCTTCCAACCTTTTAAATACATAAAGGTCCTATTTAATGTTTGATTTCCAGTTTTATTAAAATGAGATACCAGGTTTTAGTTCATTTTCATTGAGTTTATTTAGGCAATAGAAATGCTCAGCTGATCTTAGTTCAGTATTCAGAAACGCAAACGTTTCCTTTGACTTACGCATAAACCTTCAGCAAATGGTCATCCTTGGAATCAGCAGTGAGGAGATCAGCAATGCTGACGACAGCACAGCCTAACGGCCGCCTGTACTGCACACTGCATGTGTTCTTCTTCTCTCCTGCTCCCATCCTCCCTGAACGGACAAATAGAATGACTGAAATCTACTAGCAAATCTAAATAATTATCTAATAAAGGCATACAGAAAACACAGATATACTGTATATGCATTACAAATGCAAAATGACAAATTTTTCCTTTTACAAAAATGTATTAAACAAGAATAACTTAAAAAATGATATATATGGTTAATACAACTACAGTGAGAGCTGCAGATTTAATATCAGCAGTCATTGACACTCTCCACAAGAAGGACAAGCTATAAGTTGCTGTATCAAAATATATATTAATAGAAAGTTTAGTGAAGGGAAGAAATGCGTATTAGAAATAATTTTTAATCTAGCATATACTCCACACTAGATTCACATATATGCACTGACATGGACAGAAACAGATAAATAAATAAATCACTTGCTCTGTTAGGAATCAATATGGCATGAATTTTTACGTTTGCATGGTCAGTTTCCAACATATTCTTGAATGGGCTTTCTTTTACAGTCATTTCAAGGCCATGGTATTCCCTTTTGCTTGTGCAGTTTTCACCTCAGTTATTCCTTTCACTTAACTTTTTATCGATATGCTTGAGCATGCACTGAGATGAGTAAGTAAAGAGCTGAAGAAAAGAAAGAATTCAGTTACTCCTACCAATTCTTATGATGTGTGCAACAATGTAGACATCTTTTCGTAGATCGCTGCTTCCCAAATCCTGAAAGAAGATGTTTGACTCATATAGTATTGATTTTATGACACAGCGTAGAAGATTTGTGCAGAGTTGCCTCGTGAATGTCCTCATTACTTACCACAAACAGCGTGCATTGCCTTTCGGTCTTTTCCGGCCACTTGGGCAATCCGCTCTTATTCAGCCTGACAAAGAAGCGTTCACTGTAGGAGAGGAGACAGACGGTGAGAGAAAGCGGCACGTGCTGATTAAAGAGGTCAGGAGCATTGGCTGACTGTCGTGCAGAAATAAACGACTGTGTCCAAGTTCCTCCGCGACAGGAACAGAATAAAGATTAGAAACCGTGTCAGACATGTCAAGTGTTGAGCAGCATGCACGGGAGGAATAACTTCAAAGACCAAACTGCATGCCATAGTTGTCTGGAATGGAGTATCAGATGGCAGAAAGAAAAGCAGAGAGAAAGGAAGGCGAGAGAACATATTCAATCCCCAACACAGACTGTCTGGAAAACATCTGATCAATGAATTTAGGATTTTTTATAGACAAGTAAAATTCAAACTTTATATAAACTGAATCATTTCAGGCTTGTTTTATTCCAAAGGTGGATTGCCATTAAACGCAACTGGAATCGAATAATAAAACTGAAGGGATGAGGAGAATGAGATAAAAATTAAATGTGTATTTTTTGTGGACTAGATTTTGAAAGATACAAAACTTAAATTATATCAAATACAAATACACATTTAATAATACTTAAAATACATATTTCCCATAGCAGTATGCTGCCATCATTGCTAGCCATACTTTAGTGAATTATTAATGGGTTTTCTCCTTTTTAACAAACATTTCACCTTTAATTTAAAAAAAATTTCAACAGAAACAAGAAAAAGAGTCCAGTTGATCTGTTTAATAACAGCATTACTTGGATTAATACATTAAACAAAAGTGTTTATTCAATTCTTTTACACAATTCCAGTTTTCATAAGATTCCTGGTCTGAATAATTGCACATAATGAATAAAACAAGGAATTTGTGAGGAAGAAAAGAAACTCTGACCCCAAATGCTCCTCCCCGCCTTTGAAACTGAATGTCATGCATAAACGGGTAAGCACAGATCCCAACAGTCTTTTCTTTCTTTGTACTTCATCCTCCCAGCCTCGATATTACACATTTTAAACAAGGCAGCGGCAATGTCCTGCTGCGCGCCTCTCGTCCTGCCTGGCAAGCTGAGGGCTAATCCAGTTAGGTGACTTTCACAGTCCATAGATAAGCAGAGAAAAAAACCTTGTAATTCACCAGCACTTGACAATCAACCAAATCACTGGCCGTGTTAGCTCAGATGCTAAAGGTTTATCCAGCATAGAAAGCACTGCAAAGGAATTAAGATGTTTGATTTCCATATTCCTGCATATTTTGCAAACTCAGTTTTTTTTTTTTTTTTTTCAAGGAAGCAAGAAAGAAAAGAAAGAAGAGCGTTTACACAAGGGAAAGGGTTAAAAGTCTTAAATAAAGACACATTGCTCCATTTTCTGTTTATGTTTCCTGCAAAATCGTAAAAGTTTCAGACTTTAATGCAAACCTGAATAAAAGTCAAGACATAATCCAAAATATTGTCACCGCTATAAAAACAAGGCGAGTGCCTGCACTGTAATTCTGTTTTGTGTATGTAGGGCATTGGGTGGCCATGCCTGAATTAATTATGCTCCTGATAATTAATTATACAAGCTCTTATGATTTTTCATACATGTATTCCTTCTGTAAAGTTTTTCCTTTTTATCGTCGGCAAGTGTTGGACTGAACCGGCTTGCCGCTAATTTGATTTACAGACTGTTGTTCCTCATTAGCTGCACTCTCTGCAGCTTTCCACGCCATTTATCCCAACCATATGGAGACGGATGCCTTTGCATCAGACATCAGATTTTGTGTGCAACCCCCCCCCACCACCGACCCTAATTAGCGCTCTCATTGTCAAAACCCCAACCGCCAATTAACAGCTGCTCCAGTAAACACTGCGGCACTGGCCGGTCCTGGTTTGACGCAAACCCTCAGTTGCCGCCAAGTCCTCTGCCTCATAAATGCAGTATGTTGATCACCAGGACCAGGGGGACCAGCGCCCCCCCCTCCCGGCGGGATCTTATCTGCCTCTATCACCCCTCATATTAACATAACTTGAATGGCCTTTTTTCCTCCCCTCTGGGGTCTAGTGGCGCTTTCTGCTCTCCCTCATGATATCAATGATTGCATTAGGAGAGAGGTGCACACTCGACATTGGTGGGGGGGCTGACAGGCAAAAAGGTGGTTAAAATTAACTCCCTCTGTGCCTTCCATTGACAGTCTAAATGTGACACTAGAAGCTAAAGAAAAAATTGTTGAAGAGACTTCAAATATGTGACAAAAAGTTAATTAATTAATTAGATGAAAAATATTGCAGTGAATATGAGAGTCTGTAGATTTGCTCTGGATTTCATTAATAAAACATTAAAGAAAAAAAACAAGAAGGAAGATCAATTTGAATGTAGTACAGTATAACATGTGCATGTGTGTGCTTCCTCCCAAAGGGCTAACCAAGAAATCCTTATTGGACACGGAGAAGCTGCCAGGCTGTAAGTGTTGGCATAGCTTGGAGGCGATGGGTCAGACCCCCATCTGGTTGCACACTAGTGCACACTGTCTGTCAAACGCCAGTGACACTACAATGGAAGCAGCAACAGTATGGCTTTATGCCAGTTGGATTACGTTAATGTGTGAGCGGGTGCGTGTCTGTGTTTATGCATGTAACCGCAAAGTGAGAGACAACACTAACAAGTTACCACTGTGACATTTTACAAAAAGGACACAGAGGAAAAGGCAGTCTGATGGTATTGTTTTTTTCTTCACTCCAAAAATCCTTCTATATTTAGCTGATTTATGAGTATTAGGATGAAAGGAACAGTGTAGAGTTCTTGAGAAAAAATATTTCCCAACTAGAGATTCCATGCACTTTTACTTATATTGTTAGCTAACTTCTAACCTAGAAAAACTATGTAAATACATGACACAGTTCTCTTGTAAAATAGTTATGTATTACATTATAAAAAAAACACAAATACTGAAATAATAACTGACTGACAAAAAGAAATCTACGAAAAGGTAAAACAATTCTAAGCATTCAAGTCAACAAGCATTTAAAAGCATTAATTTCAAATGGTTTTGAAGTCATTTCTGAGGCTTTAGAGATCCAGCAAAGAAGGCAGATTATCTATAAACTATGAAAAAATTTCCCTTTGAATTTGTTGGGAATCGACTTTAAGGGCTGAACACACTGGTTGCATAGGACTTTTTAATCTCCGATTTGATCTTTTTCCACGTCACACTGCGTATAGAGAGGCTCTGACTAGGCAGGGTGGGCAGATCTGTGCAGATTTTTTCCTCCTCTGTCGCTGTGCTATACATAAACTAAAACAATTTCCCACATTTGACAGATTTTGAAAAGTTACACAATATAAATCAATGGCGCATTTTACAAAGCAAAGCCCCAGTTAATGAGTCTGTTCAGCGTCTCAAACTAGAATAGATAATGTTCAGATGTCTATATTAAAATCATAATGAGATCTACATCTAAAGAAAAGAAAAACGCAGCAATTAACGCCTTGGGATGGTTTATATACTGGCTGAGGCAGTGAGAGGGAAGTTTTTCTTTCTTTTTTTAATAGAGAGGTGAGAGATACGCCACACTTACCTGCAATGTGCCTCTCCTCATATAGTTTTTTTGTAAGACTGAAAGATGATCGCTATTTTACTATATCCGTTTTTTCTCCTCCTGAGGTTATTTTTTCGATTTTTTTCAAGGAGATTGATAAACTTTCTGTCTCTTGATATTTTATGCAAGGCCCATTTTCTATCCTCTTGAACTCCTATCACGAGTAAAGTATTCTTTTATAAAGTTTCATTCATTTGTTTTAGCTTACTATATACGCAGTGAGCAACTATAGAACTGACTCTTTCCCTGTGCGATTAATTTTGTATTTTCCCTCAAAGCAGATGTGTTTTTGCTTTATAACCACGTCTCGTTATGTCAGATCAATGAAATTGCTGAATTGCTGCGTAGTCCGTCTAAAATAGACCTGGTCTATCTCAGTCGAACCTATGCAAGCCCCATTGTGTAAAATCGTGTGGTGTGTGATTGAAAGCTAAACGCATAGACTTCGTCCGACACAATTTCTGTCCTTCTGGATGCAAAATCGGATTTGAGGTGTTTTTTTGCCTTTACTCCAGAAGCACATCTTAATTGACCAGGATGTCACAAAGGAGCTTAATCTGTCACTATTAGAGGAGAAGATTGTGTTTTAACAGTAAGAAAAAGCCCCTTTAGAAATTATATCCATTGTTAAGCTTTGTCACAAATAAAAAAAAAAACATTTTTTAATATCTAGGAATTTTTGGGTAAAAAAATATTTTTGATAAGGTAAAAACCTTTGATAGTTCTCCGTCTTGTTTAATTTGAAGGACATCCCACTGTAATGAAGCAGCCCAGTGAAAGTCTGAGCCGAAATTCAATTTCGATGAGGTTGCATATCATTAACCCCAAGATGTTGCATTGAGTTCTCAGGTCTAGGGGCAAGTACTTAATCATCATTAAATAATAATTGTATTCTGTTTTAACTCAGGTTATCATCATCTGATCTTAATTGCTCTTTAAATATCTGAAACATTCATGCATGCGCAGAAGCAAAATAAAGAAGAAATCTATAAGCAAAACGACTCTGTTATGACTCATTTACACAAGCCTTGCGATAAAGGTGAATAAATGATGTTTAGAACGCATCACATAACATTATGATTAGCTTGATTACTGCTTTTGTTCAAAGGCAATTGCATCACAAAGCTGATGGTGCGTCAACACGTACGTGTTTCTCATATACGGTACTCAATCATTGGTGACTAAAAGACAAAAAGAGGAAATAGAGGAATAGACAACTACAGAAAGAAATGGGGAAATCAGAAGGAGAAGTGATTTAAGTGCAACATAGCAGCAGACATTTTAAAAATAGTGGGGAAAACAGGATTATTTTGACCATGACAGCTAAAGATTGAGTAAAGCATTTAAACTGTTTTCAATTAAATGCAGGTAAAATTAAAAATCTTTCATAACTGTGGCTTTGGTTAACTTGTGTAAAGATACAAAAATTACAGATGTCATTCTTAATACCTCAAAGCATTCATCAATAAATCCTTAGTTCTACCTTACATATTAAATACTTTTGTTTAACATTTTGAAATGATTTCCAGCCCTTTAAACCAGATAATAAAATGCTAGAGACGCATCTTTCTTCCCACAAGTATGGTTCTTCCTATTCCTGCATGCCTAAAAGTTTACTAAAAACCTTTTTACAACAAAGCAACAAAGTTAGTAAAGCAAGGTAAAGGCCACTTTCTTACTTAATTATTACACTAAAAATTGACATCTATGCTATAGGTACATCTCCAAAATTTGGAATATCGAAAGCTTTTAGCTTGTGTCATTTGTTTCAGAAAATTGAAATTTGTAGATTGTATATATTTAGTAGACAGAATAAAGTGATTCAAGTCTTTATTTCTTCTATATACAGAAAAGGGAATATTTAAAATAAAAATGACAGGTTTCTGAAAAGTTTGTAGCTTTAAATTGAATCATTAATTGGTAAAACTGGTACATTTGGTAGTGTGGGCAGGTTCCAAGTTCTGCTCAAAAATGAAATCAAGAACTCCATAAAGCAGAAGACAGAAGATGACTGCATTAACTGTGGACTTAAGAAAAAAATCCTTCCGTGTAATTGTCTATAAATGTCTAAATGCAGCACTCCATTAGTAACCAGCTTCTTTCGTGATGCCTTTAGGGTCTTGATGTCCTTTTGACATCCATCCAGATAGCAGTCTTCATCCTGATTTTACAGCCTATTGATTGAGACTAATATACCATTCGGAGGCTCAGAAAATGTTTGCATACGTTTCAATTTATTCAGCTGATTTGAATGAGACACTTTTTGTTTCCTGTATTTAACTTTTTGACACAATTCTAACATTCCTGGATGCTTTACTTGTAGATTTTCATCATCAATGAGCTACAACCATTAAAAATACAATAAATAAATGCTTGAAATATTTCACTATGTATAAAGAATCTTTGTACTGTGTTGGTTTGTTTCTAAAATGTGTTGTTAGTTCATTCCTGATGTGTTTTCAAATCATTTTAGTGTTATGCAAGTTGCAATAATCATATTTGACAAATTATTATTTTAAGTTGACAGCAATTTTAACCACATTCTTCTAGCTTACTTCATTTATAAATACCTCAATTAATTGACTAGATATAATAATATTTTGCCTGATTGCTGTAGCATTGCTGTTTTATTTAAAGCTATCAAATGTGTTTAGCTATTCTGCTCACAGCTATCATACCACTGCTAATAAAGGTGAATCATTCACACAAGTAATAAAGTTTAAGATACAGTTATTAAAAACATGATCTAGATGAGGTAATAAAACATAGCTATCAATAACATCTATGTTTCTCTGATGTCATACTTTGGAGCAAAGAGAGCAGCATCATAACCTTGAAGGAAGTTTCAATAAATGCAAAGCTCATTTTTCAACACAGTCCCTTTTTCAGCTCCCTCCTACTTTGTCCGCTTGTTTTGCATTAATATGGAATTTCCCTTTGAGCTGTGAAAATAGGGAACTTAAACACAGCCACAGCATTTTGTGGGGGGTGGTGACACCTCATCAGGAGGATGTCGTACGGGCGGACGTGTGTGAACAAGCATTCCTGCAGCTATCTGTTCCTGTTCAACAATAAATCTCCACGACTGCTATTTCACCAAAAAGAGAGGATTCATAATTGATCAGCTCATTCTAATACTCAGCTCATTCTAATACATTTTGTGAATAAAAAAATGTAAAAATGGGGAAATAAAAGTTATAAGAGCCAATTATGAAATATAGCTTTGCAGAAAGTTAATCCACAAAAATATGGATGGATGGATGGATGGATGGATGGATGGATGGATGGATGGATGGATGGATGGATGGATGGATGGATGGATGGATGGATGGATGGATGGATGGATGGATGGATGGATGGATTCAAATACTATTGGCCTTATTATAAGACCAGGTCTTGTTTCATTAAAAACAATGTGAAAATGTGGCATCATCTTATATTCGGGGTCTAACCAATTACACAGGCTGACAGTTTTCTGGGGTCGCTACACGAACGCAACGGCAGAGGAGGGCTGGGGTCATATTTCTATCATCACAGGAAAGACATGGACGCTACAAAAGGAGAGTCGCTGCCCAGAACGGAGTGGATCAAAAGTCAGACAAGTTTGCAGACATTTGAGGCGGAGTTATGACGCCTATTTTAAAATAACGGTGGTCAACGTCATTGAGGCATCAAAGAACTGTCAGGCGGCAAAGAAACACATCGTTACAGAGTGCAATGTCAGAAGATGGCACGTTCAAAAAGAGCGGAAAAATGCGGACAGCAAAAGAGAAGCTTATCAAAAAAATTGCAGAGCTGCAGGGAAAGAGTTGGAGTGACAGTGAGCGCGGCGAGGCAGAGGACGTCTGAGTAAAAGCCTCATACAAGTTTCTCAGACGTTGCGTGAGCAAAATTCAGAATGCATTCTAGTTGAAGTGTTGCAAGATTTCAATTAAATGTGTCATTACTGGGGGGGGTTTAATCGTTAAATTGCACAAATCTTTCATGCAATATTAATATCAATAAAACTGTTAGCACTTCAATAAAAAATATTTTCTTAAAATACATTTTTTTTGGGTCTTTTTGTTTTATTTTTCTAAAAACTGGTCCTGGAAAGAGGGGGTCATCTTATAATCACAATAGTCCTATTTTTGGGTCAGCACGGTACTGTTTTCCTATTTTGCTTTCAAAAGTCTTCAGTAAAATCCAAAATGTAACCAGAGATGAAAAAAGCACACAGGTAATTCTGCAAATGTCCAGACTGAGTAACCATGGTAGTCAGTCTTGTCAGCTTTTTTACCTGAGAGGCCGATTCTCCCGCCCATCATAAATGTGAAAGAAGACTTCCAGTTCCTCCCCCAGATTGGCACTCATCAGGCTTTTCACATGAACAAATAAGTGATGTGTGCTCGCAGGCGTAGCAGTCTCCTTCTTACGATGCCGGTGTTCCATCTGCAGCAGAGGGGGGAGAAATCAGATTATAAGATTATTTTACTGCTGCTGGAAGTTTTCGTTAGCGTTTGCCCGTTAAATAAAGAAACCAAACTTTTTAAGTTCTAAAAGGATGAAAATGTGCAAAACAAATACAACCGGGGGGAAAGACATTTGCATACTTTGAATACAAACCAATCATATTTTAGCTGCTGTATTTAATATTGAATTTTAAAGTCAGAGATAAATAGCATCCCTGCGGACATCTCACAGCATGGGGTATCTCTGCTGCAGATTTATGTTTCAATCCCAACCTCAGAACAGCCTCAGCTATACATTAAGTGAAAATAGATCTGGGTTATAAAGCATGTAATATTCCAAACTGCCCACAGCACCAAAAAATAATGTTGGAGCCTGAATAAACATAAACTGTCAGGTTTTTTTTCTGACTTAAAGAAAAGAATCAACAAATATGGTTGTGCATGGTAGTGGATGTAGTGCCATTCAAAAATGTGCAATTAATTTTGATAATGTTCCAAACTTTTGTTGTCTTTAAGATTTTAGGCAACAGACACATTCAAAGCAGTGCAAAGACATGATGGGAAGGTAATGTACTCTATTAAACAACATAGATTTTAATACATTTTCTATAAAAATTAATAAGTTAGCCTATGTGTAAACACCTTTAGTATTGAAAACTAGCTTTTAACATCCCTTTGTACACTATTCTTGTGCTTTGGAGACTATATATATATATATATATAAATATATATATATATATATATATATATATACAAAATAAAGTGCTATCAATTTCCCAGCTGTGTGTAGCGTTATTTCAGTATAAATGCAGCTCCAAAAAGCGAAGCAACAAGGAAAACAGAATACAGGTCAGGGTTAGGCTATAAAAACAATATGCTGAGATCTGAAGGTCCGAATTGGGTATTATGTACCATATCCAAAAATAGGTTACTAAATAATGGCTATTGATCTTCACAATATGACAACAATACGTTCTGGGCGGAGTTTATAATAAGCCTTTAAAGCAGAGGTCTTCAACAGGGGGTCCGCGACCCCTAGGGGTCCCCAGAGGTACTGCATGGGGGTCGCAAAAGTTTTGGTTTATTAGACTTTTTTTTAATATTCACCCTGCAATTTTTTCCACTAATTGAACTGTCTTTAAATACACATTAACATGAATTCAACACACTGTATTAAACAGATAAATGGAGGCAGAAGATGTCTTTCAGTCATCAATGCCAGTGGCGGTTCTAGACCAAATGTACATGGGGGCCAGGATTCCATAATTTTGGAATTTTATATATTTTTGACTTAATTTAACTTAAATTTACATTTTTCTATAAAATCTGAATTAGAACAAAAAAAACATGATGCATTCACGTTTAAAAATTAGAGGAATTTCTTTTGAAAACAGAAAACTGGGATCCAATCTCAATACGACACACAGGAGCTCTTTCAAGCTGGGCACCGTTTCATTCACAAAACCTGTCCCATCAACAAGGAATCAGAATCAGAAATACTTTAATAATCCCAAGGAGAAATTACTTTCATTACAGTACTCCATCTGTAATAGAGTGACTATAGGACCAGTTTGATAGAACACTATTTCATACAATATATATTTAGTGGGTCCCCGTTCCATCTCACCATAAGTTTGGGGATCCTTGGCCTGGAAAACGTTGAAGACCCCTGCTTTAAAGAAATCAACCAAACATGTGGAGATGGGTATGCCTACCCTGTTTAAATGAGACCCAAATCGAACTCACATGCTAACTGCAGTGGATGGCATTAAAACAAAAGCATCACTACTAAAATATGGAAGCAGCATGTGTTTTCCACCGAATCTGTCTGAATCTCAACCGTTTTCAGTAATAAAATGGGCAAAATCTCCCCTGCACCAAGATTTGATTTGAAAAATTATAATTTCACAGCTGTTCATGTTAAAAATAACCACAATTTGTTCCAAAATTGTGATCTAAAAGTTATCAAAATCCAAAAAGCCTTTGTTTAAATCTATAATCTGCTTTTTCAATTGTAACACAAAATAACCTAGTAATATTTAGGGCTGAAATTATGAACCAGATTAATAATTATTACCTGATTACTGAAATGTTCATCAGCTAATTTTGTAATGAATAACCTTACATCAGTAGTGAAGACAAAACTGTAAAAATATAACGTCTAAGCATTTATAAATGTGAAATACATAAAATGTTTCAATTAAGGCTTGAATGTAAGTATATATTTTTCAATTTTCTTTCCATTTGCAGTTCACTCTAAATGTGCAATATGTTTTTCTTCTCTCTATATTCCAAATTAAGCTTTTTTAGAAATATAACTTTACTTAAACTATATCTATTTAGATTAATGTATTATTTGAGAAACTTATTTAATCAATAAGTGCATCCCTTGTAAAATACATTAAGGTTTTAACAAGACAAAGATGTTAAATTCTAAATTAGAATAGTAGTCAAAATAAATATAAATCTGATATGAATTCCCTCTTAGTGCAAAAGAAAAAATTTATTCACACCATTAAATGTATAAAAGAGCACCTTATATCACTTAAGAGTAACCTTTATACTGAATTTTTTAAAAGGTTCCAATTATATCCTCAACAACATTAAGTAATGGTCTTCTAACGCAGCAAAAGAGTGGTGATTAACAGCAGGTAAATGTCACATCTCAGTGTGGTCGGGATGTGATCATTACACCCTATATTAGGTCTGGATATATAGAAAACATCAGTAAGACTTAGGATTGCATCATAGTATTTTAAATACCATCTAGATCAACATGCACATTACAGCTAACTTCACAGCATGAGAGGTTTATCCCAGTCTGCTGTTAGCGTCCAAAAATATGACACACAAACGCGTGCGCACACACAAGAAGCACCAGATGGTCAGTAGAGGTACTGCCAAATGATGTCTCACACTCACTGACTATAGGAAAACACACAACAGGATGGTTGGGCTTGGGGGCAGGATTCAAGAGGTGGTAGATGAGATAAAAAATGAAGGTGCACTAAAAACAGCAGAAAATACAGAGAGAGATACCTGCTTCATCTGCATCTACAGTGTTGTATAATTTCTGTGTTGAAATAATTAACCTTGGCTTTTTTGGTGCTGAAATAGTTTTGAACCATTTGTCCTTCAGAAGTTCCATTAAAAATGTATTCAGCTTTTATTTCCTGTTAAAATAATCATTGTACCATTTTTATCAATTCAGCCAGTTTTACACACTCATAATGGAAAGCTGAGAGGCAAGACCATAGAGGGAGAGTTTAGGAGTTTTTAATTAAATTTTCCTTCAAAGGATATATAAACACTGAAAATTTCACAATAAATAACAATTGATTTCCTACTTTATTCCAATTTCTTTTCCTTTTTTAGCCAAAGTTATTAGCTAGTCTCAGATCGGCCAAGATCACTGCAAAAACTATCTAGTAATAAGTAAAAATTTCTTAAATTCGGTGTATTGACCCTCCATTTGAGCAGGTAAATAATATGATTTGCAATTGGACTAAGTATTTTACTCTTAAAATAGGATCATCAGATAATATGCACTTAAAATCAGACAATGCAATTATTTTTTATGTAAATTGTCTTGTTCTGTGTTAGCAAACTTACCTCTTCAATTCAAGAAAAATGAACTTAATTTAAGAAAACAATTACTTATTTATATTTCAATTTTTTGCAGTGATCTTAAAAATGTATAAACTTATGATAAAAATTTAAAAATACATATACGTAGACATATAGACAATAATAGTTTAATGCAATTCTATGTTAAGATACTTCCCTGAATGTCTATAATTGCAGTTCTATGCAGAGAACCACAAATGTTTACAAGGGAAATAAATGTAGAAGGCAATCCATCACAAATAAAAATGTGTTAACCACAGAACCTGTAAACCATTTTCAGAAAAAGTAACTGCGATATTAAAATGTGATACGGAAAGTGCATGTTTCATACCAATAGTGGGACAGCACCTCCTGTCTCCATTTCTGGTGTAAACAAGCATCTGCTTTATAAATAGCTGAAAAATCCAGATGTTACAGTGTTGGCATTGGCAAATACACCAAGCAGAAAACCCTGAAGTCAAAATCAACAGTGGAATTTAAGATTACTTTTAAAGCCAATTATTAATAGTTTTACAAAATAAGCATTTCTAATTTTATGACTTTATATGTAAAAGGAAATTATTCAACATTATATATTTTACACAACTAAATGTGTGGGCCAGTAGATTAATGAGATGTGACTTTCAATGAATTCTGGCATGTTGGCCATTATAAACAACAAAATAAAAACAATTTCCCCGTTAGCATTCTTGCTTCAAGTTGCAGTTTTGTTGTTTCCAAGACAAAACTCGGAAAGTAAACTCCCAACTTCCGCAGGGAAGGAAATTGTCAAGAGATTTATTAATTGCGGATCGATTATTTGCTTTATGTGATTAAAGCAAAAACAGCCTTCAGAAAATCAGACACCTTAGAAGTAAATATCTTAGTTTTATGTAGACTTCCCCTGATTTCTGGTCACTTTATTGACAAGAACTTAGAAAGGCTGAAGACATGGAAGTAAATCTGACTTAAAGCTACAGTGTGTAATAATTACAGGGATATACAGTCAGAAATGTAATATATTATACATAACTATGTTATTTATCATCATCTACAAGCTAAGCCTCTTAACCTTAATATTTGCGTTGCCTTAGAATTCGTTATTTATAATTACATAGGAGCGGGTCTCGCAGCCATGGAGGCAGACATCTTTGCACTACGGCAGCGCAGAGCCAACAAACTAGCGATTGCGAGATCGCCCATTACGCTCGAAAGTAACTACGGCAAGTTGAGAGAGATGAACTGAGATGGTACTGAACAATAGATGGCAGTATTATGCCTGAGAATACTATCTGTAAAATTATCTATGTAAACAAACCTCATCACTTGAGAAGGTAGGTGATGCGGACGTCATGGAAGACATTTTGTCCCGTAACGCTCGCCGTACTGTTGGGGGGGAGAAGCGGTGGGGGGGAGTTGCTGCGGTCTGCAGTCTGGACGTTAGATGTCGCTAAAAATTACACACTGTAGCTTTAATCAGTCAGGATAACAATAACGTACGAAAAGAATAGTCTTTAGAGTAGATGTTATAAACAGATAATTGAAAAACCACTTATTCACATGAGACCCTAGCAAAAATGCGCTCGTAAATCATTTAAAAATAACACCAATCAAAGTGACAAATATGTTTTGTTAAGTCCTGTCTTCTCTGTCTGACTTAGACCCCATAAATAGACACCTTCTGGTAGAATGACCTAAGAAAAAAACCTCATGCTCTCTTTAAGGGATCAGTGCTTCTGCTACACAGAACAAGTCTAAACTGCTGGGTTTGACGTAAAATGACTAGTTCCGGGGAAAGCCTAATTTATGCCTTGGGATTTTATTACAATGTTATTTTCAGTGTGTCATTTAGGCTGCCTGATGGGAACGATCTGTGGTTATGTGTCAGCTTCTGCATGACTTGGCACAGAGAAAAGACTCGAGAGACTGGCATTCCAATGGCAAGACAGGAATAGGACCGGATACAGCTAGACAGGCAAATGTAATTTTGTCCTTTTGTTTCTTTAGGAATTTCTGAAACAGTGTGAAGTGCACCAAGAAGCTAAAAAACCTAGAGAAGGCCTGGAAGGAACAGGTCAAACTAACATAGGAGAAAAATAATGTACTACTAACTAACCTGTTAAACTTCTTATCATCTCTTTTTACCACATTTCTATAAGTCATCTACTGTATATACTGTTTTCTTTGACTGATTACCATACACAAATTGCATATTGCCCATGCACATCCTTTGTATGTAAGTAACAGTATGTAAGACCAAACAGTTAACATGGGTGGAAGTGCATCCAGAAACCTTTCTTTTTAGAGTTGTAAAAGCCAGCTGCAGAATTTACAAAGATCCATTCTGTAAGAAGAATTTTTCTGAAAGGTACTACATTACTCAGGATATTAAAAGAGTATAACAGTGGTAGAATCAGAACTCACTAAAACAGAACCCTTTTGACATGATGAACTATATAAATCAGCCCAGAAAGGGTTACACAGCCATTTCTAATGTGTTGGACCCAAGTGAACCACAGTGATGGAGAAAAACATGAAGTAATGGTGAACCTTTCCAATGTGATCAGCCTTAAAAAAATCACTCCAAAAGTAAATCTGTCACTCTTCTAAGAAGTCCTAAAATCACTTCGAACAACATTCAAAGCCCTGCAGGTTTCACTTGCTTCAATCAGAATCAGTGTTTTTTGATTCCATGAAACTAAGAGACTGAGCAAAACGGCATCTATGAGACAGTTTGTAGGAGGACATATTACACAAATAATTGAAATATAAGTAAGTCGTTTTTTCTTAAATTAAGTCTTTTTTTCTTGATTTGAGCAAGTAAGTGAGATTCTACCAATGGAATAACATAATTTACATTTAAAATAAGAATTAAACAATTGTACTCTATTATTTCAAGTGAATAATATCCAATTATCTGATTTTAAGGCTAAACATGCTCTTTCTATTGGCAGATCATCTTATTAAGATCCTTTTTGCTGTGTTTTGAACCAATTCAAAGAATTCAAAATAGTGTAAAAAAAATACTTACATAGAGATGGTGGATTTTGTTACTCATAACTTATAACATTTCTTTTTCTTGGTATAAATTTGATGAGACAAAAGGAAAAAAGAAAAACAAGCAAACCTGCAAGTTAATAAACGTAAATAAGTAATAATCGACACAATGATAAAAAAAAAAAAAAAGACTACACTGAGAAAACATGTGGGCGCTGCGGTACTTTTTAATGTTTTTTTCTTACTAGGCTGTTTACTTGTCTTAGTATGAGAGCCAAAAATCTTGGAGAGCGCTGTCTTTCTCTCACCAAAGGAAAGGCTTTGCCAGCTTATGTTCTGTGCCAGGTCTGAGTGATCCATCACTGTTACATGATCCACCAAAATTAATAAACTGATCTCAGTCTCCAAGGACTAAGAAGGAAGTTTGAAATCCAATTGCATTTGGGCAACAGGGAATAAGCCAAAACAAACTACGGCTGGGAATAGGGAAGCAATTAGTGTCTTTAAAATGTTTTGTTTCTTTCCCTGAAAAAGTTTCCTGTTTCTTTGCAAATAAAGGAAGACAAAATCTGAAAAACAGAAGTAAAAGTAAATAAACATAAAACTAATTTTTTACATTTTTCTTGCAAGCAAGATAAAGCCAATATAATAAACCGAACTGCAAATCAAACTCAAGCTTTTCTGATAGTGAAATAATCAGTTTATCCTTTCCCCAAAGCCAAAATCTCGCATGGTTTTTGTTTTCTATCTGAATAAGTAGAGAAAAGCTGAAAAACATATTTTCAAAGGCAAAACATTAGAGTGTACAACTCCGTGATGTGAGATGTTAGTAGCTTCTAAAGAAAAATCCAACTTTTATGATCAAGATGTCAAAACTTACTGATATAATAATGTGGTAGTCAGGTGGTGATCAGGGGGCATATGATTCCACTTTATATATTTGGAAAAATTTCTCTGCTTTTTATTTCCAACACTGGAGCAATAGTCAGATTATTGGTTGAAGATTAACTTTTATTTGTTTTAGTATAGAGGTAACTTATAAGAAAAAACTATTCTACTACCCTGCCACTGTGTGTCTGTGTACTTTTTCCATAATCTCTTTTAAACAGGATGTAGTCCTCGTGCAGCGCTGGTTTTTCACTGTCTTTCATTGACAGAGCCTTTCTTCAAGCTATTGCTTACATTAAGATTTGTGCGCTCTTTGTTTTTATTTTCTGTAGAAAACTGTCCCAACACACTCTCAATTATCTTGCTATACTTTTTTTTTGTTTTTTTTCCTTCTTTACATACTGTATATGATTGATCCACCCTGCTAATCTTAGCTGGGCTTTCTTTCTTATCTTGAAGGAGTCATTCAAAGAATCATACAGTTTTCATTGGAAAACACTTTGGACGTGTGTTGACCAGTGTCTCTCTTTAATAGAGAGTCATGAAAATGTCTACTCTTTATTTTAACCTCTTGCACTTTTTTGCACTGGACCCTTTCTGTGCTTGTGTTTTTAGCTGCGTCTCTTTTGGAGATAGATACATTGCTCTGTAGGTTTCCACACATTTTTATAATCTTTTTAAAAAGTGCTCCTGCCTCAAATGTTTTGTTTGTGGATTTAGCTCAGTTGTACGGAAGAGGATTGGGGCCAGTGGAAAAAAAAAAAAAAAAGTTAACTGATTAAATTTTATTTCAGTTTAGTATGGGGAAAAAAGTCAGAATTCTGAGGAAAAGAGTCAGAATTCTGAGAAAAAAGTCAGAATTCTGACTTTAATCTCAGAATTCTGAGGGAAAAAGTCAGAATTCTGAGAAAAAAGTCAGAATTCTGAGATTAAAGTCAGAATTCTGAGAAAAAAGTCAGAATTCTGACTTTAATCTCAGAATTCTGAGAAAAAAGTAAGAATTCTGAGATTTAAGTCAGAATTCTGAGAAAAAAAGTCAGAATTCTGACTTTTTTCCCATGTTAAACTGAAATAAAATTTAAAAATCAGATAGCTTTTTATTTTTTTTTTCAGTGTCCCTAATCCTCTTCCGTACAGTTGCAACCCTGTATAGTTAGAATTATAAAGCTGTCATTTACTTTGTATTGTCTATATAATAATAAATAATAAATAAATTAAGGCTCTCCCATGACTTATAATCTCACTGAGAAATACTGATGTAATCAGGGATCATTAGATGTTTTATTGTGCCTTTATATAATATCATGTCAGGGTCTTTATGCACTGATGTATGCAATGAGTGCTTTTCTTTTAATCTTGCCTCTCTATAGCGGGGAATTGCAGTCATTTGATCATTTTGTAAACAGAGGTGTGTTCTGCTTTCATCCTGGTACGGCTGCTTTGTTTCGGCAAACAACAGAAACGAAACAGATGGATTAAGAGCCTTCATTACCCCTCTCTGAAGCAAAAGCCGACACAGTGTGAGAGTGTGTGTGATATAATTCGCCCCTCACTCCGTTACGGAGCAGAAGAGTGGTTTCCACGGTAACAGTGGATGGGGTTCAAGAGAGGGCGGGTAGGAAAAAATGGTGAAGGAAACAGCAGGGGGAGAAGGAAGGAGGAAAATATTGAAGCAGACGCAAGGAAAGGTGACTTCGTCCAATAGAAACGCTGCTCCAAATGTCGCTATTGGAGGAAAACACTGATGCTGATGTCACACTGAGGATCAAAACCCAAATTTATTTTACCTCTGTACGACTCGAAACCATATTCAAAGAACTAGATCTTAGATCCCTAATCCCTATGTACAGTAGGGCACTATATAGTGCTTAAACCCTTTTAAATGAGTGTCAGAACATCTATTGGATGAAAAAGTAGTGGACTGAAAATTTCCCACAATGCACCTTGAAAAGTAGTGATCCATGGTTACTAGATGAGCAGATATATCACGGAACGCTTTGCATGGAGAGCTCTCCTCACAAAGCATTATAGGATTTGCTGTCATAGGAGCTCGCTGTCATCATAGGCTGTCGCTACCCAACAGCAGCGACTAATAAAGATGCAGGCACCGCGCAGGGGAGGAGGAGTTCCTAGAACAACGGGGAGCGAAAAGTAGTGATCATCTGTCTGAATGGTCTGAGTTCACTATAAAGTCCACTATATATTCCCCGCTCTAGATAGCGATTGAAGGATTTAGGATGGACATTCGGACACAGCCAGTGTCCCTCCAGTGTGTCCTGTGTCGTCCTCTGGGCCTTCTTCCAGTGGGATGTTCCTGTTCCGTATTTATTTTTTTAGGTTTAAGCTTTCTCTATGTTTAATAAAAACCAAATATATAAGTCTTGAGCCAAATAGCCATACTGTCACCTATTGACATGGAGTTTAACTCATTTTAATTGTATGATATTTTTTACTTAATTGGGCAGTATGTTATAGATTTCGATTGTGACATACAACTGACTTTTACACCGCAATGACTTTGGATATAAATCAGCATTGCTAACCTAAGTGCAAAAACTGAAGCAATTCCAGGACTTTGACATACAAATCTTACATAGGCAGTATCAGTAAAATAAGGTAGAGTATTAAAGAATGAAAACACCATTGAAGAACATAAAAAAAATCCTCACCAGTCTATAAAGTTCTGTTACGCTGATTTCATCTGGGTCCACCATGCTGAACTCCCGCCGGGGCACCAGGTCCAAGCCAAGTTGTCTAAAACACACACAGATAAATCAAGCAAATCAGACACAGATTATGAGGAGAACTCATTCTCACTGAATTGTAGGCAGGGCTGAGCATCAACAGGACTGGTGTCACTTCTATCAGGGCTTTTAAGTTCATCTGACAGATCTATTGCACTCCTTTCCATTCTGACTTCATTTTACACCTCTTAGCATTTACACATATCAGTTTATGTGCATTTCAATCCTTGATTCTCAGCTCTTATGGGAATGAGGAGGTTAAAGCCAGCATTTTATCATTCTTCTCCTGTGGTTTAGACCAGCACCATCCAGTGCAAGATGTCTCCTTTGCAGCAATAAAAGGAAAAAGGCCCGTGGAGAGAGAGACTCTCCAAACAGTGCCCTCACTAATGATGGATGTGTGCCTGTTTGAGGACAGCCAGCAGCAGGAGAATGAAGAAAAGTAAGGGCACGCACAATAAGAATATGAGATGAGTTGGGCTTTTCTTTCTATTCTTTAAGCCATCAGCATTGAGCAGTAAGAGATAGGAGAGGAAAAGCAGCAGGAGGGATGGAGCAAGTGCTGGCTCTGTGAGAGCGACTTGATTGAGTGAGGAGTGCGCTTGCAGGCAGGGGAGGTGAAACTGAAGACAGACGTGTGACAAGTGTGGAAAGTTGGAAACCAATAAAAGAGCTGCAGAAATGTGCAAGAAAAAAAAAGCAGAGGCAGGGAAAATTATAATTATAATTTTTTTTAAAGGAATACTTGAGCTGAACCCAAATACTGGGATTAACAAGACCATAATTTGAAGAGATAAATATCAAGATTATTCTGAAAATCCTCGTTTCCTCCCAGATTAGTGAAAAACAACCATGAATAGAAATCGGCAACCACATCTCAACATAAGTGTTCCTTAATATCAATTTCCTGAATCCTTTCAAATCAGAGTAGGCTGATAACCCCAATAATATTTAAATCCTTGTTAGAATGAGTAATATATGCAATAGACATAGATCAAGACAGCATTAAAGCTATACTTCTTCTAACCTCACAGGGGTCCTTCTCCTCACTGTTTATTACTTTTGACAGCTCCACTTCAAACAAGAACAATGTTCATACGTTATTCACTGTTCAATACTTTGCCCCCAAGGTGCAATTTACTTGCAGCAGAGTCCACAAGGTCTACACACAGCATGTCAGGAGTCCAGGCAGCTCAATTCATTTAGAATAATTCAAAAGCCCAACAGCTGAAAGGATTAAAACACCTCAGGTATGGTTTGATCTCGCCCTTTGGGCGTAGGTCAACCTTTTTCTTGATAGAAGTAGCCTTAAGTTGATCTGGCAAAGATGCCACAGCTCTTTAAAGATTGAGCGACTCTGATCTGATTGAGTTCTTTCAAATCAACACCAGGAATCTTTTGTGAAGTCCTTAACAATGTCCATCAACCTCGTTTTATTTCCCATGCTGACGATGCATGCTCAAATGTTATCCAGAATGGCCGCCAAGTAGTGACACTGGCAGACAATGTCTACCACTGTACTATACATGAGTTTTGGTAGTAGAGATAGCGAGACAATCTAAAGTTTTATAATCTGATCAACTGAGTAATTCATAAGCGGACAGTTCCTTAAAACACAGTGCTCTCTTGTATGGAGAAGACAGGACAAGAATTTTTTTTTTTTTCACAATAAGCTTACACATTTATGCTAGACATGTTTAAGATATATAATAAAAGATGAAACTATTAGGTTACTGAATAGCCATAAAATATATAAATAAATAAAACACATTTTCCCACAAAACAATTATTGAAAATTATTATTGAAAGACCAGATATGTCGCTCTGACAAACTGTCAGACTTTCTCATTTTGTGCCAAAAAAGTCAAATCTAACTGTGATACGGCTCTCTTTATTAAGGGTAATCAAACAACTGCTGTGGGCACCACTTCGTACTGGTAGCTGTGGTTCTGAATGCCCATTTATGGCTGCTCTCAAATTTAAAGGTGCATTAAGTGCATGTTAGTATCATGTCATAAATATTTTGCATAGTGCACTGCACTTTTCTGTCAGCACATCCTCATTCTCTGAGGACAATGGCAACTTTTGGTAGAGAAGCTGATACTGCTTCAACTTGCAGCACATTTACAAACAGAACCTCATAAAGTGCATTCTGTATCCCCATGGCTGTTTGAAAATAATCTCACATATATTGCCTTAAGTTTCTGTTTTATCTTCAAACTGTGGGAACTTTACTTTCCATTGCAGCTCATGAGTCCTGGGAGTCCCACCTTCATTGGCTGCTGCCAGATTTGTTATTACAGCAGATCTCTTCTGCATTTCAAATGCTCTCTCCTTGTAGATACATCCTATATTCCATGTATCCCCAACAAACCTCAGACAGGATATCAACTTGCAAATTTTCAGCAGCTGAATTGCTGCCTTTCATAAGAAGATCATAGCTATACCTCCTCCAGACTATAGTCCCCCGGGTTGGTTACCTCAGGAGTTCAAGTTCATCTTCATTTGAGCCTCCATTAAATGTACATTGGTAAAAAAAGACAGTCCAATATACCTACTGCAGCCATATTGAATGCATGACAAAACATGTTATAAACCAGACAAACAGCAGAACACAACTCAATAAATCAGAACGTGACTGGCCAGGTTCCAAGCTTGGCCTTGACAGCAGGGTTGAGTAGGCATCTCTCCTTATAACTACTTCTCTATGTCATCTGTATAGCTATTTTTGGGAGGGTGTCTACCTGCTAATCCCAAGAAAATCCAGGCAACAAACTTCTTTATTGTTTTGATAATGCAAAAATGACCTGTCAATATATTGGAGAAAAACAAAGCCTGAGGTGTAAATCTTAATTAAACATGTAGGACCCAACAGATGAATTTTTAAGAATAATTGTATTCCAAATATTTCACCTCAATGAACTTGAGCTGCCCTCAGATTATGCAAAATTGATGCCGATGTAGCAGAAGAGTCCAACAGCTTTGATTAGATAAGAAACTAAAGAAGAAGCCGAAAACAGAAGCAATGAAGGTCAAAATGAAGTAAGCAAGACAGAAAAAAACCTGACTATAAACAGCTCATGGGATTGCAGAGAAAAAGCAAGCTGACCAGAGAAAAATCAAAGATCTAGCTGAACTCTGCAGGAGTGTGACCTTCATGGAAATGTTATCAGAAGAAAATCTCACCTTCTTCTCACAAAAAACCCTGAAATTTTTCAGAAAAACAAGTCTTGTGGACAGGTGAGACTGGTGCAGACTTTATTCACTCCAGGGTTGTCAAAAAAAAAAAAAACTGTTTTATTTCTTTCTTTATTTATTTTTGTATGAAAAGAGGATGGCTTGACAAAAGATAAACCAGCATACCTAAAAAGCTGTCAAAAGTAAAATAAAGCAACTTTCCTTTGTTGTTTATAGACCTATTAAAGATAACACCTTGCATGCATTGCTCACTATGCATGCAGAGGGTTAAAAATATAACAACTATGGTTGCAATAAAAAACCCTGTCAGTTCATGGATGCTCTAAATTCAACCCTGCTGTTTGTGTCTGGAGCTCACCCAATGAATTTCAACATCTCACTGCCTCTATGCAAGACATCACCAGTAGTCTGATACTCACTCGTTACCCCAGTCCAATCTCGCCGTGATGTGCTGTTTGACGTCCTTCATCCGATCGTGAGTGAGGTGGCCGACCAGTACCTGCCTCCTCAGGTCCAAGATTTCATTCATCACATGCCAGAGCCGATGGAATAAATCTCCTTCATTCTTCTGTAGGAGGTGGAAGTGATGGAGAGGAAGGAGAAAGAGAGAGAGAGAAACGCTGAGATGAGACACAGCCAAACATGACAGGAAATAGAGCCTCATTCACCCTCATTGGCACCCAAGTAATAAGTCTTGGTACATATTTATTTAGTGGGAAAATGGTCTAAGATATGTTTGTTTAAAACTTTACGGTATGTTATAGAATTCAAGCAGTCAAACAGTTTTCTTTTTTTTTTAAAATATAATATTGGTTAAGAGAAAGCTCAATGTCACTCACCTTTGTGCAAAACTAAAACATTTATCTAAGGAACATTTAGTTAACTTTAAATCCTTATGGGACTGCTGGTAAGACACAGAAAAAAGGTTTTTTTTCTTCCTAAAGAAGCAGATAAAACTGGATGGTGTCTCACTGTTGCAGCCTGAAGTGACCAAAATCCGATTTTTTTGTACATATGCTACCTGTATCTGATCTTTTTAACAACACAGATCCAATTTTTCCCAATGTGACCTAGGCCACTTGGCTATGTGGTCCTGAATCTGACCTTTTTAAATGCAACTGACCTGAACATTACTAATACTCAACAAAGTCAATAAAGGAAAAACAACAACCATGGCAGATAATAATGCGGAGAGCAGTCTTTAAAGTCAGCCTTCTTAAAAAGGAGGTTGGGAAAGAAATGAAAGATTGCAAAATGCGCTCAAGCTCTACCATCCGTGTTATCTTCCATTAACGCAGAGCATGCTCGTTTGTGACGTCATTGCCTCCTATACTGCGCATGGGGGACACTTAAGTTCTATGAATGCAGTTCACACAGGAAATCACATAAAAGTCACATATATTTGGAAAAGTGAAGGATCAAACAAAAGAATCGGATGTACCAAAAAATCTGAATTGTGCATTAAGGCCAGCCTTTTGACGTAGCCTTAATGACCCAAAATGTAATTCTTTAGTTGATTATCTGGAACTTTATAGATTCAGTTTATCCAGCCTCTTTGCCATTTTTCGGTCATTTCTTATTAACAATTAGTTTTAAACATTTCAGTCATTGATCTGATTGTAACCAAGCAAAGGTTTAGATCATAAGCAGCTTGTTCACTATTGATAATCGTCCTTTCTTTACTTGAATATGATCTTCTATTATCTTTCGCATTTTGAAGAGTACCTCAGAGATATGGACTTCTGTATAACCTTAAATTTATACCTAGGAAAACAGCAATTCAAAAAAGAGAAACTAAAGAGACTTTCATTAACTTAAATAGCTAAAAGTAAATGGTAAGAGCATTAGTTGTAGATTATTATAAGAAATGCAGACATTTTAATTGTCCTTTAACTGCATTTTAAAGTATGTGCTTGAGTGCTTGAAGGAAACAGCAAAATTCGGACGTTTGAAAGTTTCTGAACACACTTCAGAAAGTTTTTGACATTTTCGAAAAAATTGAATGCCCTAAAAAGGATTTAGCAAATATTCATGTCACATGACTGTTCAGCTTTGTCAAAACCTTGCTCCATTACTGTGGTTCGTGCTATTTTACTACCCTAACTTCCTGTTTATTACAACCAAACGTAACGCCAGCATATGACTACATTAAGTTTTGCATCACCTAGTTGATTTGCTCCAAACCTTGAGTCCAATTAACACAAGAATTGAATAGAAAAATGGTTTGTTAGATAACTTTAGCATCAAACAAAAAAAATCTTTTTTCCTTTGCTTAATAAATGTGCAGAAATCTTTTTTGAGATCTTTCCTGTAAATTGAGTTATGTCTTTCTAAGGCTTTTTAAACACTACTGCCAGAGACAGTAATGTTCCAGAGTAAATGGAAATGGTGACATAAGGATAATTGATATCAAGGAAAACAGTGGAACTATCCAACTGCATAAACGTTCCCACCTTGACAATTTAAGTGACAAGGCAATCTGTACAGCAAAAAAGGGGCAAAAAATGGATTTTAACTAATAAGCTTAGGTTTCCTGCTGCTTTCTGTAGCAAATCTATGCTCTTCGATCTAAAAGCATTCATCAGTTCAGTTCAATCAGCCCCCCAGATAGCTTAATGGGCTACTATCACAATCAATTCAGCAATTGAGAGGGTATGGAAAAGGGCTGTAACTGTTTTCCAATCACCAAACCACAAATAAACTCAAATTGGAATTGTGTCGGTTTGTTTGCATGTAATCATCCCTACCACATAGAGCTGCTTCCACATGGCTCCCCACTCCCGCAGTGTTGACGTCATCTCTGTGATGACTGAGTCCTCGATGGGAATTACTGTCTCAAATTGCCTGAAAATGAAGACATTTGTGTTTTAACCAACTCTTACTTTCAGGAATGGAAACGGCAAACTAGAGTAAAATCTCTTACCCTTTGTTCTTCACCACGGCATTCTTCAGGTGGATATAACTGGATGGGAAGATCCCCTTTGAAAAGAGGAGAGACAGGTTCATTGAAATGCTCACTGCATCATTTGGCACTGTTAGCATTAGACAGTTATGTGGTAATTAATTCAGACTTTAGAATATGTGTGAATTAAAAAATTGAAAGGACGAAGATGTTTACGGTATTTGCACAAGAAGAACAAATCTAAAAATAGTTGGACAGCAATAAACTGCTGCTCGATAAAAAGATTAAAGCTAAGATTAAACTGACATATTCAACTGTAAATTCAGCACACAGTTCTAAATTGTCCTTCAATTATCATAATTTTCATAACATATAGACTTCAACCATTTTTCTGATATATAAAATATAATAAAGTATGGAAAAGCATTTATATTTCCAACTGTTTCCATATTTTTTTAAATGTTAATTTTTCTTGATATCCATTCAGTTTTTTCATCATCTAAATATATCATTAAATATTTCTAATGTTCTTTTATAATCTCTTCATAATTGCCAACCAACCCCTGGTCTGTCCATTTATATCAATGGTTTGCAAACCTGGTCCACAGGACCCACTGTCCAACATGTTTTAGATGCACTTCTGCTCCCACACACCTGCACCAAATAACTCCATTCCCTCCCCAGCAGCCATCAAGGGCTGCAGAGACCTGTTAGTCATCCATTTATCAAAGTCAGGTGTGTGGAGGCAAGGAAATACCCCAAAAATGCAGGACGGTGGGTTCCTAGGACCCAGTTTGAAAACCATTGGTCTATATAAACCCATTCACCCACATATCTACATTCATCCTGTTAGTCATAAACAAGTGCAAATCTTAAAGACCGACTTTATATGGACGTCACATTTCAAATACATAATCAGTGCACAAAGATTCTATTTCTGCCTGTCAATACATTAAATATACCAAATAAGGTATTTTATCATGCAGAATGTAACTATGACAGTTTCAATGGAAGTTCCCCTCCTGCTATTAGTAATGAGTAATAATGACCTTATTAAACATTATTACATATATATATATATATATATATATATATATATATATATATATATATATATATATATATATATATAAACCTTTTCAAAAAGGTAGCAAGAACATTTTGTATACTTATGTTTGCTATATTAGGTATAAGTAAAGGTCCAAAATAGATCTGGTCAGCTTGCTTCAAACAGTTCATGAGAAATGTTGTTTTAAGCAGAATCCCATGATTTTAACTGGATAAAAGTATTTACCTCTACAGAAATAAATTATGTCAGATAAAAGGAAGATAAGTTTGTGCATAAGTTAAGTTTGTGAATTTGACATTCCTGTCTGAAGGTGTCTGTAAATGTATATTAATTTACACAAATAAGAAGAAAAGCTTTTTTCTTCCAAGTTTGCTTACCTTAATATTAGGATTCTTTAGAATGAATCCTCTGTACCATCCTGTGGAAACAAAACACAGTTTAAATTTTTGCTGAACATCAGAACATAATCTTAGATTATTTTTCTCCATGTCATAGAAAGTACTCCTGGTCCAGTAATTGTGTCAGCTTTGTATTTTTTCTGGTAAAAGCAGCCAATTAGAACAATATTTAAACAGTCCTTCTTCCTGAATTGATTCTCTTTTTGGCCTTTCAGGTAGAAAGTAGCTTTGTAAATCCATTGTTAGCTGAATCTAATTTCTAAATGAATCTGTTGATGGGTCTATAGCTGCAACATGCTTTCTTGCTATTTGTTTTGTTGACATACAAGGTACTCCTGATTCAATACTTCTTCCTGAACCACACAAATTGCCCCTTTTAAGCATTCTTAAACAGGGCGACAGTGGCGTTGGATGTAGGAGCGTTGGATGTCTACTGATGGTGGTCAGAGGTACGGCAGCCCCGCTTCTGTCAGTGAGCCCCATGGCAGCTGTGGCGTGTGTGTGAGTGTGTGCGTGAATGGGTGAATGAATCTAGTGTAAAGCACTTTGGTCAAGTCTCCTGACTTGAACAAAGACTATATAAGTACATGTCATTTACCATTTACCATTGTAAAGGTGTACTACAAAGTCAACAGCCTAATTCAGTCAGCTGTGCTGGATTAAATAAATTAGGGCTGAAACAATTAATCAGATTAATTGTGATTAACTGATTATTGAAATAATTCCAGTTAATTTAATCGTTAACTGGAGTATAGAGATTCTAAAACATGCCTTTAGCTGACAGATCAACACACTCAGAGCAGCAATTATACCAAAATTGTAAAAAGAAATATTAAATAATTCAATCAATAAGTTCCATCCAGAACTCCTCAAGTGGAAAAATTTAGTTTCACCTGGTAGAATTTTTAAAAGAATCTTGTTTAAGGAACCTATTTGATTATTAATCAATAAAAAAAAAAATTGACAGATTAATCAATTTGCTAAATAATCGTTAGTTGCAACCCTAAAATAAACCTTTACCTTTTGATATCATTTGACTTTATTGCATGAAAAGTAGTATGATCCTGTGACTACATTAGAATGACCTTAAATTCATTTGTTAATTTTTTTTTAATTAATCCATAATTTAGTCTTTAGTTAAACGACTTATTATTTTGAAGCTATATTATAAAACAAGATATAAATACATATTTTGTTTTCATAATAGGAAAAGTTGAACAGCCTTTTATTAAATTGTGGCACAATTTTTGTTACCACTTATGAATCAGAGCAGTGGGAGTAGAAAAAACTGAAACAAAGCCACACAGAAACGCCATGAATAGCTGAATCGCTCCAGCAGATGTTTTAAAAAAGGCAATGACCAAATGTTTGGCGGAACAAAAAAAAGAAAGAATAAAAAGGTCTTTTTCACATCATTACACACTCCAAAATGGACTTATTCTCCATTAGTTAAGATGTGATGACTTTTAGAAATGCAAACCCAAAGAGAAACAATGTAGTTAATTTACATTTGTACAAATCTGAGGTAATACGGTTCGGCAAAAAAAAAAAAAAAGACTATTTAAGCTCATTCCAGGGAAGGCCACCACAGCCATTGTAAATACCTCCAGATAAGAGCATTAGCTAAACAGCTCAGATGTAAATGTATCAGATTATTCTAATCACTTAGATTTCACCAGAGCATTAGTGACTTCCCTTCCCTCTTCTTTTTTTAGATGAATACAGTCATTCTACTATGGTGCAATTTGCTTCAATCTGCACTGTGCTCAGTTTTTCCTGTGATTATTCAGGATAACATTTTGGCCAACAATGGTGGCTGGCACTCTAGATGCTATTTTAAAGCAATGTGAACTAATCAGTAAAGTTCTATACTATTACTAAAGACTACGTTAACAATTTATTAGGATTAACGCACATACTCCATACTTCTTTCTTCTCCTTCAACACAATGTGTCTGCTACACCTTACGAGTTTAAGTATCACTTGTACTAAAAATATACATCAGGTGTGGGCATTAATGGGAGTTTTTAGGCAATAAAACATAGTCAAATACTAGCGCATAAAGCCTAAAGGTGCAAAATCTGAAAAACAAGGAGAATGCATCCAAACATTCATTTGACTGTCTCTTTGTTTATTAATTAACTTTCTTTAACTAGAAATCAGTGCTATACACAAAAAGGTCACTAGCTCGAATTTACATGGAAATTATTCTAGGTTTCTTTGTCAACAGTCAGCCGATTTTATCGTCAGGACAGAGTAAAGCTTTACAGAACATGGCTCACATAAGCTGTCATTGCATTTCTAAGATTTGAGTTATTTTAAGGTGGTGAAGGGTTGCTTTGGTAGCTGTGGGAGAAGCTGACAGCTTTAGCCTCCAAGACCAGATAATAATGATTAATATTACATGACAAACAAGTAGCTGTGCAGAAGTTACCAGCATCTAGGCGTAGCAACTTTTTAAAAAGCTACAACTTAAACATTAATTTATCATTTAATTTCCATGTTAGAGAGATTTCAAAGAAATTCCTGAGAAATGTCCAGTGCGTTTATTGAAGTTAGATCAACTCAGTGCTACGACCGGCGTTCAATAAGTAATGCCCCTGACCCACTTCCAGTTGTTTCATATAGCTGAAATTTGCAGGTGCAATTCTTTGTATCTTCATTAATTAAGTAGCAAATTACAGTTCTGAACTAATTTTGGTTTCTAATTGACAGGTGTTTGAACTGAATCAAGTCTGAAACTGAGCCTGTTGAGTGTCAAGTAGTGAAGGTCAACATTCAGCCCAGTCTGAGGTCCTGGGCACTCTGGAAGAGGTTTTCGATTGGCCGCATTCATCTTTCCTTCAACTGCAACTAGTCGTCCTGTTCCTGCAGCTGAAAAATACCCCCATAGCATGATGCCTTCACCACCATGTTTCACTGTTGGGATTGTATTGGACAGGTGATGAGCAGTGCCTGGTTTTCTTCACACATAAAGCTTAGAATGAATGCCAAAAAGTTCAATCTTAGTCTCATAAGACCAGAGAATCTTCTTTCTGTCTTGGAGTCCTTCATGTGTTTTTTGGCTTCCATTGCTGCAGTGATCGTTTACCTTGTGGAACTTTCGCCCATTGCCCTACTGCATCTCTGGAGCTCAGTCATAGTGATTTTTGGGTTCTTCTTTTCCAATCTCACCAAGGCTCTTCTCCCACGATTGCTCCATTTGGCTAGACGGCCAGGTCTAGAAAGAGTTCTGGTCATCCCAAACTTCTTCCATTTAAGGATTATGGAGGCCACTGTACTCTTAGGAACCTTGAGTACTGCAGAAATTCTTTTGTAACCTTGGCCACATCTGTGCTTTGCAACAGTGCCTTGCTCCTTGGGTATTTCCCTCAACCTCATGATTCTCGTTTGCTCTGATATGCACTGTGAGCTGTAAGGTCTTATATAGACCGGTGTGTGCCTTTCCTAATCAAGTCAAATCAGTTTAATTAACCACAGCTGGACTTCAATGAAGGAGCAGAATCATCTCAAGGAGGATCAGAAGAAATGGACAGGATGTGGGTTAAACATGAGTGTCGCCACAAAGGATGTGGATACTTATGATCATTTGATATTGATCAAATTAACTTTATTGAGTTTTAGCAAATGGCTGCAATGAAATAAAGAGTGAAAAATTTAAAGTGGTCACAAAACTTTCCGTAGCCACTGTATGTGTTCTGTATGTATACTTTTTGTTTTTAATTCACGTCTCTTTAAAAAATATTAATGTGCTTGTATTTAGGAAAAATGTCCTTATTATTACATTTCTAGTGTCAAGATTAATACATTTGTCAAATTTAACTTTTCTGCCTTTAATTAAAAGCAGAAATTATGCAAAATATTTTTCATAATGGTTCCAGCAATATAATGGTTTGTATTTTTATTTTCCTGTTTATCCCAAATGTGCACATAATATATTGGGTGACTTATATCCATCAAACAGGAAGTTCCCAAACTTTTCAGGTTCCGACCCATGAAATTGTACCAGACCCAAACTCATGACCCAAACTACTGGTCAAAAACATTTCTACAAAATTAAATAACCATCGGTGTAATAACATAACGCACTGCATCAACCACTAAAGTAGATGGTTTTTCCCATTTGCAAGTGATGTCTTTATATATTCTATATATAAATGTAAATGTTTATTGTTTAGTTTAAATCCTGTAGTGGATGTCAAGACTCCATAATGCTTGATCATGAGTGTCACGCCTCCACATCTGTGAATCATTGCTTTAAACAGATTTTACATTTCTGAACCATCCCTGTAAAACATTGGGGCTTTATTGCTCTGCCAGACTGAACCTTTCCTTGTTTTTAAACAGTTTACAGGAGTCTATGTATTCAATTACAACAGGAAGTTACTAAAACAAAGCCTCAGACTGACAAAAATCAATAGCTGAGGTGTTATATTATCAGACAGGAGCTGGCCGCCATTACAGACGCTCTGGTAGCCTGTGTGTTTAGAAGTGTCAATAGTATCAACATGAGTCAGAGGCATTAGTCTGTCTCTTCTGCTGACAAAAGCTGGTCCCCCTGTCTCTTCGCTGTTGGCAGGATTTTGATTTAGTTCCTCCCTTCTGGGCAGAGCATTCAACTGGCTCAGCTATTGTCTACTTCCTCTGGGTCCCTTACCACAATATCACATCCCTCTGACTGGCAAGATGCATGACTGCCTGCTGTCCTTCAGTGAATGTGTGTGTGTGCTCCTATGTGCAAGTATGTTTTTGTATCTCCACAAAGGAAGTGAGAAACAAGCTCCGGAAGAGGCTGAGGTGACTGTGTGTTTTTGCACGGCTGGTTATTTGTGGGGATAGCACTGCCCTGCAATGAAATGATTTTAGATTCTTCTGAAACTCTAACAAGTCAAACATGCAAGACACAAAGAGATTATGAGAAAAACACAAGAAAGTGGAGAACCATAAAAGAAAAAAAACTGCCGAGTTTAAAAGAGAAGTGAGCAGAAGAGAAAAACAGATTCGGGATGCTGGGAAAAGGTCTGTGCTGCAGGAAAATATGGCTAACACAAATCTCTGCAGACCTTTATAGTGCAGGAGATGCTGCCTACTTTTCTGCACATATTGCATCATAACATGCCTCCACAAAAGCATTAATGGCCATTGAATTGTTTCATATTTTGGCACCTCAGTTCTAAACAGCTTCCCTGTCCCTGCAAAACAAAATAATCCCCAGAGCACAAATACACAACCACGGTTAACTTTAACTTCTAATTAGGTCTCCTCTGAAGGTAATTAGCTGCTATTTAATTTGGCGGTATCAAATAAAAGAAAAATCGCATTTTTCAGGTTTTTATTTGCAAAACAATACTACTTTAATTGTGTTCAAATAAATACACTAAAGTTTGTGTTTGTAATGAGAAAATGTCCAGTAGATTAAGGGGTGTGAATCCCCTGGAAGGCAAGGTGTAAGTGATGCAAATCTTCACCATGTGTACGTTAAAGTAAATGTAAATATCCTAATTTGGATGCTGTACTATCCATATATATATATATATATTTATATATATATATATATATATATATATATATATATAGTGGAAATTATGAAAAGAGGTGACATCATATCCTGAAAATATCTTGCCAATGAGAAGCAGAAGTGATTCTGCATGTTTCTGGGTATTCACTCAAGCGGAAGCAAATGGTTTCCTTACATCGAGTATTCTGTGTCCATCTCTATTTTCCTTTGCTTTCTGAGAAAACAGCTTGTTGTATGCATCCACTGTGCGTAGCATACCTTCACATTTCTCCAGGATCTGCACTGTGTCTCCAATTTCCAGCGGGAGGCCATGCTGGACGGTCCCTCGAAAACTGGCCAGCACTGCAAAAGAAGAGATTTTTTTTAAACACCAACATGAGCCAATTTTGATCCAGTACTCAACTTTGGTTGTGCAAAGCAAGGGAGAAAGTGTAAGCATAGGCTGGGGAAAAAAAAAAAAAAAAACTCAAAATTTAAACCATCCTTGACGGAAATTCAAAACAACAGTACAAAATAATCCCATTTCTAATAATTCTTTATGAAACATGTCAATTTCAATTTGTATCTATGAACAAGCTGAAGATAACTGATATTTAGTTTTACTTTCTAAGACAATTTTACTATTATTACTACTATATCGTCACTTGCTTGTGAGCATCATAAATCTTTTTGTGTCAATGTTTTTAAGGAAGCCTGCACTCAACCACAAAACAATGACTTAAATTGCAGTAAGTCAAGACGAGCAAGTCATAAAGAAAATAGGTCATTTTTTTTTGTTAAAAATTTGACAAATTTGTCTGTTTATGTATACTTTTAGGAGTATACATAAACAGAGTAATGGAGTCTTAAATAATGTAGCCATTGCTAGTTTAATTAGGTCATTCTATTTTGAAACGAAAGTTGACAAGTAACAACCTGAGCAGATAAGTTGACAAATCTACTTCTTCCTGATTTGCTAAATAAATCTAAAAACACAAACGTGTAAAACTATACAAATCAAATTTAGCTGAGGTGGAGTTTTATTTTTAGTTTTAACAAGGTTCTATAGAAAGTACCAGAGGGACGAATTTGCTCCAGATGTTGAAGCACACAGAACAGCAATCGCCTCAACTCACATGTGTCTGCTGGTTAGCTCGTTAAAAGACATTTATTACACTTTGCTAAAAGAAAAGGCACTGTAAAAGTTTTTTTATTCTTTCTAAAAAAGTAATTGTGTTAAAGCTAAATGAGAGTCACCATTACTGTTATCAATCTAAAAATATTTCAAAACTACAGTGAAGAAGTTAAGGGGGACATTTCCGTTTAGTTATTATCTACAAGCTGAATACTAGAACGCATAGCCGACTAATTAACCTGCTGATGTCAGTTTATTATATTTGCACTTTAGGTATGCTATAGGTGAGGGTATAGGAATACTAAATTAAAATCATTTACCTAAAAATCTACAGTAGATAACAGCAGCTTAATCCAGATATTCACTTTTTATTAATATTTTGACTACAGTGAACATATTGATAATAATTTCATATTGAATTCATATTGAATTCGAAGTTAATTTTACTTTTTTTTTTTTACATGCATATACTAGGAAAAATACTGTGTATATTTTTTATTACATGTTTTTAATTTTAATTTAATTCAATAACTTATAGAAAATGAAGGAGCTATGGTGATTTTTTTAACTATAAATCAAGCAATTCTTGAGGGTCCCGTACTTGAAAAGAAAATAAATGGAGGAAAAGTTTACATTTAACATATTCAAAAAACATAATCATAAACAAATGCAGTATGACATTAGAAGTGCTTTAGACTGTGAAACCTTATTATATCAACGCAGAACTATGACTTGGCCAAGGTGAATTAATCAGGGCTCAGTATTTACATGGGATATCAAAGGAACATGACACCCATACAGACCTATCAACGCATTAACTGTCTCTGCAACTACACATGCTACAGATTCACACAGGCGCCCCATTCAAAGGGCAATGTACGCTGGCACACATGGATACACAGGAAGCCATTCACACGTGGACACACATTCTACAGCAGTGGGATCTGGGCTGGAAACGCACAACAAGAGTTCCCACTATGCAGCAGAGACCCTTCCACTGCATAAGTTATGTTTCTTCATGTAGAGCTAAGCAACTAAACTAGAACAAGGCAAGGTGGGCGAATAAGTAAAACTCTTATTTAGGGCTTTAAAAATCTATATCCGCTGCAAGAATATGGGACCTATAGACTTATTTCAGTGGTTTAGTTTCATATAATTTAGCTTATACAACCTACATGATTAGTAACAGAAAAACAATGTATTATTATTATTATTTACATTAGATAAATTCAAAACTAACTTTCTGATCTTAAAATGTCTACTGAAGATAAATGTCAATGAACAACTCAACTATGGCTATTGATCACAAGTTGTTTTTTATCCCTGTAGCTTGCACACCTATTTCTTCCTCTCACCTTCTGGAAGCATTCTGCTTCATAGGCCATGAACCATTGAAGCTAAAGTACCTTGTAGAGTGAAATTAGCTATTTTAGCGATTATTGTTTAAGCCTCAACATTGATTTTTTTGTATTATTAAATCTTCTTTGGTAAAATGTGATAATATTTTTAGATAAAACTAAAAAAAGGAATCCAAATTAGTAGAATAAATGATTGTTGACCTACCAAGGTGACATATTTTTCAGTAAGACATTAAATAAGCGGCTGGCTACCTCCCAGCTGGGGGGAATGAGGTGCCAGTGTGGGTCCTTAGGCAAGACCTTTCACGCTAATGCCTGCTTTGGGGAGTGGCGGCGTAGTGGCCGAGTGGTTTGAGCAACGTAGTTGGAATCCTGAGGTTCTGAGTTCGAGCCCCACTCCTACGGACTGCCACTCTGTGTTCCTGAGCAAAGGTCCTTAACCCCACATTGCTCCCCGGAAGCCGCACAATAGCAGCCCACTGCACCCCAAGGGGATGGGTTTAATGCAGAGGGTTCATTTTGTTTCTCTATACTTGGGACAGTGTAATGACAATAAAAAAAAAGAGTTGTTTTTTTTTTTAATTGACTTACAGGAATGGAGCTTTCAATCACATTCTAATTCTTGCAAATATTCCTTTACAACTTCTTCCGTCTGTATTTCATGGATAGTTCTGTGTCCTTTGCATCCAAAGCTAAAGCGTCACCAACTCCTTGTTATCCTTGGATTTGCAGAAACCATCTTTAAGCGGGGTTTGTGATGTGCACATCTGACTTTGTAATTCGGTCCAAGAGAAATGCACACGCGCAAAGAAACAAGCCTACTTTTGAATTTATTCAAAGCCCTGTCACTCACAGATTTACATAAGGACCAGTCACGGAAAACACATTTACCTCTGTCCAATGAATGAATCCCCCCAGTTACCCTCTCAGCTTCAACAAGCTCAATTATTCAGTTTCAACTCTCTAATTCTTTTTCCTGCTGTGAAATGAAAGCTTGACTTCCCTTGGTTCATGAGCCAGCTGCTATCTGTCTACTATCCCCCAGCTGCCTGTCATCAGTCCGACTGTCTTTCTGCAGCTAACTTGGCTGACTGACCACCAAATTGAAGATCCAGAAAAGTGGGAAGGTGTTTTATCTTGAGAGTCATTTTATTTGTCTGTTTTTTGTTTGTTCAGTTTGTGCACAGTTATGTTAGAGGAGGAACAGTGAGCATCAACAGTAAGATGAATACAATCCATGCTTGTCGGGTCAAAAAACAGCTGCACAGTCATATAAAAAAGGCAGAGCAGTAAAAAAAATAATAATAATAAAATAACCAGAGAAAAATTGTGCACCATCACAAAACTATCACAGCACAGTGGGCATCACTGAGGCATGGGTGCAACATAGCAAACCAAAACAGACCTGCTTATGCTAAAATGTGACATGGGCAAATGAACACTGTTTGGCTGTTGAACTGGCTGGACTGCTGTTGCTTTCTGGATGGCTCACAATGACCTGCACCGCACCCATCCCAAGGATAACCGTTATCTGCCCTGACACACAAAAGCACATACTCTGATGCTATCTGACACTGGTCCAGTGGCCGATTGTGAACACAGTCCCATTCTAGACCAGACTGTTATACAAAAACACTACAGGACATCAGCAGCATCCCTGAAGAGCCATGTGCTCATGAATAAACAAAACACAATCAAGGAGTTGAGGCGCTTTTAAAGTTTGCCTACAAAGGGATAGGTCACAAGTTAGAGGCAAGAGAATGACACCCGATATAGGATTGGTCATAGAGTCTCTGGAGGGGAGCTCAGAAGCTGATGCTGTGAATCAATGGATCTTAGGGAACTAGCAGGGTAGCACTAAACACCATCGTAACAGTAAAGGTCCGTTCTTTGAAAATTAGGGCTCTTATTTAGTTGATAATCCATGAAATACCCCTTGTATCATATATTAAATACCTACAGTTTAATAATAGCTGTTAAATGTATTTTCCATCAAAACAGTTCTGGTGCAAAAGTTGGTTTTATACAACTTGCCAGAATATGTTCTATTTTTTAGGATGTGTAATCATTCCTCTGTTGCATTCTTCCTTTCTGTATTAAGGATGATTTAACAGCAGGTGGTGTTGATGGTAAGATTCAGAAACAATGAGAAGAAAAAAATGAAATCATTTACAAGTGCCCCTTTGCTTTAAAAAAAAATTGCCAAGATGAGGCAATAAAAACTTTTCTCGGTTCTACAGTACGGAAGGAAGCAGAACTGAGGCCCAGAGATAACTCAGGTTTAACTTTGGAACTACTTTGGTCTGAAACTGAACCACTCTAAAAATTCTCTCTCTACATTCAATTCAGCGAACTAATTTCAAATAATGTATTTTCTTAAACAGCAAATGTATGCATTCAATTAACATCTGTTGAGGAGATACTTTTTTATATTTTGTTTATATCTAACTGAAGTACAAACACTTGAGGTACTAATAGTTCTGTCAAGCAAATAAATATATATATATATATATATATATATATATATATATATATATATATACACCGTATATATACTGTTTTACACCAAATGATGTAAGAACAACATTGAAGTTGGCCAATATTTATGTATGAGTCGTGATTTTTTCGCATTACACCCCCGAACATAAAATATTATGTTGGGAAACTTTCAAGTAGAAGGAAAAAGACAAAAGCTTTTGAATTTATTTTGTTTGAAAATTGTCATCGTTCTTTTTTTAAAACCTTCAAATAAAGTCTTGTGCTGCCATTATTTTGTCAGAATGCACCTAATCAGAAAAAAGAGTATTTTATCCTCAGTAAATAAATTCAAATTCTTCTTTTAAGGCCTAAAGTCTGTTAGAAAACATTACAGGACAAACAGCATCAAGAAAACCAGAGACTTGTTGGGGCAAAAGTTATAAAGTGGTTATGTTTAATGTTAGCAGTTAATGAGAGTATTTCAAGCTTTAAAAATTGTACAAATGGCTGGCAGCTTTAACCACCTTAGAAATTGAGCAGAATCATGCTACATGAAAAAAAAATTAATTCTGAATTAGATTTAGGTCTGGACTTTAACTGGGTTGCTCAAACATATAAATAAGGTTTGAACTAAAGCATTTCGACATAGCCCTGGCTGAATGTTTTTGACACCAGACTGAAACCTAACACATACCTTGACATTTGGCAAAGATTGGTACACATAGGGGAAAGCTAAGACTGACAGTAAAGATACCTCAACTACGATAATCCCACAAAAAGCATGATTCTGATATAAATATCAGAAGTTAATAGCTTCACTGACTTCAAGTAATCTTTCCATAATGTGGCTGACTGTGGCACGCGTGACTCTAAGGTCAGAGGCTGCTTTTTCAACCACTTTAAGCTTGTAGTAATCTGTCAGGATTATGTATGTCTATCTGTTGGCCATTTCCCATATGTGCTCTACTGACAAAGTTGAGATCTGTTTAGAAGACCCAATTGGTTGGGATTAGGTCTACATGTGTTTCTGGCTGCCACTCGGAGACAAGGACCGTCAAATCATGTTACGGACGGTTTGCATATAGCCTCATCTAAGCTGCTTAGGAGAAGAGACACCGACACAGATTCCAGGCGCAAGAAACACCAAAGCTTTCTTTGAAAGTTTAAAGAAAGACCCAACTTCACAAAAGCAAAACATGATTAAAGCATGACACTCTGGTACTTCATAACTGAAGTGGAGGGAAAAGAAGAAAGAAGCTGCTCATTTGTGAGCCGGCAGCTTTTACTCACATTATGTAATCCATCTCATGAAAACCTGTCACTAAACAGGCCTAATTTCCTTTTGAACCTAATTAGCTTAACCCTTTATTTTGTATGACGGATCCAACAACGACCCACAAGCATGATCTACTCCCACATGTTAATTATACACCATTTAAGTCATTAATATGTTAATTCAACTCTGAAACTGGTGTGACTTCAATGGTGCCAAATCCTAAAATCATGAATATTCAGCTTGTGTGTATCTGCATGAATTATAAATTACACATAAGTAAGAACCTTCATGGGACACAATACAAATAAATAAATGTACTATAAGGTAGAATCCTTATCTCCCAAATGAGAAATAAATTTGTCTTAAACTAAAAGATGAATAAGTCAGTTACCCTAATGCAATGCATTGCACAAAGACATGAACCCAATGGGGCTGCAACTAACAATTATTTTGCAAATCGATTAATCTGTCAATGATTTTTTTGATTAATCAATTAATAATCGACTATAAAACGTTTCCTTTATAAGATTTATTTACAGAATTACACCAGCTAAAATTTAAACTTTTTGTCTTATCTTTTAACTTAAATGCTAAATATATAAATATATTTTTACGGTTTCCTTATTATTACTGCTCGATTACTGCCAGCAAAAAAAAGGTATCTATAGTCCAGTTAACAATTGATCGATTACTAAATTAGTTGACGATTATTTCAATAATTGATTAATCACGATTAATCTGATAAATTGTTTCAGCCCTAGAACACACACTGAATTGTTTTAACTTACCAGTGAAGCTAATTTAAATCCACAATAAGTTTGATTTAAAAAGCACAAATCCAATAAAATAAACACATTTTATAAAGTATAAATACATAATGCTTCAGGTTAATCCATAATCATCTATAAATCTGGATGTGTAAAAAATCTAAGTATGAAGAACATTGAGTTTGGCTCTAAAAGCCATTCCTTTGGGACAGCATCTGCAAGAGAAGAGTTTAAAAAAAAACATGTTTTCAAAGGCCTGGTCTTCTTCTACGGTCCAGAATTGCCAGCTTCGGACATTTGAAGGTGTATTCTCTGATGAGGTATAATTGAACCTTTATAGTCTTGATTGATCACTGAAATAGGAGATCCACCTGAGGTGTTCTCCTTTTGGCAAAGGTGGAAGTGGAGATGGTGGAGTTGTGCAAACGCATCAAAAAGCAGTTCCCTGTGTAGAGATGATGCAGGGGGTGTCCTTCATGGCTGAAAGCTATCGTCTGTGTGGTACTGACTGAGTTTTTCAGAAGGACAACACTGCGGTTAACAGTGCCCGCCTGACAAAGGACTTCTTGGAGGGAAATAACATCATAATTTAAGACTATTATGTACATTCCCCTGATCTAAATCCAAATAAGATTTGAAGTTTGATGGCAAAGGAAGTTTCCTAAAAATGAACCCCCGATCTGTACAGTGAACAGCCTTCATGAAGCCAACTGAACAACTTGGGGCAACATTCCCTTTAGCATTACCATAACACTAGTATACACACAGCACACACTGCAAAGCAAATGTTTGAGGAGATTAACATGACTGGCACAGCTACTCATTAAAGAGTACTTTGTTGAAATCTTTGTATAAATTTTAGGGGAGTTGGAGTTTCATTTTATGAGATATTTTCTAACAATATTTCACATTTTTTACTCAGATTTCTTTAGTTTTCCTCTCATTTCTGACTTCTGCTTTTGCAAGCACTACTTAGAACCTTCTTAAGATCAAACAATGCAAAATGTGAATTCGTATGCAAAATATACATCTCCTAAATCTGCATATAACCTTCTCATTTAACGCTGATGAGCTTTGAGACTTTTTTTAAACTAAAAACCGAAAATATTTAAATATGCTAGAGATAAAATTAAATGGTAATAAACATTCCACTTTGCTCCCTTATCCTTCTCTATATCCCATCTGGTACACTGATTTAAAAAAAAAAAATAAATCGTTGAAAAACCTCATTGCCAAAGCTGAAATTTAATTTTTTTAATATTCCAGCAATGTGACTAAAACATTCCTACTCAGACCAAAGCTATCTCAGTTATGTTTTGTTGACGCCAAGTCCACACACAGCATGTTCCAACTCAGTGGTTTTAGGCATCACTCTGTGCAGTAGAGTGAAAAGTGGCCGCTAATGTCCCACACGTGGCCAAAGCATGAGCTTAAAGACTAAAAATCCAAAACAAAAACAGGATAAATCAGTGCAGCTTGACAGTTAAAGAGCTACCTGACAGTTTTGGTGTGAGCGAGGGGAAAATTAATGCAGTATGTGTGCATCAGCAATAAAACATGGATTCCTCTGGTTGGGCCTTAATATGATGGAAAGTGGAATCATGCTTTGCAAAAGAGGGACAACCTGCAGAGGTCGGCAGGAGGGGAAGAGAAAGCATGCTGGCGTTTGGAAGCAGTAGAGGCCTATCGAACCGGCACTCAAGCTGGCAGACGGTCACACACAAAAACCGACAGAGAACACACAGACGCCCAGACGCAGAGGTCTGATAGGCAGCTCGGACAAAAACCAGGGCAGGCAGAATCACCCAGGAGGAACAGCTTTCATTTAGCCCTCTCTATTGCTGGCAGCCAGTTTCCTCTCTCTGTCATTGTGTGCAGGGAGATAGCAACCGAGCCACTGTCACAAAACTGCTCCTTGATAACAATAAACCTTTTGCTTAAATCACGCCGCTAGAGCACCCAGCTTTCAAAGCTGAGCCGTGTGGGGAATGTTATTACTCCGGTTGGAATGACTGCAAGACTAAAAGTACAGCTCAGGGCTCAGTGATACAACAGAAATGACTGTGTCTGGTGACAAGTGTAGCACCTATTGCATAAAAGACCATAAATAGAAGCATGTAGAACCAGATTCAAATGAAAGAATGCTTTTACACCAATTTATCCCCGAATTTGTCCAAATATAACTGCATACTTCAGTACAAAAGAGAGCTGTGCACAATCACAAGAGAAATACACTGTTTGATTTTCTTTCAACCACAAATAATATCAATATTTGGCCATTTATTTGTCTTTGATGCCCAAGAATCATCTTGTTCTGGTGAAAGGTGAAACTCTGCCCAAGATGTAAATCTTGCAGCCTTTAACAGATTTTTTTTTCCCCCAGAATATCCCTGTTTTTAGCTCCACCACAAAGCTCCATTTCCTTTCATTTGGCCACAGCACCTTTTTTATTTGTCCTTTATGGCTTTTGGTAAACTGAAAACAGGGCTCATTTTAGCTTTTCTACTTAAAATGCTTCTAAGAATAGCCTTTTTTTATCTCATTATTTACCTTGTAGACAGAGCCTCCCAATCTCAGTTGCAGATCCTTCCAGCTCTTCCTGTGTTGCAAATGCTCTACTTGCCTGGATGTCAACTGAAAGGAAAGCCATGCTTTGGTAGGTTTACAGCTGTGCTATGGTTTCTATAGGGATCTGATGACTTAAACAGTCCACCGTGTTGTTTTACTTAACCATTCTGTGCCGATGTGCACAGTTTGAATTAAACATTGATCGATTCTAAAAGCAACTGCCAACACATGATCTACTTAGTTGTATCAAAGTAAAAGGGGCTCTGCCTGCAAACACAACCCAAATTTTCAGCTTTAAATTTCTGTAAAAATGTGGTAACTGTGTTGCATTTTCCTTTCAAATTATGTTGTTCTTTATTTTAATCTAACTCATAGAATCCAAGTAAAATCCAACATATGCAGCAGAGTTGAAGGTTTTTGAGGCCTCCCTGGTTTGTTAAGTAAATCATGCTTTTGCATAATCAAAAACTCAGATGTTATGTTTTTAAATGCACTAAAACAAATGCAATAACTTTAATTTGCATCATCCACAAAGGAAATGCTAAATACAAAGAGATATAGAGCTACCACAAGCTATACTGCCGGCCAGGATAGGCAAAAAATATCATAAATGGCACAGATTGGGGAGAAATATAGGTCAGACCACTAAAACCTCACCTCATTCTCGGGTATTAATCTGTCAGGGTTTTTTGTTTTTTGTGCAGATCGGTGGATGAGGCTCCAAAGCTATATGAGTGAACACATTAGATAACCCAGTGATGCCAAAGGTGAGATGAGATAATTATGATAATCTTCTCAGTAGGACTTACCTCCCCTGAATCCATTTTTATTAGTCTTCTATGAGTTGTCACAGAGCTTTGAAATACTAAATATTAGTTTTAATTAGTGTGTTGTGAAAACAGCAGGAAAACTAAAAATATATATTTTTTATGCTGAAGGTAACATGGACAGCAGCTGTTAATCAAAAATGTGTTGAGAATGTTTATATTTTACTTACTTGTCATATATGCACAGCAGTTTAATACAAAATATTCCAAATTAAAACAAGTGAAATGTAAAATCTATGAAGGGGAAATGGAAAACATTTGGAATAAGGCGTTCTGGTTAGTTGGGAGCATTTAAAGTGCTAGGGTGGAGGAAATGTATTCAAGCTGAACAAATCATCTAAACCACAAAACATGCTGGTGGCAGCTTGTCTTTCACAGGAATCAAGATTTTGTTCAGAATTGTTTAAAAGAGGCAAAGAGCAAATCACAAGGTAATGCTGCACATCTCCTTTGAGCCTGGGCCAGAAATCCCTCTGAGATTTTGTGCCCAAAATAAAATGAGACCAAGTGTTATGCTTCTGGATGGAATGGTTGATTTTCTCAGTAACATGCAAATAAAGGAGACACCCATAATCCCCAACCCTACCCTTGATCAGTGAAGGCACCAAACCTAAGAACTACTAGTTAATAACAACACTTTCTAATACAGGGAATGATATTTATGCAAGCTTATTAGAGTTACTTATTTTATAAATAATTTCCTGCTTTATAATTGAGGCCAGTGGAAAAACAAACTATGTTTGAAGTAGAGACTGACACGGGAGTGGATTTTCACTCCTGTCCCGTTCCACTCCCACAGAAAACAATTGTGTCCCGTCCCGATCCCGGGCCAGAGTAGAAATCTAAATCCTGTCCCGTCCCACTCCTGGTGAAATTACTCCCACTCCCATCCCGCTCCCATTCAGAACGACTCCCGCTCCTGCATCACTCCCATTCTTGTTGTTTTTGAGCGCAGGTGAAAAACTCTGAGCCGAAGCACTGTTGGTTTTTGGGTCGTGTAGTTTTTTTGACTCGCATTATAGTGTAGGCTTCAAGGAAAAAAACTACAAAATGGCGGCGCCAGTACTGGATTTTTTTTCTTTCTATTTTATTTTACTTTTTGGCATCGATGCTAGTGTTTTTTAGTTACTATTGGTTTGCACCCGCTCCCGTCTGCTCCCGTTAATGTTTAATCCTGTACCGTCCAAAATCACGTTATCGTTACTAATACTGACTCCCATCCCACGGGAATCCCGTGACCCGTGGGATTCCCGAAAAAATGTCAGTCTCTAGTTTGAAGCCATTTAAAATGAACATGGCCAAGCTCAGAAGGTCTCCCAGAGCTGTTTTAAGGTTGCAAAAGATTAGCCCACACTAAAGCAGTTAGTACATGGAATTAATTGTACAATTGTGTTACGTACTATAGATAGCATTGCATGATTGATATCACATCTCACGACCACGCACCACCATTGCAGGAGGGGTAAACAAACTGCATAGTAATGACCATTTTCGACTGTATACAGTTGGCCTGTTATTAAAGTTGTTCTAATACTAAAGTCTTGTGTTACTTTTGGATACAGTAGTCATGCCCGGGAGGTAGATAAACAATCTTTTTATGGTTTTCCAACAGAGAAAGGAGCAAAACGATCGGCTTGAGTACAAGTCTTATGCTACGCTCACACCTAAAACAGCAAAGGCAGCAAAAGCAGCTAGTTTACTTGCAAAGGCAATGGTTACTGGTTGACGTGCATCACGGCGCAGCAAAAGGTCCCGCAGCTTGTCTAGAGCAGCGAGAGCAGAGTGTCTGAGCAGCCGAAGCAGCACATTGTGAGCTTCTGAGCATCTGACGATCGCGACGTGCTTCAGAAACAGCAGATGCTGGAGTTGGAAAAACTGAAGTGATGCTGCTTGACGCGCCACATCAACTAATCAGAGAAGCTGATTTGGGAGCTAGCAAGGAGACAGACAAAGCACTGATAATGCAGAACGCTATGATCACTCCTCCGAAACAGTTTATTAACACCAAAATTAACTTAAAATGCAGAAATATGCCGGTAAAACATGTTCACTTTAATTTTCCTGATGCCTGCAGTTTGGATTACCTACATGAAAAACGCCTTCCAGACGCCGCGGCAAACCACGAGAAGGCGAGAGGCTGCTGTTGAATGGGATTCCTAGTGACAGCGCACCACCGGTGTACGGGGGTCTGAGCAGCTCCGACAGAAACAATATTTGAAGGCAGGATCGTAATCTTGTTGAACTGAGTTTTCAGGTGGCTTTTCTTATTTAAAAACATATTAAAACTACTTTTTACTCACTGATCACAGCATATATAGCTGCTACTTGTTACAGGCAAACAAAGGATAGGGTAGCTCCGCCCAATGCACATCAAACCCACTTTTTCAACCACGCTGCTGGAGCAGCAAAGATGTTTCAGCCGCACGTCAGAACTAAACTTGTACAAACATGAAAAATAAAGCAGCATGCATGTTTTTGCTGCCCCAGCTGCTTTAGGTGTGAACATAGCATTACAAAGGATCTGCGAAAATGGCAAATGTTGGAGCCCAAAGTGTAAACTGGACCTATATGTGTAGTAGTCTAAAAATTAGGAGATGAGAAAGCTTCAATAATTGACCACTAATCAAAATGGAAGACAGAGAAAATAATGTTGACAAAGGATGAAGTGGAGAATGCCCTTAAGACATTAGTGAGTTTTTTAAAAAGCCATTTTAATTTAGCCATAGAAGGACTGTTTCACGGTCCTACCCCCAGCACAGACATCAGCCAGCTGATGCCGTCTCTCCCCCATGCTTGGAAGGTTTCCCCTGTCGATTAGAACAATTTTTTTTCATATAGTTTTGGTTTAAGTTTTTATTGATATTCATAAATTATTATGACTCAAACCACATTTAAATCTACTGAAAGTATCGTATAACTCTGTGGTGACCACGTAAATGTTTATCCCTCCTAAGATGGTGGCGATCGTCCCTATTCACGCACTTGGAGGTGTAAGGCCACCGAAATCCTATCTATACTGGACTGCAATTGAAATTTCTCAGATTCTTAAAGATATTCTTGTATCATCTCATAGAAAGTCAGTCTTGTGAATTTTAGATTTTCAGCAGAAATGCTCTTTAGCTTATCTGAGAGGAGACAAAGAAATGCAAATGTATGCAGGGAGAAGCAGGTAATTTAAGCTTTTAGTATGACTACTGGGAAAGTGGATCAAACCAAGAGATTTAGAAAGACAAAGAGAGAATAGTGGAGCAAAGGGTCATGAAAGGGGGACGGATGGATAAGTAAGTGCCTGTCAGCAGTTGTGAGAAAAAGTAAGGTGGGCAGAAAAACATCTGCTTCTCCTCTCTCAGGTGCAACCGTTAAAAGAGGGAGTGTCGCACGAAACTGCATGAGTCTGTAGCTTTCAGAATGCACTGCATCCTCCACTTCCTTCCTCTGATATAGTCTACCTCAAAAGCATTCCCTCCCCACTCTCTTTCAGGGGAGGAGGCGGTATAGCTGACCTCCATCTGCATTTCAGGCACTCTTGAATCCAATTACAACAAATTATGCACTTTTGTTGCATCACAAACAGAATAGACACATAAAGCTGAAACTTAACCACAAAAAAAGAGTGCAGCCTTAACAACACAAACCACAGTCTGTAGCCTTTCTGAATCTTAAAGGCACATTTCAGTCAAATATAATGAATATGGTGCATGTGATTGGTTGCTTTGTTTCAGCAGCAGTTTGAAATCACATTATGCTGAGTGTTGCAAGCAAACAACTCTCAAGGACGTTAAAGTCGAATAAAAATAGGAAAAAACACAACAACACCGCCCCAACTTGTTTATTACATTTTCTAGAAGTCAGACTAGTAGCTCCCAGTCAGGTAGACCTTCAGGATGATAGAAAGATAATGAAACAAAAGTCCAATGACAAACCCCCCAGTTTTTGTTTTATTTAGCCTTTTCTGTTGCTACAAAAAGGACATTTTCAGATATATAATTAATTATGTTATAAAAACTGCACTAAGGAAGAGAAGGTGAATCAATCATACTTTAAATGCAGAATTGGTCCATGTTTGGTGTGGCGCTGTAGGATAAGAATGAGATCAGAAAATCATGATGAGCCTGAGATATTAAGGTGTGTAATTTGGGCTTCACAACTTAAGTCAAATGAAGTAAAGATGTAGTTTGTATGTAGATGTAGTTAGAGTTGCGTTGCAGTGTTGATGATGGGTGTGGGAGAAAATCAATTTATTTGTTATTTTTCGGCTGTCCGATCTAATATCAATATTTCAGTTCCTAGTATCGATTTTAGAAAATATATATATATTTTTTTAACCAAACTCTGGCAGATAGTTAATGCAGTCACAGTGGAAGTACTCAAACCCCAATGAACATGAATACTAAAATAACAAAATTTTCCATATATTCTCATGAACATATACAGCATTTTTTTTTTATCCATACATTTAATTGTAATAAGATAGGAAAAATATTGCAATTTATAGTGATATTGCGATATTACAATATCACAATATCGTATCCGGACCCAAGTATTGTGACACATATCGTATCGCAATACACATGCCAATACTCATTCCCCTAGTGTTGATAGGGACAACTTAGAGAATCTCTGTTGTTCTGATTTAGAAAGAGTCGAAGAAGACCTGAGCACCTTCAGTGCCATTACACGATAATGGACTAAGTCGAATGTGAGAATGCTTGTGTCAAATGCAACTAAGAAGTACTACTACTACTAGTAGTACTAGTAACTATTTGCCATCATACTTCAAAATAACACTCCTCAAAAATAGGTACAGGTACTCAAAGTCCCAGGTTTAAATCTGGGACAGATATAACCTACATATATCTGATAAAAAAACCCATGCAGACAGAAAGTGAACAGCATCAGAAGCAATATATTCACTTTGAAGGTAAATATTGAGGTGTTTTATATTTAATTTAAGCTTCATGCCTTCAGAGCATCTGAACGTGTTAATATACTGTATACATTGTTTTATTTTAAGACTCTCTAGCAACTCAAAGAATACTTTATTATCAAGACCTACAACAATATACAATGATTTTCCGAATATATTTAACTAGTGTATGTTAATAAATCTTTATTTCCCCTTTGTGTTTCATAAACTATATTTCATCTATCTGAACTGAATTTAATGGAAAGGGGTCAATAATAAAGTGATGAAACAAAACCGAGTAAGAAGCAGATTTTCTTGCATTATTTAGCTCTCATTGTGTACCAAGAGGAGAAGAACGTAGAAATAGCATCAATAAAGTGAAAAAAGTGCTGCCTCAAGGTGGAGGTCAATCAATTTGCCTTTATGAGTATAACAGTTGCAAAGAGTGTTGACTGAATTAAGCATGGGCCAGGATTTGATTTAAGTTATTATTTCATACAATCCACTGTTTGCCTAATTACAATTAATACAATAGGGATATGTCATTATATTTTTATCATTAAACACCACAAATGAAAAGGAGCAGGAAGAAGAAAAACTTGAACCAGGATGAGATTCTTAAGGTAGGATAAAAGAGTGTATAAATTGCTTGTTTTACATTGGCATTACGGTATAAAACCGCTGGAAACTAAATGATATCAAATGAGTGAGATTTTTTTTTTTTGTATATTACCAGGATGTTAATTAGATTTTCTTTATAGGTTTATTATTAAAAGATAATATGACAGGAATGAAGGTTTTTCTGAAGTTGTGACTTCAAAACCTTGGAATACCTTCATCTGGCTTATCCCTAGAGTTGACTGCATTCTTGTTCTGACTGCGACATGTTCCAGTCGAAGGAGACATGTCACATATGACCACAACTGCTAGTGAGGTTTATGCTGAGCAGGGAGGTGGAAAGAGAGAAAGAGAGAAAAAAAAAGGCAAGGACGCATTACGGCTGCAAAAAGTGATAAAGTGAGAGACACCAGAGAGGAAAAAGGAGGTGAAAGTCAGTAACTGAAAAACAAGAGAGCAGATCAAAGTAAAAAGAGGTAGGCAGAAGAAATAAGAAACTGTCAGGTTTTAGTGTCTCTCTTGCTGCACTGTGTTCTGTTGTGCTTCTGTCAGCTTGAGAGGAGAGGAGATATTCCCTGTCATGTCTATTCTGGCCGTGGGGCCAGTGGGGATAGATGGTGGTTTAAACCAAGTGTAAATCAATCATGGAGAAGCAATAGAAGACGACTGGTTCATAACAATGGAGGTACAAAAAGTATGCTTTTTTGTAAGGTTATAGCACTATTTTCAACTATTTTAATCTAATTTGGAAAGAATCACCATAAGAACTTTATAAAAAAAAAATGAAAACCTGTCAGGAAGTGGAATAAGCAGGGGAACAAATCAGTGATGAGCAAAGCCTTCATTAGTTCAACAGGCAATGACAGATTTTATATATGTGGAATATCAAAAATGCACTGAAGCTTAAATTTATAGAAAAACTTAAAACCTATTACTTTATTAATTGAGGTGTCAAACATTTATGTGACATTCAAACTTTTGCTACCATAATTCCTTTTGCTCATACTAAAGTAATCTCAGTTAAATATAATGGAAAAGTAACATCCACCTCTAAAAGACATCAAGGAAGATTAAAAAAACTAATAGCAGCTATACCTTAAAAGCTATTCGTACGTCCCATTTTCAACAGTTTGACACATTAAAAACCCAAACCTTGAGGTATTGTGTTCTAACTTGATTTAATAGACCAACACAAGACAGCACATAATTACAGAATGAAAGGAAAAGCTAACATCGTTACCAAAGTTTACAAACGAAAATCTGAAAAGTAAGACAAGTGTTTGTATCTAAAGCTAAAGACTCAGTACTCTGTTTGATTTTCTTAATTGCTATGCAATTTTCTGTCCATGGTGAAGAAAATCCTCCCAACAGTTTTGCACAGCATCCTTTAGGTTTCAAAGTAAAGAGGGGTTTTCAGGGTGATGCTCAGAGTTAGCATTTCTCATAAACACACATGGTGAATGCTAAAAATTTGACTCAAATTTATCTCACAAGGGCAAATTTTTTTAAAGATTGCAGGGTCTTTTTAATTGCTTGTGGCAAACTGTAAACAGAACTTCATTTGTCTTGCCTTCAACAATGTCTCTTTTCTTGCCACTATGCTGTAAAGGTAATATCTGTAAAGTGCATGGGCCATGAAACTCAATCATAATGTCTTATTGCTGTTTTTCATGTTCAGTAATCAAAGTTCGATCCCACAAGAGCAACTTAGGGTCCCCATGATGGCAATGATACACAACAGGTAAATATATAATTGCAGTACCACTACTGCTGAATATCACAATGATTATATCAGATACAGTTATTCCAACTGTCTTGTTTACTGTCCTTCATTGCAATACTCCCCCACATTCTGACATTTCTTTTGTATTTCCTCAACAGAAAATGAACCTGCAGTATGCATCCAATAAAGATTCAGGTTAAATATATTATCAGCATGCAGAGGTTATTTGCATTGCTTTTGAAAAAGCATATTCAGCCAATATTGCACCCAGGCAATAATTTAGGACATTATGATGGCTATTATGACTCGTTATAGTTTAGCTCTATCACATGACCTATTGGGGTGGAATACAACATCCATGTACACTACAGTGTGCAAACTCTTTGTGGAAATGTCCCAAGCCATATTTTGAGCCACTGACCTAACCTTCCCATTGAAAACCCCTGGAAGCACCATACACCAAAAGATGACCAGTTGACCAAACATTTTTGGATGCACTCTTTGTTTTTAGTTGCCCATCTGTAATTATAAACACAAGCCAAACATTAATGCCTTGCCAGCTTCAGTTGGTAGTCTCAAGTCATCCTGAACAAATGGGCCTTCTTCTCCTTGGAGTATCACAATTCTCTAACAACTACATAAAATCATGTGGTTGTACAAATATATTAGCATAAAGCCATGCTGTAGTTCTAGTTGTGCAACAGTTCAGTCCAAACAGCTTTGGAGGAGTAGTACTAAATGTTGCACAAAGATACCACCACTATAAAGGACTGAGCTGTTGTTAAGGCAACACACAGGCACAGCAAAACCAGTGCAGCTGTTAATAGCACAGAAACCAAAACACAAACCCTCAGCAAAGTCAGATAAAACTTTGCAGACAAAAATGAAAGGTAATTTGCTTCTGTGCGGTAGTAAAAAGGGAGTAATGCTGTAACTGCCTTTGAGCTCCTTTGATGCTAGAGATGTCAGCAAGGAAAGGAAAGCAGATGCCTTTCAGTTATTTCTGTGAAAAAGCACAACATAACTTTTAAATTACTTTCATACAATGTTCCCCTTTTAGCCAGTCTGCATGTGCAAAAAACATGCAGTTGCACATATGGTATATCAAAGAGCATTAAAGTGCACAAATGTTAAAGAGTGAAAATATAAGCAAGCAAACACATAGAATGGAGACATACTTGGACTAAAGAGAGGTAGGACAGTTGTACAGTCACAGAAAAAGTTGGAAGCGGACCATAGAATTAATACAAACTTCAAAGGTTGCTTCTTCTATCTCTATACATGAACAAAGCTCATCAATGAGGCCTACAGATATATAGCATGATATACTGTAAGGAGTATATTATGCTTACCGTATATTATTTTATATTGTTGGCATAATATAATGCTAACAGAGAATAAGACTGTCAGAAAGAAGGCTTGCACCAAAGGGGATAACAATTTGGTTAAAAAAAAAAAAGGTTAATTCATAAATCCTAAACTTACTGTAGGATGTATCTTCTAACACAAAATAAGCGGAAAAGGTCCAAAATTCTTTATATAAGATGTCAAACTAGAGGAAAGTATAATTTTGCTCCTTGGAAGCATAACTCGCCTATTAGGACGAAGACTGATTTAAGTATTGACACTATTGTTAATTATATGGCTAAAAAAATGTTTTTACTCTTGCCAAGAGTCTTATTAGACCCAAAAATCAAACTGAAGAGGAAATCATAAACAGGCTAGAGTCCACTTGAATTGTGGCTTAAATGCATTGAGGACACCAGGCTATACATTAAATCCTGCCCCAGAAGCATTTATATAATCCCTATTGAGAAAATAAAACAAAGGAGCCAGTGACAAGAAGAAATAATAGACCAGGGAGAAATGAAAAAAGAGTGAGTGGTACTAGTCAGCAGGGAGTGAATGAAAAGCATGAGACTAAATGAAAAGACCAGGGTCCCTCATCTGTACTTGGCTGAAGGGGTTGCCAGGCGCAGGTTTTTCCAACTTGGACGTTTAGATTTGCCTCTTGAGGTCAAGCCATGGGAAGAATTTTTCACACTAAATGTGCAAACATAACCACAGCGTTTTTCTTAAAGAACAGCCTACATACTGGCAGGTGGTCAAAGTCAAGGCAACTGAAGACACTTCACAACAATTGACGCACATGTACACTTGGTGGGCACACTCAAGGACACGCAGATGGCAGGTGCAACACAAACACAACCAATGGAGTGTACCTGATTATCAGCTAAGGCTGCCAGTCGACGCATCATAATAAGACCACAGCTCTAAATGTGTTTTCGTCTCTTCCAAAGCGGAAAAGAACAGCCTAATTTAAAGCTTAAAGTGAATTCCATCATCAGTTCCAATGGAGATGTGGGAAATAAAGGAATTATGTAATTTTCAAAAAAAGAGGCCCCATATCTTAATCAGCTAAAGCTAAGACTGGTTTCATTTGTTTGATATTGTTGATGATATTACTTTTTTTTTACTTAAATCTATTGCAATTACAGATTATAATTCCAAAAGGGATTCCTAAATTGGTATTCAACAGTGAGCACAAGTAAATCTCAGGCAATGAGAAAACTGAACATTTCAAGGCACAGCCGGGTAGAAAGAGCAGAGGCGACCATGTCAGAGGCTGAGGACAAAACAACCGAGCTAACAATGACAATACAGCAACAGCGGTGAGGCATGACTGAGAGGAAAAACAACAAGAGCGGAATCTGCCATCTAACCCGAGCCTTTGAATAAAAATAAAACGTCTCCATGTGATATGCATCCTGCTTTCCATGAGACACAAGATGTTAAAGACTGATGAGTGGGAGTAGGAGTGTCCTATTCTATAGGGGCACACTGCTTCACATTCTTTCCTATGAGGCCAAGGTCATGCTAAAAACTAAAAGAAGAGGTTCTATTACTGAAAACATCAATAAATTGCATTCAACTATGTGACTGTAATGTGAGAGAAGATTGAAAAACGAAATTAAATCAGAAATCAAATGTTTGTAGGGACTCAAGGTATGTGGTGGTGGTGGGGGGGGGGTGTACACTTGAAACATCCTGTTTTGTAGGTGTTGCAAAAATTACATACCAGTACACACAAATACATAGACAAAAAATAGGCTGCAAGCAAATCATGATGCAAAAGCCTATTTTTACATTTCAAACCTGCAATAATGAAAATTGGTTTCCTGCCTCTTAAGACCTTTTTTCACCTAGCTTTGAATGTGCTTTTAGGAAATCTACGCACAAATACAAAAAAGGAAAACAATGGGCAGATATCATCTCTGCTTTTATTTTCTCTTAGAGTCTGCAAGAGCATTTAAGCCAGCATGGGCCGGTGGATGCTTAGATTTGATTGTTGCTCTGGCGACCTTTGGAATGAGATCCCCACTAACCACACACTGTGAGTGACTGAATGGCCTGTGTGGGTATGTTTATGTGTGCACGTGTTTAAACATTCCTGTGAGACTGAGGGGCTCAGCTGTCATCGAGACTATTTCCTTGACCGCCGCATGCCATCGGTGGATCAAGAAGGGATTATTCCTGTAAGAGCCTGTGGAATTTTGGATTTGGATAGATGGGGAATAGAGACAAGAACTGGAAGGAAAACTGCTTGGGACTGTTCCTTTAGTGATAAAAGCCCGGCAAAGCGGCCAGTTGAGGAGAGCTGTGCCTGCCAATGCAAACCACAAATAAAATGTAAATGCCAAGAGCCACACTGATAGAGAACCACACAATTGAGAAAGTAGTTGGAGATGTTCACCTTATACAATAGCATTACTTAAAAATAAGCTATAATCAGCTGTCACACTCATGCATGCATGCACACATCCACACACAGAGGAAGCAATTAAAAAATCACTTTCTCTCTTTTGAAATTTCCTTCCACTCAAGGAGCTACTTCACACTACACCTTGATCTTACTGCAACCACTTCACTGTTAACAATAAGGGTGCTCTCCAAATTACTTTATAATAGCTGCCATCCCTGTCAGAGATCACACTTGGAGGAGAATCCTAACTGCCCTCTTCTATCATTCCAAATAGATTGTAGTGCTGTAGCAGCTGGGGCCAAATTCAGATGCAGAACAAAGGGACCAGGCAGAGACGGAGAAACCTGGAAAGTCAGGGTGTCAACCGATGGCTCTACTTAGCTAATTTGCTAACACGCAGGTCAACACAGATGAAATCAATGGAGTAAAGAAAGAAAGTTAGAGAGGGGGGCAATGGGGAGAAAATGCCCCAGTTTCCCGATTTAGGTCAGCATCAGTTATGTGCATCCTCTAAAGCTGTCAGTAATTAAACAGAACTAGTTAAAAAGTCGGCTGGGGCCCCTGAACTTAAAGGGAATCCAGAGATGAGAAAACAGAGTGGGTGATTCATTCTATTTTCTCTTCCCACAGTTAGAGAAGAGCAAGAATATACAAAATAGATAGGTAGCCTCATTTGTGCGCCAGTTCAATCCCTAAAACTCCCTTAGGGAGGGTTGAGATTCTGAAGATGCTAATGAGCTACAGGGAGAGTTACTTAAACACAGCAAGGGGCCAATAGAGACCCACCAGCATGGTGCTTGGCCAGCATTTGCAGTACGTCTCTTTGGAGAAAATCCATGCAGGCTGAAAACTGACAACCCATCAACGCTCACACTTTCTCCACTTCACAGGCTATAGATTACAGATATCCCTTCATAACTTGTTGGAACCTGCCTATGCCTTTACATTTTTGTCTTTACAATGCTACATCTAAAAGAGGAAATGTAGGGGTGTCAATCATTTCAAAGACTCCCCTAAGTTATCACTGTAAAAGTTCATCTTAAATTGTTCCCTAAGACTAACACACACAGCCAAAAATACCAAAGGTTCTCAAAGTGCAGTCAGATGACAAATGGTGCAACAGAAATCTGACAGCAAATTGTTTTGTCAAAGTTTAACTGACTTTTTTTAAGCAACATTTAAAAAGAGTTGGATAATTTAAGGGGGGAAAGCAGTCCAAATTATGACATTCGCAAATGTAAAAATGAGATTAGACACAGTGACTTGAACTGACTGACCTGACATGAATATGCCATAAGAAAGTGGAGTATATAGAGCAATATATAACTATCTCTGCCAATACATGAACACTGTTTGAATGATCATAAAGATGTGGGAAGAGAAATACAGCCCACTGTTCGATACTCAAAATGGGAGGCAAACAATTTCAAATGCAAGTAAAATGTTGGTTCTTTGCACAGCTTGGGAGGTTTTTTATTAGAGGACAGTAATTGACAGTGATTCCCCAGAATTCTCTGTCTGTTAAAGGAATAAAGTAGAATCTAACAAATGTCACTGGAAAAGAAGGGTATGTTAGGTGCTTCTGTGCACAAAGTTAGATTTAATGCAATATATGCATTTTGTTGGGCATGCAGTGCTTTTTTAGATTTTCATTCTCACATCCTATGCCTTTAAATGTCAGATTTGCCATAAAAGACTTTGGGGACTCTTTTTGGTGATTCATGTCACATTTAGGGACACCAAGGGGCCCTTCTGAGAAGAATTTATATGTTCCACATGCAGGTATGGGTATTTTGGCCTTTTCATTGTCCAAAAACATGCATATTAATGGTAGTGAGAGGCTAATCGCCCCTCGTTACCCCCTGTATACTACACAACGCGTGATGAGCCTTAAACTCGGCCCAATCTAAAAATTCTTGCAACTGGAGATTACGCCTGAAAAGGTCAAAAAACTGTACAGTGTATGCCTGGCATTAGGTAATTAATCTCCAAACTACCCTTAGGAGTGAGTTACTGCTTGCAAGGTCATTTTTCCTGTTAATCTCTGTGTTGCCGGTGATGGACTGATGACCAGCTCAGGATGTACCACACCTCTTGCCCAATGACTGCTGTAAACAGGCATTAAATGAATATGTGTATGGCAAGATTCTGCCAGTTAAATAACAGTTTACAGCAATAGGTCAGAAATTGGCACGCACACACCCAGTGTTAAGAAGCAAGATTTTCTGTAATGTTCAGGTTCTAGAATGTGTGTGTATGTGATCCTTTTGTTTTTTGAATTGTTTGTTACCTTTGTGGGTGTTTCCTTTTTAGAAGCCATTTTGGAACCTTGCTAAGGAGGAGGCCCGCCGCAAACCCAGCTCTCTTATAGAGGGAGCCATGATGGCTGAACTTTGATTGGCTGAGGGTGAATTGAGAAGGCAGGGATAACAGTATATAGGTGGACTGATGGCTGTAGTAAGGGTCTGATGGGAAAGCTGCCATTTTGTTTTAAGTATAACCATGCTCTGATGGAAGAGACTTAATAAATGACCTTTTGTTTTTGCTCCAACTTTGCTGAATTTTTCCTTCCACACCACACCTCTCAGCACAACACCAAGCCACTCTTTTTTCTGTAGCATCTCATTAAAACGACTACTTTGAGACGTTGAGAAATTGTTGTGGTTTAACTACTTTTTAAAACCCAAGTTAACCTCAATGCACCAAGGGTCTCTGCTTGATTTCTTAGGGTGTCATCTTTTGATTTATTTATTTTTTCTTTTGGGGGTGTTCATCTATAGACATGATAGTTTGGTAAGGCAAATTTAAAATACTAGATTAAGTTAAGTGCAGTTTGATGTTAAAATGGTAAATGTTGAAATGTAACAATGATAAAATGTTCAGTAAAATGTTCAGTTCAGTCAGTCTGTTGTTTATTCTATAAGTGTATTGTGTGTGCAATTTTGCATACTATCAAACAACAAAGATCAAAAGACCATGCCAAGTCTATATTCGTAGGTGGTGAAGGTAAGTGTACATGCATTAGAGCAGCCAGTGAAAAGAGGATTTTGGCTGCAGTCTAGCTGAGGGACGAGGTTGAGCTGAAGGGTGACGCATCAGCAATGATGGTGTCTGGAAATATTACCCTACAAAATCAATGGTAGGATCCAGCTTCGTTCAATCACTACCATTACCACACTAACCTTTGAACACGGTCCAAACTGGAGGAGAGGGAGCTGATGAATGACCTACATCCCTTCACGTGTAGACTCCGAGTTATATCTTAATAATTTCACTTTATTTAGAAACCAAAGTGTTCCTCTATTGCTGCTTGAAGATATAACAGCAGCATCAGCACCCATCCAACAGCATATGTCATAGATGTGTGCAGTGACACATGCTCCCTTTCTGTGGTGGTATTTTTAGAACTTCCATTGTCATTATGTCAGCACAGCAAAGCAGACTGGTCAAAGTGAAGTGTGAGAAAGAAAGGAAGGAAGACAATAGTCTGTTCCTTTTAAACATGGGCATCTACTTAACATCTAAAGGCTGATTTATACTTAGAAACCAGGTCATCTGCATGTGTGTCGCAGTGAATGCATATGTGACTCCGCCCCTGGTGCACCTCTCCAAAATTGTAGGTGACCGCAGACCATGCCGAGGCCTCTGATTGGTCAAGTCTAACTCCGCTCTACACTGTGCATATTTTCTGTTTGGTACCTTGCCGGCTTTGTATGACCGCCATTGTGGAAAACCACTCGTGAAGATGGACCAGCTAGAAGAGCGAGGTACGCGAGAACGCCGGGACCCTTTTTCCACCTGGATCCCCGCTTTTTTTCGCCCTCATGTCCCTCCGTTGTCGCACAAAATTGCCCCCACTTCCTCATCACCTTGACCGTATCTGGACCCACAGCTAGTTCGTGATTGTCCCTCTTGCTTTGTTGCGTCGATTAACATAGTATTGACCACGCTTCAATATTGGGCATTAATAAAAAATATCTGTGACAAGCTCACTGCGACGCACTGCTGCGGGGAGAATAACCAGCCCTTAAGCCCCCTCACAAGCAACTTGACTGTTTAGTCAGTAAATTTTAAGGATGATGGATCTACAAACATATCCAACTACTGTACCGTAGTACTGCACTGGCAATGTTTTAAGAACTGGGGGTATAAATCATGTAGTAAAGATTAATATTTCAAAAGCAAGAGAGACACTTCAGACATACTCTTTCAAGTAAAAATAAAGAAATATAATGAAAACTTCTCTCTTCTCTTCTTAGAGGTGGTAGAGTATGGAAACATAAAACTGATTTCTGTGATTAACATGAATGATGCAATGGGACCACTGAAGAGACATTAGGTTGCTAATAGATAGGCATAGTGATACATGATCTAGAAAGCAATTTCCACTATTGATCCATTAACACAAGAGATAACTCCATGGGAAAACACTTCTTGGCAAGTGGTGATGCTACTTTTAAATTCAAATGACCTTAGAAATCAAAAGGACTGAACTAACTGCTTATGTTAAGCATCCCTGTTAAAGATTGTGTATAAAACATCATTTTTGCCTCGTATCAGCTCCTATGTTGGACCAGCTGCTTGTGTTGTCCATCCTCCATCATCAGCCAGTCCAAGTGCTTTGCTTCCCTGAACAAAGACTGGCATAGTGGGGGGTTTCCTTCACATTTCCTCTCTTCTCACCCACACAAAGGGGATCCATTTCAGTTACTTTCCGCTTATGGTTTTTTCACACTCCTTCCCCTGAGGGTGCAACTGGTGTGGGGAAGGAACAGAGGGACCAGGTGGATGTTTGGGCAAGCCTGTCAGGAACTCATACAAGGGCCTAAAGCAGCAGTAATCTCAAATTCAGGATTCAAAGGAATTAAGCAACAGCAGGATGTAGAATGTGAATTTAATTAGGAAGATTTTTTGTTCTTCTTTCTTGGAAAATTAATAAAGCTACACCTTGATCGTAACACCTTAATCTGGATTCATTTAATCAACTAAATAGATAAATCCATAAACGCCTTAAATGCATAAACGCCTTAAATGCATGGGATATTTTGTTCTTAAGTAGAACCTATTGATAGAATACCAATGGAATGAGTGAGGGTAGAAAACTATTGTTGTTTTTTAATATATTTGCCTACCTCAGCAAAACATCTGTTGACTCGTAATAATTAGTGATCTGGATACTGTTGCTCCTCTAAGAGTTTTTGTTCATCTGCATCAGAGTGAAAGAATAATGAAGTTCTTTCTCACATATTCTTGAGTTATTTTCCCCAAAGTTGGTAAGTTTATGTCACAAAATCTCAAACAGGCTTTTTTAAACAAATGAAAGAAAAACTGTAAATATATAGATGCAATGTTTACTGACAAAACGAAAATAATTGAGAATATAAGACATAGGCAATTAAGTATTTGGACATATCATAATCAGTTTTCTTATATGAATAAACGCGTAACAAGATCACAGCTGATGCTCATCTGTTCTTGAATTAGTAATGCTGTATTTTGAAGAAGAAAAGAAAAGCTACTCAGGTAAACAATTTCCTCAAAGAATTAGAGGCAAATCTATGTTGGGTAAGTGAATGTCTAGCTTGTAGCTGTGAGATCCAGGAGATATTTGCAAGCATTTATCTGCCTAAGAAATGAATTTAGGAATATAAGCTTAAAATATTTTGCCGTCAAAGTGGGTACAAAGGGCATTAGGGGATATAAACTGTTCAAAACGTCATTAGAAAAAATTCCTAAGATAGCTAAGACTTGATGGATGATTAGGGGCAGAAATCCAAAGTAGGGTGCAACACTGCAAGGGTTTCAACTGTAGAAGGGTTGAAAAGTCAAGGACCCATTCTGAGGCTATTTATCCTTGTGTCTATTAACTCATCGTCAAGTCATCTGAATTGGTTAAAGTTCCTTTGATTTTCTGAGTAGTGATCAGCATGTCAGAGTCTAAAATTCCTAGATTCTAGTTGACTTTTCAGAAAATATTAAGGTTTTAACCAGACCAAACCAGATCTTTTAAATGGGTTTTAAATGGGTTTTGTAAAAAAACAACAACTTTGAAATATAAATAGGGTAGTGTTTATTGTGATCTATCCTTACCATCTTTAACAAAAACAAAACTCCAAAAAAGTCCTCTTTTGATTTTTTGTAATTTGTTTTTCACAGCAGTTTGGAATAATTTATCATCTTTAATTCCAGTAAATTAAAGTGTAATTCCAGACTGCCATAAATTAGATTTCCCTGAAGAAAAAGAACTATCTCTCTTTCAAATTGGTAGATTTGTTACTAGAACAGCTAAAAAAAACTTCCATAACTCTTACAAACTGTTATTAGGGTATGATTATGTAAACACTGGATCTTTTCTCTGAAGCAAGGTTCAAAAATAGTCTACAGATAGAAGGATTAAATGCCAGCAGAAGAAAAGACAGGCCTTCTGAAGAAACAAAAGAAACCTTCTTGTGCAACTTCCAAAATAAGAACACAAACAAAGCTAGCCAACTCCCCCCAATTCACTTCAATGCCAACCATCGGTGTTAGGAGAATACTGAACAGTCCACTTTTTTTTACGACGAGGCAGGAACTTGCTTGTAGTCTCTCCTCCAAAGACAAACCAGCAGCTCATATTTGACTGTTTCTCTTTATTCTTACAGTCAATTGTTGTAAGTCTAAATCATTTAACTAAAAACGTCATTTCCATCTGTGTGGTTGGAAAGCTTTCCTCTGATGTGGATAAATGTTCCAAATGGTAGAAGTCCCTGAAGAAAGCTGATGGGAGAGATGTGAGAAGGGAACTGGGTCACGGTAAGGGGTTTAGTAAACCTGATGAATTAAACAGACTCTGGGAGGCAATAATGCTTCACACCCTCACAATTTATTTAGGAATTCATGTGAACTGTTAAAATGAAGGGGAAGCATACAGTCTTAGAGCTATTGGCTGACTTTTATTGCAGGGTTTCTCATTTCACAGTATTGAATCCTAACTTTGCATCTAAACAACCAACAACAAATAATAGCTATTTGTTCCATAACTTCCCCAGAGTAAATCTGCAAAGCAATCTTGCTGAAAACAAAACTCCATTGGATTTTTAACAGATGAGTTTCTTAAACTGGGTGAAAAATGGCATCAACACCAGGGTTCTTAAAAAGAGAGCCATTTGGAAAGTCAAACTGACATCAAAGAGGTATTTCTACCCGGGCAGCAAGAGGAAATGAGGGGGAGCTAACGGGGTTGTTGTGGACAGGCAGTAAGCCAGCCCATCACATGCAGCAGGTAGTTGATGAAACTAACCACCATTTCACAATGAGAGCAGGAAACTGATAGCTTATATGCACAGACCTCAAAGGGGACAAAGTGCAAAATGTGGGGGGCAGATTAAACTAGAGCAGAGGTAGAAACATAGTGAGCCGTTAATAAGACTGCCAGCAGAAGCCAAGTTCGGAGAGTTATTGGCCAAGTCACAGTTGATCCTCCCACTGTGATCTTAACAGACATGGTGAGTGATGGAGAATTGAAAACAGTTCAATCTAAGACAGGACAGAAAGAGATCTAAATCGATCAATGTCAAAGCCACACTCAATATACACTAATAAGAGATACCTGCAGTCTGGCTTTAATATCTGAGACATATTTTCATGGTCAATCCTGAGACTCAAAGAAGAAAAGAACACGTTCTCACTTTTTTATACTGTATATAAACAGGACATAAGATGAACAGAGAAGCTCAGTCACAGGAATATGTAAGTAAATTCTGAGACAATGGTAATCAGAAAAAGGAAAGATACCAGACTACTAGATGACACTTAATGCATTGAAGAAGAAAAAAAATATTCTTGTAAAGAACCTTATACTTAACCTAGCAGTAGACAGATTGATATGTGTAGAACTGAGTTGAGTTCTATGTTATCAATCTGGGATGGCTGCAGTGAAAAGGTGTGACGTTTAGTACAATACTTTGAGCTGATTGGGTGACGTGCCAGCTAGTACCCGCCTTCCATAATACGCTTTAAGCCAATCGCAGCAGAAGACTGTGATGTTTCCCATCTACAAATAAACAAAGTGCTTCTCTTTGCTCCTTTTTAAAGGAGCTAAAACCCAGTCAATGTGTGTAATGCCCTGGCAACACTGGAAAAAAAACTCAAAGTCTAGATAAGTATTTCCGTAAAAGTTCAAAAAAATCCACTGGACTTGGTTTCCAAGATTTGAAGACGTTTCACCACCTCTCCAGGAAGCTTTCTCAATTCAAATGTCTTGTATAAGATAAGTAATTTTTTCTTAAAATAAGTGAATTTTTTTCTTGAATTGAGGAGGTAGAAGAAATATTTTGCCAATGGAGCAAGACAATTTGCATTTGAAATAAGACAACACAACTGCATTGTCTTATTTCAAGTGCACATCATCTAATTATCTAATTAATTTTAAGTGTAAAATACTAATTTGATTGGCAAACTATCATATTTACATACTCAAATTAAGCATAAATACACATAATTTAAGAAATGTTTACTTAATTCCAGATCGTTTTAGGCCTTTCTACTGTTCTCAGTCCTACATGTCCCACCACAAAAAAACACTGCTGGCATGTCATTGTTCCAATTCGCTGAATATCATGAGACGGTTGTATTAGGGGGAGTCTTTCAAGATGGAATTGTTGTGAGACTGAAAAGGTAACCTTGAGCTGCAAGCTCAAGGTTAAAAAAAGTAGCACAAAAAATATATTTTTAAAACGGTTTATTTACATAAAGAAGAAATTTTCAAATGATAAAGTACATGCATGTATACAAGTATATTTTTCTATCATGTAAGAAGATATTGGATGAGTAAATAGATAGTCTTTTCTATTTGTATTGCTATGATGCACATTGATTTACTCAGATGCTAGTGAGCACATATGCTTGCAAAACTGAGTGACTAATTCATAGATGAAGGACCCAAGCTCAGACACACTGTATCAAGGGATTTCTAGGACAGGCAAATATAGATTCAGAGTAATGGGGTGTTGAGAAAAAGAATGTATTTGGAAGATAGATCAAGTTGGGGAAAAAAAGCCTACAGCACAGAACCAGGGAAGTAGTCTACTAACAGAAAGGGAAGAGAAATCCAGACAGAACAGGAATGAGTGAGCAATAGCTGAGGAAATGGAGGAAGAGAATAAGAGTCACTACAGTACAACCTGCTGTCTCTGTAAAGAGCTCCCCCTCAGAGAATGAGCCAGAAAGAGGAGTTGGAGAGGAAATTAGACAGATAGAGAAAAAACACACAAGAGAATAAAAAAAGCAATGAGCAGAACAGAAAAATAAAGAGATTTCTATTTAACTGAGGCACGACAACACTTCACTGGAGCATGTGATAGAAGTTAACTCAGACACCACTTCTCAATGATCATCCACCTTAAGCTAAGGCATCACCAGCTTTAACCTCTCTTCCTTCCTCTGTGTCTCACATCTGCAATACAACACAGTGTTGTCGTCCCCCCCCCCCCCCCCCCCCCCCCAATAGTTAAAAAAAAAAAATCTGACCCAATCTGCAAAATGACACTTCAGAAGAACTACTGCTCTAACAGGCAGTTAGAAGCTTTCTAGCACATTTACACATGCCACAATCTAGGACAAGTCCATAAATACATCACTGGATCCTAAAGCACAGGAAAATCTATTTTACTAGAAGGCACAACAAAGTGGATATAAGTACAGTTGACCATTATGGAAACATAGTTGCATGAATAGTTGATGTTTTGCTATGATGCATATTGATCGATAATTGAAAGAAAATGGCTGCAACCTTAATGGGATTCTCCAACTGAAATCGTGGTTATATGATTCACTAAGAAGCAATCTACTGTTCCAAACACATTCCCAGGATGGTCGGCATTTTACCCCAACCTCTCAGTGAATATGGATACTAGGGCGGAAACGATTAATCAGATTAATCGAGATTAATTGATTATTGAAATAATGGTCAACTAATTTATGTATCTATTAATCATTAACTGGAGCATAGAGACTATAAAACATGCCTTCAGCTGACAGAGCAACCAACTTAGAGCAGCAATTATACCCAAATACTACACAAAATACACTTTTCTGTCTGTCAATATGTCTATCCAGAACCCCTCAAGTCGAAAATTTTTCATTTCACCAGGTTTCATTTTGTAAAAACCCTCTTTAAGGAACCTTTTGTTATCCGATTATAAATCAATTAATAGAAAAAATAATTGACAGATTAATCAATCTGTAAAATAATCATTAGTTGCAGCCCTAATGGATACCATCAAAAAGTTCTATTACTTCAGTTTTTTACATCAGGAAGTGAAACCCTTATTTTTTTAAGCTTATTGAATAAAGAGCTATTTTTCCTTTTTTTTTTTTTTTTGAGGAAATTACTTACAGTTAAAAATACAAACTTCACTCTGAATATTAAAAAGGTAATAAAGAAATGCATTAAATAGGAAATTGTTATACCATACCCATCATGGGGCATATAATTATAAAATCATGGGATATATTGGCTGTTTGAGCCTCCTGCAGAAACCCACTGATAACTAAGAAAGCAAAGTCATTAAAGCTCATTGCTAAAGGACCTGTCTTTGTTGTATATTCACAGAGTGCTGTGAATATAAGCATATTAGAGGGGCGTTTAGTGAAAGGAAAAAAAATGGATGAGAAAAACAAGAAAGATGCTGCCTTAAAAAGATGGTTAAAGATAAGCTCGTTGAAAAGTTGTAGAGGATTTACTAGGCCTGTTGGCTTCTTGATAATTAGTTAAACAATTCCCCTTCTGTTACATGTCGGCTGGTACACGTAACAATAGTTAAAATGAGGTTCAAGGGGAAAATGGAAGCTTTGAGGTCACATTAATGCTCCAGGTCACGCAAATCAATGACCACTTCCTTTACAATCAATGCCTGGACGCCTGAATCACAACCACATGCCAGGCAAAACTGATGCCAGTCCAGTTCAGGAAATGAGCCTTCTGCCCTAAATGAGAAAATTAAAATCAAGTGTTTCTCCATGCATAAACAAGCTCATCTCACCTGCCACTCAAAGTGATTGCCACTGGAAGACACTCTTCATTTATGAAGAGGCATGCCTGCTATTCTTCCCTCAGCCCACACAAACAGCAAATACACAAACATGTAGCACACGCCTCCGTTGAATCTGCTGCAGGGGTGCTACTGATCATTTAAATGGTTGACTTCCTAATAGGGCACATCCCATTAACATATATGATAGAGAAATATCAGACTGTTATTGAGGAAAGGGAGAAATCCAGTTTGCCATTCAACCCGCTAAGAAAAAAAAAGAACAAAATATGGTTAACCAGTTGAAGTCTGTTTTCTTTAACTGAAAAAAATCACATATTTAATGCACATAAAAATAGATCTTTCTGTTTAAAAATGTAATTAAACTCCACTGGGATTTCTTGAACTATGGAGAAAAAACTAAAATGATAAACCTTTTACTGAGATGTGTGAATTCAATGACTTTCCAGCTGTTTACATAAACATGTATTATTTTGGAAAAGACAAATAAATTAAATAAACATAAATATCTTAACATAGCAAGGCAAGTTTATTTGTACAGCACAATTCGGTACATGGACAATTCAAAGTGCTTTACATGAATTAGATAATACAATAGAAGACAAAAGAAATGAGCAAAAGAAAATAAAGATAAAAACATGACAAAAGGAGACAGTAAAAGAAATAAAACAGCTGAACCACAAGCTTAAACTAAAAATACCAACAGTTTAACTTGAACAGTCAAAGGCAGCTCTAAAAAAATGGGTTTTTAACTTTGATGATTTTAATGATAATGATTTTCTTACATGATACAACCAATCTGATCTCTTACGGTCTGTGTGTTTAACACAATCATAAATCTTGTGGAAAATAAGTGTTTCAGACTGTCACCATGAACACTAGCGATATCTAAACCAAACTAGAATATACAAAAATGTTATTCAAGTACCGTAAGAGTATCAACTCAGGTGTAATTAGAATACAGTCATTTATGTGGAATAAAGAGTCATAGTAAGATGGCTACTCAAGTACTAGTAGAGTAATTATCGGCTTATAAGATCTGATTTAATGCTTAAAATTATGTAAACAAGCAGTTTTGTGGAACTTTTTGCTATTTCACAGTTTAAAATGAGTAAAATAGTGGAATTAAAAATTAAACCCTAGCAGAAGAGACACTTATCAACATAAACTTATAAAACCAATCTTTAAAGTAGAGGACAAGTCGAGAAAGGATCTAAAACTTCCAGCTACAAACTTTACCGTTAACTTAATTTTCACCTGATCTCCAAATACCTCAAGTTATTCACAGTAGACATCATAACCAGAAATTTTACTTTAGAATAATGAGACCCTCACACCAATATTAGTTAAGTAAAAGTAAAAAGTACGGTAAAGTATGACTTCTTCTAAAAGTATAGTAAAGTTACTCAAGTAAATGTAACTTAGTAAATGCAACAAGTTACTACTCACTTCTGAAGGTAAGGCAACATACTTAGAAACAAGTAGGTATCTGTCGAATTGATCCATTGCATGGAAATAACATTGAGAAACAGGAAAATAAAATATAAACCTTTGCATTATTTTGTAAGAACTTGCTTCTGTTGTAGCTACCTATGCAACACTGAGAATGTGAGCTTATAAATAAACTCAGCCTAAACTTTAAGATAAAAATGTCCTTCCAAGATTGCATTATTATTTTAGTTTATGAATAACACCCTTTGACAAATTTGTTTCAAGTTTCATGCTTAGGTTTTTTTTTTTTTTGTTTTGCTACATATGTCAGCTGTCACTCAAACTGTCCTCCAGTTACAGTTTCTATTAAAATTTAAGGGCAACCCTGAGTGTATTTAGTCATTTTTGCTTGAATACTTGCTTTCTATTTCATAGTACAATTACATGCTGGTTAAATCTTTGGTACGTAATACATATGGCTCACAAAACTATTTGCTTTTTTCATAATAAAGAAATTTACAAAGCAAATATCTTCATATTTTAAGCTCTTTGTGACTATAAATAAAATGCTGACTTAGTCCAGGTAACTTTTTTCGGACTACCTTAACAGTATACTTTAAAACATGTTTCATTTTAACTTTAGCATAATCAAAATTCAGAACATTTGTGGATTTCATTTGGTTAGGTTTTATATAAAGAAGTTGAATAAATAAATAACTGGATTGTGAAAGTAGATTTCTAATATTTAGCTAATAATAAAATAATAGTGTATGAAAATAGTCTGTCTTAATATTTATATTATAATAGGGGAAAAAAAACTATCATACATTTGATAGTTTTCTATATGTCTGGTTTTGCAGATTAAGAAATAAATCTACAGGTTGGATGAACATGACAATATATTAATGATAATAATAATAATACAAAAAAGGTGAAAGACATGCAAAAAGCACCAATAATTCATGTCAAACCGAATTGAAATAATGGCTATTAAAATTACCATATGCATTCTGTTAACTGGTAATCACTCAACCATGCAACCATGAGAAGATCTGCCATCTTCAAACCACAAGCATAGCTAGACTGTCACTGCAAGAGGAAATTAAGCAAAGGCTACTCCCACCCCCCAATTTAAAAAAAGCACATGGACGAGTAGGCTGCAGGCATTTATAAGAAATGATCTTGCATGTCTCACATAAGCAAAAAAATGAGCAATGAGCAAAGAAAATTCTTAGAAAGTCTATGAAAAAATACAAATCTACTACAACAAGGACGGAGAAAAGTACTGCTGAAAGAGTGTGGCAGAAAATAAACATGTTTTTGTAGGTATTATTTGGGCTAAATGATGCTTTCTCCATGTTGAATAGAGGATAATGCATTCCTATAATACAACAAACTAGCAAGGGTATATCTTCACATCATGTCCCATGTGTGTCCTAGAACCGAAATGTTGTTATGGTGAATCCCTGGTGAATAAAAACACAACAATTCAGTCAGATGTCACATGCCCATGCAGGTTTGTTTGTATGGCAATTTTAAACAGATTAAATGTAGCCATTTTCTCTCCTTAGTTTCCAATTTGTCAATCAATTTTATTCACAAGGGAGCCTCCTTATGTGTACAATGAATATCTAGAGACAAGAAGCCAGTTCACGTGTATATTTGTGAGCAAACGCAGAGAAGAGAAGGAGCTCCATCTCTGCACAAGAAGATGAAGCAATTACAAGCTGGTAGGCTTCACCTCAGCACGGCCCTGTTCCCCACCATCCCCCATACATTGCCCTGGGGCTTGCTGCATTAAGAAATCATGGGCGTAATGGTGGAATGGGCCTGAGGGCCTCCTTCCAAAACAACCTGCTAATCCCAGGGGGATAACAGAAGGGGCTGAATTTTAGGGGAAAGCAAGCTGACCTGACAATGAGTTCACCCCTGACACGCGCCAGCACCCTAAACCACTCATCAACCCTCCACCACCCCTCCAGCTCCCCACCAACTATTGACATGCTCCCAAGAGGGGTAGAGTAATGTCAGCCATGGGAGAACAAGAAAGCCTAGGGCCTCATGTTCGCCCTCCATCTCAGCCAGGCCTCCAGCATGAGCCTTCTATCAGAACGCTACATCCATCTGCCTTTTTTTTTTTTACTTTTTTTGACACTGCCAGCTTGTTTTGCCACAATAATCCAAGAAAAGATTAGGTGTGCTCATAAAGGCATTTTATCCTAACTGGCAAATAAATTCCCTTGGTCGAGAACACATCCAGGACTCTCCTTGAAATGGTTTAATAACTTGCCTGAATTCGGATGAGCAATGACATGGTTGATTTGCTAAATCAAAGGACCTTAATGAGGAAAAAGGCCTCACCCAATCAGACGTTCATGCAAACGTGACACAGTTCAGCTTCAAGTGGTTTGTGGGGCCAGTGGACAAGTCAAAGGCTGATATCCTCTATGCTCATGTGAAAGACAGGCATAGACATCCTTGGAGATGTCTGTCATTGCATATCCAATTATCCTAAATCAATATATGAACCTTATGTCTTTCCTTATTCCTATTAAATCTGACCTTAACCTGTATATTGGTTAAGAAAGCCCCAATCCAGTGAAAGGCATAACTTAAAATCCAAACCGTCTCATCTCTTCCGTTACAACAAAAACATTCCCTCTTTAATCTAACCTTCTTGTAATAGCTTATTAACCAATAATTACTCTACTGATGACCTAACAGGCGTCCGGATATCAACTCGTTAAGACTCCATTCATATTTCATAAACAGCAGTGACTCCCGTCGTCCAGGGGGCCACAATTCTGCTCATAAGTCGAATTGACATCAAACGCTGCAACCATCCAATTAGACAGAGGGGCGTTCAGAGCTCATCCCAATTTGCCTCTGAGATCAAATGTTCCTTTACGGATCTAAGGAAGGCAGCTTTATAAAAGGTCTTCCTGTCAAAAGGTTGATAAAATGTTCATTGAAAGTAGCTTGAGATTACAATCAAATTTAAAATGGCTAACGCTAACAGCTTACGAGCATATATTTTAAAAATAACAATTCCAAAGTATATATATTATCACCAGTGTAACCAATAAGAATAAACCCCTTAACTGCTTTCCTGTTGGCAATCCTTTTTAGAAACTGGGACATGTGGGAAAGAACTGACTGTTCTTTCCAGAGATTTCCAGTGGGGAATAGGGATCAATGTTCATGACTGGTTTGATTCTTCCTTCACCCATATAAGAGATCTGAAACCTGGATACTCAGATTTTCTGCCTTATAATGCCTCTCAACACATCCAGGCTACAGTGTAAGGCTGTTGTGTACATTTCCTATGCTGGAGAAGGGAAAGATAACCCATCATTCAACAGCTTCAATGCACTGTCACCCAGCTCTTTAGGAATCAGTATTAGAATCAGATTTATAGGGAAGTAGCTTTGCACTTAAAAGGAATTTGACTTTGTGTTGATGCTGCAGAGAAATTATATGTATATATGCAGAATCTATATCTTTATACAACATAAAACAAACAATATGCTATATATAATAGTGTATTGCTATGTACAATGTACTATGTACAGAAGATCGTGCATTAATGTAAAGCAGGAGGTCTGGAGTAATACGTTGGCGTAGCTTCTAGGTCCTGAACGGGGCAGGGAGAGAGGCAGTGTCAGGGTCACAGGGATCTCTGGGCCTTGTTGTTAAGGCTGGTAGCGGATGGGAAGAAACTGTTCTTGAAATAACAGAGGTAGATACCAGAAGACAATTTAAACAGCAAGTTAAAATGTTTTATTGAGTTAATTTGGAAATGACCAATATAGTGAGCAATAATAATCATTCTAGCGCTTTAAACCTTCAACTTTGTTGGTTCATAACAGATCCAACTGTGATTTGGACAGAGGCAAGCTTTACCATGGACAGGTCACATGTCCAACTAAGAACAATTGACCTAACATGCCTGTTCCTAGATTTTGAATGGAAGTTCCCAGATATCATAATACACCATTATATGATTCATTTTGTAACCAATAAAGTTTTGTCTTATCTTTTCTTCATTTGCTAACATTTGCTAAAAAAAAAGTCAATATTGCTCCTCTAGCACACCTGTTCTCCCCACCTCCAGATTTTACTACTTGGCACAAATACTGTTGTTTGTGACATCAAATAAGGATATCCCTTGGAATTACAACCTTCACCCTCATGATGCTTCATAAGCACAGAAAAGCTTCTCTTCAGTCCATATTGATTCGGTTGATCCAACAGAATGAATCAAATCCCCTCCGGACATCAACCAAACAAACTGACCCTCTGATTTCACTCAGCTTACATGCTGTATCTTAAAGTTGCTATCACTGCTCTGTGCCGTGAAACTGTTTCTTGTCATGTGTGCGGGCTTGTGTGTTTTGTGTGTGTTTCACAACAGGAAAACTGTTTTTTCTTCCTCAAAGGGGAAAAAAAACTCAGTAGAAGTGCCAAGACAGCTTAAAGAATAAATCACAGCCAATTAAAAGAGTCTTACTGCTGTGATTGTGCAAAAGGGAAAAAAAGGGGATAAAAATTAATCCAATTAAATGGGGGCCCTTAAGAAGTTTTGGGACAATGGCGACTATTTAGCCTTCAAAATAAATGACCTCCTTTAATTCAGCAGCATGAACTTTGGCTATTGGTGTGAGTTTAAGTAGATAAATCTATTTACACCATTTCCCCACTGCAAATATAAGGGTTATGGGCTCCAGGGGACTGCTGTACCACTGAATGAAATAAGCCATAACTGAGCAGCAATTGACATTGGATGGGGAAGGGAAACAAGCCATCACTAGGGGAAACATTTCACAAAGCAGTCAAGTGACCAGACCACAGTGTGATAATCGGTAACCAAGGGCTGGGTTCTGATTCAGTGTTCTTTACCCACTACAAACACTGTAAATAGCAAGATTTTAGGGGACAATTAACACCCTAAACCATACGATTCAACCACACAATCACCATTAGGTAAAAATGTCGCAGTCAGGGGCGGAGCTAGATTCGGGCCAGGGGTGGCCATGGTCACCTTAGCCAATCATTGGCCATCCCTACCATTTTTTCCCCTATAATATAGATGTTGGCAGCAGTAATAGTCTCAAGTGGAATATTCAAATTTTTTCACATATGACTAACTATTTTTTCATGTATTCACAATTTCTTAACAACAAAAACACTGCGGTTAATTATACACACCAATATACCAACATCAAAGATGATACAGAATTCACGCTCTTTTCAGAACTAGATTTTGTGTTATATGGGGTAAAGAGAAAATTATGTCTCTGTAAGTAATCTATGAGTCTTCTGTGAAATCAAAGATAAATAACTATTTTAATAAGAATGTACAAAATAATCGCTTCTGTTTTTAAAGATTTATTTTTTTTATTTTTTTACTTTTTTTCAACGCTTCACTTTAAAAAAGGTAAAAATTTCTTTTAGTTTTACACTTGTTTAAACAAAATGACAAATAAAATCTAAGTCTAAGTCTAAAAGTAGGTAAGTAATGACAATGGAAAAGATGTCCGCCCCAGAACTCAAACCAAAAAGTATTTTATCCACTATACCTTTTATCTAGAAAGCACGGGTGTTTAAATATATGCGACTATTTTTTAGCAAAGGCTGTAGAAAAGTATATTTATTCACATCTTAGGCATGACTATCCACTTTCTTCCACCCCTAAGTGTACATTGGTTATTGCTTGGCCACCCTTATAAAAATTTTCTAGCTACGCCTCTGGCCCCATTCGTGACAAAGTGCAGCTTAATCAGTTTTTAAAAAGGTGACAAAGACTCCCACCCATTTGATCCAGTTTCTTTTGAACCAGACTGTTGAGGCATGCACTGACCCCACCACAGCAAATCTCTGGGGATTGTTCATTGACAGACTCAGGGTCCCTCATGGCTGCCAGGACCCCCTTAATAAGAATCCCCTTTTGCAGACAAATAAAATCTCGCGAGCGCATAATCAGAGCAAAATCTACGAGCGCGTTTCTCACAACAAGCAATTGGCATCGCTTGTTTGAGTGTTTCATCCCCAGACTGTCTGGAACAATGCAATGTGGAAGGCACAACACACAACAAGATCTCCACGCGTCCACTTCTAGATCACCCCGAGATCACGCAGGGATAATCACTTTTCCTCACAACCAGATTTTCACTCGAATCATTAATAGAAATACTCGGTTATACAGAGCTATTTTAAAAAGGCTCTCTCTTTACTGTCTAAGCAAAAATATAAAGAAACATAAATGCATACAAATCAAATGTTAAAATAACGATTTATTGCGATCTTAATCATATATTATATATACGGTCAAGTGTTTCGCGATTTAAAGCTGAAACTGTCCAGGATTAAAAGAAATATAAAAACAATCCGTCTGTCATAGATCCACTGAAACGTCCAGATATTTATTTACAAACACATTCTCCAAACGGGCGCACAAAGAAGAGGAAGAGCTATGTTTTTCTATGCAATGATAATATTTTTATATTATATAAAAAAACAATAATAAACTCACCGACGCCGTATTTCTCATGTTCTGTGGGTATCCACATGTTTACGCTCGGGGCATTTAGGCGAGCGGACGGAATAGCAGCGAATTGTTGCGTTTTGGGTCTTTATGAAGCATTCTATCAGTGGGCTCTCCTCCGGTCTGTAGTAGGAGTCATTGTTTAGGTTACAGAAAGGAGAAAGCGTCGCCTCCACCAACACATACACTGCTGTTCCTGCCGCTGCTGCCAGTAGTGGTACGGAGACGTGCTGCCTTCAATGTCCGTAGGAAATAACACTATTAGAAATCAGATTGGTTTCTACGGAAGAGGATTAGGGTCACTGAAAAAATAAAAGAAAGTTAACTGATTTTAAAATTTTATTTCAGTTTAATATGGGCAAAAAGTCGAAATTCTGACTTTGATCTCGGGATTCTGACTTTAATCTCAGAATTCCGACTTTTTTTCTCAGAATTATGACTTTAATCTCAGAATTCGTACTTTTTCTGCGAATTCTGACTTTGATCTCAGAATTCTGAGAAAAAAGTCACAATTCTGAGATTAAAGTCAGAATTCTGAGTTTAAAGTCAGAATTCTGAGAAAAAAAGTCTGACTTTTTTCTCAGAAATAAAATGTAAAAATCAGTTAATTAAAAAAAAAAAAAATCAGTGGCACTAATCCTCTTCCGTAGGTTTCACTGGTTTACAAAGCCCTACTAAAATATTTTTTACGAATACATTTCTCGTGGGTAATGTTCTTGTGTCCAGTTATTCTGTGAAATTAGCTATTTGGTTTCCTAGACAACTTTGGTTGACACACATCATCATGAAGACAACAAAAGATCCAGAGACAGGGTAAAGTTTAAGGCAACTTTCATTTTAACGCTTAACAGCTGCCAACCCGCAAGGAGTTAATTAGAGAAGCAGCAAGGATGCACATTAAAAGAGGTGTTTCATTATTTAAGGAATTTGGACTTCATTTGATGATTTCTTTGTCAAAATTTCAGGAAAAATATATTATTCCATAAGGATGTGTGATTATTAGAGTTGGATATTTGTTAGAGTTTGTTTTCTCCTTTTTAGTATAATGACATTTAAAATTTGGCAAGTGTGAAAACCTCATTATGGGTCCAACCTGGACATGAGTTTTTTATGAAATATAGATAATTTAAGAGACGGATTTGGATCTCTCACCCATAAGGAAGTTTGTCTGCAGAAACATTTTAAGTAAAAAAAAAAAAAAAAAGGAGAACGAATGTGCCACAATTTCAATTGACAGATGACAGACCGAGGTATCGTGCTGTGATTTAAGTTGCGAAATGTCTGAGCGGGACTTGAAAGTGACTTCATTTGCATATTTGCGAGGAACATTAATGCATTCTGGGATTCGTAGTCAGGAGATCCTTTTATTCACTTGTATTAGAGTGCTGTAGGTACTTTTTTTTATATTTGTGTGAAAATTTTCTTTTTCAGATTTTATTTATTTATTTTGGTGACCAAGGGGATTAAAAAAGTATAACATGTTATTTACATTTTGCCAGAGAAATAAATATTCTAAGCATGCAGGTTCAGGTTCCAGGTGTAAATAATGAGCTCTCCCTCTTTCCTGCTGTGCAGCCAATAGCACAAACTGAAAAAAGACAAAAATGCATTAGAGTCCCAAATTGGGATATCAGAGAACACAGTTACAATAAAAGATCCAAATAATAATAATTAAAAAAAAATTAATATCATCTTGCAAATGAACACAATTTTTCCTTCTGCAACCATTCTCATCATCACCTGGGTGTTGCCTTAGAGTAAAAGGGATTTTGGGAAACATCCGCTCTCCTGCACGCTCCTTTCTCATGCAGTGCATGTATTTAAAATTCTTTGAAGTGTCAAAAGTGACTCGTTCCTTTGTGCTTCATCACCAGCTCACATGTCCGCGGACCCACCCACCAACCTTTGTAGTTTGTACAGCAAACTGTGAGCAGATGTGCGGTTTAAAAAGCAAGCAACCTGAGGCACACCAGGTTACAGAACAAATCACATTAAGACATGGTAGGTTGTGTGGCATCCTCTTGCTCACTCATACGTTAACACAAGCGTCATATGCTTCCTGACAGAACAGGATTAGTTTACAGCGCTTTCACATTTTGCACCACTATATCTCATAGCTTTGATATTTCTGATTTGGGCAAACTGGTAGTGTTGAAATGCCCCACTTAGCATATAAATTAACCATGAGCAAATGAATAAGTAAACCAAGAAACTCTATGGAATCACCACTGAGCGGATAAGAGATTAAAGCCAGTGTTTGTTTCAATTGCCTATAAAAAGAAAACTTAGGCTTCACCAAATCAACCATTAAGATTCAAATTATAAGTTGTGATATTTTTTTTTTTAAAAGCAATGATAAGCAAAAAAATAAAAAATAAAGAGGAGATAATATAAGCTGGGGAGTAAAGTCTTTACAACTGAATTCTGGAAGTCATTCCTGCCTGTTGCCATCAAACTGTATAATTCATCTCTCTGACAGTCATTTAACTTCATTACTTATTTATTTATTTCTTTACTTCACTATGTGCTATAACATAATCATGTGCAATAACAGTAATTTGGTCCTAGGCATTATAAATTGTTAATAATGTTGATTTTATATACTGTGATCCTTATTTTATCCTTTATCTTATTTGTACTTAAAATCTTATTTTTCTCTTCTGCAAATGGTTGCACTTCAAGAAAATAATTTCCCACAAAAGAATAGGGATTCGGATGTCAGATGTTGAGAATTTAATATACTTACAAATTGACTAGAAGCCCCCCTCAATATTAGACTTCAAGTTTTGAAGGTAAAACGCAGGTAAATGCAGTTACCCTCTTTTGAGCTATATTCCATTTGGTGATTGATAAAGCTGCCTCCTAATCGCATCGGAAGGACATGGAAAAGAGTTTTTGTATTTTATAAACTCAAACTGTGACAAACTCTCCCTATAAACAGAATAGATGAGTACTGTGCACACAAAGGATTTTTAGAAATACAAACAGCCATATTGCAGGATCTATCACTACCTATTTATGCATGGAGGTCAAATTTCATTTTGAGACAAGAATTTTTGAGACAATGAAATTCAAATCTCCTCGTCTGTTGCATGGCATTGCTGTTACAGCAGGTTGTTAAAATCCCAATTTTGGTAATCAGATCTGGACGTCCACTCCAAAACTCTCCTATTAGGTATCTATATTTTAAGGTTTCTTGTCTTTTAAACATTAAAACTTACTTTAAACTAGTGACTGTCAAATTGATTCAAACAGAATAAAACACAGTATGTGATATCACCAAGCATAAAAGTATACAAGAGACTGAAACTTTAGGCTTTAAAAGTCTTTCTATACATTTAATCAGGGGTCCTGGACAGATGAACATCACCAGATAGTCATAAAGTAGTTTTCCCAGCAGTTTGGGCATTTGTTTGTAAGAGAGAAATGCCTTTGGAACATTATTTGTCTTGTTTACTACATTTTTTGAAGGATTTTGTATTTGGAAGGTTGGCGGTTGAAGAAAGCTATTCTTTTTTTTTTTTTTTTTTTCCCAGAAAACATTGTGTTTGAGAAAAGTTTTACTTTAAAGCAGCATTATGTATAGATCTGTTTTGTTATAAATCAAGAAAGAACATTGGCTACTATATGAAGAAACGTAAGCTTGCAGGATAGTTTTATTATTCAGGGAGTTCATAGATATATTCTGAATCTTGGATAAAAAAAAAGATGTAATCTCTTGCAAGCTGTTAGCTATGGATTGCACAATAATAAAAATTGATGAAGCAAAAAAATATATTTCTTCAATTTGTGTTATTCTGCTGTGGGGTTTTTATATATATGAGGTTAAAAAATCTAAAAAAAATAACCTAGACTTTTCGCAACCTTCAGATTTAAAAACACTCCTACAGTATGTATAATCTTTGACTAAAGCTATTAAGAGCAACTGTGAAGGAGATAATAAGTTTTTTGTTGCTCTGGAGCAACACTTGGACCATAGGCTTAAAAAAAATCCAGATCGATATAATTTGGGGATTTATCAAGGTTGCAAATTCCTGGTAAAGTGAATCTGTTGCAGCAAATGTATAGTTGGTACTGGGAAGGAAAGGTGAGTTTCCTTGGAGTGACCCAATTTTATCTGCACAGGCTAACAACAGACAAAGGTAACAACTGCAGGACAGAGGGTTAAAAAAAATAGGGTGAAGGGTCAGAGATGGTTTATTTTCACACCAAGCAGAGCTTGAAAGGATTGTTATGTCAGACAAAGGGCATATCAAGGATCCTACATTTTTAGCAGGTGCTATTTTTCCTCCTTCCTGACATCATGCTATTTCCCTTCTGATCAGTCCTCCATTCCTTCATGTTCCTCTGCAGTTCCATCAGAAGGACCCATATGACTCATGTGAAGTCATGCTTGACTGTGGTGTTTGGCCGATGTGGATCACGCATCTTTTCCGCCACTAAACCAACATCCTCTTTTTATCTCTAGCCAAGCAACATCTGTGGCACATAAATCAACCCGCTTAGGGTGGGACGGCAAAGGAAAACTGAATATTTGTTGCTTTCACATTAAATGAGCAAGAGGTGTTGGTTTCTGAAACACAAACAAGTTGAAGTAAATAAAGAAAGCTAAAGATGGTAAAGTCTTTGAATTTCATTTTGGGACAGCCCCTGGCTTCCTTTTTTTTCCCCTCCTCATTTTATTGGTTTTCAACCACCACATGCTGATGGTTTGCACTGCCAAAAAGCGGGACTGTTAACAGAAGGTCCGATTCACAAAGCCCGACACATGGAACAGAAACTACACTTGCTTATCTCAAGAGACCACTGCATATCATAACTTCTTAGCACTTTTCAGCTCTGATTTAATTCACACCAGGAAGTGTGGGTCAGATGGGGGGAAAACATATGCCTCCCTCAGCTCACACAGCATGCTATATCCTCACCTCCAGCAGAAGCAGCCCTCTAAATATAGCCATGAAAATAGGCTGTGCCTTGGTAGGGAAAAAACATTGTACTGGGTGAAGACATGAAAAATATTATTTGCTTCGTTTTCTTGTGGGATTTTCTCTGGTTATAGCATCTTAATAAAGACTTAAGCCTTTGTGAAATTCTTATATTGTATATGTAACTTCTTAAGGTCTAATCTGGCAATATAAACCCATGGAAGTGCATGTGAATGCATGTGCACATACTGTACAAAAGGTCCTTTTTCAATATAAAGACATTTTATACATAGTCAGTCCATCCATCCATCCATCCATCCATCCATCCATCCATCCATCCATCCATCCATCCATCCATCCATCCATCCATCCATCCACTTCTGCTTATCAGTCGTGTAGCAGGGATAGCAGCTTCAGTTGCCCAGATGTCCCTCTTCCAAGCCACTTGTGCCTGCTTCTCTGGGCAAATCTTAAGGCGTTCCCAGGCCAGCCGAGAAATATAATCAGCTTGTCCCAGATCTCCATCTGGGTGTCCTACCGATGGGACCTGCCTCAGCTGGCTCCTCTTGACGTGGAGGAGCAGCGGCTCTACTCTGAATCCTCCCCAGATGACAGTGCTCCTCATCCTATCTCTAAGGGAGAGCCCAGGCACACTAGAGAGAAAGCTCTTTTTGGGGATCTCGTTCTTTCAAGACCCAAATCTAATGACCATAGATGAGGGTAGGAACATAGATCGACCGGTAAATCGAGAGCTTTGACTTTTGGTTAAACTGTGCGATCTTCGGGGCGATTTTCCAGTCGTGCGAGAAATTTCCGATCGGGTCGACTTTCAGTCTGATTGTGCGTCGTGAGTCGTGTAGTGTACAGGGGGTTACGAGCGGCGATCAACCTCTCACTGTCAGCTCCCAGTCAGGAATTGTGAGGTCGAGAGAATATCAAACATGTTTGATTTTTTCCAGACCGTCGTGGGCAAATCGCTCAGGGCACATGCGCAAAGAACGATTCTTCTTTTTATTCTTCCTCTCAGATGAAAACACAGCAGCGTGGCGGGAATGCAATGAGTGAAATGCAGTTCTGTCTGTAAAATTGACGGACCGTAGTAGCCACATTTGCTCAGCCATGTCTTTTTTTTCTAATACATTGTCGCCTTTTCTTTTTAGGACTTTCAGTACAAAATCGCACAAATTGACAAGGCAGCGCGGTTCGCTATAGGGAGCTTAATATTCCCCTTCTATTTGTTTGACTTCCTGATAGACGAGTCAGAGCAGCTCCATCTCACGGCGGAGCTGAGTCCGACGTGGTTTTTAGTCGCACAGTGTGAGCAGGTAGATTGCATCAGAGCGCCGGGCCAACATAAATCGTGAGCTGTGAACTCACACTGTACGACTAAACCCTGCGGTTAATCGTACAGTGTGAGCAGCAGCTGCGTGCAACAAATGAAAAAAATCGAGTATGCCCGGCTTAAGTACTGTGCATAGTCTAACTCACATATTATTTCTTAGTACTTAGCCTCCACTCACCATGAAAGCTGTTAAAAGAAAAATTGTGTGAAATCAACAGCAACCTGGACCTATCAAAAGTAGGGATACCAGCAACATACCATTATTTATAACACTGATAACCATGAGATGTGCTTATCCTTGAGTTATTGTCTGCAACTTTAAATAAATTGTAAATGCACACAGCTATATTGAATTTTTTGTTGTTTATCTTACTGGAAAATCCTGAAATTCCATTTCCAAGTGCAAGGTAAACTGACTTAATAATTCCTTATGCCTTAGTGTGCCATTAAACATCGACATTCTGACTGCATTATATTTTCACTGTTATTAAATAAAAACTTGTCTGAGGTAACCTAAAGATCACAAGTCGATATTTATAAAGCACTCCTCCATTCACAGCTCTAAAATGTCCTCTCAACTTTTAGCATCTGTGAACTTAAAGCTTGGAGCAAAAACAATTGAATCTCCCTTCCAGACAAGTTCCTCCCCATGGTTAACCTAATGCCCGTTGCCATCATTTACTGTTGTGCATTGTTACCTATTTTAATTTGATCGTTAAAGATTCAATCAGAACAAAAGGAATGAAAGTCACATCCAGATATTCTTTTCGAAGGCAGCAGCATCACTGCTTATCTCCTCTCTGATGGATGTTCAGTTTGTTCTCCATCTCAATGTAAAAATAGTGTCTCTCATTCTCTCTGTGTAGTGTTAATGCCAAGCAGCATCGCAGAGAATTTTAGAGTTTTGAGTCTCAAAATCACACTCTGTCACAGGTGATGATACACAGCTCACACACGACGGGATCTCGTTATTTGCAAGTGTTTGCTGTTCTGTGATCAAATGTCTGGGAGAGGCAGAGGTACCTTTCATCTTGTCTCTTCTCAGGTTTAAGTGCTCCTCTGATACACCTAGCTGTACTATAAAAAAAAACTCAAATGGCACAGCTCACAAGCAAGATTTGACATCAATATGTTCTTCTTTACTATAGAATTTAGCAGACACTTGCAAAACAACATCTGGTTTTGCAGTACATATCCTATGTTTTATTAGGTAGATGATAAACCAAAACAAAGCAGGGAATAATGGTGAAGTAGAAGGAATAGGTTTCTTTTTTAGATAAAAAAAAAAAATAAATCTGAAATGTGCTTTGCATTTGTTCCAACTTTCCCGAATAAGTACTTAGTGAAAACCCCTTTTGCTGTACTGTAGTTACCAATGCAAGTCTTTTGGTGCATACAGAGACTGAAATATTATGTTTTTTTCTTGAAACACAGCATAGCAAAAAGAGTTGTCAGTCTGGATAGAGAGAGTTTATGAACATTAACATCCAATTTTTGCTAATGATTCTCTGCTGAAATTTGATATGACCTTTTACTGGGCATGAACATGTTTTGCCCATTCTATTGTTCCTCTGGCTGCATCTTTAGGACTGATTCTCTGCTAAAAGAACTTTATCTTCCATTTCGTTTTCTTAAAGGGTGTTTGCAAAAGTACATTATGTAACTTCCTGTCTGCTATCCTACTCTTGTGGACATATAGAACAGACTGATGACTAAACACTGTTGCCATCATGACACAGTTTTTTGTTAAAAGCAATATATATTTTCCGACTTGTTATAAACTGTGGGAGAGATAAAGAGATGACACATAATTTTATAACACTGTCGCCAATTTAACATCATCCCCCTTAAGCCTACGATGAGCCTACTGATTATACGTTGACATGCATAAAGAATATACTTGGCATTTATTTTAAAAACTTCCACTGCTTGTGAATAAAGTCTTAGTCCAGTTAACAAATAGAATAAAAAATCAACTTTCCGTTTTATTGTTTTATACAGGGTGGATGCTTGTTGAGTTTAAAAAATGAAAAACTTGTGGCCTGTAGTTTTGTTACACCTATAAAAAGAAGGGTAAAATTTTTAACCAAGAGATATTATTAGCTCAGTTTTCCTTTGTGTAGGTCACTGACTCATTTCTTCCTCAATGTCACGTCTGCATCTACAGCCACACAGATGTGGTAACAAACCCTACATATAAATCATTTAGCTTCTTTCCATGATTTCATTTATAGAGGCACTTCATTATTTTAAAATCTTTTTTTGACAGTTGCAATGTCTTGTAAAATGACTGTGTAAATTTTGGTTCACACTGTTTTTGTCAGGATTTGGTTATATTTTGATTCTGTTTGAGTTTTGCGGTTGCTCTAGCTCATTGGCTAAGGATCCAGCAGGTGGCCGAGGCGCTAAGCTGATTTAGACCATACTATGTTAGTACTATTGGTCGGAAATAATGTATTTATATCTTTTTTATTTGATACTGTTAGGTTTCTTGCCACTTGTGTTTCTTTTGCTGGATTATCAACAACTATTTGCAACCATTTAGGTTTCCCCTTTGTCTCATTATGCAAGGTCAGCTTGAGTTATTCTTGTTCATTTCCTCATTATTTTGAGTAGTTTTATTACTATGATCTTGTATATATTTCATTTTTTATGGTTTAATCAAAGAACTCTATTTTTGGACTCCTAGTGTCCTTAATGCTGAGTCCGTCACACTCAATTACCTGCTTTACTTATAAAGTAAGTCTATTGAGGTAATTTCTCATTTTCTTTTTAATATTTGCCACTCTTCTTAAAATTGAATATGTGATTTTGTTGATATTCCTGGCTACATAGTTACACCTGTTTTCTAAGCCAGCATAGGTTCACATTGTGACTTTACTGTAAACATGCAACTTTTGCCACTCTACAACAAAACCTAGATTTGTTTGATTAGTGTTCATAGATAGACGGACGGACGGACGGACGGAAGGACGGACGGACGGACGGATGGATGGATGGATGGACGAATGGATGGACGAATGGACGGACAGAGACAGACAGACAGACTTTATTTATCCCAAGCTGGGAAATTGCAGTGTAGCAGCAGCTTTACACATAGTGACAGTCACAACACAATGTGGTAAAAAAGGAAATAACATCTACTAATATTTAGAATATAAATGCAATTTAAAAAGTATCAATAAAAACAATTGGTTAATTCAATGCAAAACCTTTTAACAGTCTGTTGAATCCTATCCAAATAAAATACCATGTGTGGTTTTAAGGTGAAAAAAGGCAGAGAAGTTCAAGTGATATAAACGCTTTCAAAATGGAATTTATGCACTGATCTTAAGCTACAACATTGTTCAAACAGTAAAATCAATAATCCCTTAAAACCAGTGTGAAACATCTTCTTGGGTCACAGTTTTCTGTTCATGGTGACAGCAGGTCCTCAATGGCTGTGCTTTTACGACTAACGAGCTCTGGTGAGGTCCCAGATCACATGTGTTGTTGCACACTGAGGGTGCAATATTACAGTACACTGCCACCTGGACCCCAGTAAACATAACTGTGTCTGAGAGCACACACATGCACACTTAAACTGGACAGATGGTTGTCATAAACGCTGGGATCTGTCAGCAGGTTGAAAGCCCTCCTTGGCAATGTGTCACCTCCACACATACACCAGCTTGCATGCATTGCAGATCATATGTCACATCACATGCCAACATGTTCCTCAGCTCTTAGCATGGGGCAGACATGCAATGACACCCTAAAGAGTTGCCCCCCTCATTTTATTTTGCTTTGTTGATATTTATCGTAAATTTTATTTAGTATTGTTGAGAAAAAACTGCTACAGAAACACAATAGATTCTTAACAGGTGCAGAAGGGAAAATATATTAACATGTAAATGATAATAATTATTTCTTTAGCAAAATATATGGAGGTATTATTTGAAAATAGGAAACAAAAAAGAACTTGATCATAGTGCTGTCAAGGCTCAGAACAGGGGACCCAGAATTAAAGGCAGACATACAGTCGGAAAATTCAAAAGCTAATGGTAGATCCAAAGTAACAGCAAGGTGTTCTAAGGCAGGAACCTCTGCAGGAAAAAAACTGATCAGTGGCCACGTTACTCTGATGGAGGATGTTTATTAACTTGTGAGTCACTAACCTGGTTTTATAGTTTAGTCTGTGCCCATAGAACAAGGTAGATTTCCACCATTCAGCAAGACGCGGCGAGTGCCGCCCAGAGAGTACCTGAAGCTGTAGCCTCGGAAGACAGAGAACAAGGAGGAGATCAGATCCGAATAAACGGAGGGCAGAATAATCCCGAAGGCGAAGCCAAAGCCGGTGTTGAGAATGTGCTCAGGATTCAGAACCAGAAGATCAGAGGTCTAAAGAGGTGCTGAAGGGAAACCCAGGTCGGTGACAGAAGGCAGTTCCAAGTTCAGTAAAACAGACAGAATCCAGTGGGAATCTAAAGAGAGGTCAGGCAAACAAATCAGAACGGGAACAGGCAGGCCCAGTGGTTGAAAGGCAGAACTGGTCAGGATCAGGTAAGCAGAAACACTAAGGTAACTCTTAAACACTCTCACCACTGGCTCAAGAATAATCTGGCCCTGATGAATGGTTAGATGGCTGGTTAAATAGAACCAGGAGCAGGTGAATCTGATGAAAAGTAACAAGAAAAAGGCGGAGTTAGGCAGGTGAATGAAATGAGTAATCCAGCCAGAAATCAGCCCCAAGATCATGACGAGAGCATTTTAGCAAAGATTTATTAAACTAAACTAACTATACCATAATGTTTCATAATGGTTAAGACTATATTCACAACAGTTTTGTTCCATTAAACTGGATTTAAAGAAAGGAAAACTGGCTTTTATTCTGTATACTGGTTTCTTGATGGCTGTACTGGAGGTTGGAGTTAAATATTTAGCTCAATGTTCTCTTCTGAACAAAAGCATCCTCACAGCATGATATTGGCTAAATAGTGGTTTAAATGCAGATGGGGTCATCAGGATAAAGTTCAGTGTTAGTAGTACTCCAATCACAAGATTCGTGAGAGCAAAAAGATTCAAATTTGGTTTCTACTTAGCTTTATGGCTTTTTGACAGGGCCGGATTTCGGAGGATGGGGGCCCCTGGGCTGGAGTCAGGATGGGGGCCCCTGGGCTAGAGTCAAAAAAAAAAAAAAAAAAAAATATATATATATATATATATATATATATATATATATATATATATATATATATATATATATATATATATATATATATATATATATATAAACAAACACATACAAATATATATATATATATATATATATATATATATATATATATATATATATATATATTTGTATGTGTTTGTTTTGTTTTAGAGGATGAGCAGAGACCTAACAGTAAGTTTTGACAACTTACAACTTTAATAAGCCGGTTGTCACAAACTACAAACAACTCTGAACTCTTTTCTAGAAAGACTAAACCACATGTTGGGGTTGAAACTAGAATATGATGCTTGCATCACAAAATAAAATCACTGAATAATGAACACAAACTATAAAACAGATTGAGTGCAAGAAAGTGCAATGCTCAAATATACTTTTACAAAGCAAAGCGAGTAAAACAATATTTATACAAATATCCCCAGCATTTACAAGTCCAAATAAGTACAAGTGGAATATATCAAAACTCAAACTTTTTCTTTGGTTTTAAAGTTCTTGGTAAATAGTGGAGGAAATAAATGTCAAAAAAGTGCTTCTCTGCCAGTCAGACAGAACATTGATATAAACAATATCTTCTGGAAAAAAGAGATCAGGCATACTGTAGTTTTCAGAAAATATCCTGACCCAGGTAAGTCCAAAGTAGACCAAAGGAGACCAGGTGGTTTTTTTTCCACTCATCACTATTGCTGTTAATCTGTGACTCCATGCGTGCCCATCTCACAGCTGATGTGAAAAACATGGTGAAATAAATGAACATTGTGCTTGCTGATATTCAACCGCTTGACATCGGTGTGAACCGGACGCAGCAGGTGCAGCAGAAGCAGCCAGTTTACATGCAAAGTCAATGGTTGACGCGCGTATAGGCGCAGCAAAATGTCCCGCAGCGCGTTTTGAACAGCAGGCGCAGCGCGTCGGGAGTGTTAGCATCTGATGCGACGCCAACGCACTGCTGCTGCTCGAGATGGAAAAATTGAAGTTTTGCTGCTGGAAGTGCCGCATCAACCAATCAGAGAAGCTGATCTGGGAGCTGACAGCGAGACAGACACATCGCTCTGATGACATATGATATTAAGGCAAATGAAAAGGGCTGGATGCATGAGGAGATGATGAAAGAGTGGCTGAGGGAGGTGAATGTAAGGAGACCAGGTGTTTTTTTCCACGCATCACCATCGCTGTTAATCTGTGAGTCCATGCGTGCCCATCTCACAGCCGATGTGAAAAACATGGTGAAACAAATAAACGCTGTGCTCGCCGTTATCCTGGGGGTCTGATAAAAGAACTTCAAACACTCGACATCGGTGTGAACCTTCCGTTCAAAGTAAAGCTGCGAGCGGTGTGGGAGCGATGGATGACTGATGGAGGCCACAGTTTCACGAAAAGTGGAAGGCAGCGCCGGGCAAGTTACGCCACCGTTTGCGGATGGATTGTTGATGCTTGGACTAACGTGTCTGCTGGCACTGTTGTTCAAGCTTTTGCAAAAACCGGCATCATTTCCGAGGAGCCGCACGGCACGGAAAGTGACTCTGACAGCGAAGAAGGGGAAATTGGCATGTCTGATTTAGCGCAGCTGTTTAATTCAGAAACAGAGGATGATGACTTTGATGGGTTTGATTAACACTAATAAATACTTGAATAAAGCACAATCACACTCAGTTTTGGTCCCGCTCTATTTTTCTACCTGAAAACTTAATTCAACAGCAGCCTCTGGGCCGCGTCGCCTCTGGTTTCACCGCGGCGGCTGGCAGGTGTTTTTCATCTAAATAATCTAAATCTTGCAGCTATATTTGCTGTGATCAGTGGTAATAAAGTAGTTTTAATATGTTTTTAAGTAAGAAAATCCACCTGAAAACTTCATAATTGCAGTCAGTTCATCCAGAATATCATCCTGCCTATACTATTTCTGTCGGAGCCTCTCAGACCCCCACATACCAGCGGTGCGCCGACAGTAGGATCCCTTCAACAGCAGCCTCTGGGCCGGGTAGCCTCCGGGTTCACCGCGGCTGCTGTTTTTCATCTAAATAATTTAAACTGCAGGCACCAGGATACCGGTAATAAAAGCGAACATATTCAGTCAGCAGGTTTCAGGATTTTAAGTTAATTTAGGAGTGATCACAGCGCTCTGTCATCAGCGATGTGTCTGTCTCACGGCCAGCTCCCAGGTTTGATTAATACTTTGTAATAAATACATGAATAAAGCACAGTCATACTCAGTTTTGCTCCCGCTGTATTTTTAAATACGCAGTAGAGGTATTTAAAGGTAGTAGAGGACATGTACCTGTATATAAAAAACGCGCCCTATACTCCGGTGCCCCTTATGTATGTGTTAAATACAGAAATGGTACACATAACTGAGACTGCGCCTTTTAGGACGGTGCGCCTTATGGTCGTGAAAATACGGTAGTCGATTAAATTCTGACACTATCCATTCACAAAAATATAAAACATCCTTCGGGGCCCCGAAATGCCGGGGCCCCGGGCTGCAGCCCCGGTAAGCCCCTGCTAAAATCCGGCCCAGCTTTTTGACTGCCCTTTTTTTCTGGGTCGAGTTAAGCTGCTGGAACAGTCACTTGGTCTGTGGGAGTTGGAGCGTGTAGCAGAATGTGCTGTACTGAGCATAACATAAAACACCTACGTCCTCTCTAATCCTTCTAAAGAGAAGGTGCATATGAGGTGAGCTGATAATTTCTGCTTTTCTGATTCACCTGTGCCACAAAGCTTGAAAATGGCACAAGAGGTATGATTAACCCTGCTGCCTTGTTTACAAGGTCTAAAAAAGCACGCTGACATGTTTTCGCTGGCTCCTCTGGTAAATTCAATAACAAATAGCACTTCGCTCTGTTATAGAATGCAGTAACAGAGCTACAGAGTAAACAAAATAGAATAAAGTAATTTTCCAATTTCAAATGTTTAAAATGAATATAATCCAATATTTTATTATTGTTTTAGTCAGATGTCCCGCTGTCATCTTGGGTATGAATTTCAACATAATTTGGCATTTTTTGGCCATATTAAAGTGAAAATCTTAGTTCAACATTTGTTTTTGTTTTTTGTGAGTGTGAATTTCATCCCATCTAAAATCATACATGCGGACTTAAATTCTACATCTGAAAAAAAATTCTTTAGAATGAATAAGTCAAGTTAATTCACTTTAGTAATTGATATATTTTTATAAGATCAAAATTAGTATTTTAACCCCTTCACAGGCATTTATTTTTTTCTGACGTATAGGTGGCAACAGAGGAGATTGATGATAGCAGCAAACACAATCAAGATGAAATAAGGCCAAAAGAAAGAAAAAGGGATGGCAACTTTTGATTTTTTTTTACTTAAAAACTAGAAATGATCATCTATGATGAGGTTTAAACCTTAAGTAATGTGATGTAAAAATCTATTTCAATAAATGTAAACTCCTTTTATTTATTTATAATTGCCACCTAAATTCAAAATAGTCTTTCTTACTTTTGTGGCTTACCTTGAAGACAATCTAAACTTTCTTCTTTAAAAAGTAAATCAACAAATAAAAACTTTCAAAGATATTTGGCCAGCTCTTTAATTCACCTGTTTATTTCAAGTCAGTTTATTACATTAAAGAATAAAAACTATGACTTTCCAAAAAAAAAAAAAAATGTGGGAACTGTAGGTCCAAAGTTGGCACTCTTATTTACAGAAATGCTACAATTATGCCTTGTTCCTGTAATAAATGAATGAAAAAAAAAAAACTGAATTTCCTACCAATGCAGTTTGATCTTAATGGCAAATTCAGACTGAAACAAAACTCTAACAAAACAATGACATTTTTTTTTTTTTTGCATAGTCTAGCTAAGGCTTTGATTGGGCAGCATCATGATGTACTTAAAATTGTTAGAACTGTAAATTTACTGTCATTTTTACTATTTCTCAAGGCTGCACTTTTAAAAGATGAAATTGTCCAGTGAGCTGTTTCCAAACGAAATTTCTTTTTGTTTTACACTTGTGTAAACAAACTGACAAATAAAATCTGTCTAAAGTCTAAAGTCATTTCTTTCTGCTGATAATAAAAGCTCATAGCACAGATTGGATGATTAGCTCTAGATTTTTCAACATCACACTGGAGTAACAGGTAACCTGCCTCGACATGGATCCAGTTGAGTCCTCCCACTTAGCCCAGTCTCACCTTTAAAAATGTGATAAAAATGGATAGCAAATCTGATTTAAAAACCTGAAGCTCAATAATCCTGACCACAACGCAATGCAAAGTGATGCTACTTGCAACATGAGACATTGATTTAAAGGTTGGGGAAATCCCAAGCAACTCCAACTTCTATCTGAGCATTTCAAATACTAATAAGGATGTTTTTTCATGACAATTTTAAAACATGCATACTTAATTGTGGTTTCATAAATCATTTTTAAGTTATGTCTATACAATATTATCAGTGCTCTTGAAAAACAATGTCTATATATATCATTAAAAGCCCAAAACAGTATTTTATCTATACTAACCATGATTGCATGCAAATCTATGACCAGAACTGCATGGCCGCTGTTAAAAGCCAACATAGGAACGTGTCTGCTTATGTTTAGCCCTCATTGAGTGATTACAATCAGACAGGTCTCTGTCATCAGTATTTTACATTTTATCTAATATAATAAACGTTGAAGTCTCACATAGATAGTATTTGATTTTATTTATCTGACATTTATTGGAGAAATAAGCTGAGGTCAATGAACCAGCTAATTCATTCATATGGCAATTAAGTTGTTTCATTTCCGTCATTATCTTAATATCATTATTGCAGTGAGCTCATATGCTAGTGGGGACTAAGTGCCTGATGGATGAAGAAAAGGAAATGCTAAAAAGCCAAGTGATTAAAAAGTCTAACAGTATAAGGTTAATCCTTTCAGTGACAAAGCTGGATGTGACAACTAGTAGACTGTGTTTATTAATGGAGCCAGCAGGAGAAAAAGGACTTGAAACGAGAGCAAAGAAAATTCTGACAGATTTTAATGAGTATTTGAGAATGGGGCTTTGGTTTGTCAGCAAAACCAGAAACAGGAAGTGATTTGAAAAAGATAAGGCAACAGGATAACACATCAGAGTGGGATATAAAGTGGGATGTAAAGCACAGCAAGTTAAATGGTCTCACAAGCTTTGGACATATATCCTTAGCAACTGTTGGGTAGTCATAAACAAAACAGGAAGTAATGGAAATTACCCTTTTAGTAAAGTATATCACCTCTTATTTCTTATGCAAAGAAGGTTTTTACAGATCTGTATGACAACATGACGCTGTATATATACCCCCACTTGCAGCCTTAACCCTAGCTAATTCAATTTTGTATATGTGAATAAAATATGCTGTAACCATATGCATTCATTGTACAACTGTATTTTTTTCTTTGTAGGTAAGAATATTGATTGAAGGCCTCAATGTGTACAAAATATGTTAAATCTGTATAAAATATGACTGATGGACCCAAAATTAAAAAAACTCACCATCAATCATATATTTGAGTCATAATTACAAGTCTTAATAGTGGATCAAGAGCAGATTCAAGAAAAAGTCAAAAGTCAAAAAGCCTTTATTGTCATTATATTCTGCAACGGATACAATGAGATTTTGGGACTTCCATATCAGCTACCGTAAAATAAATAAAAATAAAAAATGAAAAATAAAAAAAATATATAAAGAAATGTAAACAGTGGAAAAGGAAATGTAAACAGTACTGGCAGTACTGGGGGGGGGGGATAGTGCAAAACAAGTGTAAAGTGACCGACAGTTCAGGTCGGAGTTGAGGGGGGCAATGGCTTGGGGAATAATGCAAACCAGGGGAAAAGTGTCCGTCAGTGCAGGTCGGAGTTGAGGGCGGCAATGGCTTGGGGGAAGAAACTGTTCTTGAGTCTGTTTGTCCTGATCCTCATTTGCCAGTAGCGCCTTCCAGAGGGCAACAGGTCAAACAGGGTGGAGCCAGGGTGGGAGCTGTCCTTGGAGATGGCCCTGGCTCTGCTGAGGCACCGGGTGGAGTAAATGTCTGTCAGGGAGGGGAGAGGGCGACCGATAATCCTCTGCGCTGCCTTTATCACCCTCTGCAGCCTCTCCCTGTCGGCAGCGGTGGAGCTGCCGAACCATACTATGATGCAGTAGGTCAGCAAGCTCTCGACGGAGGAGCGGTAGAAGGCCAGCAGCAGATCGGAGTTGAGGTTATACCTTCTGAGGATTCTCAGGAAGTGTAACCTTTGACCAGGTCAGAGATGTGGACGCCGAGGTATTTGACGCTGTGAACCCTCTCCACCTGCTCGCCGTTGATGAAGAGGGGAGCTGGCTCAGGGCTGTGCCTCCTGAAGTCTATGATGAGCTCGTTGGTTTTCTTGGTGTTCACAGTCAGATTGTTCTCTAAGCACCAATCAGCCAGCTTCAGGACCTCCTCTCTGTAGGCGGCCTCGTCGCCCCTGGAGATGAGACCGACCACAGCGGTATCGTCGGCGTACTTGATGATCCGGTTGTGGTTGTGGATCGGTCTACAATCGTGGGTGTAGATGATTCATGCTAGAAAAAGATACTTCCAGTGTTGGGCACGTTACTTTGAAAAAGTAATTAGTTATAGTTACTAGTTACTTCTCCCAAAAAGTAACTGAGTTACTAACTGAGTTACTCCACAATAAAAGTAACTAGTTACTAGTAAAAGTAACTATTTCGTTACTTTTGCGTTTCCCGCCCCCTTAACCCTCACCACCCAGCCCCCACCTTCTCGCGGTGTGTTTCCAAAGCCAGCTGAATAGAGCCGACCACAAAGACAAGAACCTGCAGAGAGTTTTGCATTTATTGCAACTCAACGTAAATGACATCGGGGGGAACGCGATGTGAAGTTTTTTAACAGGGCATTCAGATCTGGTGAAATTAATAACTGGGGATGTCTAATTCTGAAATCCTGTGTGTTTGGGTTGTTATAGATACTGCAACATCTATCTATCCATCTATCTATCTAGATGTATACTCTGTGTGTGACATAAAATATGGATCTCCATCCCTGCCACAAAGGCCATCAAATAATGTTTAAAATAAAAAATACAGTAGGTTGAGAAGGCAGAGTATCCATCCATCCATCCATCCATCCATCCATCCATCCATCCATCCATCCATCCATCCATCCATCCAGATTTCTCCCTTTCTCCATATAGGCTATCATTTCTGGCTGTTGTCAGGTTAATCATTTGATCGTTCCCGCTCTCCATAGTTCTCCTGTGGCGCGAGCACAGGGCGACTGTTGCGCGCCTTTAGCGAGCATGCGCGTTTCCTGTCGCTTGCGCGGTGAATCGTGCCGCCTGCGCTGTGCGGAGATGCAGAGGAAACCGTATCTGATGGGGAAACGCAGCTCGACGTAACACCGGTATTTCCGTCAGGAAAACGCTGTTTTGCTGCTGGAGTCATCCTCACTCTCCATCTCTCTGTGTGTGCTGTACGTTAACACCCGCCAGCAGAAACACCCACCTACCAACTGACAGACGGAATCTCACTATACATCAGCCATTCTCATCCTCCCCTCTCTCATGACAAGGCGCGCACCTCTGGATGACCTAAAAAATAATCTTTAATATCTCTTAAACAAAAGTAGCACAAACAATATTTTTTTCTGCACAAATCTGCACTAACGTTGCACTAACCATTCGGTCTATTTGCAGAGTTTTTTGACGTGGGTGGGGTGTCAGCTTCACGCAGCTGCGCATGAGTCCTATCATGAAAAAAGGTTCATTGTGCGACCTGAGTAACGCGCAGTAACGGGGTGTCTGCAATGGTAACTGCGTTATAGTTACAGTCAAAGTAATTAGTTAGATTACTCGTTACTAAAACAAGGTAACGCCGTTAGTCCCATCACTGGATACTTCAGTCAGTTTTTGTTTTAGATGAAAGTCTTAACTGCCTTTTACTTAGAGGTGTACAAACTAAATTTAACTTGTCCTGGTATTTAAATAAATACCAGGACAATAACAATTCTTTCATAAAAGAAACATTGTGGCAATAACTTTTTGTAACTTAATGCCATGGAACAGACAGAACCGACTTGGCGGGCAGTATTTTAAATTCAATTGTTTATTTATTTAGTGCCATTCACAACATATTTCTCCTCTACGACTGCCATGAAGTTTTTAAAGCTTGGCTTGTTGATCATGCATGCATGCGCACGGGCATATATGTCACGTAGCGTTGCGTCAGTGACGTCAGTGCTACATGACAGTTTGACAGCCCCTCTACGGTTTTTATTTATTTATTTATTTATTTTTTTACCTTTGCTGTGTGAGGGTACGGCGAGCGGTGATCAGTCAAGTTAGTAAAACAAAAAACACTTATAAAATATTGTTCACAAGTCAGAAATCACGAGTCTCAGTCGAGTCTGAAGTCCTTCAAATGCAAGTCTAAGTCGAGTCTAAAGTCATTAAATATGTGACTTAAGTGCGACTCCAGTAAGAGTCACAAACTCGAGTCCCCATCTCTGCCCTGAAGACATTTTTAGGTGACTTTAAAAAAGTAGTTTTAATTTAGCACTGTCAACCCTGGTCTGTCGCAGCCTTCTCACCAGCATTGGTGCATTCTGCATGGGTAGAAGTAAAAGAAGTATGGTCGAATTCAACCAATATCCAGATGCAGCTCTAGTTTAACCAAAGTAGACTTGTTAGTACTCCCAAGCCAATTCAAGTCTCACCTGTGCTTTTAATGTGAAATGCAGACAGCAAGAACTTGACAGGAAATGCTGTGGGGTTGCCAAGGGTAACAGCAGGTCTTGAAGAATCTGGGGGGTTGATGAACATTTCAGTATTGTGAAACAACCATTCCACCCACAAGAAAAGGCACTCATAGCCCAGACCAAGCTGCAAAGTTCCCCCCATATTGTGATTTACACCTATAGCTAGAACTCACACATGATCTAGATCATTAACAGATTTTAATTAATTGTTCCTTTGCATTAGGTGCACCTTTGGTAACAATTTCATTATAATCCTTTCATAAGTTTGTCATGATTGGTTTTAGGTTAAACCCACATGCAGAACACAAACGGAGGTTGAGTAGAAGTTTAACAGAGTTTATTGAGGTTAGTTTTCACACAAAGACATGAACTGGTTCAGGTACTGGTCCGGGTTGGGTTCACTGATGTCTGCAGAGACGGACAGTTTGATTAGCCAGGCAGTCAGATGATTAATTGAGTCTTAAGATAATTCAGAGTCTACCTTGAAGAAGTCCAGGCTTTACTTGTGAGAGAGGGAACCGTTGGGTCCAGAGACTGTTGGTTCAGCAGAGTGCACAAGCAGCAGCAGCGTCTAGCTTCAGACTTTGAATGGCAGACCTTGATAAGAGTTGCCAGCTCTTCTCGAGGGCAGCAGGAGATATCCAGATTGGAATCTTCAGGTTTGGCTTCCTTGGGCCAGCAGGCAGGTTTCCAGGCAAAGCTCATCTAGAGCTTCAGGGTTTCTGACCTTGACTTGGTTTACTAGCTCTTCCTTGAGAGTTGTAGGAGGAATCCAGACTGATATCTTATGGTTTGGCTTCCCAGGGCTGGTAGGCAGGTTAAGCTCATCCAGAGCTTCTGACTTGAGACAGGTTTCCTGTGAGCAAAGACAGAGGCAGATTAGAATCAGGTTTCTCACTTGAGATAACTAAGATTCTTTCAGGTAACAGAGGCTCAGGTTTGCTAACCAAACTAGGTCAAACACTGCGGCGTTGAAGGAAGGTCTGGCAGCTGCTTATGTAGGGAAGGTTCCTGATGAGCAGACAAGCTCCAGGTGTGCTGGAGGGCTCCAGCCCAGGAGACCCACGGCGCACTCTGCTGGAGAAAGGTGGTACATCCCCAGATCCCAACAGTAACCCCAGTCCCTAACAGAAAACAAAAAACAGAAGAGGATCCTCGGCGCCCTCTGGTGGGCAAGCCTCAGGATCCCAACAAAGTTTAGAAATAAGGCACAATATGTGTCTGCAGCCTCTGGTGTCTGTTCTGCTCTCACCTTCATTCACTATTTCTTTTTTCAGGAGATCGAGACTCTGAGGCATGGCACATCTTTCCTGTTTCTTTGTCTTTATTATAATACTTCTGGACATTTTTGAGTCTGATGCTAAAGCAGTCAATTGTCACTGCTGCCACTCTGTAGTTTAGGGGGAAACTGCTTATTCTGCCAAATAATTTGAAAGGGTCATTTAAAGATTTCTTGCATTCAGATTATGATGGAACATCACTAACATTTAATAGATTCTTTCTTGGACTGAGGTGCACCTTTGATAAAAAATTCATTAAAATTTGTGTACAGAAGAGGCAGTCAGACATAAAAAAACAAACACACAAACTCGACTAAAACATAATCTCTTTGGTAGAGGTAATAAGGTAAACCATGCCACTGTTATATTCAATGCAAGCAGAGCCATGTTATGTTATGCAATAACATTCTATACTAAAACTAGCGCAGCACTAACTTCTGCTAGTATGGTGTCATAATCAAACAAAAAAGGATTCCATCTTAAAAACAAAATCAGCACAAACGACTGTTTTACCTGGACAAATCATGTAGCACTGGAAAAGAAGAACATTTTTGATCCAATTAGAGCTTAATGGGGTGATGGTTGGCCTCTGGATGAATTACGAAAATTATCTTTCATATCTCTGAATCAAAAGTGGCACATATGATCTTTATTCAATTTATTTTTTTATTTCAAATGATAATTTTATTGGCACAGACCTACACAAATGTAACACTAACATAGTTTTTTTCATGTGGGTGGAGTGTCAGCTTCATGCAGCTAAAGCTCCTTTCATATAATGATGTGGTCCAAGGTGTGAACACTGAATCTGAAGAAAAGAGCAGTGAACTCCCAGCGGGGCTTGCAGAAATCACCACGGACACCCCCCTTGGTCTCAATGCACCTCCACGGGTGGACTTCATTTACTTGGTAAACTTTTCAATTTTCCTCAGAAAGTAGCGCTATTCAGTTTTCCACTTATTTGACAGTTATTTGCTCCTTTGTGACAATCAGTCACATAAAATCCCAACAAAACAATAAAACATTTTTATGGTTGAAACATGACAAAATGTAAAGAGGTTTTTGGAAAATTCTGACCTGATATCTGCCTTTACCTAATCTAGGTAGACTGGGCATTCAAGTTCAAGTCTGAGGCATCTTAGATGCCACACCATACAGTTAAAACTTTGACTTTTCAACCAGGCTCGAACGGCTCAGCAATGGCACAGTAGAAAGGCCTGGCGGTGAATAACTGAGCAATCAAGAACAGGGAGAGAGATGGATTGTAGGTTGGGTAGCAGCTGTGTTCCCATGATTTATCACCTCTTTAATTTATGGAGAATCTAGACAAACCAATTCGGCATCTTCTCACACCTTCATGCATCCCTTGGAAGAAGAAATACATTCAGTGTTTTTAAATAAGCAGCACATCAATTAACTCTCTGCTTAGAGCACTGTTTCTGTAAAAGAACCTGAATGTATTATAGTCAACTATTAATCCAACCTTTACCGCATTTATTACACTTTCTTTTATCACCATGGCCTCTCTTTCTGTTTCACCCTCCTTGATCTTTGTGCTGAGAGACATGCCGGAGTCCCACTGGATCCCCCTTTTTGTTCAAACTGTCACAAATAATGATGTAACCTTTAGAAGCCCCTAGGCTTGGTTTCTCTCATCATTGTAATGTATTTCTTAACAGTCCCATTTCAATGATTTGCCGCAGTCTTTTAGCAGATACTTAAATCTATGGAGAGCCAAATGTGAAATGTGGCCATTATAAACGAACTCTTTCAAAACAAAGATATCTTGTACAGCCTAATATTCAGACTATTATGCATAGTATAAGAAAAAAGCGAAAAATCAGTGATGATGGGTATTTTATCTAGAGCAAGCCCAAAAAAAAATCGTGGAAGTATATTTTTTAAATGGTGACACACTATGTTGCAAACATATTTACCTATATCCACAGAACTATAAAGCTACAAAATTCTTTAATTTTGTGGTCTTCTTTTGAAAGATGCATTTTGCCTAAGCTTTAGCTCTGTGGGTGATATGTTGCTAATAGTTCAATTTGAATTCTGCACAGTATCCATCTGGAGAGGCTCCATTGGAAAGGGTTTACAAAAGGAAAGAACATCCAGCACAATTCTTTGAGCTGATTGGATAAATCACCTAGGGGCATTTGTCTCCCATGTGGAGTTTTTAGCCAATCACTTTAGGGGTTCCCTCTCAGGAGCCGGCAGGGGTTGTGAATGTGCTTTTTTTTTTTTTTTTAAGAAAATCTTTTCAAAAAATCGTGGAAATCCTTCACTATACCTTTAAGGTAAATTGACTCATAGATGCTTGTAGATCTGCTTCAGCAGCAGAATACACGATCATGATCACCACCGCCAATATAATGTCAAACAGGTTGGATTTTTAACTCACCATTCAATTCCCAGGACGTGAGAGGGTACTCTGTCCTTATTACTCCCTGTATACGACACACAGATGATGCATAATGAAGCTGAAACTGAGCCTGATCCAAAAAACCTCTTGCACACCTGAGAAATCGGCCACAAAAAGGAAAGAAAATCCTACAGTGTATGCTTGCCCTAAGGAGGTGCCTGGCCACCCTGAGGAGAAATCTCCCTTTAGCCGCTTGTATCCGGGATAATCAGCTCCTCAAAGTCTGAAGCCATGGTTCTCAACAGTAAAACAGTGGCTGGTCCCCTTCAGGTTAGAGGACAGTTCCTGTCTTAAGTGGAAGAGTTCAAGGGAGAATGATAATTATTTGTATTAGTCTTAAACTTTAATTGGGGGCAGAAAAATCATCACAGCTGCCACAAATTACCCCCATGTTGTACCTGGTCTGCAGAATACTCTCACTGTAATGGTTTTGTTTAATTTCAAAACCATATCTGTGTTTGAAGACAGGCATGGTGGTGTATTAAATGCACTGACAATCCTTTGAGGTGCCTCAGCTTGTGGTTCCCCTTAATGATGAGCGTATAAAGGCAGCTCATTTCATAGAGGTTTCTGACACCCAGACCTGTTTTTCTTGCCCTTTATCCTCAGCGACTGTCAGTGCTTTTGACAGTGTTGACTGCAGCTCATATGAAACCACGTAAATATAATCTATGCATGTTTGATGTGTGTCGGGTGCATGCATTACCATACGTGGAATTGTGATAAAAGTCGGTTGGAGGTAGGGAACGCTGGAAAATAATAAAAGTCTTTATAAATTCTCCAAAGAAAGGGGAAACCCATTTTCATATGCATGAGGCAGGATGGGAGTGAGTAAGGTCCCTTCCCAAGTTAATTATTCCACTAAACTGATATTTTTCACATTGAAAACACAATATAAAGAATTATGGAAACAAATGTCTTAAAATTTTTAGAATAAAAATTCCAAAATAGGAAATTATCCATTCCTACTCATTTGTTTGTTTTTTTTTTTTATCTTAGCATGCATTTTTTTTTATCACTTTCAGTTAGCTATCACCAAACATGAGTTAGGGTGGTTGTGGGGGGAGCCTCACACATTTACAACCACAAATAAGATAAACCTCGTGCAAGGAAAACTAAACACCCTGATGCCTCAGCTTGAAGTAACACTCACTTGTACACCATTTCTGTTGAAAGCAGAATCAATGATGCCAGTCGAGGAAAAGAAACCCACCGAGGAGAGAGACACTGATAACAAGCCATAGCGACAACGTTACAGATTTAAGCGTGAAGATAAAATGAGAAATAGATTGCACATGTCAGTGCAGATGCAGACAAGAAGAGGGAACAAGATAGTCATATAATTAAGCTTTTTAATCATAAGAATCTGTGCCAGGACTGTTTTATGGAGTTTTTTTAGCTGATAGCACGGAGGCAGCCAAGAAAGTGTCCAGGTGGGAACAAACGAAGCATCCTATCCCGGGTGTTTGCACCCCGTTAAATTAACAGGCTTCCATTATGTTTTCTGAGCACGCTATGATTAGAATCTTTTGCAACAAGCAAAATAATGACTATGAGCTCAGCTTATGGCACCGTTTTCCACATCACCCAATATTAGTTTGTCTCTGAATAAATACAATTTCCATCTCTGGGAAAACCAAATTTAAGCTGTGATGAATGATGACAAACATGCTGCATACGCAGCATCCTTGAGACAAAATCTGTTTTCCATCACATCTAGCATTAAAAAATAACTTACAAAACGTTACATTAAATTATACAGAGAACTACAACAAAAATGTTGGAAAAAATGTTGAAATAGTAAATAGTCAAGGCTCTATTGACAATCTTTAAACAAAAAAAAGCTTTTAACACGAGGTGCTACACCTTCAACAGTCTGGTGAGCCTGATCACCTTCCATTATATGCCTGGTGCTTCACACCACCAGCTTGATTTGATTTATGTAACTTTAACAAATCTGTAACAAATGAAGGAGCTGGACCATGCAGGGCCCTGGAAGTCAAAGTCAGGACAGAGAATAGTAGGAGAAGAAAACAATGTTCACAAAAATGATTTGAATCCAACTAAATTAATTAATGAAAGTCAGACTTTGACAGTTACAGGAATGGTTTGATTAAAAAAATGGTTTGATTTGTTTGGTTGAAAAGCAATGACACTTCTATTCCTCTCAACAGGTGAATCCTCATGAACAAACTGCTCCATTTTTCTCAACTTTGAAGTGTGCCTTTTTCCAGATGGTACATTTCAGCTCCTTCCAAAGATGCTGAATAGGTCCAGGCTCACAGAAAGCCACTTCAGATTATTCCAATGTTCCCCACATACCCTTTTTTTTTTAGCTTTGGGTTTTATCCTGTTGCACACCCACGTGCTGCAGCTAAGACCAAGCTTTTTGACTCTGGGAGGCACATTTCTCTCTAGAATCCCATGATAGTCTTGAGAATTTATTCCTCCATGTTTCACAATGTTCTTTTCTTGATATGCTTAATTTTCACATCTGTGAACATGGAGCTGATTTGCCTTGGAAAAAAGTTCAGTGAACAAAGCACAAACCAGAAAGTTTGTGCTTTGTTCACTGAGCAAACTAATTTGTATGTGTTGTTTTCAACAATGGGGTCCGCCCTGGTCCTTTCCCTTTAAATCCACTTTGCCTGAGACAAGGATGAACAGTGCAATCTGACACTGATGTTCCTTTAGCTTGAAGTTCACCCTCAATCTTTTTATAAGTTGTAAAATGATTTGCGAGCTCTCCTCGCAAAGCATTATGGGATTTGCTGTCACTACCCGACAACAGCGATTTATAACAGAGATGGCGCAGGCAGCACTTGGAGGAGGAGAATTTACGTGACTAACGGAGCAAAAAGCAGTGATCATCTGTCCGAACAGTCAGTTAATTGAGTTTACTATAAAGTTCACTATATTCCCCGCTGTATTTGGACACAATAAGGTTGTATGAGCTATAAGAATAGCACATTTTAAACAGGGCTTGCATGAAGAGAAATGAACTTGTGCGTGCTCCTGCAGGCACATTTCTTTTTTTTTAAACTGGAGAGGGTAGGTCTTTTTAAAAATCCTCCACAACAATAATAATAATAATAATGGATGAATAAATTCAATTTCACTTTACTAATTCCATTTAAAAGGTATAATTAAAAACTCTTCAAATTGTATTTAAAATAGCAAGATTAAAATGCTACATTTGAAATGTCTGGTTTTCTTTGTCAGTGAATCTCTAGGTCCTCCATACTATGGCCCTTTTAAACTGTTCAAGCTATAATTTCTTAAAACTATCCTAACTGGAACCGACAGGTGAGCAGTGACCAAGTGGAAAGTACAAATTGTAGATTGTTACATTTCATTTAAAAGAAAAACTATAAATTTAATTAAGCATGCTACACTCCTATCTTTAAGGGTTTTCCGACACTCAGTTGCCTTCCCTTTGTTTCTGTCTCTATGAATTACAGAGAAAGCCACTGGCCTAGACACTCTAGTGAGCACACATTGATAGTAATTCACAGACAGTCTGTGAAATGGACCACCACACACGCTTATCTAAATACTGCCCAAAGCCATTACTGTATTTTTCAATCTCCATCATTATTCCGTTCTCTCCCATGTTTGATTCACATGACCTACCAATTTCTTACAACTGCAACATCTCTACCTTTTTTTGTTTTGCGTTTTCATCCCATCACTCCTTTAACTGTGAATAATTAATCTTGTTTAATTTCTTGGGTTCTCTTCTGCCTCGCTAGTGTTGTTTACAATATAGGATCATCCAAGCCTCTGGGCCAGAATGAAGGGAAGCTGGGATTCGCTTATCTTTATTTGTAGCCCTTGGCAGTTAAGACGGAGCACAGCAATGGGTGTGTCAGTGTAAATCAGAACCCATGCCATCCAGATGCTTGTATAAGTGTTCTGCCTGGATGCTGATTGAAAAAGCAGATTGAATGACATACATAATACATGTGCACCCTTGTACATTTCGTATACATTCATTAAAGGCCCTACTTTCTATTGGGACTGTGGAACAGAATGGAATTTCTTATGTAAAATGTATGCATATATAAAGATCTTGACAAAAAAAAAATTAGTGTTTACATGTTGCAGAAGTTTGAACTATAATATTTGAAAAAGGTAGGTGTTTGGTGTCAGACAATCAAGTTGTCTGTGTCTATGTAAATGTAAAAACCAAAGAAGTAATTGAATGTGCAATGGGAGTGTCTAATTGGAATGTTTGATTCATTCTCCTTTTGAGATTTTGTTAATTGTTAATTTAGCCTAAGTTATCAACATCTCCCATTGCCAACTTTCCTCCCCATTTTGTTCTCAACTGTTGTCAGTGGGGCTCTAGTTGAAATTTACAAAGGTGGGGTCATTGTTTTTTTAACTGGGGCACAAAACAAAAGAATAAAAAACACACACAAACATATGTGCCCACACTCTACACACACACACACACACACACAAACACACATACACACAACAACAAACAAAGCAGTAAGTGAGCCACAAAGCCAAGGTTACAGACTCCTGATCAAACTGATGAAAATGGTGATCCTATCTTTGTACAAGTAAAGCTTAAAGCTATCAGCGACTTAAAAGGACTTAGACTTGGACAAAACTTTATTGTCCTTTTGTATACATAAAGTCTTTTCCAAAACGAAATTTCATCTTGTACATCTTTAAAGTGCAGCAGTGATCTGTGATCAAATGTAAATATTGTGGAGTAAAAAACATGGTGCAAAAAATGCATTGATATGGCGAGTTGGATGCAGAGTCTGTGACATGACCTAGAGTTTTTTTCAAAATTCAGCTGTCTGAATGTTGAAATGGTAAAGGTAAAATGGACTAATCAGTTATACTCTGTTCTGTCAGTGCATGTCATTATGAGATATCTGTTTGGTATTGCACTGCAAAGAATATTCTGAATAAAGGAAAAATTCTTAAAATACTTTTATTTGCACTTGATTCAGGCAGGTAGATGTGATTATTTATGTAAATGAAGTCTATGGGGATTGGTGGCCTGAGGTTCTGAGTTCGAGCCCACCTCCCACAGTGAGCAGGATTCAAAGCCCTATGCCCTAACCACTAGGCCACCTCTTCCCTTAACCCCACATTGCTCCCTGGGCACCCCTTGATGGCAGCCCACTGCTCACCAAGGGGATGGGCTACATGCAGGGGTTAATTTCTCCAATGTGAGATCAATAAAGTTCAGTTATGAAACTCTGAAATGAATTGACTAATAAATTGAATTTATGTCTTTTCTTGGTGATTTTTAAAGCTTTAAAACATAGAATTATAAAATCCTATGTTGTTATGTAGATTGGAATATTTATATACATACTGTGAAGAACCTGGTAGGTTGTAAAGGTTCTCAGTCTAAAACAGGGTAGGCAAGAATAAGCTTTGCTTCAGCCTATTCCTTTTTTTGGTAAATTGTGAGTTTGTTTTTTAGTATTGTTAATTTTACTGTTTCCTTTGTTGGATAACAATTTACCAAAAATAAAAGTGAAAGTGAATTATTAAAAATAAGATCCTTATATATTAAGCAATTAGTTAATGGAATTTTTGTCATGTTAAGCATGTTACATCTTATTTTGTTGGTAAACTGTCAAACCTACCTGGTCAAATCAAGGGAAATACACTTATTGTAAGAAAAATGACTTATGTATATTTCAATTATCACATGTACGTTTTTAGTACAGAGGCCATAAGATGAACGAGGACCAGTTCTAATGGGACAATGGCCCTTGCTGGCCCCTGTCTAAAACTACCTATTTGCCATTGTGTCAAAAATAGATTTGTATGAAGTCAAATTTTTAAGAAGTCAAATGACATCAACTCCCTACTCCCTCTGTTGCATTGGCAATCAAGGTCTGAGTGGTTACACTTGTGGCAGCCTCAAATACAGGGAGTTGCAGCATTATATAAGCATTATATATTTCTGGCTTTGCCACTGGATAACCGTCAGTCTTGAATGCCTGGTGAGTACCATCCAGCGTTTGGTCTCATTCCTTTTGTCTCGTGCCCGCCTTAGCCCTGTTGAATACTCCTGTTAGCTTATGATCACTTTACATCAATCTGCAGCCTGCATCTCGAACAAGATTGTTTGCCTCTGCCTTGGATTTGATCTGGATTTTCCTGTATGTTGTGTGTGACTCTAGACTGAACTTGGATCTTGGATCCTGCCTTTGTCCAAATTCTGACCGGTTAGTGTGCCTCCTGTTACCAATTCTCTCGTATGAATCCCGAATTCCCCTCTCTCCTAGCCCTATTTGAATCCTTTACCCTTTGGACTGTTATCCAGTGCATGACCCTTCCGAACCGATCACAACTTCCCCACAACCTCTGCCCTGTCCAACTATCCAGCATCTGAGAAATTTAATGGATTCAATTCCATGCTCCTTCAGCATCACCGAGTTGTTCTCAGCCACTAACCCTGCTCTCCTCCCCACAACGATTTCAGTTCCTGTTCCAGCAGCACCAATTTACTTATTACAGTAATAAACTCTTTGATAATGCATATTCATTTTTTTTGGTTAAATTATTAGGTTTCCAAATTCTGTCCAGGAGTTACAGCATGGCCCTGCAGTGGAGTGGTGCCAAAGATTGCTGGATATTAGTACCAGCTCCCATCACCCTGATGGATAAGCAGCAGAAGATGCACGTATGGTTTTGTATGTCAAGTAGTAATCAGGCTTGGATGTAGCTGCAAAGCTTGAACCTAGCTTTACATAAAATATGGCTAACCACATATTTATCATTTCTCATGCGGGAAAAATGGGAAAAGAATAACAATAATAAAAAAGAAATCTATTACTGATATCAGTCTAAGATAGTCTGGGTGGGTTTCTCCATAAACAATAAAATTAACTCATGTCCGTGGATTTTGCATTGATGTGGTTTATCTCTGTCAGGCATCAAAATGTGTGAGGTGGAAAGTGTGATCTCACAGCATTTTATCATGTTTGGTTTAACAGACAGAACAATGAGTTCCTGCAAGTATTTCTCTGCAAAGATTTCAGTCTGACTTAGCAAGGAAGCCAATGAGCAATTGCTTCCTAAATCCCACGATCCTCCAGATGTCTCACAATACTTCTTTCCTCTTTTAACACAGCTTGATATCTTTGTGCAGCCATAGGAAAATCGTGATCACCATACCAAGAGAGTGATTAAGGAAGGTGGAAGCCCAACGGATATTTGTGAATTCTAATCTGCTGTTAGGTGAAAAGGTAGTTAATAGTTCATAAGATATGGGAACCAAAGAACTGAACAGAATCTTAGTATTGGTTGCTTTTGATTGGTTGAATGATTTATTGACTTTATTGATCTCACAGTGGAGAAACGTACTTGTTACATCAGCTCAAATAGTCAAAGAAGAATGTGCCAAAGGAATATATCCCATGCAAAACTGCGTATATACACTATGCACACCAATAAGCATAGCATTCCATACATCTTAGCTTTGTAATTCTTAATCTATTGCCTTCAAAGATATTATATAAAGTATGGGTTGTTTTATCGCTTCTCTGCAACTCTTCTAACCATTCATGAAAAGAAAAATACTGAACCAACTTTACACTTCCCCCCTTTTGTGGCTTTAAGGTTGCCAGGCAACACCATGAACATCTGCCTGCCTGCATCCTCATATTCTTTTTTTTGCTGAGACATAAATATTCCTGTCCTTTTCACTTCTTACTTTTTCTGTGTCCAACTGAAATATTGTTGTATTAACTCTACAATTACAAAAATTATACTAATATAAAAAAAACAATACCAAACACAGAAGTCTAAAAGGGGAACTGAATGTTTTATGGAGACCAGATGACCATGTGCAGTGTCCTCAGCTGACTTCCTGGACACAGAGCCTTGACAGGAACTTTAAGCTGTGTCCCTGCTTGGGTCCTCTTTGAAGTCCTGCTCTTTATAGCTAGGTTTTCATGTCTCAGCCAAGGTTTGTCTAAGCAGTTCTGGCTTGAGCTAAAAGTCTTGCTCTGTCAGCTTCTGGAAACTATCTTGACTAAAATATGAAAAACCAAACCAAAAATTAGATTTTCAAAGTGCTAACAAAAGTTTTGTTGCTTTTCTTATTAATTTAAATGGTTATGATCATCTACCTTTGTGTTCAAAGGGCACAGAATGAGGCTGACAAGTCTAAAATATTTTCTTTGATACCATTTAAATGACTAACTTTTATCTGTTGGTTTATATTTTTAATCAACAAGATTTAGTTGCAAAAAAAGATTTTTTGCAAATAGGAAGCATATTGGGCCATTAAAAGTCTGGGTCACTTAACAAAGTTAAAATTTTAAACCAGTTAAAACATGAAAACATTATATACAGTGGGGCAAAAAAGTATTTAGTCAGCCACCAATAGTGCAAGTTCTCCCACTCAAAAAGATGAGAGAGGCCGGTAATTTTCATCATAGATATACCTCAACTATGAGAGACAAAATGAGAAAAAAAAAAATCCAGAAAATCCCATTGTCTGATTTTTAAGGAATTTATTTGCAAAATATGGTGGAAAATAAGTATTTGGTCAATGACAAAAGTTCATCTCAATACTTTGTTATATACCCTTTGTTGGCAATGACAGAGATCAAACGTTTTCTGTAAGTCTTCACAAGGTTTTCACACACTGTTGCTGGTATTTTGGCCCATTCCTCCATGCAGATCTCCTCTAGAGCAGTGATGTTCTGGGGCTGTTGCTGGGCAACACGGACGTTCAACTCCCTCCAAAGATTTTCTATGGGTTTGAGATCTGGAGACTGGCTAGGCCACTCCAGGACCTTGAAATGCTTCTTACGAAGCCACTCCTTCGTTACCCGGGCGGTGTGTTTGGGATCATTGTCATGCTGAAAGACCCAGCCATGTTTCATCTTCAATGCCCTTGCTGATGGAAGGAGGTTTTCACTCAAAATTTGACGATACATGGCCCCATTCATTCTTTCCTTCACACGGATCAGTCGTCCTGGTCCCTTAGCAGAAAAACAGCCCCAAAGCATGATGTTTCCACCCCCATGCTTCACTGTAGGTATGGTGTTCTTTGGATGCAACTCAGCATTCTCTCTCCTCCAAACACAACGAGTAGAGTTTTTACCAAAAAGTTCTATTTTGGTTTCATCTGACCATATGATATTCTCCCAGTCATCGTCTGGATCATCCAAATCTCTCTAGCAAACTTGAGATGGGCCTTAACATGTACTGGCTTAAGCAGGGGGACACGTCTGGCACTGCAGGATTTGAGTCCCTGGCGGCGTAGTGTGTTACTGATGGTAGCCTTTGTTACTTTGGTCCCAGCTCTCTGCAGGTCATTCACTAGGTCCCCCCCCCGTGTGGTTCTGTGATTTTTACTCATCGTTCTTGTGATAATTTTGACCCCACGGGGTGAGATCTTGTGTGGAGCCCCAGATCGAGGAAGATTATCAGTGGTCTTGTATGTTTTCCATTTTCTAATAATTGATCCCACAGTTGATTTCTTCACACCAAGCTGTATACCTATTGCAGATTCAGACTTCCCAGCCTGGTGCAGGTCTATAATTTTGTTTCGGGTGTCCTTTGACAGCTCTCTAGTTTTGGCCATGGTGGAGTTTACAGTCTGACTGTTTGAGGTTGTGGACAGGTGTCTTTTATACTGATAACGGATTCAAACAGGTGCCATTAATGAAGGTAACGAGTGGAGGACAGAGGAGCCTCTTACAGAAGAAGTTACAGGTCTGTGAGAGCCAGAAATCTTGCTTGTTTGTAACTGACCAAATACTTATTTTACACCATATTTTGCAAATAAATTCTTTAAAAATCAGACAATGTGATTTCCTGTATTTTTTTTTTCTCATTTTGTCTCTCATAGTTGAGGTATATCTATGATGAAAATTACCGGCCTCTCTCATCTTTTTGAGTGGGAGAACTTGCACTATTGGTGGCTGACTAAATACTTTTTTGCCCCACTGTAAGCACAGCAAACCAACCATTGTTACGATTTTTAGAGCACATGCATGGCATAGTGCAATGTTCTGCACTAATGCTGTGGGGGGGACACCATTAGAGCCTGTGTTAGAAAGTCTGAAATGTTCATGTAGGTTAAGTGTTTCTGTTAAATTTTTAAGCTTTACTCACTCATTATCTATATTTACATTGTACTTGATACACTTTAATGGTTGCGCTTTATTCTAGAGACCACACTTAGGAAGAACCCTGATCATTAAATAAAAAGAGAGCAATAACTTAAACTTAATTGCCTTCTGGGTGAGTGTAAACACTTGCCATTAATTAACCTTTAAATCAGCTGTAATTCTGCAGGTCCATACACTGTTGTCTTAAACAGCATCTGTTCCAAAGTTATAGAATAAAATCACTGTTTTTTTTTTTACAAAGTTAGAATTTTTCTAAATGTTTTTAATTGTCACTTTCTGCAAATATTGAATAGTGTCTTAATAGGAAATAAGATATGAATATGAATTTAATGAAAAATAATATTGCATCAAAAAACAAACTAAAATAGTCTAGATTAAGATCAGACATTTGATATTTTCCAGCTTTTAGAGTCAGACAGTACCACATGTATTAATAGACTGGTGACAGATGTTTTTGTGTGTCTAAGCACAAGAGACTGAAGAGAATGGATGCACATGATAGACATGTAGAGGGGGGAAAAAACAGAGATGCATAGTCATCTGGTATGCCTAGCCAGAGAGAGATTCCCCAACAGATCTGCCTGCGTTAGCCTATGGGCATTACGTCTCCTCTTGAAGAACGCCCATTGTCTGGATGGCTGCTGCCAGCTCACATACAAAAAGGTCAGAAAATTCAACACTGCCTGCAGAATGGTGCATTTAAATTGGGTATTTTGGATTTTGATATTTGCTTTTTTGTATCCAAATTCTGCTATTTAACCAATTCCTGCTTTGCAACATAAAGATATACATGTTTTTGCCCCTGTATCACAGCCATCAGTTTAAACAAGAATGACTTTATAAATCTTTATAAATCAGATACATGAACTCATTTAAAAGCAATACCAGCCTTTTTCTTCACTCTTTATCATAATGAAAGCAGAGAGAGGAACATACAAGTAGTTCCATGATGTGATAGGGCCTCTTCTGAGGAAATGGAATTGGAAAATGTTTTCTACAAACTGATTGCTTTTCAGGCCTGGAGCTTTTTGACTATCTGTTCGTGTAAACCTGCAGCATAGATGTTGAAGAGGTAATTCATTTTCTGTTTTTTATATTGCTTACTCTAACTTTATGCAAAAATACTCATGTTATCTAATGAAATATGAAAGTATAATAAATCAAGTGTAGCCAAAAACATGCAAATAAAGGTGCATTGCAAATGAGTCTAAAGTCAAGGGAATACTGGAAGAAATACTCTTAGAAATTGCTCTGAAAGACTTGATCGTTAGGTGGTGCAGCACTTTTCAGAACTGAGTGACTCTAAACATACAGCTTGAGGTACAGTGGAGTAGTTTAAGTCTATGCATAATACAGGGAAATTGCCCAGTTAAAGAACAGATGTGAATCAGCTTTTAAAATCTCAGCAAGCCATTTGTGAAAACTGTTGTCCATATGTGGTTTGTAGCTCACTGTTCTTAAGATTGGGGTATAATACAAAAATGTGCATTTATGTCTTTAAACTACTTTAGGCTCAGCAAAAGTTTGCTCTGCTTATTGGCTAAGGCGAGTTTACTACATCTGTGGGTTTTAATATATAAACAGTAAAAGTTAGATATGTATACTTTATTTTCCACTTTTACCATTTTTTTTTTTACATCAAACTCATCAAAAGTGCAGCAAAGTCTTTGTAAAGTGTTAAAATAGGGAGGGATGGCATTTGCTTTCTATGTGACATATTTAATTACAGACATCAGACGTTGAGATAATGCCAAAACTCTCTTTTTTAGCTGGTTTTTGCTCTATGTGTCTGTATGTGTGTTTATGTGGGAAATTTCCTGTTATTCACTAATAGTTTGAGCCATATTTGATAGCTATTTTTTCAAATAATCAGATAGGTCTTATCTTATTTAGTGATTTAGCCGACTTAGAAAATGTATTTATTATTTTCGCCCTGAATTAAACTTTCTACCAAAAGAGACACTTGCATATTATCTTAATCTTTGGAAAGTTTATGCAGTGATTCTGTGTGGGAGATTGGCATACAAATAAATATAAAAACTGTTTTCTCTGAGAAAAACAAAAAAAAACATTTTTACTTGGCTCTTAAGGAAAACTAAGTTGTGATAAAGTGCTACAGCATGTGATTTTTTTTCTTCCCTTTGTTTTTCTGACCTTCCACTCAAGTTCATTTTCTATTCCGTTTTAATGTCTTTGATCAAACCAAATCCATCCTATCGATTGCACTGAGGGTGCAGCGCACACCTCGGCGAAGCCAAGAACAAAGGCCTTTTTGCCCTTCTGTCCCTCTGGAGTACTGTTAAAAGGTTAATGGATTGAGATTGAAGATGCAAAACACGAGGCTTGTAGAAAAAACATGGGTGGATGAGGAGGTAATTAGAGTTACAGCAGCGTAGCCCTGCTGTCTGATGAAGTGCTAAATCCTCTCAAAACAAAAAGCAAAGCAAGGGAGAATAATAAGAGCTTCAGTGATTAACAGTCTCCTGTTATGAGTGCTATGAGCCAGTTAGATCTTTATTAACCTTAAGCAGTCCTTTCCTGTCATTAGTGCAGGATATTTGATAAACAAATTTTGAATAGAAATTTCAGAAGGGGCTCCTGGGATTTTTAGAGTTAATTCTATTGGGGAACCATCATCACAGAGGTGCATATATTTGTAAAATAGTCTTAAACACCATCATAGCAAACGGATTGTTGAGCTTTAAGCATCAGGGCATTTTGAACAGACCCACTACTGAGGTTGGAGAACCACTTGTAGATGCAATAACCCTCAAGAATCTTTTCCCATTACCTCAGCAGCCTCTGGTGGTTTACTTTATCAAGATTTACAGTAAAGTGTAAAGTCAGTCTTTCCTTATCTCCCACTAGATCATATTCAGTTGGAGCCCTCGATGGATGGATGGACTATCACTACAATTTTTGGTTATTTTCTTACTTGTTTTCCCCCCTTTTTTGTTGATCAGTTATGTTTTGAGATCATCAATAGGATGATGTCAGCTAATATGTTCTACTTTCTTTTTTTTTTACCTGCCCCAGAGCCAATTTTCCAAGTATACAAATATCTTTACTATTGATTTATTATTACATACAACATTGTCATGCGGAATGATATGACATTCTATCTCTATTCTATCTCTATACAACTTTCTATCTCTATTCTCCCACTCTGCAGAATCTATTAGTTCAATCTCTAACATTATGCTCTCTCTGTTTTTTCTTAGAGCAGCTTTGCCTCGTCTGTTCCTGATTGGCTGTGACACCATCTTGGAGAGAAATATCAGCTGTGCTGCTGCCATCAACACCTTTGTTTATAGATGTCAGTGTCAGGATTTGGTTGTGGTTTGTTGACCCAAATGCAACGGCAGGCATGCAGAGGTGATTTTCTTGTGGGTTTAATGAAAGGTTAACTGAGCACAGAGGCAGGGAATCCAAAAATCCAAACATGAAAAAGTCCAAACAAACCGGAAACCAGGAATCCAAAATCCAAACACCAAAACATGAAAACAAAGTCAAAACAAACCAGAAACCATGGAGACATCGGGGGGGATACTATCACGAGGAGGAAGGCTCAGAGAGACGGAGATGAAGGAAGTTAGACGAGGAACCAGCACTGAAGAACTGAACAGAGAGTATTTAAGGGAGACTGAAACAAAGAGAGGACTAATGAGTAGATTGGGAGCAGGCGTGAACAGGGCAGAATCAGGAAAGAAGCTAGGGAAAAAGGAGAACACAAGAGGGTAGCAGAGGGCAACAAACAAAAACCTGAAGACTGAAAATAACCAGAAAACACATCAAAATAAGAACCAAACCACTACGACTAGAAAACATGGAGTAAAGCAAAACTGAATACTCAACAGAAAACATAACAGAACCAGAACTGTGAGAGTTAGAGCCCTTTTTTTCAGTTTAGTCCTGTTTCTCTGACTGTGACTGGCTGGACGTGCTCTCTTTATCCTCTGACACGGGAGCTGGCTCAGACCTCGTCTGCCTGGCTGTGTTTTTCCTGGACGGGGCCGCCTTTAATAGCTGCTTTTTGTATCTCTGCTTCTGTCTCCTTGAACCCTAGTTGGCCTCGGCAGATGGCCGCTCACAGCCTTGTTCTGCTGAAGGTTTCTTTCTGTTAAAAGGGAGTTTTTCCTCTCCACTGTTGCTACAAGCATGCTTAGTGTGAGGGATTGTATTCTAGTCAATGAGTCAATGAGTCGATACAGTCAACTGCTTTTTCTTAGATAGAAAACTCTGAATCAATTTGACTTTATGATCTGGTGAACTGTAAAGTGCCTTAAGATGACGTGTTGTGAATTGGCGCTATATAAATAAACTGAATTAAATTGAATAGAATTGTCCTACAGATAATCATTTTGGTGTAACTGTCATCCTACCAGATTCTTAAAAAAAACACGAAATCATCCATCGACTAATTTAATGACAGCTAGCCTGTACTCCCTTGTTACATTTGATATACTTTTATGATCTTTGTGCAATTTTGAGATTTTTATACATATTTCACTACTTTAATTAATGTGTTATTTATGCGCTTCGTTTGCTAAACAGTTAAGTTACATTTGGGTTTGAAGTTTTCAAACATACATTTTTCAAACATACAGTTTATACAAACATTTATCAGAGCTGGAGAAAATATTTTAAGTAAAACTACATTAAAACGTACATGATTTTTGCAGCATACTTTTAAAAGAGAAAATATATTGATGGAAAGAAAAACAAACTCATAGGTATGGTATTATAAATGCATATATTTGTTTATCAGCTCAATATGGTATCAACAGGAATTTTTTTCCCACAATGGAACACCCTTTGTTCTTAGAAACAAATGCATCCATTGTAGTGTAGATAAGCAATTTGAAAGGACATGCCAAATTTCAGCTATATTCTTTGAACGCAGCAGAAATGATCTGAAAACTAGAATATTTATTTTTTCATAGCCGAAAGTTCCTAACAATTACTTAAGCGTTGCATTGTTTCAGAAATGGGTAAAGAGGATTTTATTATGTTCCAAAATATAAAACCTACAATCAATGTAAAGTATGGTCCTGCAAAAAAAAAAAAAAAAAAAAAAAAAAAAAGTACAGCTGCAAATGATTTAATCACGAAACACAAACAAATAAAGAACCTTGATATTCATTTCTTCTGGTTATTGGAATACACTTTGACATGTCAAAGCAATCTTTTTTAAACAATCACCTCTGCTCATCTCTGTTTAATGTTGTGTTTTCATCATCTTTTCAGACAACAAGATTATTTTATAGCTCCTTTCCTGCAGCAACAGGCTAAACCAAGTCAGTCTCAATACACACATAGCTCCAGGCTATGTCATTTATGAATTATTTAATACAGAAGCATTGCAAATGGAATTAATATTCAGACATTTTCTATTAACCCCTGTCAGCCCCATGTCTCACTCTCCACTTTCTGCAGCGTTTGATTTGTATTCCTGTGGCATCAGGTTGGTCAGGGCTTGTGCCCACTGATGCAACATGCAGGGCATGCTGAACGAGGCCAGACCAAGCTGCCCCCCCTCCACCCCCCCACCCCTCTCTCCTCCCTCTAATAACTGCTTCATCTTGCCAGGGCCCCTTAAATGTGCCTTTAAACATAACATCTGCTCGTTTATTCCTCAGCCTCGTAATGTGTTAGATATCTCTTTTTCCCCTATCTTGTATCATTTCATATTTGCATTGCCCACTCCAGCTCATTAAGCGTTTAAAGCCAGGCGCAGCATCGAGCAACATTCCTTCACTTCATAAATTATGCATCATAAAAAACATCTTTGAGAATCCCACTTGCTACACTGCAGTGATAGCAGAGTTGGTGGCTCTTTGAATTTTAAACAGGATGGCACCCCCTAGTGTCAGAGTCGATTAAGATTTGATTGGAAGTCCCAGGGAATCTATGTTTTTAGGCAGTACAGAATGGTTTTAATTTCTGTGTCACAAACCAGCTTTTTTGGGTCAAATGAATTTAATAGATTGTATTTCACCATGCATAATTTCTGAGATTTTGAGGAATTTTTAAATGTGTTTCCCAATAGACTTTGCACTCTTCACACAGTGTCACTGCACCTACTCAGCACACCCAACATAGGCTAATTAATTATTTAAGCTTGATGCTGCAAACAGGGGAGCATTTCTGTCCGTATATGCTGTGGCTTAAGGGCGTAGTGTAGCCACTGCTACAGAAGAGTACTCTGATCCAAAGTGTGCATCATGAACATGAATGTTTCTTACTAAGAAATAGAAAATCAAAAAGAAATACAGTTTTGAGCTCAATGCATGAAAGTAATTGTGAGTTTGTGGTGCACCTCTCCAAAAATGTCTAGTCTAATGTAGGGTGCACTAAAAAAGATAGAGTCAGATTTGAATTCTGCAAGCTGCAACACTTTCTTTCTATTCAGGGCTGGGGAAAATGCTGCTGACAGTCTAGGCGTGGGAACAGCAAAACGAAGGCTGTACTGTATATCCAGTGAGATTGTTTTAACTCGTCAAAACACATACTCACACACAAGGTCAAATAAAAAAGATAGGTGTTGAATCAACCAACTTTTGACTTCATTTCAATTGGAAATTGCATAGAGTTCCAAATATGGCCAAACAATTTTGTGCATGTTAATGCATGCACTGTATGTGGTTATAAAAAATTCTGGAGTTTTATTGCAGTAAACTGCTTTTTGATACTATATCATGTAATTTGCAAACCCAATGAATTGTATGATCTACTCGGGTAAAGGTGGAGATGGAGTTTGTGTTTCTATGTGTTTCTGGACCATGTAGCTTTGAAGTGTGGTTCTGTTTAGTAGTGTTTTTTTTTATAAATTGTTATTAAAAATGCCATTTCATATTGTAGAAGGTAGACAAATGGTCAATTGTTAATGCGCACTTTCATCTGGTTTGGTCTGCCGCGGTTTCCGTAGACTCATGAACGCGCTTTTAGGAAATCCTATACACTACTGTTTATGCTCTAAAAACATTCTAAATGACTTTGTTTCGAGTAAATTATGGACGCTACCTACTCAGGACACTTGGAATACATTGGACGAGCAGTATGGAGGAATATTGACACGTTTTTTGTGGACTTTTATGGACCTTTCTGCCTCGGGCACCATAGACCTCCATTATTTGAATGTCAGCAGACAGCAAGAAGCCTCCCAGATCTCCAGATGTATTTGAGATATCAAAAAAGTACTCCAAGTGTGGTTCAGCATGGGTGAGTAGAAAATGAAGGCTAATCATGTTTTGGGTGTACTATTCCTTTAAGTCTGCCTCCATCATTCCGGTCCCAAAAAAGTATCAGGTCACCTCAATCAATGACTGCCACACTAACTTCTATCATGATGAAGTGCTTCAAAAGGCTGGTTAAAGAACACATCGTCTCCAGTCTCTCCCCATCATTCGACCTGTTCCAGTTTGTGAACCGACAAAACTGCTCCACTGAAAATGCCATCTCCTCTTTTCTTCACCTGAGCCTGGCACACCTGGAGGAGATGAACAACCACGTGCGGATGCTGTTCTTGGACTTCAGTTCAGTTTTCAACACCATGAACCCAACGCATCTGATCTGAAAACTGGAACAGCTGGACTTCAATACAATACAATACCCTCTGCAACTGGGTGTAAGACCTTCTCACAAACAGACCTCAGTCAGCCTGGGTTAGACTCAGGGCTGCATCCTGGGCCCCCTGCTGTTCACCCTGATGACACATGATTGCATCCCCAGGTTCACCACCAATCAAATTGTGAAGTTCACAGACAACACCACGGTGGTGGGCCTCATCAGAGACAACAATGAGCAGGACTATAGAGAGGTGCAGCAGCCGGTGCAGAGACAACAACCTGATCCTGAATGTGGAGAAGACAGAGATCATCGTTGACTTCAGGAAGAACCGGCCTAACCACGCTCCACTGCTCATTCACAGCTAAGCTGTAGAGGTGGTCAACAGTACCAAATTCCTAGGGGTACACATCACAGACTGGTCAAATGGACACAGAAGCGCATGTACAGTGGGGCAAAAAAGTATTTAGTCAGCCACCAATAGTGCAAGTTCTCCCACTTAAAAAGATGAGAGAGGCCGGTAATTTTCATCATAGATATACCTCAACTATGAGAGACAAAATGAGGAAAAAAAATCCAGAAAATCACATTGTCTGATTTTTAAAGAATTTATTTGCAAAATATGGTGGAAAATAAGTATTTGGTCAATAACAAAAGGTCATCTCAATACTTTGTTATATACCCTTTGTTGGCAATAACAGAGATCAAAAGTTTTCTGTAAGTCTTCACAAGGTTTTCACACACTGTTGCTGGTATTTTGGCCCATTCCTCCATGCAGATCTCCTCTAGAGCAGTGATGTTCTGGGGCTGTCGCTGGGCAACACGGACTTTCAACTCCCTCCAAAGATTTTCTATGGGGTTGAGATCTGGAGACTGGCTAGGCCACTCCAGGACCTTGAAATGCTTCTTACGAAGCCACTCCTTCGTTACCCGGTCAGTGTGTTTGGGATCATTGTCATGCTGAAAGACCCAGCCACGTTTCATCTTCAATGCCCTTGCTGATGGAAGGAGGTTTTCACTCAAAATTTGACGATACATGGCCCCATTCATTCTTTCCTTCACACGGATCAGTCGTCCTGGTCCCTTAGCAGATAAACAGCCCCAAAGCATGATGTTTCCACCCCCATGCTTCACTGTAGGTATGGTGTTCTTTGGATGCAACTCAGCATTCTCTCTCCTCCAAACACGACGAGTAGAGTTTTTACCAAAAAGTTCTATTTTGGTTTCATCTGACCATATGATATTCTCCCAGTCATCGTCTGGATCATCCAAATGCTCTCTAGCAAACTTGAGACGGGCCTTGACATGTACTGGCTTAAGCAGGGGGACACGTCTGGCACTGCAGGATTTGAGTCCCTGGCGGCGTAGTGTGTTACTGATGGTAGCCTTTGTTACTTTGGTCCCAGCTCTCTGCAGGTCATTCACTAGGTCCCCCCGTGTGGTTCTGGGATTTTTACTCACCGTTCTTGTGATCATTTTGACCCCACGGGGTGAGATCTTGCGTGGAGCCCCAGATCGAGGAAGATTATCAGTGGTCTTGTATGTTTTCCATTTTCTAATAATTGATCCCACAGTTGATTTCTTCACACCAAGCTGTTTACCTATCGCAGATTCAGACTTCCCAGCCTGGTGCAGGTCTATAATTTTGTTTCGGGTGTCCTTTGACAGCTCTCTAGTTTTGGCCATGGTGGAGTTTAGAGTGTGACTGTTTGAGGTTGTGGACAGGTGTCTTTTATACTGATAACGGGTTCAAACAGGTGCCATTAATGAAGGTAACGAGTGGAGGACAGAGGAGCCTCTTACAGAAGAAGTTACAGGTCTGTGAGAGCCAGAAATCTTGCTTGTTTGTAACTGACCAAATACTTATTTTCCACCATATTTTGCAATTAAATTCTTTAAAAATCAGACAATGTGATTTTCTGGATTTTTTTTTCTCATTTTGTCTCTCATAGTTGAGGTATATCTATGAGGAAAATTACCGGCCTCTCTCATCTTTTTGAGTGGGAGAACTTGCACTATTGGTGGCTGACTAAATACTTTTTTGCCCCACTGTACTTCTTGTGGAGGATGAGGAGAGCCCACCTGTCTCCACCCATCCTCATGACCTTCTGCAGAAGCACCATAGAGAGCGTTCTGACCAGCTATCTCACAGTGTGGTGTGGATGCTTCAGATTGTAAGAAGGTGGTGAGAGGAGTAGTGAGAACTGCAGAGAATGCAGAGAACTGCAGAGATCATTGGAGCTCCTCTTCCCTCCACAATAGAAATTTCATCCCAAGTCAATAAAATTATCAATGACCCCTCACACCACCACCATGCATTGCTCTCCCTGCTGCCCTCTGGCAAGAGGCTACGAAGCATTCAGTGCAGGTACAGCAGATTCCGAAACAGCTACTTCCCCAACGCCTTCAGACTGCTGCATGTTGAAAAAACTCTAAATCGGTTCACAGACTCAGCTACAAACTGACCATATCAATGTTTTATTTTTTTGCACCATGTTTTTTCTCCCGCAATGTTAACTTTTGATCACTGCTGCACTTTAAGAAAATGGAAATGTCATGAGAGCTGTACAAAACAAATTTTGTTTTGTAAATAATCTGTGTGTACAAAATGACAAAGAATTTTGTCAAAGTCTAACCCCATCTTAACATGCTCTAATTCCCATGTTGCCATAGGTAGTACTAGCAAATGACCCCTCCTTTGTCCCGTTGATTCTCTTAACCCACTGCCCCCCAAGTTCTACTTACATCAGGACATTTTCTTTTTTTCCTTCTTTTTTTACAGGGTCCTGTCTGGCAATGTGGCTATAAGAATAATTGTCTTGATGCCAAAATGAGCCCAACATATTTTGCTTTCACAAGTGGAGCAGTACGGCAATCGCCATAGTGTTCCGCTTGATTTATGCATATAAATAGCTTTATTATAATTCATGCAGGGAGTATTACAGATTTTATAGACACTGCAATGTAAGTAGAACATTAAAGGAAAAGAAAATGAGAAAAGGTGAAAGGAAGAGGAGATAAAATGGGGATAAGGATAAAACATCTTCAGTCTGCTTCATCACCTGCAAAGAGATGTAAGAAGAACAGCACAACCAACATCAGGACATGGAAAAACTCAATTTTGGAGGGAACGAATGATCAGCTTTCTTTAATCAGCTTTTTTCATAGATGCTAGGGAGGTTACATTTAATAACAAAAGCTGAAGCATCATCACTGTTCAAGACTCCTTTGTTTTATCATTAAAGCCACAATAACACTCAAGAACATGTGGGGTGCAAACATCATAATCCCATTATAGTCAATTTGTTTAAAATAGACTTCTTCAACATCTGAACTTTTATGTTGCATTTAAGAACATTTGGCTTTAAATATTTGTCAAATGTATGTTTAGTCTTATCAAAAAATATTCTTACCACAAATATTGATCGTTTTCCAATGGCTTCATTGTTGTACCATCCATAATCCATCTGTACATACATTGTAATTAAAACATTGCCAAGTAAATGTGTTAACAAAAATGAAACGAAAGTGTTGTTTTTGATTTATTGTTGTATATACAGTGGACCCAAGTTAATGTTAACTTATTTCACAATATCAAGACATTTTATGGGGGATAAAAAATATAAATATTAAAATAGGTTCAGCTTTTTGGCTTCCTTTTACCAAAACAATAAACGCACTGCGTCACGCCCAAACACACGCGATACTTTCCACTCAATTCTATTGGTCAGTGATGCCGGGAAAGCTCCTCGTGACATGTCTGTCGGTATAAATACAGAGAACGGCTACCCTGTAGCGAAGCACTGGTGTATGAGAGGAAAATGTATCGTCTCGGCCAACAATCTATCTCCAAGATCGCCTTCGATTTCTTTTTATCTACTGTGCCACGGGAGCGTTTTCACTTTACTAGACAATACAATAAAAGCTGGTCGTGTATTGGCTGATTTTTGATCAAATACTTTACATTAAATTGCACAAAAATGCCAAGGAACAAGAAGAAGAATAGCAAGGGTGAGTATTTGAGCGGCAGTCGAGCTGCGGCCTTGCTTCCACGAGCGGTTCCCGTGATGGGAGTTGTAGTTTTGTTTGTAGTCCCTGCATATTGTTTGGAATTGTACGTGTTGGTAGTTGGGACTACAAACGTTGGACCCCAGCCTATGCGGATACAAAAGCTAGCTAAAAAATAAAACACAAAGCTCTGATTTGATCTATATTTTTCAAATGATAATTTTATTCTCACAATCTATAATACTTTGAATGTGTTACGACTTAAGACACCTAAACTCTGTTTACATTCCGATTAATAAGCTAGCACAGTGTCCCAAACACAAAGTTTCTGTTAGTAAATGTAATTACCAGAAGCGGTATCCACATTTAAAAGCTATTTTTATTCGGTACTGTTTATTTTTACCTTTAAGCTGCGAGTTTAATGTTTACTGTTAGCCTAAACAACATAAGTCTTTGCTAGGTGAAGTGTTGTTTCAAGCTAACCATTTGTTAGCCTATTTATTTTACCGCTTGCCTATTAAAATAGATATTTACATGTGTTATAGGCATTAAACAAAAACGATATTGGTGTTTTTATATCGGTATTATTAGTAATAGTGGTTTGGTAGCAGGAGGAGGACATTTTGTCCTCCGTATAGCAGGGTCGCTAGATAGGCGCCGCCCGGTTCCCAGAAATCAGCTGTGGATGGGGAAAAACCCAAGTCAACACCTAGTGATTACACGTGGAACATGATCAAACGGATTGTCTGTGAATTATTAACTAAAATGTCATTTTCTTGGCTTAAACTGCGTGCGTGGCATGTGTATTTGTGAGGTAAAGCATAAGATTGATAAGCTAACACACAGGTCCTCTGGAGGTAAATTCAGGTCAAAACAGGAAAGCCTGCTCAGACTGGTCTGCTCTGGTTGCGTCTTAGCTGGGCTCCTAACCACTGCAATAATTCTTCTAGACATATATCATCTGTAAATCTGATATATTCCCTAAAGAAAGATTCCTAAGGTCTAAAGCACACATTTATCCTGCTTGCAACCATGAACACTTCCTCTCCTTGGTAGTATTAAAGGATCTCCTGTAGTTGTCAAATTACAATTCTACGCTTACACTGTTTTTAAGTTAAATCATCTCTTGAGCAACAAATGCCTGCATGTTTTTATGCACATTTTTTAATGTTTGTATACACAAAAGTGTCCCTTGGTATTTGCTAAAAACTCATAATCTATAACATTATTTAAGTTATGTTTATGCTTAAAGTGCAACAACAACAACTCCAATGGAAAGGAGCTTTTAACCCATTAAAGCCATAACCATTAAATAATTGACACAGATTTCAAATTCTTCTAAATTCTAAACTCCTGATTGAACTTTCTGAATAAAAAAAAACAACAAAAAACATAAGTTTTGTTTAAGTTAAATTAGATGATTTATTGGGATAAATGTTTATACAGGCATTTCTGTATAATTTATAGGTTTTCTGTTCACTGCATGTGTCTGATTGTGTACGTCAGGGTTAAAAATGATCTAACTTGTTGATTATTAGAATATTTTGACTCTCTTCTAGGGCTGGGCGATATAGAAAAAAAGCTTATCGATAAAAAAAATGCATATTGATCGATATTGATAATTATTGAAAAGATTTGAAACCATATTTTATGTGCAGCTCTGCCTGGACTTTTTATCATATTGCTAAATGATTTAATTTTAATAAAAAACACAAACATAGACTTCCAATTAAATCTTTATTTAACCAACTTTTTTAACCATAACAGAATTGTTTTAAAGAAAAATAACTTGAGAGACCTGGGTTATGTTATTAAATACTGACAAAGAATAAACTAAAGTGACCAAAATAAATATAACAAATAAATAAATGCCCCCCCCCCCACCGCCGCCCCCGTTTCCTGCTTTAACCTGAGTTACTTTGAAGTTTCTGGCCCCTCAGCATTTTTATCTCAATTGTTAGAACTACGTGGGAAACTGCCCAGAACTGAAAATATATATATATTTTCCCGAAATTCCCGAAGATTCCTCGGAGGAGAGCCGCGCTGTGGCCTACAAAGCTCGTACTCCTGCGGGTGTGAGCTGCTGAGATGATTTAAAAAAATAAAAGTTGGTTGTGTTATCAGACTTGGTTTTCACTGGTTCCCGACACATTTTACAGATGACTGTGGTTTGTTTTTGGTCCGACTTGCCATGACCGAAATACTGCCAGACTACAAAAACCCTTCTTTGAAACAATTTCCTCCGACTCTCCTTGCTGCGACATCTGCATGTGCTCTGTGTTGTGGTTTGAGAGGGCGGCGCTTTGTGACGGCGTGCCTGGGTCCGCGATTGTGATTGGTTGGGAGGAAGTAGTGTCTAGCATAAACCTACATGCTAGGCTACATTGAGAAGGAAGGAAAACTGCGTTTCTTTTTTATCGAACTTTTATCGACCCTCTTTTTTTCTATTGCGCCACACGTCTATTGATCGATATATATCGTTATTGAATTATTGCCCAGCCCTACTCTCTTCATTTTATGTATATAATTTATCAAAAAGATGCATCAATAAATTAATGCCTGTTGCACTATTTTTGCTGAGTCATTTGAGGAAGTTGCTGGATGTGGTGCTGTGTAGCTTGTCTAAATTTGGCAATGCTTCCAAAAAGAAAACAAAATGCCCTTTTGTAAACACAGAAGCCGCAGTTTGAGTCTGCTCACCAATGTCCACAAACTTATCTGGTGATTGCTGTTACTAATGCTGCCTTCATGTAGTATCGTAATTATGGTAAATACTAAAAACGGACATGAAAATTGCACAAGAACACCGACTCATGTTGTAATTTCCACTGGAGAGCTGGAAACATTGTATGAGATGAGGTAAACTTTGACCTTGGGTATATGATCCGTACTGTATACTCTCTCCATTGTTGTTTGAAGCCTACACAATGCTGTAACGTAAATACATTTTTACAGTATCGCCATTTAAACTTGTGTTTTTGCAATAACTGTTTGATTTGATCAGATGTTACCTAGCAGTCGTCTGTGAGTGCATGATTTACTGGAACCAAGAGATGAGTCTAAAACTGGATAACCTGTGGATCCACCATGTTCCTTTTCTCTACCACAACAAAAGTACTTGAATGCAGCGCACTGATAATTTCCACTTTACAAGTGGAAAGGATATTTCTTTTACCAGACCTCACGAAGGCAGCATCAGTTCCTCACACAGATCGATCGCTTTTTCTTGTTCAGAAAGATAAAGTCCATTGAAAGTACTCTGAACCTAGAAATTATATAGAGCATTTAAGTGCTTAATCATCTAATTCCATATCACAGATGGCTTTAAGTGGACATCTCTGTTTTGATCAAATTATAGCTTTAAGGGAGAATGTCTGCTTCCTCTTAAAAAAACAGAGGTCTGGTTATTTGAAGCCATCTTTCTGTTCAGTGTTGTAACTGCAGTGGTTGGCAATCTTGACAAACTCTCCAGTCTGAACACAGCTGTTTGCACATGAAGTCAGTTCACCCCGACCACCTTTGCATACATAGCAACTGCAGGATAAGCTACGCAAAGAACACAAGTGATTAGATAACAATGGTGTTTGCTGCAGTACCTGTATGATGCCTGGAGTCTCATAAGGGATTTAGTCTGTGACACATTTGTGCAGAACAAAGCTTCTAATCCTTTTCTTTTGTTGTGTGTTCTTTTTTTTTCAGGGGGCCAGCATGGAGCTGTGCAGCCTTTCAGCGATGAGGACGCCTCCATCGAGACCCTCAGTCATTGCAGCAGCATAAGTGACGTCACAAGTGTAGCAGATGAAGGTAGGCTTGACTGTTTGTAAACATTGCTATGGTTTGGGTTTAAAGCGGCGCACTGTTCTGTAAATGCTTATTATTAACACTGTTTTTACAATTTTTGAAGGTGGAGAGGCGAGTGAGGACACCGCCCAGGAGGATTTCCAGTATAAGCTGAAGGGGTTCATAGACAGCACCGTGGATAAGAGGTTAAAGTCCCTTCTAATTTAAGATAAGGATGTCATTTTGTAGAAATTCGACTTTTCATACAAATCCATATAGAACTCTACTGAGTTGAGGAGCAAGCCTGGATTGGTTTATTTTGAGCTGACTCCTAGACGTTTTAGCAGCAAAGGACTTCTTCCCTGATTCCACCAGTGTCAAATATTGAATGTAAAAACTAGGGATGAAACAATTGATCGGATTAATCGATCATTTAAATAATGATAAACTAATTTATGAATCGATTAATCGTTAACTGGAGTATATAGACTCTAAAATATGCCTTTAGTTGATAGATTGACCCACTTAGAGCAGTACTTATATCAACATTGAAGATAAATATAGAAATATTTTGCATTTAAGATGAAGAAAACTTTTCTTCTTTCAATATGCTCTATCCAGCATTCCTGAAGTGAAAAAGTTTTAGTTTCAGCTGGTTTAATTTCATAAAAAATCTTCATTTGCTATCTGATTAGTAATCGATTAATTGGAAAAATAATAATCAGATTAATCGATTTTAAGTTGTAACACTGGTAAAACATAAAGTTTTGATGCCTTTTCTCATGGAAATAAAACCCATTGGATCTTTATGTGTAATTATGTAAAAAAAAAACATCTGGATTATTTGAGGTTTTTTGTGTTTTTTCTCACTCCTCTCTCTCTTTATGTCTCTTAGTGCTAAGACCAGACAAGGGGCTCTGGATGGTCTGAAGACGGCAATGGCCACTCGGATCCTGTACGAGTTTATCTCTGAACGAAGGATGACCATCACAGATAGCATTGAGCGCTGCCTAAAGAAAGGTATTGGAAGAAGACTCTGCCTATTCTCTGTTGGCGTCTCTTTATGATATGAAGTTTCAGCAGATTAGGGTTTCAAAGAGGTCCCATTCCTAGTAAATTTCTCCTGTAATTGAGGGAAGAAGTTGACGCCTGTTCTCCCTGTTGCCAGGTAAAGGAGAGGAGCAGAGGGCGGCAGCTTCTTTGGCGTGCTTGCTGTGTATTCAGTTGGGCTCTGGAATTGAGAGCGAGGAGGTGTTTAAGACCCTGAAGCCCATCTTCAAAAACATCCTGGCAGATGGATCAGCCAACATGCAGGCGAGACAAGCTGTGAGTCTGCTTGCCCTTTGTCCACTTTTTTAAGCGTGAAACCGTTCTAATTTTAATTCTACCAATTCCCAGCTGACATCCACTGAAAGCCGTGTGTTTCTTCTTTAAATAGGTGGCGACCAGCCTGGGGCTCTGTACACTTGTTGCAGAGGATGACATTTTGGTAAGTTGTTAACAGAGTTCAGCTGGGACGGCCTGCATAACTGGTTTTGAATATTTTTGAAAGTCTCTCTATCAAAGTCGCGTATTTCCAAAGAAATAGGCACTCCTGCTTATTTTTTTTCCCCTTGCCGCTTCAGGATGTGCAGGCGACGATGGAGTGCTTCGAAAACCTGTTCACCCGCGCCTACTTGAAAGGGGACGGAACCTGTCCCTCGATCAGTCCTCAAACGAGCCAGCTCTACGTCAACGCCCTGCTGTCCTGGGCCCTGCTGCTCACCATCTGCTCAGCCAATCAGCTCAAGGACGTCTTGAAAAAGTGAGAATCTGACCAGTACAGTTTAGATTTAAAGTCTCTGTTGCTAAAGTTTCTGCTGTTTTTGTCGCGCAGACATCTTCCTAGACTGCCGCAGCTGCTGCAGAGTGACGACGTCAACATGAGGATCGCTGCAGGGGAGACTATTGCTTTGCTCTTTGAGCTGGCCAGGGACATCGATTCAGTAAGTTTAGCTTTTGTTTCATGTCCCACTGGCTGTGGGTCGCTAAAAGCTTTTATTGCCGACTTCACAAGGAGATCTTAAGCTCGGATATTTCATATGTTCAGGAATTTGAGTTCGTCGAGTGGGACGAGCTGTGTGATAAGCTCAATGCGTTAGCTACCGACTGCAACAAGCACAGAGCCAAGACTGACAAGAGGAAGCAGAGGTCCGTGTTCCGGGATGTGCTAAAAGCTGTCGAGGTGAGCGACTTTTACTCATAGGTGAAAACATTACGTTTTATAATCCCTCATTCTCATTTTGCTATCTTTGGATGACTTGTTTCCAGGAGGGGGACTTCCAGTCTGAGACTATTCGGTTTGGAACCGAGCGCATGACCATTGACAGCTGGGTCAGGAAGAGGACCTATGACACTTTCAGAGAGTTTGTGGGCTCTGGGATGAACTACCACCTACAGGTATTTACTGTTAACCTTTTGAAGTTATCTAATTTAAAAAAATACTTTTTTAACTTTGCCCAAAATAAATTTCAGGACAACAAACAGCATTTAGACCATGATATTAAACATGGCAGTGGTAGTGTCATGCTGAGGGAATTTCTCAAGCTGATTCAACCTGTTTTAAGTAGCAGAAGTTCTGCTTTAAGCTGAATATCGACCCTACAGATACTGCCTGAGTTGATGGATGCATAACTCTACAGTTAATTTTGTTGCAGAAAAATGACATGAAGTCAGTGCAAATTACACTAAATTTAGTTTTAATGTGGCAAAATGTGGAGAGGTTAAACTGGTATTTTCTCTTGAACTGTTCTATGTTGTTTATTCCTCCAGGCCAATGAGTTCATCAGAGATGTGTTTGAACTGGGACCACCCATTCTTGTCGATTCAGCCACAATGAAGGCCATGAAGATTTCTCGCTTTGAAAGGGTAATTATGCATTACATGGCTACCTCCCCCCCAAAAAAACTATTCAAATTCAAGGCGACCTCTAATTCCAACCTTTTCATATCCGTTTTTATTTTCTTTAGCATCTCCACAACTCTGCAGCATTCAAAGCTCGGACCAAGGCCAGAAACAAGTTCAGAGACAAGAGGGTGGATGTGGGAGAATTTTAATTGTATTTTTGTTTTCCTTCCCTCTTTGTTGAATTTGTCAGCTTCATTAGGCCACTTTTAGAGAATTTGTAATGATTTATGTGACTGTCCATTCTGAGCTTTGTATCAGATTCCCTCCTACACGTTGCAGCGTTGTGTAATGCTAGCTAATTTGTTTTAATGCATTAATTAAACCTCTTGACCATCACAGACTTAACAGAATATTTAAATATAGGTTTTTCGACAGACTAGTTGTTGTACAGATGTGTATTTTTCATATTGCTATGTATTCTTTTTTTTTTTCCTAACATTGTAGTAATTTATGGAACGCCTGACCTTTATTATTAAAACCTTATTTACAACGTGACACATGGTGCAACATATTCAATCCCTAAAATATGTATTACTTTGCACAAATACATTAGCTTTGTTTATGTTGAATCTAGGTGAGTACTGTGGTTGTCGTTATTTGTTAAAGATTGGTGAAATAAACAGAAAAGCAACTTGGTGTTTTTTTTTTTTTTTTTAACTAATTTTGCACGAGCGACTATTGGAAGAGTTGTGGGTATAGCCATGATGGGGTAAAGGGGCAGCTAGCTTAATTTAAAATTTATAAAACTAATCCTAACTATCAAATGGGGGGGGGGCGGATGGCTAACAATTAAAGTTGATGATCATCAATGAGATCATAAACATCCTTTGAAACAAGTTACCACAGAAGATTGCACAAAGTAATTGATTCCAAACAGCCAAATGTATTATAAATAAAGTGTGAGTTTTGATAAGATGAAAATTTCTGGGCATATATTGTTTAAACTTAATAAAAAATATATATTTTTAAGGGAAATGTATGGGAGTAAGGTCTCTGAATATCATGCACATTTCTGATTTTTAATATCAAGAAACAGTTCACACAATTTGAACAGTAATGTCCTATTTTTTTTCTTTAATCAGAGTCTAATATCTGTGCAGTATGGCCTGGAGATGCTTTTCAGCCTTGGTGAAGAGAATATAACCTCCCAGTAAAAGATCTTTGAGTGTTTTGAATTGGTCAAAATCTATAGAGCTTCTTTTATAATTTTTCCTGATTGTTTATTAGGCTTGGCTGGATTAGTTTTTAACTTTAACTCCTATTGAACAATCGATAACAGCCTTTATTTCACAGGGTTAGGATAAAGTCCAGATATTTCAAAGTATTATTTTTTTCTATAGCTAATAGGATTTGATATTCATTTTTTTTTAAAAACAAGGTATAATCATCTGTTAATTTCTTTTCCAACTATTTGCACCCCCTTTAGACGACTGGCCTTAATGTGATCAGCTAGAAGCTGAGATATTAAAATTCATTCCTCTTCAGGCCATTAATGTAAAAGAGAAGCCATTTAAAAACTTGATGCAGTGGTTACTGTTCTGATGCAGGGTTTAAATAAAAAATCGCTGCACAAATGTTAAGATGTGCAAACTGATGCTGTTCTGCCAATTAAAACCAGAAATTGGTTTGTTACTAGCAGTTTGAGTGGTAGTAAACCAAAGATGAGAATTAAAGCCAAGAAGGTGGAGGTAGCTGATAATTTAGAAAAATATATATTTGTAGTGCACCTCATAGTCTTATCTCTTAGTGCTATTATTATTATATTTAGGATCTCTTTTTCCTTTCATAACATCCAAACTATTCTGTCCACCTCCTCAACATGGTATAGTTCACTTTATAAATAATAGTTTACCAAATTAGCTTTAAATCTGATTACTATGCATTTAACACTTATTGTCAGAACTTATGTTTCAACCTTGATTTAATGCAATTCCTTTTTCCTCTGTATGAACTCTGTAGATAAACATTATCATTTGATTAGATTGTCCCTCTCTAACATCCAGGCTGATAGGACGAGAAGAATCTTAATAGACCATTGTTATTATTCTGACTTCATCAGAGTCCCATTGTGTACAGGTGGAAAACATTATTGTTCAATCAGGAGTAATAAATGAGGATCAAATGAGAAGGGAGCTGATAATATCCCTTCGGTTAATCAGTGATTAGCCTCATTTCCTTTATTCACTCACCTTAATTTTAATGATCTTCCCTTTTCATCTGTTTGAGCTGTGTTGGAACATCCAGAAAAAAAAAATGGAAATGTTTGGGAAGAGCAAAGATAGTATATTTACATCATCACAAGGTGAGAAATAACCCCCATATTATGATCCAAATCCAATATGGTCGTCACCAAACCGGATTTCACCCCTGACTTTAAAAAAAAAAATCCTTTCATTAATCCATCAGCCACTCTTCCTGCACAAAGGTGGTCAAACCAATGAAAACACAATATAAAAAAACACTGTTAACCAGTGAAATACATTATTAACTTGCAGTGGGTTGCCAGGTCATTACTAATTGGAGGAGTGCACTTGTTCTCTGAGAAGGTTGCAAGTACCTAGTTTGAACCCCACTCCTCCACTCTGGGTTCCTGAGCAAGACCCTAAACCCCTGATTGCTCCCTGGGTGCTGCACAATGGCAGCCCACTGCTCCCCAAGGGGATGGGTTAAATGCAGAGATACATTTCTCCAATGTGAGACCAATAGAGCTCAATTATATAATTTGAATATTTGAAATACTTAGCCACCGCAAACATTTAGCAGCAATATTGGAGTTTGATGATCGCGTTTGTGGGGTAGAAATATTGCATTCCTAATTCAAACTGAAAGAAACACAATTCTTATCTAAAGTGCTAGATTAATATTTATTCAGCGTTGATTTATACCCAGATCTGACCTCTCATTAATGAGTAAGGTAGAAGCATTTCATAAAAAAAAATACTGCACCTATTGTCACATTGTTTTTTACATCACATAACTGGTGATAGCTGATGGCTATTGGATGTGATTGTTATGGAAATGTTAATAGTGCTTCTGCAAATTGGCCTTTCAAGGGAGCTGATTTAATTGCAAAGTCTGTTTTAATATCCTAATCAGATGAGTAAATATGATCCAACTTGGCAGCGCATTTGATCAACTGCAGCACTCTGACCCAGTCTTTGCAATGGCTAGTTAAGCAATCCCATGTTTCCAGTCACCGTCAGCAACAAGAGTCGCTCTGCCCCTCCAGATGAATGCTTTAGCTCGGTTCATGCATTATATCTCCATTTATAGCTCTGTCAGCCAGTATTCTTCCCTATTCTTTGTTAAAGTCTGACATTGACAGTAGCGGTTTACATACTTGTCACATCAGCTGTACTATCACAATAAAAATGGATTGAGAGATCATCAGTGCTTCCTTACAGAATGAATGTGGTGTGTTTTCCCTATCCCCAAGATGCCAAAGGACTTGTTGTAGTGACTGATAAAAATGGCTTCTGCCTCCAGCGGCTGCATGAAAAGACAGCACATCAAGAGGTTTATCTGTCCCTTCTGTCACTCTCTGTTATAGCCACACAGTGACTGCAGCAGCTCTGCTGAGAATTCCTCAAAATGATATAGGGCGCAGAAGCCAGAGTGACGATTTTAGTATTTAAGAAGAGAAAAACAACAAACAATGTAGAATGTTTTGTTCTCTGCATGGTCTCAAGAGGAGGAGGAGGAGGAGGAGGGTGGGTGGGTGGGTGTCCTATATCTGATCAGCTGTGGAATAATTAGATGGTTGCAGAAGCGGCCCAGATATGTGGATGGGTGTGCAGAGTTAACGTAATAGCCCCATAGACAAGTGGTATACGGCTGTATCCTGGCGGTATGTGTGTGTTTTTACCCTTGTGGCGCCTTTTTATTACACAATATAAAAAGAACAACATTTATGAAGTCTATAAAGTCAGACTTATGAATTATAAAGCTTCTTTTTAAAGATTATATAAAGTATTCAAGCTAATAGGACAGTAGGAAATAATTAATGGGTAGCTTTTTAATGATCAGAGGACTATGATGATATTTCTAGATAGATATCAGAAGACAAAAAAGGTTTTATTAAAGAGCATTGTTCAAGTATTAACACCACTTGAATATTTTCTGATTCTCTTTCTTTACAATGCAAAAAATGTGAGACACTTTGCCAATAGAACAAGATGATTTCCATTTGATATAAGATTGTCTTATTTCAAGTGCATAATATCTAATTATCTTATTTTAAGAGCAGAAATACTAATTCAATTGGCAGATCATCTTATTTACTTGCTTAAATTAGGGGTAAATACACTTAATTATTAGACATATTGATTTATTTCTAGATTGTTTTTGCAGTGCAAAACACATTGTAGTGTGTTTTATTTAGATCTTATGTGATTGGCCAATGCAGGTGTATACATAAGAAATGGAAAAAAGGGGAAATGTTTTCATTTTTTCCCCCCAGTTAAAAATCGAACAAGCTTGGTGATACATTTGTATTCAGACTTCTTAAGTCAACATGAAAAGTATCACCTCAGCATGAGGTTACCAGCTCCGTGTTTCACCAAGCGAACATTGTCTCGAAGGTAATCTGGGTTCAATTTTTGCTTCATATTAACAATCGTCCTCTTGGATGTTCATTTATGGTTGACTCATTTATTACCCATTGCATTTAACATGTAGCAACAGCTTTGCAGTTTTAACCTCAAGTTTTGATAAACAGTGCTTCATAAGATAGATACATTTCACTTTTCTTCAGCTTATTCATAACTATATTCCAGTCTTGTTTAGTGTATCCCTTGATCTTCCTTGATGCTATATGTTCTTCAATATTATGGGGCGACAGTGGCGTTGGGTCGAAGGGTTGACGGTTCATGCCCCGACTCTGACTTTCAGTGTCGTTGTGTCCTTGGGCAAGACACTTCACCTGCATTGTCTACTGATGGTGGTCAGAGGGCCCAGTGGCGCCAATGTACGGCAGCCCCGCTTCTGTCAGTGAGCCCCAGGGCAGCTGTGGCTACAATGTAGCTTGCCACCATCAGTGTGTGTGTGAATGGGTGAATGAATGTAGTGTAAAGCACTTTGGTCAAGTCTCCTAACTTGAATAAAGGCGCTATATAACTACATGCCATTTACCAATATTCTGTTGACCCTTTTGTCTTTTTCATAAAATTCACACAATATTGAAGAAATTAATAAATACATCTTAATTTTTTTTTATTTCTCTCTGAACATGGTAGAAATGGGACCTGCCTTTTTGGACACACAAGTGTAATTTAATTTCCTACCAGCTGGGGGCAGTTGTTTACCATTTAGCCATCAGGTTGGGCAACACTCAAAAATCACAGTAATGAATTCTGTGCTTGCAATTGAGCATGTCTGATGATATAGAGGATCATTCTGATGGAAAATATAAAATATGTCACTGAAATCACTGAGTCACAGGAATATAAATAACTAAATAATGATTCATCATTCAAAACCTCTTGGTTTTATGAGATTTAGATTATAGTGTTAACGTCCCTTCCCCTTAACCGGCATACCTTGCATAACCTCACTTTGTGTAGAAAACATTTGCATTTATGCTGTGAAATAGATAGATGGCCTGGGCTCGCACAACAAACAGCCTGTGCATCTCATTCATCTTGCAGCACAACAAAGCGAAGCCCTACATCCTACTGTGCAAAGCTGACACCATATGGAATGTGGTTGTAGACTTGAAATAAAGTCAAGTGAAACACATTTAGTCGTGCTGGGCGCAGATGCATCGTAGCCCCCACACTGCGTGACTCACAGCTACTGTACACTCACACATAAACGTGCGATATGTACGGGTGCACACGCTCAAACATGGCTCTGAGCAAGGTTTATTCCCCCTCCTTCAGACCCTCAAAAAGCATACCTCTCTCTGACACACATCCTGCCTTCTTTATGTCTCTCACATACACTCTCTCTTTTCTCCTTGTGCAGTAGTGACAAGCACAGACCCCTGTCAGGGATGACAACTGTTCACCAGATGATGCCTAAGAGAGGAGGGAAGAGGGCATAGTTAAGGGAAGATACTGTCTCCATGTGTAGCAGCACTGGACCCAGATAATCACAAATGAAGTGCAGGAAAGTTGCTAATGTAGATGCATTAGGATGCATTTCTAATTCTTTAAAATCAGGCGATTACTGTCAGATATCGTTATAAATCTGGGTTACCACACATACACGTGACTATCGGGCTAAGGAGGCATATGCCTCCTTCTTTCAAAGCTCTGACTCATAGACTGAGTCACAGGTGACACCCCAATGTTGGAGGGTTTCCGTCCCTGTGCTCATTTATTAACCACCTTCAAAGCTTTTACATGCAGATTATTATACAGCATAAATCAAACATTTTTACTGCATGCTTAGAGGAAGTTTGTTTCTCAATTTATTTTTAACTAAAATAAACAGTTCACAAAGAAGTATAGGAAAAGATTGTCAATTTTTAAATCAATCTATTCTTATAACTAGAGATATAATTTTTCCAAGTCAAGCCTGAATTCATTGAGGTAGGAGAACTCGACTTTTAAATGTCTATTGACTGAAACAAACAGTTTTACTCCTTTTACTTCTACTTCTAACCTTAAATAAACCCGTTTATTTTACATGCCCAGATCTAAAAACATTTAATAGTCATCTTTATATCTTCAAATATTTAAAAAGGAAAATTATCTAAGTTTTTACCTCGGAAATATCTAATTAGCCTTTTTATTTGACCCTTTACAACTAAAACATTTATCAGCTGACTGACACCTCAGTAGTTTAGCGCTGATGCATCTATAAGCCTGTAGCCTATTTTCCTTGAAGTACTTCGGGTCAGAAGCTTGCACTTTTTTCCAACTTGTCAACGTTTGTGGAGGTTGGTTGAGGACCCAAATGCAGAGATGAAGAGACAGAGATCAGTTTTGCTAATTTAAAGCAAGATTCAAAGGCAAACAATGTGCAAAAATCCAAAATACTGAAAACCAAAAAAACAGAAGATGGAAGGGAGAAACACACACAGGGAGTTAAGTAACAAAAAAAGCAACAAAACAACAAGAAACCAGCATTGAGAAACTGCAGAGGTGGTGTATATATGGGGAACAGAACAAAGAATGGGTAAATGAGCTGATATGCAGCAGGTGTGAATACAACTACAGGGATTAAAGTATTTGCAGCTCGAAAAAAGATAATTGAAATCCCTCTTGCGTTTGTCAGCCAATGGTAGCAAAGGAATGCAATGAAACTAACAGTATTAGCCAATCAGAAGAAGAAGGGGGTGGGTCTTAGGAAAGCAGTACCTTCTCTTCTCGTTTCTTGCTGAAGTCGCCTGATGGATTTTGGTACAGTGCTTAAGTTCTACACAGAAAGTCACCTTGCGCCGTTTACGGCTCCATTCAATGCAGAGACGTGTCAAAATGTCAAAAAATTAATAAATGAAAATTTTTTCTTGGATAGAAGGACGATAGAGAGAACGGAATAACGTGGAGGGCCCACAATGCATTTCATGAACTCCTGGGAAGATGTCACGACCACAGATAAGGGGCTCAAAAATAAATGGCACTGGGCATGGCTGGAGGAGACAGGGCGAGCAGCTGGTGCAGGAATTTAGGTGAAACAGGCGCTTGCAAAACTGGATATCAAAAGAAATGTGGTACATGCAAGTGGTAGATATAGATGCACTTAAATGCACTTTTGCCATCTTCTGGCCGTTTTTGATGTTGGATTTTCAAAAGTCAATTTTAGCCTTCAATCATTCATGCAATCACTGAGCCCATGCCCCCAAACACACACATGCACACACATATATATATATATATATATATACAGAGAGAGAGAGAGAGAGAGAGAGAGACACACATCAGTTTCTTGGGGGCAATAGAAAATGACTCACGAAATGCAAAACTGCATAAAATTAACACAAATTGGAAAAGAAACCAATGAAAAAGAAAAAACATAAATCAAAATGTCAGTACACAAGGGGAGAACCATAACAAGTGTCCATGTTAAATGTCTCCAACCTAGCAAACAATCCAAGTGTTGGATTCTCAGAGGCAACCAGCATCCATTTCAACTCAGACAGCAATAACAACTTCAGGTAAGGTGAAAAAAAAAAGACAAGCACAAGCTGCATGAGTTCTCCAGTTGTGTGTTTTGGCTACAGGTGGCGTTAGAAATCATTAGAAAACTCTGTAATGCAACTTTAATTAAACATGAAAAAAATGGTTACAAACTTTAAAATGAATTTAAAATAACAATAGCAATACAAATGTAAATTCAGAATAAATAAATCACAGAAAATATCCTTGCCAAGTTTTCATGAACTCAACTTCTGCGAGTACCAACACCCATGTTTTCTCTCTACAGCACAACTTGTGTTTAATCCTGTCAGATCCCCAAGAACCACATATAATTTCCAAGACCATTTCCAGTGATGTGTATCTTAATGATTCTGTTGGATGTAGTGTGTCCAACCACCCAGTTTCACAAGGCCTGGAATCACCAGTGGAGTGATCATTTTGCAAGCAGTTACCAGAGCATTTGGCAGTCAGCCAAAATAGTATATTAAATCTGAGATAAAGGGGACTCTTTTCCTTTAAACACTCTAGACTTCATAACGAATGTTTGATAGAGCTGCAAAAGCGTTTGCATGAGGGAGGATTGTATCATGCAATTTCCTGGCAAATTGTGTACTCGATTACATACAAGCTTCATATACACTACTTTATGCCATATAATAAAACTAATAGATTACCCACAAAAGCCCTAAAAAGACAGACTACACCATAGTATGACTGTGGTGTTTTAAAAAAAATCCATGTTGTCCCATACCAGTTTGTCAAGTGTTCAGTTCTGACATGTATCTGGGAAATAGGTCTCATTGTATCTTAGGACATGAATTTCACTTCTGTGTCAAAACAGATGACAGTGTTTATGGTAATGCCAAGCACAGATGAACAAATCTTACCATTGTTTGAAAGGGACACATCGGTGTTACTGTTGTTATAATTATTTGGAACTATAAGGTATGACTTCAAGTCATCTCTTATACAGAATTGGAGGTCTCTTATATCACAGTGTTAAATTTGCAAAATTCTGCGACCACATAAGAACCCCTGGTTTGGTTCCTCAACGAGACGCACCACCATCATATTTCTTGTTAGACTGCAAGCATTATCTTGCAACTCTTAACATCCAAGTCCACCAGACTAGCCTTTATTCAAAACTAGTCATCCTGAAGGTATTAATACAGTCAATGTTGAGGGACGGACATAACTTGCCACAGGAGAGGATACAATTGCAGCTTGACTTCACTCTGCACCAAAGTGTCACCTGTATCCAGCCCCAAAGGGAGCCTAATCATACTAAAATTGGTCCAGCTGTGTGCCTGTGCTGCCAACTCCATTAGTCATTTGATCTGATACTATAATCTCTGCAGCCCAATCATTAAATCTTTTATGCAATCACGTCATGTGATTATTTTTTTCATCATTGAATTGTCAATGCTCAGAACAGGACCCTGTATTCAAGGCAGACAAACAGTTGAATTTCTCAAAAAGTATTTATTTAAAAATGATGGCTTGGCAGTGGGCAGCTAGGGCATCTAAGGCAGGAACTTCTGGTCTTAAAGTTCAGTCCATGCCAAGAGGAAAAGGCGTATACCAGTCGGATGGCTGCCAACAAGCTTTCAAGACGCGGAGGCCTTGAAGACTGCAGAACTGGCAGGAGAGCATATCCAAGCATACGAAGGAAGGCAGGTGAAGCCAAAGCCGGTGTCAAGGAGGTACACAGGAGTCCAGGCCAGAAGATCAGAGATCTGAAGAGACGCCAAAGGGAAATCCAGGTCCGTGTAAGGAAGCAGATCCAGATTCGGTAAACAAGTAGAGTAAACCTGTTTGAAACGTCTTTTACGGAGGGGAGTGGAGGCCTCTCTGCTGTTCTCACCAATCTTCCCATGTTCTTCCAGTCTGAGGCGGTGCAGCCTCCACACCACACAGTGAGTGTACATATCTAGAGGAGTAAGAATAAGATGCTAGAGTATTAAGGTGAAATCCATTTGCAGTCAGGAGTCAGAAAATACCTCAAAGAAGTAAAAAGATCATTTGCAGGTATGGCTGCTAAGCATAGAAGAGTAGTATAAATGCTATTTATCAGCACTTTTATCATACTCAACAACTTGGTTGCATAAAAAAACAATATCAAATCTACATTTGGGAGGGTATTCCTTTATATTTCTTTAAAAAAAAAAAAACATTATCATTCTGTATTGCCTATAGTAGCTAGTATAACCGGAATTACATAATAGGAAAAATTCATTGATTGTCTAACTTGCTTGTTGATCTCTGTTATGAATTCATTACAGAATCTGAGCTCGAACAAATTATCCAAGACGTTGCAATGCAGAACAAAACTCTAACAGGGGCAGAACACTGAAATGTAGAAAATGTAAGCCTCTCACTTGTAAATTGCTGGCATAGATATTAAACATGTACAGTATCTCCAGCTGCAGTCGCTGCCATTTTTCCTCAAAGCCTCTTACATGTTTGAATTTAAAGCAGAACCTGCTTCCAAGCCTATCTGTCTGCTTTGAACATGAGCACTGCACTTACACTGTATTTCTCCAACTTAGTGACTCTACTCATCAGCTTTATCGCTGTTGCAGGGGCCAAATGGAAACTGGTGAGAAAAAAATAAATAACAGAGTATTAAAAACGTATCTGACTTTGATCTTAGTTTACAAAAAAATAGAAATCTCAAAACATTTATTTGGTTTCATTTTTTGCTGGAGGGTAGTGTTATCTCTAGCATCAGCTGCTCTATAAATTGATTTCTGTCTGCTCCAACTCGGGAGACTTTTTCCCCCCAGATATTTGTATTTATGCAGGCACACGCCTATGTGTGTGTATCAGGACTCAGTCTCACATGTTTTAGGGGACTTCAATAAGGAATTCATAACGTCATCAATTAATCTGTCACTCACAGGGGTTGAAAGCAGCTGAGCAGCCCTGATCCTAAGTGTACACAGCAGATCGGAGCAGACGTTGCAGTCTGCGTGTTACCCCAGGTCTTGCACAACACCTGAATACAGAAGAGGTTGATTTAGAAGGAATATTCAGGAAGTGTACGTCGGCAGCATAAATACACACTTTACACTCCCGCAGATGTTAGAACCTTAACACCAACACAGACACACATCTCACTATCATTTGGCTGGGCTGGGAAAGCTGTTGCCAAGGCTCAAAAGGAGCGAGTTGATTGGTCGTCTCTGTTCATCACTGCAGGAACTCACCAGCTGGATTGGCTGGTTTCATAAAGGAAGCTTTTCTAAATGTTTTCTCACCTCCTTCTTTACCAAGCTCTGAATCTCTCATTTACGCCCATTATTGAAACACACTGTGCTCCCTCTTTAATTTACTCAGCTTCACTGTTGGGTTTTTTCCCCCTGCTTTTAATTGCTTTTTTGTACTAGACAAGGTAGTGTCAGGTTAATAAGGGGCATGGGCATCTACATCAACATTATCATTCAAATCCTGTTTCTGGTCTCAGATGATCAAAGCAGATATTTTGATTACTTCTCCCACTTGCATGCTTTATATATCATAGAGTGTATTGCATGTGTATGATGGAATAAAGTTGCATTGACTACAATAAATATCCTCAACCCCCATCAGACACACAGAAACACACTCGTTGTCTGTGGTTTATATCTGTTGATAAGCAGCAATGACAAAATATGTCCTTGTCCCCAGGTTGAACATGCTTGTGTATTCACATGACTGCAAGCATGTACGTGCATGAGTGTGTTTGTATGCCTCACGCCTCCGGCAGTGTGTGGTTGTGTGTGCTAAATTAAACAAGGTCACTCAGAGCAAGGCTGACTGCTCCAGCGGTCCTCTGATACACACATAGACTATCTCTATGTACACGGATGGTATGGCTGTTTACATCCTGCCTCCAGAAGAAACAAAAAGGGTATGAAAGGACATACCCTAAAAAAGACCATTTGTTATGTAACTCTATACATTGGTTCTCTTGTAAATGGGCCTATGCTTCAAAAAACAGAGTGGCTTTGCAGAAGAGAGAATTTATACTGAAACATCTGCAAAGCATTAAGTGGTAAAATGTCTTTACTCCTCTACAAAAAAGTGAATACAAACTTTGCATTAGCTGTTTAATAAAATATGCAATATATACCCAACTAGAGAACAGCAAAAATATAATAAATTATATTATATAATCTGAAATGAAATGTACAAAATAAGCTGATAAAAAAAGCCAATTACACTATTTCATAGGGAAGCAATTTTTCCAAAAACTAACTTGCTAAACAAAAACGCCATACATATCTTTAGACCAAAAAGTTCTTGGCTTGTAGGCAGCGATGGGACTAACGGCGTTGAAAGTAACGCCGTTACTAACGCCGTTACCTTGTTTTAGTAACGAGTAATCTAACTAATTACTTTGACTGTAACTATAACGCAGTTACCATTGCAGACACCCCGTTACTGCGCGTTACTCAGGTCGCACAATTAACCTTTTTTCATGATAGGACTTGTGCGCAGCTGCATGAAGCTGACACCCCACCCACGTCAAAAAATTCTGCAAATAGACTGAATGGTTAGTGCAACGTTAGTTCAGATTTGTTCAGAAAAAAAATATTGTGCTACTTTTGTTTAAGAGATATTAAAGATTATTTTTTAGGTCATCCAGAGGTGCGCGCCTTGTCATGAGAGAGGGGAGGATGAGAATGGCTGATGTATAGTGAGATTCCGTCTGTCAGTTGGGTAGGTGGGTGTTTCTGCTGGTGGGTGTTAACGTACAGCACACACAGAGAGATGGAGAGTGAGGATGACTCCAGCAGCAAAACAGCGTTTTCCTGATGGAAATACAGGTGTTACGTCGAGCTGCGTTTCCCCATCAGATACGGTTTCCTCTGCATCTCCGCACAGCGCAGGCCAGTGTTGGGCACGTTACTTTGAAAAAGTAATTAGTTATAGTTACTAGTTACTTCTCCCAAAAAGTAACTGAGTTACTAACTGAGTTACTCCACAATAAAAGTAACTAGTTACTAGTAAAAGTAACTATTGCGTTACTTTTGTGTTTCTCGCCCCCGTAACCCTCACCACCCAGCCTCCACCTTCTCGCCGTGTGTTTCAAAGCCAGCTGAATAGAGCGGATGACAAAGACAAGAACCTGCAGAGAGTTTAGCATTTATTGCAACTCAATGTAAATGACATCAGGGGGGAACGCGATGTGAAGTTTTTTAACAGGGCATTCAGATCTGGTGAAATTAATAACTGGGGATGTCTAATTCTGAAATCCTGTGTGTTTGAGTTGTTATAGATACTGCAACATCTATCTATCCATCTACTGTATCTATCAAGATGTATACTCTGTGTGTGACAGAAAATATGGATCTCCATCCCTGCCACAAAGGCCATCAAATAATGTTTAAAATAAAAAATACAGTAGGTTGAAAAGGCAGAATATCCATCCATCCATCCATCCATCCATCCATCCATCCATCCAGATTTCTGCCTTTCATTTGATCGTTCACGCTCTCCATAGTTCTCCTGTGGCGCGAGCACAGGGCGACTGTTGCGCGCCTTTAGCGAGCATGCGCGTTTCCTGTCGCTTGCGCGGTGACTCGTGCCGCCTGCGCTGTGCGGAGATGCAGAGGAAACCATTATGTGATGGGGAAACGCAGCTCGAAGTAACACCTGTATTTCCATCAGGAAAACGCTGTTTTGCTGCTGGAGTCATCCTCACTCTCCATCTCTCTCTGTGTGCTGTACGTTAACACCCGCCAGCGGAAACACCCACCTACCCAACTGACAGACGGAATCTCACTATACATCAGCCATTCTCATCCTCCCCTCTCTCATGACAAGGCGCGCACCTCTGGATGACCTAAAAAATATTCTTTAATATCTCTTAAACAAAAGTAGCACAATATTTTTTTTCTGCACAAATCTGAACTAACGTTGCACTAACCATTCAGTCTATTTGCAGAGTTTTTTGACGTGGGTGGGGTGTCAGCTTCACACAGCTGCGCACGAGTCCTATCATGAAAAAAGGTTAATTGTGTGACCTGAGTAACGCGCAGTAACGGGGTGTCTGCAATGGTAACTGCGTTATAGTTACAGTCAAAGTAATTAGTTAGATTACTCGTTACTAAAACAATGTAACGGCGTTAGTAACGCCATTACTTTCAACGCCGTTAGTCCCATCACTGGAGCTGTGTGCTTAAAGTAGGACGAAAATAAAGACAGGAACAAGAGAATCCCTAATGTAAGTTGAAAAGATTTCACAATTGAGTCAACGGCAAACAATGGCAGGACAGATAGAGGATGGAGCTTGGGCAAGGAACCAGGCAATGAAAATGAAGCAATGAAGAGGAGACCCGTTAACCTGGTGAGTATGCATACAGGCAGGGGCAGAGGAACACATGCAAACCTGATAAGCTAATCAGAGGGAATGAGCTGCAGCTGAGGGAGAGGGAATGCAGGTCAGAAACACAGAGACCTGGGGAACTACATACCACAAACTTTAATACACAGAATACATAGAATAAAGTAAATAACTGGGAAAACTATGCAGGCAATGATTCAAGAATATATACATCAAGGAAAGGCAATGATCCTCGAACATCACACAGTTGCAACAAAGACTTGATCAATTATATTTTTTCTCATTTTGAATATAACATTGAGCGGTTACATTGAACAGTGTGAAATCATTCATAATTTTCTTTTTCATCGATGGTTTTATTTTAAATTCACGTTCATAAGCATCTAATAGACTAAATACCAATGTGTGTTTATTCATTATTGTTTATAATATAGCTTAGCCCTTAGCTAATCCTCTCTAACTGGATTCTTGATCATGACAATTAGGTTTTTTCTCCACTTCAATGTTCTCCACAGTCATCAAATCTAAATCTAATAGAGCACCTTTGAGATAAGGTGGAACATTTGATTCTAATCTTGGTTGTGTTTGATCAAAGCTTTGATCACCTGGTTCTGATCTATGGAGGAATTTTTAACAGAAAGTGTACAAAAAGAAAGAAACATCTTCCATTCCAGCCATGTTTAACAGAAATCATTGATATAAGCACAAATTGCAGAGGATCATCTACCTCTGTTGGTTTAGGCCAGCCTGACCACTGCTCTAATGAACAGTGACCCTGATCTTAGGTGTTCTCATCTATTTATCTCACAGCTACGCTCACAGGTGGGTAGAAATTGGTTACATTAACTAATTTACATTTACTTGAGTAACAATTTGAAAAAAAATGCACTATTTTGAGTAGATTTACTGCGCCGTAATTCTTACTTTTACTACAGTAATATTCTTGTAAAGTATTGCTACTCCTCTTTGAGTTAAATCTCTAACAGCTCCGTTCTCTCTGAGTAATTTGAACCATTCCAAAACAGTAGAAATTAACAGTGGAAATTAGTTACCTTATCCTAATATATATATGTAGTTCTCATTGTACGGATTGGTTTTCTAAGTTTTATGTTGGAAAATCAATAAGTGAAAATATTTCTTCTGCATGAATATGTTCTTTTATATTCATGACATTTATTTATATTCTTTAGGCATTTGAGTCTTTAAAATAACAGAACTTGTACATAAAGTTAACATCATTTATAAACATTCAATCTCATGTTATTATCCAACAGTTACTCGGTACTCAAGTAGATTTTTTTACTTTTACTTGAGCAAAAATATGTTAAAGTAGTGCTAGTTTTACTTGAGTACAATTTTTGGGTACTCTGCCTCTGGCTACACTTTGTAGGACTGCTATCTAAGTCTCCCAAAGTCAAACCCCAATGAGGTTACTGAAAACAGTGGCTGGAATTTCACAGAACATCTTTGGCCCACAAAGTTTCCAAAACAGTTGACAATGTGTATCCTGGAACCCATATATTTTCTCAGTGAAAGACATTTTTTCTTCTCCCAAAAGAAAAAAAACAAAAAACACAAACATTTTGTTTGATTCTGATTCTACTTTTACAACAATGCAAGTCTTATGACTTCTTAATAAAGGTGAAATATCACATCAAGGCGTAGAGGAAGGGTGAACAATAAGAACATTAGATTAAGGCCTGGCAGGTTAGCCTTCTGCATGTCATATCAATAAAATATGACTGAACGGCTGCTTTTGTGTGAAAATCAAACACTCTGCCACTTTATCCTCATAAAGTGGTCATTTTTAATTCTAAACTCCTTGTCAAGAAGCACCCCTATGTTGTGAAAGGCAAACAACAGAAGACAGGGTAGGAAGAAACCAACTGCTAACTATATGGCATATTTCTGTCACTACTTTTAGCTGGCCTTCAGGGTTAAATACACTCCATCATCCTTCTTTACAAGTGCAGGTAAATGCGTTGGTTTTATTTATAGGATGCGGCGTTCCCTTCCCTCATTGCTGTCTCCCCTTGCATGTCATGTTTACTGCGCCTCCTTGTTCACCTCTCCGATGTCAGGGACGAGGAGTTTAATGACTCTTAAAGCATTTGTACCGCTAGTGTCTGCATCTGTCCTGGGATGTGCATTAAGAAACTGCGACAAAGCTCTTTAATGTTTCAGTCGTATATCTTAAATCAAAAATAGATCAAGTAAAAATATTCATGTTTTAGACATAAAATGCAGCGTGCCAATAAATCTTAAAGATGTTGTACACATATGTTTATAAATACTATTAAATAGAAAGGACTGCAACCTTTCATTTGTTTGGCTAGGAAATGTTTATTTTGTTTGTATTCTTGGAGTACTTCCTTTAAATTTTGCAGTAATTAAAAAAAATTACAAATATCAAAAAAATGACCAACATTATGTACACACAATATAGATTAATAGATCGTTATGATACTATCTTCAAATTCTAATCAGTATTTTACATTTGTAATTAAGTATTTAAGTATCCACCTTTTGTTATAGTCATATAGGAAGACAATATCATATAAAAATGCGCATTTGACAATACATTATACATAGTTTATTCTCCAGATAAACTAGCGTCTGACATTTTCTGTTTTTGGAAGGCCAAATTAGCAAGCAGCATAGCTCTCAGTTGTGAAATTGCCTTCGAGACAATGAGTCGATGCAATAAAATGGTTTTCCTTAGATAGAAAAATTTGAATCAATCTGACTGTATGATCTGGTTGAATTGTCTCTATAAAGTGCCTTGAGATGACTTGCATTGTGAATTGGCGCTATATAAATAAACTGAATTGAATCTTACTGTGTTTCCGATACTACAGCAATCAACCAATACTTGAGCCCAAATTTCTTAATCTTATGAATTGTCTTAATGATAAGGAAGGTATCACTCACATAGACATGCCAAATGCTTGAACTTAAAAGAGAAAAGGCAACTTGAAGTTCATCTGACCACTCAATGGCAGTCAAAGCATTTGAATATCTTATAAAGAAATAAATGTTAAAGGAGCTTAGATAAGATCCATAGATTTTTGCACAAGTTTGCCCCCTATCTTGGCAAGTTATAACAACTGGGGTTTCTTTTTAATTCCATTTTATCACACTTGACAAAAGTTGTATTTTATTTTTCTCTTATTGTGTCTGTTATCGGGTTTAAGATGCATTGGTGGCTGGTCTTTAGTGGACCATCTTCAAAAGCAATCGGCCATGTTCTCTCTCTCTAATAAAATAAGTTGTTAGGTTGGAGACTCAGCCACCAATGCATCTTAATAGCCAAAAATAGCCACCTGAATGAGAGCCTGAAGCGCATCACATCCACTCACAAGCAGAGAAAGACAGGAATCACTCTTATAGGAATTGACTATTGGAGTCTAAATAGGTAACGGTGGTAGATAGAGGAAATCCGTTTGATACATCCAGCATTTATAAAGGCATGTATGGGAAGGAAAATAACCTTTAAACTTGTGTAACGCTCCTTTAAATGTGAGACCTCAGTCAAATTAACCTGCCCCACATTCCATACCTTGATCTCAACCCATATGCAATATTCAGAACAAGAGCACATCAAAAAGTGAGACAAATAGTTCAACATGCTTCAAAGATGTGACTGAACTTTAAGTTTCCATAAAATCACTTTGATTTTCTCAGACTGAAATATAGAAAGTAATGCTCAAGAACTTACAAGAAAAGTCTACGATACACTTCTTATACTGTCAGCAAGAGAAAAAGATCAGTTGGTTTATCTAAATGCCACACTGTTTCCAAAGTATCTCACTCCTAAATAGGTCAGAACCCCCCATGGTATCACCTGTCAAACAAACCTGCGGAAAATGTCCATGTCAGGGATGCGTCACTATGGAAACCCCCTCAAAATGAGGGCATTCCTTTGGTAGACCCAGCCGGCAGCTGAAACTCCTACTTTACACCTTGCATTGTGGTGCTGTTACAATTGCTTCATGTCTCACAGCTGTTTGGCTCCAAAATGAAAGCTGTACTTTGCAGTGTTTTATCTTTTGTGTGGTTTTTGAGTTGCTTTGGTTACCATCTGACCAAATGTCCTCTTTACTGTGTTTCTGAATTGATGTAAAGTTTTCTTTCACTAAAAAATCCCATTAAGTCTATCTGTGTGTTATTGTAAATAGAAACCAAGCTCTAAATACACTATTTGCTGCAACTTATTATCACTGAATGATATTATTGGCATTTCTAACAATGCCCTAACAACTCTATTAGCATCAGCTTAATGTTCCATTTTCACCTTGAGACTGTCAAAGGGATATAGCAACCCAACCTTAGATCCATTTTATTTAAGCCAAGTCAGAAAACAGCTTAGGTGTCTATTTCCTCTATCAAAGGTTTTGGGAAGCAGCTTTCAGTTAAATGTGTGTTTTGTTTCATTGTCTTGAGTTTAGTTCGGGTGCTACAGGCTATAATAGAACTATGAGAAGCTATGCCAAAATCCTTTAGGAAGGACATGTAAGCTGGTAAGAGTTGATGGGAAGAAATTAAGAAAAAAATGAATGAGCAGGAAAATATTTAAAAGGAAAGGGCTTGGATCAACATGTTTCCATCAGTGAGAATGGCCCAGTTGGGATACTGTCTCAAATGAAGAATGAAAAATTCAAATGAAAAACTCAAGAGTTTCCTGTAGTGAACCGAGGACAGATGGACCTAGTATTTAAGGAGAGACAGTCAGTAGGAAATTTCAAAAACTAAAGTGGAGCTGTAGCCCGCGGACACTGCAGGATGGGGAGCAGGGCACCGCCCAATCACAGGACTCTGCAGGAGAAACACAGGTAAGTGACCACGATCATCTGACAGAAGATGATTATCTGAGTTGGCCACTTACCTGGTTTAACAGTCCAGTCCTAGAATGTCCCCAAGTGCTGCAGTCCCAGAGGACATGCTGGAAGCCGATCCTGGTCAGGAATCCAGAACAGACAGGAAAAGACAGGGACAGGATCCAGATGAGGCAGGAACAGAAACAGGTGGCAGGATCCAGACTTCCAGGCATCCACAGGCTCCCAGGAGGGTTCAGAGTCTGACAGGGTCCAAAAGCGTGACCAGGTGGTCACGCACAGGAGCAGACAGGATCAGGTGCAGATGAGCAGGCTCAGTGGAAGAGGGTAGCCGAGACAGGACGTGGAACCAGAACTTGATGCAGGACTTTAAACTGGTCTCCTCCCTGGAGCCAGGCTTACTGAGATAAAAGCTGAACCTCCCCACATATAGAGCCAAAAACCCAGAGGACTCCGCGGGGGAGGAACAGTGGACGATCAGGAGACGAGACAAACACAAAAACCTCTTACCGCTGGCCGTCAAGATCCAGGACATGAACCATGAAATAAAACTGAACAGACAGACTGACAGAAAACAAATAATGATCTGGCACTGAATGCTCAGGCTTAACTGAATATAACCCCGAAGAAACAGGTGACATGAATAAATGATCATTGATGCAGGGAGGGAAAATGATGGGTGAAAGGAATTACTAATTAAGGGATAGCAAACAGGCCAGATCATGACATTTCCCTTATTTCATGTTTAAAAAATTTAAAATTTTCAGTAAACCTGCTTTTTGAAACTGACCCCTGGTTTTCTCATTTTTAAACAGTTCACATTGTTCATCATCACAGAAGAGCCAAAACAGTAGTTGTTGCAAGTATGGAGCTTTGTAAAAATATATTTAAAAATTCTTATAATAACTCCTTATTTTGCTGACTGTGCCTTTAATAAGCCTATTGTCTGAGATCTCCATGTAACCCTAATTATCCCTACAGGTTTAACTGGGATTGTGCCTCTGTATTGGTGAAGCTTACAAAGGATTTTTACAGCAATGTGAAACAATTTTTTGGGGAAGCTGTGCAAAACGATGCGAGCTTTTATCCCCTCCAGCTAGAGTTGCCATGGTGATAACAAAAGCCTTTGCAGAGGAGAGTTTGATGCAGAAGCTCAAAATGAGCAAGTGCATGAGCAATGATGTTCTGAAGTTAAAATGACAAAAGTAGGTGAGGGCATGTTTTCTTTTCTCCTGCAGTAGTTTCTATTTAGGCCGGTATTTACTAAAATGCAGCCAGTTAGCTTTCCTTTGAATTTTAGTGCTTCTTGACCCAGTGTAGAGATAAGCAGGATTAAAGGATGTTTCTCTACAGGAGCTGCAAATATTTAATAAGAAATCCAGAGAAACAATGAATACTGTAGATTGACAGTGAGTGTCAATAAGCTAATAAAAAAACATATAGAAAAAAACGTAATCTCTGCATATTGCTAAGTATGGAAAAGGCCTTTTTCCTGAACCAACATGTTTACATGGTGTGAAATGGCCTAGAATTATATTGCTCCCATAACTGTTCTTAAGTCTTTACATTAGTTTGATGTTTTACAATTCAGTGTAGTAGGTTTTAATGGAAACAATAGAATTTTTTTTTTTGACATTACATGGGTCACGTGATCCGCAACTGGATCTTGCTGCATTGCAAAAAGAAAAAGAAGACTGGAAGTAGTTGGAGGATGATGGCGCTCACTAGATGGCAAGACTGAAATATGGAGGTATCTCATGTTTACATTTGCCATTGCCATGTTGTTTTGAGAGGTATCGAATAAACACTATTCACATGCATTTTTAATTGCATATCTTATCTAATAGAAACATTACATTTGCATACCTTTGCATTTTTCAAATTTTCCAAAATAACATACTTTTGTGCACATTTTCACTGAAAACTCGGCTAGTATCCTGTTGACTGTTGAGCCAGCAATCATATATTTTTCAAAATGGATGAAATAATTAAAGAGTCCCATCTCCAATAAGGAGGTGCATGGCCAAAACTCTGATAGAGTTGTCTGTTCAACAGAACACTAATCTCAAACACAAACTAGTGGTGGTTTTCTGATTGAAGTTTAGAATGATGGCGGAACGCAAACTGTAAGCTTATGCTCTCCATGTAAGAAAGGCCGGTGCCAGGAATATGGGAAAAATTCAGTAGGGAAAATTAGGCACTTCTATTTTGAATCTTGTGGGTCTGGAGATTAATCAGTACTGTGTATGTGCTAAAAAAGGTAAATGGGGGTACAAAGAAAGCTATAATAATTCATCTGATTGATAACCTTAACATTTCCATGAGTGTTTTTTATGCATGTTCTCTTTGCTCAACCAATGAAACATTCTTTAACCTGTCAGTGCTTAAAAAAATCGTCATCTTCTCTAGTCTTTTGGCAAAACTCAACACTTTCCAAAGAACTCTTCAATGCATTCACAACAACAATTTCTAGATAAAAAAGCAAAAACAAAAAGTAAAGTTGAATTTGATCTTTTTGTGTGGGTGTAATATAATATCTTCTCAATTTCTCTCTACTTATTAAATGCACAGCATCACATTTCATTCACAGTCACTAGCAGGGCCCAGCTGAAACCCATCGATCTCTGTTCTCACTCTCGCCTACAGCTATTGGTTTTGAGATGAGATGAGTTCTGTGCGACCGGCAAATGAGTTCAGTGACGGTAACATTGCCGCAACTCTGCAGAGTTTTTTGGCACTTTACCTTGAAGCAACACTCAACCTCGCTTCGAATGATGTCCTTGGAAGGGAGTGGGGCGAGGGGAATAGTGGGAGGTGGAAAAGGAGGCAAGGTGAATAGCAAGAAAGGTTGGAAGGGTGTGTATTTAAAGAGCTGCGGACACTCTGGGATGAATGTAGAAGTGGTATAAGTGGAAGAAGAGGGATGGAGAGAAGAGAGAGGTGTGGAGTAAAAAAAGAATAAGGGAGGCAGAAAGGTCACTAAGCAAAAATGATGAAGTCATCTGTATTAGATTTTCTGCAGTTGCAGTCTGGATAAAGGTTGGCTGCTTGCCACAGAAGATGCATCACCTCTGTGTGCAGCAGGAATTATCCATTCCTCAAAGCCTCATAATTTCTTTTTGATTTATACAGAATTTTAATCAATTTTTTGTCTTTCATTGACATTGAATCTATTGCAAAACACTCAGACATAACCGAAATAAATACCCTTTTGGTACTTTCTCATCCCATTCACCAACAAACAAGACTTCCTTTCATGTTTGTTTTCTCGTTTGTCCCCAGTGTCCAGAGGCATGCTGTGAAAATTCAATAATTGCTCCCAAAAAGTTTGGACACTGATTTCCTCCAGGGTGTTGCATCGGCTCCCCCAGCCCTCCTCTGCGACTGCTAAACCACTGATGCAACAAATTGGCAATCCACTCCCTGTTGCCCAAGAAAACTTTAAGTCTCTAGCTGACACAGACAAAGACCTGTTCATGGAACCCCTCTCAGTGTCATCATGAAGTAATTACTGATTAATTTGTAACTATATGTTTTATGAATAAAGACAACACATATGTTGAAGTTGCATCCAGGTGTCTTAAAGTATGTACAAAATCAAGCAGAGGAGAGTGATTGCTTCTTTATATGTAAATTAAAAGTGCATTCAGCAAGATCCATCAATATTTTAGCTTTTAAATACAAAGTTTTAAGGAAAACAAAGTTTTGGAACTAGGTTACTTTTTTATCTTAAGGTCAGATTATCAAAGTTTATTTTACCTTTAAAGGGGTCATTGAATGATTATATAGGGTATTTGGTGCTGGTCTATAAGGTCTCTGAATAGGGTGTGTAACATTGGTTGGGCTGAAAAGGGCATATTTGCTGTTGTATGAGCCCTAATGCAAGCCTGGTTAGAAGCCCTGGAATGAAACGACAGGTTTTCTTCCTTTTATGGTATGCTCATGAATATTTAGATGAGCTGTGCGCTGATAGGTTGGTTTACAACGATTGAAGCTGCTGAATAAACACGCATCATAGCAACAAGCACTCACTTACTGAAACATCAAAATTGCTGATATGGTAGGGTGACTTGATGTCCTTTTTTTTCCCGACATGTCCTACTTTTCATACCTAAAAAAATGTCCAGGGGGAATTTCAAAATTCTTGGTCGACTGCAATGCAGCAGAACCGAGCCTTCAGCTCCAGGGCTGCTCTCGGAACTTCGGCAGATGGGAGCCAGCGGGGGACGGAGTGACCAAACCCGACCCGGTGATGGTAGCCACAGCCCGGTGCTTCCCCCCCACCTTACCGGGCAGGCGGAGCTGATGGCTCGGTTCAAAAGTTTAGCAAATCCAAGTCCAAGATTTTGAAAGCTTTCTTTGGTAAAATGCTCAGAGTAAATGCACAGCTGAGCTATCTTCTGATAGACAAAAATAATCCAACGTAACGTTTTCGGATCCTTGGGACGACTGTGTAAATGTGTAAATGTTGTAAATGTTCCCCTTTCTCCGTGCAGTCTGGAACACTGCATTTACGCACGTGGTTCTGGCTCATTTTCAACAGAGCAAATGAGCCAGAACCAGAAATTGTAATCAACTATCATTAGTTGAGTACAATTGCCTTTCTGCCCTTTTGACCAGTGAGGTGGTGTTCATAGTCCAGGTGAGGTTGTCTGTATTGTGCACCCCAGGAATTTGGTTCTGCTGACCACCTCTATTGCTGAGCTGTTGATGAGCAGTGGAGCATAGTTAGGCCGGTTCTTCCTGTAGTCAACGATGATCTCCTTCGTCTTCTCCACATTCAGGATCAGGCAGCCCTGAGGGGAGCCTGACTTCTGGTGTTCTGTGTGACCCGGACTGACTGAGGTAACTTCTATAGAAACAGTTAGCTTGCAGCTTTTTTTTAAGAGGCATTACAGGGTTTTCTAATGATACTGCCATAGGTGGCCAAAAACACACAACTGCAGCACTCTTTTGCTCATTCTCATGTTTTTAAGTGCAAAAGTCTACTTCAAAACATCGTCTGTGCGGTCAGTTCATTAAGATTACGATTCTGTCTTAAAATATTATTTTGCTGCAAGAACCATTAAGACCCCAACATCTCAGCATTGTGCTGTCATTGGGAATCCAGCAAGAGTTGCATCAGGCAGGGTCACCTCTTGGGGGTTTTCCTCTAGCCTCTTCCTGTAGCCTCTTTCTAGATTTTATCTTGTAACATATAAAAATTGTCATAAGTTTTTTCTTACTGGTTCTCAATAAGGCATCATGTGTTTATCAGAAAGCAGCTGTTTATATACACCCCATACAATAACCATGTACCGGTACCTGTATAAAGAGAACTTCCGGCTTAATAGCATGGGCTTACCCAAAATATCATAAGTGAATTTGCCAACGATCATAACTTCTGACTAACGGTGGCAAACAAATAAATCTGATTATTCATAACAAAGACTTTCCAGTTAGAAAGCTTTAGGTCCGGCATTTCTGTCCTGCCATAGGTTTTTCCAGTTTCATTGTGAAGAAGGTGAGTAAAGGGCGGAGAGGGAACAATTTGGTTGTAATGATGAAATAGATTTTGATGACAATGCTTTTATAGAAGCTGACACAGCATATAGTTTCTCAGAGTATGTTTCAGGGGGAGGATAGTAGATTTGTGCTTAATCACCTGTTTTAATGCTCACAGTCATAAAACCCTATAAGGGTGTGAGCGGCAAATGCAAGAGGGTACCCTCCATCTCTTCAAGTAAAATGAACGCAGTCACGCTTCAAGTGTCGACATAGAAGATTATATCAAAGCTGTAATGACCAGTATTCTACCTGCCCTACAGTTTGAACCCTTTAACGTTCTCAAGAGCTCTTTGCATAACTTGGCATGATTGACTAAGGTTTTTCAACATGTGCACTGAACTGTTGGACGAGCTGCTGTCACATCTTGACAAATGTCATCCCAGCTTAAATGGAACTACTGATTACCTTGAGAGTCATATCAGTCAAGTCATATCCTCAATGCTAACTTTATGGGTGCAATCGGGGGGTTTTGTGTAAAATGTCTAAAATTGATTGTCTCACATCTGCAGTGCCTTGTTAAAGCATTCACACCCCTTCTACATTTCAGGGATTTATATTCTACTGAGACTTATTTGATGTTCCATAAAGCAATGTATACTTGAGAACATACAGGTAAAATATTGATAAGAATTCCTTAAGTGTTGTCAACATTTATATTTCAAACTAAGCACAAGATTCCCACCTTGAAACATGGTAATGGCATTATCGTACTGCGGAGATATATGTCCTCAGCAAAGATAGAGGAGGGAGGGATGGAGTATTCTTTAAAACTATATTTTTTTATACTACTTGACAGTTATGCATTATTTTCTGTCATTCTATCATATATTCAAATAAAATTCATAGGAGTTTGTAATTGTAAGGAGACAAAAAGGTGAAATAGTTCAACTGATGTGACTACTTTTTAAAAATTCAATGTTAACCCAAAAGGTGTCTGCTTTCCATAAATATAAATGCTCCAGAGTATAAGCACTCTGCAAAAAAAATAACAGCACATAATATAAATCACATCAACACTATCAAATAAAATGCAGTGGACATTGCAAAAGTTAAAAAGAAACGAAATACAGAAATACAGCATGCCTGGAGGCCAATCTATAATGCTGTTGTAAACTATAAAGCAAGAACTGCCTGGTCCTTTAACACAGATAAATCATTGCACTAATATGATGGTTTCATGGTGCCTGACCACAGTCCTCTTACAACAACATTCACACACTAAAAAAAACTGAATACACTGACAGTGGAACAGCCCCATCCTCCATGCAGTGGTCCAGTTGTACTCCAACAAGGCAGAAAGCAATTTCATCTACCAGTTACAAGCGTTATTACAGCTTCTGATGGGAATGAATGGGTGGACCCGAGAGCTCGACAGGGTTATGCCTCACAGTCCTTGTACCACTTTCTGGGTCAGGTGTTTTCTTTAGATTTTCCTGGGCCAAATGGCACTGTGGTGTGAAAATACCGGCGATAAACACAGAAGCATGTAAACTCAATCATAGGCACACAAACTTGTGGTAAGCTCTGCATGACGCTAAATTTAAAGTTTGCACTCAGAAAAAGGAGGTCACCTCTTTCCGAGTTACATAGGTCATCTACTTGTGTTATTGTCTGATGATAAAGCTGCCAGAAAGGACATCCTGTTGGCAGCATCTTGTGTAAAACTGCTGAATAGATGAGTTCAGGGCAACGTGCCTAAAAATTTTTTTATATACAAGCAAAATAGTGGGATTTTAGGCTAATAAACCAAAACGTCATCCTTAATTTTGCTGTTTCCAATAGCATGCAATTCCATTACAGATGTTCCAAAAGCTATGCCGATATACTGCTAAATTTGAAAATACAAAATTACGCAATTGCAGTATTTCGATTAAACAACAAATACAATTACAATATTTTTTTACAACATGAATGCGCTTGTTTATGTAATAAGTAAGAAAACAGTAGTGGATGTAAACACATGAGATAAAACATCTATAGTTCAGCCACAGCTCTAGCGGACGCCATCATCCTCCATCTACTTCTTGTGCTACAATTCTTCTTCTACAGTTTTGCAAAATATAGTAATTTTGATCAACTGAAAAACAAAAGCCTAAGAACCTTTTTTTTAATTGCAATGTTTCCATTTAGCAAATATATGTTTATTATTACAAATTGGGCAATTTAATAGTTGAAACTCTGACAATCGCAATGTTTCGCAGCAGAGTTGGATTATTCAGGTTGCACTCATGATGTTCTGATGGATTTATTTACTAGTTAGGTGAGCTCTAAAAGGCATTTGGTTTTACTGGATATCCTTTAGGGGGATCAGAAAACAAGGTCAGAAAAAGGTTTTCCTTATTCAGCTTGCATCAGGGTTTGTAGATATAACTAGACTAGACGTCAAATGGTTTGAGGGTTTTAAATATTTTTGCAAGGCCTTAAACATATTTTGCAGGCAGGGGCATGACTGAAGCTACAGTTGTTGGAGGATATTTGATGTGTTCTACCTTTGATATCTGCCTAATTATTAGTGAACACGGTGTGTTGTAAAAAAAAAAAAAAGACAACAAAGATGTCCCCTGCAGCTGTAAGAACTGGGGAAAAATGAATTTATGTTCTGCTCAACAATAATTATCACTTTTAATAACAGTTCATTTGGTAAACTGCATAGAATCCTTTTGACATTGGTAGTTTTCAGAGACATCGTTGTGTCCAAAAAAGCATCCATTCAAAAATTAATTAGTCTCGCCATGGCTCCAGCAGCACTGCGAGGGCGAGCTGCTTTAATTAACATTGTAAGAGCTTAAGTTATTCAGACTGTTAACTCTCTGTGATGCTGCAAAAAGCAATAAATGTACACGCTGTTTATCAAGTAAACACCTGCATAGTAAGGGCAACATTAATGCATGCATGAAATTGCACAGTGATTGGTCAATATTTATATAGACATTATACAGGCGTAAAATGGGGGTGGGCTGGTAAAATGTAATACAGTAGAACAACTTTCTTTGGTATAAGCAGTCATCTGGAGGCACTCAGAGATTGCAAACCAAGTCTGCACATGTTTTCAAACCTCCATTCCTCCTTGGAGAAAATCAATAAAAAGCCTTTTTTCACTGTGGACAGCCGGGAACACAAAAGGACCCCCGAGTAATAAAATTCATTCCCCGATGTTGCAGCTTCAATCTTGCTGCCTCTGGGAAGCCTCATTTATTGGTAAATAAAGTAAACATGCAGTAGCTTGGCATTTGCTTCTCTCCTTATGTCGGGGTCAGACTTGAGTTGATCTTTTCATGATTCTAATAAAAGAGTGGGAAAATTCTGCATTATTCTGTATGGTGATTTATTCCAAACAAATAAAGGGATGTGAAAACACCAAACCAAATTGATCTGATTAAAAAAAAATGTATTTGTATCCTTGATGAATCCTACGTTCACTGTGAATAACCTACTTCTTTATTTGGTCACAAAGTCTACACATTGCCAGTCATAAAGAATTAAGAAACCATGTAATTAGAACCATACTGAAAAAAGTAAATGGACCAAGAAATCTCGCAAGGGAAGTCATCTTTAAAGTGTTTAGTTACAGATGAAAAGAAATATTTTCAAGATCTATCAGTTAAGGGCTACTAATTGTCTTCTTGGGACCACAGTTGACCAGGTGTGAACCAATGAAATTAGCAAAGAGATTCCAGTCAGTGGATATTATTGTATAAAACAATAATGCAGTAGGTCTAGAGAACCCAAAATTACCCCTGAAACAATAAATAACTTTTTCGCATCCACCAGAAGTGAATCTGGGCAAACCTGCTATCAATAACTGTGTTTCCACTGCAAATGTGTTCAAAACTATATTGCTATTCTACTAATTTAAAAAAAAGCAAATGTTAACAGTTGCTGTATTTCTATTAAATAATGAACACAGTTAAAATTGCATGAGAATATATTTGTTCACACAATAACTCTGCACACAATATGCAATGTGAATGTATGAGATATATCCATATTAAGGCTACAGCTCTTTTTTTTTCAATTGAATTTAGTTTATTTATATAGCGCCAATTAACAACACATGTCATCTCAAGGGACTTTAAAGAGACAATTCAACCAGATCATACAGTCAAAATAACACCAAGATTTTTTACTTTGAGATCAATTTAAATCCTATCCTAATTAAGTGACTTAAGATTATTTTTCAAAGATCCTGATCCAAAGACTATAACTTCTGTTTTGTCTGCATTCAAGAGCAGGAAGTTAAAAGTCATCCAGATTTTTATGTCTTCTTCTCTAGTGGGCACCATCGCCCTCCAACGAATTCCTGTCTTCTTCTTTGTCTGCTTACAAAGTAGTAAGGTCCAGTTGCAGATCACATGATTGGTGTGATGCGAAAAAATTGTTTCCACTGCAGTTCTGCGAAACATAAGAGTTTTGTTACGATCAAAAAACCATCTCATGGTAATGTAAAAAGTTTTATTGAAAAACTTTTTTTTTTTTTTTTTCATTTAGTGAATTTATTTTTGTAATTACAGTTGGTGCAGTTTGATGATGACCAAAACCAACACTAAAAGATCCATCTAACATTAGAGGACAAAAAAAAAAGAGGAGAAAATGTAATTATCATAAAAAATAAATATTTTTTCAAAGACCTTTGGAAAATGTTCTGTGTAGTTATAAAATTATTTGGTCTATTTTCTACTGTCAGATTTAGCTTCTGCAAAAGGTCAATTAACATTAAGCATTTCAACACACCTGTAACAGGAAATGAGTGACTTTGAATGATTGGGTTTTAGTTTGAAACTAAACAAAAACCCAATTTGTTGTATATGCTTCTCAAACCTCTAGTCTTTTGCATCATTTGATCACTTAAACTGAGCTATTTTCTGCAAGTGTTTTCTTCCTGTTAAAAAGGAGTCTTTGTTTCCACTGTCTCCACATGCACGCTAAGTATGATGCATTCTGCAAAATCAGAGACTTGATGCAATCAGCTCGGTTAGACAGAAAACCTTTTTTTTTATTCATCTTTATTATGTTTTATTGAATTGGATAATATGAGTAAAATATACTGAACTGAAATGATTCTTTTATTAATTTGTTCCATTAAATATTAGTAATAGTTGTACTATTGATGTTTTCCACAAAAAAATTAATGGAAATCTTGGCTTGAACATATTTTGGATAAGATACTATTAAGCATCCTGAAGGTTTTTTTTCTTATTAACATAATGTTAACGGGATTTCTGTCATCTTTCTTCTGCAAAGATAGACAAGATCTGAAGGTCATTCTCAGAAAGATCCTCAGTGAAGAGATGAATGCACATCATTCCCATTTGCTGTTTCAGTCAATTTATTGAATATGCATCAGGCCATGATTCCAAATGCCTCTGCAGTACACTCAGAGGTAATTAAGCCGAATATGATCAACGATGGGGTGTTAAAACAGCTCAACCTGAGATGGTTGTTTAGCAGCTTGAGAAGAAGCTGCAGTTCTGCGAGAGAGGAGAGGAAAAGGCCAGCAGCAGATTAACGGTCAAGGTAGAAAATGTTGTTAAAGAGACCCATCAAGAATGCTGTAAAAAATAGCTTTTCACAGAGGAGTTTGAAACTCAGAATGCCCTTGAAGGCATCATTAAAATGCTGCCTCAAGACATGCTTCAGAAAGGTTTTAATCAAGTTCTGTGTTTCTGACATGAAGTTGGTTAAATATGTAGACAAACTGGAGTAATGCAGCCTATGTCATGCTATAATGTAATGCACCCTTAGGTGAAGGGACAGGTTTCCTGGTCTTATTACTCATTTTCGGTATTAAGAAGCAGAATAATTACAAACACTGCTTTTTTATTTATTTTCTTTTAATTTCCCTTATGCCATTCCTATTGTTTTTAATAATAACAATTTCTTAAAAGCACTGATCCCTTACCAAATTGCTCTCTAGGGAACTGTAAGCTTTAATTATGGAGATAATTCCTTCTTTGGAATCATTTCTAGTGTTGTTCTTCAAACACAAATGATTTTATATGTCAAGAAATTAGTCTGCTCCTTTATTTAGTCAAATTGCAGTTGAAAGATTTTTTTTCCTCAAGATGCAAAACATTTGGGAAATATACCTGCTAGCTTATAATATGTGTTTATCTCTTTTATAAAACTTGGTAACTTTTATGACCCCCTCCCATCAGGCCACTATCGATGGCTCAAGGACTAAATTACCAAGCTCCAATGGCAATTTTAAACCAATGCAGAGCTATTAGCCATTTTAGGAGATTTTTTTTTTTTTCTTCTTCTGTACCAATTTTGTAAAAAGCTTTCACACAGTAATGTGTTCCAGTATTGTGCTGTTAAAAAAGAGAGAAAATAAAAAATAAAAAAGTCCTTCTGCAAGTTTTCACTACTCTACATAGCATTTTTAAACTCTTCCCCTTTAGGAATTCCACTTGTTCTTCTGAGATGTCTTACTTTAATGCCCCATTGCGCATTACAATTGCAAGTAAACCCCTCCAGGACCTCAATGAACTATGCCAAGATTAAAAAGATTCTCTGGTCCATTTTGTGGCCCGACAAAGGTTTACACCAGCATTAAAGCTGATGCTGGCATTTTAACGTTTTTGTTTTTTGCATTGTCAGACAAGAATTAGCACTGCATCACAGCTAATAACTGTTCAAAGGTAAAATCATATCCAGTCAGCCAACATTTGCATTTTCTTTTAAAATGTATATAATCATAAGCTGTTTTTTTATTTTACTGATGGAACAAGTATGAAAAATGTTGTCAAAGACAGTTATACAATGATGGTACTTTGAATTTATTACACATTAAGGAATAGTGTCATGATTGGTTTTTTAGGTTAAACCCACATGCAGAACACAAACGGAGGCTGAGTAAAAGTTTAACAGAGTTTATTGAAGTTAGATTGATACAAGAACATGAACTGGATCAGGTACTGGTCCGGGTTGGGTTCACTGATGTCTTGAAGGAGTCCAGGCTTAACTTGTGAGGGAGGGAACCATTGGGTCCAGAGACTGTTGGTTCAGCAGAGTGCACAAGCAGCAGCAGCGTCTAGCTTCTGACTTTGAATGGCAGACCTTGATCAGAATTTCCAGCTCTTCTCTAAGAGCAGCAGGAGAAAATCCAGACTGGAATCTTCAGGTTTGGCTCACCAGGGCTGGCAGGCAGGTTAAGCTCACCCAGAGCTTCAGACTTGAGACAGGTTTCCTGTGAGCAAAGACAGAGGCAGATTAGAATCAGGTTTCTCACTTGAGATGACTTAGATTCTTTCTGGTAACAGAGGCTCAGGTTTGCTAACCAAACTAAGGTCAACACTGCGGCGTTGAAGGAAGGTCTGGCAGCTGCTTATGTAGGGAAGGTCTCCTGATGAGTAGACGAGCTCCAGGTGTGCTGGAGGGCTCCAGCCCAGGAGACCCACAGCGCACTCTGCTTTTGGAAGGTGGTACATCGCCAGATCCAAACAGTAACCCCAGTCCCTAACAGAAAACAAGAAACAGAAGAGGATCCTCGACGCCCTCTGGTGGGCAAGCCTCAGGATCCCAACAAAGCCCCCCCCTCAAGAGCGGATTCCAGACGCCCTCAGAACAGTCCATGAAAAAAAAAGAAGCAAACAAAAAACAACCCACCCAGGGTGGGCGGAGGGGGCACTAGGGCAAGGAGGGCCAGAAACAACAAAAATAGAGTCCAAAAAACAATCCACCCAGAGTGGGCGGAGGGGGAAACAGGCCAGGAGGGCAAAAAACAAAAACTGAGTCCGGAACAAAACACGATCCACTTACGGTGGATGAAAGCAAAAGAAATCCCAGACGATTTCTTAGGCAGAGTCTCAGGTGGCCGGCCGTGGGACCGGCAGCGGGGCAGAGTCTCAGGCGGCCGGCCGTGGGATCGGCGGCGAGGCAGAGGCTCCGGTGGCCGACCATGGGACCGGCGGCGAGGCAGAGGCTCCGGTGGCCAACCGTGGGGCCGGCAGCGGAGCAGATTCTTAGGTGGCCGGCTGCGGGGTCGGAGGCGAAGCTGGCGCTCTGGAGGTCGACCGCGGGGCCGGAGGCGAAGCTGACACTCTGGAGGTCGACCGCGGGGCTAGAACAGGTTCAGAGATCACCGCCGACTGCGGCTCTGGAACAGGCTCAGAGGTGACCGCCGACTGCGGCTCTGGAACAGGCTCAGAGGTGACCGCCGACTGCGGCTCTGGAACAGGCTCTGAGGTGACCGCCGACTGCGGCTCTGGAACAGGCTCTGAGGTGGCCGCCGACTGCGGCTCCTGGACTGGAACAGAGGAGACCGCCGACTGCGGCTCCTGGACTGGAACAGAGGAGACCGCCGACTGCGGCTCCTGGACTGGAACAGAGGAGCCCGTCGAATGCGGCTCCGGGTCAGGAACAGGGGAGCCCGCCGATTGCGGCTCCACCTCAGGAACAGGGGAGACCACCGACTGTGGCTCCCAATCAGGAACAGGGGAGACCACCGACTGTGGCTCCCAATCAGGAACTGAGGAGACCACCGACTGTGGCTCCCAATCAGGAACTGAGGAGACCACCGACTGTGGCTCCCCATCAGGAACTGAGGAGACCACCGACTGTGGCTCCACATCAGGAACTGAGGAGACCACCGACTGTGGCTCCACATCAGGAACTGAGGAGAGGAGCCGCAGGATCCCAACAAATAGAGAGACAAGTATGGACCTAAAAAGGAGCAAAGCTTTGTTGCTCCAGCTGTATCCTAGTGGAGTACACTTGAAAAACTTTTGTACTTTATTGACTGTCCCTTTAAATTAACTTTTTCTGAGCCTTTAATGAGAAACATTTCCTTTTATCTACAGATACAAAACTGAACCTATTTAAAAAAAAGGTAAAAGTGATGTATCCAATGAGATACAGCTAAAGCAAGATGGGAAATTGTAAATTTTAGAGAAAAACATCAACCTTTACATCCAAAACAATGATATTCATTTATCAAAATCTGTCAAATTGAGCTTAAAACAATATAATTACCTAAATTTAAACCTGACCATTCTCAGAGTATTTCATTAATAAAATGTTCTAAAACCTTTGTTTTATCAAATGTCCAATCTACAGAAAGGGTAAAAGAGGAGAAATTGTCTCCTATTTATAATAGATTAAATTTCATACAAGCTTATATATGAAACATCTCAACCCAACATACAAACTGTCGTCTTTTCAAGAGATATATAGCCCTTTTAGGTTCCATATTTAATCAATATACACTTATACTCTGCATGTGGACCTCTGAAGGCAGTTAAAGTTCCCAGAGCGCAGTGCAAGGACGTCACTGATGCCAGATGTGGTCTTAACATCTGACGCGACAAAGCAAGTTGTGTTACTGGAGCTTAGAGTCCCCTGGGAAGAAAGGATGGAGGAGGCTCACGTAAGGAAGAAGGCGAAATATCTTGAGCTGATTGAGGCGTGCAGATGCCGTGGACGGAGGGCTTGCTGTGAGCCAATAAATGTGGGCTGCAGAGGTTTCCTTAGTCAAACTGTGCATCGGGGCATTCAGGCTCTTTGGCATCAGGGGGTTGCTTGACAGCTGAAAGAGCCTCACGGTGGCTGTGGATGAAGAGGGGAGACGCACAAACTGGGGCCTGACCAACCCTAGTTGGGTTGCCCAGGCGAGGGTGTCCGAAGGTCAAAGGCCCGAAACACCCTATGACCCTGGGTCCTTCACTGATGATGTGCTCAAGGTGCAGCGTCTAGGTGTTTCAAAATCTACTGTCTACTGTTACAAAATATGGGTGAAAATGCAAGTCAAATGACGATGGAGATCGGATCTCTGTACATAGAGGGAAAATTCTTGATAAAACTATAATTAGGGTACTAAAATTATACCTTTATTTTTTGTGTATAGAATCATTTTGTTGGGGGAAAAATAAAAACTTATAGTCACTGCACATATTTTAGACCATTTATCATGCTTTGCTTTATGTAGATTGTATTTGCAGATAGTGAAGATGAGTCCAGAAAGGAATCTGAAAGAAAATGGCTCGACCTGAAAGGCTTAAACACTAGGGAAGATTATTTCTAGACCTGTCGCTGCTGGAGATAGGCACCACCACCCCTCATGACCCAAACTGGGATAAAGCGTGATGGAAAATAGACAGATTGATTGATTAGTTCTAGAATGAGCACATGTGAGAAAAACTGGACTGGACTGATACTAGCAGAGTGTGTACCGAACACTTCTTAAACAGTTAGTTGTTATTCATAGGTATTGTTTTAGAGATTTTATTATTTAAACAGATGTGGAAATTGCCTCCAGCACTAGTCAAAAACAAGTGAGGAAATTCATCCTTTAACAGCCATGCAGGACTTCCCCCCGTGTATTATAAGCCTGGAGGGCAGCCAGGGTTTACTCCCACCTTTTTGCTTCCTCAAACAATTGAAAAATAAACATAAGGGTAGTTTGTGCAAGGAATATCTATAATAATATTATTTGGCTCTGAGATGGATGCTTGCCTGGCTGAAGTATTGGTTGTTGTTGGCGCAGCCATCGCCAAAAGAGCTGATCAGCCGGTTTAAGATATGGCAAGTTAATGACACAGAGACATGGGTTTTGTTTGGCCTGCATCCGATCATTTTTGTAAATGAGCTGCTGCCATTTATTGATGATTGCACACCCATGAGAAGCCACGCCCACATTAAAAAGTGGATACCAGGATCAATTGATGCATGATTAGTTTTTTCTCTCTCAAATTAAGACAAATTAAGATCATACTGACAAAATAATTTTGAGCTTCCTAATAAATTTGGTGCGTCAACTGCCATTGTTCTTTCCACGGTACAGAGATTAGTACTACAATACTCAGATAAAAAACAAAAACAGTCAACCAAGCAAACAAAAAAATTTTTCTACCTACAAGCAAAAAGAACAAAAAAACAAAGAGCATTTTGTACCTACTCAGCCATGTCTGATATTAGATTTTTTTTGATGAACTAAAACAATGAAGTGAGACAACAAAGCAAAAACTGAAGAATTAGGTAAGTGGACACAATTTGTTTAAAATGCACTTAATAGATAAAAATCAGCTGGTCTTCATTTCTGCAGTAACATGTTCTTTATCTCTTTCTAAGCCGCTTTTCTTCAGCTCAAACATCTATAAGTCTCCCAGATGATCAGCAATGAATACAATCCTCAGTGGAATGGCATTTCACCAATTTTCTTATCAACATTATTTACTTACTTTAGGTTCTCACCTTGCTCAACAGACTCTTGCCTTTCAATGTTTCCTCCGTTCGGGGACACTCAGTCATCTGCTTCTAAATTAGGCTATTCCATGTCGCTGCCCAATTGCCCAACAGCATAAAGCTCTGATCACAGCAGTTTAACTATGTGAGGGCTTCAGCATGCTTTTAATTTCCAGTAAACTGTCAGCATAGACAAGGACATCATTTTCATGCTTTTCTGCAGCTTATTTTTAGTGACTTATCCATGCATCAGGAGACAAATGCGGCTTAATATTTCCTCTTCTACGATTGCTTAGTATTTTCTCTGACTTTATAATATTGTTTTTCTTTTAGTGACAAAAAAACAAAACAGCTGTCCTTTCCAATATTTATAGATCACAGTCTGTCCTTATTTTTCAATTTTCTCTTCTTTTTATCTGTTTCTTTTCTCTTTTCCTGGAACTCAGCTGGCTAACTGCATGAGCCGGGTGTAGGGCTGCTATCAAAGGTGCTCTTGCTAAACCTCCTGGGGTTCTGCTGGCATTACACACACTCACATGCACACACACAGAGCTAGATGGAAAAATGTGTGTATCTCCTTAATATTGCATGCACATCTGTGGATGCACATTATTACAAGAAGCAGCAGGTCACAAACAATAATTTACTCCATAATAATCCCGAAATTATAATGTTGCTTTTATTCTTATGTGGCTCTTCTCACTAAAGGATAATCTTATTATATGAAATCTCCTTGAGGATTTTCATTGAGTTTGGGGAAAGGTGGTGGTACAAATTTGAAACCTTTCCCATGCTGCAGGTTTTTAAATTGAATATGCAACTCATGCAAAGTTGTGTGCTTGCACAAAGGAAGCTGTTTCTAATAGGTTTAAAAGCAAATACACCGGGTTCAAGAGAGCAGTCCAACATTACTCAATTCCAGCAGCCAGCTGAGTACTTGTTGCAGTTGGTGAACAGGTATTTCCCCAGTCATTGTGTAGAGTATGTTATGTAGCAGTGGGAGAAAGAACCCAAGTGATTCTCCAGCCCGGATTTACCGGCAGACTAACAGAGGAGTGGAGAAGTGGGCTTAGGTGAGTCATTCATCAGCACTGCATTAACTGGGGAGACAATTTCAAGGCACGCTGGGAGTCCATGGAGATGTGTCGCGCAGAGATGGGTTTGCATTAATTCTGTCTGATTTCAGATTCTGCTCGATAAAGGATTTCATGAATATATTTATTCATTAGCTCAGGGGTGCCCCCAGCAGTCTTAAAAAATCTGTCTTTATCCACAGAAAATCTAATTTTTTTTTACTTTAAAGTAACACATCTACAGTTTTATAACCTGTGCAGGCATTAAAGAAGCATTAAAGATAGTTACTCATTTTTAGATCAGAAGTTTTTACCAAAAACTAGCAACTGTTTAACAGAAAATGTGCCATTTTGGGTTTTCTAATGTACTTTTGAACAATTCAAGTGACTTGTGGGATGTCCTCCAGGGAATAAATCAGTAGGATGATGTTAACCTGGAATGTCACACTGGATAAAGCATGACCTTACCTAAAATTCAAGCTGCGTTACCTGGAACCAACTGTTCAGGAGAGTGAAGGAAGGCACATGATTTATTTTGCATCAGATTCACGGCTTTTGGAGCAAGAGTGGATATAACCATTTTAGGATAGGAAAGATGATTTTGAGTACACCGCAAAAAATCTAAATAAGCAATTTTTTTCTTAGAAATTTGTCTTGAATTGAGGAGGCAAGTGAGACACTTTGCCAATGAAAAAAGACAATTTACAACTAAAATAAGAAAAACAATTGCAATGTCTTATTTCAAGAGCATATTATCTAATTATCTTATTTTAAGAAAATAATCATTCAATTTGCAAATTATCTTATTTACCTATTCAAAATTATTATTAAAAGTAAATATACTTGATTTAATATATTTCTAGATTGTTATTACAGTGTAGTAACTTTTAAATAGTCAAAAAAGAATGCAGTCTGATCGATGTTTCATGAGACCATTACATGTTTTGATAATTTAATTCATCATTAACTTCTCTAAATTACATGCATAGGTTAAAAGAGATGCTATCTCAGGTAATCTTCAGCAATACACTTCAGTTGAAGGTTATTATAATTTCATGCAGAAAAATGTTTATTTCTGCAGTTTTTGTTAGCCTGTGTCAAATAAAATCCAATTGGCTTCATTTGAAATACTCCATGCAACCTATAATTTATTGAACAGGTGTGTTTTAGTCACAGTTGTTGATAAACATGTTACCAAGGAGCATCAAAACGCAAATCTAACTCGCATAGACGACATAAACGCAAGTATTTGTTGTTAGCGGAACCACAGGGTTAAAAGCCTGGCTGGCTTAGGAAGACATCTGGGCCTCCAGATGTGTGATGAGAATGGAAAACTCATCTGTTTCACTAGGCCTGCTCATCCTCGCCTCATCCCGCCTCAACCCAACTGTGACAGTGCGGCTAATTACCGAACCTCCGATCCCACACAGACGGCTGACAGTCCTGTTAGGCTCCGATTTACGCTTTTAATTAGATCTGGCATATCGGCATCATCTGGGTCATACTAAGTATATTTGGCTGTCTGCAAGAACGTGGAGCTCAGTTGGATTTAAGATGAACTCCAACAATCATTTTTATCTCTTTGTTAATAAAAGAAACTTCCCTTTAGTTCATTTGCATTTTGATAATACATAATACATATCTCTCTCAACAGTTTGCAGCTGAACACAGTGATTTATGTACCATCCTTGACAAGACAGTTAAGACATCTTTTTAACTTTACAATATTGACCTTAAGTTTACAAAGAGGAGTATCTAATACCTGAGGCTTAAAAGTCTGCTTCATCTGACCCCAATCCTGCTGTAGCTCATATTTATTGCACAGACTAACTTCAGGTGATGTGTTGAATGCTTGATTTTTAAAGGATTAATTTTTAATACAAACTAAAAAATAGATTAGTTTGTAACTAGATGTCTTAATGTCACATATCCAGCAAATCTTATTTCTTACCAGTTTTTTTTAACCATAGATAATTGGTTTACATTGGACTTGATGACTTTTTCTGTCCTGACTGCTAATGCAGAGTATGGTGGGTGTGGCTACTTTACTGAATCAGGTCAGATCTGACCTACAATAGGGGAAAAACAGATAAACTGTTGATTTAATTTTAATCACCCCCGTGCAGAGCACAACAGATTTAACATGAAGAATTATAAATGCGGTGAATGCTTTTGCATTTTTTACAAAGACACAGAGGCAGAAGATGTCAGTGCTAAAGAGTGGAGGTAGATAAGAAAAGGCACCTTGACCAAGCCTGGAAACAGTCCAGCCATGTCTTCAAAGGAAAATTACAGAAGTGTGGGACAGATTCAAGCTCTAGACAAGACAAGATCCAGACCACAAGGGAGAGAAGGTCCATTACTAAACAGTTTCTAACCACATCTTTGGCTTATGGCTTCAAAACCCCTTTACTGACTGCAACCAAACAGATTCTGCCACCACCCAGCAGCCAATAGATCCCTGCAAAGTCAACGAACAACTCCAAACACAGACATCCACCATTGGTCAACTCTAATAAAGGCTGACCAAAGCAAAGTTGAGAGCTCCAAAAAATCCTGCAAACCTCAGAAGAGGAGCCAAAAAGGATCCTCAAAATATGAGCCAATTTCAATTGTTTCATCCAGACTGTAGCTGAGGAAGAATGAAATAATAAACACAGCTATAATGATGCACACATTTCCATATAAACTCAATTTCTCATTTCAGTACTTGAATGTTTATGTAAATGCTAAAATATTAAATATATTTTATTTAGCAGCTGTATATTTGTTGATTGAATTGATATTCTTTGAGGTTGGTGGGGAATTTTAAAACTGATCCATAAGAATATATAAATATTCATCTCATTATCTGTTCATCCTTTAACATTAGATAAATAATGCTGTATACATGAATACACTATACAATAAAGTGTACTAAAATATGAAGAAAAAATGCATTTTGTGCAGTTTTTATCTTAGAGGAAAAGAAGATAAAACCATATCTAAATAAATTAGGAACTTATTTTCAGTGTTCTCCAAACATATTCCTGCCCAATTAAATTGCTCATATTTTAGCATTAAAGACCAATCTTTTAGTAGGAAACATAGAATTACCTCCTGCGGTGTGGGATAGGGGTTTAAAAGATGGGATGACAAGGGTCTCAGCACAATCAACCAACTCTTTTTAGGAAAAGAATTCAAATCATTCTCTCAAATCTAAGAACAATTTGGCTTCCCATCAAATGGTTTATATAAATACCTTCAGATAAGACATATCACAAGTCATAAAGAAAGAAATTTGGTCAGAAAAAAATCTAATTGAAATAGAAGAGTACTTAAGTAGCGTTAGAGAAGCGCTTCCTAACCAAAAAAACAACCCATATCTAATATATAGAAAAGGTTGTTAATTGACACTTTACAAAACATGAAAAAAAAAGGAAAATGGAAATTAGAATTAAATGTTATAATTGAAGATTCGACATGGGGGGACATATGTTCCGGCTGTAGGGGAATTAGCAGCCAATGGAGGAAAGAATTTGACTGTAAAGTGAAGATAAGATACTTTAATACTCCCTTTATTATATCCTCATTCATGAAAAATCCCAGTTCTGCATTATGTTGGCGAAATTGTAAAAATACTGGATACAACACACACATTTTTTGGAATTGTCAAATAATACGATGACTTTTGGACAATATTAAAAAGGAAAGTGAGAGAATATTGAGAGTAAATGTCACTTTTCGTATTTTGTTTTTGTCTTTACATCTTCTACTTAAGTTTATGTCAGGGAATTTTATGTAAAGTATTAAAATGGTTATATATATATAAATGGTTATATAATATATATATAAAAAAAAATTATTTAACTAGCACTGTGTTTGATTGACAAACACAAACTAGAATATCCTGTTTTAAACTTTAGCTGCGGCTTATCATCTTTAGCTAAGACGCACAACAAATAGTTTAATTGTATTTTTCAGAGCACTTATAGTAGCTTGGTGTCACTCTTTGCTAATAATTTTAGTTTTAATTATAATTATTGTCATTTTATTTAACCTTCTCCAATGCCCTCCTTGGTATCAAATACAGTCTTTATCTTTTAAATGTATCTCCAAATTTTCCCCTGGCAAGCAGCTCTTCAGAATTTATTATTCAGAGGTGGCAACATCATACTATGGGGATGTTTTTCTTGAGCATAGGAGGTGTGATTTGAAAAAGCCCAGATCTAAACTTTAGTCTCTCCGCATGACTTGGAACACATCACCCTCTCAATGATGCACAGTGAAGGCAGCATTATGCTGGTGGGATTCTCTTCTTTGCAGCAGAGATTTTGCAGTAAAAAAAAAATAAATAAAAAATAATGTTTATGAAAAGTAATAGTTTTAAATGAGTTTATTCTTTAACCATTTTTTCCATCAGCAAACAGACAAGCATACAAAAAAGCTTCCCAACATCTTCGGAAAAACTGAGGAATTACTCTCCTTTTAAGGCAGCAAAGCTTGAAGGAACGGTCAAAGTGGGTTCTGATGTTCTGTGCAACAAAACAAACCGAAAAAAGTTTGTTTTCCAATGATGATTAACTGCTTTGCTGGGTGACATACTACTTCTAAGCATGTATTTGTACAAATCTTGTCAGGAAAACCACCAAAATGGGGTACAGAACGACACATAAAAACTTGGTGTGAGAGAAGCACTTTGGAAATCATGGATTATTAAGGCTGGATGCAAAAAAAGGCATAAGGATCCCAAAACCACTTTAAATACATTTTGCTGTAAATAAATGACACAATTAGAGGAAAAACAAAAAACAGCTACAAAAAATGTTCTAATTCTATGTCCTTCAATTGGTCTGCCATCCTTGACCGAGAAAATATGGTTACAAATAATAATAATAATAATAATATAAAACAGATTCTCCAGTTGTAAAAAGGTTTTGACAGCAAACAAGACAATATTCATACCCTGCTTTTTTCTGACAAGGAATGAAAAAACATTTTTCCTTTTGTTATCCATTTGTTACCTATGAATGTACCAGTTTAATGCCCTGTCCGGTGTCCAGAACAGCTGGAGGGAACCAGGCCAGTTTACACCTCCTAAAGCAGCGCAGAAACACGCTGCACAACCAGAACAGGTTTAAGCCGCAGCACCAGTTGGAGAGGTGGATCAGTGGGTAGGTGGCTTTGGGGAAATGGGTTTTCCAGTGCTTGGCTACGTCGCTCCCGGTGGGAAGGTGAAGCGTGTAGTCGCTCCAGCGTTTCGACACGCCGTACGCCGCCGTCACCGCCCTGCCCTTCTCAGTCCACTGGGTGTCACTGGCTGGGTTGCAGTTGAACTCCACCCATTCAGAAGTGAAGTCACCGAGAAGGGGGATGTTTCCGCTTTCTGGGTCGAGCCTGCAGAGCGGAAGCTCGGCCCCTTGCACCGCCATGTAGATGCCGTCCACTCTGCGCACTTCTTTGACCCACGGGAGGGAGTTCTCAGTGTCCAGGACGACGATAAGACGGGAGCCGTGGCCGGCGTTCTTCTCCTTCCAGATCTCTAGCAGCTGGTTCAGATGCAGACTTTCTCCTCCTTAAGAGGGGATGATAAGACAAAGGGGGGGCATGTGAATACAAAACAAGACAAGATCATGCATACAGTGCTGCAAACAAGTTTCTGCCCAGCTACAGATGTCTTCGGTTTTTTTCCTCACACTAAAATGGTTCAGATCATTAATCAAACTTCACTTTCAAAGAAAGAATATAAGATATGATTTTCAAATGATGATTACATTTAATAAAGTGAAAAAAACAGGCTATTAGTGCTACATCAAAAGGCTAAGATAAAAATGTAAGTGGAAGTTGTTGGGGACGTGTGTTTTGTTGCATTTTGTATAAAATGAACACAGCCTTTCAAAAGTAAAAAAAAAAAATTATACCCAGACTTAAACATGGTGGTGGTGGTGTAATGATTTTTGCTCTGCAGTTGGATCTGTTTGCTAGTAGCATTAAGAAGCATGAGCTACATGGACAGAACAAACACCAATGAGGCACCAACCTGCCAGACTCCAGGCCCCGGTGCCTTTCTGAGAGTGTCCGCTATAGAAAATCAAATATGTGTCATGGCGTGGGCCGTCCGCCGTTTGGAGCTCCATAAAGCTGCGGAGCTTGTTCTGCACGGTCTCCAAGGTAACGCCGCTGGTGGAGTAGTCGCAGCCGAACGTCTGGATCATGTGGCGCGAAAAGAGGCACTGCATGTCATTTAGCATGGCCGTGGAGCGTTGATTCAACTCCTGCACAAGCTCAGGTGGTAGGAGAGTGGGCTGGCTGCTGGCACTGGGGGTAAAGGGAGAGATTAGGATTTAAAAGAAGCGATTTGGTGAAAACGACCAAAAAGACAGGCTGAAGAAAGCATAAAAGAGGTTTTGGGCGTATGTGACACAAAGCTCTACTGTAAAGCAACAAGAACATGACAAAGGACACATTCAACAAGTCAAGGCTATCAGGCATCCAGGTCAGCCATATATTTTCTTTCCTATCTAAGGGCCCTGATGTTATTCATGGCCAGGCGGAGGGCTAAGTCATACATCACACTTACAGATCTCTCCATACAGGAGCCAAAATAATAAACCAGCAATCTCCCAACCTACCCTGGCAAGGACGTGAAAATGTTTATCTAAATTAAGTGAAAAGTCTTTAAATCTACGGAAAACCAAATTATTTTTGCGAAGTTTGATAGTGCATGAAACTTCACATTTTGTAAGTTTACAACAACAAAATCTGCTTCATTTATGTTTTAATGTCATTTAAGGACTATATGGAGGTGGCTATGTCATGCTGTAGAGATGTATTTCAGAATCTAACAAAATCTAACAATGGTTTGTCTCTGCAAAACACAATCACCCTGGTGACAGATATTACTAGCATCATTGTGGTGTGGAGATACTTGGCATGCAGGCGCTTGTTAAAATGTTTAAACAACAGATCTGAGAGTGACATGCTGCATGATTTACAGATCCAACCAACCCCTGAAACCCCCTTTTTAATCATTTCAGAACGTGCCTTTGAGGGGCTGAAGGGAGTAACTTCAAGATTCAGACAGCATCTTCCCCTGACATCTCTTTCATCTTAAAAAAGAAGAAATTAATAATCCCACCCTTTTCTCCAAAGCCCCCTCACAGCTTCATCTGCTCTTCTTTCTCAAAACAGTTCCTCCTTTCTGTTGTCTGTCCCTTGCCTCCAGTACCTTCCCCTCAGTGCTTAAACCTCACATCTCTCTCTTCTTTTTGTTTCAGTGAACTTGTGTCCCCTTCCCTTACCCCTTTGATCTTCCTGAGAGGGTGTTGTCGTTATGAAAGCATAATCTTCAGCCATCACAGCTGATTATTTATTGCTGGATTCTCATCGTGCCCTAAGTGTTCTCTACAGACTCCCAGAAACAACCTTGAGTTGAGTCTAAATGTTCAGAAAGCCGAAGCGTTCTCTAAAAAAACAACCATGTATGTGATGCTTAGCCTCTTCTGACTACCTGTGCAATATTAATTATACAATTTATATAACTAGCTAATATAATAAATATATTAGCAGCTTTTTGAATCAAAGTGTGCTGCAGCAGGTTAATGTTACTTGTATAGTAACACCAGAAATAAATTCAAAGTCAATATGCAAAAAAAGCCTTTTTTTAAATTTCTTTATCTTTGTCATAGTATAATCCCACACTGAAACATTTTAGAAAAATCCAACATTTATTTTGAGTATTTTCATTCAGAAAAAGGAAGGGCTCTTACTCAAGCACTAAAACACAGATCCAATGGGGAATAGCAAGACAAACAGGCCCACAGCATCACAGATCCTCCTTCATACTTAAGGGCAGATTAGACTTCTGCAAACGCTCACATCAAATGCCGCTTGGTTCTAGTCGCAAACCAGTTCTGCTGGTATGCTTCTGCACCGTCGGTCTGGAATTTCTAGGGATGCACAGCAGTTTCCCGTAAAAGCAGAAGGGGGAGCCTATTCGAGAACTCGCAAGAACTTTAACGGATGGTCAGGAGAACTTCGGCGGTGCCGGCGGGAGTGTTTATATTCCAAAACAAAAATGGTGTGTCTGCAAGATATCACGGTCACAGAGATGGATCTAGAGTTGCTAGACATCGAAGAGGAACAGGTTCTGTCAATGGAGCGAATCTCCTCGATTAACCTTTCGTCATGGTTGTCCATTGTAGTTGTTCCTCGGTTTCTAAAAATGGCGTGCTCCGGCATCAAATCAAGGACAACCACACAGATAGCCGGAAAGACATATCAAGGACCAATCACAGCTGCTTTTTGTCTGCGCACTTCCGCTTGAGGTCTGCGCGGGTTTGCGACTGTTCGACGCATAGTCAGGATATTTTTGAGGTGCGTGACGACAGTTGCAGAGCCTCTGCGCTGTGGGCGCGGACGCGCACAGAGACAGATTTGATGGTTGCAGAGGCTATGCGTCAGAAGCATAAAGTACAGGAAATCAAATTTACGCCAAGCTCAGCTAAATGAAAATCATGTAGAGTTGCAAATATTACATGGCCTTTAAATAAAATCTACCTTATTCTTCTACCTGTAGTAGAAAATCAGTTGGCATTTTAAACAGTTTATTTGTATTTATAGTTTTTAAAATAAGGACAAAACATGACAGTTTCATAATGAGGAAGCACTGATATCAAATTCCATTCTATAGGATATTTCCTGACTTTCCATGCGAATGAAGAGCAATATAAATCTATAACCATTTTTTGATACTTTTATGTCATTTATACTATATTTAAAACCTTTCGTTGGCACTTTAAAATTTTTAGTCACTATTAGGAGCCATTGTAGAGGGAAAAGAGCAGGCTTTTAGCTAGCAATGCATACAGCCGTACAATGTACAGCCTTTAAAAAAATAGAAAAATTGTATGCCCGTTTTTCCTCCTGGAAACAACAAAATTTGACAAGCAGTAGATGGTGGAGTTGAAAAAATTTAACTTTTGCTCCTAACCGTGCCACATCAACCAATCAGAGAAGCTGATCTTTCAGCTGGCAGAGAGACGGACATTGTTGCTGATGTAGAGCACTATGATCACTCCACTAAAACTGTTTATTAACGCATAAATTAACTTCAAATGTCAAAACCTGCCGGCAAAATACGTTCACTTTTATTATTCTGGTGTCTGCAGTTTGAGCCCCATACACGAAAAACGGTAACATCTACTTCCAGCCGCGATGAACAGTAGGGGAAAATTCCCAACAAAATCCCAGCGTGAAGCAGCTGCTGCTGGATTCCCAGTGACAGCGCACCTCACAGCGAAATAATATTTTAAGACAAGATCATAATCTTGATGAACTGACTGCACAGAAGATGTTTTAGGTGGACCTTCTCACAAAAAAATATTATAATACTGCTTCTTAACTACTGATCACAGCAAATATAGCAAAGCTGCTCTCTACCATTGAACACAAGAGCAGCATAAGTATTAAGACACATCTGGACACGCGCTTCAGGAGCATCAAAGATGCTCTTGAGGCGCGTCTGACCTTAATGTGTACAAGCATCAAAAATAAAGCAGCAGGCGCTTTTTGCTGCTCAAACCGCAGTGTGAACGTAGCATTACAATTTCTGATTGTTTGAAATAACCTATGAAGCATAATATTGAACCTGAATATTATCTCATCTCCACCTCTAGTCAAGCACACATAATTCCCACAATCAGGACAAAAGTAGTGTTGTAACAAAGACAAAATTGAGCTGCATTGCGCCTCAAAATGCAGTAAATAATGTTTCTGAATCTAAATTTCCACATTTTCCAGTGGAGGATAATCCAGGACACTCTTACTCTGCACAAAGCCTAAAGATGTGATACACCAAGGTGTATACCCTATGAAACATTGCTACCTAATGGCCCCTAGTTTAGTACAAAGAGAGAACATACAATAAGAAACAGCTGACAAGAACATAAAATAAAGAAGACCACACTCCGCTACATAAACAGTATCAATCCTTCAAGTAAGAGTTTTTGCATCTTCAGTTTGCCAGTCGTTTAGAAGGATGCTGGATTTTGGTAAGGGTGGAAGTCAAATAGTTCATCTTTTATGCTATGTTCACACTGGACGCAGCAGGGGCAGCAAAATCGCGTCTTTGCTGCTTCATTTTTGCTGCTTGTACCAGTTAGTTCTGACGCGCGGCTGAAGCAGCTTTGCTGCTCTGGCTGTGTGGTGCAAAAGTGTGTCTGACGCGCGTTGGGCGGAGCTTCACTGTCCTTTCTTTGCCTTGCAGCTATATTTGCTGTGATCAGTGGGAATAAAGTAGTTTTAATATGTTTTTATGTGAGAAAATCGACCTGAAACCTTCATCAGTGCAGTAAGTTCATCCAGATTACCATCCTGCCTTCCAATATTATTTCTGTCGGAGCCGCTCAGACCCCCACATACCAGCGGAGCGCTGTCAGTAGGAATACTTCAACAGCAGCCTCTGGCCGGGTCGCCTCCTCGCGGTTCACCGCGGAAGCTGGTAGGTGTTTTTCATCTAAATAATCCAAACTACAGGCACCAGGATAATAAAAGCAAACATATTCTGTCGGCAGGTTTCAGCATTTTAAGTTAATTTATGCGTCAATAAACTGTTTAAGAGAAGTGATCATAGCGCTCTGTATCATCAGCGCTGTGTCTCTCTCCCTGCCAGCTCCCAGATCCGCTTCTCTGATTGGTTGATGTGACGCGTCGAGCAGCAAAAGTTAAATTTTTCCATCTCGAGCAGCAGCGCGTTTGCGGCGCGTCAAGCGCGTCAGATGCTTAAACGCTCCCAACGCGCTTCTTCAGCTTCTCAGCTGCGCTGCGCCTGCTGCTCAAAATGCGCTGCGGGACCTTTTGCTGCGCCTTGACGCACGTCAACCATTGACTTTGCATGTAAACTCACTGCTTCTGCTGCGCCTGCTGCGTCCGGTGTGAACGTAGCATTAGAGTCCAATCAACATTTTGAAAGGATCAAAAAAAGGGAAAGAAAATTTGATCAATCAATTACCTGTAGTAAATGGTGGGTATCACCAGTGCGTAGCCAGCACAGGTTCCTCCCAGGCAGCTGCCAAGCTCGTGGAACAGGCTGTGTGTGAGAGACTCCAAAGGCAGCACCACCAGCAGAGCGCTGAGGAAGAGACCGTTGTAGGGCTGCAAAAAACCAAACATGCCGTCACTTTTGTTTACCACAAGCAGCTCGCATCAAGATAATCAGACTCAGTTAACTGGTGCTGACACATAATGAGGCAGAAGCACAGGCTGGGACTGACAGTGTTATTATGGAAGGGTAAAAACATGACAGGCCGACTTAATGGAGACAGTGTTGTGTTACAGTGAAGATAAACAGATAAACATGACTGTAGTTTTATAACGGTTAATACGTCTTAGCACTTAAGCTGTCTTGGAGATGCTAAATATTAAGGCTTACAGGTTTTGACCTACATTTTAAGTTAGATATGAACATGAGTTATATTTAAATGAGGTAAGATGGTGGATCCTGAGAAAAATAGAAGGATAAACCAACAAATATCCTTAATGAAAGGTTCTGATAAAGAAAAACTCTCATAATAGGAAATAATTACAAGAGATCATTTAAATAGTGTTACCAAAAAATAGGAAAACTTTTTTTTTTTTACACTACTGAATGTGTTCAGCGTTTGCAAACATCTTGAAATTCTTTTACTCACTTTTTATTTATTCTCAAGGTTTTGTGGCATTAATGGCCTTTGGAAGACATGCAACAAAGATCTAAAGGTCAGGAATTTAACCCAGGATGCCCGCATTAAAAACTGATAATATTTGGACTATTCTGCTTTTGATTCTAATGGGTTAAGAAATGCTCCTTGTTTTGTAGAAACTTTTGAAGCAGAACTCATGAGTAGTTTTGAGCCAAACAACAACAATAAAATCTTATTCTACCTTTTAAAAAGTCAACTCTTTCAAATACTTTTGACTAAAATAGCTTAGCAAAAAAAAAAAAAAAGGAAAACCTGCTCAACCCGTTTGTAGCTGAAACTGTAACAAATCTTTTCCAGATGAATGTTAAGCCATATATGCAATCTATGACTAAAACAGTCAACCAGTTTTAACTGGTCGACTTTGTAACACATTTCCTGCATTTTTAAAGTAGCTGAAATCATATCACTACAAAACTCCAAAAAGCACAGCTGTAATAAAGTGAATAAAAAATATGCATGTCTTAAATTAGGACTTGTGCCCACGGGACTCTTCCAAGGTAAATGCTTAATAAGGCTAAATACGTTATTGCTGCTCTTTATGCAAGTAGATGAGGATATTTAAGAGCTAATTAAATTTGCTCACATAAGCAGCTCAGTTTGGGGAACAAGATAAAATTATGTGCACACACTTGTGCTCTTCAGATGTTTTAAAAAAAACAAATCACAAACAATTTGACCAGTTTTTATGTGAATAGTAAAAATAGAAACTTGATTTTTTACAACCAGTATCCTACCTGCCAGGACACAGCTCCCAGTATAACGGTTGACAGCAGACTAAAGAAGACGAGGCGTTCTGAAATAAGGCAGAAGTGTCGAATGCCCCTGGAGGCCATGACCTGATCCAGACTACGTCTACTTGACGGATGGGCCCGCCAGGCATTCTGGCAGTCGGTCAGCTTAGTGTGGAAGCCCCAAATTGTGATCAGCAAAATTATGTGGCAGATGGCCCAGAAAAGGCCGAAGAGGCAGAAGCCAGGGATCACCAGATACCAAAGCTCCAAGTGGCCAAGCTGTCAAAGACAAAACAATATACAAATTCATTAAATAAATACATATAATATACAGGGAAATATAATAAAAAAATGGATTTTGTTGCTTTAAAACCACAAACGTCAGTGTGTTTTATTATATATATTTGCAATAGTCCAACAATGTAAGTATCAACTCTGAAAAGGGAGGTTAATGATATGTTTTTTTGTTGTTGTTGTTTTTACAAATAAAAATGTCAATGTGTGATTTATGTATCCATTCAATCTCCTTGTGTGAATCACCTTGCTACTACAGAAAACGTTTTTACCGAAAACGTTTTACTACAGAAAACATGTTTACCAGCTTTGCACACTAAAAAGAACTTTAGAGGTACAGTATAAGGAAGTGGGGTAAATACTAAAGTAAACCATATTCTTTTATTTAATCAAAAAAATGTTAGAATGAAAAAAACAAACAAGTACAAATAAAAACGTGTAACAGATTCCTGTCAGTTTATATGTAAGGAACAAATTTTGTTTATCACAGAAAAAAGCGATTGCACTGCAGCTTGTGAGCTGAAACATGGCAATGTATGGAAAACGTTCAGAGGAGATAAATAAAAAAAGCTGCATTAAGTCTGTTCTTCATGCTTTGAAATCATTTTCTTTTTGAAATTTGATGCATTTACCTTTAAGGCAGCAAAGACAAAGAAGAGCAGCTCCATGAGGGATAGAGGAAAAAGGGACAGCCTCCTCCAAAACTTCCCTAATGAGAGCACTGGCATCCAGCGCTCAGTGGGCCCGAGCCCGCTGAAGTACACATCCAACACCGGCTCACAGAGCTGCCTGCCTAGGAAGCAGCCTAAGGCAAACGGGTTAGCTTGGATGCTTAAGGCCTTAAAGAACACAAGGGAAGTAACCAATGCAAAGCAAATCAGGTTGGGGAAAGCTAGAAGTGATTTCATCCTCAAGTCCACAATGAGAGCTCCCAAGGCCACCGCCAAGCCGACAATGGCCGCCGACTTGTTAAGAGGCATGGTGGTGCTAGCGATTGCAAATCCCAGCAGCTCCAGCCACTCAGCTGACGTCAACAACATAGGTTTGTAACTGACTGAGTGGCATATGCGCTCAGTTATAGCCCAGACAGCCTTCATCACCACGCTGGCTACGAGGAGATAGTTGGCGACAAGTTCTGTAATATTAGAATCCAAGGCAGGGGTGTTGAGGAAGCACAGGAGTCCAAGCAGAAAACCAAACCACAGGTGGAACAAGCTGAGGCTGGCCTTCTCCATGGCAAAGTAGTAATGGAGAATGCTGGCGATTCCTAAGACGAAGAGGCCGAGGATGAAAATGACCAGGATCATGGGTTCGCTCGTCACATCCCAGCGCACGTACATGCCGACACATACCGCAACAAGGAGGTTGATGCTGGACAAGTAACCCAAGCAGCACACAGACGTAAACACATCCACCTCCTTTGGTGCTGCCTTGACTGTCAGCTCCTCTTCCTCCTCATCCCGATCCATGGTGAACTTAAAATCAATTTATCCAAACAGAGCCGGAAAACACCAATGTTCAGTTTTAGGCTTTCGTTCCCAAAAGACTTTTACTTGAGGATGGTGCCTCATGCAGGCACTCCACAAAATCAGCCCCTATGAATAAAGAAAATGGAATAATTACAAAAACATCAAATGTATTTAATCGTTATGACATGAAGAGGATCCAAATACTTTCTATATGTTCAATTACCCATAAAATTTTATGAGAGCAGATACTTCTTATATATTTCCTCAAGTATTTTTTGCTTAATTTCCAAATTTGAAACAAGAATGCACATTGATTTTGTTTTAGTTCTGTTACTATACTAATGTTTCTTTAAGTAGTTTATCTAATTAGGATGGTTCCTCTTACAGGATGAGGCAAATATTTGGGAATGGAATGAGAGCTTGATCTCAGAGCTGAACTTAACTGTAATGAGGGGCCACTCCAACGAGATGTGAGCCCGGTTTGTAAGCGCTACCATCTGTAACCTAAGCAACTTCTCTGATATAATAATTGAACTTTATAGATCTTACATTGGAGAAATTTACCTGCGCATTTAACCCGTCCCCTTGGGGAGCAATGGGCTGCCATCGTGGGGCGCCCCGGGGAGCAATCAGGGGTTAAGGGTCATGCTCAGAGGCTTGAATTCAAAACCTCAAGATTCCAAGCTCTATGCCCTAACCACTAGACCGCCACTCCCCCTCCATCTGATCTGAGCAAGATTACAATTTCTGTCAAAATCTGTTGTCATGTCTCTTGGTTATTTAATACATATAAATCATGAGGTATTTTTTTAAAGAGATTGCCCCAAGTGATCCCTCTCAGGAAAAGAACCGGAGAGAGAGAAAGCTTCAGGGTGTAAACTCAGAGCTTTCTATAACAGTTTCTTGTGGCTGTTTTGAATGCTAGAAAATATACTTTACAATAATAATACAATTAAAATCCTTTTAATTTAGCTGTAAGGCTCTATCTAATTAAAAGACTGAATATTCCTTGCATATGTATAAAAAAAAAACAATTAAAAAACACTAAATAAATAAATGACTAATTTTTTCAAAGCTTTTAACTGTTTTCTACACACCAACTATCAACGTCTAAATGTTGAGTTTCTAAGTCTAAATCATTACTTTGAATGTTTGATTTATATCTTTGTATTTATAATAGAAATAATTATTATATGGAGTTTTTTTGCATGTAAACAACACTACAAGGTTAGCAGTAAAAAAACAACATTAAAACAGTAAAATCAAAACTAATACTGTCCATTAACATGTCTCAAGCCTTTCCATTTCATCCAAACCCAGAATAAAAGTGTAAATTAACTGTTTAATGATCAGTTTATTGACACTTCAACTTTTTTATTTCGGATCTGAATCTCACTGACAGCTGATAATAAACTGACTTAAAACCAGCGACAAAAAAAGCTGAACGTAAGGAAATAGATATATAAATAACTACTAGTAGTATGTAAATGGTCAGCATGACAAGCAAACTGTTTCCCCCGCTGTCAGTTTGTGGCGATGTGGCACTTACTGAAGCTCAGAATTTTGCTAACAACGTTAGCCTCATCCACTAACTTCACGTTTATTCATGTGCACATATTTAACGTCTGAAAGCGACAATATGTACCTCTAAAACCATGAAAACTACAGCAGTAAAAATAAATGTATTAAACACATATTAATCAATAAAAAGTAGCTTACATATTCAGTGTTAAACTGTCAGAAGCAGCACTTCCTGGATTCTTGAATCTACGGAATCTCGCTAGGGTAAAAATGCTCGTGCTTTCGCCTTTTTTTATTAAGCCGTTGACATTTGCATAAAAAAATACTCTCGGAGAGGATGACAAAAGTTTACATGAACAGATGAAGATTAATTACGATAAAAAAAACAAAAACAAAACAAAGTAAAGCAAATAGCCGGGGATTTACATTTAGATCAAACATAGAAAGAGCCATAGAAATATGAAATACGAAAAAAAGGTGGATGCAATCAGAATAGTAGATGTTGGCTGAATTCAAGACTTATTTTTTGAAATATATGTCTTTTTTTAAGTCTTTTAAAGAAAAGGAAAAAAATGTTTTAAAGTCATTAATAAACCAATGAAAGGAAGGTTTAGCATTTCTCCATTTAGCACAGTATATATGATATTTACCCAACAGCGGAAGGATATTAATAGTATCAGAAACAGGCTGGATAAGATGGTCCATATTAAAAATTACATCATTTAGGGCAAGTGGGGGAATATCATTAAGTTTAAAAGAAATCCAATCTTTCATCTCTTTCCAGAAGCGATGTGTAGGAGGACAGGTAAAACATATGTTCAAGAGTTTCACTTATATTGTCACAAAAGGAACATTGATCCACCTCAAAAGCAAATCTTTTTCTTAAAAATGCTGCCACAGGATACATTTTTATAACTTTAAAATGTGTTTTTTTTTTTTTTTTACTTTAGGTAGAATAGGCCATTTAGCAAATTTTGAGAATGCTGTATCAACTATATTTGAACAAACACTTTTGCTTTTTTGTTTGTTTTTTTGGACCGAGGAAAAATGTTGCTGTTGCTTCCGTATTCAGAAGTAATTCTAATTTGCTTGTACTCGTACTACTACTACTACACCACTACTAATAAACACACACACACTCCCACACATACGTGCGAATATCACCAACAGGGGTCTATCGTGGTAACATGGAAAGAGGGGGACTTCTGTTTCTGCTAATTGTGACATATCAAAAACTCAATATTAAAATTGCTTCTAGGTTGTGTTACAAACTGTAATTTTATATATTTTTTTTTATATAATTTTTAAAGAAATTGCCAAAAGGGGACTTGGATCTCTGAGTATTGCCTAGGTTAGATTGCTTTTGAAATTACATTCTAAACACAATTAATTAATATACCCTGATAATATGGCCATAAAATCAACACTGGTCATGCTGTTTTCTTTTTTGTTTGTTTGTTTCTGTAATTGGATAAAATCCTATATAGTTAAACTCCAATATAGAAAAAAAAAAGCCCACAATTCCATGAATTTTTCTGGTCAAACCTTTTCTTTATTCTAAAGAAGCACAGGGCAAAACAAGTACATAATGAACAAAATTACAGTTGCACAGTATTTCCTTTCAGTCTGACATGTCCCAATTTGGAGGTCCTCCTGCTATATGACACAAGACCCAATACAGATTTGTATATATTTGACTCTTTATTTTCCTTTAGTTATGCATCTTGCACCTACATATACTAATAGCTTGCAAAACAAAGTAAGTACATTGTCCTTAATTGTGCCCACTTCTTCTTTATGTATGTGTGGGAGAGATACAAACAGGATAAGAAAAAGTATAAGAGCGTGCTTCTTTAACCAGAGATCACAAAGGCACAGCTGGGAATACACACATTCAGCACCCATCCTCACACATAGCTTTATTTGAAAAATCCTTACATCTAGCAATCTCTGCAAACACTTCTAAGGGCCAGAAGCTTAAAACTTGGAATCAAACAACATATTGATCTGAGAAGCTTCTTGGATAAAACAGCAGAACTTGATAAAAACAAATCAAACTTTGAACCGGCCGTTGCTTAAATAGCATTTACATTCATGCCAGGTAGATGTGGCAAGTCCAGCACCATAAGGAAGGTCTCCTTTAGAATTAAATTTTTATCATTGAGTTCTTTAATGATTGCTGTTTTTTTGGAACACTGGGGTTTAACATCAAAATATATAACTTTAATTCATGCAAACTTGTTAAGGAAGTAAGTCTATAAAAATTACATCCGTTATTTTAACGGGTGTGAATGCTTTAGACAGGTGCTGTGTGCACCCCAAAGTTAAATATGATGTTATATATTGGCTTCTGTAGACTGAAACAGAACAAAATATGATGTAGACTATAAGCACCTTTAAATAAAGCACATGTGTTTGTGACTTCTGAACAAATCTTAAAACTCCCTGGACAATTTAAAGAGAATTAAGGCTTTTCTGCTGCTATATGTTTGGTTTTCACTGCTGTAAGGGAACAAAGGGAGCTGACTAATTGATACTAATCCACTCTACTATGCTGAAATGCAAAACAAGCTGTACAATGCCTTTTGTTATACTATTAATCCAGTCTTCTTGGTACAGGAGCAGCAGAAAAAATGCATGACCTGAGAGAAAAGCAACAGGGAAAAAAAAAAGAAAAGTTTAATTCCCTCTGTGTCAGAAAAGCAACAAACAAAAAGGTTTTAGCTGATTATGCCCAAGCAGTTTTAGGAGCTTTTGCGGATTTCTTCCATATCCATTTAAGTCTGCATAGAGAAGAGGTAAAATAATAGACCCAAAAAGGGAATACAGTTATTTAATTAGAGACTTTCTGTGATACATAATTGAAGAACCTGATAAAAGATTTCTGATGAAGCAGTTGCATCCTTTTTTAATGAGTGCAGGGAAAATAGAACCTTGTTCAACAATTAATTTCCCCTTTAAAAAAAAATCAAACCTGTGTGTTGATCTACAGAGGCTAACAGAAACTGTAATCATCACTGGACCTTGCAAACAGCATTTGGATTTTATAACTGTGGGAGGATAATGATAGGATCATGTAAAAAACAAAACAAAAAAAACCCTTAAGAGTCAGGCATCTCATAAAGTAATGTGAAATTGAACATTTCAAAATGGAAAGAAAAGGGCAAAACACACAAAAAAAACTATGAAGAGATTGCTGTCAACTTAAAGCGAAAGATAGTCCAAGGAGAGCATCAGAAAAATCAAAATAACTTTATTTTCGATAGAAATTTGCCATGCACTAATAGAACTACTTAAAAAAAGCAACCAAAAGCCATGAGAGGTCCATTTACAGTTTCAGTTTACAACAAGGTTTTTGAATTGGAAAGGCTTCCTGGAAGGGAAGCGAAACGTCTTCAAACTTGGAAACTTAACTTTTTAAACTTTTTTGGAACAAGTTCTGTCGTACATGGCCAAACAACTGTGCTCCAAAAAAATAAATAGATAAAATAAATAAAAACTTTTGTAAAAAAAACAAACAAACAACAGTTTGGAGGAAAACCACACACCAGCTTAACACTCCATCCCTATTGTGAAACATAGCTGCGGAAGTATCATGGTCTGGCAAGGCTTTTTCTGCAGGAGGAACAAGAACGTTGGTCAGAGTTCATAGCAAATGATGGAAAAACCCAAAACAACTATTAGGCTAAATCATGTAATATGTATGTTACTGGGGATGTGAAATTATGTTCCAGTTGTCTAAAAACCCAAAACACAAATCAAAACTGTTTGAACTGCCTTAGTCAAAGTCAGAGCTCAAACTAAGTGAGATTGGCTAAAACCTTCCTTTATGGCTGACTTAAAGCAACTCCACAGTAAAAAAGCATTCCAAAAAACAAACATAAAATAGATGCTACAGGAATATCCAGATGCAACGGAGTTTCAACCAAGAGTAGTAAAGCCAGTTACTAGATAAAGGGGGCAGTAACCTTGTTTCAATAAACAAAATAAGAATTCAAAAACTGATGTATAATTACAATTCAGGTTATTTTTGTCTGATGTTAAAATGTGTCAGTGTGTGATATACTGTATGTAAAAAGGGAGGTCAACGGTTTTTGTATATTTATGTAAGATTTTAGGCTACAAGTGTAAAGACATATGAGAAGAAGGAAAACAAAGCAGGATTATTGGAGAAATCAGGAGGTCGTCTTAAAGGTATAGTGGATGATGTTCTTTTTCCAGGTGGATCATCAAAATAAGTGGTCCTCCTTATTGTCAATCATTCTGGTAATAGGTTTACGTAAGGCCGTCCTACGTGCTTGTGTTATTTTCACTTGCCGGTGGTGCGTCTGACATAGTGGAAAAATTACAAATCTTCTTTTGGAAAGTAAGCTTGTATGAGCGATGCAAACAACAACTATTAAACAGAGCGTACACAAGGAGAATGCTCTCGCACGCGTTAAATAAGGCATTTCCTATTGGTCTTGCATTTACCTTTTTTTTTCTTTTTTAAGTGGAAAGGGTGGGCCTTTTCAAAAATTCACTAAAATCCTTCCCTATACCTTTAACTATGGATCATTATCATCTGCCTGACCGCACAAGTGATTGCAACATACACCGGAAATCTAGTCTAAACCAAAGGAATGGTAATTTAGAAAGGTATTTTAAGAAGCCATTATAAAAAAATACAAAGCAAAACATTTCAGCCATAGGAAAATGTCTTAATTTGCTTTGGAACATATTTCAATCCAGAGGTGAAGACACCAGCTCATTGTTCCTATCTTTACAACTGTTTTACCACTATCCAGAAGATTCACAACATAGGCACTGGCAGCATATCTTCTGCTGCAGAATCATTATTCCAGTGCAGAGATTCCAGAGCTGCGATTTGAAAAACCTCAAAGGAGCTGAGGACAACATAAAAGAATCTATTTCAACTCGCTGCCTCACAGGGGATTTTTATCTATCAGCCTCTGTTAAGTATCACTGCACAAATGTCTAAGATGTTGGCATGTAATTACAGGCTACCTTTTCTGTGGCTTCCTTCTCTGCAGTGCAGCATGTGGCAGAGGAGCTGAGACAGAGCAAATTCTAAATAAAAGACTCATTTTCAGTTTGGCCACATTAGGTGAACTCCTTCGGTGACATCTTTTAGGAGGCTTCTTTATTACAATGCTGTTAACGTGGGTAACACACACACACATGCACAAGGGGACGCCAGCTGTCTGGAGAGGTCTGTTCAATCAGAGATTCATCTTCAGAGAAATCAGTCTGATGGAGAGTTGAACCCAATCTGGATGTTAGCAGAGGCGGATTGCATGAGAAGCCTTAATGAAAGAGTTATCTGTGTTTAGTATATCCATCAAGGCTGAGATGAAAAGTCTAAAATGAGAGGCTTGTGACTTCTGCTGCCTGGAAAGAAATGATTAGACAAGCTGATGACTGGTAGATGAAGGGCAGTGAAATATGGAATATCCAGGAAAAAATGTTTGAGATGTTTTTTTGTTTTGTTTTTACTGTCTGAAAATCAATCTAAATGTTTCCTAAATAAGGTCAGTTAGGGTTAGCAAAACTGACTTCTATTTACTAAATGCAAGGACAATTAGAGAGGCATTCTCTTAGAGGACAGTTTATACTTTCCCTTAACTTTAGATGTTTATATACTCTTAGATAAATATACATTAGAACAATTTGGGAATGCTAGTGATGATCATGGGCTAAAACTCCATGTGGCAAGGAACTCCAAAAGTGACATAAAAGGCCAGATTACATTTAGCCAACACCCGTATGTTCTACATTTGGAAAAAAAAAAACGATGGATGCCTGCAAGCATCCATAAACCAACTATAAACCATCCATAAACTAACTGTTCTGAGAATTCATTTCAAGTGAATTCACTAAAAAAAATTTTAGATAATTAAGTAAAAAAATGAACCTATCATCTAAGGAATATGATAATTTATGTTTGCAGTTTTATTAAAAATATGCATAGAACACAGCAAAACTGTGAAAGTACAGGCTCCAATTAGATGAGACCAAACCATAACTCACTGATGTGAATTAATGGTAATATGCATCACCTTGAAATCACAATCTCCATGGTGAAGCATGGCAGTGGCAGCCTCATTCTGTGGAGATAGTTTCCCTCGACAGGGAGTCGCTCAGAAGTGACCGGAAGACAAATGGAAGTTAAAAATAAGGATATTACAGTTTAACATACAGCTGGAGGCACTGAATATGTTTTTTAGTCATTCATTTCCTATGTATATATTATTTATGATTGTGCCAAACCAGACATGTGTAAAACTGAAACCCAGAGAACCAATAATCTTCCTCTATATGGTTGGCATATGTGGAATGCAAAGCAATGGAGGAAAACACCCAGTATGCTTTGACTTTTAATTTGTCGACCAATTACTTGCAAGAAAAAAAAACAGATAAAAAAAGTGTAATTATTAATAAATAGAGAAACAATACAGCGATCATCAAACAAGTTCTTAATTGTTTTTCTTTAACAAGTGCTTTTATAAATTAGATTAAAAAAAAGACAAAAGTCACTTTTTTAGTTTCATAGTAACTTCCAGTTATAATGCAGAAACCTACATATCTTTTCCATAAAGCTAAGCTTGGAATATAACCACCAGTTAAGGGCAATAATACAATACCATTCCAATTTAGTCCTTTTCCCCTGGATAACTGAGTGAGGCGGCAATGGATTTTTAATAACACAACCTGTTCCGTCCCACTGGGCTGTGAAGATGAAAAGTCAGATTTATTAATTGTGCCAGTAGGGGAGAAAATGATGCTTCAAATAATAAATCTGTTTGCGGCTTTGTAAGAGATGCTGAGCATTCTCTTTAAGTCGACTGGTGGACTCGGAAGAACGGATTTTAACTCTGTGATGAAGAGAGCTTATGATAGCAGTATTGTTCATTAAACACATACCGTTTCCACAAATGAGGGATTTTACTTCTATCTCTGCCGCTTAGGTTTAAAGTACTAGTTTTGTAATTGATCTGGATTAATCTCGTGTTTGTCAGGTCTGATCAGCTTCCGGTTGCACTCGCTCCCCTTTTCATGGATGAATCAGTGGAAAAACTGTGATCAATTGATTTTACCCTAAAGGAGTAAAGTGGGTTTGTAGAAAACAATATGACACAGAGAGGGGGAGTCTTGCTGTGCCTTCTCAGGTTTAATAAATCTGCACCTGTTTTTCACACTGTCTGCCAACACCTACTGACTTCAGCCTTACAGAGACAAGAGACAGTAAAAAAAGCAGGAAGTAACAAATAGCCATTTACTGGCTATGCTGGTTATGATGTGAACAAAGCTTTAAAAGGATTTTACACTGAATTCATTAGAAAACAATTTCACAGAATCTTTCATGATCAGCCAAACAATATCCTCAAAGTATATTTTAATTTTTTTTTCTATTTGCTTGTTGTTTCTTGTAATAAATAAGAGTTTCTGAGATTTTTAAGTGGTTGATTGCAGTACCACTGGAGCCTCAATATGACTTAACAGTAACCAATTTATCCACTCTTCAATATAATAACAATAATAATTTAACTTTATCGATCTCATATTGGAGAAATTTATATCTGCATTTAACCAATCTCCTTGGGGAGCAGTGGGCTGCCATTGTGGGGCGCCCGGGGAGCAGTGTGGAGTTAAGGGTTTTGCTCAGAGACCCAGAGTGGAAGTCTGTGGGAGAGGGGCTTGAACTCAGAACCTCAGGATTCCAAATGCAATGCCCTAACCACTAGGCCAACACTCCCCCTCAGAAAGAAAAGATAAACTATTAAGCAAAGCAACTGGCTCTTGGTATTTAAAAGCCATATAATGGCTACTTGTCTAATATGAATTCAAAACAATAGATTCAAAATATTTTTTTAACCACTTGACCAATATGAAAAATACCCTGGGTCATATTGTTATGATGAAGAAGACAGTAAAACTGGTTAAAAAGAAAAGAGTATTCATACAATGTAGTAGATTGTTTTGGATCTCCGCAAGGGCCGCACCAATCCACCCATCCCTAACCATCAATGGTAGTGTCATGATGCAATGGTTTTACTAGCCCATATGCAGACTCACAGACACAGAGGGAGGATTAAAAGTCCAATATTTATTGGAACTCAGAAGAATCACAGGTTCAAGGCTCAGACAGGCATGGTGGCACAGGTAAGACACACGATCCAGCACAGAGAGAAAATCACATACAGCTTATATAGGGAGCTTCCTTAATTAGCAAAATGTCAAACAGCTGATCAAGCTGAGTCCAAGCTCCCCAGACTTGGATCCACGGCGCCCTCTGGTGGGCAAAGTCCTGGATCCTGACAGTACCCCCCCCCCCCCCCCCCCCCCCTCAAGGGCGGATTCCAGATGCCCCAAAGAAAAAAAAAGAAACAACTCGCCCATGGAGGGCGAAGGGCGAACCAGGGATGCCAGGAAAAGTCTCATGGCCGGCCATGAAACCGGCAGCAGAGCAGAGACTCACAAGCTGCAGGGGCCTTGGAGGAGGGCGTCACCTCCGCTTCAGCAGGAAGCACCGGGAGAAACTCTGTCTCCGCTTCAGCACGAAGCCCCGGGAAGGACGCCGTCTCCGCTCCCGCAGCTCTGCAACAGGTCCGCCCACTATGGCTCCACTTCCAGAGCAGAGGAAGGCGTCAACTACGGCTCCACCTCAGGAACAGAGGAAGCCACCGACTGTGGCTCCACCTCAGAAACAGAGGGATCCACCGATGTGGCTCTACCTCAGGAGTCTCTGGAAGGCGCAGAGCAGGCTCAGGGGTCTCCTAGACGGCACTATGGAAAGCACCCTAACCAGCTGCATCAGAGTGTGGGGTGGAAGCTGCACGGACTGCAACAGGAAAGCCCTGCAGCGCATTGTGAACACATTGGTGCCCCACTACCTACCCTGCAAGACATATACAACACGCCTCACCTTCGTTCCAGCACCATCTGTCACTGTGTTTTGTCTTGATATCACTGAGGGATGGTGAGGAACGTAATTTCATTTCATTTGTATGTCTGGAACATGTAAAGAAATGGACAAACTTTTTAAATTTTTTAACTTTAATGTCCTCTTGTATTAGATTTTATTTAAGGTTTTTCAGATAATCTTCATCAGGGATACCAATAATTTTGGTTGGAGCTGTACAGGTGATGTTAGCATTGTTGCCATTGTGGTTTGAGTATTAGGTTATATTCAATCCTCCCCCAAAGCAAAAGTCGTGACTGTTAGGTTTGTTGGTCTCATTGTGTGTGCATGTTTGTTTGTAATATGTGTCTCCGTATTGCCCTATGACTGGTGACGGTGCAGAATTTATTCCAGCTCCTCCTCTATGAGCCCCCATGCAACCTTGCAGGGATATGCAGTTCTTTTTCATAATATTCACTCGGTGTCTCGCTATGGGATGCAGCCTCCTGCAGCCCTGATAGAAGCATTTATCTCAATCTGCCAATCCTGATTGGCCGGTGAAAGTGCCCGTCTTACGCCACGCCCCCTTAGCTCCGACTACTAAAGCGTGTGCGGATCACGGCACTCCATTCAAAACCTCTTCTCACCTGAGAGCTTATCTCACGTCAGAGCCTTCTGCTAGCTTAACTGCCCACAGACGGACCTTGCTAGTTTCTGTCGCCGGAGGCTAGCACTGTGCTCTGGCTTCTGCCTTGTCCGCTCACTCCAGACCGGACCGGTATTCTTTTCCATTCTCTTTACGGCGGAATCCCTCTCGGCTCCCCTCCACGGACGCTCGAGTCGGACGAGCATTTAGCACACCAGCTACTTTCTCGACCCCGCCACGCTAGCACGCCAGCTAGCTACGGTTCCTTTCCCTACCAGCACTCCAGCTCGTCGGAAAATGGCAACCGTCAAAAACCCCCACGCCAGGGGAGACTACCGTCTTTGCGGCTGCGGGAATAAAATGTCAGGGAAAGACACCCTACCAGTGTGCAGTACCTGTCTGGGAGTCGACCACGCCAGGTTGGCCCTAGAGATTCCCGGCTCCTGTGGGCACTGCAAAGTGTTCACGGTTAAGAGCCTCAGACGCAGGCTAGCCCGCCAGGTTAGCATCTCGGACCATGATCCATTCCTCCCCACCGCCGCCCAAGGTGCAGCCGCGGAGGAGGACGTGGACACAGCTCGGGAAGCTCCGGAGACTGACTACGACTGGGGTGCCCAGTGCGAGCAGCTCCATGCCCCCCCGTTTCCCGAGGAAGACGTGCTGGAAGTCAGCCCCATGGAGGAGGATATTTGTGTAAAAATGTAAGGAGTAGAAGTAAAAAGTCGCCATAAAATTAAGTAGTAAAGTAAAGTAAAAATATCAGAAAAATCTACTTGAGTACAGTAACGAAGTACAAATACTTCGTTACTGTACTCAAGTAGATTTTTCTGATATTTTACTTCCCATTATTCCCATTCCCATTATTCCCATTATTTATTGTTACTTCCCATCTCTGGTATTAGTTAGCTGGCTTCTGCTGCAAATGTTTTTAGTTGCAGAATACGTGGCAGTGATGATGTGAAAACTACATGCTTAATATGGAATTTTAAAGGATGTTTGTTAAAACTTTATTTATTGCATAAGAATGACATTACACTGTCCTAAACACCAATCATGAACATGAAGGAGATTTTATGATTGTTTATGACTGTTCTCATTAAGTGTTAAACCTCAATTGAGTAAGGCCAAACATTATTGACTGTGTTTTAAAGCAATCTTTGAGTATCTCTTAATTCCTCAATAATCTAATATTTCATTTTTTATTTTACTTGAGGTAAATTCGGGGATACACTGCACAATTTTTCAGTTGTTGCATTTAGCTACAGCTCACATTGTACAATGAAACCACAGGGTTTCGTCATTCAGTGTGCCTTGGCAATTTTGCAATTTTTTGATTAAAGCCCCAAAAAGAAAAGGCAGCGACATATTTGGATAAAGACATGGCTTAGCAAACTTGGGTACTACGGTCTTTCAATTTTACAGAAAGAATCCATTTCACCCGCATCCACGCAATGCTTCTGTGTTTTTATCTGAGAGGAAGAAGAGTCCTTGTTGCACTGAGCGATTTGCCAACAATAGTCGACTGAAAATCAGACATGTTTGATTTTCTCCCGACCTCAAGATTCCTGATCGGGAGGTGGTCGTGATTGCCTCTCGTTACCCCCTGTAAACTACACAACGCACCATCAGGCTAAAAGCGGGCTGATCGGAAAATTTTCGCACAACTGGATAGCCAGCCCGAAAAGGGCAAAAACTCGCACAGTGTAAGCCCGGCTTAAGGGAAAATTAAAAAATGACATAACTAAAATGGTCTCATGTCAGCCAAAGTTAAGACCAACCATATATGACAATGTAACATAATGTTAAATAATAATCAGATCTGTTAACCTACTTTGTATTAAAGTGTCATAATTTACCAAATGACAACAGAAGACTCTTTCATGTCCATGAACGCTGTTATGTCATGTTTATGGCAGCATAATATCCTTCTAATGTACATCCCTTCAATTAAAATATTACCGGATGTTTATTCGAGAATTGTTTTCAAACACTTTGGTCGATAATGTTTCCTACAGATCTTCTAGCTTTTTAAAAATTATTATTATTTCATAGGAGATATTTAAAATGTTTTATTGGTTACAGAACAGACCATTAGGTGCCGAAGAAATCCTTACCTGCAAATTTAAGTATTTTCTTTAAAGATCTAAACAATGTTAGAGATAAAATAAATAATTCTGTATGTGAAATAACAGTTTAATCTGTTTTTTATTTGGAAGCAATCCTCACTTCTGTTGCACTACTCCCCTGCACATATGGGGATTTGAAATGTGTGTACACAGGCTGTGTGTACATTCTTAAATGGGTTGGGTGGGGATGTTATTGGAACAATGCAATCTGGTAGAATCCCTTTACTTTATAGAGCTGTACTTTATATCATCTTTCTCTTATTACCTAGATACCCTTTGTGAAATATTGTTGTCTATGAAATGTTAATAATGGATTTTTTGTGCCACATTTTATTGTTATTCATATCCTCAGCTACATAGTTCTCTAAGTACCGCTGTGATTAGAAAATATTATAATACAGTTAGCAGATAACAAACTATTTACATTTTCAGCATTGCATAAGTAGGTCGCATTCTCAAGTTGCCATGCTAAAACTTAAATACCACATACTACCTGGCTATAGCACCTGTGGATGTAGGTATTTGTGGCACAGATCAATAACCACAGAAAAATAGATTATAGGATATCCATGACATTTGAAAAAAAATCCACATTGATTTGATCTTTTACTACCCTCAACTTACTTGCAATAACCTCTAAATGTATTCAAGATGAGTGGTGCTTTGAATGTTTTTGTTTTCATTGGATCAGTTTTTCATCAGTGTTTTCTCTTTGAGTTAGATGTGTTCTATTTGGTTCGCATGTTATATTAAAAAACCCAAATCATGATTAGATTTATGGTTTGAGTCAATATTTTATGACTTTACACAAAGAGGTATGATAGTAAGATTATTTTTCCCCCTAATACTCTGCCTGTATTAATTACATGTCAAATAGCTTGGATTGCAAATATCTATATTACCATCACAATGTAGAGTAGTGGCAACGTGACAAAAAAGTGTTTTTAGTAAGCATACCTAGTGGCTGAGTAATCAAGAGGTTTTCAAGGTGAAACAAATACTGTCTGTGTGAGGTTTCCTCAAGGCTAAATAAGAGAGAGTAGCTGTGTTTGGTAGCTTTGTATGTAAAAGCAGGTTTTTCTTCATCTTGAACCTCTATCTGTCCGTTTGGTTGGAGATGGAATTGATTCATCACAAGGAAACAACATTTTTTGTTGTTTTTTTTATGTCCATTATATTTTTCAAGTCACTTCTGTTGTCCACAAATAGATTTATTAAATATTTTGTAGAGATACAACTTTTCTGGCACAACTTGATCAACTTCCAAGATGCATTAGAAAGGCTCAATGAACTGGTGAGGTAAAAACTTCAGCAACACTTGAAGTGCAGGTACACACTTTATTTGGGACAAAAGCACTTTTGCATGTGGCCTTCTTCAGGATCATTTACAAGTCAAAACATAGATTGCCTATTCATAAAAGGTATAATCCAGAATAAATTCAAATTATCCATTCACATATGACACAAACACCAACTGACCAATCAGCATAAAGGGTTGTTACTTCCTGGCTGGCCAATAGGGTTCTGGCTGAGAGCACTTCAGAAGAAGAACCATGAATAATAAAAAACAAAAAAACAGCTACGAAATGCAAAGTCGAAACACCATTTCTTATAAACACTCTAAAATTTAGTTGGAAAAAAAAGGTGGATTGAATGAAAACTTGCAATATAATGTGATCTATTAACATATCCTATTCATATTACTTAAGATTGCAAATGTTCATCCTATCCACCGTAAAAGTTCTACCTGTAAGTCAACTCACCGTAATCAAGTCACGTCTGATGCATTGCATTACCAGCAGGGAAGCAGTGGAAGCTAAGAAATGAATTGTACCGCGAAGAATAAGTTTAGTTCAGTAGACAATATTGTGGTGATGGTCTTCCAACCCACTGATAGACAAATCTCTTTTTTTTAGACACCGAACAAACTCATTTTTTTCCGGACTCCTGTCTGTGTATTTGTGTTCTGTGTTTGTCTCCCTTCCTCCACCAGGAGGTGCCTGGTTCTGGTCCGCCTTCTCACACACCTGCTGATGGTTTCCTCGTTAACGGAGTGTTCTTAAGCTGCTGACTGACACTACCTCGACGCCAGAGTGTTTGCCAGTTTTGGGTACTCTAGCCAAGCTGAGTTTTGCTGAGTCAAACTGAGTTCTTGTCAACCTGAGTTTTAACATTGTTTGTCTTTTGCCTCTTGGCAGGAAGTCATCCTGCAAACTGGATTCTTTCAGACCTTCTCTCCCTGGAAGGATCAACTGAGCTTCAAACTGAGCTGGGGTTCAAACAGGAGTTTGGATCCACTTTTCCCATGTGATCGTTTGAGCTTCACACTGAGAAAGGGATTCATTTTGTATCTCTATTCACCTACAAACAACGGCATTCTGGGTAAACTCTGTTCCGCCCTCCACCAAATCAAACAAACACTGGAACTACAGCATACAGACTGGAGTCAAAGATTCAACAACTTCTCTGGAAAGAAGTTCATGAATCTATTTTCCCACTGAGCCTGAACTAATCGCTGTGCCTTCCCCTCACTTTTCAGTTCCGGTTGAGCAGTGTTCAGAGCAACACTTCTCTCTGCATTATCTCCTGTTAAACCTTTTCCCCTGGTCTCCCTGTATGGTCTCCTGCATTTGGGTCAGAACTTTAGTAAAATCATGACAATTTTCTCTCCATTCGCAGGCTTTCTATGACAACATTCCAGGTTGAATGGCAGGACTGGGAAGCAACAGGAAGTCCCATGCATCACATCCTGTGACCGAAAACTAGTGGCTAATACATTGTGCACTAAGCCAATTGGCTGTGTGAAAGATGAATATTGATTAGGTAATGATTCTAATTTTGGTGAAACAATGTCATATGATGATGATGTTGAAAATAAGAACTTTTCAATGTCACTGCCAGCCAGTATGTAACACCCCTTTGTACTGATCTGTCAGTTGTTGTATGTGTCATATATGATTGGTTTGATTGTTTTGTTTGCACATTATTTAGTTAAACACAGGCTGTGTTTTAGTTCAGAAGCTGGGTCCTCAAGGCCACATTCGTCGGCCAGTGACGTCTTAGTGCGGTGCCGAGGCCTGTTTGGATTGGGAAACTCTTTGTTATGTGGCCGACAAATTCAGCCTTCTTTATGCTCTTTTTGAAGGTCTGGTGTATCCTCTGTAGCCTTGGGTATCCCGTGATGTATTGCGAGTCCAAGCAAGCCGACTGCTCCCTGCTCAGAGGAAACAGATAAATGGCTCCTAACAGCGGTACATTCACAGTGCAGTTTAATATAATACAAATATGTGAATAGTTCGGTCTGAAATGAATAAAAATACATGTTTTAAATGGTTAGTGAGTCAGATATATGGCGAGTAATGTTTGGTTTATTGAAACGTTTTATCTGTCCCTGTTCAAATGGGTTTGTCTGACATATAAGCACAGATTCCAATGTCTCTGCAGTTTGGGGACGCAATGTACTGCTGCTGAAGCTCCTCGAAAATGTTAATAGCACCCAGAACAGTAGTGAGAAGTTCGGAATCCAATCTTTACTTACATTGTGTGTCAACTATCACAGTTGCTAGGCGACAGAACATACGGGTGGTGAAAACCGGAGAAGGCTAGACCTGTTTGAATCTATAGCCAAACTCTTCCGACCTCCTTATTTTCACAGACCTCGAAGGACCCAGTCCAGATAGACTGGGTCCTTGGGGGACACAGCCTCTGAAATCAAACACACCCACAGATTGTGGTAAAGTTGTGCAACCCCAGCATGACAGTGATGAAAGCTTTCTCACAGAAATTTAAAACATTTAGTTGGGCTGCTCCTGTTTTCTGACTTTATCGAGAAATAATTAGGAAGTACTTGCTGATTTATTTTTTAAGACCCTAAGACTGCCTTGTTGGCATGACTAGTTGGACAGTGCAGACTGTCTATGTATCTAGTTTAATTCACATATACTTCTATTGAAGTATATGTGAAGGAAACAGGAATGTAGATGCCGGAGCTGCTATGCCTTTTTGTCCAAATGGATTTCCGTGAGTGCACTCAAAGTGAAACTGAGTGGTTCCATCCTCAGGCGAAATCTTTTTTATTACTCAAACAAGGCGTAGCATTTCTAAGGAGACATCTGTATTCTGGTGGAAACAAGGCATAGATGACCATGGAAATTTTGGATTTGAACTTGGAGTAAATGCAGTGCAGGATTCAGTTGACATTTCCTCTGAGAAGGTTATGGAAAAAAAACAAAAAGAGCTATAGTTTTCTAAAATATTGAGTATGTTGCTTTTCTGCGATCCCATTTGCTTTAAATAACCGCTGGTGGTGGCTAACTGATGACCTTTTTTAAAAGAAAAAAGTTCACCGCATCTTGTAAAACTGTTTAATCTTTACCCACCATACTGTACCTCTAAGAAGGCATTTAGAGCAGTTGTGTACAAGTGTACCTAATAAATTGAAGTAATTCTCGCTTGTATCAAACATTAATATTGAATTTCCTACATGTGAAAGTAACTGCATCTTTGCCTTAAACTTAGCTGAGTCTTTAAAGTTCAACTCACTCCAAATTCAACAATTTTACCAGAGAAACTCTACTAACTAGGTCTATGTGGAGCTATTTCAGTGTAATTGTGCTTAAACTTCAATGTGTGATTTATCTATTTGTTATGCAATATTTGTTTAAAAATCATCTTAGTGATGTGCTAAGTGGTTGAACTGTGGCTATTGGAGTTGAGTTTTCCAACTGAAGACAGGAAAACTCCTCTGCAGGAGCAAGCAGAGGACTTATGATCCTGATTTTCAGGCTGCTTACTGCAGGTTTGGCTGTCTGGAATGCGAGGGCTTGATCGAAATCTGTAGAACATGGTTGGATAAAGTAGGTAAATGCTTGATATGGTAGATAGATTGGGTAGGACTTAACAAGGCTTGTGTCATAACTCATTGCATGTGTGCCCAGGAAACAAAAGCCAGTGAGGAGCCTGTCGTGGGTAAGGGAAGTCCTAGTCCCAATACTCACACTAAATACTAAGCACCTCTAAGAGGTGTGCACAACAGGGAAGACCAGAATACTTCAGAAGATAGACAAGTTAAGGCAATCCTTTCCTTTTTAACTGAACAAAATTAAACTATTTAAAATCTGAATCTCTTCTTTAAAATGTATTACCAACATATACTTGGTTTGTTTGGCATTTTAAATTAGCTTCTTTAACTTTTGGAAATTTTGGCAATTTAATACATTTACTGTGAGTATAATTGAGGGTCACTTTTACTAAATGCATTTTTATCAAGTATAAGTCATAATATTTGTATTTCTTCATTAAGGTTTAGTAAAATATGAAGAATTTATACAGAGTGATCTTGATTAATTGCATTTAAGGGCTGAGGTATGGCTTTGAATATTTTATTAAATTGTTATGCAGGACATTTAAGGTTATGATTATTAAGGATGCGTAAATAATTTTTTTTAAATACCCTTGAGTGTGATCCCATCGTGGGGATGGCAGCCCAAAGGGATGCGTTAAATGCAGAGGTAAAATTTCTCCAAGTGAGATCAATAAAGTTTAACAAATAAAAAAATGTCTTTATCAGAAATATTGCTTTACTCTGTAACCTTTAATGAAAATTATCTTTATGTTGCAAATTATCTCCTGGATGATCAATAAAACAGGAGGTAGTAGAGACTTTGTGGATGATTGTTATTTGTGGATGATTTACTGGGAATTTAATATTGATCAAAATCGAACAGGAGCTTGATTGTCACTCAATTTCTGCATTTTTACGTTTTAAGTGTTACATGCAGCAATTGTAGGCAATTCAGTTCACCGAAGTCTGCTTGGATGTGCAGTCAGCTCAAATGTGGATCAAGAGGCTGCATAGGGGGCATTGAAACCATCAGTGGGAATATGCAATTTAAGAAGGCAAGGGCAGGAGTGCATGTATTGTGAAAGGGCCGGAAACAGGGAAAATCCAGCAAATACAAACTTGATCGTTATTAGACAAGGAAGCAGGAAAAGACCACTGAATATTTTCTCATTTTAGGCTTTTAACAAGCTGGAGCCGACTGTCTGCTTGAGACCAGTATATAAAAGCAAGGGAGCAGGTGAAGAAAATGAGCTTGATTGCGTTGCCAAGTGAGGCGGTTCACAGGTGCATCTGATGAACCTGATTATAGGAGTGCAGGAGGAATGTGAAAGATCATGCAAACAGTCAGCTCAGGATCATAATAGGATTATTCATTAACCATTCTGTCTTTATTATGTACAAGTTTATTGTGAGCTTCCACAGATTAAGGCAATGTCTTGTTTTTAAATCTGAAAAAAGCATGTTTTTTGAATAGATCCCAAACATTTCTGTTCTTTGGAAAACCAAAAGACTTTTGCATAACTAATGGTTCGTTGCTGCTTCGTTCTTCTCCTTTTATATGAGAGTGAGGCTTTCCTTATAAACAAGACAAGTAAGGTTCCTTTCATATTACTGTTATATAGTTAAACCAACCCCTTGACTATAACACAGACATTAGCCCTGATATGAGTCCATATGGTTCACAACATGGCATATGACATGTCATCTGGGACTTCAGTGATATATTTTGCCATATTTGTTATTGTTCTGGTGAACTGCCAGGTAGCCCCTCCCCTCTGCTGCACCTTTCTGCAGCTTCTGCTGGTTAGTGATGAGAACCAGGTGGAATCAATCTCCTAGCAATCAGAGACTGCACGTACTTTTGGTGTCACTGAACTGTCAACTCCTGTTTGAAGAAGTTCCACAGCATGAGAAGCGACCAGGGCTGATAGCACATGTAAACTTTGCAAGTTTTTTCACCTATATGGCTGCAAGGCAAAAAAAATATGGTGATCATCATACAAAAATAAAGATGGATCAGCTAAATTGAAGGCAATTTGAGTGAAATCCAGTGAAGTTTAATAATAGAAACTATCCCTTTCAATTGGGGAATCGCACAGTAAACCAGACTTGACAAAACATGATAGCTATTTAACAGTTTGCTACTTATTTGATTTTGTTACGCTAATCTTTTTCATAACATTACCCCTTTTTAATACAACAAACAATAACAAGAGGTTCTTGGATGGCCTAGTCAAAGTCTAAAAGTAAAGATATCATCTGCTTTAAGATATCTTAAAGCAGCTGGATATGCTGAAAACCACTGGCTAAATAATGTTTTCTTGAATGCAAGATGGCAGTTGTTGCCACCAAGGCTAGCACAATGAGTCATTTTTGTATATGCAAGTGTGAAGAACATACAAAGGCAGGAGATATATGTTCCATTTCACAACCTTTTATAATCACAGAGGCTCAAAGGTCTACATTATTTGTAGGTATTTCTGTTCCTCCCGACTACACTGTTATAAAAGCCTTTCCAGCAAAAGTTGTTTGCCTAGTGATATGAAGCATGATATGAGAGTGATGAGTGAGTGGTTTAGAAACATAGGATTGACAAGTGTCGGGACAGAGGCAGGATTTGTCACGCTTTTGAAGAGGCTGGTGTCATTTTCAGTGCTGTTTGTGAATGTGATTGCTGTAGATCAGCTCTGATCACATCAGTAGCACACATAATCCCCAAACAAAATGCTGAAGACTGAATATTTGCTTCTTAAGACGCAGCACATTGTCAGTTTTGAATGTGTCGCAGCGAATTTGTCATCCTCAACTTGTGAAAGCATGGGGATTAGGACACCTTCTGTGCTCTCACAAGTGAGTCACTCAGTACAGAAACTGGAAGCACACATCGACATCATCTCTCTGGCTTTTTCAGTCTTCTACCTTAATTGTGTCACTCAAGCTATTGTTGTGTCACTCCTCTTGTCTATTCTTTCATTTCTAAAACCTTAAAAACAAGTCTCTCACACACGTTTACTCACACAATGTCAAGGAGAATGAGTTAAGCACTTTCATGCATCATTAGAGCAGTAATAACAGCTCAGAACTGCCTGTCTATTGAGATGCCTGATTGGTGTGAAAATGACTTCTAAAACACATTTACCTTAACCAGTGTTATTATGGGTAAATGTCACATAGGTGTGTATGTATATGCAATATTACTCTATTTCAGATGTGCCAAAATTGACAGTGTAGGTCCTGATTGTGTAATTTGTAGTGAATTAGTAAGCTACTTCGTTGATATTTCTGTAAATGCTATATTATTTTGGAAAATGCAGCATAAAAAGTAGAATCCATAAAAACGGAAAAACATAAATTTTTTTGGGAAAAAAAAAAAAAAAAATTGTATCATTCATTTATTTGTTTTTAACATTGGAAATAAACAATGAAAGAACCAACAAGAGTTTTTTTTTAGTTTTTTTATTCGGTTTCATGATATAATCTGGAAAATGGGATATACTTTACATATCCCATGCACCTTTTTATTCCTTTTGCACATATTTCTTCTTTGACTATTTGAGCTGATGTAACGACCAGTAAGAATCCAACTACTAACATGACAAAGACCAAAGAGCTGTCCAAAGACACTAGAGACAAAATTAGACACCTCCACAAGGCTGGAGAGGGCTACGGGGAAATTGCCAATAGCAGTATACCAATAGAAATTGCAAAATAGCAGGGTGTTCAATACTTATTGAAACTCCCTCACTATATATATATATATATATATATATATATATATATATATATATATATATATATATATATATATATATATGCAAGCCGGCATTATTTAATTTCCATAATCCCTATCAAGTCAGCATTGTAATTAAGTTATTAATACTGTAAATGTAAGAGTTGTTTTTGGATGCATTTGTTTAATTAAACATCAGTGTCCTTTCAAAAATAGACAGACAAAAGAATATTTATTACTCTTGGTGTTTTGGGCATCCACAGTAGAACAAGGAAGCTCTCACCACTTTCTAACACCTCTGCTTTCCATACCAGGTTGGATCAAAGGTAAGTGAAGAAGAGGAGCCTGAAGTTTCCAGCCAGAGAATGAATCCAGAGCAGAGGGTGTGTAGATTTCTTCAAATAAAGAAGAAGATTGAACTCAGGGGGGCTTGATGTTTTAAATGGATAGTGGATGACACAAAGCTTCTCTTGCATTCGCATGCAATGAGATCTATGAGAAACTGGTGCAAAAAAAAATCAGCAAAGAACCCACAAGCAAATCCTGCTCCATGACGACATGTGGAGAAAACCTGTCTTTTTTCACTTTTAATGTCCCCTGAAGAGGAAATCTGTTGGGGTTTTTACAATGGATCTGTTTTTTTTGTTGACATCATTTATGTGTTTATAGTGATCTTTTGTAATGACTTTTAATGTTATTTCTCTGATCAGTTCCTTTTTCAATTTAAAATAAATATGCAGTAGGCAGTTTTATTTTAGGTTAAAGGTTTACAAACTAGAAGATTTTCTTCAGTTTTTCCATCAGAATTGTTAAAAAAATACCTTCAAAAATATCTCTGAAACAGATATTATTGAGATTTATGGCACTTGATACATTTTAAAGGGAGCTCAGTCAGTTTTTCCAAGCCTAAATATTTTAGCTAAATGATCTATAATATTTCACTTTTGTAGATAGTTATCAGAAATATCAAGGCTAATTTGCTAATGGGCCACCCTTACTATCCAAAGATTTAAGAGGAATGCTTAATAATGTAATTAGAATGGGTAAAGTCTTCAGAGAGCAATGGTGTCACAAGAGGGTTCATGAGTTAAAACAGCCTAATTACCAGCTGATAATTCGACCACACTGAGTGGCATTCATTAGTTTTGTAAAGAAGTGAGAAAAATATAAATTTTGCCTCTCTTTCCAACATTATCATTCCACAGAATTAGTGCATTTGTGCTTTATTTGACCTCTCTTTGGCATACTCGTTATCTGACTGTAGATGTATTATACAGTAGCACCCATTCAAAATTGCCTTTTCCAGTCAAACGGCAGTCAAATGGCAGCCCACTTCCCTGCACCTCCCAGCAGAATGTCCTCCAACTTCTAGCCACTGGAGTGACCCCTATCCTCCATCCTCCTGTGCGTGCATTTCTTTTTTTTAGCCTGACCCCACCCTTTCACTGAATTACACAGAAGATGGCACTTCTCTTTAGATCATAATGTCCACAAATTTTTTTCCCTCTCAGGTTTTGGATCATTTGCACAGATGTGCTTTGAGAAGCATTTCAGACAGAGACCGAAAAAATTAAATTGTCTTGAATCACTCTTGTTAGAGCTTTGAATTGTGTTAAAAAAGAGATAACAATAACCTCATGTCAAGCTGTCCTTGCAGGCTCCAGCAGCCTTCCCGGAGAAAACCTTCCTGGAACAGGTGTTGTAATCCTGTGGGAGAAACCAGGATTTTTCTTACGATAAAAAGGAAATAGATTTAGGTGGAATAAAAGCCAAAGAAGTGAAAGAAAATATATGGCAAGCCCAGCAGCTTTATGAGGATTTATTACAAAGTTCAACCCTGATGAGCAAATAAGAAAGCATTACATCTTACTTTAATATTACCTCATATATTCAACCTAGTATTTTGCATATATTGCTAAGATTGCCAGAACATTATAAACAGCACAAAGAAAACAGGTGTCTCTATAAACGTTGCTTAGTGGGCTTTGTGAAGGAAAGAAAGGATTAACAGCACATTGTAAAAAAGTATTTTCTGGAAAGGTTCTGGGATAAAACTGTAAAATCAAATCTCCGTTTTATTCTGCACTATCTCCCTCCTTTTTATTTCCTTTCTCTGAGTATCACTACACACATATTGTTCGTCTGCTGCCAGCACATCATTAATAAAACATCTTTATTCAGAGCTTTATTCCCAGGTTTTGTTTGGGGCTACCCTCGTGTAACAGCTATGATAAGACATGTGCACTGGTAGAGCTCTGCACTGAAACAGGAAAATTACATTTTTAATAAATGTCATCGAATTTAGCAATGATGATCGTCATTTAGCAAGTGTGACATGCAAAGGAAGGAGACAATGCTGGCACTCAACGATTTTTTTTCCTAATTCATCTGGGCTCTGTTGGTATGAATGTGGCTTTAGTAGCTTACTGTGTGCTGACGAAACATCTTTGTTTGGGCTCATGCAATACAATGCAGACTTTTCAGTGTAGATAATTATAACCAGCTGACTTAGCTAACAAAATGCAGGTTTCATTTAATTACTATATCGTCATTTCTGTTTAGTGTTAGATTCTAGTGCTATCAAAACTTCAGACACAAGAAAACTTTAAAAAGTTAATTGAAACTATTATGCAGTGGGAGCCTCCTTCTGAGTTTATTTCAGAGGTTCAGACTAGCAATAAGGAGGAAGTGTCTGAGATTAGAAATTATGAATGATATTGCATAATGAACGGAGGAAGTTGAGGAATTGATTGACTTCAATGGAAGGTGAGTCATATTCTCAGAGTCTGATGTTAACAGGTGTTGGCTAATGGTGGCTAGATTATTGTTTCAGTTGTTGATTCTAGGCAGAGTAAGAGGAATTTTGGAGGGTTTACAGGCATGAGACAGGAGGAAATTGAATGGGTTAAAACAAGAGGGACATCAGAGGAGCAAAAATAGTTCTCCAGGGATAGACTTGATTGGATTTCTCAATGAATCACCAGGAACAAGGGGCACTGATACATACAGCTTGAGCAAACCATGGGGAAATTGGGCCTTTAAGGGAAAACAGCCACAACTTTGAGGAGAACAATAACACAATGAAAGTATAGGTCCAATTAGCAATCACATGAGTAAAACAATCAATCAGGAAGTCTGCTCCACTTTTTGCATAATAAGCTACAGCTGCTGGAGAAAAGTTGCCTGTCTCACTTTACAGAGAGACAAGTTTAAAACAGACACATGTAAACACCCAACAACCTGTAAAAAAGCTCTGTGTACATGTTGGTTGACATGACGGATATGAGGTCAATTTCTAAGCTGACAGAGTTGAATTATTGGAAAGTCATTAGGACTTCTACCACCATAACCTGCAAAGACGATAACTAATTTTAGACTGCGGCCTGAGTGCAAAGAACTGCAACCTACGATGTCTGATTTTTCAGTTTTTAAATTTTGCGATTAAATTTAGAAATGGCGTGCTATTTAACTGTTAATTGTAACAGGTGGACACCCTGTCTACTTTTAAGGCCAGGCTTAAAACTTTCCTTTTGGATAAAGCTTATAGTTAGAGTGGCTAAGGTTATCCTTACTTATGTCCATGGTTATGCTGCTATAGGCTCAGATTGCTGAAGGGAACACTTTACACCCCCCAGCTTCAACCTATCTCTAGTCCCCCATTCTGCATGATGTGATGGTTCACCCTTTAAATTTATACTGTCTCTGATTTTTCTCATCAAAGGCTACGTTTACAATGCAAACCTTTAGGCTTAATTCCAATTTTTTTTTGTGAAATCCAATTCTTCTGCATGGTTGTTCATATTTCCTAGGCCTCGGCAGATAGTCGCTCACACTAAGCCTGGTTCTGCTGGAGGTTTTTTCCTGTTAAGACAGTTTTCCTCCCCACTGTCGCTAAAAGCAAGCTTGGTGTGAGGGATTGCTGCCGAGTCAAGGAGTTGGTACAATCAGCTGGTTTTCTTCCAGCCCTTGTCACATCCTGATGATTACGAAAAATCTGCCAAAAACGCTGGCATACGTTGGACAAGTTATGGATCAATTTTGTATAGGTTATGAGCACTCTGAAGCACGCTGAAACACGCTGGCTGACGTTGACATACGGCAAGTAATCCAATTGCTCAAAATTTTCCGACGTATGCCAGCATATGTCATATGTGGGGCATAAGTTACAGTTAAGTTATTTGTTTGTTGACGTACGTTAAGTAAAATTTTTTCATAAGTTGTGGTTTTTAGCTTAACCAAAACCTATGACTAACTTTTGCATAACTTATGCGTAACTTATCAAGAAATTATCTCCAACACATATCAACATATTTGACGTGTTCCAGACGATCGCTGAATGTGTTTCTAACGTACAGCTACTGTATAATGGTGTAATGGCAGCGTTTTGGTATAGAAGGGGGTTCACAGGAGGAAACCGTCAGTTCTCCTCCAGACTTCATCCCAATCATATGGTGAGCGAGAAGCTGAGTTCACACCCACGGCCACAATCAACAAACTTGCTGGCAGACATGACGCTGAATCTGCTGCGACTGTAAACCGTTTTATTTATTCTTTTTTTTTGGGGGGTGGGCGGTAAACATCGGCTAGGTGAATACCGAGATCAAATACATCTTTTTATGTAGACCAGGCTTCTCTGGCTGCGATGCGCCTAAAGTCCGGCCTACACTGTGCGATTTTCGGGGCGATTTTCCAGTCGTGCAAGAATCTTTCGATCACGCCGATCAGCCTCTCAGAGAATATCAAACATGTTTGATTTTCTCCCTACTGTCGTGGGCAAATCGCCCAGTGCACATGCACAAAGAAGGATGCTCAGCCATGTCTTTGTCCAAATGCGTCGTCACCTTTTCTTTTTAGGACTTTCAGCACAAAATTGCACAAATTGCCAAGGCAGCGCCGTTCACTAGTGAGCTTAATATGTCCTTCTATTTGTTTGGCTTCAGGATAGAGAGCCACAGAGCAGCTCCATCTCATTGCGGAGATGAGTCTGACGTGGTTTTTAGTCATACAGTGTGAGCAGGTAGATCACATCAGAGCGTCGGGCCGAACATAAATCGTGATCTGTGAACTCGACTAAACCCTGCAGTTAGTCGTATAGTGTGAGCAGCAGCTGCGTGCAACGATTAAAAAAATTACACAGTGTATTATGTATAATTTCATGGGCATTACACTGCCAATGCATTATGCATAAATTAGGCTGTCATTAGACATAAGTTCTTGACTCGTTATGAATATGGTATGTATATGCCCAAAATCTAAAAAATACATAGCAAGTTAAGTGTATGCCAGGGTTTTAGGAGATTCCGGGACTTCAGGGATATGCTGTTTAAATCGGTACGGTGTTACAGGACCCTTAGATAGAAAACTTTAAACCAATCGAACTGTATGATCTTGTTGAATTGTCTCTGTAAAGTGCTTTAAGATGACATGTGAATTGGCAATATATAAATAAACTAAACTGAAAATGTAATTAATCGCATTTAGTTTATTTTTCTTACACTTTAAACTAGGTAGGTTAATTAAAAACTTGACACAAAGTGCATAGTCTTAGTAGACTTTGAGAAAAAATTTAGAAAATATTAGAAATAATTGATTTTTAATGATGTTGCAAGAGAAGATTAGGTTATGTGGAGGAACTTCATGTTGTTTGGGAATTGGTGCAGTCACAAGTCTGTAGTAAAAAGAAATTTCAGATATTTGGTAGAGCTCTGATGCATATGGAACTAATATTGTCATTACCTAAATAAAAATATAAAAACAATGCACCCCCAAACAAAAAAAATAATAATAATCAATATTACCTTCATGCCTGGGTGTTGGCCCAACTATCCACATTATAACAACTCTATATTTTGCAGCTGAACAGCATGTTCTCCTCCTTCCCTTCTGTGCCTTTTCATCTTTCCCTTGGCCCTCTCCTCCCCCCCATCCTTCATCCTAGTTCGTACTCTCCCACCCTGGCCTCCATCCGTCTGTCCCTCTCTTCTTCTTCTTCGCAGCCAGGAGGCCAGTGTTTGATAATAACATATCAATCTGCAATGCACTCCGGTCATGACTCACTCACAGATGGCCTGAAGAAATACACTTCTTTTCTCCACCCGCTGTGCCCCACTTATCAATGAAGAAGTGTCTGAAGCAGATGAACCACATTTAAGATTTCTTGTGCCATGAAAATGAAATTTGTTGATTTAGATTCTGTGAAGCAAAGTGCCAAGGCTGGTTGAAATTCTGCCTAACAATTTTGAATCTTTAATGTAATTAAAAGTTGTGACCTCAATAACCTGGTGAAGTTTTCTGATAGTATTAATTTAAGACCTAATCTTGTTGAAAGACACTTCACAAGAAAGGGAGAGCAATCTTAAACCATTCCTAATAAAGACTGTAGTCCCTGCAACAACTATGGAAATACAACCCCCCATAGGAGATACTGGTCATGTTATCAACTGCAATCGTTTCGTCTGTTTGGTGCACATCCATCTCTGTGTGGTTTGGTTTATTTACATAACAGGACAGATTCAAATTGGTCAGAACAATTTGGTCTGCAGAGAACATCATCTGGGCTGATACCCTTGATTGGCCCCCACGCTCGCCTGACCTAAAACCAATAGAACACCTCTGGGACATTATGTTTCATCCATCTGACACCACTAGGTTTCACCTCAGACTGTCCAGGAGCTCAGTGATGCCCTGGTCCAGATCTGGGAGGAGATACCCCAGGACGCCATCCGTCGTCTCATTAGGAGCATGCCCCGACGTTGTCCGGCATGCATACACGCATGTGGGGGCCATTTAAATTACTGAATACCATTTTGATATGCTGCAAAGAAACTTCAGCAAAATAGACTAGCCTGCTGGATCATTTTTCACTGTAATTTTTGGGGTGTCTTTGAATTCAGCCCTCTGTAGGTTGATAATTTTTCCATCAAAAAATGTGGCATCCTTTTGTACCTAACACATCACACAGTCCATATCAGTATAAACAGCATGATTTTTTTCTTCCCCCATCTAGATCTGATGTGTTTTGAAAGTGTATATATATTCCTGTTAAATCCAGAACATAACTTAATATCTTCCTTCTCACATGTAAAGCCTTAAATGGTCAAGCTCCATCTTATATCAGAGACATGATTGTTCGTTTGGCTCTCAACAGAGCACTTCATTCTTAATCTGCAGTTTTATTAGTGGTTTCTAGAATTTCTAAAAGAAGAATGGGAGGTAGATCTTTTAGTTATCAAACAGTTTTAGTCTGTGAGGCAGACACCCTGTCTACTTTTAAGAGTAGCCTTAAAATTTTCCTCTTGGAAAAAGCTTATAGTTAGATTGGCTCAGGATATCCAGAGCTATCTCTATATTTATGCTGCTATAGGCTTAGACTGCCGGAGGACATAGGGACCCCATTTTAATCACTCTGTTTGATTATATCTCTATTCTCCCACTCTGCAGAATTTGTTAGTTCAGTCAAACATTTTGATCTCCACTTTTACTCATCATAGTAGTATTTATCTGGTCTTTTCCTGTTTGGCTGTGACTCCATCTGGGAGAGGGGTGTTGGCTGTGCTGCTGCCATCAATACCTTTGTTTGTGGATGTTGGAGCTTGGCTTGTTTTCCGTGTGGTCCTGTTTCTCTGACCGTGAGTAACTGTATGGGCTCTCTTTCATCCTCTGACATGGGAGCTGGCTCATAGATTGTCTGCCTGGCCATGTGTTTCCTGGACAGGGCCGCCTGTGAAGCCGGTTGACAGTTACCTTTTGTATCTCTGGTTCTTTCTGTATGTCTGCTTCTGTCTCCTTGAACCCAAGTTGGCCTTGGCAGATGGCCTGTCACACTGAGCCTAGTTCCGCTCGAGGTTTTCCTCTCTACTGTCCAAACAAGCTTGGTGTCAGGGATTGACTTTGAGTCACTGAGTCGATGCAATCAACTTGTTTTCCTTAGATAGAAGTCCAGCTGCCCTTAAGACTCAATTATAAAGTAAGTGGAGAATTTTTCACAAATAACTGAAAAGTATTGTTTTCAACTTGCCTGTATGTACCCAGTCAAAGGGCCTCATCTCATTAAGAGTTTTCCCAGAAAATAGAACTTTTTTGCAATCATCCTGCTGTGATGCAACTGCTGTCCACTATTTCTTACTTTGCTACACTCTAATGATGTTATAGGTGTTCCACTGTCTTTAACCAAATATGGATAAACTCAGTTACAGTGGAGGTAGTTTTATATTATATTGTTAAAATGTATCCATGCTCTTTGAACCATTAGAGATGATTAATGCAACACTGTGCAATATTACCCGGCATTTAAAATCATTATTATAAAAGGTAATTAGAACAATCGTACCTTTAATTTTGGGTGTCCTGATATAGCCCCAGCAAGAAATTACTCATTTTAATTGTTTTAGAATTGTTTAGTGATGTTGCCTAAATCAGAGAGTTAGTATTTGAACAGGATTAGTATTGGGAAAGGGTTAATATCAAGTATTGCCATATCTGAATTTGTTAGAAAAACACATAGGCAGCTGTAGTCTGTCCTCATTGTTTGGTATGATTCTCTATAAATGTTAAAGGTAAAGACTACAAGACCAAAGAAGCTACATCGTCATGTTCCTGTAGTGGTCACACATTGCTTTGTGTCCATGGGACTGTAGTAAACTTCTCAGAAGATTAACACACGGGGAAATAGAACACTGGGGGAATCAGAATAGTGCAATCGATTGCTGAACCATCAGAAAGATCAAAGACCTGTTGCATGTTAAGGTTTAAGAGTTAAACAGAAGAAGGTCCTGGATGGCTCTGAATCATTACAGAAAACATAAAGATCCCAGCCTAAAGGTTTTTCAGCAAACTTCAGAATTTTTTTGAGTATATCTTTAGATTGATGAAACAAATCTAGAGCTACAATAATATAGCCCACAACTGGAGACTCAGACTTTGATTTTGGTCTTTTTATGTTTACAGATGTACCTTAATTTACTTGGAGAGGTATTCTACCTTAACTGAGTTTTAAATGTTTTACCTATGTATATTTACCTATTATTTGTTTTCCATATGTCTGGTCGAACTCACTTAAAGTATTTGAGAATGCGAAAGCTTACAGGCAGCTGATGGCAGTGGGAGTATGCAGCATGCCTTACACTGAGGAACGCTGCATTAAGTTGAGCTTGGGGCAAGCAGTCTGCAGTGAAGTACTGGAGCAGAATATAGCAAGCAAGCAAGCAACTTCCTGAATTTCAGAGCCAGATGTGTACGATTTAGACATTAAACTCTCCCATCATGAATTTGTTTTATGTGTACCTCCATAAAACTCCAGCATGACAATGATTTCTTTTTAGACACTCAAAGCTGTATTTTTGTAACACTCAGGTGAGGTCTGCAAAGAGGAAAGGCTTGACGGGACTAATTGGTCGATACTGGTTTGTTTGTGCTGGAATCGTCCGTGATAATGGAAGCGTGAACAACAGGAGGAGAGGATATGAGAGGGGGGCGTAAGCTGAGACAAAAGCATGTGTCAGGTTTTTTTCTGTGTTGACTGCAATGAGCAAGTTTCTGGTTGAGACCCACAAATGCAAATAAAATTACTCAATACAAAAAGGATGCAGATTGTGTTTTTTTCCTACCTTTATTCTCACTAGGTCATAGATCCTATAAAATTGGATAAAATCTATTCAACAGTCTAAGGCCGTGCCTTGTTTTCTTAAGTGAGGTCAGGAAAAAAGCATGAATGAGTGAAAGGAATTTCAAGAAGTACAGTGGGAGGCAGTAGGCTATTTGCATGTGACAGAAGAAAATTAAGGCCATCTTCCACACACTGAGAGAGCACCTACAGCACATTCATTTGTGTGATGTCTTTCCAAGTGCTAATTTGTATTGCTTCCCAATCAATAGTGTACAAGGAGAAATAAAATCTGTTCTGTCGAAATGATTAGACAGAGTGCTCAAAGCTAGAACACAAAAGTGAAATATTAAGAAGAAAGCAATTTGTTCACTGCCAAACATCCAAGTTTTTTTTTTCCTCGACAAGACTTATTTTTTCACATAGTAACACGTTTTCTTGTCTTCATTTTCTCACTGTATTGGTGCTTTCAATTTGCACTATGCAGTCAGAATGTTCAGTTTCAAGCTGGACAATTAGAACGTCTCTCATAATAGGAGTCTGTGAGAAAATATGGGTAATGATGGATAATAATGATCTGTTCGTGAAATCAAATCTATTGGTAGCCCCGGGAGATCTATTCCCAGAGCTATATTGGCAAAACAGGACACACAAACACACAAAAAATCCAATATGGATGATATCTACTGTATGTAAGCATAGTGAGAACCAGGCAAAAATAAATAAATAAAAATGAATCCAAAAACATACTTGATTTTTTTTCTTTTAATTTCTACCTCTTAAGATATGTCGCAAAAATAACACTGTACTATATCTCTTTAAGAACATTTTCCCTCAGAATATCAGAGTGCAAGAATGCAAGCCAGTTCATTGACCATAAATATTTATAAATATGCACTTTATTTTCAACCTGCAACTGGTACATGTTTACCTTTTGGTGTGACATCATGATCAAATTCCATACAAAAAAAATTAAATCAACCTTATATGAACATCAAAGTAACTGTACTCAAAGTGACACTACAGAACTTTGAAGTAAAATGTTGGTGAGGGCATTTTCAAAAATATCTTACACACATCTAGCATGCTTTTAGACCCCAAATAGTACTTGAGGCCCTCTGGGTTGCTTATATTTCATAGCTGGCTACTTTTTTAGGCCCAGTGACATCTTGACATTTTAGTTTTGCCGACTCGTTGTCCAGCCAATTACAAGACACTACCACACACTTGTTTAAGGTGAGCAATAGAGGTTATTCAAATTTAGTTATTCGTCAGTAATTGTAATATATAATTGCCAAAATAGGGGTATTTTTTATGATTCATTAAACAATAATAAAAAAAATTGCTTAATTGTAAAACACAGCTCCTTGTTTAAGCAGCAGTTTTAGCTATTTTACATTAAGATAGCTTATAATGTCCCTTAAGCTGACCTCAATGCATTTTTCCAGATAGCGGGCTCCACTGCAGGGGGGTTCCTGTGGGTTTTCTACGAGAACCACTTCATACAACAAAGCCTCCATAAGCAAAGCGTTGCTTAAACGCTTTGCGTTTAGCTTTGGTGCTGATTTTTCTAGACTTGGACTTCAACTCATCGGTTTCCATTTGCATGTTTCCAAGCAATACAGGGCCTTGTCTACATATAGACTCAAACTCACTGCAGATCCAGACATTTGAATTGAGAAAGCTTCCTTGGAGAGGTGGCGAAACGTCTTAAAATCTTGGAAACCAAGTACAGTGGATTTTTTTTTTACTTTCACGGAATGACTATGACCTGGATGACTGAGAATCTTCTTCAGCTTTATTGTCATCTTGTATATACAGAAATTTTACAAAACAAATTCGATTCAATGTATACAGCATTGAACAGTGAATAAACAGCTTTCAACAGTGAAATGAACATTACCAATAAAGTGCAGCAGTGCTCAAGAATGTAAACAGTGTAGGAAAATTAAACTGTTTAAAGTCATGGTGTGAGAAGGTATTGATATGGAAAGGTTCCGTTCAGTGCAAATGAATAAATATGGTGCAAAATGCAATCGAACATTGAGTTGTGTTCTATTTAAAGGTATTATGAAAACAAGGTTTCAACAGTTCAACGGTCTGATGGCAGCAGAGAAAAAGCTGTTGCAGAACCTGCTGTTCCTGCAGCGAATGCTGCAAAGCCTCTTTCCAGAGGGCAGCAGGGAGAACCCTGTGTACAATTAATTTCAAATCTAGTAAATAAACCTTTGCTGTTTAACAAAACTTCCTGATGCAAAATTTTCCAGACAGCTTTAGAAAACATAATTAGACTCATGCTGCAATTTTACGTAAATAAAAAATGTCTATGATGTGATTGCAATCAGACATGAGGATGAATACATTTCTTTAACCTTACCCTAGCTTTGATGCCTTCAGGGTATTCAATCTATGTGACTTCAAGTGTCAGATGTTTGTTATGATTTTTATTTTTTTTTCTGCCAACTTGTAACTCCGACTATCAGTGGAAGACTGATAGTCTTAGTAGGGCATAAGGTCACTGTTGGACCATAGCAATGCAAGATTGCAAGGCTTGCAACTTGTTCGGAGAGGTCAGTCCTTTAATTCTTTCTTTTCCAGAGAATTTGAATGTGGTCTTTGAACAGTAGCTACAGAAAGAGTACTGGAGGCCACAAGCCAAGCAAATTTAATTAACAAATGCCCAGATTTTATTTTGTATCAGTAAAAGATATGCAGAGAAATAGTGACGGAGAGAAATGTTTTGTCTGACTTTCTTTAGATGTCACACCTTATGCGTGAACAATAGTTTCAATCTCTGCAATCGTGATACACACCATATCCAGACAGAGAGTGTAAGTTAAATCTATTGAACAAAAACATTTAATTTGCATGAGTAAATTGAATTTCTTAATGTGCCCTCGGCAGTAAAAATATGTTCATTTATCTTTCTTCCATCACCTGTTTGATTTGTTTTCCAAGCAGAAGCAATCATCACTGATGCCTGAATTAACTCCTCCACTAAAAAGAATCAATCTAATGAGATTTTGGATGCAGGACTGTGACATGTTTTGCATATACGTGCTTGTATTTTTACCCATGTGTAGACGCCTCATCAAGCCATTTGAGGTTTATATTAGCAAGCAGTATCTCCTTTTTGAATATCTATTCCCTGTCGTGCATCAAAATCATTGGGGACCGGTGGTAGCATAATGTTATGATGAGCCTGCGAATGTTTCATTGGTGAGTGGCCTTGAATATAAATTCTAATAAAATGCTACAATCATTGATTTATTACCGAAAAGATATCCATAAAAGTCCAACAAAAAAGCAACTCTCAAAAGCTTTATGAGTTTCTGAGTTTCATCAGTTAAGTTCAACGAATAAGCAGCTAATGTCAACAACAGCTAGAGAGAAATCCAAATTCTGAAGCCATATGTTTCTTTTTTATATTAGCAAAGGTATGACTTACTGTAATGACTTTGTCTACTACCCTCGAAATACTAGACGTTATTTAGACTTAGGTTTTTAGGCTAAATCTGGTCGGTCCTTCATAGTCTTGATTTAGTCCAAAAATAGTTGTAAAAAATGTGGCTGTGTTCGGTGGGGGTTTGTCCCTCTTTAGTCCAATAACAGATGTTGAAAACATTTTTTTTCCCAACGGTCTTTAAAATGGCACTTTTCACCTTTCACTTTTCAACCAAATGTAGACATAGTTTAGATGTAAATTATTACTTTTCTACCTATTTTAGCTTGGTGGGTAAAAAAACAAAACTTTTTTTATTTTTTCATTTATTTGTCAGGGACAGCACACATTAATGAACATTTCATAAATGTGCATGTATTAGCTATGAAATTAGTTTTCAACTGTTTTCCCTGGGCAAGGTGTATAATAAAACAAGTTATAAAGAATAATTAGACAAACATAGAAAATATAGTTCAGAGACATTTACCTATATATGTACAGATATCACTGTTGGGTTTATTCCAAGTTTGTTGGCAAGACATACACTATATTGCCAAAAGTATTTGCTCACCCATCCAAATTATTGGAATCAGGTGTTCCAATCACTTCCATGGCCACAGGTGTATAAATTCAAGCACCTAGGCATGCAGACTGTTTTTACAAACATTTGTGAAAGAATGGGTCGCTCTCAGGAGCTCAGTGAATTCCAGCGTGGAACTGTGATAGGATGCCACCTGTGCAACAAATCCAGTCGTGAAATTTCCTCGCTCCTAAATATTCCACAGTCAACTGTCAGCTGTATTATAAGAAAATGGAAGTGTTTGGGAACGACAGCAACTCAGCCACGAAGTGGTAGGCCACGTAAACTGACGGAGCGGGGTCAGCGGATGCTGAAGCGCATAGTGCGAAGAGGTCGCCAACTTTCTGCAGAGTCAATCACTACAGACCTCCAAACTTCATGTGGCCTTCAGATTAGCTCAAGAACAGTGCGCAGAGAGCTTCATGGAATGGGTTTCCATGGTCGAGCAGCTGCATCCAAGCCATACATAACCAAGTGCAATGCAAAGCGTCGGATGCGGTGGTGTAAAGCACGCCGCCACTGGACTCTAGAGCAGTGGAGATGCGTTCTCTGGAGTGACGAATCGCGCTTCTCCATCTGGCAATCTGATGGACGGGTCTGGGTTTGGCGGTTGCCAGGAGAACGGTACTTGTCTGACTGCATTGTGCCAAGTGTAAAGTTTGGTGGAGGGGGGATTATGGTGTGGGGTTGTTTTTCAGGAGCTGGGCTTGGCCCCTTAGTTCCAGTGAAAGGAACTCTGAATGCTTCAGCATACCAAGACATTTTGGACAATTCCATGCTCCCAACTTTGTGGGAACAGTTTGGAGCTGGCCCCTTCCTCTTCCAACATGACTGTGCACCAGTGCACAAAGCAAGGTCCATAAAGACATGGATGACAGAGTCTGGTGTGGATGAACTTGACTGGCCTGCACAGAGTCCTGACCTCAACCCGATAGAACACCTTTGGGATGAATTAGAGCGGAGACTGAGAGCCAGGCCTTCTCGTCCAACATCAGTGTGCGACCTCACAAATGCGCTTCTGGAAGAATGGTCAAAAATTCCCATAAACACACTCCTAAACCTTGTGGACAGCCTTCCCAGAAGAGTTGAAGCTGTTCTAGCTGCAAAGGGTGGACCGACGTCATATTGAACCCTATGGATTAGGAACGGGATGTCACTTAAGCTCATATGTGAGTCAAGGCAGGTGAGCAAATACTTTTGGCAATATAGTGTAGGTCCAACTGTCCTCCTGCTCTCTACTAGATTTACTTGATTCACTGATTGCCTCACCTGCTCTTCACCGGCTGAGTGACTGCCTGCCTCACTGTGACTGACATATTGACTACCGTTGACTGACTGATAAAAAAAGCATATGTTCACCAACATGCCTAGAGAGCTGCCTAAAACCTAAATATTTATGTGAAATACCAACATCCAAAATTAAATATATACATATGAATCAACTTCAAATTTAGTCTAAATAACTTAAATAACTCCTATACTGGTTTTTGTGTTAGTTTTGGTCAGCAGGGAATATGTGCTTAGGACTGTTCTAACTTATGTGGATCAGCTCAAGCCAGTAGGATATTTAAATTACTTTATTCTTCATCTGATGAATTTCTTTGATAAATGATGTGATACTAAAGGAATCTCTTAGCCTATTCCATGATGTCAGAAAAGTTAAAGTATTTCTTTCTCAAAGGTCTGATAGAAATCAGGGTGAGAGTGGCTTATGAAACAGAATTACCTTGAAAACTAGATTTTGCCTTTACTTAGGTTATCTTTGCATAAACATTTGCTTTGTGATCTAAAACATCTAATTAAAATAAAACTGTGTTTATTTTATTCATTAATTAATTAAAAGAAAATAACATAATACAACCTCTGCATGTGACAACGGAAATCATGAATGGAAGAAATAGAGCAGAAAGAAGTAAAAACGTATAATATCTGCCCCCGTTTTCAATAAAGTAATAATTATTTAACTCAGTTAATTACAACCATACATTAAAAAACAGGTATACATCAGCTTATCCACTGTCATATCAACTCAACAAAATTACCTTGAAGTTTCTATTAAACACAGAATAACTTTCATTTTTTTTTAACTCACTAATAAGATTATTGTACAAATCAACACCTGTAATACAAATACATCTTTCAATCATCATTGTCCCGTACCTGGATTTTTTGGAAAATGTCTATTCCTTTTAAGTTATACTACCATTTTCATTTAGAAAATCAGTTTTTATGCAATTATACACAATAAATCTGCATGATGGCAAAAACCACAGGACACTATTTTCTTTAAATATGTTATATAATAAGTAGATTACAAAAAGAAAATGCATTGAAATTGCATTACATAATCAGTCTCAAGAGCTAAGATATAATCCCTGGTGTTGAGCTTACAGTAAGGAAATCATTTTACAGTCATGTCATCTATTTTTGCTTATTACAAAAGTCTGTTTTAAAATAATGGTACCTTAAAAAGGTGACTCCTTTATTTAGCTTGCAATGAACATTTTGTTCTATAACTAGAACATTTTTGAGCCAGCTAACATTGTCTGTTTGGAAGATAACATAGTTACTCATCTTCTCCGATCAACATAAATAGAGAACACCTTGCAGCTACAGATGGTAAAGAGGGAATAACACTCTCAAAGACAAACAACTGGATTTGCATGAGGTCCTTCCTGCTGAATACGCCTTTAAAGACTAAAGGTAAAATGTTGATTTCAGAATGAGATCCAACTCTGATATATCTGAACTCCTCCTTTAAGATGTGGTCTGCAGACTACTACAAAGGTAACCTAATACAACTTTTGGTGTCTTCAGGCAAAATCAGTGTTATCAGGCACAGGTAATGATCGGCAATGATAGAGTATCTGAAGGATTGCAGACAACATTTCTTAAGATGAGAGAGAGATAAGACTTTATTGATCTCACAAGAGAGAAATTCAATTGTGACATCAGCCCTAATAAACAACAGGAGGAACAAAAGAAGGAAAAGGTGCATCAAAGAAGTTAGTGTATAAAGTCAGACTGAAAAAAAAAAGTTGAGATTATAGATGTTGTTTATCATTTTTCTGCTTAGTACAAAAAAAAAACAGTAAAAACTTTAAAATAAAAGCTGCTAAATGTGTTTTTAGCATTTTGGTTTGCATCAACATCCAATCACATATCTTGGAACTTTTCCTGATGACTCCTTTCATATAGTTATTTATATTTTTTAAGTAAAAAAAACATGTTTTTTTTCCCTTGAAGTGAAATTGATGTAAGCCATTACTGCTTTTGTGTCTCTTCGCATCTCTCCTATGCAGAGGTTCAATAAAATACACTTACTCATCCCCCCAGTTTTTATGCTCTGTTTTTGTCCTTCCTCAGATTGAGTCATTAAACTATTTTTATTTAAAAACTGTTCCCATTCCCCTCACATCTTTCAACAAGCATGTCTTATTTTCATGTTTTTCATTCTTTAATACTTTTTGGCGTTTTGCAGACCGATCCTGCATTAGAAAACCGGATGTTTAAAGAGGCTGATCTCTGCTGATCATTCTTGATGTAAGGAGGTGGACAAAATGATTTTAAAGTATTTTTTGGCAAATAGGCTATCCACAACTGCTTAAGGCAAATTGGGCCTGATACTCAAAGATTCCAAGTAGGGGGAGCTAAATTGCTTGTTCATTTTCTTTTTTTGTCTTTTTTACTATTCTGCAATCTTCTGCTATCCTTTGTGCCAGCATATGTAGACATTTTATTTGTTATTATTTATTCATTTTATTGTCTGACAGTCCAAAAATGTTAACATATGCTCATTATCTTTCTTCATCCTCTGGCATGTATCAATTCCTTATTTGTGGCAACAATGGCCACAGGAATGTTTGCATAAAAACTTGCCTGTACTTTTAGAAGAATGAAATATTAAACACAAACTGTAACCGCTGTCTAGTTTCAGATTTAGAAAATCACTTCGCCCGTATTAAATGTTTACATTTGCATATCGTCCACCCATTAATTTGTATTGTTTGGTCACTAGAATGTGATATGCATGTTGATGATGGTTACACAAAATTACTGTTTGCACTTGCTTTTTGATTAACTGCAAATGCAAATCATTTTGCACCTTCTTTGAAGATCTCTTCCTCAGCATGAAATCATGTTTGCACCTATTGTAAGACACATAGCCCCTCTGATGATCAGGGCTGTAGCGTGCTAATTATAAAACTTTCACTCTAAATTTATATTTTAAATATGTATTAGGCTGACAGGCAATAGACTGACTTCTTAAGTGCTGTTATGATAAAAAAAAATTTAAACTCCATCCAGATACAAGGAAATGTCCCAATACCCAATACAATTTTTGCTATTGCGGCAAAATACATATTCTGGTTAAAAGTAAGATTGTGGAAGGGGCAAAAGTGATAGAAATGTGAATAAGGTTGATCGTAGGTATTCAAAAATGCTTGCAACTGTCAAGCTCAGAACAATAGGTTCCAGTATTCGAGGTGGACAAACAAATTCTCAAAACATTTACTGAAAACTGAAGTGAGCAGCGTTGGCATCTAAGGCAGGAACCTCTGCGGTAGCAGAAAACAGCTTAGTGAACACGTCTTTCTGGAAGGGGATGATAACAAATGTGTGAGTCACTAACATGGTCTTATAGTTCAGTCCGAATCCAGAGGGTGTTTTTGGTTCTAGCTGGTCGGCTGCCAACATGAGGCAGCGGTTACCGTACAGAGAGTCCCAGATACTGATAAATCGTGACTAGAAGACAGGCAGGAGATTAGAACCGAGCAGACGAAGGTAGGATAATCCAGAGGGTGAAGCCAAAGCAAATGTCGGTGTTGTGCTCTGTTTTCAGAAACAGGAGGTCAGAGATCCAGTGAGGTGCAGAGGTAGACTCTAGAATGGAGTCTGATGACAATTCCAGGTTCAGCACACAGAAAGGCAGAGATCCGGCAGGAGTCAGAGGACACGTCAAGCAAACAGATCAGAACAGAGACAGGCAGACGCAGAGGTTAGGAGGCAGAACAGGTCAGGATTAGGTTATCAGAATACATGAATGCTAGAAGTGTTCTCCCCAACGGCTCAAAAATAATTTGGCAGTGATGACTGATCTGAAGGCTGGTTAAATAGAGACTGAAGCAGGTGGATCAGATAAGCAGGTAATGAGAACTGGGCGGACCTAAGCCGGTGTGTGAAATCAGTAATCAGACCAGACATCAGTGCCAAGATCATAACTTAAATCAATATGTTGAAAAAACATAAAGAAATAAAGAATGATAACACTCGATACAATAATAAACAAAATAAAAATAAACAGCTAAATGTGATATTTTCAACAAAGACACAGTAACTTCAAGTTTTTTTGATTGTTATAAACTTTTAGTTAAGTTTAAACTGTAATCTTTTATAATTAGTGGGTAATTTATATATTGGGTAACCTATGTATTTCAGCTTTTTTCTTTTCACTCTGTTAATTTCAGTCCTCCCATAAATAGATGTATAACTTAAGTGTCCCTTTCCTGTTTTTAAAAACAGGTCACCTAACACTAACAGTATAACCGGAAGTGTACACCTTTCATTTCGTCATACAATGATCCTATTTTATTTTGTTATATTTGATATTCCACTGTGTGTCTCCATTTGCCAATTAATATGCTAATGATAATGATGACAATAATACATTTTCCTGCTAAGGTACAAATAAAGAATACTTTTATACTAAAACATTGATATCGTTTGTACTGTAACTTTGAATGTGGTCGATGCAAAGGAATTCAGCAGCAGTCCCGAACATTACTGGTCATTTTGCACACTTTTAGTGATTAACTACTGTACATTCCGTAAAAGTATTGGTAAAATATTCATTTACAAACTTCATAAATATAATCATTAAACAGCATTGAAGATGCACTAAAATGTACTTGTTTTCAAGAGCATGTTGTTCACTTATCAGCTGTTTATTCTGCTCTTTGACCTGATCTCCCCTCCGCTCTGGAGCAGCAGGACGCTGCCTTTTAGCCTTTATGAGAAATCCTTGTTGAGCTTTCAGCCCTGGTCAATTTGGGTAAGCAACGAGAAAGTAGAGCCCTTCACCCGTTGTAGTAACATATTTATGCGCTTCAATTTTGCTGATGCAATATGTAACGTATTGATTTAATTAAATCTATTGAGCCTCCCCTCTTTCAGAGAGCTCGACATGTTTGCCGACTTCCAGCATTAATATACTGAAGCTGCCAGAAGCAAAGAGGGGCTGCCTCTGTTAGTAGTTCTGTAGCCAATGTAGTGCAAAAATTAATAATAATTTGAAATAGTCAATTTATATTAATTTTGATGCTAATTAGTTCATAATTAATTAATTAATTCATTCAGTCATTATTGATCATATCAAGGTACTATGTTGTTAGAAACGATTATTTGACAACCCTCGTCAGATCAGAATGGAAAAAAAGAAAATATATGACACTCAATACAACTTTTAGTTGCTTTTTTTCCTATGCAAAAGTTCTTTAAGTAAAAAGATCTATTGCATAAATCACAATCCTAATCTCAGCTCATACATGCATTATGCTTATGAGTAAATCAGTGGCACTTCCGCCAGTTGGCTAATAATTCTTTAGCAGCAGTTCTCTGTGTGGCAAGTCTGCAAATTATGCTTCAGTGACACCATCAACAAATAACATTTTGTTGTGTACTTGTGTGAGGGAATCGGTTAGTCTCAGTGCAGTATACACTCACCAGCCACTTTATTAGGTACCCCATGCTAGTAACCGGTTGGACCCCCTTTTGCCTTCAGAACTGCCTCAATTCTTCGTGGCATAGATTCAACAAGGTGCTGGAAGCATTCCTCAGGGAGTTTGGTCCATATTGACATGATGGCATCACACAGTTGCCGCAGATTTGTCGGCTGCACATCCATGATGCGAATCTCCCGTTACACCACATCCCAAAGATGCTCTATTAGATTGAGATCTGGTGACTGTGGAGGCCATTTGAGTACAGTGAACTCATTGTCATGTTCAAGAAACCAGTCTGAGATGATTCCAGCTTTATGACATGGCGCATTATCCTGCTGAAAGTAGCCATCAGAAGTTGGGTACATTGTGGTCATAAAGGGATGGACATGGTCAGCAACAATACTCAGGTAGGCTGTGGCGTTGCAACGATGCTCAATTGATACCAAGGGGCCCAAAGAGTGCCAAGGAAATATTCCCCACACCATGCCACCACCACCACCAGCCTGAACCGTTGATACAAGGCAGGATGGATCCATGCTTTCATGTTGTAGACGCCAAATTCTGACCCTACCATCCGAATGTCGCAGCAGAAATCGAGACTCATCAGACCAGGCAACGTTTTTCCAATCTTCTATTGTCCAATTTCGATGAGCTTGTGCAAATTGTAGCCTCAGTTTCCTCTTCTTAGCTGAAAGGAGTGGCACCCGGTGTGGTCTTCTGCTGCTGTAGCCCATCTGCCTCAAAGTTCGACGTACTGTGCATTCAGAGATGCTCTTCTGCCCACCTTGGTTGTAACGGGTGGTTATTTGAGTCACTGTTGCCCTTCTATCAGCTCGAACCAGTCTGGCCATTCTCCTCTGACCTCTGGCATCAACAAGGCATTTCCGCCCACAGAACAGCCGCTCACTGGATGTTTTTTTCTTTTTTGAACCATTCTCTGTAAACCCTAGAGATGGTTGTGCGTGAAAATCCCAGTAGATCAGCAGTTTCTGAAATACTCAGACCAGCCCTTCTGGCACCAACAATCATGCCACGTTCAAAGTCACTCAAATCACCTTTCTTCTCCATACTGATGCTCGGTTTGAACTGCAGGACATTGTCTTAAACCATGTCTACATGCCTAAATGCACTGAGTTGCCGCCATGTGATTGGCTGCTTAGAAATTAAGTGTTAACGAGCAGTTGGACAAGTGTACCTAATAAAGTGGCCGGTGAGTGTACTTTGCAAATCCCATCTCATACGCAGTTCCATGTGTGTCCACTAGGTCTGTCACTGAGGAGTGATTCACTACCAGTGCTATGCTGGAAGTGACACAGTCATTAACCTGCTTATTGCACCTGCCAGGATGTGATTCATTCATTCAATTTACCTAAGTATGTTATGATAATGGGGACGGGGTGTTTGAATGCCTGACTTTACATTAGCCATTAGCTTTGAATGGTAGCCTTTGTTTAAATTAAAGAACCTGGAAGCTCCAACTTCCAGCAAGGCAGGAGCAAATGAAGTCATTCAGTTCAGTCCATTCGCTCAAATGATTAGATTGTTTGCATAAATTGTTTAAGAATAAAACAGGACTCGTCTCTTCCTCAATTACATATATAACATCACCTGTCTCACATGACCTTTTCTGTCAATGTTGCTGAAACTCTTTTATTACAAAACCCACCTGACCCTTTTTTCCAATCGTTCCAACCTATTTGGAGATGTTTCATCACCTCTTTTCCAAACTCAAAATTCCTCAGAAATGTTGACTCTTGGAACCACTTGGGTCCACAAGTATTATATCTTGCTACAGCTATTATTATTATTATTTGTTTCTTTCACATGTTAATCTCAAATCTCCAATGTTATCCCATATCTGTACTGACCACCGTTATCTGCTACTACCGACCTCCTCTGATACACTGTGTGCTGAATTATTAGCTGTATTTTTGAGGATTATTTTTATAATTGGGCCACAATTGTGTTCTCAATCAACCCAAAAGACTCCTTAATATCAAAGTTTCATATTTTTGGAAGTTGATTTGGTTTTTTTGTAGATCTGGCCATTTTATGAGGATGCCTGTGTGTGCAGGTAAATATTACTGTGCAGAATTATTAGGCAAACGTGATAAAAACAAATACTGTATATACCCATCTCACTTGTTGTGAGATGGGTATATATTTGAATTCCAGTCACCAATCAGTGACCAATTTAGCCACCTTTCTTCACCATGACCCTTAAAAGCCTTCCATCCATAGTTTTTCTCAGTGTCTTGATCTTTTTGCGATCCACATTGCATGCAGCAGCCACCACAGCCTCCAAGACACTGTTCAGAATGGTGTATTTGTTTTTCCCTCCCTGTAGATCTCACATTTCATGAAGGACCACAGGTTCAAATCAGGCGAACAAGGCGGCTATGTCATTATTTTTCTTCTTTTAGACTTTTTCCGGCCAGTCATGGTGTGGTGTATTTTGATACGTGTTACAGAGCATTGCCCTGCATGAATATCATGTTTTTCTTGAATGATGGGGACTTCTTCTTGTACCACTGTTTGAAGAAGTTGTCTTCCAGAAAAGGTCCCACAAGCTCATCTTTGATGATACCAGCCCATGCAGTACCAGTACCCCACCTCCAACTTGCTGGAGTTTGAGTCGATAAGAACCTTGCTACCCTTTACTGTTCCAGCCTGGTGCCTATCCATCTGGCATATCAAGACTCACTCTCATTTCATTAGACCAAAACACCTTGGAGAAATCAGTCCTCAAATATTTCTTGGCCCAACCTTGACCTTTTGTCTATTTTTGTTCAAAGGTGGCCTATTTTCCGCTTTCCTTACCTTGGCCAGGTCCCTGCTATTGAGCACCTTGTGCTTCTTAGTACTCCAGACATGTTGCAGCTCTGATATGGCACAACTGGTGGCTGATGGCTTCCTGGCCGCTTCAATTCAATTCAATTAAATTCAGTTTATTTATATAGCGCCAAATTCACAACACATGTCATCTCAAGGCACTTTACAGTTCAACCAGATCATACAGTCAAATTGATACAAAGTTTTATATCTAAGGAAAACCAGTTGATTGCATTGACTCATTGACTCAAATACAATCCCTCACACTAAGCATGCTTGTAGCGACAGTGGAGAGGAAAAACTCCCTTTTAACAGGAAGAAACCTCCAGCAGAACCAGGCTCAGTGTGAGCGGCCATCTGCCGAGGCCGACTGGGGTTCAAGGAGACAGAAGCAGAGATACAAAAAGCAGCTGTAAAAGGCGGCCCCGTCCAGGAAATACACAGCCAGGCAGACGAGCTCCAAGGCAGCTTCACGCTTGATCCTTCTCAATTCATCAGGAGTAATTTTGCTTCTCCTTTTTTCAACATGCTTCTTGCACCCTTGTTGGCTATTTGCAATGAACCACTTGATTGTGCAATGATCATGCTTTTGAAGCAGGATCATTGCACAATCTGCTACACCCCTCCAAATTGCTACACCCCTCTGAAATACATCTGACAATTTTTGACTTTTTAAAGTCAAAATAAATATTTAAGTACACCTTATATAGGGAATTGATGTCATTAGGCCACACCCCTTCTCATTACAGAGATGCACACCACCTGATTTACTTAATTGGTAGTTGACTTTCAAGCCTATACACCTTGGACTAGGACAACATGTATGAAAAGGATGAACATCCAGATTGGGTTCTTGATCCGTGTCAGTTTTATCAAGAACTGGCAATGTTAAAGTCATACAAACATGGGTAGAAATAATCTCTTTTTGGGCCATATTGAAGTTTCAAGTGTATTTTGTTTATATTGATGGAATGTCCCTTTTTAAAATGGCTTTAAAAAACACTGACTTTAGGTATTTCAAAAGATTCTTTGTGTCATGATTGGTTCAGAGAGGCCCAATATGCAGAACACCACGGGAAACAAGGAAAAGGTTTAAATGAGTTTATTAATAAAGCACATGGAAATGAGTCAGGAACTGGTTCACATCTGAAGGACAGGTTCACAGGAGACTGTAGGGATGACAGTTCAGTTAGCCACGTAGCAGATGAATGTGGAATTGTTATCTTCAGAGATCTACCTTGAAAAGTCCGGGTTTGGCTTTGAGAGAGGCACTGTTGGGTCCAGAGACTGTTTGTTTCAGCAGATTTCAATGGCAGCTTCAGCGTCTTGCATCTAGCGTTTGGACAGACCTTGGTTTTCCAGCTCTTAGTCCAGAGCAGCATGGGAATCCAGAGGAAGCTCATCCAGAGCTTACAAGGCCAAAACAGGTTTCCTGTAAGCAGAGACAAAAAGGGAATAAAAAATCCAACTAGGAGATTAAAGCAACAAGGATTTCACAGAGGAAGTGAGGCTCAGGTGCTAACCAAACTGGATAAACACTGCGGCGTTGATGCGAGGTCTGAGGGCTGCTTATATAGTGGAGGATCCTCCTGATGATGAGATGGGCTTCAGGTGTGTCGAAAGGCGCAGCTCAAGAGGATCCACAGCGAACTCTGCTGGAGACAGGTGGAACTTCTCCAGATCCCAACACTTTGAAGTTAAGTTGCATATTTGAAGCTGCTCCTGACCCACTTTAAATTTTCATCACCGGGCTATCAGAATTACTGTTTGCGGTTTCATTCTGTGTTTTACATTGAATCACATCAGTTAAAGTTATTGGGCGTGACATTGTTAGGAAGTGTTTGTTGTGAATATAAAAAAAATGTAGGTGATTTATGTTTCATTCATGGACTCTCACAAGGAATCTATACATTGAAGACACCATCTAAATACACACGAAGCAACAATTTGGAAGAGATACACTTGGAAAATGATGGAATAAAAAATGACAATCGTTGTTTCATGAGACTGAGGCTCCGCCTATCAAAACACAAAAACAGAACAGCATTATCTCACACCAGACTCTGTGGGGGAAAAAAAGACTAAGATCAAATAGATGAGCTGATGCTGGAGGGATTTGGTTCAAAAGAAAAGGTTTCTATATGCGTAGCTAAGAATATAGGTCAATAAGACATTTACACTCCTTTATAAATTTGAGATATCTTATGAGGCACTGCAAATGAGGACTCCCACTCTCCCAGCATGATTGTTTTGTGGCTGCCAAGGAGATGAATCAGAAACTTAAATAAAGAGCAAACACTAAACCATTTTCAGCTAAGCAGAAACAAGATAGGATTTATTTTACTTGTCCACTGCGAACTTTGTTTTTTAGACTATTTAGTAAGAGTTTCTATACACAGCTTTACAGCCATATACTTCAGTTTACTGCATCTTATTCTAAAAAGTTTTCCTTGAAATTGCATTTGACCCAGTTTTCGCCGATACCTCTAAAAAATCCAGGGCAACCAAAGGAGCATTTAAGATGGTCATGGAACCTATGGATCGTTGAATATGATCAACCAGTCAGTTGGGAAAACCTCTTTAGAAGACATCTACATTTTTGTCCAACTTGCTGTGTTCAAGAGAAAAACTGATATTTCACACACTGCATCCTTGGACATAACACATCTTTGAAATATGTCGGCAACATAGGATCAAGTTCTGAGTATGGTTTTTTCCCCCTGTTACAGTGAAACTAGTAGCAAAGGCGTATGGAGTAGAATAAAGTAAAAAATCTTGGTGTTGTTTTTGATCAGGACCTGTCATTTAAATCCCATATCAAAGAGGTTTCTAGAATTTCCTTCTTTCATCTGAGGAACATTGCAAAAATGAGAAATCTCCTGTCCAGGGGTGATGCTGAGAAACTAGTGCATGCATTTGTTACTTCAACGCTGGACTATTGTAATTCTTTACTATCAGGAAGTCCACAAGCTGTAGTTAAAAGCCTTCAGCTGATCCAAAATGCTGCAGCCAGAGTTCTGATGAAAATTAAAAAGAGAGATCACATCTCTCCTATCCTGGCTTCTCTTCATTGGCTTCCTGTTAAATCCAGAATAGAATTTAAGATCCTCCTTCTCACATATAAAGCCGTAAATGGCCAAGCTCCATCTTATATCAGAGATCTGATTGTTCCTTATGTTCCTAACAGAGCACTTCGCTCTCAAACTGCAGGTTTACTAGTGGTTCCTAGAATTTCTAAAAATAGAATGGGAGGCAGATCTTTTAGTTATCAGGCTCCTCTCCTGTGGAACCAACTACCAGTTTTAGTCTGTGAGGCTGACACCCTGTCTACTTTTAAGGCCAGGCTTAAAACTTTCCTTTTTGATTAAGCTTATAGTTAGGGTGGCTCAGGTTATCCTGAGCTATCTCTATAGTTATGCTGCTATAGGCTTAGACTTCTGGAGGACATAGGGACCCCCATTTCAACTTTCTGCTTCATTCTCTCTCTGTTCTCCTATTCTGCAGAATCTGTTAGTTCAATCTCTAACGTTCTGCTCTCTCTGCTTTTCCTCAGAGTAGCTTTGCCTCTTCTGTTCCTGTTTGGCTGTGACGGCATCCTGGAAAGAAACATCAGCTGTGCTGCTTCCATCAACACCCTTGTTTATAGATGTTGGAGATCAGCCTGTTTTCCATTGTGGTCCTGTTTCTCTGACCGTGACTGAGTGGATGTGCTCTCTTCGTCCTCTGGCATGGGAGCTGGCTCGGAGCTCGTCTGCCTGGCTGTGTGTTTCCTGGACGGGGCCGCCTTTTACAGCTGCTTTTTGTGTCTCTGCTTCTGTCTCCTTGAACCCCAGTCGGCCTCGGCAGATGGCCGCTCACACTGAGCCTGGTTCCGCTGGAGGTTTCTTCCTGTTAAAAGGGAGTTTTTCCTCTCCACTGTTGCTACAAGCATGCTTAGTGTTAGGGATTGTATTTCAGTCAATGAGTCAATGCAATCAACTGGTTTCCTTAGATAGAAAACTTTGTATCAATTTGACTGTATGATCTGGTTGAACTGTAAAGTGCCTTGAGATGACTTGTGTTGTGAATTTGGCGCTATATAAATAAACTGAATTGAAAAATTGAAATAAAGGGGACATCTGGAAATAAAAACTACAGACAAACCACAAAGCACCTGCACTGATGTTGTGTAAAATGTATGTCTTTTCTTTGCTTTACTTCCATCTCATGACTGATTGAACATTGCTTATTATAATCCTATGGATCTCTTGAACATATTTCAAGTCTTATTATGTAAAAACCTTAAGAAGGTTATCTTAGCTTATAACTACAACCCAATAAACAAACCTTTACTCTGTTTTATCAAGGTGATTGTCCAATTTTAATATGCTCCTTTGTATCTCATGTAAGTACCTATGACCTTTAGGGGAAAGGTTGTTTTTTTTAGAGCAAATGCACACAACTCTTTAGGTTATGACATGTCGATCTCTGTAGCTTTTATCATCCTAGTAAGAATCATAAAATAATGCTACTTGAGCGAGGGTCACCAATGTCCTTGTTAAAGAAGGAAAGTGTTTTTTCTTTCTTTGCAAACTAGTATTGCAGAGCAAATTTGTTCTACGTGGTATTGAATTAGTGAGACTGAATAGAAATGTGTCTTCCAGCTCTCACATTCACATGGAGGCTGTCTGGCTGACCAGGGATTGTGCAGGGAGGATGGTGGGATGGGAATGGGTTTGGTCTTGGCTGTGACTGACAGATGGATGGCAGCGCAAATGACACCATCATGTAGAGCTAAAGCTTAGAGTTTTGTGACAAAGCAGTTGTATGAGGTGGAGGAAATTAGGGGAATTGTTGGCGTTAGTGTTTCCAGCGGCAACTCGGCCACCAGTGCGGTTCGGAGTGTTTTTGGTGGCCTTATTTATTTTAGGTCTCAGTCTTTTTGGTGTTTCTGGTCCTATCTTTGTGTAGCTAAGTTTATTTTACTATCCCTGAAAAGTGTTTTAGTTTATCATACATGACAATCAACCCCCCCCCCCCCTTTTCTTTATTAAAGTACCGCCTTTCTCATCCTCCATTCTTTTCTTCTCTTGCTCCTGTTGTCTTTCCTCTCCCTCTCCTCATACTTTCTTATCACTGTTGCCTTTTTTTATCCAACACAAACACTGCACTTTGAGGGGAAAAAAAGCTCCCGCTGCCACCGGTGGACATTAATAATTTAAGGTGCAGCTATTGCAGCACGAAAATGGAAATTAAACATAGGCTTTAAGTTGTGTGAATGATGGCAGGAAGCCAGTCGTGCATAAGCTCAAAGTGTGGGTGTGTTAGCTGAAAAATTAACACCAAGGCCACACATAAACAAACACTAACAGGTTTCAATATTTTATCGTAATACAGGAAATAACAAAAAAACAAGGCATATGCTGGTACAATTTTCTCACACAATCCCCCCTAAAAAGAAAAGAATTCTAAAATCCACAGCTTGATCTATTAATCTATTAGTTAATCTATCTGAAATTAAAACCAATCATATTCAATTCAATTCAGTTTATTTATATAGCGCCAAATTCACAACACATGTCATCTCAAGGCACTTTACAGTTCAACCAGATCATACAGTCAAATTGATACAAAGTTTTCTATCTAAGGAAACCAGTTGATTGCATTGACTCATTGACTCAAATACAATCCCTCACACTAAGCATGCTTGTAGCGACAGTGGAGAGGAAAAACTCCCTTTTAACAGGAAGAAACCTCCAGCAGAACCAGGCTCAGTGTGAGCGGCCATCTGCCGAGGCCGACTGGGGTTCAAGCAGAGATACAAAAAGCAGCTGTAAAAGGCGGCCCCGTCCAGGAAACACACAGCCAGGCAGACGACCTCCAAGGCAGCTCCCATGCCAGAGGATGAAGAGAGCACATCCACCCAGCCACGGCCAGAGAAACAGGACCACACTGGAAAACAGGCCGATCTCCAACATCTACAAACAAGGGTGTTGATGGAAGCAGCACAGCTGATGTTTCTTTCCTGGATGACGTCACAGCCAAACAGGAACAGACGAGGCAAAGCTACTCTGAGGAAAAGCAGAGAGAGCAGAAGGTTAGAGATTGAACAAACAAATTCTGCAGAATAGGAGATAGAGAGAGAATGAAGCAGAATGATGAAATGGGGGTCCCTATGTCCTCCAAAAGTCTAAGCCTATAGCAGCATAACTTTAAAGACAGCTCAGGATAACCTGAGCCACCCTAACTATAAGCTTTATCAAAAAGGAATATATATATATGTGAGAAGGAGGATTTTAAATTCTATTCTTGATTTAACAGGAAGCCAATGAAGAGAAGCCAGGATAGGAGAGATATGATCTCTCTTTTTAATTTTCATCAGAACTCTGGCTGCAGCATTTTGGATCAGCTGAAGGCTTTTAACTACAGTTTGTGGACTTCCTGATAGTAAAGAATTACAATAGTCCAGCCTTGAAGTAACAAATGCATGGACTAGTTTCTCAGCATCACCCCTGGACAGGATATTTCTAATTTTTGCAATGTTCCTCAGATGAAAGAAGGAAATTCTAGAAACCTCTTTGATCTGGGATTTAAATGACAGGTCCTGATCAAAAATAACACCAAGATTTTTTACTTTATTATCTGAAATCAGTTTAATCCCATCCAAATGAAGTGACTGGCTAGTCAGCTTCTTTTTCAGAGACTCTGGTCCAAAGACTATAACTTCTGTTTTGTCTGCATTCAGAAGCAGAAAGTTAAGAGTCATCCAGGTTTTTATGTCTTCAAGACATGCCTGTAATCTATGTAATGGGTTAGCTTCATCTGGATCTATAGACAGATATAGCTGGGTATCATCACCATAACAGTGAAAATTAATCCCATGCTGTCTAATAACTCTACCAATTGGGAGCATGTATAAAGTAAAGAGAATTGGTCCTAGCACTGATCCCTGTGGTACTCCACAGGTAACCTTTGAGCGTGTTGAAGATCTATCATTAACATAAACAAACTGAATTCGATCAGATAGATAAGATTTAAACCAGTCTAGTGCTGTTCCTTTAATTCCAACAAAATATTCAAGTCTTTCTAAAAGAATATTATGGTCAACTGTATCAAATGCAGCACTAAGATCCAACAGGACGAACACAGATACAAGTCCATTATCTGAGGCCATGAGAATATCATTAGTGACTTTCACCAGAGCTGTTTCAGTGCTATGATGAGCTCTAAAGCCAGACTGAAACTCTTCAAAAAGTTCATTATGGTGTAAGTGGTCGCAAACTTGTTTGGCAACTACTTTCTCAAGAATTTTGGATAAGAAAGGAAGATTGGATATAGGTCTATAATTAACCAAGTCATCTGGGTCAAGAGACGGTTTCTTAAGCAGACGTTTAATTACAGCAACCTTAAAAGCTTTAGGTACATATCCCTGTAACAGAGATAGATTAATCACATCTAAAATGGAGGAGGAGATCAAAGGGAATACCTCCTTAAATAACCTGGTTGGAACTGGATCTAACATACAAGTTGAAGGCTTAGATGAAGACAATAATTTTGCTAATTCAGAAAGTTCAACTGGATCAAAGCAGTCTAAACCCGGTTCAGATTCCATGACTACCTCAGGTACAATCATATGTATTCATAATTTACAACTAATGTTGTAATGCTGACAATGCTCATCTGTAGTTCAAACAGATGAATATGTAGGGAATTCAGTCCATGACTCTGAAAGCTTCACAGTCAAAAATAAAGCAGGCATGAAAATTATTTCATAATGGCAGCAGAAATAGCACAAAAAATCTTTAGTACAAATTGCAACATCAAATGAAGTCGTTTTCACTGTCTCACAAACTTACGTATGTGAAATAATGTTAGCTCTTTTTGATTTTCAACTGTAATTAGTATTACCAATAGATATTTTTTCAGATAAGTGCAGTTTAATAATTCAGCTGAGATAAAATCCATAACACAACAAAGGCAACATTGCCTTGGTAAAAGAATGGGCCTCATGCAAGAACCTTTTGTACAAACAAATTCGTTTTTTAAAAATTTTTTTACGAGTTATTTGGGATAAAGTGCTGAATTCACGTTTTCTCCTATTTCTAATCTTTTCTCAGCTACAAGCAAATTTTACAATTGATGCAGACTTGACATATGAATATTGCCCAATCTGTCCAAACATAGTTTTACACTGAATGGCTACATTTGTTTAACTTAAAAGCAATTGTCCATTTTATTAGGCTACATCATTATATATTATGCAACTCCACAATTCAACATTTTTTATTTGCTGATAAATAGATGAAATATCGTTCACTACACCAGAAGCAGGCATGTTTACATCCAGGGGACACTGGTTAAATTTGTTTTTATTCCATCAAAAATATGAACAGTCGGAGAACAAGCTGCTATTGAAATAACATCTGGTACAGGAAATGTATGGAAAGTTCAGCAAAGCTCCTCGAATGGTAAGACTTGCATTCATTTCACTCCAAGGAAGCTTGTTGGGTTTGTTACTATACCAAATTTGGGATGTTTAGGTTTGGTTCTTTCTGAATTAAAAAAGATGTTTTGATTTTAAGATTTTTATGTTTATACATGAGACAGATGGAGAGTGCGATAAAATAATTACAGACTTGGCCAGTGGAGGATATCTAAAGAAGATTTTGCAGAATGTTGTGTTCGAGATTTCACAGGATTTCACTGAGAACACCAAAGTTGATTCTTTCCTTTTTTCCTTTTTCCTTTTTTTTTTTTTTAAAGTTGTGCCAACAATAGTAGCAGTAGTAGGTGAAAAACCTTTAAACATAAACACAGAGAAACAATGATTAATATCCTTTTAAATAGCAAAATTATCCCTGAAACAAAATATCAAAAGATTTAAACCCAAAATCTAAAATATTCAAAGTATTATTCAGTGACAATTTCTTACAATCTAGTATTCATTTACTTATCTCAAACATATTTTAATTTCATTTAATTCCTTTTAATCCTTTCATTTAATTCCTCATTTTAATATTTTGATCTGAATATTCAAACAATTTGTATATATCTATTATATCATATATAAATACACATATATATATCCAGTATGAACCAGTAGAGTTTTTCTTCTTCTTTAATGCCATTTCAATGAATGAAAACCTTCTGACAAGTATTAGCCCTCCCACTTATATGTAGCCTTAAGGCTGATTTATACTCCGTAACTAGGTCGTTTGCGTAGGTGTCGCAGTGAACAAAAAGACGTCCCCGCCTGACTCCGCAGACACTCTACAGACAGGAGGCTGGCTTGTTTTGTTTTTATGACCGCAATTGCAGAAAACGACTGGTGAAGATGGACCAGCTTAAAGAGTGAGGTGTGCGAGAACGCTGGGACCCTTTTTTCACCTGGATCCCCGCTCTTTTTCACCACAGGTCTCTCCGTTGTTGGACACACTTGCCCCCACTTCTTCACAGCCTGGGTCGTATTGAGACCCACAGTGTATAGCGCAGACTACACTCAAAATTGAGCATAAATCAAAAATATCTGCGTCAAGCTCACTGTGACACACTACTGTGGGGAGTATAACAAGCCCTTTAGATGGCCTTCTCAGGGTAGTAATTATGTCTATTTAGGTTTCTCAGCAACATGCGGTCACTTACGCAGAGGTGGACTCCACCAGGTCTATGAGGATCATTTACAATCATACTGCATTTAAAAATGTTTCTTGGATCTCATGTGTTGGGTTTGAAAAGCCCGTGCTAGGAGAAAGATTAAGATAACTTTATGACAAGATTATGAATTGTTGTGGAGAACCCAAATAAGGGTAGACAATAAATACCTGCAAAATGGGGTGTTAGTTATGCATGTCCATGCATGGTCTATATCATCTTATATTTGTGTGGTCATGGGGGAGCTTATTCCCATCTCCTGTCATTATGAGAGTGGGTGGAGACAACCTGGACAGATTATTATTTGTAAAATACAGGACGACAAAGAACAAACAGCCATGTATGCACATACTCATGCTTTAGGTCAATTTACAATAACACATTAACCAACAGTCTTTTTTCAACAACGGGAGGAAGAGGGAAGTAGATGGAGACCACCCATGCATGCATAAGGAGAACATCACAACTCGATGCTGAAAGACCCAAATAGAAGATTTAAATCTATGACCTTCTAACTGTAAGGCAACAATGCTACCAACTGTCCATCCTATCAGCCCAGTGCAAGTCCCATATTAATGTGCTAATTTTTCTTTTTTAGTAGGGGTTGAGCTTATAACCCACATTGGTTTCTGTTGATTCATCTAATATCTTCACATTGAAAGTAACCCCATACAATACAGACTTTTAGCAGAATGATTCCCTTGTAGAAAAAAAAAAAAAAAAGAATTCAGCTTAAATGTTATCTGAGAGCAGTAACTTGGAGATCTGATAAGCTGTCTGTAGACTGTTTATTTAAGTGACACGTGCTTAAGATTGCTATCAATATCCAAAAAAAAAATGATGTTTGCCATCTTTGATGTCTGTTGCTGTCTGAAAAATATTGCAGAGGATGACTTTCAATTTTTATTCAAAACTCCCTTGTGATAAAACCTTTTTTTTATATTGTATTAATTAGGCTATGTATGCTACCAAAAAAAAAAAACTTCAGCTAGACTACTGAAGGGGACATACAGTTGGATTAGAGTTAAGAGACTAAGGTGCACAAAGTTCTGTCCCCTTTTGCAAAAGCTTAAGAAACTTACAATGTGTCTATTTGGTCTTTCTCTTTATTGGTTAAAACAAACCTATCATCACACAGCTTACAGAGAGTTTTCAGATGCAGAATGCTGCTACTTCTTTCAATCAGATAACATGTAAAAGTGTCTCCGCTATTAAGTAAGCTTATTGGCAAGAACGGTATCAGGCTAAGATGCTAAATTTTTAAGAAATGTCTTGTCGAAAGAATTTATTTTGTAGTCTGTTAACTATGCAAGTATATTTGAGTTTATCTGTGCTGTTTGAGCATATCAGTTCACTCATGCCCACGCATCTTTATGTGTTTCCCTGGAGGTGTTTTTTTTCCTGTGAAGCAAAGATCTCTGAGTTCTTCAAAGAGCCTAACTACTTAAGACAGAAGGCAGTCTGAAGTTGAAGGCTTGGAGGCTGGGCCTTGCTTGACACAGACATATAAGTTCACTTCGAGGATGTGATTGCACACCAGTGTTTACTGCAAATCTCCCACCCAGCCTGACTTGTGCAGCAGGAGCAAATCTTGAGCTGAGGGTCAATGGCGCAAGAACAACTTTGAGCACTGTCAGCAAAACAAATCCAATACAACTCCCTCAAGGTGAAGGCAGAGGACTTGTTTACCTTTGTCGCCTGCCCAGTTTCCCTTTACCATTGGCTTGTTGGGACACAAAGCCAATATTTTTACCCCACTTGCACAGTAACAAACAGCCTAAGTGAGAATAAACATAGCATTATCAAGCACAACATGCGGGGTAATTTGTCAAAATCAAACCAGCAGATGGCATTCGCTATGAACATGTTGATCAGAGTTAAACTAAGCCCAAAATGTTCATGGCAGGCTGCCTAACAAGAAAGGCTAAATTAATCACAAGCAGGGAATTCACACCTCCTGAGTCTGTCAACCACTTCCTGTCTTTAGACAAATACACATGAAGACAAGCACACTCCCAGCTCTCCTCTGGCTTGGCCTGACACATTATGCTAATCGACATTTCCTTTAGTTTGATATATTCATTGACAGAATACTAACGGTACTCTGAGCTGCTGTCACTTCTTTAGATGTCCTAGAGTAAGGCTGGGCAGAGCAAAACATAGAACTTTAAAGACGGTATTATACATTGATATTTGTCATTGCATCGAAACAGTTTTTAGTTGGTTGGTAGAATGTTAAAATAAATTGCCTGGAAGAAAAGTCTTTCTATAATTTATTACATTTTCACAACAAGCTCAGTACTGTATATCTTATTATTTATACCAAGACAAATATTTACATCAATAAAGTGGGGAGAAGAAGGATGCAAGGCGTAAAAGGTTAGTGGCAAATAAAATAGTAATCCTATATTTCCAGCCTGCACCTTTTACTCTGATACCCAAAAATAAGATAAATGAATAAAATATAATACAACTCTTTGCAAAATAACATACTCTATTTGCTTTCAGAAAACAGCATTGCTCCATGGTCTCACTGGAGGAGCTGCAAAGATATGTGGCTTAGGTGGGAAAGTGTTTTGATAGTACAACATTTAGCTTTCCACTCCTGTTAAGAAAGACAATAATAATCTATGATACACAGCGATATGAAGGGGCTCTGATGAAATACAAGTTAATCAGTGGAAAAAAATGGTTAAAGCCCTAAAAAGAATCAAGACTAGGACAAAGATTTATCTTGCATCAAAGGAATGATCATAAACCAAATCCAAGTTGTAGATAAAACATTTTAATCAAAATTGAAGAAACATTTCCGGCATCTCCTGCAGCAAACTGTGACTCTTAAACACATTTTTTTAGGAGAACCAAATACAAATGCACCCCTGGCTTTGCATATTTATAACTGTAAATGTGTTGGAAACCCATTGGTAATTTTTCCCCCCTTTTATTACTGTGCAGAATAAATCACAACCCAATAAAATGCTTTACACTTTGTGGCTGTGTTGTGTTTGTAAAGTTCACAGGGTTTAATGCTTTTGAAAGGGAATGTAGTTATACAAATACAAATTTCTTTAGGCACCGCTATCATGGATTTGTAATGTATTAATCTTGACAAGTATACCCACTGTGTTATTCATCTTTAAGTGTTCAAACTACATTGTTGCACTTAATTTCCCTGTGGATTACTCCTCAAGATATTTTCATCATGCAAGTTCTTCTGATCCTCATAGGATGTAAAATCCAGTGTACCTTTGAACAGTGACAACAAACGTTTTGCTTAGTTATATCCTCATGTTCTAAATGTGATCAGCCTTTTTTCTAATATCTTTTTGAACCTAGAAAGCACAAATAAGCGGACATATAATTATGATTTTAAAGAGCCCATAGAGAGGGGCTGAGGTGGAAAACAAGTACCAGGTGAGAGTAACACTAACCTATTCAAGCAGACAAAACTGAACATATTTAAAGCTAGGTTTCCAAAAATTGAAAGTTTTCTTAATTCCCTACTCTTTCTATAAATGGGTAGCATTTTTATTTTTTATCAGGGAGCAACATCCTGTCAAACTGACTGACCTGCTATTTTACTGTAGTCTTAAACATACTCTTTATATCTGAACAGTGGCAAAAAAAGTAAGGTGGGGATAAATAACACCTCATGTAATCATCACTTGAAGCAGATAGGCAGTGATCAAAGCTGTTTACAAAATTCACTCATGCTGTATCACTGATTTCATTGAAATGTGGTTTTGTATACATTGAGAAAGGGGCAGTTGAGAAAGATGGAGACCAGAGCAGTATGTGGCAAAAAGCACATATGACTTAAGAGATATTTACTTCATGAGCACTCCACTGGCTGCCTACAAACAGTTAATATTTGATGAGATTTAAATGGCTCTCTGCAGTTATTTTAATTTAGTTGCATAAGGCACAAAGCAAAACATTCAGCAGAAAAATCTATTAGAATTACATTTGGCTTTACAAGAGTCTATTAAAGTTAACAAGGATTTATAACTTTCCTGATTTCTTCTTATGGATGTTTCATTTTCAACACGCACCCTCATCTTGTTTCTCTCCAGGTCTCTGGTCCTGTCCCTACTGGTCCGATGTGCAGAGAATAGCCCATGCTTTATTCATTTTGAGTAAAACAGGTGTCTGGCCTTGTGTTTGCGCCTTACTATGGCTGCTGCCTAGAGGCAGAGACACAGTGCCCGCCAACATTTCTCTAACACATGCTGCTGCAACATGTGTACTCATAAACCAAAAAATTGAGAATTTCAGTGCCAGGATGCATTTTAACTTGGTGCAAGGCCACATATTTCTGGGTTAATTAATGTTAATTTTGCTAGGAAAACATCAGAAATTACACTAGATTAACCTTTGATGCTAAGAAGAAGTAATTCAGATTTTTTTTTTTCAATTTTTCAGTATTTTTCGGGTATCCAATTCTTTCAGGAAGCATCTATGAGAATCTGCAGAGTGCAGCCATGTAAAAAGTATTAAAATCACAAACTCGAATTTTTTTTTTCATGTTATGTAAAAACACACAAAAAAAGGACAACAGAACAGGGACCGGTGCAAAAATCATTAATTGATCATTAATCTGACAGATTTCATCCTGTTTGTATGATTATGCTTAAGTTATCTATTAACTTAGGGCTGCTTAGACCAGTTATTTGAACAAAAATTTATTTCAGAAAACTTATATTAATTGATTGACCAACCAATATGTAATCAATTAAAATCAAGATAGATAGATATTGTATGATGAACTTCAATAGACTACAAGTATGTCTCCTGTTTAGAATATTTGTATTTTATTGTATTTTTGTTTTCATTGCACCTGATGCTCATCTTAGCAAGTTAGTAAAAGGAACTTTAAGGAGCACAATTGTTAGAAGCTTCTTAAATCATCCTTGTAGTCCATTAAGCAAAGTGAAATTTCCAATAAAATAAGTAACCACAACAATTAGATACATTTTTGACACACATGAAATTGTGTGCTTCAGAAGAATACCTCTTAAATGAAGTTGGATAAAGATCGCAAGTATTGTTTTAATGCCCCTTACGTCAGTATAGAACGGTGTGGGAATTACACAGATATACTTTCAACTGTTTTTTATGTTGAATAAAAAGTTACGTTTTAGTCTTATCTGACTGGTGCAAATGATTCAGATGCTTTAGATGTCTTCTACGTGGTAATTATGACTTTTTTAATAGGACATCTGAAAGTACACAGCTGGAATTCAATCCCTAATTTAGCATCAAATTTGTCTATTTTTCAGATGTAAAAGAAGGACTGACATGCGAACAGGACCCCAGTCAGCACATAATGAAATGATCAGAAATCATCAAAAATGGCAAGAAATACATCAGAAGCACAGCATGAAGTAAAACAGCAGGCGTCACAGATGACGAATGATAAAAAGCAACAGCAAATTGGCTGAAAATAAAGGCAGCCACCTGGCTTACAGCCACTGGGCAGGTGGTTAGAAAAACAGGAACAAGGTTAATTTAAATGTGGTGAAGCGAAATGGGAACTTGAGCTGCAGAGTTGAGAAAGAAAAAATCTGCACAGGAATCTGGAAAAAATCGGAAGAAAAAACTTGAACGAGTATCTTGCTGTGACAACATAAATAATAATCTAAGCCAACAAATATGCTTAAATAAACTGAATATTCTAAAAGGTAAAGTAGAAAATAAATACAGATTAGAAAAGTTAAAAATAATCTAAAAAAAACATAATGTGAATAAAAAGGTGAATAAAAAATAGACACAAATATTATAACAATATTTAAGGCAATTGGTTGCACCAGATTTTTATTTATTTGTACTTTCAAAAAAACCATATAATTTAAATTCTACTTAAGAATGTTTCACTATGTGTTGGTATATTAGAAATAAAAAATACACAATTTCAGATTAAAAGGTGACAAAAACAGTACAATAAAGTAGTTATCATAAACATTGATCTCCAATACAATAAAAAAAAGACTCACAGTAAATTGCATCAGCCCTGATGGCAAGCATACTTCTATAAGACTGTAAATAACATCTGCTCTGCTCTAGAGTGGATCGGTACAAGCATTTCATCTTCATCCATTATTCATAAACAGATGTTTGTGTATATTAGTTTCTAGGGTTCTGTGAGAAATCTGTGGAGAGTGCAACATCCTGTATTTTTTTTTCTTTAGTTTGGACCCATTTACTCTTCACTACACATAAACTGCACAACTGCTCTGAAAACACAATATATACCAGTGGCAAGACGCACTTGAACAATTTATGATTTCCTGCAGTTGTAAAGTGACATTGGGGGCTACCTTTACAAGGCTCTTGATCCGTGCTTCAGCAATCAAAGTGAGAAATAGAACAGAGTGCTTTTGCAACACTGCTGGGATTAAAGAGTGCCAAGAAAAAAAAGCATCCCACTAACATCAAAATGTCCCCCAACCAACCCAACATGACTCTGGCACCCTGCTGTCATGTTTTTTTTGTCTTTGAAGGAAGAAATGAGGAGATGTGAAGGGCTTGCACTGAGAAGCAAACACAGAAAGTTCCAGGTGTGTGAGTACTTTAGGCGAGCTTCTCCAAATCCATTTGAACGCCTACTCTCACGCCTACGGGCTGGCTCATCCGTAGCCACATCAGGTCCCGCGCTTGATCCATTACCTGCTGCTTGGGATGGATGGTGGCAGATTCCCACGCTGCTGCAATGAAAGAGAAATAGGGGTTGAAAGGGACAGGGAGAGATAAAGGGATAAACAAAAGAGCGGATGACACTAAAAGAGACCAGAGGATGGTTAGAAGAAATATAGGACACATGGAACAGAGGAACAAAGGAATAAGGATTATTATTTATTGAGATGGGAAAATATTGAGCAACAATTTTTAGCATGTACCATCTTTTGTTTAGTCAGATAGCTTAGAATCTTTCAGATCCAATTTTAGTTTAATTATATTGATGTTAGAAGTTACTCTCTATTAATGAGCAATTAAAAGTAGAGTTAGATTTCTAGGCCAGCTACCTCTCTGTAAACACCCAAAAATAAAAGAAATATCAAAATTCACATAGTAATGTTACCTGATTCAATGCTAGCTTTCTCTACTACCCTCTTGACGCTCAGTAAAACAGAGCAAAAGTATGAAATGACATAAATACACTTTATATCAAGTTACAATTTTAAACAGCTTCTTCTGGAGCTCAATGTTTCCTATCCATTTTATTCTTGTGAGTCATGGCAACCATTTTGCTAGCAATAAAACTGGGTGTATTTTCTTGAATACCAAAAAACTGTCATTGTGGTGTAAATATGAGAAGTCTTCACTGTGCTCCATCTCTCTCTGATTCCTCATCCCCATTCATTGTTCCTTTTAAACCCTCATATTCCTTTCCCTTGACTGCCCATGTCACATGGGATTATGGCCACATCCATTGTTGGTTGTTTTTTGTAGCAAACAGTCACTGGAAACTGATCAAGTCAAATGGACCCCTTTAGTTGCACATTAAACTATAGCTTTAGAAGCCAAATTTATCACACAGCAGTTCAGTTGATCATATTAAGACATCTTAATGGCTAGGGTTAGGATTATGAAACTTAGGAAACTTTTGCCTTATTAGAACAATGTTTACTAAGGAAACTTATTTTAAATAAGGCAAAATTTTAAGCTTATTCACTTATCCTTGATTTACCATTTTTTTAAGGTTGAAACACTGTAAATACTTTGGAAAAATTCCTCCCAGTAACCCTGCCAGGATAAGAGAGGGATGAAAAACATATACTCTTTATTTTGATAAATGATCAATTCCCTCTTATTTAGAATAAAAAATAACTATCTGAATAAAAATATGATGTGCATGAACAAAAGTTGGGAAAAAGAACATCATCCATCAATGGCTCTCTATGTTCAGGAAAAAACAAGTCCTTGGTCAACACTTGAAGTCAAATATCTGTGACCGGTTCTTCAAAAAGAATAAAAAAAAAAAAGAGAAAGTCTTTACTTGGAGCAATTTCATCATACAAATTGTCCACGAACCTTCTGAGGGTGCATGCGACTTTCATTTCTTCACAAAAAACATGCGTTCATGGTAACTGAAAATGAAAACATAATTATGGCCATAGCACTGTGCAAAGAAAATGCCATCTACAACCATTTGGTTTCAAGAACATCTTAAATGCAAAAGCAAACAGTTGCGTTAATTCTGTGAGTTGAGTTGCATGTCAGGCTGCAGCAGTAGGTAGCCCTACTGCCTTGCAGCAAGAAGGTTCCAGGTTTAATTCCCAGCCTGGGGTCTTTCTGCATGGAGTTTGAATGTTCTCCCTATGCATGCATTGGTTCTCTCAGGGTACTCTGGCTTCCTCCACAGTCAAAAACATGACTGTTAGGTTAATTGGCTTCTCTAAATTCTCCTTAGGTGTTAGTGCGAATGTTTGTTTGTTCTGTTTGTCTCTGTGTTGCCCTGCATGGAATGGCGACCCGTCCAGGGTTTACCCTGCCTCTCACCTATTGACAGCTGGAGGTAGGCACCAGCACTCCTCGCGACCCCAGCAGGGATAAGCGTAACAGAAAATGGATGAAGTTGCATGTCACATATTTGTGAAGGGCAGCCCCTGCACAGTCAAATGAAATTTTGGCATTATCAATCGATCTGGGCCGTTGTCTACTCATCCATCATTAAAAATGTGCAATATTTGTCTATTCACTGGGATTAAAAAGTATGAGTTTGTGAATTATGGAGGTATGATATAAAAAGATGTTAGAACCCTCTCTTTTTAAGTTCTGTGACAGACTGATCTGGCTTAATCTGTAAAATTCATTCTTATTTTCATCAGTCGAGCAATCTTTTCAGTAATAATCTTGTGACCTACAAGGAATTTCAGTTGACTTGGTAAATAAGCTAAAGGGATTTGATTGCAGATTTGCCTTTAGGTGTCTTATCTCTAGCCTTCTTCATAAATGGGATCTTGGCTCTGGTCTAAAGTAATCACATCTGAATATATGCTGTCAAAGGGGAAAAACAGAAGGCCAAGCCCTTAGCTTGTACAGACCAATTCAATTACTTCAGGCTATTGTCTAATGAAGAATGAACTAACCAGGCAAGGGGTTACTTTTGGATGGCTTTGCTGACTACTGCTTCTTGTCTACAGGATATAATTTACTAAGACACACAATTATTGATTGGCTTCCACATGCCAACAGAGGAAAACCATTTTAGATGCAGTTTTGCTGCTTGGTGTCTGGCAGAGTCTTAATGAAATACTGTCATTGAGCATGCATAGACATTCACCTCAGTGCACACATAGTGAAGTAGGCTCACACACATGCATGCACGTTGTGCAAGGTAATTTTCTTATCTCTGTAAGCCAGGATGACCAAATTGGCTGGGGCTTAAACTACATGGGTCAATAGTCACAGTCAATGGTCTCAACTGTGAGAAAAGCAGGGGCGCAAACGATTTATGCAGTTCTATAACTTTTCGTTCTTTTATCTGTGTTTAAACAAGAGGGTCGAAGGTTGAACACATGCAGCAAAATCCTTCAACAGCACTGCAATCACACAACTGTATTCTGCTTACTTGCTCATGCATACCCTTTTTCCTCTGCACTCCCTCTCCATTTCTAGCTCAAAGCTGTGGACACAACAGCCTTATCTAATGCTGCCTTGCTGTCAGTGAGAGTGGTCTATTTCAGGCTTTATCTTGAGCAAGAGCCGGCATGAGCCTTGGGTCTGAAGACGAGCTGGTGCTCCACGAGATAAGGCAGACAGGGACACTGTAACCTGCATGTCTGCGGTCAGGGTGGGAATGGATGGTACCTGCGCTCCAATCTAACGGCTTCCTTCTCTCAGTCAATGAATTGGCTTGGGATCACTCAGCTGTAGAAGCAGACTTACAATTTCTCTGTAAAGCAGCAGATTGCTGAAAAGGTGAAGCTTTTTTTGTATCTGTAGGTACGGTCTGCTACAACACTTATAATACTTAATACTTAAAAAAAACCTGCACAGATATCAATACTGGCTTTGCTACAAAGGACAGCAACTTTCAAAATTTAGTTAATTAATGCTCACTGATTTGGAAACTTTCCAGAACTGGTCCATATTGGAGCAAGTGTATATCAAAATCTCTACTGTACGAATTTAAGAATACTTGTAGATATTTTTAAATTTCAATGCACAAAATCTACATCTGTAATAGAGATTCCAATTACTTCTGAGTGGCATCAAAGCCCCCAAACTACCTTGAGTTGGCAAACAAAACTTGCCTGATGTTGTCCCTCGTTTTTCTTCTTGTTCTGATTTTTGGTGGGGGCTTGAATCTAATAAATGTAACACAGAAGAAGCCATTCCTTAGCTCTTTTAAGGAGCTACAGGGATCTGGCCACTCATGAGGTTGGTCTCACATGACTTCAAGCCTATCGATTCTACTGGTGCAGAATCCTTTCATATCAATGGTAACAGCGTAACCAGAAGTAAATATATTGGACCCTTAAAAATGTATTAAACAATTATTTAAATAAAACAATTAATTTTTATTCTGTACTATTTTAGACACTCTGTTGATGTAGTATCTTAGAAAAATTAAACATTTTGAGGAAAAAGCTCTAGCTATGACATTTTTTTCTTTTTTTTAATTGTATATATTTATTTATTTTTATTTATAGCTATGACATTTAAGGACATCCCCAAACCAGTTTACCTTGTGGTTTTCTTTTGACCACATATGAAAAAAGTCCCTGTCTTTACATATAAGTAGACCTAAAAAAGTAATAATAAAAAAACTAAACCTAAAAAACAAATAAACCTCAAGAAAATATGTGAAAACTTTACATAAATCTGTTTAGATGGTAATGCACATGTTGACAGATGCGAAAAATATATGGTGTATAGAGAAAAAAAAAAAAAAAAAACTCTTCCTCACCCATTGCGGATGGTCTTCCCCCCTTTTTCCTCCAAGCTCGGGTCTTCTACCAGAGGCCTGGGAGCTTGAGGGTTCTACACAGTATCTTTGCTGTTCCTAGAATCGCACTCTTCTGGACTGAGATGTCTGATGTATTTCCAGGGATCTGCTGTAACCACTCCTCCAGTTTGGGGGTCACTGCCCCGAGGGCCCCTATGACCACGGGGCAATCTATGCATGAGTTCAAATAGAAAAGCATATTTGACTATCTATTATCTCTATGCTGATGACCTATCAATGATACACTTCACAGTCTACAAAGGTCTGTACACAGTAGTTTGCCACAAGCCATGAATCGGACAAAGCAATCAGTAATACAAGTGCTCTAGTTTAATGAGTCAATAATGTTGGCTTCTATGTAAAAATCATTTCATTTCAGCGCAATAAGAGGACCCCATAAACATCCAAACCTATATGAAAGAATGAGAAATAAAATGTTTAGATCTGTGAATTCTATTCAAATAAGCTTAATCTATTAAGCAGATAACAGTGAGTTCAATCCAAAAAAGAAGCTTCTAATGATTCTGCCAGTGACCAACGTCTTCAGCGTCCATTTGGCTTGCAAAATAGTAAAGTCCCAATGTTCCTATACGCTTCATCAGCCACAGGCTGTTTGACGTTGAACTGTCTGTTTTAATGAAATCCTGTCACCACTGAAAATGGAATACTATACTTTCCCTCAAATTTTACATATTTATCTAAATGCAGCGTTCTTTCTTTTCTTTTATCCTGTCCTGTGACTAAACTGTCACCAACTTAATTCAGCTCTGCTTCACACCATTTTTCAGATAGCCTGGGCTTCCACTACGCACAATGATACAACATTCTCTTTTGTTCATGCTCTATGATTAAAATCACAATACCTCAGAGAATGTTTTTGCACTGACATGGCAGTGTTATTCTGGTCCAGATGACTCAATTATGCATACGCTTTATTTTCAGTGTTTGCACTTTGGGTGCAAGTAAGGACAGACTGCCTACAATCAAGAGTACACATTGAAGTGACAGTACTAGGGCCTTATTAAATCATCCCCGTTTTGCCAAAGATGCATCAAACAGAATTCAACTTTAAAAATAAAATCTGTAACATTTAGTCATCATGTCATGTTACATTAACTAACATGACATTATAAAGTAATTTATAGAAAGATTACTCTATATACCAATTTCAGCTATTCTTAAATGTTATGTTCCCTTTTAATTAAAAATAATACTTTTTACAAGGTTTTTACAAAACCTTATCAATGTTACAATTAAAAACAGCTCTAATATATATAGAGGCATGTGAATTTGCTGTAGGTTAGTCATTGTCAGTGATGGGACTAACGGCGTTGAAAGTAGTTTTAGTAACGAGTAATCTAACTAATTACTTTGACTGCAACTATAACGCAGTTACCATTGCAGACACCCCGTTACTGCGCGTTACTCAGGTCGCACAATGAACCTTTTTTCATGATAGGACTCGTGCGCAGCTGCGTGAAGCTGACACCCCACCCACGTCAAAAAACTCTGCAAATAGACTGAATGGTTAGTGCGACGTTAGTGCAGATTTGTGCAGAAAAAAATATTGTTTGTGCTACTTTTGTTTAAGAGATATTAAAGATTATTTTTTAGGTCATCCAGAGGTGCGCGCCTTGTCATGAGAGAGGGGAGGATGAGAATGGCTGATGTCTAGTGAGATTCCGTCTGTCAGTTGGGTAGGTGGGTGTTTCTGCTGGGGTGTTAACGTACAGCACACACAGAGAGATGGAGAGTGAGGAGGATCCAGCAGCAAAACAGCGTTTTCCACATGGAAATACCGGTGTTACGTCGAGCTGCGTTTCCCCATCAGATACGGTTTCCTCTGCATCTCCGCACAGCGCAGGCGGCACGAGTCACCGCGCAAGCGACAGGAAACGCACATGCTCGCTAAAGGTGCGCAACAGTCGCCCTGTGCTTGCGCCACAGGAGAACTATGGAGAGCGTGAACGATCAAATGATAGCCTATATGGAGAAAGGGAGAAATCTGGATGGATGGATGGATGGATGGATGGATGGATGGATGGATGGATGGATGGATGGATGGATGGATGGATGGATGGATGGATGGATGGATGGATACTCTGCCTTCTCAACCTACTGTATTTTTTATTTTAAACATTATTTGATGGCCTTTGTGGCAGGGACGGAAATCCATATTTTATGTCACACGCAGAGTATACATCTAGATAGATAGATGTTGCAGTATCTATAACAACCCAAACACGCAGGATTTCAGAATTAGACATCCCTAGTTATTAATTTCACCAGATCTGAATGCCCTGTTAAAAAACTTCACATGGCGTTCCCCCTGATGTCATTTACGTTGAGTTGCAATAAATGCTAAACTCTGCAGGTTCTTGTCTTCGTCATCCGCTCTATTCAGCTGGCTTTGGAAACATACGGCGAGAAGGTGGGGGCTGGGTGGTGAGGGTTACGGGGGCGAGAAACGCAAAAGTAACACAATAGTTACTTTTACTAGTAACTAGTTACTTTTATTGTGGAGTAACTCAGTTAGTAACTCAGTTACTTTTTGGGATAAGTAACTAGTAACTATAACTAATTACTTTTTCAAAGTAACGTGCCCAACACTGGTCATTGTTTGCAATTTTTCTCAACATAAACATATATCAGTGTTTTATTTTCTATTTCTGTATATTATCAACACATTGTTTTACCAACATATATAAAATAACTAATATTTACATCACACCAAGAAAGGATAGTATATTGTGCAACCATGTATTCTGTTGACATCAGATTACCAAGGACATGAGACTAAATTTAAGCTGCAATAGGCCACGCTTATGCATATTTATAATTAGAAGCTTTCAGTTGAGCTTTAGTAATGTCATATAAAGCACCTCACCACACCACTGGCCCTATTAAATTACACGTCAATGACAAATGTGCCTGTCCAATTGTGACCTCTCTGTTTGCTATGAAAATGGCATACTGATGTGCAGCTCTAATATACATGGTGTTAGAAGATAAAAAATAAATGCTATAAATGGGTTCCAGTTGTTGCTAAGCAACACCAGGAACCAAGACTTGCCCTTTGTTTTTCTAAAGCCATTAGCTGAAAAGCAAGGGTCTTGGGAACAACAAAGTCTTAGCTAATTAGTAGTCATTTAGAAGGTAACCTATTAACCAATTCATTGTCTTACTTGAGATTGGGTCGGCCATCACGGCTTCAGGAGGGTAACCAACTGTTTCCCTTTACCAGTGCCACTCTACACCTCAATCAATGGATTTCAAAGGATTCAAGACATACATTCTTCCTTCATCAATCAAAAAAATAATAATACAAACAAAAACAAGAGCAGGAAACTTGATCAGACAACTGAACTATCTCTACTGACTATTTTTCTGCAGGAACCAGCTGCTCTATTTAGATCTCCTTCCTGATCGCTCCTCACTGTTTCTCTACGTAGGACTGATCCCAGCCATCTACAGAGAAGGCTTGCATTTACTGGTTGTTTCTGGGATTCGTTGTTTAAGGCTAGAATCCATTTTTTTATTGCCAAAGATAAGAAAAACTGGTAAATTAAATATTAAATCTGATAGGGGAGCAAAAGTGTACACTTATTAAACACTTTTTCTCTGCTCAGACAATAATTTTAATTTCAGTAGGTATGCTCTCCTAGCCTCTTGTGAGGAACTAAAATAAAATAAAAACATTAGTTAAAATCCCTGCTCACCCTCTACTGCATTCATCATCAGTTCCACCCTGCATCAGAAACCCGGAGACTCAAACATCCCCATGGAGAAGAAACTCCAGCAAATTCCATGCTGGAATCCACTAAACATCATCTCAGCTTCTCCTCTTAGGATGCCACGCATCCCTCCTGGCCACAATTCTTCCTCAAATCTAGTAGGCAAGATTGCAATTAACCTTTTCCTCCTCAATCTTCATAAAATAACCTCTTAGGAAAGGACACTTAGGAAAGCTCTTTTAGACCAACAACTTCAGCTCCAATATCACAGGGACGTAACTGCCGAAATTTAACACAGCCTTGATGTCTCCCAATGGCATGAACTATTGCCAATGTTGCTTCCATGATAAAGCAAGCACAACTTCCCTGGTTGCAACACATTCATTAACACCTTGGTCCATCCCTAATTTTAAGTCTGAGGTTGCTTGTTAACTGTACTTTCTGTTTACTATAGCCAAGGGTACCGTCAGTTTATTAAGACATTATGCATTGCATGAACTCATGAATTTGCTCCAGTGGATGAAAACATAAAATTCACATTTTTTTTCTTTTCAACTTTTTAAAAGTTAGCTGAAAATTCATATTATATTTGGAAACACAGAATAAGATAGTATCTAAAGAATGAATGGGAAACACTTTGTGTAAGCTGCTAAGACAAATGCTTTGGAGCTTAACACTCCCTTTAAGTTCAACACTGTTATTTAGAAGTTAGAGAAGTAGATTTTGATTTGCCCTGAGGAGTTGACAGTCTCATTATGCAGACTTCTTTAAATTGCTGATATAACTTAATAAATCATAGTTTAATATAATTTGTGTGAAAGCATTTCACGTACTCAAATGAAAGGCAGCATACTGACAAATTCAGAGTTGTGTCATATTCTGAGGTAACTTCCTCACCGTGATGCAGAATCACAAGCAGGTGGTAGACAAAGAGGAGGTGAAGTTTTATCTAAAACCATAGACATGGGAATGGACCATGTTCAGAGCTCAGGAGGTCCAGCAGCACCTGCAGAGGAGATGGCTATTATTACATGTCTTAGTGAGGCAGGATATGAATAGAGAAATCTTAATTTGAGACTTACTGTTCTGGATCAAAAAGAGCGGCTGTAGGAAGTGATGAGATCTTGGTAGTGAGTCTCTCGTTATACAGTGGAGTGGGAGGCCAGGCTGGTATTGTAGAGTCACAGAGGTGGAGAGCGGGTAGGCAGATTGTGACCTAATGAGCTGCAGTGGAGACTGTGGACAAGGTGTTTTCAGAGGCATACCGTTAAGCTTGAAATAGCAGTGGTAATCCAGGCATCTGGAACTTCTTCAACCTGGAGAACAGGAGGATAAACTAAAAACTTGTACCAATAATCCTTAAGGTTTCTTAGGAGAAAAATAAGAAGGAGAACTACTTGAAATTTGGAGGGCTTGACTTTACCAACAACCATGAATATCAGGCAATGATTGATCCTCCAACAGCTCCTTAAGAAGGCTGGAGCAGATAGGTGATTGCTCTCAAGTCTGCTGCCTCCAGCTGATCCAGCAGAGATCCTCAGAAGGAAAGAGAGCACTTGTCACACTAAACCAACATTCTTACTCCAGTGTGCTCTATCCCTGTGACACCACCACCACAGCCCAAGCTCCATGCAATACTAAAAGGGCTGTTTGTTAGATTAGCTTCAAGAAATTCAAAATATGTAGACTGAATAAAACTTTACCGGGACTTCCTACAACATGTTATATGTTTTAACATATTAATGTTGTATTCAAAATCATACCAGAATTTTAATCTAAGAAATATGACATTTAGTTTTCAGCTCTCATATTACTAAAACCTATATTATCCATGATCTCAATTTGTGCAATTATATCAATTAAACAGGTGGTACCTTCCTTTAAATTTGTTTTTAATTGACCCATTGACTTCTATGTGTGTTGCATATTGAAAATAAATTATTTAAAAAGCGAAAAGAAATATAACTATTTAATCATAACTGCCACATTTGTACTACGAGAAGCAAATCTTTATTTCAAATACAGCCCCACATTAGTATGCATGTATTATCTTCTGTGTCAGGGAACAATGAGATCAGAGGCCTGGATGAGGAGGTAATCATATCAGTGACACACCACAGCCCTCAGCTGCTATGCAAGCTGCTGATGGAGCTGATTGTATTAACACTATATTCCCTCTAGTATTTTATGTTATATATTCTGATTAATCTCCCAAATATAGATAACATTGCTTTCACATGGCATTTGCTTTACCCCCCCCCCCCCCCCCCCCCCCAAAAAAAATCCTGCGATGTTCCCTCACACATATGTTGCTATAAAACAAATCACGGGTTTTTGAAGTTTTGAAGCAGGGTCAATTCAATAAAAAAAATACTTTATTATCCATCCATTTTCTGTCACGCTAATCCTGGCTGGGGTTTCGAGGGGTGCTGTTGCATATCTCTCGCTGTCAATAGGCGAGAGGCGGGGTACAACCTGGACAGGTCGCCAGTCTATCGCAGGGCAACACAGAGACAAACAACCATTCATGCACACACTCACTACTAAGGAGCCATTTAACCTAACAGTCATGTTTTTGGACTGTGGGGGGAAGCACTTGGAGAGAATGCGTGCATGCATAGGGAGAATATGCAAACTCCATGCAGAAAAAGGGCCAGGGTTTGGTTGAGGTTTGAGGACCCAAATGCAGAGGCAGAGAGGCTGACGAGACTTCTTGCAGTTTAATGGTGAGAAACAGTAACAAAAGGCAGGAATCCATAAAATCCAACTAATAAAGTAAATCAAAGCAGAACTATGGAGACATCTGGGGAAACCGAACACGAGGAGCCAGGGAGAGATAAGGTAGGTAGACAACTGCATGAGAAGACAGCAAAGACAAGGAACCAACAAAGACTGAAAGCAGAGGGAGAGTGTCATGATTGGTTCAGGAAGACCCAATATGCAGAACACCACGGAGACGGAAACTGGAGTAAAAGTTAACAATGTTTATTGAACAATGGAACAATGAAAGAGTCAGGTACTGGTTCGCTTCTGGAGGACAGGTTCACAGGAGACTGTAGGGATGACAGTTCAGTTAGCCACGTAGCTGGAGAATGTGGAAATGTTATCTTCAGAGATCTACCTTGAAGAATCCGGGTTTGGCTTTGAGAGAGGCACTGTTGGTTCCAGAGACTGTTTGATTCAGCAGAGTTCAGTTTCAGCTTCAGCGTCTTGCATCTAACGATAGGACAGACCTTGGTTTTCCAGCTCTTAGTCCAGAGCAGCATGGGAAAATCCAGAGAATGTTCTTCAGGTTTGGCTCTGAGGGCAGGCTCGACAGGTTAAGCTCATCCAGAGCTTACAGGACAAAAACAGGTTTCCTGTAGGCAGAGACAAAGGTAATTAGTTTCCAGCTAGGAGACTAGAGGCAACAAAGATTTCACAGAGGAAGTTAGGCTCAGGTGCTAACCAAACTGGATAAACACTGCGGCGTAGATGCGAGGTCTGAGGGCTGCTTATATGGTGGAGGATCCTCCTGATGATGAGATGGGTTTCAGGTGTGTCGAAGGCTCAGCTCAGGAGGATCCACAGTGAACTCTGCTGGAGACAGGTGGTACAGCTCCAGATCCCAACAGAGAGTATAAATAGCTGACTGAGACAAAGGCAGGGTTAACGAGCGAATGAGGAGCAGGTCTGAGAGGAGACAGCGAGGAAGCCAAGGGGAAAGGAGCACACAAGAGGGCAACAGAGGACAACAGAAAAACCTGAGAACTAACATAAATCTAGAAACTACAACAATATAGGAATTAAACCAATAAAATTAGAAAACAAGGAGCAAAGTAAAGCACAACAGAACCAAGACCATGACACCTTCTTGCTGCAAGGCAGCAGTCCTACCCACTGCTACACTGTGCGGCCCAATACATTATTAACTATTACTAATTATCTTCTTAATTTTTTAAGGAATTCTTCTTTGTAAAATAATCTCCAAAGGTTTTTGTTCCTAAAACAGAGCCGTCCTTCTTTATCAGCTTGTTGAGCTTTCTTGAGTCATTTATTCTGATGCTATTACTTCAGCAGGAGAGATGACACTCTCCACAACAGACTTATAGAAGATATGCAGCATATTGCTGTGAAAGCTGAAGGACCTCAGCTGCATGAGGAAGTACAGTCTGCTTAGTTGAGAATCACATTCAGATAAATATTTTCACACGATTACAAAGCGGTTCACTAGCTTTCTGTACTCAGATTCTTGTTCATCTTTCATGCACCCAATGATTGCCGAGTCATCCGAGTATTTGTAGAAGTATTGCAGAAGACAGGATTCTGTCTTGTACAGGAAGTCAGACATAGTAAAAAGGAATGGTGAGAGTACTGTCCCCTGTTGTGCTCCTTTGCTGCTAACTACTTGATTAGACAGCTGACCTTTTACTCTAACAAACTTTGGTCTGTTTGTCAGGTAGTCTTATCCACCTGAGTAATGCCTCCACCTGAGTCTTCTAAAGTTTCTCCCAATAAAAAGGAAATCATTTTAAATGCACTGGTGAAATAAAAGAACATGATCCCCGTACTGTCTGCTTTGTCTAAATCACAGTAGATTTGTTAAAGCAGGTGTATGATGGCATTTTCAACTCCAACACCATGTCGATAAGCAGACTGCAGGGCCTCCTGAGAGCAGCTTGTTTGTTTGTTGAGGTAAATCAACAGAAGTTTATCTAGGATGTTCATGATGTGGGATGTGAGGGCAAAAGGTCCATAGTCACTGAGGATTGTTCGCTGAGTTTCTTCACTAAGAAAATAAAACTTCTTTGCTAAGACGTATCTGCCCAAAAGTTTTTGAGCTTTTTAATCAATGAAAAAAAAGTGGTGTGGATATAATAATCTAAAAAGACATTTTAAATTCTAAATAAAGTGCAAAGAAATTTTTTTTCTTGAAAACTGTCCACACATGGTTCTTGCATTGCTAATGGCCTGTGGGTGCAGTGCCTTTCAAGAGTGTTTATGTACTTTTTTTTTCACTCCAAATTTTCTGTAAGTTGATCTTGCAACCCTAGATAACTAAGAACTAGTGGAATGTTGAGGATATGTAAAAATCTTGGTGATGAACTCCAGTCTTGGTATGCAAAGCCCTAGAATCAATTGAAACGATGCCTATTTTGGTATGTGCAAGTACGAAGATATAGCAGTTATGATTTTGTTTAAAAAACTCTGACTTGTCTAATTCTTTTTGAGCTTAAGCTATCTTGTCAGTTTAAACTAGTATCACCCTGCCAGTCATCAGTTCTTGGCTGTCCCTTTGGTGCTACCCCCTCAAATGGGATTTAGACCATCTGCAGACTGCCAGCACTGAAGAGAGCCAATGTTAATTGAAATTAATTGCAGCGAGTGATCAGAATATCTGATCTAATTTAGTCATGAATAGCTCTTGACCCTGAAGCTGTGGGGCTGTGGTGGTGTTTTCCACCCACGAGATACAGGACGGCTCAGTCAGCAACCATAAACTCAATTTCTGAGAAGTAGATTCAGTGGTAGTTTAAAATAAAGCAACAATTTAAACTGTTTAGGGTGCTCTTGCAGACACAGAAAGCAAAAACATATTTTTGTATTATGTTCTCACCTAAATTAAATTATTCTTAAATGGTGAGGCATAGCAAGGACAGGCAAGTATTAATGTAGTGGAAGAGTATTTTTTTTTTAGACAATCAGAATAGCAAGTATCACATTTAATCATTAGAAATATTCTGACGTTAGAAAGATTCTAGTCTAGAAATTACTGGGATTCAATTCTTAATGCACCACTTTATTAGCTAATTGTGAGTCAGTTGCAGATATCCGCTTCCTAAACTCTATTTTTCTATCGAAACAAAAAGAAAAATTGAAACAAAATGTAAGAAAAACAATTTTTTTTTAAAGAAACTTATTACATGGTTTAGAATTTTATGAAAAATCTTTAAATCCCCAAAATACCTATTACTGAAATGTTCAAGGGGTTTATGTTAAATAGGTTAAAATGACCACAAATAGGTAAGTTTAATCAATACAATGGAACTCTGTTAAATGCCAGGAAATAATTAAATGATTTTTGCGAAACTGCATTTTTAAAATATGAATAAAATTGAAAAAAAAATTGATTAAGAAAAGAAAATGTTTGTACTTTTTTGTAAAAATAGATATCAATCAGAGCAGTTAATAAGTCAATTTAACTATTTGGACAGAAGTCTGATCAGATAGCTATAGGTCAGATAAAGAGTAAGCTAAGTTTATAAGCATCTTATTCATGAAAGCCAGTTCAACTACAGTATTCTTTCATACTATCTATGATGTTGTTTCTAAATATAAGACTTACATGGGTCTGAAAACAAAAAATAAAAGTAAGTATGAAGTCACTCCTTTATAATGCTGTCACATTTTGAACATTGTGTGTTTATACAGAAAAAAAAATATTAAAATAAACACTTTTCTATGAACCATCAACTTACTAAGAAAAGGAATAGGTTGAAATCAAGAATTTGTATCATAAATATTAGATTTTTAAGGTGTATTGAGCAAGCTATATAACCATGTATACAACCAAGTCCATGAGAGGGAAAAGTAATAAGTGTTATGCAACAAATAATGGGATGTTAATGATATTGAAGGCAAATCATTAAGAGCTGACTTTTAAACACAGCAATGAAAAATGTAATGAACGTAACTTTTCTATAGGTGTATAAATTGCAAAAATAACAACAATGTAATCAGTCTATTGGAAAGTTATTACATCCATGTCCCAGATACAATTTCTCAAGAGGAAAATTGAATCCTTGGTAAAACATAGAAAGCAGAAAATTACTTTTTTTTTCACTGCAATGACCATGTAATACAGTAGAAGGAAACATTTTTCAGGTGATCTGCTTGGCCACCTTGCTTCAATGTGTTGTGCAGAAATTTTTGTTCATGTCCAACGAAAAGTGAAAATAAGTAATTCTTTAAAATAGAAATATGTCAAGAATCTTCTCTAGATATTAAAAAAAAAACTAAATATAATGTCAAGTTTAGGTGATTTTAGTTGAGGACCCAAAAGCAGAGAGGAAGAGTAGAGATAATTTCTTGCAGATTTAATTTGGAGGTAGACGCGCTGGCGAAGATTCTCAGTCATCCAGGTCATAGTCATTCCAAAAAAAAGTTGAAAACAAACCACTGGACTTTGTTTTCCAAAAAAGCCTGGAACTCAACGCTACTTAGGTCCTTTTGAAGGGTGGGATGACCAGAAAAATGTCATCAAACTTGGAAAACAAAGTCCAGTGGTTTGTTTTTAACAATTTTTTGGAATTAGAGGTAGATGGTAACAGAAGCACAAATCCAAAAATAACAGACAGGGAACCAAAAGTAGAAGATAGCAGGGAGAAACATACATGAGGAGTAAAGTGGATCCAGCGGTGAGGAACTGCAGAGGAGGAGTATATATGTGAAACTACAATGAATGGAGTGATTAGCTAATTGGGAGCAGGTGTGGATAAAAGCAGCTGAGAGGAAAGAAAACCAATTTCCATTAAATAAAGAATGACCAAAGGGAAAACTAGAGAACAGGGGAATGGACTGGAGATAACTGAAAAACCATCAAACAATATTAGTAAAACTAAGAAATCTATCAAAAAATGATAGAATTCTATTATATATATATATATATATATATATATATATATATATATGTGAGCCCCGTAAAGCACCTTTCATGAAACCACGTTTCATGAAAGCAAAGTAGCTCTGTAATAAATGTTGTGAATGTATGGACATGGCCAAATTCTGAATATGTTAGATTAACAAAAATATACTGTAAATCGGAACTCAACTTAACTCCTTTTTTCTTTTTCTAATCCAATTCAGTAGAATTCTATTTATTTTTTGTGAATCAGAACCACTCATTTTAATTGAAGTGATTTTTTTAAAAATTGCTGTAGTAATGGTTACCTTTTAGTTAAATAAATATACAGATAATGGGAATTGTAGCTGTTCTTCTTCAGCTTAGGCTCGTTCAATCATAACTAATTTCAGCCCCTTTCTCATAAAAAGAAATAATTTTCTTATGAGGCCATTTTCTGTTATTTCAAGGTATTTTTTTAGCCCCCCATCTGCTGTAAAATGCTTTTTTTCAGGATTTTGTTTGTTACAGTGTATACTTCATTGTGATATTCTGACCTGCTGCTTTTCTTTTATTATTTTGATTGTAGGATGCCGATTGGCTTTTGTGCTTACATTTAAATTTTTTCTGTCTCCATATGTTGTTTTTTTTTGTGTATGTCTGTCTTTTTAACAAAACCAATAGAGTGTTGAACAGTATGAGTATTATTTTTTTGATGGTGCAATATTTTAGATTAGGGTCATTTAGGCAACAGGTCTATAATTTAAACAGAGACAAAACTCTGACCAGGTAGTGTCATGGTCTTGGTTCTGTTGTGCTTTACTTTGCTACGTGTTTTCTAGTTTTGATTGAGTTAATTCCTATTTTGTTGTAGCTTCTAGATTTATGTTCTCAGGTTTTTCTGTGGTTTTCCTTTGTTGCCCTCTTGTGTGTTCCTTTCCCCTTGACTCCCTCGTTGTCTCCTCTCGCACCTGCTCCTTGTCAGCTCGTTAGCCCTGCCTTTGTCTCAATCAGCTACAGCTACATACACTCCCCCTCTGTCACTGTCACTCTTTGTTGGTTCCTTGTCTTTGCTGTCCTCCCATGCTGTTGTCTATCTACCTTGTCTCTCCCTGGCTCTTCGTGTTTGGTTTCCCCAGATGTCTTCATAGTTCTGGTTTGCTTTTTATTATTAGTTGGATTCCTGCCTTTGTTTACTGTTTTTTCCCAATGAAACTCCAAGAAACCTCCTCAGCCTCTCTGCCTCTGTATTTGGGTCCTCCAAACCACAACCAAACCTTGACAGGTAGATGCTCCAATTCAATCTGGTTATTTGTAGATGTTCCAAGGTATTAAGAGAGTATTTAGTTCTTCCAGCAGATTCTGGGTGTTTCCTACTGTGTCCTCGAGAATTTCCCAATTGTGGGACAATAAAGGGTTTTTCTTCTCTAAAGTCACATGTCACAAACATTTCCAGAAAAAGGCACAGTAGTACAGTACATTGCCCAAACCACTCCTGTCATGATCTGGCCTGATAGCTTCACCTTAATTGTTAATTTCACTCACCTGCCTAGTTCTGCCTGGTTCCTAATTTTCACTCTTTTCCACCTGCGTCTGTGCTTTATGTTCGGTTCAGCCTGAGCGATCTGGGCCAGATCATTGTTTGCTGTTTGTTTTTTCCTAGTTAGATGTCTTTAGGTTCTGTTTTCATAAGTTTTAGTTAGTCCAAAGTTCATGTCCCCTTCCCAGAGAGGAGATTATTCTGGTGTCTTCAGGCGAGTTTATTCCCTAGCCAGTGGTGAGAGTTTCAGTCTTTTCCTTTTGTGTTTCTGATCTCCTTTTTCCGTTCCATCTCATCCACTGGTGCTGGCTGTCTCAATCTGATCTGTTCACCTGAACCACCATTGGACTCCTGCTGGATTCTGCCTGTCTGTGTCTGTGCGTTTTTGTCTGAGCTGGTTGCTCGACAGACGGGACTCTGAACCTGCCTTGGGCAGTGCCCCTGTCTGCATCTTCGTGTGTCCGTCTGGGTCCGCTTCTGGACCCTCTAACTCCGAATCTGCCTCGACCAGAGGATTCCTGGAAGCCTGGATCCCTCTGTTCTCGTTTGGGTTGGAATCTCTGATCGAGCGGATAACTCCTGGATTCCTGAACTGTTCCTGCCTGATCTATTCTCCCCTGACCTGGATCGGCTTCCTGCATGTTCTCTGGGGCTGCAGCATTGGGGACACTCTGGGCGGCTCAGGACCGCATCTCGTTGGTAGTACATTGGCTCATCATGCCTGTTATTGAGAGGATGGACTCAACTGTCAAAGCAGGTAAGTGACTCACTCTAATAATCATCTCCTGTCAGTGATCGGGGTCACTTACCTGTGTTTTTCCCTCAGAGAGTGTCAGCTATTGGGCAGTGTCTCGCCCCCCTTTCCCCGCAGTCGATGCTGGTCCACAGATCCACAGCAGCCCGTTTCTGTTCTGTTCTGTTTCAGTTCTGTTTTGTTTTAATAAACATTTTGAAATTTCCTGTTGACTGTCTCACCTTGAATACTGGGTCCCTATTTCCCATTTTAATGACAATTCCAAGTCAATGCAGAAAAGCAGTAGCTCTACAACCAGCTCCCTTCAGATCAAAGAATTTCTCTCCATAGCCTGCAGAGGCGTTAACTCTAACTGCTATTCATACAGTCTTGTTCACGCAGATATAATCACATTTCAAAACTTTATTGATCCAGTGAATCTAGTGCTCTATATTTCATTAAAGGTGTATTGGACGATGTTCGTCTTCCAGGTGGATCATCAAAATAATTGGTTCCCCTAACTGTCAGTCATGTTTATGTAAGGCTGTGCTCGTCCTCATTTAGTAAGACGTGCATGCGTACTTTTATGTGTTGTGCTACGGTTTCAGCCAGTCATTGGAGCTCGCCTTTCTCACCACGGTTCTTTGAAAATGGCCGAGGGTCGTAAGAAAAGTGTCAAAGTGTATGAGAAGAAGAAAAATGCCTGAGATGTAATGGGGTACTCTGAAAGCAGAGGTCGGGCTTCCCAGTCATGCCTTCGTTGCGAAGTTTCTACTTGACAGGTAATGTTTGACGTGCTATTTGGAGAAATCCTTTTCGCATCACTGCTAGTAAAAGTTATGTACCTCTATATTGTAATTTTCCAGGAAATATATGTTTATTTTATAATTTTCATTGTTAGTAGTCATACTACTGTCCAAATCTCCACTGCAGCACACAAACGCATATAAGCATGTCATGATTTTTTAATGTACCAGTAGTCTAATTTGCGGGAAAAATTTTTCTATATAAATATAGGTTATATGAGATCCATCCGAACAACTGTCTTATTATTGCATCCCCGCACATCCTCTAGGAGATATGGGCTGATGCACGCTCTCGCATTAATTTGAGAGGAGTTCCATCTCGGGAGCGGGTACTCGCAAATCCTCCACTGTACCTTTACTCTTTCTTCACCATTCTAACCGGAACAGGGCTTGCATTACTTCACACAAGGTCCCAAATCTTCTGACAATCGCTGACAAAAAAAACAACAAATCACTTGAAATTTACCCATGATCTGGAGGAATGCAAACAATATATTTTTTCCTTATTTTCCTATATTTTAACTTTAAGAAGCTGACTCTAGTTTCACACCACTTGCATAAAACTTTAGTGCTCAATGAAGGTCAGAAACATGCTCTCAAACAAAACATTAATGATTTCTAAAACAAGCAAATCTATTGTTTTATGGAAGCCATTTATTCTCACAAACAGTAGGATGCTGTAAATTGACTGCATAGTTTCCGAGGGAACTTCATTTAGCGGATTTTACTGAAAGTTGTCGGCCTTCTTTGCAAAAAGGATAAGCATTGCCCACATGCTAATTAGCTGACTACTTGAGAAAAATAGTAAAATCAGGCTGACAAACAACAGCAGCTGTGTACGAAGAAAAAGAAACAGTGACACAACTATCAGTCAAGTTCGGTATTATCAATCAGTTCTGCCATCAACATCATTTGCTAAATTAAGATGAATGCCATAAACGTGACCACATCATTAGTATTCCATTGATTTTGCCTCCAAAATGTTGACTCTTCAGGGTCAAAAATGTTTACTCATTACCTTCTGAGACCTTCTTTGATCAAGTTTTAGGGCAACAGATGCAGACACATCCGTTACCTGTCAGGTATTTAAAAGGCAATGTGCCAATATGTGTAAAAGAAGTTGCTTTTTTTTTTTTTTTTTGGTTCTCTTACTCGGCTCTCTTGATGTTTTAATATCATAAACAGCAAAGGAAAGAATGATGAGGAGGAGGACGAAGAGGAGGCGAGAGCTTGCTAGACTGAGCCTTCGTGAGCATGCCAGGCCTGACTCAAGAGAATGAGATGTTTCCAAAAATATCAAGGGAAGGAGGAGAGAAAGATCAAGAGAGGAGAAAGAGAGAATGTGCTGAAGAGGCAGGAACACAAGAAAACGAGTGGATTAACTCCCACAACAACCCGTACCCTCTCCTTCTCAGCAGACTGCACAGACTACTGCAGACCCACCCCCAACGTTTTTTTTTTCCGAGCCCTTGGAAATGTCACAAAAACATGCCGAATTTGCAGGCACAAATTGCCTAGATAAACATCACTAAACACTTTTCCCAGATGCAGTGATGTAGAAAGAAATGAAATAATAAGATTATTAAAAATATTCCAACTTTTAAATGAAATCTCTGTCAAATCTAATCTCCTTAATGTGCCTGTTTTTTTATTTTTTATTCCTCCTTGGGCACCTCGGTGCGAGCAGATGTGAGCAGTTGGTTGGATGTTTTAAATAGACACCATAGAGTACATGGTGGCTTTTCATCAAAACAGATTGCCCTCTGGAGATGTACTTCAGTGAGAATGCTTAGGCTTGATGCATCTGTGTAATAAAGAGGTTTGCTACCTTCTTAATTCAGTTTTTTTTTTTTGGGATCATTTTAGAATGCTTAAATGACATATATCAAATAATTATCATGTAGTTGGGGAAATAAAATCTTACAGTTTTTGGTGATGCGTGAAGTTAACCATGTTTATAAATCCAGATGCGAAGAGTCAAACAGAGGTATTCCAACTAAATATTGGGGCAGTAGATGGGAAAAATTGAGTAGCGGCCTAGTGGTTAGAGAGCTTGGAATCCTGAGGTTCTGAGGTCGAGCCCCACTCCCACAGACTCCCACTCTGGCTCTCTGAGCAGGACCCTTAACTCCACACTGCTCCCCGGGCGCTGCACGATGGCAGCCCACTGCTCCCTAAAGGGATAAGTTAAATGTAGAGGCAAATGTCTCGAATGTGAGATCAATAAAGTTCAATTATTATTAGAAAATTCAGTGCATTGCAGTTTTAATACCTTTTGAAAATGTTTTAAGTGTTTCCTCAACACAACTATATTTTTTCAACCATTTATTTTTTTATGTTATTTTTTTTTACATTTAAAAAGTGTGAGTACAACCGTATGCCCACAAAGTGGAACAACTTGCAAGTAGTATACAGTACCTAGCTAAATGGATTCCCTGGTTTGGAATTTCACCTTAATACACATACCTCTGTTCTCTCAAGGTCTTAGAGAACATACAGCCTAAGATCAAAAACCCTATCAGAGAAGCAAGGATGTTTACCGCAGCATTAAGTTATAAAACAAACACATCTGAAGAAAGCACAGATCAATTCATCATGTAAAAATGCCACAACAATGGGGCAACAAATATAGTTTTTATGGCCAGCAATATTTGAAAGAAAGCCATAAATGTTCAGCTATTGTTTTCTAGAGGCCACACAGGGATGAAACCAAATATATGATTAGGGGTGCTGTTATTAAAGTAGACCAAAGTTAAGATTTTTCTCCCATATGCAAAACTCTTTATGAGACATAAACCTAAACACACTCTCAGCAAGTGAAAATACAGTAATGCCAATGTGATTTTAAGGGGTTATTATTACTGCGCAGGAAAAATAAAACAGAGCAGAGTTGGTTGGAAGATGGATTTCGCTAATAGAAGGACAGGGCTGCCCTGAAAACACATTTAGGAGGGTTTATAGGACCTTAGACCAGAACAGGTATCCACCAGTACAGCAACTTGAATCATACAGATTTATTTCAGTAATTTGGTTTTGGGCAAACTTGTATGAAAAAGGATTCAGTTTAATTTCAGACCTTAACACAACTGAAAAGATATCACTAGATTTGAAAATCTTGAAGTATTTCACAAATTTTAATGAAAAATAACTTCAGCTAAAAGATTTGCAAAGCTGCTGGGAAGAAAAAAAAAATCCCCTGATGCAGATGAATACAAAGTGCATTAAAGCTACAAAATGCTTTATGACTTTATAGAATATGTTTAAAAGATATTAAAACTATGATTTTCATTCTGTAATAAAGTTTTTTACTACCTGTTTTTTTTTTAACTCACATAAAACCACATTAATATAAATTACATTTGTAAGATGCTAAAATGTGTAGAAGTAATTAATTCGTCTAGTAGGTTTTTGATAGCTGAGAGGGAAAAAATCACGAGAATTAAGAAAGAATAGCAAATGCTAAACTCAGCACTAAAAATAAGAAAACGACAAAGATGTTGCAGATAATTTATCATCCTGCACATTGATTGCACATCAGGATCCAGACAGTAGGCTACAGCAGAGTATCATGGGACCCTTTAATCTACCATGAAAGACATGGGTAATCCTCGTCAGGGGGATTACCACCGACCAGTATTCTCTCTCTGCATATTCTGACTTCAGTGAGCTTCGGTGCTTAAGCAGTAACCCACCAATCGTGTTTGACTCAAGGCTTCATCACTCATCCGGAGTATTAGCAACAGAGGAGACGTGTTTACTTTTGAACTCCCACCAAACCGAAGAGATTTAGTAATAAAGAAGCTGAACCTGTGTAAGATTACATCCTGAGCTGCACTTCTGTGTAAAAAAAAAAGCTTCCGTAGACTTTTTCTTGCTTAAACCTTTCATTTACAGATTGGTAACGTTCTTCCAGCATGTTTGTTATACAATAAGCAGCTCAGTCTTCGCATTATTATCATTGGTATTATTTTATTTGCCTTACACACTGCAGAGCTGTATCAGCGTAAATTATAGGTATCTAATCCCTCTGTATAAAAGCTTCCAATGAAAAGCTATTAGCTGTATTTGCAATCTATATTAAACTAGTTACAGTTTTTCTACACTATACTACTTTATGGGAGCATTAAGAAAATGTTCTCAACTAAGTGGATTTCAGCAGGACTCATAGATTGGAACTAACAGGATGGAAAGGGTTTCCTCTTTTTTCTTTTCTATTCTAAAGTGTATTTTTTTCTCCTTTCATTCAATTTTTTTTTTTTCTATTAAAAACCTAAACCTGCCCACAAACTTGGTCCAAATAATGTCGTTGGCATTTTAAGGGCAGCAACCTTCTGCTCACTGGAGGACAGCTTTTCACTAAGAAAAAAATTCTAGTAGAACTCAAGTAGAACTGGTGCTACTTTTGTTTCTTTTGGTTAAAGTCATATTTAATTTAATTGGTGCTTTTAATAGAAATAAAAAAGAAAAATATATAAACATAAAAAAAATCATAAAATAAAAGAAATTCACAGTGAAAATGAGACATACGGCAGTAAACAAACAACTACCTGTAGCTAAAGTTATGACTTTAACAAAAAAAGAAGAATATTTTTAACCCTTCATAGTTACAATCTGTCCTTATTTTATCCAGTTGTATTTCATACAGGAGGACAAGCAATTTGAGCTGCAAGTATCACATGACATCATTTAAATTGGCTTCATGTTTGTAAGTTCCAAATATGCAGGGGTCTCTTTCAACAACAAATTCCTTCTTTCAAGGACTATTAAATACCTACTCTTCTTTAATCTGGTTATGCTGTTATTCATTTTTGTCATGATTCTGCACTTTTTGGTTCTGTTTAAGTTCTCTTTTTGAGTGTTCCATTACACTTTCTTTCATGTCATTCTGTGTTTTCTAGCTAATTGGTTTCATTTCCATTATGTGTCATTCTAGTCGTTTTCAGGTTGTATTTGAGTTCTTATGCCGGGAAGCAGGATAATGCTATAGGTGAGATACATGTTTCTAAACACAATTCTGAAAAAGAAACTCAGAAAAAGGTTAGCATTTCTGAATATAGAATGAACCTACACATTCAAGAAGAGCCACAATGAAATTGTATCAACCAATGAAGGCAACAGTTAAAATGGCCAATTTGAAGCTCATAGCTTGGCCAGCCATATTGACTTACACTGTATTCACGGCAAATCAGTCCAGAAAGTACTTAGTAGAGGCCCGTTTCAAAGGCATCAGGGTGTGAATAAAATAGTCAGAAGAAATAAGTTATAACCAATCGCATAACTAAAAATGTGACATGGGAAAGTTGTTTTTAAAAGAAAGGCTGTTATAGCAGCCAGATGCTAAAAGTTTGAAGATATATGCAGGTTTTTGAGACAAAATAAAGGGCATCATTGAAACATTACTTGATTATGGCTGCAATCTTGACTATTGGGGTAACAGAAGAGCGCTCTTGCATTATGAGTAATTTTGGTGAAAGCATAAACACCCACCTCCCACACTGTCATTGATCTGCTTAATTAAAGAATGGAGAGTCTGAGTCTTATCAGACTAACTTATCCAATGATCCAATAAGATACCAAAGAAATTACCTTTCTTGTGCAATCAATACATATTTGCTAACTGTGATGCTAACAAGATCCAAAAAAGTGCCGTTTCCCCCCAACATTGCATTTGTCATTTGAGTTTTTACAGATCCTATAAGACAAGAATCTAATGTTTTCCAAAAATGTCAAACTTTAAAAAAATATTTAAAAATAAAAACCTTTTAAGATGATCAAAATCCCACTGGAAGCCAGTTTGGTGTAAAGGAATCTGTCAATTTGAATTTCTTAGCATACATCATTCCAATACCCCAGCAATGCCTTAAAAAAAAAACAAAAAAAAAAACTCTTCATGTCAACAAACTTCACTACTTTTCAATGTAAAATTAATTTGCAACACTGATTTACAATATTCGTGTTAGAGCTGTGCACTTCACACAAAAAAGTGATCTGACGTCTGTTTTGTCTTTCTGTTTTTGCTTCTGTTTGCAATTTACTTTCAATTGTGTTAAACATAGATTTAGAAATTGCACCCACAGTCTTGTTTAAAAAACATCATTGTGGACAGAAGATTATTTAATTTGCATATCTCCCTCCCAGTATGTTTCACATTTTGATGATAAGCATATGTTTTGCATGCTCATAAAAGCATGCAAAATACACTCACCGGCCACTTTATTAGGTACACATGTCCAACTGCTCGTTAACACTTAATTTCTAAGCAGCCAATCACATGGCAGCAACTCAGTGCATTTAGGCATGTAGACATGGTCAAGACAATCTCCTGCAGTTCACACCGAGCATCAGTATGGGGAAGAAAGGTGATTTGAGTGACTTTGCATGTGGCATGATTGTTGTGCCAGAAGGGCTGGTCTGTGTATTTCAGAAACTGCTGATCTACTGGGATTTTCACGCACAACCATCTCTAGGGTTTACAGAGAATGGTCCGAGAAAGAAAAAACATCCAGTGAGCGGCAGTTCTGTGGGCGGAAATGCCTTGTTGATGCCAGAGGTCAGAGGAGAATGGCCAGACTGGTTCGAGCTGATAGAAGGGCAACAGTGACTCAAATAACCACCCGTTACAACCAAGGTGGGCAGAAGAGCATCTCTGAACGCACAGTACGTCGAACTTTGAGGCAGATGGGCTACAGCAGCAGAAGACCACACCGGGTGCCACTCCTTTCAGCTAAGAACAGGAAACTGAGGCTACAATTTGCACAAGCTCATCGAAATTGGACAATAGAAGATTGGAAAAACGTTGCCTGGTTTGATGAGTCTCGATTTCTGCTGCGACATTCGGATGGTAGGGTCAGAATTTGGCGTCTACAACATGAAAGCATGGATCCATCCTGCCTTGTATCAACGGTTCAGGCTGGTGGTGATGGTGTCATGGTGTGGGGAATATTTTCTTGGCACTCTTTGGGCCCCTTGGTACCAATTGAGCATCGTTGCAACGCCACAGCCTACCTGAGTATTGTTGCTGACCATGTCCATCCCTTTATGACCACAATGTACCCAACTTCTGATGGCTACTTTCAGCAGGATAATGCGCCATGTCATAAAGCTGGAATCATCTCAGACTGGTTTCTTGAACATGACAATGAGTTCACTGTACTCAAATGGCCTCCACAGTCACCAGATCTCAATCCAATAGAGCATCTTTGGGATGTGGTGGAACGGGAGATTCACATCATGGATGTGCAGCCGACAAATCTGCGGTCACTGTGTGATGCCATCATGTCAACATGGACCAAATTCCCTGAGGAATGCTTCCAGCACCTTGTTGAATCTATGCCATGAAGAATTGGGGCAGTTCTGAAGGCAAAAGGGGGTCCAACCCGTTACTAGCATGGGGTACCTAATAAAGTGCCCGGTGAGTGTATATTAGTTTGTTTGAGCTATCAAGTTTGCACATGTTTTTAAACACACTGATCTTTTGTGTATCTGTGTCTATGTTTCAATTACACAGTCAGGGGCTGTTTTTGTTGTCTGTCATACCATACCAATAAATTAATAATAAGAATTTACTTTTAATACTGGCTTGATTTTGTCCCAGATTCTTTAGTAATGTTTTTATCATCTTTAATCTCTCAGTAATTTAACCTTATTAAAGACAACTGGAAAAGGCAGACACTTTTAGGCAAGAGAATCACTTTAGCTTCATACCGTGAACATTTCCCTTTTTGAAGATACATCTGATTGACTATTTTTACTCTGAAATCCCTGCTCAAAGCCCAGTGGGAGGTGAAAAAGAAAAATGTTTTCAGAAAAATCTAACACCTAAAACTGCACAAGCAGTTTCGTATAAACATTTAGAATATTGTACAAAACATTTCATCCAGTCTACATTTAAAGCTTTAATGGTTAAAGATATAATAAAAAAAAAAAAATAAAGAAAAAAAATACAGAAAGCATGTCTTTAATTTTTCCTAAGTAGCTTTATAGAAGATTAAGTTATTCACTTCATTTCATTCCCATTTTTGAAAGCTTGTTGTCATGGACACTTAATGCTCATTAATTTGGGTTTCAAGCGATTAAACAAATAGAATAAGCTCAAGTGTGTGGAGAAACTTAATGAGGCTTTTTCTGTATTTTTGAATGAAAGCGGTGTTTTCCATTCTAAAGATGATTTTGATAATAATTATAATGCAAACAAAAGGTCTGTTTTATTATTACTTAACTTATTAGTAGAATAAAAACGCATTTGCAGATATCGTATAAATGAATGAATGGAAAAGGGGTATGATTAGATAAGTTAAACTTCATCATACTCCTTTTCAGACTCAGTCCCCGAATAAGTTGTTCATTAACATGTATTTAAATATTTAAATTGTATTTATTTTATTTGTTGTTATTAAGTTTTGTTGGTTAGATGTCTGTCTGAAATAAAAAAAAAGTATCATCCTTTTCATCATCATTCAGAGGGAACTGAAGAACAACATGCTTGGTTACTAAGCAGCCAAAATCTCATTGCATAGTCTTTCAAACAATAAATGAAAGTTATCTGCAGTGTAATTATTACGTTTTCTGTCACCATACTCTACACGTGTACCCAAATCAATCAACAGTCAGTTTGTAATTGGTTTGATGATGAACAATATGTACCTGTGTAGGTTTAAAAAAAAAAAAAAGAAGGCAGCTCAGAGGAAAAAAGGCTTCAGCTGCTCATCTGCCTGACAATTTTCAAGCCATGGCGTCATTTCTGCTTGTCATATTTTCCGTAGATGCAAAGAGAGAGAGAAAGGTAGAGAAAGAGAATTACCGGGGCACTTGAATCAACATGCCAGAAAAGGGGCCAGTGCTCAGAAGTGACACACTTTGCTAATTTGCATGTGCTCACTGAGAATGAAATATGCATCAGAGGGATGTTAAACTCGTGACACAGCCTTAAGTAGCAAAATCTGATTCTCACTTTGAATAAATTGAACAAATGGCCATAGATCAGCTTTTATCTCCCAGGGAAATCTCACAAAATATTCTGAAGGTATGGCATAACAAAAACAGATTAACATTTCTAGACTGTTAGCTAACAGTTTGATTTAACCTCTCTGGATCCTAAAAGGTAGAATCTGTTTTTGGAGGGGGTTGTTATTCAAATGGAGACAAACAATACAGACAGAACTGGTCACGAGTTTTTGTATTATGATGATACAACAGGTGATGTATCAACCTCATTTTTTTTTCATATCAAGCAATGCCAAAATTGTACAAACAGGGGCAGGGAAACCAAACACTTTTGTTTTCATCAGCAACACCATCCAGAAATGTTCATTGGATATTTAACAACTGTTATCAGTCCATAAATCATCAATTTCAACAGTGTAGGGAATGTTCCTAAAGCTCAGTTTCCATATATATATATATATATATAGATATATATATATATATCTATATATATATAAATTCCATTTGTTGTTCATTGGTTTACATCAATAAAGTCCCCTGAATTGAAATATGACTGTAAATTTTAAAATTGTTCTATGGTTTTGGCAATTTTTAACTTCAAAGGGAAAAGTAGTCATAATGTTACCCAAAATTCACCTCAAATGAAGGGAACTGTGATAAAGAATGGTCCAGTTGAAGAAATGTTGCTATTAATCATTTGCCAAAAAAAACCCCAGCAACAATCACATGTAAAGGCTATCATGCACTGGAAGATCCTAATGCATCAGTGCTACTGTCCCTAGGTAGTGAATTTAACACCCACATGGACTGACCAAGGAAGTGGTGGCTGTTTTAATATTTAAACCGTAAATCTCACCTAAAATTTGTAACTCTCTGTTTTATTAAGCCAAATTCTCCCTGGAGAAAATTGTTTGATTAGATAAAATTAATACTGAGCTAGTGTTCCTTTCAAACCACAGAACAACAGGCAGGCATCAAGTAAGTTGGTGGCAGGATAATGCTGTGGGACTGTTTTGCACCAAGAGGAATTTTCTACCTAAACAGAAGCAGGTTTTAGGATATATTAAGAAGACTAACAGTGCTTCCAAGATAACCATTCAAATGCTTAAATATCAATCCCATTTAAAATGTATGCTGACATCCTGGGTTTACGCCAGCAAATAAAGCAATATAAATAAGGTCAGCAGATCTGCCAAAAAGAGAGTACAAATATTGAGCCAGATTAGTGTATGAATTCTCAGCATGCTCCAAAGGGACATTTAACAAAAAAATAAATATATATTGTATGTGTATATGTATGGATATATATCTATAGATAGATGTTTTTGATTCTATAGGCATACTTTTTACAGCTTAAACAGTACATTTCATGCCATAGTCCTCTAGGAACATGGATCATCATGTTCTAGAGCTGTCTTTGTCCTGCACACCTGATTTTAGTTACTCATTACAGGTGCTGGTCATAAAATTAGAATATCATGAAAAAGTAGATTGATTTCAGTAATTCCATTTAAAAAGTGAAACTTGTATATTATATTCATACATTACATACAAACTCATATATTTCAGATGTTTATTTTGTTTAATTTTGATGATTACAAATGACAACAAATGAAAATCTCAAATTCATCATATCAGAAAATTAGAATATTGTGAAAAGGTTCAAAATTGATGGCCCCTGGTGCCACACTCTAATTAGCTAATTAACTCAAACCACCTGCAAAAGCCTTTAAATGGTCTTTCAGTCTAGTTCTATAGGCTACACAATCATGGGGAAGACTGCTGACTTGACAGTTGTCCAAAAGACGACCATCGACACCTTGCACAAGGAGGGCAAGACACAAAAGGTCATCGCTAAAGAGGCTGGCTGTTCACAGAGCTCAGTGTCCAAGCACATTAATAGAGAGGCGAAGGGAAGGAAAAGATGTGGTCAAAAAAAGTGTACAAGCAAGAGAGATAACCGCACCCTGGAGAGGATTGTGAAACAAAACCCATTCAAAAATGTGGGGGAGATTCACAAAGAGTGGACTGCAGCTGGAGTGAGTGCTTCAAGAACCACCACACACAGACGTATGAAAGACATGGGTTTCTGCTGTCGCATTCCTTGTGTCAAGCCACTCTTGAACCACAGACAGCGTCAGAAGCGTCTTGCCTGGGCTGCTGGTGAGTGGTCCAAAGTCATGTTCTCTGATGAAAGTAAATTTTGCATTTCCTTTGGAAATCAAGGTCCCAGAGTCTGGAGGAAAAGAAGAGAGGCACTTCATCCACGTTGCTTGAAGTCCAGTGTAAAGTTTCCACAGTCAGTGATGGTTTGGGGTGCCATGTCATCTGCTGGTGTTGGTCCATTGTGTTTTCTGAGGTCCAGGGTCAACGCAGCCACATACCAGGAAGTTTTAGAGCACTTCATGCTTCCTGCAGCTGACCAACTTTTTGGAGATGCAGATTTCATTTTCCAACAGGACTTGGCACCTGCACACAGTGCCAAAGCTACCAGTACCTGGTTGAAGGACCATGGTATCCCTGTTCTTAATTGGCCAGCAAACTCTCCTGACCTTAACCCCATAGAAAATCTATGGGGTATTGTGAAGAAGAAGATGCAATACACCAGACCCAACAATTCAGAAGAGCTAAAAGCCACTATTAGAGCAACCTGGGCTATCATAACACCTGAGCAGTGCCACAGACTGATCGACTCCATGCCACGCCGCATTGCTGCAGTAATACAGGCCAAAGGAGGCCCAACTAAATACTGAGTGCTGTACATGCTCATACTTTTCATGTTCATACTTTTCAGTTGGCCAACATTTCTATAAATCCTTTGTTTTTATTGGTCTTCAGTAATATTCTAATTTTCTGATATGATGAATTTGAGATTTTCATTTGTTGTCATTTGTAATCATCAAAATTAAACAAAATAAACATCTGAAATATATGAGTTTGTATGTAATGTATGAATATAATATACAAGTTTCACTTTTTAAATGGAATTACTGAAATCAATCTACTTTTTCATGATATTCTAATTTTATGACCAGCACCTGTATACTCAACATGCCATCAATTGCAGTACAGCCCTCGTCATCATTTATTTACTTAAATCAAGTGTTCTTTATCAGGAAACAACTAAAATATGACACAGTCTGCTCGTACAGCCTTGTTTAGGGCCACATTTTCTACTGTTTGCACAGATTTGTACTCCAAATTCTTGTTTCTGAAATTAAATTATAAAGGGGTTGTGTCCTTTCCAATAACAGCAACCTGTAAAAAAGAATGGTTTAGATGCATTAATATTAGACTGAAATAAGTAACAATTACCTCAATAAATATACTTAAAGGAATAGTACACCCAAAACATGATTAGCCTTCATTTTCTACTCACCCCCATGCTGAACAACACTCTGGAGTACTTTTTTGATATCTCAAATGCATCTGGAGATCTCGGAGGCTTCTTGTTGTCTGCTGACATTCAAAGGTCTATGGCGCCCGAGGCAGAAAGGTCCATAAAAGTCCACAAAAAACCTCCATACTGCTCGTCCAATGTATTCCAAATGTCCTGAGTGGGTAGCGTCCATAATTTACACGAAACAAAGTCATTTAGAATGTTTTTAGAGCATAAACAGTAGTGTATAGGATTTCCTAAAAGAGCATTCACGAGTCTACGGAAACCGCGGCAGACCAAACCAGATGAAAGTGCGCATTCAGCGTCTGCTCTGCGGATAATGCAAGCGTAGAAGAAGAAATGTGCTGTTTACCTGTGCAAAGAAAGAAACAACGAAAGAAAAATGTCTGAGGACTTCAGTGTTGAGGAAGAGCATGAGTTCTTTATCGAGCATTTGAGATATCAAAAAAGTACTCCAGAGTGTTGTTCAGCATGGGGGTAAGTAGAAAATGAAGGCTAATTATGTTTTGGGTGTACTATTCCTTTAAATTGTTTCTGCAGTTTAAAGGTATACTATGCAACCGGTGTTGCCAGCGAGGCTCCCCCCAGAGGGCGAAAGTAAAAGTGCACTGTCGTAAATATGCACAGCTGTTCTCCTGGTTTCTCCGTCAAGCCAGGCGCGGTTGTTTTGAGCTTAGCAGACAGGCGAACGCAATGAATGACTAATGCTGCGTTCACACCGGACGCAGCTGGTGCGACAGAAGCAGCGACTTTACATGCAAAGTCAATGGTTGACGCGCGTCAAGGCGCAGCAAAAGGTCCCGCGGCGCGTTTTGAGCAGCAGGCGCAGCGCGTCTGAGCAGCTGAAGTAGCGCGTCAGGCGCGTTTAAGCATCTGATCGCAAACGCGCTGCTGCTCGAGATGGAAAAATTGAATTTTTGCTGCTCGACGCGCCACGTCAACCAATCAGAGAAGCTGATCTGGGAGCTGGCAGGGAGAGAGACACAGCGCTATGATCACTCCAGTTTATTGACGCCTAAATTAACTTAAAATGCAGAAATCTGCCGGCAGAATATGTTGGCTTTTATTATCCTGCTGCCTGCAGTTTGGATTATTTAGATGAAAAACACCTACCAGCTGCCGCGGTGAACCGCGAGGAGGCGATCCGGCCAGAGGCTGCTGATGAAGGGATTCCTACTGTCGGCGCACCGCCGGTATGTGGGGGTCTGAGCGGCTCCGACAGAAAAAATATTGGAAGGCAGGATGAATGAACTGACTGCACTGATTACGTTTTCAGGTGTATTTTCTCACTTAAAAACATATTAAAACTACTTTATTCCCACTGATCACAGCAAATATAGCTGCAAGGCAGAGAAAGGATAGTGAAGCTCCGCCCAACGCGCGTCAGACACACTTTTGCACCTCGCAGCCAGAGCAGCAAAGCTGCTTCAGCCGCGCGTCAGAACTAACTGGTACAAGCAGCAAAAATGAAGCAGCAGACGCGATTTTGCTGCTTTTGCTGCGTCCGGTGTGAACATAGCATAATTGCACAAAGATCGCCACTGTGCTAGCAACGAGCATGCTTTTAACTGGGGGCGTGTAGCAGTTCTCGCCGTAAAGCAAGACCGACTCTCGCGAGACTTCTGAGCCTGTGGATGCGGGCCGAGGGCTCCTGCAATTATAAGTGCGGTATTTCCCCCACAGACCACCAGGGCGGCCGAGAATACCTTTGTTCAACCTGAAATGACTCATTTAATCATCCAAAACGTTATGGAGCACATTAATTAACTGAAAAATGTTGCATAGTGTGCCTTTAAGTATATTAACAAAACTGCATTTCCCTTAAGTCTGTGAACACCATTTCATCACCGTATTTAGTATTATCCTTAGCCTTGGCAAAAGTTTCTATTATGAGCTTTTTTTTTTTGTTTACATCAGTTAAATAATTTCATATTACAGTGGAAGACTTTTTCTTAAAAAAAAAAAAAAAAAAAAAAAACTCACTTAATAACCATATATATATCCTTTAAAGGTTTTGTCTGTTATTCCACCTTGTAAAATGTAATTGTTAACGGAGGAAATTATAATTCCAGGCTCAGGTATCATTAAAAAAGCTTATTTCAAGATTCTGTTTTGTTTTTTTGTTTTTCTGATAAACCAGTGATGACCCTTCCACCTCCGCACAAATATACACACACACACACACACATACACTCTCTTAGACATATCCATTCTAAAGAAAATGTAAATTTACTCTCATTTTCATATTTCACAGCTCATTTCCGTGCAGATGCATGTCAATGTGACCTTAAAAATGAAAGACTAGAACAAGCTGCTATGTCATTCGCTCCTCCAGGGCCCAGCAAGCTGTTATCGGGCACCATTGTTCAATAGGGTGGCTGTATACATGTCATGTGAGATCCAGTGATATTTCTCTTTAACACAGAATGACAACCTGCTAGGGTTAGACGACCCAGAGATCAATTCAAGCAGATTATTTCCATTAATTGTCGAAGCCACTTCACATTTATTTACAATGTTCAATTTGTATTCCATAGTGACAAGCTGTTCCAAAAACAAACTGGAGCAAAAAACTATTTTCATATGTAAAAAGCTCTTAAATGAATTATGCATATAAAACATTCAAGAAATGCCAACCAGCATAATCACTTAAAAACACACTTTAAAGTGATGCTTTTACACCAGTTTTTGATGTTTTAAACATTTTTTCTGGAAGGGAGAGAGCAGTTTTTCTAATGTAGTGTTCTTTGATGGGTATATAAGTAATAATTATCTTACAGCTGAAGATAGTATTAATTTAGACAAAGACAAATGGGTATAGGCATTACAAGTGGCCTAATGTCTAGTAAGGACAGAGCAGATCATTTGCCAACTTAAAATCACTCAAATACGAAAATACCTACAAGCTTTAAACAAACACTGCTCATTTACTTTTTTTATAGTTAATATTTTATTTATGAGCTGTTTTTAAATAAATTGAATTAGAATAATATATACTTGAATTTATTTATTTTTTCTGTTTTTTTTTATTTGTTTAAAATTAAAGATTATTGCAACCAATACCACTTTTCATTTCCATCTAATGTAAAGGTGTCAGAGGTGAAAAAGTTTAAAGCACATTGCCTAACATCTAGCTATTAAGGGCTTTGCTTCAATACACCCAATCAAATATTCAGCTCAATCTTGTGATGCTGAATATTTTCAATTGCATGACAAGGAGGAAATATGGTGATTATATTTTCTGATACGTGTTGGACCAGGGACACATCAAAAAGTTTCTGGGAGCTGGGCTTTGAAGAATAGCTGAGCAGGCTACGAGTTTTTAAGATGGGATCATCATAAATGAAACTGTCTTACTTCCAGGCTTCATAATGGATGATATAGACTTAATATTTCATTATCATCATTTTTGGGATAAAAATAAAAACAACATAGAAATGAGGGCTATTAAAAAATCATTACAAAGTCACAGCTACTGAATTAATTGTTTATAATTTCTTTTTATGTGTTGACTCCAGTCATGCTTTTATGGAGCAAGTTTTGGAAAATCAAGATAGTTAAGACAACACCATTAACAGCAAAACTGTCACTTTTGGATTATTCAGAATTAATTAATTCTTATGCACAACCCTGTACCTGTTCCAGAGAGGGAACGTCTATTAAACGTGTTTGAGAGCATATTCAAGCCCATTTCTTGTCGTGAATGCTCTGTTTACAAGTTGCTGTTTGGATCGCTCATACAAATTTACTCTCCAAAAGAAGATTTGCGATTTTTCCACTATTTTCTCTTATGATCCTTGGCCATTTTCAAAGAACCGCGGTGAGAAAGGCAAGCTTTAATGACTGGCTGAAACCGTAGCTCACCATACATATAAACCTGAAGGTTCGCATGCACATAAAAAGATAACTAGCTAAGGGGATGAGCCTTAGGCAAACATAGTACCAGAATGATTGACAGTTAGGAGAACCACTTAGTTAGATGATCCACCCGGAAAAAAACTCCTTACCTATACCTTTAACTAATTTGAGATTTCCCATATCAAGGTACAATAGAATTCTTGACACAACTATGTTTCCATAATAGAAATAAATAGTACTTTAATTACCCACCCTGACTTAGGCTTACTAAACATTTCCTTGCTCTATTTCTCTGAAGAATTTTAGCAAAACAAGATACTTTTGTGATCCACAAGCAACGAAGATGTTCATTATCAATTACATTTTAAACCAAAGTTGCAAAAAATGATTAAATGTTTTACACATGTTTATAGTGGACTTGGTTTTAAAATTTTGGTTTTACTTTTGGAATTTACTTTACCAGCTTTAACAGCTAAAAGCAACATAAAGCAGTTACCAAGAGTTGCAAGTCATATAATCAATTGGAGGTAGTATGACCACATTTCTCTCTCCAAATCCAAACAAAAGTAAATAATGGAGTGATCTCCAGTTTCATGTTATCAGCACAATTCATAAATCTCATAAGTCATTCAAATTGCAAATATAGTAAGATCCATGTTACATCTTCAGAGGCATATCAAACATAGCATAAACAGAGCCCTATATATATATATATATATATATATATATATATATATATATATATATATATATATATATATATATATATATATATATATATATACATTAATATTACCATTTTGCTCTACCCCCTCCCAGTAAATGTATGTTTTAAAAAAACAGTTTCCTTTTCTTTTCAAAATTGATACTTTCTTTTATTTTCAAAAAGCAACAGATTACACAGTTAACTTTCAGCAAATGCAATCCTAACTGAAACCATTACTCACAGTCGGGACTTCAAAATGAAAGACTCACATACTTACACACTATCTATAATATACAAAAAATGAATACATAATAAATATTAAAATGGCCACAAGAGAAAAAGAAAGTAAGTCATTTAAAACAATCAGTAAAGATCAAATGTTGGGAAAGTAGAAACAAGACAGTATGCCTTAAATGTCTTTTTTTTCCTTTTATGTTTTTTACAAATTGTGCAAGATTTCATACTAAGGCTCTGGTCTTGAAGTGAAGGTTGTCTAGCTCACACACAGTACACATCCACTGCAACACACACATCCTCTCTTCCATACACACACTCTCTCTCCCTGTGCTCGCCGCACTCTGTGGGGTGTAGCAAACCATTGCAGAATAAAAAATGGGCTACTCAGTGTATGGCCTGTGATGCTCAGGGAGTGGACCAGCTTTTAAAAAAAATGGACATGCATTAAACGCTGATGTGACAAAAAAAGGGGGGAAAAAACTCCCATTGCATCTACAAAAAAAAATACTTTTCTTTTTCTTTTAGGACTGAATGGAAATATAAAAAGAAACCATGACAATATCATCACCATTAAGGCAAGAACACCCGGAGTGGCATTGGCAATACTGTCACAACATGATAGTGTTTAGGTACATGAATATGATGAAACATTAAACTACATCTTCAATGTCTTTTTTTTAAGCACAAGTTCGTTTTTAAAAATCAATCACTTTGTAATTCAAACCCATACATTGCTCCATCTTTTTCTCCGTAAAATCAGTTAAGAAAGTAACAATGCGAGACACTATGGACATATGGATTGTAAAACTACAAGAAATAATTTCTAGTTTTAAGTTGCAACTTCAAGAAGCACAAAATCGCAAACCCCTATCCCCCTTATGCCCACCCACCTGGTAAATGAAAAAAAGTAATCACTTACATTAAAACCATCTTATCCTCTTGTGATGGTATATCCCAACAGTCACCATGTTTTGCTTTACTTAAGGTAAAGACAGTTGTGTTGTCTGTTGAAAATTAAAGCATTCATTGTTCACGTTGAGGGAAGAAATAAAACAAAGAGAGAGGAAAAAGTTGTCCTTGCAATGCAGCTGTCAACCATCGACAAAAGAAAAAGCAACTTTACATCTTCTTATTAGTGCAACTCTTACTGTAAAACATTTCCAATGATTCCTTGAGAGGTATTGTTTCTTCATTTTGTGTTCATTTTTTTTCTTTTTTTGTATTTCACACATCACAGAGTAACTCATCTTCAAAATTTCCAACAAAGGAGGTTTTGTATTCATTTTGTCAAAGGAAAATCTTAAACTTTTTGCTTTTCGGCATTGGCACGGCCTTCCACAATGTTTGTTTACTAGAACATAAACGCGGGAGAAGATCCATACCATCTCTATATTCCCATTCCATTCGGTTTCCACGTTCAGTTGGACTTTTTGACTTGATCACCCAGGCAGAGCCGCATAAACGGCAGTTCGCCCTCTACCCTCCAGGAAGGGTCGTGAATAGGAGGAGCAAGAGAAAATTGGAGGTTGAAGGGGAAGGGTGTAGAACAAGAGCTGTACAATTGGGACAAGCCCACATCAAGATAAGTCAGGGTAACCAAGATGTATATGACTAAAAACCCCAGAAAAACCATCATATAACGCAGTAGGGTTCCCTTGGTAACCTGGATTTTCTACAGTAGAGGAGCGTGGTGCTAAAGCAACGCCGAAGCTCCCTGTTGGAGAAGATGCAGATAAAAGGATTGACCCCAGCCTGGGCAAAGCTCATCCACACAGCTGCTGTAAGGTAGCCTCCGGGGACCGCAGGGCCCCTTGCAAACACACGCCAATAGCAGGCAACCAGGTAGGGCCCCCACAGAGCCAGGAAGAAAAACGTCATTATGTAGAACATCCTACTAATCCTCTTCTCCGTTTTGAACTCGTCCAGTACTAGAAGACGTCTGCGACCGGCGGCGTTGCTGTTCTGTCGGATTCCCAACAAAGTAGGGGGGGTGGGTCCCCGGCCAAACCCGGCCAGCCAGTTGGCTGCTGCCTGCCCACTGGCACCTGGGCCGTGAAAGGTCCAGTTCTGGCTAACGGCAGGCACAAACTGGACAGGCTTCATCTTTCGGCGGTCGTGGACGAAAAAGATGAGTTTGAGGTAAACCAGCTGTGTGGCCAGGAGGATGAGCGCCAACAGTAGCATGAAGCCTAGCGAATCGTTCGCCCTGAAGGACCTGTGCTGAAATGTGCACTGATCCTCCTCCCGGATGAAGGAGTACGTCCCGACATCTAGCACCGGAGGAAAAGCCATAGCCACTGACAACGTCCACACCATGCAAATGACAGCTAAGCACGTCCAGAACGTTAGCCTCTTGGTGTAGAAGCGATGATGGGCAATCGCCAGGTAGCGGGTGACGCTTACACAGAAGAGCATAAATGCCGTGTGGAAACAGGATAGCACCCCAAGGAAGGCAATCACTTTGCAGGTCAGCGTGCCGTAGGTCCAGGCAGATCCATTCTTTACAGAGGTAAAGACAAAGGGGAAGCAGATAGCGGAGCGCAGGATATCCGAGGCACACAGGTCCAGCAGGAAATAGTAGGGTGCCCGGTGCAGACTTTTGTCCTTTACCAGCAGGATGGAGATCAGGAGATTCCCTACCACACCGACTCCAATGATGAAACCCAGGGAGGTCAATTTGAGGAATGTTGCAAGAGGAGAGGCATTCTGCAAGATGGTGTGGTCCCCTGCATGGCTATAGTTCGCCATAGATGGAGGAGGGATCATAAATGTACTGGGATAGCTTCAGCCAAGTATCATGATCTAGAGGTGGCAGGGGGAGGTGTTTGATCCATTTGGTGGTGTGCTTTGAAGAGGTTTCCAGGCATACAGGCAACCTCCTCTCTAAGGCATCCTTTGTTTCTTTGTCTCATCACACCTGGAAAGGATCCCTGAAAAACATCATCCACCCATCAGCACTGAGTCCCAAACAACTGCACATTCATAGTCAATAAAAAGGCACCAGTTTTCCTCCTAACAATAGGCTAATAATTTGTTTTTCATTAAACGTCATGGAGAATTAACCTGAATACAAGATGGGGATGAGAATCAGAGACATGCAGCGGCTGATGCTCGATGAAAGTGACAAATTCCCTTTCATGACGCCTCGGAATTTCCAGAACAAAAGATGGCAACAGCGCAGTCCAGGCTTTCCTGAGAAACGACGCATCTTTACGCGTAGGAAAGCAGAGTTTTACATATGCAAAGGTTTATGTTGCATTTCCAGTCCGCCCTCCAACCCCTCCGCTTTATGAGTGAGAGGAAGGAGGGGGGTGCGTTTTCGGCGCAACTGTGAAACATAAAGACAAATGCAGACAAAAATAAGCAGCTCTTGATCACACCCAACATTTCCCCTTCGGAACAGAGGAAAGGATCTCTTTATATAAAATATACATTTACGCACAATGCAACATAAACGTTAAAGTGCCTCTATTTCTCTATCATTATCAGAGGTTAAAGGGATTATAGGGTAAACACTGCGCGCATTAACGCATCTACTGAGCCAAACCACCATTTTCCTCAGAATCTGTGTTTTATTTTGTCTTATAATTTTACTCTCCGATGGTTCCTCTCCAGATGGATCGAAACGGATCGAAAAAAATGAAAACAATAAACTGCCTTTTATTAATAATATGACATACTTTCGCATTGTTTACAGCTTTTTCGGTTATAAAAAGCATTTGATTCTACTTACGCGTTTCATCTGCGTCCTCGTAATCTTTAGGCACCCGCAGCCGATAGATTTCCCTCTATTGTTTTATTATTAATATAAAGAACAATCAAAGGAACGGAATAATAGTCTGTGCATCCCACTGTGAGCGGATCCGCGCCTCCATTAGACTACAATCATTTCCAAGGCTCCGCTATGAATTGGCCAGAATTGCAGCCACCAGATTAGAAGACAGGGCCACAGGAAAAAAAAAAAAAAAAAGATGGGAAGACAGACATCCGATCAAACGATCAATCAAACTCCTACCTGTTGATAATCCCAAATCGTGTTCCTCTGCTTGGTTATTTACATTGCGCACGGTCGGGTTTTTTTTAGCAGTTTTTTTTTTTCTTCTTTTTTTTTCATTTAGTGCCTGGCCCCCCCCTTTTTTCCCTCCACGGCGAATATCCTACAGTAAACGGAGCGCAATGCGCATGCGCCCTGCATCCCTCCTATTTGTGATCCAAGACGCGTCTTGTCTCTTGTTGCAGCAGCAGCAACTCTGTCTCTCTGAAGGTAACATCTGCTCAACAGGGCCACTGCTGGACGGTAACGCGTTACTACAGTATGGAGGGAAATGATTATTGCCTGGATTTGATACAATGAGCAGATAAAAGGAAACGTGATCATTTCTTTACAAGTTTAAAATAGTTTTTTTAGACCCATGTGATTTTTTTTTTTATTTAAAGGATCTGTATTTTTTACACTTTTCCCCAAACAGGATAGTGTTTTGCAAAAGTATTCTTATCCCCTTGATTTTTCAAATTTAGGTCTATGGATGAATAAAATACAGATGGGTGCAGGAAAGTATCTATTCTCTGCCTTTTTTTTTTTTATTAGTCCACCTGTGTGTCATGTAGGTTATTCTCAGTATAATTACAGCTGTGGAGGGAGAAGAAGCAGATCCACAGCCGAGGTGGAAGAATGCAAATGGATAATAATTCTTCAACTCCACAAATCCTTTTAATCAAAGGGGGGAAAAAATAGAAAAGAAAAAATATGTATTTTTCATGAAACTGCTATATAATGTGGTATTGTCATGACTTTATGTTTTAGAGTTTTAAATATTGGTTAATTCAATTCAGTTTATTTATGTAGCGCCAATTCACAACACGTCATCAGAAGGCACTTCACAGTTCACCAGATCATACAGTCAAATTGATTTAAAGTTTTCTATCTAAGGAAAACCAGTTGATTGCATCGACTCATTGACTTGAATGCAATCCCTCACACCAAGCATGCTTGTAGTGACAGTGGAGAGGAAAAACTCCCTCTTAACAGGAAAACTCCTCCACCAGAACCAGGCTCAGTGTGAGCGGCCATCTGCCGAGGCCGACTGGGGTTCAAGTTACTGGGGTTACAATTCAATCTTAAGATGCCCCTCTCTCTGTAAGGCATATCTTCTACCCAATGAAACAGACTTAACTCTTTATTTCCTGTCATTATTTCCCATAGCTATTATTTTTGATTTTGTTTGTACAGCTCCAGACGGATAGTTTTAGTCATTCTTATGTTGATTTTCCGGTTTATATGCCTGCAGTGTTCCCTCTTTAGAACATATCATTAATATCTCCTATTGTCTAAGCTTCCAGAGCCATTTTCCATTCTGCAAACAACTTTCTTTTGTTTCATTTTGTAGTCCAGCTGTTTTTTTGTTTTTTGCTTTACCATCTGCTTTTATCACATTTTTTTTTCTTTACTTGCTTTTATTCATCTTTTTCTCATTCTATTGTGTTGTTTAATTCATGTAAAGCACTTTGAAATGTCTTTGCACTGAATTATACTATATCAATATAATTGCCTTGCCTTCCACCTTTCTCTTTGCCTTCCTCTTATTATTATTAATATCCCATTTTTATGTTATTTCTACTTCAGACTCTGATAAGATATATATTATTATGGTTCCTCCTCAATCAAATTAGCTTTGCTTACATATGAGAATTTCCAGCAATCCAGTAACACAGAAAGCACCATAATCATCACCATAAGCACATAATTTTCGAGGTGAAACCTGGTTGTGGCATTGTCATGAGTGCCTGAAACAAACAACTTCAACAATATTGTTTTCATTAAATCATGTTAAGACATTAGGCCCTATCAAAGTATAAACATTAATCTAAGTGAGAAGCCGAGGCATCACAGGACTTAAAAATTAATTTAGAGACGTTTGATTCCAGGTAGGAATTAACACAAACACAAACCAGGCCATTATTTGTAGAATTATTATTTCATCCTTTTAGGAATTTGGTTCCAACATGACATAATGTACAAGACACTGTCATTTCATGCTACTGCAAGGGTTAAATCTCGTTGCCTGGCTAGCTTTGGTGTTGCATGGGTTCCTATGTACGTGGGACATATGCATAATTCAGAAGCACTTTGCACTTGCACAGTTCATTCTGCCTGGTCAGCATAAGAAATTCATAGGATCTGATTTCTCAACCATGTACGGCAGACCTGTGATGTCACAAGCATCATAACCGTGGGGGAACAATGACTCAATCAGCCATATGCACTCAATACATGCTGGGGAGAGTGCAAGGAAAACGACTTTGGATGGAGTACTGTAATGAACAGCAATTAGCTTTTATCACACATAAGGGAAATGTCAACTTGTAACTATAACTTCCATCCTGCACAAAACTTTTTGTATATCATTGTTGGTACATTTTTAAAAACTCAGCAGACTTTTGTCAGCCTTGTTTCATCAATTTCCAAATTCAAAAACCTTAAAGTGTCAGTTAAATTCCTTTTAAAACCACATATTTTTGCATGTCACTTAAAATTTATGTAATAATAGTGTGAATAGGCAAAGTAGACAATAGGTTTTACAATTCTACTCCCAAATCATCAAATACTGATGCTTGGCAAAATCCCAATTTAATTTTTTAACTCCATCCCTATTCCTATGAAGGAATAACATTTCCACAACATGAAGCTACTACCTCTATGTTATGGGATCAAAATAATGACCAGTGTTGGTTTTCCTCTAACAGGCTTTTACAAACTCATTAAGACCAACATTTTGGATTACATAACTAAACATAAACCACTCCAGCATAGTAAACAATAGTATTTTAATAATTTTTAATACTTAAGAGGGATTTGTTGACCTCTACCGTGAAACGCCATTTTGTAATGCTCTGCCGGAGCTCTTCTAACATACAACAAAAATTTTCTTTGTTTGTATTTTTTTATTAAACATACTTCAAATATCAAGTAAAAAATAAATTCATGTTTTTCTAGCAATATTGGGGGGGGGGGGGGGGGGGGGAACAAAATATATGTATCTTGCCCCAATAAAATGACATTTGCATTGACATTAAAACATGTAAATAAAACTTAAACACTCAAAAAAAAACATAGCCTTTCTCCAGGAAATGGGAAAGTTGGGGATTTTGTATAGAAATAATTGAATTAACACATACAATTAGCATTCATGGAAGTTTGATTAGGGAAGTTTATTCTTTACAAAAGGTGTAAATCAAATCTTTCAAATGAAATGATCAATGTAAAAGCACAAAATGTAAGAAAAATGATCATTTTAGACAACTTAAGTGGAATCCATCATCAGTCCTTTGTTTTAAAGAAAGCAGGCAGCAGTATTTTTGTATAAAACAGTGCTTGAACCATAATCCCAATGTTGCAATCTGCACACTTCCTGGTTGTTTCTCTCCTCCCCTCCTCGGTTTCACGTGGTTCTCCCAGCTCCTCATCTTTGGAAACATATATCAAATAAGGCACATTTCAGAGCAGAACTTGCAGGAAATGATCCGTGGTTAAAGCAGGGGGCGCATCTACCTATTGGGAAGTTTGACGCAGCATAGTGTGATTAGTTCAGGCTGTTTGATCCTCAGAGCGGCCCGTTGCGCCTCCGCGCGTACCAACCCAGGCAGGCGCAGAACCCAACCACCGTCAGGATGGTGCAGAGCAGCAGGGCCAGTGCGTCGCCCGCGTCGTAAGCCTCCGCTGCTGGGATCAAGGAAAAAAACACCAGCAGTAACACCATCACTGCGCCGCCGGGAGTTCTAACTCTAGGAACCATGTTGATCCCTTTCGTTATCTGTCGATGTTGACTTTCGGAAAGCAAATGCGCCTGCGTCACAGTCATATGACAGCACAGTTTTACTTCCTGGTGCGGTCAGCCAATTGCCTCGCTTGATAAAATGAAACAGATCATGTGGATTTTAAACGCCCATAACATATCTTCTGAATTAGAGGATGTCAGGGGCGGAGCTAGATGGGGGGCCAGGGGTTGCCATGGCCACCCTTAGCCAATCTTTGGCCACCCCTACCATCAGAGGCGTAGTCAGAAAGTTTTTATAAGGGTGGCCAGGCAAAAAACCATTAACACTGAGTGGTGGCCAAAAGTGGATAGGTGCCAGAACCTCAGGGACAATCTACCCTGTTCCAAAAGGAAAATTAAAAAAACTCAACATCCATATTATACTTTTTTTTGGTCTTTTTTCTTATTTTCTGGTGTACACGTTCACAAGGAGAAAAACACAAAAACAAAATCACTCTGTGTAATTTCTCTGTCCTTAGATCACTTTAGGAAATCACAGCACAGCCAAAGTGTTTTAACATTAAAAACACTGGCGATATTTTGTAATAAGGAATCTCCTCCCCTTTTTGTTGTTGCAGCCGCAGGCTGTGGAGTTTTTTCCATCGGTGGCTCTGTTGTTTTGCTTCCAGGTCACGGGCGGAAACACCAATTGGGTGCATATTAATAGATGCATATATTTAAACATCTGTGGTTTCTGGATAAAAAGATATAGTGGGTAAAATTCTTTCAGGTTTGACATGTGGGGCAGACATCTTTTCTATTGTCATTACTTACCTACTTTTATTAATAATCATTCTGCATAAAATTGATATTTAAAAGCACTAATATCTACATAAATTGATTACTTAATAAGTTTAAGTAATATAATTAATAAGCTAATAAAATAGTTATTTATCTATGATTTCACTGAAGACTCCTAAATTACTTGCAGAGACACATTATTCTCCCTTTACCCCACAAAACGCAAAATCTAGCTCTGAAAAGAGCAGGAATTCTGTACTTATCATCTTTAATGTTAGTATATTGTTAAACACAGTGCTTTTGTTATAAATTAATTGTTAATATATTAAAAATGTTAATGTTTTAAATATTAACCTTGATAGTATTACTGCTGCCACCGTCTGTATTAGAGTGAAAAAAATGGTAGGCACTATCTTCCATATCAGGAAACAATTTTCCAGTACAACTGATTAATTTTGCTATTTCTACAATTTAACTTTTTAATCTCCATGTCTAAAAGGCCTACACTACTAGGCCTTGAGTTTGCACCAAATACGCCAGCATCTTCCTCCATGATACAAATTGTATGGCTTGTTGAACCATAGGAGCTTGATTTTTGCAGCATCTGTTTGTCTCTGCGTGCTCTTTCTGTGGCGCTCTGCCTGTAATTAAATCAGCTCTAGCCAAAGTAAAATATTGACCTTGTAAGGCCGTCATACCTCTGTACCTGCAGTGCTTTGCAGTGAGGAGATGAATGGCCACACACAGTCTCTACACACTGCTTCCACGTTTGAAATAATCCTCTCCCTCACCGGCTCCTGCTGGCAGTTTGGCAGACAGTTTCACGTGATGCGCACACACATAGAAGCTTTTGTGAGTTGTGTCTGATCTGCATGCCTTCCTTCAGCGGAGCACATGGCAATTATGAGGCTCTAAAAGAGATGTTTTGCAAGAACAAATCAGACAAAAATGTTGCGTTTGATATAATATTTGTTAATTCGTAGAGGGTATAAAAAAATTTTCCTGAAAGATCTGGCACTATATAAACTGTGCTGGTGCGCATGTATAAAATTGTCTTCATCATTATATTGCTGACAATGCAAAGTATTTCTTTTGGGGAAAAATAGGCTTTATGACAGCAATAAAAGCTGCAAAGGTCACTTTTCATGTAGGAAGGAGAATGGATGAATAGGAATTTATGATAGAAATAAAAAATCCTTACCAGATTTCAAAGTTCTCATTTCAATTATGCATCTCCATTCTGTTATGGCAGGCAAATGTTTACAGTTCTATTTTTTTCTCACCTAAGTCTTAGTCTAACATTAATAAAAAAAACTTTATGCTCAAGCACATGATATTTCTGAAAAACCTTCTTGACAACAAAGACATTTTTTTGCAGCTCTACATAGAAGATAAATAACCAAGAACCCACGTGATTTGCAATACGTAGGCATATTTGGACATCTCAGAGCTTCACCTTGACATGTAAATAGGTGTGTGATTATCATAACTGAAAAAAGAAGCCTAGCCAAAGTGCAAACCATTGCAGCTCAGTACATACCAAAACAACCAGCTTTACTTAGGCTGTTTTAAGTTGCAGACATAATCAATGCTATCGCCGCCTTACGAGGAAAAAAGTCGATAGGATTTAGGTCTTGGGATCAACACTTAGTTTAAACTCATTATTCATGTTCTCACATTAGAGGCACATTCGTGGACACTGATTTTATGCCAGATGTTCAGTTCATTAATCAGCTGTATCATTAACAGGAACAAAGTCATAGAAGCATCTGAAAGCAAATGGAATTCATGATTCTGTGTTTTTATAGTAAACTAGAGGAAAAAGTTTGGGAGAATTATGGATGGTTTTGGAAAACAGGTTAAAATGAACATACAAACTCTGTAGTTAGAACTGTTATTGGAATGCTTTTCCTTTAAATCTACTGTTTAAAATAGGAAGTTCAGCAGCTCAATTACTAACACGTATATAAGCCAAAGGGATTGTGTATACAGCTGGTCTAACACAATAACTTTGGACCTCAAAGTTTTTTGCACTCATCACGTGCTTGTAGCAAACAAAAGTTTTAAAACCGAAGTTTTGTTTTTGCCGTTTAATAATCAAGCAAAAGGGTAACATTGAAAAAGAAATTTGTCTCTAGACTTTGCTGAAAAGCTCAACTAAAAATATGTGTAATTTTGTAATACTAAATAACTGAAATTCTGATACAGAAACTAGAACAGGGATGTTCTTTAAGGCCATATCCCCAAAAGAAGATGTTTTGGCTTTGAGTCTGACTGGCAATTTCTCATGAAATACTAGGGAGGCAAAACATTCCTGTAGATTTACTAACATTTTTAGTAAAATATGTATTTACACACATCATAAATGTAGTCATTAAACTGAATTAAATATGCACTAAAATGTATCTGATTTCATGAGTATGTTGCTCATTATAATCAGCTGTTTATTCCGCTCTCAGCCCGGCAGGGGAGGGTCATAAAGCTGGCTGCTCGATGCTGATATGTAAACATTCTTAAGGATTTTTGACTGTCAGTGGCCAGACAGCGGGGAGGTTTTCATCGTAAGTCGAGACAGAAAACAGAGAATTCAGTCAGTACATTCGCCTTTTGCTAAACTCTTGCCATGCCATGGCTTTTTTTTTTCCCGAAGTGCTTCACAACAGCTATTTTCATCCGTTGTAGCCATGTTTTATTATGTGTTTCAACATTCGTTGATGCAAAATGTGATATTTGGACATAATTAACACCATTGAATCTCCCCTGTTTTAGACAGCAGGAGCCTCCACTGCTGTGTATACTGTAGATGGCCATATATTTGTGATTAGCCAGCTGAAAGCCTCAATGATTGGCAAGGATAATTTTTAATGCCAGAGGCTTATATATTAGATTGAACCTGTCCCAGCATTTAATTCCCGTTATTCCTGGCAGAGTTCCTTAACCTTTAGAAGAGAAACAGATCAGTACTTGAAAAAGTAAAACGCCACAACAAGCTCCACACCTGCCTCTGATAACCTGCTAAGATAAAGGCCAATAGCTGCTATAGGTTAGCCCAAAATAGCCATTGCATTCTTTCAATTCTCTAGTATTAAGCTTTGGAGATTTATTTTATTTACATCTTTTAAACTCTTTAAAAAGATCTCCCTGTCATTCTGACTCCTAGGTTCCGCCTTATGCATGTGATAAGTGTCTGTGGATTAAAAGGGCTGTGGGAAAAAGTTAATGTTTTTAATATATAATAATTTTGTGTTAATTTAATAATAATGAACTGTTTGGGAGTTGCAATGTTCATTACCATTCTCTTTTAAAAAAATGTTTTATTGATTGTTTACTCCCAGTCTTCCCTGCCTGATTTATATGCACTTTGCGACTCCAAACCCTTGCTAATGACAAATTTTATTTTGTCTTTTCCCGCTGCAGCCTGCGGGAAGGCGGGGCTTGACATCAAGCCCCGCCCACATCAAGGACAGCCATATTGGAAATGCTGTCGTATCAGGGCAGGGAAGCACATAGACATATAAGAAGATATATATAAAGATATATGTAAAGATATGTTTTCATCTTAATTGTGAAAAGTTATCCCTCGAGCCCTGACGTCAATAGTCCGTAAATTTAAACAAAAATACGCCGCACAGTGCTGAGGCATCATTAATGTGTTCAGCTTGAATCAGCAGGTTTGAGTAGCAGGTCGACCGCCCCAATATGGCGGCCGTAATTCCTGCGCCGCGACAGCCAATGCGGGGTCTACTCATATTATATTATTATTTGAACTTCAGCACCAGCAAGTATTTAGTTATATTGCTTTTCTTAATCAACGCTGGAGATAGGCACGGGCAACCCCCGCGACCCCATTAGGGATTAAGCGGGTCAGAAATTTGATGGATATATTTTTTCTTAATCTACGATGGACTGGGAATCTGTCCAGAATCCACTGCACCAGCCCTAACGACACCACTATAGCGATAAGTGTGCTTGTATGATAATTATTGGATAGATAAATGTGTCCTCAATGTAATGTACATTTGTCTCTAAACTACCAATTTAATTTACGTTTTATGACATTTGTTTGTGATAGGGTTTGAGGATAGATAAATACATCTTCATAATAATTCCTTATTGTTGTTTATTTTAGACTGTTTGTTACTAATGTTATTTTATCATCTGGAAAATTTAATAAAGATTTAAAAATAAAAAGGACATACCACATGTGACATAACACATTTTTTTGGCAATTTCTCTCGCCAGCGCCTATCGGCAAGAGCGGTCAGCATTTCCAATATGGCTGTCCTTGATGTGGGCGGGGCTTGATGTCAAGCCCTGCCTTCCCGCAGGCTGCAGCGGGATGTACTTGCTCAAATGGGATATGTTTTACTTTGTAACCATGTCACTCTTCCCGTCAGACTGCAAAGTCTATTTCAGTCAGAGCTATGCAAGCATCATATCTCTTTTGGTTGCCTTTTTAAGAGAAATAATGCTCTGTCAGATGGTTACTTCAAATATTTTTATTGAAACTGTGGCAAACTATTTTAGAATTAATACATACATTAACCTATATGTCAAAACTTTCTGGCAAAACATTACCTTTTATCTTCTGCACTGACAGTTTTTAACCACATACCTCAATGCAGAGGAATATAGGCAACGGGAAATCGCCAAGTCCCTGTTCATTTTTGACAGCTCTCTCTTGAGATTCCCTAAGCTACTACTGCCAGCTTAGTTTAACTAGCTCAGTGGCCAGACTGGTCTGTCAAAGGGACTCTGCCATTCTATAAACATATTTGAAGTTACAATCATGATCTTCATCAACAGACTACACAGATGAAGTTCTGAGGTGTACTTTTCCTTTTAAAAACATGTTCAAATAACTTTTTAATTGACCATCAATGACGGATTCTCTGACTGATATTGAAGCTGCCGTTAGCCGGTCACAATCCGTACCCAGGCATTGTACATTCATAGACATGACCCACTCTGCTCGGACACTAACCCCTTTACTACAAATTAAACGGGTTTTTTTTCTCTTAAAAAATGACTACAATGATGAAGTTTTGAGGTCTATTTTCTCTTTAAAAAAACATCTCAAAATGGTGTTTTGTGTTAAAATAATTTTTGGGTAATGACCATCTGACTGACGGATGTTGCAGTTGTGTTTAGCCAGAGCTCCCACTCCTCATACCGGCTTAGTAAGCAGTACACACCAGCCTGCCCTAATGACCCGAGGCTATGCTGCTCTGACACAGACTTAAAAGTACAGATACTAGGTTGAGGGAGTATTTTCTCTTTTAAAAACCTCTTAAAATGTATTTCATGTCAAGCATAAGGTATCACCAGTACTTGAGTTGAGTGGGGATGGGGGAGGATGGTATCCCCCTTCTTAAATGACCATTCCCCCATACCATCCCCGGTGACATTTTATTACTGAATGTGAAAAGTTCTACTATATACTACATTAATTGTAATAGCAACAATATTGCCCTTTCAGCATTTGGCAGGCTGTGGGCTTATGAGTAGCCAGAGCAAAATAAATAAGATCAAAGAAATGGCCCACCATGACAATGAAGCTGATCCCAGTGGTATATGTTTCCTCTGCATTTGTCCTTAACTACATAGGGGTAGTGATAGCAATTCCAGTCCAGGGACTGACTGCAGTTCTACTGTAAGGTGCATTGATCACAATCAATGACTGGCATACCTGACATTTGACAACTCTACCATGCATATTGCTTTAGGTTAACAGACTGTATTGATTAGGCTATGTATCCTTAAAAAAATAATAATTGAAAATTCCACAATCCCTTTTTTTAGACAACTAGACTACTGGGTATCGTAAACAACATTTGTACATTCATCTTCATTGGCTACTGCAGCTGTACACAAACCATACCTCAAGAGCCAAGAAAGTACTGAGTCTCTAGAGGAACCACAGCTTCTGGAAAGTAAATTTAATAAGGTGGAAATGTTACCTGGGCCAGTCTTTTGATTGAAAATGGGAAAGGGGCTAGTTTCTTTTATTTGTGTAGGTGTGGCTTCTTTATAGATGCCTCTTAAACAACCAATCGGGATTCCAGATATTATCTATCGATAGTGACGGATACCCGAAAATTACCAACGTTTTTTGTAGTTCCCCTTAGTAAGAGCTATAAAGATTTTTTTCTTTTTTATTCTTGCATCTTCACAATACATGTTATTTTTTTCCCTCTCCTTCCAAGAATGGGTGAACATTCCCATGGTGTCCACATAAACATGAAACTTTCAGCCATTCTGGAAATTGTTACTATAGAGGAGCCAGACTGGACGAGATCTGTTTTCTTTGTGATCATTACGCTTCTGTTAGGATATGTTTGTTTTAATGTCAGAAGGTGAAAATAATTTTCTTTTCAATAGAGCACATTCACAACGGGGGACAAATTTCAGATTCTCTAACTGCTAGTTTACAATGCAAGTACCCTGCTGTTTAAACAGTTCTTACTTGGACTAATATACTGCTCTTATCTATCCTCAAATTAAGATGTTTCCTCTTCATTTTAGAATATGTTTTTTCTTTATCACAAGACTGAAGAGGGAATTCTACTTCAACCAAAACAACACAGAGAATATCTCCCCAAGGATTCATTATTTTCATAAATTAGTTTATCTGAAAGCAATCCACGATGATCCTTCCAAGCAAATTCTTACTTTGCCGTGGTTCCATGCCAATATATATGCAGTTATGCTGTGAGGGACATGGCAAAAAGATAATTTAGTGTATTTCATGTTTGTGTTCAAGATGGTAAATATTTAGGACCAAAAACAAAAGTAAAGCAGATTGGATAACACAGTGTTGGACCAGGTGGACTAGCAAACCGTTAGGGACGTGGGATGAATTGAAATGCATAATAAACCTGCTAGGAGAAGAATGACCCAGTGTAATTATCTATTCATACTGCAAGCGAAGGGGGAGTAGGAGGCTGGATGCTTGAGAGTCACGCTTCTGTGTGTTACACTGACAGTTGCACGATGTTTTAAAGGGTAATGCATTCATCCTAATATTGTCTCTTTTGTTTTTGGCAGCCCCTCAGATGGGGTTTAACTGAACATTTAGTCATCTTTACTACAATGACACAATTTGTGTCATCATTTCAAATCACAGATTGCAATTTCAACCTTCCCTTCAAGCTGCATTTCAGTAAGAGAATGAAACCATATTAAAAAACATCACTTTGGATTCTTGGATCATATTTTGGCTTGGTAGGGTCACTGCTGGGAATTTTGTTCACATTCTGTTCTGTGAACTTCATTTTTAGATTTGCCAACAAATTCCTTGAAACCACTAAATAATATCAGTGATAGCTGTGATTGATTTTCCACCACTTAAAAGAGACAGTTCTGACAAGGGAATTTACTGTAATGCAAGGAAATTAATCGTTTTTATAAAAAGTGGGTCATCAGTCTTAGTCAGTGGTTCCAAAGCCGGGGTCTAGGGTCCCCTGTGACTAATAAGAAATGCTTGACATTTAAAGCTGTATTTATAAAATGCAACCTGTGATATTTCTTTATACCATATTGTTAAAAAACAAAACAAAACAAAAAACTTAAAGCAAGAATACTGATTAGAATTAGCATAAATTATGTCCCTAGATATTACCACTAAGCTATTAGGTTGTGTAGCAATTAAAAAAGTGCTTACTAGCTACAATAGAATATGATAGACACCTTTTAATGTGACTCTGCAAATGAAACGGAAATGGAGCATTGAGATGCACACCATGGTCAATAAATATAAAAAAACAATAGAAGAATAGGATATCGTGCGGTAAGACCAATTTTGTAACATCAGAAGATGTTGTATCCAAATTAGTATAATAAAGGATAACATTTGAATGGGTAAATAAGCAGGATGACTTCAAGAACTGTTCAAAATGTGTGTGTATATTTATGCATAATAAAAGGAAACTGAATATTTACACATGTAAAGAGACTGTAATAACTTTAAAGATATAAATGCTGATAGATTTGGTTGGAACAGTGATATTAGTTCACCATGGTGTATGAGATTTAATGAAGTTACTCTCAGAAATGTTCATTCTTCTGGCAGATTTCAATTTAGTAACTGTTTTGTTTATTTAACACATTACTTCATGACCCTAGCATCTCTAAAAAAACTTGTTTAAAATGACTATCAATTTAAAATAATTATAATACTAATTATAACCTGCTTACAGTTGATGAAAATGGCCATATAGAAACCCTCCTGCTTTTTTTTTATTTTTCAGATCATATTTTGCCCTTCTTTACTTTGACATTTTGACAGTGATTACTGTAATATCTAGCTTTCTCCACAGATTGTCACAGAGTTAGGACTCTGACCCCAATGTTATTTGTAGAGAGAATATTTTTTTTGGTAAAATAAAATTATTACTCCAGTTAATAGCCCTGTAAAATAAAATTATTACCCTTGTTAATACCCCTGTTTGCAGCTTGACATAGGTGTCAAGCAGCAAAGAACAAATACTTCCTGGCCTTACTCAAGTAGAAATGTTGCCTATCTATTCTATACATTTTACACAACTTTTTATTTCTTCTCATTACAGTTTAGTTTCATTTAACCTCATTCTTGTTATGGTCTGTTGGTGTTTGAAAAAATAAAAACCAAAAACATTTTTGGTTTCATCCAGATATTTCATTTCTCTGTGGTTGGAGCTGGTGCTGCACCAGCTTGTTGTTCATCACATACCTCAATACAAAGTTTTTCAAGATGATGCAAAGTTAAATTTGACACTGTTGCCATTTTTTAATATAAAACTAAGAAACTTAAGTCTAAGGAAGTTTTCATCCAGAATTGTAGAAAATGTTTCCCTTTTTCTCTGCATTATTTTTACATTTATACTTTAACTAGTTTTAAAAATTTTACCTTTACACTTTTACTTGAATAAAAAGCTTAAGTTGATACTCTAACTTCAACAAAAGTGTTTTTAAACAGTAGGATTTATACTTCTACTTTAGTAATAAACATTAATACTTTCGACACCTCTTATTAGATAACTGTTAAATAATGCCTTTAGGGTTAATTGCATTGATATTGTCAACACATATGAAAAGAATTACGAAAATCTGTTTTCAGAGGCCCATTGCCAGCTTCTTCTCAAAAAGCATCAACCCTATGCAGTTAATATGTGGCTGTTAAGTCACTTATAAACAGGACCATTTGAAGCAAATTTTTAAACCCATTTCTTGTCTATTTAGGCCTCATTTGTAAAATCAGACTATTGGGTGGAATGGCACCCCACACACCTATTAACTAACAGTGATAATACATATTTTGGAAACTGCCACAGAATGATCAGGTTTCTGGTATAAGTAACAAGAAAATAATTTAATTTGATTACGAGATGAAAACGAAATAGTTTTTATAAATATACTTGTTTAAATATACTTGTCTTTGCTAAGTGTGTGAGCAAAACCACAAGCGGTTCTAAAAAGATTGAAACAAGCAAAAATAGACTGGAAGGAATTTTCAAGAATGTGAGATTGCATTTCATTATTTCTGTAACAGGTTTGCTAATGACTCTCTGCAATCGAAAAAGAAAGATAATGAATATGTGCAAATGATGGAAGATGTTATATGAACGGATTTACCCTCAAGGTATTGGAGCTTTTTTCCATTCTGTAGCCATGTCAGATATGGCCGTTGGCTAAGTTCATCACGTTTATTCATAGCATGCAAGCCTCTGTGTGCGTATATTTGCAGGGGAGATTGATAGCTCATCATTTTTCCTGTCATAGTGTAAATGTCACCTCTGCTGTTGGCTCTGATAACAGAACGATCATGCGGCTTGCACATCGTCTGCGGGTGTTCATTTACATTTAAAAATGGTGAAATCGGTTTTTGAATGCAAAAAAATTAACAATAAAAACATGTATTTTAATAAAAGTTAAAGTTCTTTCTTTTTTATGTCAAATTCTGTTAGTGCAGTTTTGAAAACAAACCACAGGAGTCAGAGTGCATTAAATTACATTTTTCTTAGAGACAAGAGTAAACTTAATAAAAAATGATCTTAATCCTTTTGTGCTGAGGCTAGAAGTGTGGTTTACTGTATTTGTTTACTTCTGTAGCTCCGAAATTCTAAGTATATAAAAAAAATATATATTTTTTCACAGTTTTTAAAAACGGCTGGGTCTGAAAGGGTACTCACTCATTAATTTTATCCACTTGCTAAAATACTGTCTAAACTTAATGTAATTTCTATCCCACATTTGGATCATATTTACTGTTATGGCTGTGGCATTTGTGGACTTTTTTTGAGTTTCTTTTTAAATTTTCAGTTAAACTGTTATTTTGTGTTTTCTTGGTCATTGGTTTATTTTCCGTTTTGTCTCATTGTAGTTGTTTTGTAGTTATATTTAAGCAGTGTTGTGTTTTTTGTGTTGCTCTCTGTTGCCCCCTTGTGCCAGTCTCCTTTCCCATTGCTTCTATCCACACCTGCTCCCTATCAGCCAATTAGCCCAGTCTTTGTTCTCTCTCCCATATATACTCCTCCTGTGCAGTTCCTCAGTGCTTCATTGTCTTTGATCCTCATGTGTGTTTCCCCCTGGTGTCTCCTGGTTTTGATTTCTTATTTTTTATTCCTGTATTTGTGTTTCTTTTGCCACCTGCATCCAAATTAAATCTGCAAGAACTCATCTCTGTCTCCTCAACTCTGCATTATGGTTCTTAAAACAACCTCCACCCAACCTTGACATTTTTGAGTTTTTGAAGAAAAAAAATTACAAGTTTTAATAATAATTGCTTCCAAGAGTTGCATTGTTAGTACATTTACGTGGCTACTGTTCTTGGCTGGTAACAAAGAGGCAATGGTACATGTAATTTTCAGGCACAAAGCATTTTAATCTGCACCGGTCCTCTTGAGCACATTTTTTGTAAACGAAATTGTTGTTTTGCTACAGCCTATGAAGTAAACAGCACTGAAGAACAATGTGAATAAAAACTCACAGCATCACCTACACAAAATAACATCACTTGTATTTACATGAAGAGTGCATTAGTTGTAGTTTACTTTGGCACTTTTTAAAGCATGTATCAAACTTAAGACTATGGGCCAAAATTTAGTTGCCATTGTAATTTATTTGGCCTTTAAAAGTCTAAAAGGGCATATCATGTCACGAGGTAGAAATTTAGATTAGTTTAGATAAGTTTAAACTAAACAGCATCACCTTATCTAAGTAATACCAAAGATTTGATGGAGTTCTTAGTTATTTTTTAACCTGGAAAAAAATAGAGTAATTTCATATAGCTGCAAAAGACTTGATGATGAATATATCTTTTAGAGGAACAAACATGTAAAGCAATGAAGCAAGTGGTTTTCATCAACTTTATGTATATCCAGCTAAATGGTGATTTAGAATGGCATGGCGAAATAAAATGGAAGGTGTTATTAAAGTTGTTGGTAACAAACATTTGCCTTACCAACTCTCAAACATTGTGGTGGGGGGTGGTATTGGTTTATGTTGCAGCTCCAGAATCCGAGTAACTTGTAACCACTAAGTAAACCTTGAACTCAATGTCAATTCATTAGGTGTCAAATATGTGACTGTCTGACAAATAAAGCACAAATACCCACAATCCCATCAATGTTTTTATGGACATCTGAACTATTGTATTTGATAGGTCAGATGGAAAAATCTAAACCTCTATTTTGCAAAAAATAAAATAATAATAATCCTGAAAAAGGATTTAATGCACTAAACAGGAGTTGGAAACACATCAACAAATGGAAACATGTTTGCGTTTTCATGTATCTAACATTTATTTATATACCGTATACATGGTTTTGTCCAGTCTCTGCTATCTGATTTGGTCTATATTCCCCCTTTAGGTATCAATGTGAATATCATCTGCAAGTGATTGTTCCATCCATTTCAATGTACAGTTCGGGGTTTTACTATAAACGCTACTAAGCAGTGGAACACCTCTACGGCTGAAATGACAAGCTGTAGTTGTCTGAGTTCTCTTTTTTTCCGAATATAATAATAAAAAAAATCTCTTAAAACTGCTCAGACTGATAATCACTGACTGTAGGTGTGTGTGTAACTCACTTGTGTTACTGTAGTCCCACCATTTACTCACAACCTTGTATATTGAGTTTTGTTGGCAATGCCTTCCTGTGACCTGTTGAGGTAGACAGATGAGAGTGCAGATCCTGTCTACTGTGTACCAGATCTTGTTCTTACCTGGTGGTGAAAAGTGTTGTGCATTACTTTGACCTCCACCGCACCTAATGAAATATAAAGTACAAAGACATGACTGGTTATGCTCTTTAATCCTAATGGCAAATTAGAATGAAAATAGCTTATGGCAGAAACAAACTGTATATTATAACTAAAAATTAAAATATCTCAGCTTCAGCAACATCTGACCAATTCCAGGATGTTGATAATGTTCATTTTTGATCATGCAATATTTGCCACCAATGTTTTCTGGAATGTCATCTACTGGACAAAGAGTCCCTCCACTTGCAGAGTTTGAGGTTTAGGTTGCTGGTTTAACAGATACATATGCATTTTGCACATTGGCTTGAAGTGGGGCAGATTAGTTCTATGTTGCAGAAGCAACTATAACAGGTGGTGCATGGAGTAGTACTATCACCTGATAGAGCATAGGTGTGCCTTTGATGGTAGGCAAAGTGATGTAACAGCATACTTAAATATCAAGTAATACAGCATCTATAAAAATTTAAACTCTGATGAGCTTCATTTACTAAAAACAAGGTAAATGCCAAAGAACTGGTTGAAAATCGATGACATGGGTGGTGGTTACGTTTAAATGTTACCATGAGTGACTTCTGAGTAAATTTCAAGTTTATTTCTGAATGACTACTTTAATTCTTTTTGGATGCTCCCTTCAGGGTTTGCCACAGCAAGTCATTATAACTTTTGCACAACTTGACTCCAGAGGGAAAATATCTAATGCAAAATTAAAATATGAAAACTACACTATGTCTCTTGACTTAAACTGGGTCACTTTACCAGATGAATACGTTTTGACCCTGCCAATTTTATTGACACTTCAGCTGGTGAACTTTGACTCCCAGGTTTCAATTCTTTTGCAGCCTCTGACAGTTTTTTTTGTTTTGTTTTTTTCCCAGAATTGTCCCATATTTATTCTCTATGCTTCATCTCACCAGGCTCGATCAGCCTCCAGCAATTGATTTGCATCTCCATAACATGAGGGTAGTTGTAAGAGATTTCACTCTGCTGTTGTAGTGTTTGGGCTTCCGTGTAAAGGGTTGGATTTGAACCATACATGGCATTGTATGTGGACCAAATAATTTAACCTTTCTCCCACATGTTTGTAGTGTCATTTGCATGGCATGTGGTAAATCTTAAACATGTAGCTCCTCAATGTTCCTCCAAGGCATTTTGGTTTTATTTAGTTGTGGCACAACAGAGGGAATTATAAATATGCATGTTATTGTTTTGTATTTTTTTACTCTCTCTACACTTCTCAGTCATGTACTGCATGTGTTTATCTAACACATGAAAGAAAAATAAAATATATTGAAGTGGATGGTTTTAATATAACTAAATGTGAAAAACTGTAAGGCTTCTGAATATTTTTGTAAATCACACACAGTATGTCTGATTCAGCAGACAGCTTACAGACCCCTACTGCTGTAAATTATTCCTTTGCACTCCTAGGAACACTACTCACATCATGGAGGGTAACAAATCAATGCTGGGAAGTTGGAAAGATTCCTTTCTTGAGATTCTGTCATGTAGGAAGGCTGCAAACCAAAAGTAATAAAAAAGGACTCAGTCATTCTGCTTATCTGGGGCTTTACTCATCATGCGGAAGAAAATGCACATTTTTACATAGACAAATGTCTGTTCATTACCTTCTGGGTCTTGTCTGGCCACAATCAACTCACCTTATTTCACAAATAATGTACACCCACTCAATGTTTACCTTATTCTCCCTTTTAGTCCTAGCATCTTTTCAATATCACATATTGAACCTCAGCTCTCTCTTGCATTATGTCAAATTGCAGCGATGAACAGCCTATTATGTGACCTATTTATCTGGGCCAATTCTGCTGGCTCACTCAGCCCAATTACTTTGCTGCAGGAATCTAGTTTGTTCTCCTTCACATTCTTTTATGATTAAATCAATACTGTCCGAGAGGCGGAAAGCTCTTCCCTTTTGCGAGCAGTCACAGCTGCACCTTGTGTTACATAGTGTAAGAGAAAGTGTAATATTTGTACCTTATTTTTAAAATATTTGTGTTTCCATCTGTTGGTAAAGAAGGCCTTTTTAGAGGGGAGATGTTTAATGTAGTGCAATGCGAAACTGAGCACTATTTGCATTTTTCTGAATGCTTAGCAAGGAATGCTTCATGCTGTCGGTTCCATTTACTTATGAAGTTGTACCAGTGCATTTTCCGCAATTGAGCCGTCAGGGGCTGTCAGTCAGGTGAAATTAACGAGTGTGCTGATTGTGCTGCTGGTAATTACAGAGTGCAGCTGGAACAGTGCTGTGTCAAGCCTGGGAGGCATTTCAAGCTTACGTCTGTCCTTTCTCCCAAACAGTCAGGTCAAGCAGTGTATCTGCAGAGAATCAAGAAAAAGAGAGCACTGACCAAGCAGCAGGAATGTTTATACTGTTATAGAAATCCCAAAAATTGAGTTATTGATGATAGATTTAGCCATCATCCTCCAGAAAGACACCAAAATGTGCTGTTAGGGCATCAAAGAGTGTTAATAACAACCCACTTAATATGTGGAGGTATCAGGACTATTGTGGTTCACAAGTGCAGCTATTAGCAGGTCAGCCACAACCCCAAACTCTTGAACATCTAACAGCTTGTTTGCACGCTTCAGTTCTCCGTGATTCAGTTCTGAACATCTTCTTGAGCCAGAGGTGGAGTATCTGCCAGCTGCACTAAATGACCTCCACATTAAGGATGATAACCACCAACAAGACTGCACGCCAAAACAAGGTATCTAATCAGACCCTGAAATCATGTGCTAACCAACTCTTGCCATCTTCAACCAGTCACTGCAATGCTTGATTGCCCCCATCTGCCTTAGGTCCTTGTGTCTTTGCTAAAAAAAAAAAAAAAAAAAAACATTGCCTGCCTTAATGATTACTTATCTGTCACTCTGTGCCCCTCATCATAAAGTGCTAAGAGAGAGTCTTCCTAAAGTACATCAAGGACACCATGGCTTTTGGTTTGGACAGCCTGCAGGTTTTTCTTTTTTTTTTTTACAGAGGAAGTCGCCCTACAGAGGGTGTTGCCTTGTTAGCACCTTACACAGCCATGACTCATTTGAAGAACCACAACACATGTTTGAATGATATTTGCTATCTTCTGTTCAGCTTTATAAACCGTCCGTCCCACAACAGACCCCACAACCTGGACTTATCTGCACCACCTTTTTCCTTGATCAGTGACTTCCTCACCAACAGGCCCCAGGTGATGAGGATGGGGGAAATTCACATCTGTAACAATGATCCTCAACACTAGCACCCTGCAGGATTTTTTTTCTCTGCATTGCCCTCTTCATTCTCTTTACTCATAACTTTTCTGTTAACCACACAAGGAGCATGGTTGTTTAGTTTGTAAGCAACACTAACACACATGTAACGTGGTGTCTAGCTGGGTGTTGGGTCTTTTCTTGCGTCAGACCAAGGTCCTGAGGAAGAGAAAAAGAAAAAAGTTTTCTGGTGGTTTTAAAGGTGCTGTGGCTAGAGGATGTGATTTCAGAAGGACGGACTCAGTCAAAGCACACCCATGATCTAATGCTCTGACATGGGAGTTGTAGTTCTGGCACGGGAAGTTGTAATTCTTATCTGTAACACTGCACACATGGGAAGGTTGTGGAGGGTAAGGTCCACATAATGTTCCTAGGTATTTCTTCTAACCACTCTCGGACTGAAAGGTCAGAGGAAACTAAGTAGGCCCTCAATGGCTCTTCTTTCACAGAACATCGAAACAGACTGTTCTCTCTACTCAGCCCTTTTTAACTTATTTGGGGCCAGGATTAAAAGCATACAGTTTCACATCATGTCAGCTTGGCAAAGCAGCTCCACAGCAAAGGACAACAAGGACATATCTCAGCCTGCAAAGACTGCATAGGAGAAGGTAAGATCCCATCTCCTGGATCTGGAGTCAATTCATGCTGTACAAGGCCATAACATTGCCAGATGCATTGTCACATGATTACATCCAGAACATCTCCATTATTCACAATCTTTTAGTGTGTTCACTATTTATCCTGAATTTTATCCATACCAGTTACTCTTTCTGTCTCCCTGTCTACTGTATCAGCTAGTTCCAATTGTAAATAATTATTTTTTTTAGATACACACTTACCACAAACACAATTTTGTATTTTTAATATAGATTTCAGCTTTTGTAAACAATATATACAATGCTTTAAAAACATCCAATGATAATGATCATCTTTGGGCCTTTTTTAAAATTTGGGTCCATTACATCATTAGCTAGACGTGAAACAACTAGCAGATTAGTGACTTAATGTTTAGTTACATAGATTCTAAATTATCTGAGTTACATTTGAATATTATCAGAGTAAAAAAATAAAGAATATGACACTTTTTCTTCATGTACATAAGGCTTGCAAACAAACAACACCACATTTATATAAATTCCCGTTAGATTTAATTAAATATTCTTTATCGATTTTGCAGTTTTTTATTTACTTCCGAGCAGAATTTGTTTTTTTATTTCTTTATTGCTGACAGCTATTAAAAAATAGGTGATGCTCGAGTACAATCCAAGGTGAAATGCTTGCACAGTCAGTCCATAAGGCCCTATTTAGCAAATGGCTTGGCTGCTTGGCCTCCAATGTGTCTTTTAAATAAAATAAAAATGCAATAAGGGACTATATAAATCTCCTCAGCAAACTCAACTTGTTATTGAGTTAGATTCACTGTCCAGGAAGACATTTTTTTTTAAAACCAATAGATTAAATCTTCATGAGGTTTTCACCAGCCAGATGTGAACCCTCTACATGAAGACGGTTGGTAGGAACATACCCTAAAAGACTAAAGGCTAATATTAATGCAGTAAAAGATGCACCAAAGGCTTAAAACTACATGTACTCCACAATTTTCACATTTTATGTCTGAGAATTTGTATTCCACATTTCATTTTTTGCTTCCACTCTCAATTAAGTATTGCTTTTCTGTTGAACAGTTTTCTGTCTCATGCATCTAATTCAAAGACAAACTTTCTGAGTAGCTCATAGTAAAATGAATAGATGCAGAATATAAATTGAATAGTACTTGCTGATTTTTTTTTTCCTTCTTAAAAGTATCTGGAATGGATGCCAAAAGTTTGAACAAGGATCCAATATATTTTTGTGTAGCCTCTGGTCATTTCATGTGGGTGACTCTGCTCTCAAAATACTAGTTGTCAGTTGTTCTCTAATCAAGGCTTGGTAAACGGCATTACATTAAGAGGCGCATCATGATTTGTCGCCATTAAAGCAAATATATGCAGGGGTTGTCTTGATTATTTATGGGGAGATTATTGTGCTGTAGTTCTCTTGAAATGGATCATTTTAGTGTGAAGAAAGGCAGTATTAGAGACATTTGACAATATAATGGATTAGCTTTGTAATGTATGATAACATATGTTTAGGTAAATAAATTAACAGCCACAGAGTATGAAGATAAGCAAAACTATTTTGCTTTGTCAAATTCTACCATCTTGGTTAAAGTTATCAATGCTTCTAGCAATTTTTCTGCAGATAATAAAAGTTACTACTTTGCTGGTTTCCTTGTGCCTTAGTTTCGTAAATCGGATTCAAAGCTAAACTTTTTTTTTCAAAACAACAATAGGCACTGATCTGAGCACAAACATAAGTCAGGCCTTGTATACAAATACCCACTTGAAGACTCTTCAAAGTATAATGGAGGATTTTCGCAAATTTTTTAAAAGACCCGCCCCCTCTGCTTTAAAAAAGAAAAAAAAATGCACATGCACAACCCGCTCCTGAGGGGGAACGTCTATTTAACGCATGCGAGAGTGTGCACGAATCAATTTCTCCTCATGCATGCTCTGTTTAAAAGTTGCTGTTTGTATCGCTCATATGTGCTTACTTTAAAAACGATTTGCAGTTTTTCCGGTATGTCAGACTCGCCAATAGTAAGTGAAAATGGGGACGAGCATGTAGGACGGCCTTAGATATTCATATCACTAGAATGATTGACAATTAGGAGGACCACTTATTTTGATGATCTATCTGGAAAAATAACATTCTCCACTATACCTTTAAGGTTCTCTTCTACTTCAAACACTCCATCATCATTCTAGTGCTCATGAAACTCATCATCACAAGATTACATTTCTGTAGACGTTTGACATTCATGTCTTTAGTTATGAAATAGACTGCTATCAAACCATCTGTGTGACATCACAGGTCTTCTATGGATCCTTTGCAATTTGGTGTAGTGGGCCAAAAGTTTGGCAGATGATACAGTAAGGTTTATTTATATAAAACCTTTCTCAGACAAGCATCTCAAAGTGCTGTACAATATGAGGCATAAAAAGCATATATACAAAATACATTAATAAAAATTTGTCTAAAATGCTTGGTTAAAAAAGGATGTTTTAGTTGTTTATTTAAAATCAACCATGGAGTTTACCAAATGCAGGTAAAGTGGTAGTCCATTCCACAGTCTGGGTGTGAGAGCTTGGAAGGACCTAACACGTCTCATCCTAAAACGGCTTCTTTCAGACTGTGAGAAGAAAAGTGAGGCTGAATCAAGTCTAAGATACAAGATATAGCCTGTCAATGCAGAGCTCCAAAGGTTAGGACCAGAATTTTTAATTTTAATAAGCACTAGTGACTGGCCTGAGAGTTTGTCCTATAGTCAGGTGAGCAGGTGATTCTGATGTAGACTGATGGGGGACAGGGTGGAGCTGACAGGTGTGTTGAATTCTGAATAAAACCAGCACAAGTGCCAGGAATCAGACCATTTTTCAATATTTTTTGTTCCACAAGCAAAACCCATCCCAAATTGTAGTCAAAGGTGTCGTTTAAAAGGAGGAAAAACAACAGATGTTATGTAAAAGAATTTTGGTTATAAGAAAATAGGCAAACTTGGGAATCACAGAAGCAAGAGGTCACTTAGCTCAGATGAAGAAATCAATCAGGCTAATGAAGAGAGTAGTGGAGAGTTGTTGGAAGACACTGGCAAATAGCAATGAAAACAAGGGACACAGAAGTTGTGCGGTTATAAAGCTGCTGTGGGAGAATAAAAGCAGGAAAGCAAACTAAAAAAGACAAATAGAGGGGAGCTTGAAAATATCTATTGAGCAAAAGAAAATAATCTAAAAGTAATACAATTTAAATGTATAAAACACTGAACAGAAACATAATTTAAGGAGCTAATACTATAATACAACAAAAACCCACTTGGACATAAGCATCAAGGGTATTCTAAAACAAACCCAAAAACCTGGGTAGCATGACAGGTATGATTTTTAGAAAGCATATAAAATCTAAAAAAACATATATCAAGAGATCTGAAAACGCATTTGAGCCTTTCTTGGAAAAAGGGGTCAATGGCTTAAAGTCACAGCTTCACTTCAGCTTAAGTTTTGTGTTATATAACTCTTTCTCCATCTCCTGATTCACATCTATCAGACCCCGCTCACCCAGCTGTCTATTCATGCAGTTCATGTTGCAGTCATGGGTGCTAAGCGGCTTGCTTTTATATGTGTATGTGAGACCATCAAGCTTACATAAGTGTTGTTGTTTTTTTATTAAGATTGTTCCAAGATGATGATCGGAGAAGCATTGTCAAGGATTAACTGATGTATTCCCTATAGTCTCATCCCTACAACCAGGGCAATGGATATACTGTAGGATTAGCTATGTATCCTGTATTTTGACTTTTTTACAGCTTTACCAGTTCATACAAATATAATAAACGGTGCTAATAAATTGGCCATGTAACAATGTTGGCATACAAAAGCAAGCAGCAATTCTTCTGATACTGGGATTACAACCTATCCTGTATTCTGTTCACATTTTTGGCACCCTCTGATAAGTGGTAACAAAATAAAAGAAAAAAGGCAGAAACTTTTTGGAATATTGAAATTTTTGTTTTTAAGTACAGTAAGCAAACTATTATGAGTGTGATAGCAGTTGATGGCTGAACATACTGGTAAATGGCAGAACAGGCTGGAAAAAGATGGAACAGACTGATGAAAGGCAGAGGCAGAAGCCAATAAGTATCCTCTGATTTTCAAGGAACACAGAAAGGCAGCACACAATTACTGGAATAAACATACAAGCAAGGAGAAAATCTGGCGGACACTAATAGGAAAAGACAGGTATTAATATGCCTTATCACCACTGGAAGGAATGAGGTTGACAAGGAGAGAAGCAGGAAAACCTACTCACTCTAATTAACAGACTGGAGCACAAGGATTATGTTCTTCCAGGGCTAAGGATAAAAACTGCAAATTAAACAAATGCAGTAAACAACTTAACTTCTTAGCTTTAAACCCAAGACTAAGAGGTTGTGTACGTCTTCACGTGCCACACAGAGTACATGGGAAGAAATTATGTATTTTTATAACATTTTGTGAGCTTGCCTGTAAATGTCCCATATAGGTCTATTTGTCCTGGGAAGCAAAGAATTGTATGCAACCATATAGCTCCTATGTGGTAGGTAGGAACATTAGGAGGTCAGTATGCTACACGAACAATTAATAGGAAGCACCCCACTTCCTCCTCCTGACCCCCTTTCTTTCTTCCTGTGCTATTAAGAGTACACTTTGATGACAATGTTTGATGCTCTTTCACTTTGGTTTAAGTATCCTCATTAATTTGCCCAATTCCTCTAAAGAACCTAAAGAACTAGATACAAGTTTAACCTGTACAAGGGAAATTATGTTTATTAATTTCTCAGGCCAGGTCTCTAAAGCCAAACTCTTTATGCAAATTATACATGCTGAAGGTCAGCTCTTTGGTTCTTCTGATTACTATAATCTTGCTTAGTCACCAAATAAGTGTGGCAGCCAAAACTTTCAGCACTAACTATTGTGTAACTATTTTTTTCATATTATCCTGTCACAGTGATTACTCTCTATAACTTGCATGTAGTCAGCTCAAACTATATGAATGGATGCAATTGCCACAAATGTTAAGCGAATTTTACCAATGGGGACTTCTGTGTTTACTCCCATATGACAAAATAGAAAATGAGAAAATCCCCTCAGCTGGGACATCAACCCACTGTACTAATGGTATAATTTTGACTGTACAGGAGTTACAGTCTACAGGTGAAAATAGGCTATAACTCAAAGGAAATATTAAATAATAAATATATCAAAACCACCTCTCAGCTTTTGGTGGACAGCAGATTTATATAATTCTGTTTTCTATTATTAGTTTCATCCATCCATCCATCCATCCATCCATCCATCCATCCATCCATCCATCCATCCATCCATCCATCTTCTTCCGCTTATCCAGGGTCGGGTCGCGGGGGTAGCAGCTTCAGTAGGGAGGCCCAGACGTCCCTCTCCCCTGCCACTTCGGCCAGCTCCTCCGGGAGAATCCCAAGGCGCTCCCAGGCCAGCCGAGAAACATAGTCCCTCCAGCGTGTCCTGGGTCTCCCCCTGGGCCTCCTCCTGGTGGGACATGCCTGGAAAACCTCACCAGGGAGACGTCCAGGAGGCATCCTAATCAGATGCCCGAGCCACCTCAACTGGCTCCTCTCGATGTGGAGGAGCAGCGGTTCTACTCTTAGTCCTCCCCGGATGACTGAGCTCCTCACCCTATCTCTAAAGGAGAACCCAGACACACTACGGAGAAAACTCATTTCAGCTGCTTGTATCCGGGATCTCATTCTTTCAGTCATGACCCAAAGTTCATGACCATAGATGAGGGTAGGAACGTAGATCAACCAGTAAATAGAGAGCTTTGCTTTTTGGCTCAGCTCTCTCTTCACCACAACAGAGCGGTACAGGGCCTGCTTCACAGCAGACGCCGAACTAATGCGCCTATCGATCTCCCGCTCCATCTTCCCCGCATTTGTGAACAAGACTCCAAGATATGTCCTCTCCAACCCGGATATTATTAGTTTCATTTACTTTAAATTCTTTTCTAGATATTTTAAGCCCTGTTTTGTTACTCTCTGCCTCCCCATAGCGCCAATCTTCCTCCCCCTGAGCTCCCTTCTAGCTACTTCTGTCCAAACCTGCTCCCAAGGGTCCTACTCCTCTTCTGCAGATAATATTTGCAGGATTTTCTTGATTCCCTCCTGAAGTCCTGCATTTCAATTTGTACTAGTTCCTGTGTTCCCTGGTTAGTTATTTAAGGATTTATGTTTCTGCACCACCACTGAAATTTTAAAATATGCAAGAAACAATTAAGTGTTTGCATACCATGGTAACATCGAGCCCTGCTCCTGATAATTAGTCCTTGTTGGTTCTCAATGTTTCTCTAAGTTCATTCCCTTCTTATTATCCGTTGTGTATCTACTCTGCCAAGGTTCCAGTAGAGGTCGGATTACGTCTTACCTTAAAGTAGGATATTGTCCTCCTGTTTCTTCTTCTGAGGCTTTTGTTTCCTGTTTCTAGGATTCACTCTCTAAGTTTCCCATTGGACCCCCAGGTTAAATTCTCCATGACTGGCAACTGCTCCCTTTGGCCTCCTCACCACTCATCTGGACAACCTCCCCATCCTGCCTTCTCTGTGATGGTTAAGTCACTCAAGCCATCCGTTCTATCAGTCTCGGGACCTCCATCCGGATTCCAGCTTCAGCCACCAAGCACTCTCCCTTCCTGGTGTTCAAGATCTCCAGCCCAAGTAAGAAGAAACCATTCTTCCTCTCAAAGTTCTGCTGTCCCAAAAACACCTCACGCTGTTTCTCATTTCAGAGCTTCCCTGCCGTAAAAGACCTGTTGCCAGCTGCCCAGACTCATTCCCCAGCAGAACATTCAATAAATCATTGTTAATCGTTTTAACCATTGTCTCATGAGAGCTTTCATTAATTTGGTGAGAGAATTAAATAAAGCAATGACAGAACACTCAGAAAAGAATCTAAAATTTGCCAGGGAGGATAAAATGTTTTTGGTAACTCTCCATTGAAAAAAATATCTGCTTAAGTTTAGGGTGCACACAAAAAGTAAGGCATCCCTACCAGTACAGTTTTCTTAGGGTTAAATTTTGGCTTGGTTTGATTTTGTCATTTGCAATAAAAAGAAAGGTCGACACTCTGGCGTCCAGCGTCAAAAGTTTAAATTTATGAACAGAAACGTTGGATGCTTTGAGAATTCAGAATTCCCGACGCCGGAACGCTTTGATGCGGCACTCCCGATGCTCGGTCACGGCGCTGGACCTCTCCACACTGTCTTGCTTTGACACCCAAAACCTATTTGGTGTAAACGCACCATTAGTTTATCTTAACAATAAAAACTGAGTTGACTCAGTTTACTTTGTTAAAACCCTATTGCTCTACAGTGTGGAAGGGTTATAGAACTCCATCTATCTGCCAATGACTTACAAATCAGGGGTTCACATTTTCCATTTCCTTTTATAGAAGTAAGGATAAAAGGATGGATGAAAACATGGAATGAAAAAGCTGCCATTCAATCTTGCAAGAAGACCATTCAGGGAATACTCCCCCTGGACCAAAGCTTTTTCAAGGTTGTGCCCTACTCTACAAGCCACCTCTATAAAAGGTATGTGCATCTTGTGTGTGCTTGCCTGAGTGCATGTTGTCCTCTGGGCCTCAGTAACGTTCAGTCAGGCTGATATCTGTCCCCATGCTGGAACAAAAGTGTGAACTGTGGGTGCAGTTATGTCATATGTGTGTGAGTGCGTGCTGAGCCAACTGAGCGCCAGAGGTTCCCATCAGACTCCTGTGTATGATGGAGGGTAAACAGCTGTCGGCCACAAATGTTCTTTGTGTTCATTTTTTTGATATACAACTGTGGCCAAGACAACATAGATCAAAATAAGTTCATGGCGATTTTATTGTTTTATGTAAAATGGATGGCTCCTTCTATATACTGTAGCACCCTGCTGGTTTTAAAGATATTGGAGATTTTGAAAAAACTCATTATCAAATAACTGCTAGAATTCCTACTGTACTCTAACTACCCTAGATAACCCTATCCTTTGCTTGCATAATTTTTAAAAGTTCAACATTGTTCAATGAGAGACAAACATTATAGAGTAGTATGATGTGCAATATGCAAAAAAATAAAACTTAAAAATGTTTTGCTGCAGTTGTTCAAATTTATGCCGCAGAAATGCTACAGTTTCCTAGAAGTGGGTTTTGGAGTTTTATCATCTCCCCTAAAACTTCAAACACATCCTTGCATATCTAACTCACATTTTAACCCAATGACATGGGAAGTAACCCTGCCTTAGGCAAATAATGCTCCAGCATTGACTTTGTACACCCATGATACTATAATTGATCTTTTTCCTGCCATTTTAAACCTTTCAGGCATTCCTTCGACTGCAGAAACAAGATAAGTTTAAGAAAATAATCTTTTTCCTGTAACCTTATTTGACTTATGAAGATCAAAACTCCTCTTATCTTGTCCATTTTAAATAATGGCCATTGCCTCTGTACAACTATGAGACATCACATTCAATCCATTGAGAAACCTAAATCCATTAATCACTACGAATGTTCTGATCCAATATTGATATAAAATAATCAGTCTGATAGCAGCCAAAAAACAAAAATAGGAAAATATGGCCTGCATCTACAATGTCAGATATTAGCATGTTGATAGAAATACTTTGCTTCTGTTTAAAGTTTATCTAACCAATTGGGTAATAATAAATGGTTGAGCTGTTCTCATACCTACTGTTGTTGACTATTGTTCTCTGTTTAAGTAAAGGCCATGTGATCAAGACTTTTACTATAATACAATAATAAAGGAATGTACGATTCAAACTGATTGGATCAATATCATTATCGGTCAATGCTAAAAAGTCCAGTTTCAGTCTCATATCAGACATTAAAAAGTTGTAGCAAGACATCACTATTAACGAAAGGCTTTATAGCACGTATATCACCTAAGAAAATAGTATAAACCACAAAAATATTTTGCCCAAGTTTAAAAAAATATTCTAAATATTTAGTTTTATATGTATTGTTTTTTTTTAACCTAGCATAATCTAAATTGAGACATTTAGTTCAATTTTAATTCTACACTATCAATGGGTGTGTTTCCATGGGCTTTTTCTAATGTGCATTTTGAAGTATCGCATAAGAAAAGCTTTATGGAAAAAACAAAATTTGAATAAACTCCCTTAAATTAGCAAGAAATGTTTTTCGGTTGCTTGAGGTGGTTTTTGACTTCTGCATAAAAGGGTTCTTATGCAAAACGGGATATGGAAGCACTTTTTCAAATCAGCTCTGATGTAGCAAACTTTTACTAAAATGACCGACCAGCAGTTTCTGCTGTCAGCATATGCCTAGATGTTCATACTATGCATGTAAACATGGCTGGAAGTAACATCGCCATTACTAACTGACATGTAAACTTAAGTACTTCCCCAGTTTCAACCAGTCATTAAAACTGTCCTCCATTACTGATCTGTGGTCCGTGTTACATTGCAACCTCTACTTCCTGTTTACTAAAGTAATGTATGACGACGTAATATGGACAACGACATAAAATGGCATAACGCTTTGCAGTGCTTGGTTAATTTACTTCAAACCAAATGCAAATTTGCACTTCCTTTTTCCAAATCTTTGAAAGTTTCCTTAAAATTTGAATTTCAGTTGAATAGAAACATGGCTAATCAAATCTGGTATGGCTATTGTGTAAAATTTTCTCTGCAAAAACAAGAGACAGTCAGTACAACTCTTGCTGATTGGGTAAGTCATGCCTCCATGTCGAGCTTTTAGCCAGCCACAGCAGCAGTAGCAGCACCTGTGTCATATCATAATCTTGATTCGTTTCACAACTTGTTGAGCTCACTGATAAATCAAACTTTTACCAAGAGTGGTCGGGAGGAAAGCGCAAACATCTCTAGCATCATCAAAGGTACAAATCATGTCCTTTTCTCTTTTATTATTAAAAAAAAGGAAGGCATTCCAGCTAAAACCGATGGCCATCTTTGTTATGCTTCAGCCTTCCACCTCTGGTTAATCAACATCATAAATTTCAATGCAAGTTTATGAATTCACAAATCTCCCAACAGTTTTTTCTTTTACATGCAAGGTAAATTTTTTCACAATGACTGGAAGCTTAAAGGACAACAGAGAGCTCAGAAGAAAAAAGAAAAACCAAAGCTGGCACTTTTGTTGGGATATTTATGTTATTTTTTAGTAGAACTGGTCAATGAAGCAAATAAAAACATCATGTCTAATAAATTAATTCAATCACTTTATATATTGCCTTTTCAATTCTCCTATTCCAGCTGTTGCAATTTTCTGTAGTACTTAATTAAAACCCAAATATTCCGCTTAAGAATTTATTCTACTTTTAAATAAATAAATAAAAAATACAGAAGTACTCAAACTCTTTTTTATAACATGAAAAATGGGGAAAAGACATTTAGAAACAGAGAATATAAAGAAGATTTAAGTTTCCAAGATACTTGAGATGAGGCAGACTTTCACCGGCTCAGTTATTACTGCATTTACGTTCCTAGGCTCTTTTTAAAAGGTTTATTTTAAAAAGTCATGTAAGGTTATCTCCACCACATATAATCCAAAGCCGGTGGTGGAAAAAAGGTTGAATATTAAGTTGTGACTTCAGCTGAAAAAATCCAACTCTGACACCTACATTTGTCATTTAAATAATGTCTTCCTTAAGCATGCCTGAAAAAACTAATGTGAAAAACTAAAGAAATGAATTACTAAGTGGGAAAAAAATAACTTTTATGATATCTGATCAGCCTTGGGTCTTGATATTGTGTTACACACCAACATGATATGTACCAGAAGATTGTCAAAGGCATAATTGTGGATTTTCCTCAGCTTTCGTTAGTATGTCAAATCAGATTTTTTCTTCTTTATGTTTTCTCTAGTGTAAGATTTATTCAGCCCTGCTTTCATTATGGCTCAAAGAGCAGCTTCTCGCCAAAGCTGTGATTTGTTCATCTCGCTTTCTCTCCTTTTCCCCCGCCACTTCCCATTGTTGGTTAGGTTCCGTCCTTGGTTTAACCTGCCCCCAAAACGAGTATACATTTGCATGCATTAGTGCTCTCCCGTGGCTTGCCTCCTACCCACTGTGCCGTCGAGTCTGATTAATGATCTGAATGTGCCACTTCTCACAGCAGCAGAGCAGGCTGCCTGCCTGTGCTCATATCAAACATAAAAATGCTAAATAAAACAAAAAAAAAGGATTTTCTTTTTCCACAACAAAGACAAAACCGATGCTTCCCTATTATGAAAACCCCAAGTTATGTATGTAATGCTCATGCCACTGTACAAATGATGCAAATAACCTGCTTCTTGGTAAGTTCATGTTAAATGCATAACACATTATTTGAAATTCTCCATTAAGTGTCTGATCTTCAAAGATTCTAAACAAGAACCATTAAAAATAAGCATATTGCATGTTCTACAGGCAGTTTGAGGATGAACTTAAAAGAAAGATGAGGTTCAAAGCCATGGAGAATGAGTTAATACTCATAAATCTAAAAACAAATTAATACAAAATATTCATAGTGCACCTATCTCAGAGTACTATGAACACAATTAAAAGGAAATAAAACATAACTGCCTCTGTTTTATTCAAATCAAGAGTGAAAAAAGTCTGTGTTGCAACAGCATGAAAGAGAACAAGGCATGAAAATAGTAGCCCCCCCATTTTATTTTTCTTATGCTAAAGATTGCTTACAGCCAGAGATCAATTAAAATGTATTATCTTGGACAGTATCTGAATCTCGCCATCAGAGGGCGCTCAGCACTGCATGCAATAGCGGTTAGCGTTCTGGCAAGCTGAAGAAGACAGCCGTTGCAGAGCAGACAGTGGATAGTACTGAGAGCAGCTGCTGTAACCGCTGTGTTTTGTGTTTGCAGGTAAGCTGAGTGATAAATAAAAGATGTAGTTTATATAGCGCTGGTAGCCTCTTTTAGGTACCGTCTGTTAGGATCCGGGGCTTTGCCCACCAGAGGGCGCCATGGATCCATGCCTGGGGAGCTTGGACCCAGCATGGACAGCTGTTTTCCATTCTGCTGATTAAGGAAACTTTCCCTATATAAGCTGAGTGTGACCTCCCCTCTGAGCTGGATCGTTGTTCTTTCTGTGCCACCATGCCTGTCTGAACCTGTGAACCTGCAGAACCCTGTGGTTTCCAATAAATATTGGACTTTTTAATCCTCCCTCTGTGTCTGTGAGTCTGCATTTGGGCTAGTAAAACCATCGCTTCATGACACCGTCTGGCAGAGAGAGGTGCTTCGGGGAAGCAAAGTTACCGAGTTGAATACGAAGCCGGCGGTAGCATCAGGCTAAAGTGAAAAGGCTAACGGCTCGCGCTCATGTGAACTTGGTTAGTTAGGTTGATCGGCTGATATAGGGCCGGAAAATGTTGGCTAAATGTATCGTTTGATTCCACTAAATGAAAGTTGTATTGGAGTAATTTGGCTAAATGTATTGTTTGATTTCACTTAATGAAAGTTGTATTGGAGTAATGTTAATGGTGAAAATGTGTGCTCACGGTGTGTCGCTCTTGGATCTGCATGCAATAGCGGTTAGCGTTCTGGCAAGCTGAAGAAGACAGCCGTTGCAGAGCAGACAGTGGATAGTACTGAGAGCAGCTGCTGTAACCGCTGTGTTTTGTGTTTGCAGTTGAACAAAATAAATATGCTACACCATCATTTCAAGCTGGGTAACACATGCACAACTCTCCTTTTGTCTTTTTTTCTATAAACATACCATAATATTTAATCTTTTGCTTTTGATTGTTTAATACTATATAGATTGTCTTCCATACTGCTGAATTATTCTGAATCGGCCTGTAGACGCCTTTTATTTATTGTTAATATCATTTTACTACTATTATTTCTGACAGTCCAAATATGTTAGATGGGCCCAGAAACTGTGTCCATCTTGTGGCATTGTATCAATCCCTCCTTTTCTGTCATGTTGTTTTTTTAGGTTTTTGACCCACATGCAGAAACACCTGCAGAACCAATGAGTTTTAATGTTTAATTTACAAAAAGCAATGTGATTCTGGAGGCGGAGAACAGAAGGAGGTCAGTTGAACTGAGCTCCGAGCTTCAAGCTTGTCTGCCTGGCTCTGTGTTTCCTGGACGGGGCCGCCTTTTACAGCTGCTTTTTGTATCTTTGTTTCTGTCTCCTTGGACCCCAGTCAGTCTCTGCAGATAGCCGCTCACACTGAACCTGGTTCTGCTGGAGGTTTCTTCCTGTTAGAAGTGGATTTTTCCTCTCCACTGTGGCTACAAGCATGCTTAGTGTGAGGGATTGCATTCAAGTCAATGAGTCAATGAAATCAACTGGTTTTCCTTAGATAGAAACGTTATAATCAATTTGACTGTATGATCTGGTTGAACTGTAAAGTGCCTTGAGATGACATGTGTTGTGAATTGGCGCTATATAAATAAACTGAATTGAATTGAACCAACTTGGTTTAAGGGATGAAGGGGAGGTAGTATGGATTTATAGAGGTTCGATTCAGTGAGCTTTGCAGATTGTACCCCAGAGGTCCAGGACAATTTGAGTGACATCCATGAAAGCTGGTACTTGCTGGAGAGCGGGAAAACAGGTGAGGAAGACTGCGAACTGCAGCACACAGTAAAAACCTTTTCCATGAATATCGGAGACAAACTGAGCTTCACTGCTTGTCTGGAACAATAACAGAGTCCACATTAAAGTAGATTCACAAGAAGACAAAGTTCAAAAAGGAGGATATTCCTAGTTTAGGTATTTAGCTGGAACACTATCAGGGGATAGCTGAGTTGTCTTAATGGAAGATAAAAGTCGACAAAGAGAGATGAGATGGCAGGCTTTTGAGAAGCAGTTAATTATAGTGAGGATGATGGTGAAACCCTGATGGTGGTAGTCAAGTAACAAAATCCAATGCAAAATGTGACCACATATGTTCAGGGATAGGCAATGGCTGAGGAAGAGCACTAGGGTGCTGGTGACTAGCTTTGTTGCATATACACACTGGAAAGTGCTCTGACAAGATATTTACAAGAAGCCAAATTTTCCTGGTTTAGGTCTTTGACTGGAATACCATCAGGAGTAATCATCCGGTGAAGAGAAATTGTCCGTTACCTCCTTATATACGCGCTAGTCTTCTTGACTGAGAAGTGTTCTCAGGTGTGCAGCAACCCGGATTGGCCCAGCCACCCACATCGATCCTCTCTGGAACAGGAAGCTCACTCCGACTAGAAAAACGGCAAAACCCCAGAGACCCTAACATATTTGCAAAAATGGCTTCAGATATTATTGTGTTTCAGTTTGCACCTGACTTTCAAAAGTACTAAAAGGGTGTCACGGTTTAGTTGGAGAACATGGAACAAAGTAAAGCACAGCAGAACAAAGACCATGACAAAAGGATGCTAAAACTCCACTTTAGTTCCCAATTTAAAAAATCATTCTCCATGTGGTAAATGTTTACATTTACATATCCTCCACCCATTAATTTAAGGGGTTAGGTCAGGCATCACCAAAGTCGGTCCTCGAGGGTCGCTGTCCTGCAGGTTTTAGAGGTTTCAGCTGTGCTGGAGCAAGGAAACCTCTAAAACCTGCAGGACAGCCGCCCTTGAGGACCAACTTTGGGAATGCCTGGGTTAGGTCATTAGAATATGATCTACTGTACATAGGCACACACACAAAAAATTATGTGCACATGCTGTCTGCTGAATAGGAAAATTAATCTTCACCTCCTTTGAAGTTCTGCTCTGATCTGAGCAAATTTTCTTAAAATATGGCCTATGAATGTTTAATCTTCTTGAATATCGGCTGTAATATAGAATTGTTTCGTTTCTTGCCTGGTGGAACAGTTTATAACTGACACCTACATACATCTAAAATTTCTAAACTTTCTGGCAAAATATTTTAGATTTTATATTCTAGCACCTACAATCTCATAAATGCTTTATAATTGCTTTCAGTCAAACTAACATCAGGCAGCAGGAAATCCCTGTGCCGTGGATATGACATATCTCTCTTGGGATTTCCACTACTACTGCTGGTTAGCTCAGCTAGTTATGCAATTAGACTAGCCTGTCAGCAGGACTTTGCAACTTTAAAAAAAGCACATTTAAAAGTGTGATCATAATCTTGATGATCCGACTACACAGAGGAAGTTTTGAGGTGCACATGTCAAATAGAAAACATACTAAATTATTTTTTGTCTTAAAATAATTAGGAGGTAATGACCAACTGACTGGCTGACGTAATGACTGTTGTTAGCTTGAGATCCTACTCTACATTATAGCTGAGTAGGCAGCCCAGACTGGTGTGAAGAACCAGGCTCTATCACTTCAACACAGATTTAAAAGTAGGCTATTTCTAGAGAAAAACTTCTTTATAGATACAGTTCTGATGTGTACATTCTTATTTCAAAATATCTTAAACATATTTTTTGAAAAACTTAAGGTATGAAAACATTTGTACAATAATCTCCATCAGTTAATGGCACCACTGGTGAAACAATGGACTCCAGCTGTACAGAATACACCCCCCCGACATGCCAAGACAAAGCAGTGTCTGTAGTGTGACCAAAGCTCCGGGGAAGTTAAGACCCTGGAAGGTTAATTTTATTAATGTAAAGACCAAGGCTTTTATGTGGCAATGAAAAAGAGAGTAAAGCAAGTTAAGAGGGTCAGAATCATCAGCGAATGAGTTATGTGACCCAAAGCTTGCCTTACGACAAACTTAGCTCTTCTTAAAAAAAACTAAAGAGAGCTGAATAAGCAACGTTTTTGAATGGCAACAATAACATAACAGAAATGACACCTGATCTGACATATTTTCAGCTGTCTAATGTGACATTTACTCTTAAGAGATGAATAACATCTTGTTTTTACAAGTAACTCCACTCTTTCTGAATCTGCTGATTCAAAGTGGTCTGCCATAGATTCCAAAACACCAAGGGAGGTGGTTTCATTTGTTTACAGAGCGGTGTTGACATGTGCTTTCAGGGGAGCTAGTGGTAACAGGTCTAGTGCCCCTAGTGGCAAAAGTTTATTTGTTTCTTTATTCACCATTACTCTATATTTCATTTTTTCCCCTAATCTTTAGAAACTACTAGATTTTCTGTTCATCTTCTTGATTAATTAAAAAATTACTTTTCTTTGATGGAGTTTTATACTAAATGCATTACAAAACTCTGTGCAAAATTATTGTTTTCATAATAGCTAAAAGTGAATTTTGTATTACTATCCAGATTAACATCAAAATATCACTACTGCATACCTTTAGCATATTAAGGACCTATAACAAAATACCCTATATGTATCTTTTTTGTTGTACATGTTTGTTTGCATGGGTAAAGCTTCACAAACTGACAAATCCTGATGGTAACCTACAACAGCTGTGCAGGCTGTCATGTTCATTTACCCTTTTACCTTTTTTTTACAAGGCAGAAAAAATGTGAACAGAAGGGAAGACTCAGACAGGGAGGGAGAATGGGAGACCTGACGTTGAGGAAGATTGGGAGTAGCCGTGGAAACCCTCCTTGCATGAGCTGCCATTGGTTAACAGCTCACTGTGTACTAGAGAAGAATTCCATCGCCTGCTACATGGAATGCACCTCTCACGATCGCTTCCTTCTGCCTCTTTATTTGGTCTCTGTATCTAGTTTCTTTCCACAAGAGATGAAAAAAATGGAGTCTCCTACCCTCTTGATAAAAAAGGAAAGCATAATCAAAGAGGAGAAGAGAAAAGGGGCTACAGATGATTCTAGAACAGTCTTTTTTTTTTTTTGCTCTTCATTGATACAAGGGCAAAATGTACTAGCTGTGATCAGTTCTGTTATGATTACATAAACACCATATCATAACAGCTGCAACTATGGAGCACTTTAAACACCTTAAGGACAAATTTGCCGTACACCAAAAATAAAAAAGATAAATTGATATAAAAACAATAATAAAATCATACTGTGCTTTTGCTTTGGCAAGAATGTGATCATCCTGACCTATTCCTAACCTTCCACAGAAAATGCCTTGAAATAACATTTCTTTTTTGAGTTCTTATGAATGCTTAATTGTTGTCAAACACATAAATGTGTTATTAGTGAAGTTCATTCAATTGTCAAAAAAGCAACACAATTATGCTCTTACAGTTTGCAAGAGTATAATTTTCTTACAAGCTGCAAGGGCATAATTTGGTCCTTTCTCTGTTAGAAAATGTTAGATTATCTACCTTACAGGAATGTCTACTCCAACCAGGTTGATCTAACTGATGTAAAGCACAATTTAAAAACAGGGTAATGTTAAATTTAGAGCAGTATAGCCTCTTTCCCACTGAAAATACAAGGTTAACGTGTGTTTTTCAAACATGGGATGACTCGCTATCAATCAGCATTTGGTTCCCTTCTCACTGGCAGAAAAAGCCAGAACTAACCGCTATCTGGCAAGCTGCGTCTCCCTGCCACTGCGTGTCGGGTGACACCATCACGTAGGGTTAGCATTGATGCTGTCCCCAGTGTGACAGAAATCAGGATAGTAAACAATGGAGAGCAACACTAGGGAAGCCAGCGCATAGTGAGTGTGCTTTATTGTTTCACTCTTGTATCTGTCCAAATCCCTCTTACCACTGCTGCTCCATGTTTAGTAAATGTAAACAGAGTTGTTTCGGCTTGTTAGATTAGACACAACCGGCACGGTGTGTTAACGTAGGTATCTTGCCGAGTAGTTAGACCTGGGTATACACGGGTCAGTGAGCTGTTCCCACTGCCAGTAAAAGCCAATTGTTGCAGGGTTTAAACTGGTTTTTCGGACAGTAGGAAAGAGGTATATTACAGTTTAAATGTGGTGATTCATCTTAAAGGAATTTTTATTGTGTCATTTTTTTGTCTTGCTATATATCGATATCACCCATAGCTAATTTTCCATTAAAGCTGTATAAGATACACACTGTTTAAGATATAAACTGCTCAAAACTATAAAGGGAACATGAAACATAGAACTGTAGAAAGCCACATGTAAACAACACGGGGGAACAGGAGGAGTACTGCCAGAGCCCTGCAAAATTGCCTCCATCAGGGCACAAATGTGCATTTGTCAGCACAAACTGTTAGAAACTTACTCAATGAAGAAGATGTGAGGGCCTGATGTCCACAGATGGGGATCTTGCTCACAGTCAAACACCCTGCAGGATACTTGGCATCTGCCAGGGAACACCAGAATTGGCAAATTCACCACAGGTAACTTGTGTACTTCACAGATGAAAGCAGATTCACACTGAGCATATGTGACACTATGGAGAGAAATCTCCTGCCTACAACATCTTTCAGCATGACCGGTTTGACAGTGGGTCAGTACTGGTGTAGGATGGCATTTCTTTGGAGGGCCATACAGCCCCCCTTTTCCTAACAAAGGTAGCATGACTGCCAGTATGTAGTGATATGAAATCCTCAGTCCCCTCCTCCAGCTTGTTGTCCAAGCTGGAGGTGTTGTCCCTGGGTTCCTCCTAATCTGGGACAATGCTAGACCTCATGTGGCTGGACTGTGTCAGCAGTTCCTGCAAGATGAAGGCAAGAAGGCTATGGACTGGCCTTCCCATTCCCCAGACCTGAATCTGATTGAACATCAGGGATCTTGGACATCATGTCTCGATACATCCACCATTGTGACATTGCACCACAGACTGTACAGGAGTTGGCGGATACCTTTCTCCAGGTCTGGGAGGTGATCCATCAGCGTACCAACTGCAACCTTATCAGGAGCATGCAAAGGCATTGTAGGTATTTCATATTCTGTAGGCATGTGGAGGCCAGAAACAATACTCTGATTCATTTTGATCTGTTTTAAGGACATTAAATCAAAGTTAGATCAGCCTGCAATGTGTTTTCTAGTTTATTTCTATTGATTTCAATTGATGTCCATTGATGATTTTTGTGTGATTTTGTTGTCAGCATATCCAGCTATGTATAGAGCTATAAGTATGAGTAGAAGTTTGTAGCTGGAACCAAAACACAGAGCAGAGATGGTTTCTTCTAGATTTAATGATGAAGTAGTATAATCCAAAAGTAAGTCAATGAACATGGGAACCAGAAATAGTACATGGGAGGTGACTTAGAGGAAGTGATAAGGAAATGAAATAAAGGTGACAATCCAGCAAAGACAAACTGCTGAGGAGGGTATATATACACTGAGAAGGAGATTAAGACGACAAAAATTGGAGTAATGATCTGATTGGGAACAGGTGTGCAGATAAAGATCTAGAAGAAAAGCAATGGGAAGGAAGGTGGCAGTAGGGAACAATGGAGAGTAACTGGGAAATATAACCTAAAAACCACCAAACAGGAACAGTAAGAATAGAAAATAATTCAAAAAAGATGTGTAAAAACAGAATAACATTAATCCAAGCTTAATTAAAAACCCAAAGAGAAAAGTAAACAGAACCAAAAATCCCAGAATAGCAGATCAGAACAAGAATGAGAATATTTAATTCATTGAGATCTACAATGTGTTGAATGTTTCCTTCATTTTTTAGCAGTGTATATAGTCTTGTATAATTCAGTACAATTTAAAACAATCTCCTTTTTTTAAGTTATGTGTTTTGAAAGTAACGTACAATAATGGAGTGAATATGTTCAAATGTGTAATGTTATCGAATCTGGTAATATTTGGTATATTTTTTTAATTGATTTACTATGATACAGACTTTTTAATTTAAAAATAACAAAAGGTGGAGACTTTATTACTTGATTAGGCTTCTGGTTTGCCTGTGTAGCACTCTTTAGAGACACCACATTGTTGGTTTAAACCATCAGTCGTTACTAAAAGTTCTGAGACTTGTATTTCCGCTTCATCCGGGTCCAGGACTGAGTTACGGGGGAATCAGTTTCCACAGACTAGCAGAGTTTCCTCTCCCGAGAAACCTCCTCAAGCTCTACTGGGGGAAGCATGAGGCGTTTCCAGGCCAGCAAAGAGACATAGTCCCTCCAATGTTCAGGACAGTCCTGTGGGACGTCCATCGAACGGCTAAGGGCGTCTGAGAAAAAAAAAAAAAAGTCAGTCACCTCACATGACTATTTTCGATGGGGAGAAGAGTCTTTAATTAGAGCCTCTGATTAAAGACTCACCTAGTAGCAGCCACACCCCAGCCACCCTCAAAGAAAGATCGTTTTGCCCGCTTTATTCAGTGATAATACAGCACATGTTTTTAGTATGTGCATCATTAAAATATTTAATAACTTTCTGAATGTATTGACCTACTTTTGATCCAGAGCTGGCTGCCGTTCTGAAGAATAAATCTTTAAGTTTTGTCCTTAAAAATAAATTAATGAATAAATAGAAAAAAGAAGTTTGACCAATGCCTGATCATCACTGAGGATCAATTTAGAGCAGCAAATGTAATGCTTTAATTTGAACCTTATCTTTGGCCATTTAAGTTATTTTAGATCAAAAGCATGTTTGATGAAAGGAGAGGTAAAAAATGTGTGTCATGTAAGACTGTATGCTTTTAACATCAACTAAGGTAAGAATGAAACCAAAGTCTGGTAACTCATAAAAACAGAACTGTTGTCTTTTTATGTTTTGATCTAAAGTTAAAAGATTTTTTAATTAATAAAGAACACCACAGGTACTTAAGATTTTTAAGGAAATGTAGAAATGCTGAAATAGTTAGGGCTATTTTAGGTTAAAGTGTAACTTACCCCAGAATCAACAATTAAATTTGATTTGATTTGTATAAACTGGGTCTATGGATTGCTACTTTAATATTACTGTGTTTTTTGTTTTGTTTTTTTACGTTTCTATGTTAACTTACACTTCTGCAACATTCACACTCTGGTTTGGCTCCCATTTTTTATGAGATGAACACAAAGACCTAAAACGATTTCCACATACACAATATAACAGTTTCCCCTTAAGAAACCAGTCTAAATCTGTGATAGTGAGCACTTCTCGTTTGCTGAGTTAATGCATCCCACCTCACAGGTGTGCCATATTAGGATGCTGATTAGACATTGGGGCCGTGCATGTCAGTAAAAGGCCACCCTGAAAGGTACAGTTTTATCACACAGCGCAAGGCTACAGATGTCACAAGATTTGAGGGAGCGTGCAATTGGCTTGCTGACAGCAAGAATGTCAAAGAAATCTGGTGGTCATGTATTGAATATTCATTTCTCTACCACAAGCCATCTCCAAAGATATTTCAGAGAATTTGGGAGTACATCCAACCAGTCTCACTACCGCAGACCACATGTTACCACACCAGCTCAGGACCTTCACATCAAGCATGTTCACCTCCAAGATCGTCTGAGACCAGCTACTTGGACAGATGCTGAAACAATTTGTTTGCATAATTAAAATATTTCTGCACAAACTGTCATAAACCACCTCAGGGAGGCTCGTCTGCATGCTCATCGCCCTCATCGGGGTCTCCACCTGACTCCAGTTCGTCGTCATAACCGACTTGAGTAAGCAAATGCTCACATTCGCTGGTGTCTGGCAAGTCAGAGAGGTATTCTCTTCTTGAATCCCGGTTTACAATTTTCAGGGTAGATGGCAGACAGTGTGTGTGACATCATGTAGGTTAGCGATTTTGGGTTGTCATTGTTGTGGATCAAGTGGCCCATGGTGGTGGTGAGGTTATGGTATGGGCAGGCTTCTGTTATGGACATTGATGGAATTTTGAATGCAGAGAGATACCATGACGAGATCATGAGGCCCATTTTTGTGCCATTCATCCAACAACATCACCTCATATTGTAGCAGAACATGTACAGTACGGCCCCATATTGCAAGGATCTGTACGCAATTCTTGGAAGCAGAATATGTCACAATTCTTGCATGGCCGGCATATTTACCTGGCGTGTCACCCTTTGAGCATGTTTTGGATGCTCTAGATTGCCGTATACTACAGCTTGTACCAGTTCCTGCCAATATCCAGCTACTTCACACAGCTATTGAAGAGGAGTGGACCAACATTCCAAAGGCCACAATTGACAACCTGGTCAACTCTATGTAAAGGAGATGTGAGGGAAATGGTGGTCACACCAGATACTACCTGGTTTTTTGACTCCCTGCTTTCAAAGGAAACCTTTATTATTGCTGAAACTGCACTAGTAGCCCAAAATGATAAGGCTTTGGTTCTCAAAGATCAACAAAGGCTCCATCAACCTCTGATAAGAGGAGGGGTGAAAAAAGTCCTCCACCTCAAAATATCTATCCTTTGCATAACTACTAGTGTCTCTGTCTGTACAATTACAATGTTTCAACTAGGTTAAAGGGACTTAGTCCCGTACCTTACCTATTTTTAACTGATACTGGACTAATTTTTGATATCAGTGTTGGATCAGTAATTCCTGTCATTTACCTCTTCCTTTTTTAGTGTAAAAAAAAAATTGCACTGTTGGAAAACCAACTCAGCAATCTCAGTCCTCAATGACAGTTGGCCTGTTGCCCTTTCATGCTACATCATGAAAGTCCTAGAAAGATTCCTGTTGGTCCACCTTAGCAAACCATAAGCATTTTGTGTATCGCCATGGAGTTGAAGTGATACAGTATCAGCTATTCCAAATAGCCCTTCCCAGTCAAATGGCAGCCCACTTCCTTACAACTCCTAACAAAATCCCCTCCAACTTCCAGCCACTGGAGTAAACCCCTCCTTCTCCTGCGCGTGCATATTTTTTTACTCCACCATGACACTATAGTTTCACTGAATAACAGGGTCTGACCAGGAGAAGGCACATCTCTTTATAAGTTAATGTCCACAAATCATGACAAAAAGAATATTCTAATACAAAGATTGATGTTAAAAAAGGAATTGTAATGGAGACCAGCCAAGGAACAGCCAAGGAGCAGCCAAGAGCCCATCAAGGAAAGTGGGGACATTTTGAATAGCTACGACTGTAGATACCATAATACATCTGCAACAAACCCACTCTCATTTAGACGAGGAAGACAATACTCTGGGGATCATGTTTTTTTATTTATCCAGTGCTTTTAACACAATTCACCAGTATTTACTTCATCAGAAACTCAGTCAGACAAAGGTGGAGTCTCAACCCTTGAGCGCATCACAGATGGACATGAAGTTGAATACAGAGAGCTGGTTAATCATTATCTGAGCAATATGTGACCAAAAAAACAGGAGATGATTGTAGATTTCAAAGACACCAGAAACAATTTGAACGCTATTGAAATCATGGGAGAAGAAATGGAAGTGGTGAAGGAGTAAAAATACCTTGGTATGCACCTAGGTAACAGATTTGACAGATGCAACTGTGAAGCCATCTATAAAAAAGGACAGAGCAGACTGTACTTCTTTCAGAAGCTTAGGTATTTCAGTGTTTGCAGCAAGAGGTTGAATTTCTTCTTCTAAGGGTGTTATGCAGACTGCCATCTCATCTGCCTTAATATACTGGAGTAACAGTATCATAGAGAATTACTTAAAAAATGAAAAGGTTGATAAAGAATGTTGGGCATTATAGAGACAACCCTGATCACCCTCGTCTAAAGATTGTTGAACAACAGGGTGTCTGCAGTCAAAGCTTCGCCAAATTTGGTGCAAGACATACTGATACAGAAGATACCTTCTCCCAACAGCCATTAGCATACACAACAACTATAAATTACAACTTTTAATTTTCCTTTGCGATTACTAAGATCATGTTTAAATTGAATTGAAAATACTTTTTGTACACTTTCTTTCTTATTTCATTTCATTCCATAAAGCACTTTGAATTGTCATCTCACAGAAATATATGATACAAATAAATGTGCCTTGCTTTTCCTAGTATTGTGTGGGCTTCTGTTTTCACATCAGACACAGCGGGACAGACAGTACCTAAGCCTCAGTGGCGGCTGGTGAAAAATATTTTTGGTGGGGCTGATATAGCCTAGTGTATGTCTCCAACTAATCCGTAATAAGAATTCAAATAAACAATTGGACAATACATACAATTTAACAGTAATGATTTAATTTACTTTATAATAACAGTAACAGTGATGATTTTGGTCACTGTGACGGGGTTCTTTGGCCTCCAAGAATCCAGGCTCAGTCGGGTTACCAGTGTTGGTGATTTATTGTGCTCAAAAACTCAAAACAGGGTGCAAAAGATACTAAACATGTACAAGATACTCTGGGCCTCAGCCTCCCTCCAGTTACCAGCAATGTAACAAAGAAACAGAAAACAGAAATGGCCGCTCTTCTTCCCACAGCCCTCATTAAATAGTTTAAGCCCCTACAGGCTCTCTTATTTCTGATTTCTTCTCATTAATCAGTTTTGTCCATATATTACCTCCACAAACAATTGATGTACAAAAACAAATAATTTTTACAACTTCATTATTTTACACAGATTCATTGACTTATTCAATTACACCAAACTGGGTTTGAACCCAGCAAAGACGCAGCCAGACTGAAGATGACAAGTCCCCGTAGCATAAAACACGTACACACACACACACACACACACACACACACACACACACACACACACACACACACACACACACACACACACACGGCTAACCCCACTGAAATATTAAGTGTGCACCCTCAATACGCCAGCAGGTAACCAGGACAGCTTGTGTGTTTTAAGTTAATGGAGCTACTGGGCTCAGCGCGAGCATATTGGTCCTCACAAACACAGTATAACAGGAATGTATGTGTGGCATGCAAAGTTAGAGGATGTGGATTCGTCACAGTCACAATAACCATGACATGAAATTTACTACCCTACAACAGGGATGTTCTTCTGGCAAACGGGTAGATAAATAAGGATCTCACCGAATTTGGTGGAAGCTGTATCTCGTTCGTTACGTTCGCCATCCTCTAATTGTCTGCACCTGCGCATGGGTTCAGAAGCCTGTTAAAGTGCAGTATTTTCAGAGCCCCAAGACCATAAAGTTTTGAGACGCTGATTGGCCATTTAATTCACCTAGCAATAGTACATGATTGACAGATTCTCTGCAAATGTGGGTCTGTCTGATCAGCGCCCCCAGAACAGAGACGGTAGGAGTCTGTCTGTGGAAATCCACAAATTAATGACAGTAGATAGGGAAATGTAGTTTATATAATTTGTTTTGCTTATAGGTATACACTCTAGAGAGTAAAACTGACATTTATGAGTTAATTTCTAAAAAATATATTTTACGTTTCTCTCTTCTTATCAGGGAGGGCGGTCCCCCAGCGCCCCCTATGGGCCGGCCGCCACTGCTAAGCCTGTCAAAGAATGAAAGAAAGTACTTGAAGAGAGAAAACCAGGGAAGTGTTGGAAGCCCAAGCATCTTTCTTCTAATGATTCGATGCAGACAGTCACCATGGCAACACAGAGGTCCAACTATAAGCGGATTTTACTGCTCGCCCCCTCTTGCTCTTCTCATGACATGGTTTACAGCCACACCACTGACAGCAAGCAATTGTGATATGTTTTTCAGGTGAAGTGTTGACAGAGGGGCTTCCAATCATTTCACTGGTTGTGTTTGCATTGTGATGCATATTTTAATTTACTGCTGATATGCTCTGTGTATCAAAATATAAGCGTTTTCTTCTCTGTTATTAAAAATAAAATTCTTATCCATCACCTAATGTCTGAGTAGATTGTGGGGTTATAAATGGCTTTGACTGACTAAAGTATGGGGGGGAAAGATGTGCATCTCTACTGTTTACATGTCAGGTGCTGGAGTGTGTAGTGACAGAAAAGGAAGTAAGGAAGTCTGAGAGATGGTGTGAGTGTGTGAGAGAGGGGGAGAGAGGAGGGAGGCAGTTATTCACCTAAGCTGACAACTGCAAGCTGAGGTGCTGCTTTCTTTCGCCTGCCACTCAAACCAGAATCAATTTCTGTAAAAGGCGAGGAGGAAAACTTAACTGTCTTAGTATGAGACAAATACACACAGATGACAATAACTTCCAACTATCCATTTTAAATGTTTGACTTGGAAGAAAAGAAGGGAAAAAACATAATATGTTTTCTAAACATCTCACATTTCTGAAGCCTTGTAACTGCTGTATAGGAATAAAGTGATCATCTTGTATGCAATATAGCAAAGGTAAGGAGTACCCCTCTATGTTTGTCAAAATATGATGTGATCACAAACAGATATGACAGATTCTGAAAAGTGTCCTTAAGGGTAATAGGTGCTTTATTGAGGTATATTCTAAATAAAGCTTTCTGGATCTGAAGCGAAATGTCTTCAAACTTGGAAACAAACTCCAGTGGATTGTTTATTTTTTGGTATGACTATGACCTGGATGACTGAGAACCTTCACCAGCATAAAAACAAGTCATACAATTTTATAACTGAGGGAACTAAAATGTTTTAAGCAACAAATCCTAAAAGTTTTTTTCACAAAAAAAAGAAATGTATTTATTTATAGCAACTATAGGTTTACCTACTGTAGAAAAACCACAGGCTACTAAGTACCCATGACAGTGGATATATTTCTCCTGACAGCATAATAAAGGTTGAACAGTATTGGTGGTTCATCACAGACCATGCTGAGTTAAATTTATAATCACGGTACTCTCAGCGTTGATGGGGAGTAGAATGGAGATAAAATGGTTAAGTTAAGTGGGAAAACCTCTTGGAGACACCAAAGTACTTGAGTTTATAGGATAAAGCCACAAGGAGAAAGATTCTGAATATAAAACGCAATTGTGAACTTGTAAGACAATCTGAAAAAATATGACACAGTAAACTATTTTAAACTTCTTTGAAACTGTTCACTATATTGATTGAGTCTGTTTGAGTAAAGGTTTATACGTACTTAAAGGAATAGCACACCCAAAACATGATTAGCCTTCATTTTCTACTCACCCCTTATGCTGAACAACACTCTGGAGTACTTTTTTGATATCTCAAATGCATCTGGAGATCTGGGAGGCTTCTTGCTGTCTGCTGACATTCAAATAATGGAGGTCTATGGTGCCCGAGGCAGAAAGGTCCACAAAAAACATGTCAATATTCCTCCATACTGCTTGTCCAATGTATTCCAAGTGTCCTGAGTGGGCAGCATCCATAAGTTACTCAAAACGAAGTCATTTAGAATGTTTTTAGAGCATAAACAGTGGTGTATAAGACTTCCTAAAAGCGCGCGCCTGCGAGTTCATCAGCTTACGGAAACCGCGGCAGACCAAACCAGATGAAAGTGCGCATTCAGCTCGGCAAAGAACTCATGCTCTTCCTCAACACTGAAGTCCTCAGACATTTTTCTTTCGTTGTTTCTTTCTTTGCACAGGTAAACAGCACATTTCTTCTTCTACGCTTGCATTATCAAGAGCAGACGCTGAATGCGCACTTTAATCTGGTTTGGTCTGCCGCAGTTTCCGTAGGCTCGTGAACTCGCAGGCGCGCGCTTTTAGGAAATCCTATACACTACTGTTTATGCTCTAAAAACATTCTAAAAGACTTTGTTTCGAGTAACTTATGGATGCTACCCACTCAGGACACTTGGAATACATTGGACGAGCAGTATGGAGGAATATTGACACGTTTTTTGTGGACTTTTATGGACCTTTCTGCCTCGGGCACCATAGACCTCCATTATTTGAATGTCAGCAGACAGCAAGAAGCCTCCCAGATCTCCAGATGCATTTGAGATATCAAAAAAGTACTCCAGAGTGTTGTTCAGCATGGGGGTGAGTAGACAATGAAGGCTAATCATGTTTTGGGTGTACTATTCCTTTAAGCACATTTCAGTAGTACAACAAATCAAAGTGCTGTTACGGCTCCCCCCCTTACTGGGGAGAGAGGGAAGTAACTTGACAGCCACAAAAAAATTCAGAGACCAAGTGAATGTTAGAAAAGAGAAATCAGGGATTTATTGGTTACAGAAAATCCCAAGCAACTCATACAAATGGTGGGGGAGAAAGGGACGATTAGGTGGTGCCAAATCAAAGAAAATAATAAAACAAAAACAGGGCCTACCTACGGTCTAAGCTACATAAAACAAATTAAACAAAAACCCTGCTTAACTAATCTAACAAAAAGATTCACCAAAACTTTACAAGGGTGGCATCCACCTACTTACCTAGTGTGTTTAACAGAAAGTTTTCCTACGTGATGAGGTGTACAGGGTACCCCAACCTTACCTTGTCCACTAACTCCCACCACAGTCCATTAGACACACAGAACAAAACATGCAGCAAGCAAGCCAAGGAAAAGGGGGGTAGGATCTCTAAGTGGCTTGCTTATATAGGACCTCCCTGGATCCTGATTGGTCCAAAGGTGGAGAGAATCAATCAAGGGAAGATGGATCCCAGCTTCTGCTACCTGTGTAGAAGCAAAGGGGAGGGGGGAGGGGAAAGAAAAACAAACAGCCTGGCAGGCATGTAACAGTGCTTTATATGAAAATAGAAGAAACATAATAGGAAAAGTATATTTCAGTGGCATAAATGTAATTAAGAAAAATCTATAAAAAATTAATATTTGAAGAGAATAAAATAAACAATGCATTTGATATGTTGATTATAATAGAAAATTGGCACTGGGGATTACACAGGGATTGAGCCAAGACATTTTGGGAGGATGGTGCTTGCAGAAGCTCAATGTTATACATTAAATAATCAGGCTAGTGGCTGGGATTGAGCCAAGACATGTGGATGGTTGGGTGAATCCTTATGATGTGAGGTAGTTAGAGTTTGTGGGTCACAGGTTTTATAATCTTGGTGATAGGAAAGGGGCCAAAACATGAAACCAACTTGCACAGCGGGAGGTCTCGATCTTAATCGATTTGCAATCTCTTAATGAACCCTGGATGACAGGAATTGTAAGAATTTTGCCAGAACTAAACTTCAGAAACTTCTCAACCAGGTTCTCAGGCAGAAAATGTTGAACATTGTGGCTGAACTCAGGGATGGGTGGATTGCGGGTGGAGTCACTAACCTCCTTCTGCAGATCCAATCGAGTCCTGGAGAAAGAATTCCTCTGGCCCACCAGTGTAAGTGATTCACCTTCTCGACTGAGAATGAATCTGATTTATAAGTCTTGGTCTTCGGTCTTAAAAATAGAGAAAAGTTTAAATTATCAAAGAAAAGAGACAATCTTTCCAGCCTATTGTGTACCCTTTTGGCTGTTTTATGGTATTCTAGAGTCTTGTGGTCAGTCCATGCAATAGATGATTCATTGGTCCTCTCTAACCATTGCCACCACTGCTCCAAAGCTAACTTAACAGCTGGCAGCTCTCAGTCCTCAACATCATAGTTTAATTTTGCGCTGGATAACTACCTAAAAAGAAGGCATGGGGCTGAACACGGTCATCCAGGGTTCTCTAAGTGGACTCTAAGACTCCGAGCAGATTGCTTGGCAGCTTCTGCATGCAACGTGTTCTCAGGCTCAGTATATCTGAAGCTCCTGCGTACCGTCTCAAAATACGTCTTACAGGCAGCTGAAAAACAATCAAATGAGAGTGGTATGAATAAAAAAATCAAACGCAAGTCACAGTAACAAGGAAGGAGAAAACATTAAAACAAGTCACTTACACACAATGTCGTCTTTATCAACATCGTGCAAATCTGGACTTGCTGATATGGCTCCGAGCAAATAGGAGGTCTGTGAAAACAAAATGTACAGCTATGATCGGTATCTATCCGTATCCATTTCCTTTTACCGCAGAATGAAAGCATATTCTTTAAATCTTACCCTTGGTCCGGTTCATAGTGCCTGCAATTAGTCTCCGAGTTGTGAAGACAATACACTTTAATAAAGCTTGTTCTTGCAAGGCTACTATTAGCCGTAGCTTTAGGCTAGGCTGCTATTAGCCGAAGCTTAGGCTAGGCTGCTTTTAGCTTAGCAGGCAGTAATCGAACATATATTTACCGCTAGCATCTCTTCTTTGAGTTCGTCTTGTTCGACTGCAGAGTCGCCATCGCGTCCAAGAGGAGTTTTACCCCGAAATCCCACATACTCCGCTCCAGACCGCCTGCACAAAGCAAAGCATACATCCTCCGCTGTGGCTCCAGACCGCTCCGCTCTGAGTTTCTTGGAGATCGTAGAGAGCATGCGCGAGATGAAGGGTTTCCGCGGATCATTAAAAATAATTACAATTCATTCATTTTTTTTTTTTTATCAAGGCCTTAATTGGCACTAAAATTATTTAAATATGTTTATCGAAGTATTTATAATTCTTTAATAAAAAATGCTTATAAAAACAATTTCGTCAGATATATTATATCGCTATTAATTTGCGTGGAACTGATCATAAAGCCGTATGTTCGGAAAGGAAGCTCCAGGCGGAGAAAAAGCTAGAGGATATATATATACGTATATATGTGTGTGTGTGTGTGTGTGTTTACATACATACAGGAGTCATGGAACTGTGCTTACAGCTCCTTCATATTTCATGTACACTAATAACTTGTGTACATGGTTCTTGTTGATGGCATTAAAATCATTTCTAATAGCATTAAAATAGCATTAAATTAGAGTCACTCATTCCTGTATGAACCCTGTGAGCGCTTAATTTAATATGACATATTAAAAAAATCCCACCATCATCCAGCATATGTTCAGTTTCTGCCCAAATATATATATATATTTTTGTAGATTTTTGTAACGGGGATAAGGATAATTCAAAACTGCTTTTTTTGAATGAACTTGTTCTCTACTCCAAAACTCAGCATCTCTTTTCATTCCTGTAATAAGAAGTTTCTTTTGAATGGATTTGATGAAAGTTTAAGTCCCTCGGTATAAAGTAAATATTTTGATGGAGATGAGAAATATGCTTCCTCGTTGGTGAATAACCAATAGTTTGGATCCAATCATTTAAATAAACTGTGTTAGTTTTTTTTTTTTAATATATAAGAATTGTGCTATAATTTCTAGTCACCGATCTGTTGCTGCTATATTTTAATTTGACGAACCGGAATTTGTCGATGTTCTTTTTCCTGTTTGGTGCGATTGCAATTGCGGATCTTGACCTGGCCGGACCTTATGACCACAGTGTACCAATCTTCTGATGGCTACTTCCAACAGGATAATGCGCCATGTTATAAAGTGAATCATCTCGGACTCATTTCTTGAAACTTTTCCCCTTAAGTAATTGTGAATTGAGCATATTGACAGACAACATTTTATTTTTTCTCTTAAATGCAAATTTTTTTTTTTAATAATTACTGCTCTAAATGTATTGCTCTGTCAGCTAAAGATCTGTTTTGGTCTCTATACTTTAATTTATTAAATCAATTCAAGCTAAAATGTAAGAGGCTATACTGAGCCTGATCTCTTTGTATCAGAGATTTTCTTACCTTTTAGAAAAATGTCACTTGGGTGAAACTCCTCCTGCAACCCTGATTTGCATTTGTATAGCTCACAGCATTTTCATTTACATGTTAAAGCCTCCCCTAGAATTCCATGGGGGGAGGCATGGGGGGAACACTGCCTAAGAAAGTCCACGTCAATTTCTGACAATTTACGGGAGTTTTCGGCGAAGCCTGCAAATTGCCGTAAACTGCCGCTAACCTGAAGTTCCACGACAATCTACAGTGCCGCATATTGACGAAAATCCCACTTTTCATGCAGTGTTATTTATTAACTCTACTTGAAAAATGTATTGATTCAACAATATCGAGATAACAGCATTGTCTAAAGCAACAATGCAAATCTTGTTACTTTGGCTAATTTACAATTGTTAATCTGTGAGCTCAGTGCGCACTGGATAAGGGCTTGAGGCAATGTTCTGTTCTGCCTCTGTCATTTTAATTGCATGTGTGTACACTTTGTGATCACGGGTCGGGTCGCATTTTATTGTTTACGGATCAGTGTGGTCCCTACCAGGCTTTAAATGGGGATCACTGTGGGTAACGGGTCGGGTCTTGGTTCTGAACTCTATCGGTGCGGGCGGTCCCGAGTTTTAAATGGGGATAATTAGGGGTAACGGGTCTGGTCTCCTTTCTGAACTCTACGGGTGCGAATACAGTTTTGAAAAATCAGACCCATGCAGGACTCTGCACTTTGGATTATTGGGATGTTACCAAAATTAATGATAAATGAGATCCCTTCTAGATTGCTCCCACTAAGGCATAAACAAACCTTCTCCTTGACTTAGTCCACTCAATGGGATAAACAAATTTTCTCCATGAAATAGAACTGTTTAAGGACATGTCCATCCAAAGCCAAGACATTTTGGGAGGATGGTGCTTGCAGAAGCTAATGTTATACATTAAATAATCAGGCTAGTGGCTGGTTTAAACTCAATGAGAATTGAGCAAATAGAAATTAAAACAGGACTCACACACCTTTTTAAAGTATTTTTCAAAAGCTTTCAAGTTCAGTTTTCAACCATTTCCAGTACCTTAACTAATGTGATAAAAACAATTCATGCACACACAAAATGACAATTTCTCTTTTATTAACAACTGTGTCTCTACACTCTTCCAGGAGGAGTGAGTTCTGCTTGTCAAGACTTAATGCAATCTGTTGGGTTTCCTTAGGGAGGAAACATTTTGAACAAATTTGCTGGAGGATTATATTGCATTGACTTTGTAAAGTGCCTTGAGATGACTTGAAGTTAATTTGTGCTTGATAAATAAAAGTGAATTGATGTTAGGATATTTCCACCCTGCATGCTTTTGCTCCAAAGATATGTCAACACACCATTAGAAAAAAAATGCTTAACAGTTTGTCAGCACTAATAAAGTGGGCTGCAGTGCTTTAAATCAATAAAATCCTTTAATCTTTGTCGAGAAGTCTAAATAATTTTAAACATGCCATTCTAATAAAGTGAAAACATTTTCTAACTCCTTATGCATTGTTAGATTTTGAAAGATACCTGTTACCTTGAATTACAATCTCATTGAATCCGGCAGATAGGAATAATTTCAGAAGGAAGATTATTTGGTGTTCATTTTAACATATTTAAAATCTGTTTCACTTGCTCCATTCAGTAACAAAAAAGGGCAAACAGGCAAAAAGATGTGATGGATATAAATCTTTTCAAACAATAATTTACCATACCATGGGATGACAAGTGTTACATTTTCAATTTTGAGGCAGAGTTGACCGGATTCGCTCTCTCTGCTAAATGCACACAACGCAATGCATTTAAATTCTGGCGGTGATAGCTCATTTGGAACAACACTGCGTACACATCTATAGCAGCGCTTCTTTATCATGAATGCCTAGCTAGTGGTTATTATATTTTTAAATAGTTAATATGTAGAGACAAATTTCTTTTCTTTATACTTCACAGTTTGCAAAATGTTGGTTTAATCTATGTTTGAGCTACTGTCTTTATTTTAAAATATTCAACCAAAGTTGATTATAATACCATTCTCCCACCTGGTCGTTCGACAGTCTGTCCGCTTGGGAGCTATGTTGTCATGACAACAAACTAGCACCTCAATAAGGCGACAGCTGGCATGAGGTGCACCTGACAATAAGGTTAAGATTTTTTATTTCACTATCTTATTTTTCTCTATTTAATTAACAGTATATTAAAGCAAGATTTCTATTTCATTACAGTATCAAGCATTTACCAAGATAGACTAAAATGCAAGAATTTTGTAAACCTTAAAAACATAACCTTGAAATTCAAGCGTTTTTAAGCATTTCAAGCATCCATACGAACCCTGAATAAAGCCTCTAACCTTCTTCTTGTAGGAATGAGGAGATTATATTTTGGTTCCATAACAGCACTCCGAATAGTGCCTGGTTCAGGGGTGATGTGCTGGCTTGTACCATTTGGAGGGGGGACTCGCTGGTAGCAATAACAGGGAGGGGCAGACAGAACTGATTTAGAGGCAAATTCTCCATCTTGGAATCCCAGGAGAAAAACAGATCAGGTTGTTGGAGAAAATCCGGGTCAGAACGGAAAGGTTTGAATCGGGAGGAGATATCAGAGGCTGTTGAAGAATAATTTATTTTTTCTTTTTCACTTTCAGCTAAAAGGACATTCCAATGCTTGACCTATGATGATGTGAGATGTTCTACCATCACCTTATATGATAGTGCTGTGATCTGCGGTAGAAGGCAGGATACTGACTCTTGAGACTTTGGAAGAGGCACCTTCTGGCTGGGTGTGACCTTGGAAATCCTTTAGTATTTAGTAGCTGTTCGTTTAGTAGCTGTTCAAACAGCTATGGTCAAAAAGACAGTTCTAAGACAAAATTTAAAAACTTGCTTTGTAATTTTTATATCGATGATTTTGTTAATCATGACTGGAATCAATTCTGTTAATTCTTAAACATGTTTCCTTCTTTTTCTACAGAATCTGAAAAACATTCCTCCACGGATTCAAATTCGGTGATCAAAATGATGACCGTCCAAAGGGTAGAAGAGAACCGATAGTCATAGGACCTGTACCGACTCTCTTTCCAGAAATCAGAGAGCTCAAAGTAATCCAGTGAGGGCAAGGAAAAGGCGGGAAATCCATGAGACTAAATCGATGCCAGAATCAGGCAATCGGGCATGAAAGGAACCATAAATTTCTACTTCCTGTAATGCTTTCAGATAATCTGTCAGTGTGAGGTTAGGGAGGTGGTTATATGGGGAGGAAACAGGTGGAGAGCAGGAATGCTGCTGGGAGAAGACAGCATTGTACAGATGGGTTGACAGATGGGTAATTAGGGTGACAGGAACTGAGCTGAATGTAAAAAAAACTGCAATATCACAAGAAATGTAACAGACTGATAAGACAATGAACAGTTGACTACAAACTCAAAATAGTGATAGCACAGAAAATGCCAAGTAAGTTTTCTATCTTGACATAAAGCAAGTTAGGATTTTAGCACCTTTACAGTTTTCTCTGAGTTTACTCCGGATAAGTGGAGCAAAAGAAGTTTACTTCTGGTTCTTTGTATGCAGAGTAGACTTAAGGCAGATAACTTCAGAGGTCTTGTTGGTTCATAAACTGACAAGTCTGTAATGCATATTGGAGCTTGGACATTTAATGGTTTATCAACTGACTGGATGTTTGATGACCAGAACTTGAAAACTCATTGGTCTGAGTTTTCATCAATGAGATGAGACCAAATCAAAATGTTAGCTGGTGGTCTGTCAGATCTGTAAAATGCATTGTTGTTCTGTGATCTGTTAAGCAGTATGAGCCGTGCTGCTGCTTCCTGTTTGGTCATGCAACCAACCTGGTGTGCAACGGTGCACATTCTGCAGGACCACAGATGTATCATGGCATCAGTGGCAGGGTTTAATATAAGCTGGAATGGTTCTGTACTGCATGCTCAACTCTGACAAAATCTGCTCTCCCAGCTGTGCTTGTTTGGAAATGCGTCTTTGCGCAGGAGTATGGCTTTTCCATCGCTACTTAATAAACTATATGTGGCTGATCATCCTCTGCCAAGCATTAAAGATCATTTTGTCTGAAATCATTTTGTCTATCTGAATCAAATATTTAATTGCATACTGATTATTTTTAGGTAAAGACCCAGATGAAATTTACATAAATCTGTGAACATTTCTCTCTCATAGTTCTTGTTTATATATTTTTTAATATTTTAGTTAACATATTGAAATTTAGGTCCAGATTGCCATGGCAATATAAGGCATTAATATAGGTCCTCTGTTTAAATTTTTATATCAGATCCCTTTGAATTAAGATCTCATTTGACCTCTGAGCAGCAGTAACCAGCGGGTAATTTTGTTTTAGAAATAAAGCCACAATTGCAAAAGTAGAAAGAAGAATGGTTTTGTTCTTTGCTTTTTTGGAGTAATAAAGAGTTTATGGTTCTGTGTGTTATGCATAAATAATAATAGATCAGAAAGTGTTTGCTTTTGAATGAAAACCTTGTATGTCTAAAACCAATCCTTTATTTTAAATTTTATCAGCTTGTCTGCTATTTTAACCAATATGACGTGTTGAACTAGATCTGCTATTTTCACAGCTTTTGTGAGACACTTTTTAATGAAGTAGGGCATTTATTCATAAAAACGTTTGTTTATTCTAGCAATGATGAACTCCATTGTATCTCTGGCAGCATTGTATCTCCAGTTTTAGTATCTAGGCAAGAGCTGTGGTAAAGAATCTGGTTATTTGAAATTGTAAAGCATAGCTGATTTATAAATTGTAACATAAAACCTACTAAAACTAGACTAAAACCTTTTTGAGTTTTAGATTATTAAAACTGGACTAAAAACTATCACATATCGTAATGACTAAAATGTGACAAAAACTGATAATAGTTTTCATCCTGTAGACTAAAACTAAGACTAAATCTAAGATAGCTTTCAAAAACAACACTGCTTTAGAACTTGAGTTGTGTCCTCCATTTTCGTAGTTCTAGTGAGGATGTTGGTAGCTGCATTCTCGATGAACTGCAGCTGTCTATTCAACTTTTTGGCAGACCTGTGAAGACATTGTTGCAGTAAGCAAGTCTAATAAAGATGAACACATTGATTATTTTTTCAAAATCCTACTGAGACATTGGCACGTTATTCCAGGAAATTTTCTTTAGTTAAAGGAAAGCTGTCTGTGTAAGTGTCTTTGTGTGCTTTAGAGGGTTCAGATCTGACGCCATCACTACACCCAGATTTGAATCCTGATTGTTGGTTTTTAGTTGTATTAACTGAAGCTGGATTTCAGCTGTAGAAAATGCTGGCATATTCATGCACTGATTTCTTCTGCATTTTTCAGCACTTGGATGGGTTCTTGGTTACCTGATGAAAGTAAGGAATATGAAGTATATCAGTCTCTGAACTGCATTGTTGTGTTAACTTTTGTTATAGCTTATTATATTCTGAGGTAGGGGGAGCATGTAGATATGGAATAGTAGGGACCCTAAGATTAACCCTTGGGGAATGCCACTTGCGATAGTTGTGCTCTTATTTAAAGTTATCTACTTACACAACAAATCTTCTTTTCTTCAAGTAGGATTTGAACCAGTAGGGTGTTGTTCCAAAAACAGCATACTTATTTTCCATGGGGCTCTAATAAAATAGAGTGACCAAAAGTGATGAATTGTGCACTAAGGTCCAATAACACCAGCCATATGCTTCTTCCACAGTCAACATGTATGTGGTTGTCATTGAACACCTTGACAAGGAGAGTCTCTGTAAGCCTGACAAGAAGACTGTGAAACACCTGGTTCACAACTAGCAAGGTCTTTTACTGCTGAAACACATTTTTTTATACATATAGTCTTGCTGGTTAGGGTGACCTTTGAAATATGCCTCTAGTTTTGCCATTGCAGCTTGTTCAAGTTACTTCTTTGCAAAAGAGGTTTCATAAGTGCTGTTTTTAGGGCTTGGAGAAATACACCGGTCAAAAAAGAGATGTGTTTATTATTTGAGTTATATCAGTCCTGATAGTGTAGTTCAGATTGTATAGTCACAATAGGGTTTGTTAACCTGTCAACTGTGGAAAACATGGGACTAATATTTTCAATGTTTTTTCTTCTGCTGATAATGTCATGGTTTTGGTTTTGTTGTGCTTTACTTTGTCCCATGTTTCCTAGTTTTATTGGTTTAATTCCTGTATTGTTGTAGTTTCTAGATTTATGTTAGTTCTCAGGTTTTTCTGTTGTCCTCTGTTGCCCTCTTGTGTGTGTGTGTGTGTTCCTTTCCTCTTGGCTTCCTTGTTGTCTCCTCTCACATATGCTCCTCATCTGCTCGTCAGCCCTGCCTTTGTCTCAGTCAGCTATATATTCTCTGCCTCTGCTGTCACTCCCTGTTGGTTCCTTGTTGTTGCTGCTCTCTCTATGCTTTTTTCTTCCTACCTCGTCTCTCCCTGGCTCTTCGTTATTATTTTCCCCTGATGTCTCCATGGTTCTGGTTTATGTTACATATTAAGTTTAATTTATGATTCCTGCCTTTGTTAAACTGTCTCCTGAGATTAAATCTACAAGAACTCACCTCAGCCTCCCTGCCTCTGCATTTGGGTCCACCAACACCAACCAAAATGTGACAGATTATCTCAGAGAAGAAATATTCTCTTCCATTTTTCAAGTTGGAAGTGATATATATGTAGTGCCTGTCTTTATATATGTTACAATTAACCTGGAATCCAACTGGATTAAGCTGTTGGGCACTGTTTTTTCCTTTCTAACTGATGAATCCATTCTCCACTGAGACTTTTTCTTCCCCCAAAATTACCTTCACTTTAACTGGAGCAATTAAATCAATGATGTCTGAGATTTGAGAATAAATGTTATATACCAACTTATTTGCAGAGTTAAAGGGCAAAGAAAATTCTAAATCTGGTGTCTGTTCCCATGATCTGTCTGTACTCTGAGTCGTCTCCACCTGTGATGAGGCCAACTATAGCAGAATCGTCAGAGAACTTCTGGAGTTGGCAGCGTGGGGAGTTGATGGAGAAGTCTGCAGTGTTGAGGGTGAAGAGGAACGGTGCCAGTACTGTTTCCTGTGGGACCCCCGTACTGCAAACCAACCTATCTGAGACACAGCCCTGTGCCCTGACATACTGTGGGCAGCCAGTGAGGTAGGCCAGAATCTATTTGGACATGTGCAGGTGCATGGCTCATTCCTCACCTGTGTTGTTGAAAGTGACAAGATGGTGGAGGAGGGGATGGGCTGTGTGATGGAATTCTTTTGAGTAGGGGGGGTTGGATGGTGGTTAGGAGCTGGAAGGTGTGAAGTAGTCGGTCGTATAATAGCACGTCAGGGGGTGCTGTGCCGGCGGAGTGCATGGCTGGTCAAAACAGGTCGTTAACCCACTTCAATTCTCCAACAGCCTTGGTTTTCTGATTTTGGCCCGAGATTGTCTTTAGGCTTTTCCAAATGCAACAGAAAAGTGCCCAGATGGGAGAACATAAATTACAGACAGACTCATATTGATGATCAAGTCCAAAATGTTTCCCTCTTTATTTCTTTGTCTTATCAACCCACATTTCTAAGGCTATATTAAAACTCCAGTGCAATACCATCTATATCTAATTTTAATTTTTCTCATTTTGGCCTTATGTGTCTCATTTTTGACTTTTTTTTTTTACAGCAGTCAAGATTAACAAATTATTATCTATTCACCTCCCAAAATAATTATCTGGTAGTTTTCTAAGCATCTGCAGTCTGAAGGGTCACAAATTTATCTAACTTTTACAGCATTGCCAGGGCTCCAACTACACATGTACTCACCACCCTGTAGCAGAAGCAGTCACTGAAAACCTTTACACTTACTGAAGTACATTTTTTTTCTTACCCTCCTTTTTTGTCAATGATGTGGTTATTATACTGTCAGCTCTCAATGAGTTTAATATTAACACCAGCATAATTAATTTTTTTTTTACATAATGTCTTATTTATCATCAATTATTACTTCATTGAACAGTGTGCTGCTGTGTGATGTCTACATTCTCCCTCTGATACTTTGATGTCTTGAACAGTTGTTACATTTGGGCATGAAGGCATGCTGTGTGAGCATAGCCTAAGAGTATCAAATTGACTAAGATAACATGGGTGGTAATGATGATGTCAGCTCCTATTGCTTGAGAGTTTGGTAATAAAACTGCATCCAATATTAGGTTTTATTTTTCTTTACAAAGATTTATTAAACACCTTCATAAACAATCTGCTACTGTGTGAAATCTACATTCTCCTTCTGACCTTGTTTGACGTTCTGAACATGGAGAGCCACATCTTCGGAAAGGTGAGAGCCAAATATTAAATCGGAATGGGTGCCTCACTTTAAAAGTAAAAAAATGATAGTGTTTATGTTTAAACCAAAAAAAATGAACCTGGTATACATTTTTTTCTCCCTGCAATAATGGCTCAAAACATTTTTGAATTGCTACATATGGAAGGTATATTGCTACAACCCAATAATATGCAGAAGAAAAAAAAATCCTCCCTTGCCAAATATCTCAAGTCCAGCCATTTTGTATGAAGAGTATCTCTGAAGATCAATTTTCAACAAAATCTCGGTTTGACCTAGATTCTGAATTTGAGTGTGATTCCAACACATGCTATATTTTTAAGTAGCGTTTGTTTTATGGTTCGAGTTTTTAAGATTTCATTGACGATTGTTTAGGATTTTGCAACATGCAACTGTCATGATTTAACTAAAGATCTGACCCGAATGCAGAAGACCAAACAGAGAAACCAGGGAAAAGTTTAACAGGTTTTATTTAGAGCAAGTAGAGAAGTCTAGTGCTGCTCTGAACACTGTCAAACCGGAAGTTAAAAATTGAAGGGGAAGATTCTGCAGTTAGTTCAGGCTCAGTGGGAAATTAGTATTTCTTGATTGAAGAAGGGAATTAAGGCAACAGGACTCACATTTCCAGAAAAAGGTGTCTCTTGTTGAATCCAGTCGGTGTGGGTTGTTCCAGTGAATGACTTGCTCATTGGAGGGCAGACAGGGATTACCCAGATGCGGTTTTCCCTTGAGGAACGGAGGAGCTGACTGCCTTATTTTTCCTGCAGATACTTGAAAAGTTTCCTGTGGAGATACTTGAAAAGTTTCTTGTGGAGATGAATCCCCAGTTCAGAGAGACGTCCAAACAATCCTTGGGTGAAAGTAGCTCCAAACCACTAGCTTGAATCCTTAGCTCAGTTTGATGCACAGAGAATCCTTCCAGGGGAGAGAAGGTCCAAAACATCCCGTTTGCAGGATGACTTCCTGCCGAGAGGCAAAGACAAAAAGCAAGGTTAAAACTCAGGTAGACAAAAACTCAGCTTGGCTAGAGTACCCCAAACTGGCAAACACACTGGCCACGAGGTAGTGGCAGTCCGCAGCTTAAGAGTCCTCAGATAATGAGGCAACGAGCTGCAGGTGTGCAGGGAGGCCCAATGAGGAAGGGGCACCACCTGGTGGAGGAGGAAAGGAAACACAAAAACAACCCACAAAAACTGGATTCCTGACAGCAACTTTGTGTCTCCATGGCATTCTACTGCCACTAAAAGACAATATAGGTTTTTTATCCCATATAAAATTTGTATTGTCAATTGACCCAAGCCTCAGGTCTTCTCACATACTTGAAAACCTATACTAGCATTTTATTTAATAGAAGAGGTTAATTAATCTAAGCAGAATTTAATGTTAAAGTATTGAAAAAAGAAGAAGGGCTTTTCAATGTAGACTATAATTGTTTTACAGCCAATAATTGAATTTAAACCAATTCCATTGCATTGTTTTTTCTTGTTTAAATGTTTGTCTTTACACAAACATGGGAATAACATGATAAAAAAAACGTTTATATATGAACAAATTTCTCTGCACCCATGGCTGGCTGTGGGGGAACCAGAAAGATTTCTTTTCAAATGGCAGGATAACAAAAAAAATTTTCAACATTTTTTCCATATTTGGGACCCTGATGAAGGTAACTAACAAAACTCAATCCAGCACCAGTGAAAGGTTATTAAAGAGTAGCTTGGATTTCTGTGTCACATTTTCCTGGTGATTTAGGGCATTCGTATTCATGATAGTCAGAGAGTCCACATAGTAACCTACAGAAACACGCTGGCTGTTGATTTATGATAATAGAGTGGTAAAATCAGCTGGATTCAGGGTCACCTCATGAAGAAGCAGTAAAGTACAAATCTCATCTATCTACCTTTGCTTCTCTTCACATTTTAAAAAAAGGCTATTGTTGAACCTTATCCGTCATCACTGTCCACTTTTACCATTTTTGTAAATTGTCCTGATACTGCATCTATTCCTTGTTTGGGTAATTTTTTGCATCATGTTTAATCTTGTCCATTTCCAATTGGCATACTACAACAGAAACAAGGTTTAATGTTAAGTAAAATCCTTAAAATTTTTGTAAAAATGTAATATAAAAAAAAACACTCTCAGTAAAAGATTGTGAATCTAAAGGGTTTTATTTAACATTCAGGTCTGTGATTCTGAATAAATAACAAACAAACAAAAGAAAATTAAGAAAAGATCATCCCTAAATATGAAAAAATACATTCATTCTAATGGTTTGTTTTTAAAAGGAGAGAAAAACAAAGCTTATGCTGAGAGAGCCTATTTCTTTAGCTTTGCTGCCAACAATATGTTTCTCCTCAATATGGTGCCGTCTTTGTGTAATCCCAGCTAGCCCACACAATACCATATATTATACAGTACACAGCCACACATGCATAGGCACTATTGAAATACACATTTTCCACCTAATGCGAGCAGTTCAAACGCCTATATTCCCACACACCCACACGTGAAAATGCATGATTCTGGGCAAAAACACAGGCAAAAAAGAAAAATCACAAACAGACCCTTATTGTATTCAGGCACAAAACATGACACAGTTAGGCTTGGTTCCAGACTCCATGAATCACCACAATCTGTCCCTGCCATCCTAACCTTATAGCCTTAATGAAAAACCCCATTCTGCTAAGAACAACAGGCAGCAAATAGGCTACCTGTAGATTGTATTGTTGTGTTGCTGTGTCTTAACTGTTTCTAACTTAATAATATTTTTTTCTAATTGAAGATAATCATTTTCACAGAGTTATAACATTAATATGGAAAATAGCTTGAAACATTAAATTAATTCCCATAAATTACTGTAAATGATCTGTGTAGATGCCATATGTTTTTAACATTAATGTGATGATCCTGGCACTGGAGCTGACTCTGTCTCCTATTATCACTTTGGTTCAGTCTCCACCCCCTTTGCAATCATCTCTACTGGTTTCACCTGTCACCGCCTGCATATAAGTTCCATCCTAATGAGTCTCCAGTGCCAGATCGTTTCAAGCCAACCCGGTTAGAACCTTCCAGCCTGATTCCTGAAAACCTGTCTGTTTGCCTGCCTGCTATAGATCCTGTCCTTTCCCCTGATTTTTGAGCCTGCGTGACCCCTTGTTGGATTTGTCTTCCTGCCTGAGACCAGCTCTGTCAGTCTCTGGATTCTGGATTGATAACCTGTTCTTAGACCCGTTTCTGCCTGTATGTTACTGAACCTGTCTGCCCCCTTAACATTCTCAGATACTTGGAGATCGAAACTGGGCCAACCTGCTGGATATCCCCTCTGCTCATCTGCTGGATGTCTGAATCAATCTATAGACACACTATCTGTCCCTGGCTGACCCTCAGAGTCCAAACTCCATGTAAAGTCAGGTTAGTCCATCAGACAGTTTCAGCTCGAACCTGCCAGGGCTGCCTCTAACCTGTACGCCCGAGAGTCAGTGTCTCTATCACCTGTGTTCTCAATAAACTTTTCAAATGGTCACTGACCTGTTGTGGTGAATCTTGGGTCCACATCCGGTTCATTACTGTACGGTCTGACCACGATCAGGGTTAATGATTTGCATCAACATTTATTTTAAGGCACAAATTCAAAACAGATATCCTCACAATGAATATTGGTTTCAAATAATCAGCCATAAACATTCAACTGGATGTAAATGAGTAGGTAAAGGTTCCTTATGCAATTTTTTGGGTCATTTATTTCCATTTTCTGCTAGTACAGAAGCATAAAGAATACAAAAAATCACGAGTTCCATCCTTCAAAACAAGAGCAGCACTAAAACAATCAATTTACAGTTAATTAACAGTCACGTAAATTGATCTAAGAGTTGTTGGTTAATTCTTGATAGGTCTCTTAAAGTTTTTCTTATGTTTGCTGAAGCTATCAGATATACCGGCTAGTTTTTCCCCTTGCATAGATCTGACTTTTTTGTTTGAATCAATTTCCCTGTTTACTGCTGTAAATGTTTCCTTATTTATGTTCAATTCACTTTCATCTTCAATTGTGTAAAATAAGCTCAAGGAGCTTGAAAGTCTGGATATCAACTATTTTGTTAACATGTTTTACCAAACTAACAACAGCACACTATGGTCTAATATTCAACAGCAGGGAACAAACTGATCTGTAGGTCAAGCTGAAAACAGAGTGAACATGAGCTATGTGTTATATATCTTGTGAGATATTGACTGACAGGATACAGGTGTAGAAACTAGAGATTAGAACAAGGTGTGCAGGGTAGAGCAGACCTTAGGACTCAAAAGGAGAATTAATATAAAGCTGCACAGAAAGAAAGGATTTGGGCTTCTCTAACACATAATTATAAAAAGGTACGGTAGCTGGAAAAAAACATCAAAAAACCTTATGTGGTTTTTTGACAATGTAAAAAAAGCTCAATGTTAATCTTCCTTAGAATGTCTGAAAAGAGAGCAATATGGTATTTTGCAATGTTGTTTCAGCTAAAAGGTCAACCTTATGAACCCTGTCTATATAAACTTACAGTAGGTAGTAATAGTCAATTACAAATTGTCTTTAAGTCATTACTGTATGGCCACTTTATTTTTTTTAGTAAAACTTTTATAATAATTGTAAAACAATTCATTGATTCCTTTTCCTCATGTTTTAGACAAAATCTGTATGTCTTTAATGCATTAAAAATGTGGCCAAAGATTATAAAGGGTAGTCATTTTTGCACTGGTATAGGATTAATTTGAAAGTATTTATATTGTTAGTTACTTACCTGTTACTTATACCCCACATATGTCATAAACTGGCTTACCCATAACTTTTCTAGTGTATGCCAGTGTTTTTGCCAGATTTTTAGTGCGCCAGGCATACACTGGTCTAAATCATGAAGGTGTGACAGGGGTTTCAAAGACAATGCTACAATAGTAGCAGATAATGCAGCTGTGAGCTGAAGCAATGGGATTTAGGGTTTTCTAATAAATCTCTCAAATGCAATATAAATACTGTGATACGCATGTGTATTCAGCTCCTTTTGAATCAGCTACTCATTTAATCAAGTGAAACCAATGGCTTTCATATTTTGCATAACTGACAGATGTTTGCAATTGTGTGTAATTTACCCTCAGTATTCAGGGTCCTTGAGGGCTGAGGTCCTGAACTCATAGATGTGTTTCTGTTTTGGAGATGTCTTGAGAACTTGACTTCAACTGAGGAGATATTTAAAGGGGCGACAGTGGCGTTGGATGTAGGAGTTTGCCCTGAAATCAAAGGGTTGACGGTTCAAGCCCCGACTCCGACTTTCAGTGTTGTTGTGTCCTTGGGCAAGACACTTCACCTGCATTGTCTACTGATGGTGTTCAGAGGGCCCGGTGGCGCCAGTGTACGGCAATCCCACTTCTGTCAGTGAGCCCCAGGGCAGCTGTGGCTACAATGTAGCTTGCCACCGTGAGTGTTTGCGTGAATGGGTGAATGAATGTAGTGTAAAGTGCTTTGGTCAAGTCTCCTAACTTGAATAAAAGCGCTATATAAGTACATGCCATTTACCATTTAAGGAATTGGATTCAGCTGTGTTGGACTAGGGAAATATTTAAAGTTAAACAATACCGGCCCTCAATGATTTGAGTTTGACATCTCTCCCTTAGAAGTTTAGTTGTAACCATTTGTCTTTATCAGGACAAAGAAACTGACACCTTCCCTCAGTGACTAGAGTAGCTGTTTTGCAAGCTAAAAGTTGTGGGTTGAAACTGCTCATTGTGACAAAAAGGTTGTTGAATATATTTAGTGCATTTACCAGATTAGCCAGGGACAAATCTTTTAACAGCTATGTCAGGGATATAAAGAGAAATCTGGAGCAGGGCTAGAATGTTGTCAGAGTTGTGAAGCATGGTGGTGGCAGCATCATGGCATGAGATTTCTTTGGGTGTAGGGAAGCTGGTCAGTTAAAAATGTATGTTAAAAGACACTTTCCATTCCATCTCCCTGAGTTTTAGATGTAGAACAGCAGAGCTGTAAAACATGAAACTTTGAGTTCATCATAAGAAAAAAAATGCATACATTTTTTACAACTCCCACATACAATGTAAACTATACTATGTTTTCTATTGCATATATTCCCAAAAAGAAATACTAACATTCCTGTATTTCATGATGTAATTTCTGGAAAAACTACATCAACTACCAAATGCACTTCATAGGGCCTGAAATTAACACAAGTTAACTAAATATATCTTAAATTCTGTCTCTGAGCATTTCTTTTTATTTATACTGATCTCTTTTTTTGGGAGCAAAAACAAACTAATATTTAACTGAAGTTAGCCAGCCGTGTGTGTGATCTAATTATACCTCCTCCTCTCCTGCTCATCGTCTTCATTCTTTTCTCACACCTCCTCGCAACAAACTGTGAGGCAAAACTGGCAATGGTAAAGATGACAAACAACCCTGTCATCTCTCAGTAATCCTGTAATGTAAGCAAAATGAAACAGGAGCTTGCTAATGAGTGCTCTAAATAGGACCGATATAATGTGGAACATGTGGTCTAAATGTGGAATGTTTTGAATCGCTGTTATAAGTTGGATTAAAAAGACCAAGGATGATGGGGGAATGAATCAGCTTAGCTTAGAAAGTCTTATTAGAGAGTCTTATTTTTAATAGAAATTACTGAAATGATAAAAGTATAATTATTCAGAGTTAGTCCTTGAAAGACACTCAGGGTTTTCATTTCTTTGTAAATATGAAGGTATAGGCAAACAAATTGACAAGGAGAGAAATAATATGCAGTCAAAGTATGGAGCTTATCATTCAATAAGTTTAGAGATAAACTTTGAGAGAGAGAAAAAATCTGAAGCACGCATTGTTTGAACGTTTTCTGAAAAGTTTCTTGAAGACAGCTTATTAGGATGTCAACATAAGTGGCGTATTTCTCAAAGCAGGAAGCAAGATATTGGATAACTCTTATATTTTGATTCTATAAAGACTAATAAAGTGAGGTCTCCATATTCAATTAACGTTGACTTAGAAATCCTGAGGATCTATATTAGCAGCATCATCAGATACTGGTTTGTGGATTCTATTGGGGTCTTCTTCCCCCTACCAAATCTTTCTCCCTATCCCTGTGTTTTGGAAGTAGGTGCTTTAACTTTAAGAGTATTACAAAACCATAAAAAGGAAAAATGAAGCTCAAATGGATTTAAAAGTTGAACTATATTTTGAAACTGCACCAGTCTCTGGCAAATGACAAAAACAAATACATATATTTTAATTATGTACAAATGAAATGAGATAATGGTCTAGCCCTGAGATCCTTTCTTTTTATAACTATAGATACATTTTAAAAGATGATCAGATTATCATGAAAACGTAGCTTCTTGAGAATCTACATGCCGTTAACTGCCATCCTACCCTGAGAGGTAAACAGATACTCTTGAGTAGTTCTAACCTCTCTTCTCGACTAAGAGGCGTGATCCAAATACCTCAATAAGAAAAGGACACTTAAGTCGCAATATTAATATGTGCTATAATAAATGCTATCTGAATAGTGCTGGCTGTTTGGAAGAATCTAAGAACACAAAACAGTATGATTCCAATGCAGTTAGAATAGGGACTTCCTGATTCCCCTCTCCCAACAGAGATGTCTTCACATTATTTGTGCTCTGACTTCAACGTGTTCATCCAGAAAAGTACACACTAGTAGGACATATACATGGTTACTGGAGTGTTAATGTAGCGTGATGGTGAAGGACCACCTACTTTGCCACTCTTCAAAATAAGAAAAACAAGAAATGAAAAAAAAAAAAAAAGCTTTCCTTGGCATAATACTACTTGCAACTTTGCTCTGATATTATGGAATGACAAAGATAAAAAAATATAATTTGAGATGTCGGAACAGTGACAAACAATACCCAGCTTTATATTTTTCAGAATTGTACAAAAAAATTGTAATACAAGGATTTCAAGATCTGAAACTTAGCAACTAATGTACCAATTGGTTTTTAGAAAGGAATTCCACGAAAAAAAGAAACAAACTTTCCTATCACAAAATCATGACCTCTTAGGGTGAGGAATTTAGTTTTAGGTCGCCGTTCTGTCAGTTATTCTCAGTACCTATTTTGTTAGAAATTCTAATCATCACATTTCCATCATGCTTACCCCAAGCGGGGTCGTGAGGGGTGCTAGTGCATATCTCCAGCTTTCAATGGGCAAGAGGCGGGGTACACCCTGGACAGGGTGCCAGTCCATCGCAGGGCAACACAGAGACAAACATTCACGCACACACTCACACCTAAGGATAATTTTTAGAGAAGCCAATTAACATAACAGTCATCTTTTTGGGCTGCGAGAGGAACCCGGAGTACCTGGAGAGAACCCATCCATGCTCAGGGAGAACATGCAAACGCCATGCAGAAGATCCCCAGACCAGGAATCGAACCAGAAACCTTCTTGCTACAAGGCAGCAGTGCTACCCACTACGCAGCCCTAAGGGATATACATTTCTGGTTTCAGTGTTGCAGCCTTTTTTATGCCAGACAGCCTTTGATGGAAGCAGTGTGAGGATATTGGGCAGCAAGCAGGATTTATATAGTATTTCAGTTGTGACAAACTCAATGTAATGTCCTAGCAACTTTGTTTTTTCCCCCCCAACATTACAGTGTTAGACCTCACAGAGCTGAGTTTATCAGGAATGACCTCCAGATTTTGAGAGTGGAGATGACAGATTAGCCTATCTGTATTTCTGTCCTCAATTCTACCAAACACTTAGCCTGGCTTTACTGTTTGTGCAAGAGTGACCCCTTAAATATAATTATTGAGCTGCTACCAGTGTCACGATTTGGTTTAACGTTTCTTAATTGGACCCAAAAGCAGAAGCTGAGAGGCAGAGGTGAGTTCTTGGAGGGTTTAATGCGAGATCAGGCAACAAAAACAGGTATCCAAAAATCCAACTTAAAAAATGTTAAACAAAAACAGGAATCCAAAAATCCAACATAAAAATTAAACACTAACCAGAACCATGGAGACATCAGGGAAAAACCAACAAGGAGTCAGGGTGAGGAAAGGTAAGACGAGGAACCAGCAAAGAGGGACTGCAGAGGGAGAGTATTTATGGCTGACTGAACAAAGGTAGAGCTAATGAGCTGATAGGGAACAGGTGTGATTAGAGCTGACGAGGAAGCCAAGGGAAAAGAACACAAGGAGGCAGCAGAGGACAGACAGAAAAACCTAAGCAACCTAAATGAATCCAGACACACCAAAAAAGCTAGAAAACAATGAAAAACCTGGCTAAACTTGAAACAGAAAACTTAAAGAAAAACAACAGAACCAAGATCGTTACAACCAATGCTTTTGTAGGAATGAGAAACCAACCTACAGCAAGCTGGTTCTCCTACACGCAGTTTACAAATTGGGAATGTATTATTTCAGGAAATTTCACTCATGGCAAGAAGATTCTGGTTTCAATTCCTGGGCTAGGGTTTTTCTGCATTGAGTTTGCATGTTCTCCCTGTGCATGTACAGTATGGGCTCTCTGCAGGTACCCTCTACATTATCCTTTGGTGTGAGTGTGTGTTGTGTGGTTTTGTCTCTCATTGCTGCCCTGCGACAGACTGGTGCTCGGTCCAGGGTTTACCCACCTCTCGTCCATTGACTGCCGTAGATAGGCACTGGCCCCAACAAACCCTGACAAGGACTAAGCGGGAGAAGATGGATTGATGGATATCCAGATTAGCACAACAAAAGAGCTCTAAACAAAGTACATTTTCTTCTGTGGTGATAACAGAGCTTATTCAGAATTATGTCAAGAATCATTTTCGCTAAAGTATGTATTCATAACTTTGGAGCATTGAAGCTTGAGAAGAGCAGGGAGATAATAGATTAATAGACCACAGCCAACCAGGAAGCAAATGCGTATAAACATTAGGGTAAAGCCTGCAGTCTTCAGTTATATAACATTCATTCTTCAGCAGTCCTCCAGAGCATCAAGGTTTGGAGGCCAAATACCAATGGCAGAAGTCTGGCTGTCTCAGTACCACAGGAGCCCTAGGACATCTGGGAATGTCGAGGAGCGGCGCGGTCATGGAGATATGAGCTTTGCTGAAGCAAGGACGGTTCATGGGGGTCTCAGACAGATGACGCTGGCAAGGCTAAAGGTTGACGGAGCAGAGCACAATGCAGCAGCAGGGCGACTGCTCAGGCTGGAGTGGAGGATGAATAAAAGTTCCCAATTTGACGAAAATGTGGACGATGCAGTCTTTCAGGTCGCCAATCTGTCAGCACAGTGCCTCAGGTCCCCTCAGGCCACACAACACACAGCCCTGCCTTTTTTTGTGCTTTCCTCCACTCACATACTTTGTCCTTATGTGCCCTTTTTCCACCATTACATTTCACTGCAAAGTGATTTTTTTGCCACAGGGAGATAATAGCCTATAATCCTCTCCCTCTCTAAGTGTGATTTTAGTAGCCTTCTCATTTCACACCCAACATCTCTATGTATGCAATGTTATGCCATGTATGATGTCTCCAATCAGCAAAATTAGATTTTGTTTCATTTATACCTCCCTGTATATATTAAATGCATCAATCCTGGCTGCTTGTATTTAAGTGCATGGATTGAAAAGTTTAATTATACTGACATCTGCTGGTAGGAAGGAGCATCACACTTAATCACAAAAATGTTTTTTTCTCCCTGGTAACCCACTGTTGTCTTGGATTACAGATCAAATATTTTGAAAAGAAAAAAATCTTAAATTTATATACAGCTCCTTAGTACTAGCGCAGATAAACATTTTCTTTTTACATTACAGTTGTGCAACTTTTAAGGTACTTTAGAATAATTCTACTCAAGTGATCTTAGAAATTTTAGGAAAATATTCTTTGAGATTTAGACTTAGACTTAGATTTAGAATTAGACTTAGACTAAATTTAATTTTTCCCTTGGGATTTTTGAAAATTCTGGTTCCAGTAGCTTATATAGAGTACAAAGAGTTAAAGGAAGATGCCATTAAAGATAAAAATACAACAGACAATATAAAAAGAGTGCATATAGTACCAGAAAAAGCATTAAAAAAAGAAAGCAGTTGTAATGTCCGGGAGATCCAGCAATAGATTCATGTTTCAGGTATAACAGCAAACCTGTATCTAACTCAGTTATCTAATCAATAGATCATAGAGCATCATAGATTTCTAACTAGGTTGACTTTAATATCTTATAATGATAAACTTTTGATTCATAAATATTACTTAGTAATGTCTCAGCTATTAAAGTGCCTTGCTAACTCATATTAATGACTGAGTCATATTGATGGCAATGCATCATTTTATTTGCCTACTTCATATTTAGAAGATACAAATACATTTTTTCACAAATAGTTTTTGTTTGTCTTTTTTATCACAGTATTGTAAATAGGCTTCAGTAAGTCCATGTCAGCTGCAGGAAAAATATATTTATTGCTGTTATGTCAAAGCTGTGTTTAACCTTGTTGTACTCAAGGAACTTGTGAGAACATAGTTGGAATATGTACCCTGTAGTATCACTCACTTGACAGGAGAATTCCTTGTTCTAGTTTGTTTCTTTGCATCTTAGCCGCTAGATAGACTTGTGCAAACAGCAATCACACCAAATAACACACATTAACAGATTTATGCTTTTCTTAATCAGCAAATGTATTATTCTTAGACTCAGCCCCATTCCCCCCTCCTCACCCGATTATAATTTTGATGTAATTAACTATGATTTTTTTCATTCCGACCCATCAAAAAGCTTTTTACTAACTTGTGAAGTCTTGCAAGTATGTGCGTCACTGCACAAATAATCCCTATATACACTGTGAAATATGAGAGGACCAGTGTGGGGGGGTGGTGGCCATACACATGATGGGCAAGATCTTGTTTTAGTCTTGTATCACAAGGCTCTGGCTGTGTTCCACGGAGTCGGTTCTTCACGTACACAGCAGGGTCGCTCAGTGGCCTGAGGTGAACCTGGTTAAACTTAATCACCGTCTGTCTTATAAAATCACTTTTACATCTATTTTCTAACCAACATAAAAACATCTTGCTGCAAAAACTGTGTTTTAATAAAAATTATCACTATATTTGGAAATAAATGTGCCCATATCTAAATTCCTTTACTACCATAAATAGCACCAAAGGAGAACAGCTTGAAAAGTAATGAGGAATTTATTATCTACTGCAAGATGAGAAAATTCTGAAAAATTATGGAAAATGTGTCTTGCATTTTTGCTTAGGAAATTCCCAACAGCATAATGCTGCCATCACCATGTTTCACAATGTACACAGTATGTTTAAGGCAGGAGTCTGCAACCTGCGCCTCCGGAGCCGCATGTGAGTCTTTGGACCCTTTACAATGGCTCTAGAGGCTTAAAGTTATATATAGAACTAAGAAATTTTCTATACTGACAAATACCAGTAAGAATAAAGAATATTTCAATAGAATTCGTACAACAAAGTGACATTAAGAGAACCAGAAATGTGGATATGAAGTGTTGCAGACCCCTGGTTTAAGGTATTTATTTATTTATTTATATATTTATTTATTTATTTATTTATTTATTATTTTGGAATGAGAAATTGCTCTAATTGGATAGAAAGTGGCTATGAACATTATTTTTGGAGTCTTATCAAGGACTCTCATTTTTATTTAGATCTGGACTTTAACTTGTTTAAAGGTTATTATAAAACAAGGGTTTACTTGAATATAAACCAAGCACCTGCAGCTTTAGTTTCGTGTTTAAGGTCATTCACTTGATAAAAGGTGAGTAACTGCCCTAATCTCTAGTTTTCTCATCTCAAAAATAAAAAATCACAGTGAGTCAGTGCTGCCAGTACATTTTGTGTACATTGTGTAGTCATTTGCAGTTTTAGTTTTTGTGTGGGTTCATTTTGCATCTAGGCCTCAAATGTTGGTTTTGCTCACAGGCTTATATACTTGGATATGTCTCTTACATTATTTCTTGCAAAATGTAAATAGTTTCACTGTAAGTGCAGCTACTGCCTTCTGCTGCATACACTGCAGATTCATATATAATTCCTGATGGTTGCAAGCTTGTCAATAATGCAAATAGCGTCAAGCACATTGATTTAGATATCTTTATTTTATGATTTCTTCCTGATCTAAGCTACTCTTTCTCTTCATATATTGTAGTTGATTTGTCAGGTGCCTTCTGGTGAGTAGCCCTGGCTTACTGCCACATAGATAAAAGTGCCAGCATGAAAATGGAGCCAACTTACAAAAGGTCGACATACCCCAGACAGGATCATGTAACTCCTAGTGAAACTCAGTGTCACTCAAGATGCTTGTGTATCACTAGCAGTGTTACTAGCCATTACAGCTTTGTGGGGATACTGAAAATGACTGCTGTTTTTACACTGGCATTAGGCGTAATCTATTGGCATTTCAAGTGCTTCAAAATTAACAAAGATGTCTTTATCATTATGTTGCATACTACTTATGTAGGTGTGATTCTACTGAACACAAACCACAGGGAAGATCAATGTTCTGCCAGCTCTTGTGAATTGTTAAGGCATTACAGAGTGTTCTAGTTTAACCAGAAGAAAGAGTGGAGGTCAGAGGAGATACGTCAGACTTCAAACTTGTCCCTCAAGCTACTGTTGAGTAAAACTTTTTAGCCTATGAATAAAAGTTGCCTGAAGTGGAGTTTTTGTTGTTGTTGTGTTTTGTTTGTTTTAGTTTTTTTTGGCTTTGGGAAAAACCTGGAGTTCCTAGAGGAAACAACACACAGGCAAAATATAGAAACTCTTGAAACAGCAGCCCTTTTATCATGAAATATTTGAACTTAAAGATTTGAAAAGACAGATTTGCCAAGAAAATAAGAATAAGAAATAATACAGTGGAATGCATGAAAAAGCTTGTGAATGCATTTTATTGAACGAAATTGTGTTGGGCCCCAAAACACTGCAAATGTACACACGTTGGACAAAAAAGGTTTTGCACAATATTTTCATTAACTAACAACTCAACTCTATTATACTCTATTATACTATGAATACCATCTATCTAGTGTTGCATTCAATGCATAATTTTATTTCAAGTTCAGAACTTAAATGCCTTAAGCAAACAACAAAAAACATTTTAATATTTGGTTTGCATTTGCTCCTGATCCAAACAAACTTTGTTTGGTTAGGGTTACAACATAGATTTACAAAAGATATAGGCAAAATGAAAATTCTAAATCACGCACACGTATCAATAGAATATTGCACTTGGTGTTATTTTATCTTAAATGTGGTCTCCCCAAAATGAATCCATGGGAAGACATGAAACCTAACCTATTCTGTAGTCTTATCACCTGTCCTTACCTGCTGTCTCTTCCTCTTAAAAATCCAACAAGATATTGAAAAAGTGTAGAGTGCGAAGAAGGATGGGAAATCAAAGAGGAAAACTGCAACAAAGAATCCCCCAATCAAGAGTGCACTGATTAGTAATTTGGTAATGTGACTGATAGTGTACAATACAGTCCACCATAAAAGGGCATTTGATTCTTTTAATTTTTCAGAGGAGCTCTGATATTTGTTGGAAAGGTGGGAAGATTGATCAAATCTCTCGGTAGTAGCAAATATGCAGTGTTCTATTTCAAAATCTTTCTCTGGATGGGGAACTGACCTGGCTTTAATAGTTGACCCGCTCTCCTGACCCTTTGAATAGCTAAGGGATTGGGTTCTTTCATATGTCGGCTCTTCACTATGGGCTTTTGGGGTCCGATATACAGTTGAATCCAAATCAGACTGTAGTTCAGAAGGCCTGTTGATGTCCTCTGTCATGGAAAGGGGCTTAGTTATGTCGATGGAGGAGTTTTCATTGTCTTCGGTGAACAAAGTTGGATCTAGGCATGGGCATAGATTTGCAGATGAATCTACTGAAAATTCTGTCAAGAGAAACATACTTGAATCTAAAGGGTCGCTCAAGTTTTTCTCATCAACTGGACAGTGATCTTGAGTTGTCTCTGTCAGCCGGCCTTTTGTGTCACCAACAGTACTTGGATGCCAAGTAGTAGGTTTTAACTTCTGAGCAAAAACCTCTTCCAAGATGCTACAAACCAAATTTTCTCCAAATCTTTCTATGGACAATGGCTCCAATTCTGACTGTGTCACTTCAAGTGCAGGACTATTTTCTACTGTAATGGGATCTTTTGTTCCCTCTCTCAGTTTGCTATGTTCAACATGTGGGGGGCTTGTAACTTCTGCTGATGATTCTTGTCCTTTCCTCACAATCTTATTCTCCCACCAAGGGCTCTCCGGATTACCCATCAACTCCCTCATTGCCTCTATTTTAAGCCTTTCACCACAGAGTTTCTCATCTTCCTTACTATGGTCTTGTTTTGCTCCTCTTGATGCTTCAGATCCATGTTCTGCTAAAGTGTCTTTCTTGGAATAATTCCTCTTTGCCATTAGTTCTTCTGGATTTAAGTCTCGACTTGAATTGGGTTTTTGACTCTGTAAATGTTTCTGGGGGTCTGTCAATCTTGGTTTGACCATCTCCAAGGGATCATATTGATCAGGATGACAAGGTATTTGTGTATTATCCTTATTTTGGCAAAATATTACTTTTGATGAATCAACAATGGGACTCAACTCTGCAAAAGGACCTGTTTCTTTTTGATCTTTTTGTTTTCCATCATATCTAATCTCCTGTTGCTCCATGTTAAATTCCTGGTCATCACTTTGTTTTATCTGTATGAGAGCAAAGTCTTCCCTATTTTTAACAATTAGCTCTTCATTCACTTTGACAGACACTGACTGTATATTATGTTCTTTCATAAGCAAAGAGGCTGACCTATCATCATGTTTACACTGTACTTCATCCAATATATTAGTTAACTTACTACCTTCATTAGTTACATCCTCTATTTCTTTGCTTTCTGTCATAGTAGCTCCTACCTCTGTTTTTATTACCCCTATGCTATAGTTACTGGATGAACCGTCTTTGTTTTTGTCCACTAAAATATTTATTTCTTTCTCTGTATTTTCCACATCCATTTGCTGTAAGCCAAATCCATCTGCATGTCTTTTGGTTGTCTCTGTCTCATTCTCATTAATCTTCCCATTTGGGCTTTGCCTGAATTCCTCATGCTGGATTTTATCTGCATTCCTTAGGGGATTATTAAATTCTTTACATTCACCTGGCCAAAATATTTCCTTTTTTGTTGGCACTTCCTTTGCCGTATAGTTCATCATGATCTCCTCCTCCTCCTTTCCTTTCCTGGATGCAGCGAAGACATAGCTGTCCTTGTCCCTTGTCTCCTTACTGATTGTCTCCCTAAATGCCACAATGTCAGCTATCTCATTGTGTGCAGTGCCTGTAACCTCTCGCTCCCTGCTTGAAGAAACCCCCCCATCCTGTTTTGCATCTGGTGAGATTGTATCAACATGGCTGGCATTCGGATTCTCTGGCATTACTGTCATATCTGTTGTCTCTGACTCCCCTGAGCTTGTTACTGAGTCAGGTGTGTGCAATGCAAAGGGCTCCGCTTCTCCTCTTCCCACTGTTTCTATTATCGCTTTGCCTTCTTGCTCCCAGTCCTTACTTTTGTGACACTCCGTTGGATTGTCAGTGTTGTCCATAGACAGAGCAGTTGCCCCCTTGAGGTTGAATTCCTTTGGAGTGTCTGTTACGGAGTTTGTCTCTGACCTTTGGGATGCATCTTGTGTCGCTTGGTTGTCATCCTCTGGCCTGCTGACACATGCCTGTTCCGCCTTATTATCTTTAGCCTTCGAGTCATTGGCATCCAACAATGTTTCGCAACTGTCTGGCATTAACTGACACAAAGCTAGGCTCTGTAAGGTTATGGGTGTCCCTCTCACCTCCAGAAATTCTTGATTTTCTTCAGAATCTTGGATTAGCAACTCCAAACTATTTGAAGGGAGCACTGGTGCCGTTGTCTGGAGCCACTCTGACTCTGGTACATCAGAGTAATGTTTGCAGCTAGATCTATTTAGAAATACCTGCCATACATCACTCACAGATGTTTCCTTAGTGTTACTATCATGAGTAGTCTTGGAAAAGCTCTCCCACATATCATTAACCGTTGGTGTATTTTCTACTGACTCTTTTGACAAAATGATTTTAGCTCTAGCAGCCAAGATGTGATCGACATCGGCAGTGCCCGGCTGTTCAGGTGTATGACTGTTCCAGTCCAAGGAGAGCAAGGGAATCTGATGGTAGGTAAGTACCCGTGGACTCTCACTTGATTGCACCTTTTGGGATTTATAGACATAGCTGGGGGAGTCACCCAGCACAGCTGACACATGCTGAGAAACCTTTTGGCCACAGGCTGAGTCATGTGGAAATGCCTTTGATTGCTGCTGCTCTTTCTGGCAAAGGTAATCTTGCACACGTGCCAAACGGATTGCTCTGCGTCGGCTTTTCGCGCTTTCCACCTGTCAAGAAAGCGAAAAGTCAAAAGTCAGCTTTGGTGTTCACTTAAACTAAAACCCAGATACCACCTGGACTATTTGTCTCTAAAGGTCATCAACTAAATTGAATCCCAGCACTGGCATTCATAGAATACTTTTTGTAACATTAATGTGGTGATGCAACGCCATGTAACACTGCTGAAACCTCTTTGAATTACCTTGTGTTGTTTTACATCATCAGTTATCCAGCATATATACAAGCAGGTTGCTGTTATTATTAGTCATAGTTTCTAAAGTGTTAGGTTACCTGAGTTTCTAATGACAATGTGGCTATGATCATATTCAGATAAGTTTCTCTGAATATGTTACTTTTACACTCATACAGGCTCAAATGTTTGAGTATTTAAATTTTAATTCAGTTTTATGGCAAAACCTTGTTTTCTCTTAAAAATAAAGTGTTTAGATGATGTTACATGCCTCTGAAAAAGGCTTAATTCCTCTTTAAATCTCACCCATGGTTTTTGGTCCTTATGAGAAAGTGAAGTTCTCTCCCCACAAGTCTTTTGTACTTTATTGATCAATTCAAAATCTGCAAAAGAATTACAAAAGTGCCAAAAATGTCTCAAATACACCGTTACACACATATATTGTATAATGTATGTACATCCTTGTATAAATGACAAGCTGCCTTGTACAAACCTGCAGCAGCCATACTGGTGTGTGTGCTCTCTCTGTTTTTCTCCTCAATTTCTTCGTTCCTGCTGGTCAAAGAAGTATTTGCTTATTGACTCACAAATACTGTATGCATTCACTTCATCAAATCAATTCTGCTGCATGTTGCACTATATAAAGTTCCTCAAAAAACTGTTTATACTCCAACATTTTTTCACAGTAAATCCAAAGCATTATAATATTATAGTATTTTGTACCGCAGGGGATTATATGGTGAAATAAAAAAGTTTTTTTTTAAATTATTTTATTGTGGAACATCCTATCAATTCTAACTTCAATTTTTTCTAGATCTATCTGTATAAGCTTTGCTTGTTTGGGACCCTGAAATGATGCGTATACTCTTTGCAATCAGTTCAGTTCTGTTAGGATTTTCTGTTATCATTATTTTATTATTTTACCATTTAACTTTTGCAAGCCTTAGTGTCCCTTCTGAAGAAAATATTTTTTTTTCACCATTATACTGTAACAAAACTGAGTTTGAACTTTATATAGCATGCTAATGACTTTCATGTTTCCTTTCTTCAATAAGGGCCAAATGTGAGAAGTGCAAAAAAAAAGGTGTCTTGTCAATAGTTTCCCCCATGTGAGTTCTTGGCTGTGGTTTTGCCCAATACTGACATAGCCTGGTCTTTTAATTCAGATGGATGAACCATCATCTTGTGGGTTTGCTCTTTTGATGGACTGAACAGTGCTTCATGAGATGTTCAGAATAATATAACCACAAGCTGTGTGAAACTTCACCACAATGCATAGGTAATTTTCTACCTACTCGGGTGAATCATTATTGCAACTCCTTTCATTTGATTCTTTAAAGTATGCTAAGTGCATATGCACTGCACATTCCCAAGGTTCTTTTGTTTTGTTTTTTGTAAAATAAAACTTAGAAATCTGTATGATTACCTTCTATGACTTGTGTTCCTTTGCTGGTCAATCAAACAAAATGTAAGTAAAATATCTTGCCTATTTTGGTAGTAATGCAACAAAATGTAAAGGAGAAAAAGAAACACTAGATGAATATTAAAATAAGGGCTGTCACAGTTATCATTTAGAGAGTTAAACAAAAATGTTTGTGCATGTAGTGTCCAAAAGGAAAGGCTAGACTTGGACGTCATGGAAACCATGCACTGACATTTGACCATAAAAGGGAAAAATGTGTCATGTGGGCTACATACCTCTCACTCAGTACTTGCATAACAACTTAGTGTAAACAGATAATGGGCCCTTCACAGGCTTTTTTTTTTATTGTTTTAAGCTCCATTTATTAGTGGAGCAGCACAGAGTAGGTAGAAACCCCTCACTGTCTCAGATTACTGCCTTGGGCCTTCACTTGCCTCTGCCTGTGTTTTAGCAAACCATCAGAAGGTTATAGACTTATCTCACCTGTTGGCCTTCAGGCAGCTTCTTTTGCTCTTGTAACTGCTGCTCTCCTCTTCTGTTGGAGTCATATGGTCCTTTATTGGTGTCTTTTGGTGGCAGAACATCACATAGTTCATCCCTTTGTTATTTGCCCAGAAAGTGCCCACTGGAGTTTCATATCGGAGGCAGAACTCCACTCTAGTTCCCTCTTTTTCAAACGGAGGAACCACAGTGTACCTGAATGTGAACCGGTCTGTTTGCCTATCGCTAGAGCCTGGTATGTACTCTGCCAGCAGATCAAAGTAGCTGCTCCAGCGATCCAGAGTCACCCGAGCATAGACGCTCTTATTGTAGCAGAGGTTGACCACACGGATGATGCCCCGGAGAGTTGTGGTTCCCGGGAGAAGCTCAATGCTTTCCAGCTCCACCATCTGCTCGCACAGCTTCTGATCCAACTCTTCTGTGGATGAGGGGACTGTAAACAAGCAAGACAAATAGATTTCCTCTGGTGATTGGACCACCTTCCTCCCATCGGACCAGCTAGCCTCGGATTCTGTCACCTCAGCGTTGTCAAACTCCTTAACCGAAACCAGGTCAAGGCCAAACGCATCTGCGAATGACACTTTCCTTCGAATAACAGGCGGTGGCTCAGGTTCTGAATCCTCATCAGTGTCGTCCTCTGATCTAGATGCCACAGGAGACGAGGGCTCAATTTCTCCCTCATTCAGTTCCCCATTTTTTTCATATTCCTCCTCTTCATGCATCCCTCTCTCACCTTCATGCGGTTGGACAATCAGAGCCTCCATCGTGTGAGGTGTTCAGAGGAGGCAGCTACTCAACTGTCCTGCTGTATGCCTGGATTGTGGGGTGCCACAGACCCGAATGTCCTCTAGCCTGGCTGCAGCAATGCTGAGTGGGGGAGAGCAGGAAGAGGACGTGACTTGACAGACGGAGTTCAGTTACAGCTGAGCGCTGAGAGACTGAGCCAGGCCTAATAATAGGACACAGCTAAACTGGGCTGAGCGTTTATCCTTTCAGTTATTCTCCACAAATATGCTTCCTTCGTATGGCGGAAAAGACAATAATAACCAATCCCAGCTTTACTATGAATGTAGTTCCTTTTTTTTCTTTCAGTCATGTATTTTGAAAGACTTTCTCTACATATTATGAAGATTATAGATAGAGACAAAAAAAAAAAATGTCTTCCAAAGTTCAAGTTGTGTACAATTGAGATGGCGCAGCTCCAGCAACTGGCTCTGCATGACTAAGGTGTCCACTTGCAGCAGAGGATCACTCTCCCCTCTGCTGGGGAGCTGACGCTGAACACTGACCCCAGAGGATTAATTTTCACCAATACAAGTTTTGTTACTCTGCTTTGGAAGTTTCATGTATTAGCAGGGCCCTTGCAAAATAATTGACATATTACTAACCCAGAGCTGTGGGTGCTATATCGACATTTTACAGCCGGATGATATGGCTGTTGATCATTGTAATGTAACAAAAATGATTCCCAGATTTATTTTTGTTTGTAATTGGGAAAAAAAAGTTTAAAGCAGTGTCTCCTGCATTTGTTTACAGTCCCTTTTACTCTGATTCTCCTGCTTTGATGCAGTAAAACCGACTCACTATTATTTTTCAAGGCATTGTGAAAAAATTATGTGAAGTAAAATTCAATATTAATTTTTTACTGTAGACGATAAAGGACAAAGCAAATACACATATTATGGTGCTCTGGTCAGTTCAGTCTAAAACATAGGTTTCTGGCCTCTAGCCAAAATGTATTTGTTGCAAAGACAAACTATGTACATACCACTAAACTTGTGAAACCTTGTGGTGGCTGCATCATGCTTTAGTAATGCTCATCAATGTTGATAGGAGAATGAATGTAGCTATATTGAGGACAATTCTGCAGGAACAGCTGCTGGCGAGAGCAGAAAAACCTGAGGATCCAGCTGAGGTTCACTGTCATTGCAGCTTGGACTACAAGGAAACAGCTAGACACAGAAGTCCAATGGAGTGTGTTACAGCAAAAAAAAAAAAAAGAAAAAAAAATGCTTTTCAGATGTTTTGTATGTAATGTTAGTAAGTTGTAACTATTTTTTTTTTTCAAGAAAAAAGATATATATGACATGATTCTTTATTAACAATCCTAGTAGAGAAACTGAAAACTTGCACCTGCTACTTAAGTAGTGGATTAAAATAGAATGACGTCACACCTTTTAAGAGGTTTTTTTTTTTTTTTTTTACTTTCACTACATGATTGTGTAATACTTCACATAGCATTCTAATGAAATAAATGTAAGTTTGTGGTTATGAAGTTTTAATAATATGAAAGTGTTCAAACGATATATTGGACTGTAGCTTTCTACAAATATGCAAAATATACACCTGAGAAGGTGACCTAGATGTATTTCATCATAAACAGAAAAACTTAAAACTGTTCTTCTGTGCTGGACTCTCTTTTCCAAGATTTGATGCTTAAGAGATTTAAAGATCTAAACTAAGATATGAAACTATATCCCTGTTGTGTGAAAAACATTTTCAACTATTCAGTCCAGTTAAATAAAGGAGATTGATGGATTTTACTCAGTTGGCACTTTATTTACTTTGCAAAGTAAAGGAGAAAAAGACATTCACATTCACAGCATGATGGTCTGCCCAGTTCCAACTTAGACAAAGTTGTCCCCTTGCTCTTAACGCATATCAAAACAATCACAGACACTTTGGTTAAACAGTTACCTTGAGAAAGTATGTAGTTTTGTTATTGAAAAAGGTATGGCTTGTCTATTACCACCTCCGACTCAGACATTTGGTGGCCTTGTAAGTGAAACAAATTGAGTTAAAAAAAACATTTCTAGAGAGTAAATAGCATACATCAATATACTGACAAGGAAAGAACAGAAATTAAATTTTCCGACAACAATCCCATAAGAAGCCATTGTTGTCAATAGACTTTAGAGCTTGCATTATTACCTCTTAGAGGTAAGTGAGTGGAAATTTGTACCTAAAGCACTCATTATTACAAGATTCTGAAACCAAAGATCTCTTCTTTTAATTGCATTTTTGTCGTCTCATACAAATGCAGTGTTGCAAACCCACATTTTTTTCACAATAAAATGTGATTTTTGTACAAATAGAATAAACACTAGAACGATCTGTTCTTATATTGTGGACAGCAAATGCTTGTATGTTCAGCACATCAGTAGATGGCACTATTTGATCAAAAATAGTTAATACATTAGGGCAGAATATATAAATTAGTTTAATTTTCTGTCTAGCCAGAATAAGTTTCAAGAGTATAGTTAGTGTCACATTTTTTTCTTTTATTATTATTTTTGACGGCGTTAGATATATATATATATACACTACATGGACGATAAACTTCAATGAACTTTATATATATATATATATATATATATATATATATTTTATATATTTATATAAAGTTCATTGAAGTTCATCGTCCATGTTAGTGTAGGTACAATATTGAGAAATAACCGCTAGGTGGCAGCATGCTACCACTACAACCCCTACGCTCATTCCTCCCTCATTGGATGCAAAACTTATTTTTTTGAGCGGAAACGTTTGGTGAAATAAAGAAAAAAACTGAAAAGGTAAATGTAGAAGTATATATTTGTTAAATAAATTAAATATGTATAATGTGCATAAAAAAATAAATGAATGATCGACGTTTAATCGAATACAATAATTCGAAAATTGTTGTTTACAAGACAAAAAGATGACATTTAAATATGCTGCAAGACTGATGATAAATACATGAAGATCAGCTAAATTATTTTAATAGTAAAAGAAAATATATATAGTTTGTTAAATGTGGTATAAAGATATTTATTAGACTGTATATCACATGTCAATGATTCGTAAATCACTTAAAAAAATGAAATGTAACATTTTCAAAATGTGGATAAGACCAAATGTGACACACTATATCCTTTTATTTATTTATTATTTTCACATAAAAGAAACTCATCCCCAAATTGCTTAATCTGATAGCCTAGGTTTTTCCCCATAAATGTATTCGTGGTGAAGAATTGAGCATCAGGTGGAAAAAAAAGAAAGAAAAGAAAATCATATAGAAAAGAAAAAAACTATTTAAAAAATATAAATATCCGACTATGTTGATCCGGTCAAAGATTAACAGGAGAAAAATACACAATAAATCGATTTACGTATCAAAAGAAGCATCTTGAACTGCTTACATCCTTTGATATATTTTGATTAAAAATAAGCTACGTTAATTTTTTTGTACCTGTATTAGTATTAGTTAGTAAAACAGTGTTGCTGTCTTTTATTAATGATATTGTTCTTTATATTATATATATTTAAGCCTATAAATAATCTTTTGCTACTAAATGCAATGTGCAGAAAAAAAACAGTTTTTCCTCTTGTTAGAAATGTTCTAATATATATCAACAAAAAAAGTACATATTTGGAATTCCGTAATTCCTTTAATACATTCATATTTACCTAATTGATTCAGATTGATATAAAAAAAAAATAAAAAAAAAAATAAATTATGCATCGCGCTGAGAGCTTCTAAAGTTAAAATATTTCAATATTTCGTAAATACATATTGATTTATTTTATTTTTTTCAGATTTCCTAATAACGTCAAATTTCAGCACGTGGAGAGTGTTTGTTCTCCCTGTTTGAAGTTTACCGACTCGGTCGCGTGCGGATAGTTGCACAGGAAGTGTTACACGTCACGCGCTCGTCGATAAAGCGACAAAAAAAAAGTTTATAATAATTAGTTTTATTTACACGGTAGGTATCCTGACGTCACATGGGGGGGGGGGGGGGGGGGGGTAGCAGAAGCTTACCCCCCCCAAATAATAACACACTCCTCTGTGGTACAAGCAAGTGCCTTCCTTCCCCCGCGGGGGGGTTTCTAGTCCCAAATATACGCGCGTGCTTGCTTGGGATACAGCTTGTGTGTTTGAATCGTAACGAGGGGGGTTTAAAAAAGAAAAAAAAAGAAAACAAGGCGCTTCTTTCTCGCATTGCGCGTCATTCAAACAGGACTCAGTGTACTGCTTTTTTTCCTCTCTGTTGCATTAGTAATAACAGCAGCGTTGACGAGAGACAGCAGGAGGAGAGGAGGGTGTGTGTCTCCCGACAGCATTGCCCAGCAGAGGAATACTGAGCTTTTTTTTCTTTTCTTTTTTTTAATGCTTAGTTATTTACACCAGCGCTTCTTGTCTTGTTGTTTGCTTTCTACCCTCTCGGACGATCACGTGCGAACATCGCCGCGAGTCTAGAAAAGGAGGAAGACGACTTCTCACCTGGTGCGTCTCTTTGACTTTTAACGACAGGGAAATAATCCTGCCTTATTTTTGATTGTGTGTGGTAAGTTTGGTTTGTTTGTTTGTTTGTTTTTTTCCCCAAACAAATCTTATTCTTTGAACTTTTATTGTCAGAAAAGGTGGATGGCCGTGGTATTAAAAGTTTGCCTGGTGTTTTTAAATACCTAACTAAAGACAACGCGTTTGTTTACAAGTTGCGCGTTCTTTTCAGATAAGCGCTTTAAACTTTACTATGGTTATTAGCGCTCAAACTTTGAAAAAAACGTGCATTTTAACTCCTGCAAATTATTTAATTATAGGTATCATAGCCTAAATTGCAATAACCAGAATGTATTTAATGCAGAAGTTTATTATCTTACTACTTTTTTAAAGATTTATTTAGTTATTTTCTTTTTATTTCAATTTAATTTTCGCGTTCACTTAGGCCTATTATTAAAAAATAATAATATATATATATATATATATATATATATATATATATATATATATATATATATATATATATATATAATTCTGAGGACATATTTGGAATCAGCCCTTTTTAGCAATGTTGCTTGTTTAAACCCATTTTTGGTCTGCATTACCAACACAATTGTCTTTTTTCTTACTGATATTTAAGAACCAAATTCTTCTAATGTCTGTTAAATTGCAGCAAAAAGCAAACCCTTTAATTTGGCACTAATTTGTTATGATTTAGAATTAATCTAACATAGATGTCTCTAACCTCGAAGCGATAATATTACTATCAGGTTAAAAAATACACATTGACCTAAGCTCAAAAAAAAAAAAGCATTTTTTGTTTTTTCTTTTGACCGTTTTCTGATTTTGGACAAATGATTGGCATTTGCTTTGTTTTAATTATGACAGAAATATTAAGCATGAGCATGTTAAGAAGTTTATTTTACTTAACTACCTCTTTCTAGCACAACTGATCGTTGTTGCATCGATGTTCAGAGCTGTACATGCCTTCCTCCATTTAATTGCCATCATCATTGCTTTAAAAGCGCACACATGCACAAAGATTTTCTAAGATTTATATTTTAGATAGGTCCGGCGAATACCTTATCAGCAGATATTATCAGCAGTGTGATCACCTTACCGTTGTTGCATGCTCCATTTTTCTATATTCCACTCCAAGTCAAAAAGAGATAATTAAGTCCTATCATAAAGATCCTACAATTACAGCTTAATTCTACATTCCTTCTCACACTCTAAGGGTCTTGCCATCTCTCATTTAAATACAGGGAGAATTCTACATAGTAAGAAGAACTCTTTAGGCCTGTCCTCTTATCCACTTTCACCCCTTGGATTTAGCTGCAGCCAGCCTTCTTGATCAGGCTGCAGGGTGCACAGGTGTTCCCCTTCCCCAGTTATGCAGGTGTGGGCCAAGTCCCCCCCCCCCCCCCCCCCATTCACTCAGCAGCTCCCACTCTTCAAAGGCTAAGGCGGCAGTAAATGCCCCTCATGAAATATGCCTGCGACAGTGCACAATCGCCCCTTTATTCAAACGCTCCCTTTTATGAATTCTTAAGACATAATTAGAGCTGTTCCTGCTCTCCTGTTTACTTGTTGTTGGGGTTGATGTCTGCGGCAGTAAGTGAGGTCACTGAAAAGCATTATCCCCCCCTTCCCAGGTAATAGGAGAAATGAAGAGTGACCAATGTTGGGAGCCAGCACACTTATTACCCTGGCTCTCCCCTCTCTCCGCGTCCCATTTTTTGATTGCTGCATTCATCATCGGGTGGTCGTGCTCTACATTATGGTAATAGGAAAATGAATGTCCTCCGCAGGATTAATGTGTATACCCTGTCATATGTTTCAATCATTTATCAAAATTAAGATTCGGCTGCTTTCAGCTCGATGAACGCTGGCTGTTTGTGGGATTGCGTCTTAAATATGGAAATGATTGCTTCTAGCTGCGGCGAAGCAGAGGGAGCTTTTTATTTGTCCCTCAATTAAAAACTTTGCATGCCGTTTCTGGTGAATGCAGGAAACCTTTTAAGTTGACACTGGCTAAATTTGTGTATAAGTTTAGATCAACGCTGGAAAGTAGATTATAAACTATTTTGGACTATGTCTTTGTTTTTCTGAATTGCCCCATCTCCCACCCCTTCCAACCCTTTCTGTAATTACACAGCTTGCTCGCTAACCCCCTTGAGGTGTTGTTACATTTCAGGGGAAGTGGTTAATACTATTAAGAGAGTGGTACACCAGCATCACTTTCACTAAACACATCCCAGAGCCTAAATCTACTAAAACCACTCATGGATGGCTAACTTTGCTCTGTTACAGAAATCGAAGGCTTTTAAATAGCACCTGTTCAGGTTTTTTTTTATATCTATTAACCTCATAAAAATGTTACCATGACAACCTCTATGCAAGTTAAAGCAACCTGAAGTGATCAAACCCTTTTTTTTTCTTTTCCTCCCTTGCACTTTGATTCCCTCCGCTCTGTAAAAAGACAAAAAATAAACAAATAAAAAAAACCCCCAAAGAGATGGAATCTGTTTTGACATTTTTGGCCTTTAATGGGACTTTTGTGCCGCAGAAAAACATTTGTTTAGTGGGATCATACACTGCAAACAGTCAGCCTCAGAAAGATTGACTTCTCAAGATAAAAGGGTGCATTACACGCTTAACAGGTCACCCCCTTTTTACACTGTAATTATCCACATCACAGTAATGATGTTTTGTGTGCCCCAGTTACTAAAAGTCTGGAGAGAGATCAGACTTTTTTAGTTACGCTCTGGGTCACTTCTCAAAGCCCGGCTAGACTGACTCTGAGCCGACGAGAACCAATGTGACTCCTTGGCTGGAGAAAGCTGTACAGGGTGGGGTCAAGACATGTGGATTATAGGGGAGATTGCTAGGAACTTACTTGCAGTAATCTAGTGTAGAATTTCCTTTGTTTTCATTTGTGTCAGATGTCATGTTTGGTTTGGTTTATATATATATATATATATATATATATATATATATATATATATATATATATATATATATATATATATATATTTTATTTTTTATTTTTTCTAAGTGGTCCTCCCAATTGTCAATGATTCTGGTGATATGTTTACGTAAGGCCGTCCTACGTGCTCGTCCCCGTTATCACTAACCGGTGGTGAGTCTGACATAGTGGAAAAATTGCATATCTTCTTTTTCTCATACAAGTAAACTTGTATGAGCGAGGCAAACATCAACTTTTAAACTGGCACTTGCACTCACTCGTGCATGGACGTGCACGTTTTTAATAGGCGTTCCCTCTCGGGAGCGGTTACAGGGTTGTGCATGTGCAGTTTTTTGTGGAGAGGTCTTTTCAAGAATTTATAAAAATATATATATATATCTATTGATACATATATATACACACATTTTCCCATCTCCATCATGAAAAAATGTTAGAAAAGCATACACTAAACACACCTGCTGAAAATCAAAGAAACGTCCAGCTTGTTTTTTTTAGACTGCTTCAGCACAAGCTGCACTTTATGCAGAAACTACATGCCTCATTCCCTGTACATGACTTATTGTTTTTACATTTTGAAACTCCTTATCTTTTCTGGTCATGTCCCAAACATTCTGATGCTCCTTCATATTTAAACAAACTCTACTGTCTCCACTCAAATAATGTATTTTGCTTGTTCTTTCTAAAGTTGCATGCTTGCAGGTCAAAACTGTGTTTGGGGCATTAAAGCTTGTAAAAAACATACACGGACACACACACAATAAAAAAAACAAAAACACACACTAAACAACTTGTTTTCGGGGTCTGCCCCTGTATAAAAGGGACAGAGGGTCACTTGTGGTAAGAGGCAAGGTCGCTGTTGCTCAGACCATTCAACCATCAACCTTGTCACTTGTAAACAGTCACACATCATGTGAGGCATCGCTGGGGCCAAGAGCATTAGCTGTACCTCAGCTCTTTGTTTGAATGCATCAACTGTTGTCAAGACATCTTTGAAATAAAATATCTTACAGTAAGTAAAAGATGAGTAAGAGATGAAATTTACCTTGACCAAAATGAAATGTAGAGCTAGAGAAAAAAATTAACTTAGATTTATTTATTTTTTTTCGAATGGCGCCAGCTTATCTAAAAATGCATGAAAATCATAACATTTTTCACTAATGCACTGTTAAGATAAAACAAAAGAGTTATACAGTAAAGATAGACGAGAATAAGATGTTTATTTTTAACGTGTTGTGGGTAGAAAGGAAAACATTGGGGGTGGGTAATGACAATAACTGTTTTTGACAGGCACATTAGGCTGCAGAAAGAGCATCCAGCTCCAGGCTGGGGGCATATGGTGCTGCCTTCTGCTGGCATAGCTCTAGACCAAGTTACAACACTCGCACAGGGTCACGACTGTCTCGGGTTTGGTCCTTCTGTTTCACCCATCTAAACAAAAACAGGAGGCACAATGAAAAAGAGGGAGTTTGCTCGTGGGGGCAGTTGTGTAGAGGACCATGGTCAGGCAAAGGTTGTTGTACACTAGATTCATGAAGGCTCCAAGTCATGCCCCATTTGTGTCAGGACTTAATGTGGTCAAAATGTAGAGGAGAGACATTTGACATTTGTACAAATGCATCTTTTCAACTCTGGACTTATCGCTGCCGCACTCGCATGTATCGTCTCTCATCATCTGAATGCCGCACATCTTGCAGCCCTTAATCTTATTCTAAACAATGGCTGTAGTTTCCACCACTTTGGTTTCTTCCTTGTAATGTGGATCGGATAGACTTGGATAATGTGTAGAATGACGCAGGGCTTTGGTCTGAAGGCAGCAGATCGGTGGGTGGGTAATTACAGCCTTCTGTGCGTCTTCCTGGGTTTTCCTTGAATCACAATCATAGGCCATGAAGTTCAGCTTCCAGTGCAACTCTGAGGATGAAATGAAGTAGTCAAAACATATGGAGCAAGCAAAACAATGGTTTATTTTTATGATATTTGATGAGTGGGTTTTAATTTAGATTGTCACTTCTGGGAAACAGGAGGCCAGATGGTGCAGACTTGAGTGCCCATCAGAGCCTAAATACCTCTAGGCAGCTGTTGGTCATAAACTTTTTTTTTTCCTAATATTTTTTTTTTATGTTCTTGCTGTCTTTAACACAACTTGGGTCAAGAGGAATCAAACCTGTTACAACACCTGTTTCTGCATATGCAAATCTGTTGTTTTGTCATTTCATTAGGCAATGCTAAAAGACAAGGGTCCCTTGTGGTTGCAAATGCGACTGGCACTGAGCCCAGCTGGCATGCCACACAGCAGCAAAGATGCTTGAGGCAGGGTTAGGGGAGCAGGGAGTAGTTGGATCTCAGCCACCAGGTACCTTCACATCGCCAGTTCGATTCGGATTGGTTTTAAAAAAGGAGCAAAACATGCTTAGCAGCAGAGCTTAAACGTTAATCCTTCTAAGAATGTGTCTTTATCTGCTCTAAAACTAGAGGATATACATCATCACTGTGCCTTTCATGTTCTATACTGAAACTGCTGATTGTTAGGAAAATCTATTATGGTCGTGTTGCTGTTAGGATAAACAACAGGTGTTGCACAATGCTTGCACACTGTTGCACTTTTATCCACAACTTTCTTTCCGCCGTCATCGTAGGTCACTCTAAATGCAAAGTGGTCCCATACAGCAGACCTATAAAGTGCTGCTGGCGCGTCTTCCAACTCCTGTTCTTTCCCACTCGCCATATCCACACAATTCTCCACAACAACAGTTTTTTCTCTGCTACACCCGGCTACGTTGCTTCGCTTCTTACTTCTTGTTTACTACTGGTGGTTGGCTTTGGTCGCAGTACCGCCACCTTCTGCTCTGGAGTGTAAACGCTTAGCCTATGAGAAAAAAGCGCGAATCGAACCGAGACAGTCGAACCGAACGGTTCGGACGGTTTTAATAAACCGTTCCATCCCTAATATTTATTATTATTATTAACAAACACACTCTATATAAAGTTATATAAAGACTCTTTATTTAATTTAGCACCCTAAATACGGTAATCCCAAAAATATTTTATATTTTATATTTTTTATATTGCACTAATTTTTCTGATTATTTAGCCTCTACTTCACATTTGTGTACTACTTTTTTTTTATCAATCACATAATAACTAATTAAAATATAATGAATTTAGTTGCCGCATGTCGAACAGTAAAAGGGGTGTGAATAGTTTTCGTACAGTTAAGGAGGTAGGACTGGTAGACGTGTGCCTGCCACGCGCCTTCTCCGTCACTCCCCACTCTCTCCTCCTCTCTCTCCTCCCATCCGCATCCCTTCATCATCTGGCGCCCTCCCGCAGCGCTCGCCTCTTAACCACATGTGCCAGCGCCAGGCCCGCTCATGCTCTGGGGCTAATTGTTCACTGATAAACTGGGGGCTCGTCAGTGGGGGTCTTCCCCTTCATCCAAGCGCAGGGATAATAAGCAGGTCGGTGGTGGTGGCAGCAGCGGTGGCAGTGGGGTTACAAATCATGATCCCTCCATGCAGTTTATTTTTCTCCGTTTAAGTCTGGAGATTGTCACTTGTAATCCGGGCTGTGTGCTGAATGCAACAAATACACCATGAAATTAAAGGTTTTTGCGCAAGCATAAAGCAAGAGCTCCGTGGAGATGGCCAAAGCTCTCTGATCATAGAGGGTGTTTCTTTTTCTCTTCTTCTTACTTTGATCATGATTAATTGACCAATGGGAACATATAGTTTTTACCACTATTTGAAATTCTTTCAATTCATATATATATATTCATATAATCTCTGCTCTGTCCAGGTTAGTGTTTCCCAGATTTTAGGAAGAATCCCCCTTCGGCCCACCTTTTCCATTTTGAATTGCTCTAATCTTGCTCTGCTAATGTGTTTCTTGAAGTGTCTCCCTCAGCTGCCACTTAAAAGTTTGATGAACGGATGGAAAAAAAAAAACCTATAACTAGCCTCAGCAGTGTGTTTAATCTCATCTGATAACTCAGGCCTTCCTCTTTCTCCTGCCTTTCTCCACCTCAGCTTGGCAGTTCTGGCTCAGGTCTGCTTCTCTCTCACCACACAGATGGTATTAAAGCCACGGCCCTGCAAGCCCCCTCTGATACGGGAGAGTTCATTAGAGATGTGCCTTTGATGGGCAGCCTTTTCATGTGACTACCGGTTTTTCAAATACCTTGATGTAGAAGCTTAAGAAGGCATTGTGCAGTAAGCCCTCCTTTTGATGCGACTTATTTAGATCTGCATAGTAAATCAGGGGGGGAGTAAATAACCAGCCAGCAGATGGAAGCAAGGAGATAAGGCGGCGGCGAACAATCGCATTTGTATTTTGTTATGATGTTGACAGCAGCTAAAATTCACTAATCTAGAGCCACTGATCTGCATTTCAAAGAAATCTCATTTAGCAGCAGGGAGGATAAAGTTCCACTCATTGTGTCTATTTTATTGCATTCTTCGCTAATTTATCTGCCCACAGATTTAACGCGCGGGGCTCGGCGGTGGGAGCCAGCGTCCGTGCGTTGCATAGGGAGGGTCTTAAATACTGTGAAAGCGGTTACGTCTAGACTGTGAGCTGAGGGTAATTACACGTCTGACCATGAATAGAATGAGTTTGAAGACTCATCTTTCTTCGGGCAGGCCTGAATCGCTCGACTAATGCTGATAAGGAACATTTGGTCCCCACAGAAATATTGCCAGTGATTTCCCATAACACCCTACCAAGGATGGTATTTACTTTTAAGATAAAGTTATTGTGTACAGTAATCTGACTTGTTAGCATAATGTCCTCTTTTATGGCAGGACCCTCCTTTTTTTCTGCAGTGTGGAGGTATTTGGAGCCCAAGCCTTAAATAGTTTATCTTGACTTAGTGAGCGGCTGCTTTATGTAAATATTAGCCTATAGCATTATTAGGCCTTCATGAATACTTGAATGCATTTGCCATATTTATAAGTTGATAGAATTTACCAATGGTTTTACATTTGGCTAAGAAACTCGTATGATATTTGAAAATCTCCAAGAAGAGGTTATACAGACTAACAGAATGCCAAATCATTTTCTTGTGAATAAAATATGATCCGTTTACAGCCCAAAGGTGTCTGTATGCAAATAATTTAGGAAAGAGGGGTTCAATTTTTGTACCTGAAGGACGTCACAATCTGCTGGTTTATCATTACAAATAAAGCGTACAGTTCAAGCCTTAATAATTGTGTTTATTTACAAAGCTTCAGTTTACAGTCCATGTTGTTAAACGATAACTTTACAAGACTAGCAGGTTCAATTGAACTATACGTTCAAGTCTGTCCTTTGTAACCCAACCATAGAGACTGCTTCAATAATGTATGTTCCCATTTAGTTTATTACGCCAAATGATGATCTTGATCAAGCATGTGGCAATGGTAAAAAGTACCAATTCCTTTAGAACAGGAGGAGCAGAACTTTGGTGGATGAGCCATCCACCAAAGTTGATACTAGGTTGAAGAAACAGGCAAGACGCAGACAAAAAAGCACTAGTAGACATATCAATAGGTAAGAAAAATAAATAACCAGTATATGTCTGTCTGTATTTTAATAAAAAAAACCTGTAGAATATAGAACCGGCTTTTAGCTAGCAATGCATACGGCCGTACATTGTACGGTCTTTACTAAAAAAATGACAAGTTCTACGCCCTGTTTTTCCACTCGAAACTTCACGCTAATGTTTAATAATTGCACAAGCAGCAATTGCTGTCTGAAAAAATGTAACTTTTGCTGCTCCACGCGACACGTCAACCAATCAGCGAAGCTGATTTGTGAGCTTGCAGGGAGACGACATGACCACTGATGCAGAGCGCTATGATCACTCCACAAAAGCTGTTTTTATTATTCTGGTGTCTGCACTTTGTGCCACGTATATGAAAAATGCTAACATTTACTTCCACCCGCCACGAAGAGTAGGGGAAACCCCCTAGAGGCGACCAGGCCTGAGGCAGCTGCTGTTGGGGATTCACAGTGACAGCGCACCGCTGGTATGTGGGGTCTTCTCGCCTCTGACGGCAAAATTATATTTGAAGGCAGGATCACTATTTTGATAAACCGACTGCACTGATGATGTTTTAAGGTGGACTTTCTTGCATAAAAATATATTAAAATTATTATGACAGCAAATATAGCAAAGCCGCTCTCTGCCATTGAACACAGGAGAAGCACAAGTATTGGATGCATCTGTACACATGTCTCAGGAGCATCAAAGGTCCTTTTGAGGCGTGTCTGACCTTAACGTGTACAAGCGTAAAAAATGAAGCAGAATGTGCTTTATTGCTGCTCAAATTGCGGTGTGAACATAGGATTACATTTTCTCATTGCTTGAATTAACCTATGAAGCATAATATCGTACCTAAAAAATTATATTTATGAAATTTCGACCTCTAGTCAAGCACACATACTTCCCATAATAAGGACAAAAGCAGTGTTTTAACAAAGACAAAAAGTTAGCTGCATTGCACTTCAAAATGCAGAAGATGGTGTTTCTGAGTCTAAATTTAAAAACTGACGAAAATGACAAAAACAATGAGAAAAGTTATTGATTAAAACCTAATAATAGTTTTAAGTTAAATTATAATTAAAACAATAATCATTTGGTTACAAACTGCTTTTATTTCAGGTCTTTTAAAGAGATAAAATATACACATTTATTTAAACTATTGCATATAAGTTTATTTATATTGGTACTTCTAACGATATGTGGTGAATATTTAACACTCATTGAATTACATTCTGATGGATATAATTAGTTTGAGTCATAGTTTTTGAAGTCAGATTTCTATATGGTATCTAATAGATAATTATTTTAAATCATTAGAGGGGAATGAAATGCCCCCCTGGTGGGAAGGAAATCAGGCTTGGTCAACATGAACTACATTGCGGAAAGGGCTTCATTTCAGCAGTTAGGTGCTGTAAAGGTACAAAATGGCAAACTGGATAAAACAAATAGCACCCCCCTTTAAACCAGATCCTTAATAGCTCCCCTCACCATCCTCTGCAGGAGTTTCTTCGCACCTCATTGCAGCAATCGCAAAGAGATTATTTTCTAAAAGCTTTTAAAAAGATAGTTCTTTAAGTTAATATTATGTTCTCAAACTTTCAATCTGTCACTTGTCCAATTTCCAGCAAAACGTCGCCTAGTTATCTGGACAGCATTTTCCACAAACTCAATACAATAAGAACTTATCACAGTTGGCATGTTTTGTTTTCCATCTGTTCCCTTTGAGTTGAGGCCTTTTTGTACAGTTCAGAGACCGCATTCCTCAGGATCCAGCAGCCGCTGGTTGCCTGTAGGGGTCATTGAAATTCAGAAAAAAATAAAAGGGGCAAACACATGCACACAAACACACACCCGTCAGAGAGGAGCCTCCGGTCCATTGTGTGAATTTGGTGCCACATGTTGTATTACAGTTCTCCAAAGTAATTATTTTTTTACTGTAAATGTGATGCATTAGTAGCTGCAGTTGTGATATTGAGCCCTCCTACTGTATTGGTGTGATTAAAATAACAGAACCCTTCATCCTAATGGTCTCTAGCATGTGTGTTTCCACGCAGGCAGCTGAATGGGGTACATGAGAAAATCAATGGTGTCAGGTTAACAGTGTGATTTACTTTACGCTGAGAGCTTGAGCCTTGCAGGCACAGCACCTTTCAACTTTAGAAAGAGTGTGTACGTTTGTGTGTATTGGAGATAGTACATTGTATGGCCTGTTAGTGCATGCACCCAAACACACACAAACACACAGACTCTCCTTTTAAGCTTCACGGCGAAATCCAGGTGCACTTTGTTGATTTGAAATTTATTGCTTTCACCTTCACACCATGCAGAAAATAGTTATGCAACATATCATCTAGCCCACACTTGTCTGCAATAGCAATAATGCACCAAATGGGAGGGATGGGGGCATCTTGTGCAGCAGAATTGGCCCAACTCTTAAGTATTTTTGGGTTTTCTCCCCTTAGTGAGGCAGCATCGCCAGACTCCCATCCCACCCTGCCAAGGACAAAAGTGACAGCAAGTTTTCTCCCTTAGGGTAAGTGCTTGAACATAATCCCCTCATGTCAGCTCTTTAACCTGTGGAAAGATTAGAGTGCTATTAAGCATATCTTTTCACCTGTCAGTATTCAGATAACAGTAAATCAAAGTGTGGATCATTCAAAGCTCTTTCAAAGTGTTTTATTTCTCTCTGTTTGGGTGATTGTAGTGGTTTGTGGGGGGTCACAGAGTTCCCATTCCTCCTCTTCAAATGTAACAAATCTTCATCTTGTCCACACTGATAGAATTCCCCCTCCACTGGGCAACCTTTCCATTGTGCCTGTTTGGTTTTCACACCCCAAGGATTTTCAATCTACTCTCACTTAGAAGTTATGCACTCAGGCTGGCAAATATGGCCAAGCTCAAATTTCAGCTTTTAATATTATTTTTCTGATCTATTCATTAGAATTTGTTACTTTAATGCATGCTTGTTTATTCCTGTTAATGGAATACCTGTTTTTTAAACCTGTTATAAGGAAAAAAAAAAAAAGATAAGAACACAAACTCCAAATGTAGTTAGATTTTAGATCTCTTCCTGTTCCTCCTTCTAGGATGAAATATGCACACTCTGCATCTGTAGAAAGAAGAAGACAACGTACAGTGTGAGGTGAAAAGTGGTAAGTGCAAACTATTTAACTACTCTGTCTGCATGCTTGATCTTGTGATATTGGATATTGTGTTTGCTGTGATGATGCACATCAGTCTAACTGTTGCGGGGATTTAATTTTAAGTTAAATACAGTCCTATATGGAGTAAAGGGTTAATAAAGTAAATTTCATTGGTTAAAGTTTGGTTTAGTGAAATGGTCTGGAAGCATCACATCATTAGGGATTATGTGCAAATATCTATAAATAAGTAAAACCTTTTTTTGAATTTTATGTAATAGGATTTAAAAATACAACGGGATAGAATGGATTTTAGCAAATAAAAAATAACTGTTGGCAACTTCATACAATTTATAACTCATGGAAAATAGAGAATATAATAAAAAAGCATTTCCTAGATTGAAGTGCTTTTCAGAAATTTCAATGATTTTTTTTTGTGCATATGTAATTTACTAATCTCAACTTCTACCAAGATGTATAGTTTTAAAAGTGCTGGAATGTCCATTGCACTGCTTTTTATTAGACGCAGGACTAAATATTTTTTTTGCCTCTATTGAGCATAGTTACTCAAAACTTATCTTTTCCACCTTTTTTTTCACACCTGGCCAGCTATTGAATGCTTTAAAGACAAAAATAGTTTTAACAATTGTAAAAAAAAAAAAATGAAGTCATCAGGTGTGATTCTCTTTAAAACATGTTTAAATGTGTGTGTTAATATGGAGACACCATGAAAGGTACCTATCTTTAACCATGCTTTTACACGGGTACATGTTTACATAGTAATACATATAGTATATATATATATTTTTTTTTGGTACGATGTTCTTTTGGAGATGTGGTGTGTAACATACTTTTCTAAAATTGTTGTGTTTGCTTTTCACATTAAGAGCTTTTAAATTGAAGTGTTCTTTGAAACATGCAAGTTGCTTAGCCCTTATTAAAGATACACTATTCAATTTTTATTAGCCAGAACTAATATTTTTCCTTTATGTGCTGTGGGTTTTGAATTTAGTTGTTTTGAAAAAGTTTCATTGTGTATTTGGTATGCACGATATAGACATTTTGGCCAATAACTGATAATTATTTGTTTCCCCCCCAAATCCTACTCACAGACAAAAAGTAGTTTTTCTGTCATTTAACGTCATTGCATATCATAGTTCCTTTATAGTTTGTGAAACTTTAAAAAATATCCACAAAACTTCACCATGACTCTTGTGGAAGATTCATGACCTGCATAATTCTCTATTTTTTTATTAGCAAGACATAGTCTATTTATCGGTGAGTTAAAGTATGGGAATGGTAAACTGACAACATGCCATTGTGATATTTTGTCTCCCTGCGTTTATGCATATATCCAAATATTATTTATTTATTTTAATACTCAAAGAAAAAACCCAAAAGAACATTTTGTGAGATGATATCTTTATAAAGCACAATTTGTGGGAATTTCTTATTTTGATACTAGAAAAGAAAATAGTGTTTAATCAGCCAATCAACAAGCCTATCAAGAAAAGCTAAAAAAACAAACAATTACAAATACTTTCATATCAATGTTCCTTAAGTTTAGCTCTATTTTTCAGAACCAGCAAAACGGTACATGGCAGTTTGAAGTGACATTTTGTATTTTATAGTTAAATCCTAATTTGACTGAGGTTAAAGCAGAAACATGAAGTAGAAGATTTGCTCTAGGTAAAGATTTGTTTAGAAAATTTGTGAGATGCTGAGCTGAACTCTCCAGGTTTCCTGAGTCCAGATTTCCACCTAAAAGAGATTTAAATATTAGTTCTTAATTTGTCTAGTACTTCAGTTAATCTTCAAAGATGAATCCTTACTGCATATCTACTGGCAAGACGACGTTCTTCTAATCATAGCAAAAAAGTCTAATTACCCCAACACTGCAAGCCACACTTGCAGAGCGGACATACAAAAAAGAAGAGGAAAATTCTACAGCAATTTATCTGTGGTTGCTTTAAAGGAGCTGCAGTTTGGACTGAACAGCCTCCTGCTCACATTTCCAGTCTGAAATTGATTTCTTGTCCTAGATCAGAGACCTCTTGTCATTCCATTTTCAATCCCCAAATGGTTTCTCTGAGCCTACTAACTGTCATCCCCGTGAGTGGGCAAACAGGGGAAACCTCCATGGGTCTTTACCCCTGGCACTTAAAGCAGCCAATGGAGTAAAGGCAAAAATCAAAGGGACTGACCATTTCCCCATTGGTAGCCTCTATTGTGTGGCCGGTTTGGGATTGGTGGAGAATCTGAACACTGGATAGCGGGATACGCGGGTGGCTGGAGATCAGGGAAAGCAACCCCCTTTTTTTCCTAATCCTTATCCACCATTAACCTCAGTGCCCTAGTGTGTCGCTAAGATCAGGGCCCTTGGTCAATCCCCCATTCACTTCCACCCCGAATATTTTAAAGTTAAGCCCTGATGCTTAACAAAAACAGTCTTACTCATCAAAGGTTTACTTTTCCTGCCTTCCCTCTCTGTGCCTTTGCTCTCCTGCCATTCTTCTCTCTATGGTCTACTGTTTTGTCTTTACACTTGGGGAGAGGGAGCCGTTGAAAGTTTTGCAAGTTCCTAAGTTCTCATTTTTCAACTTAATAAAGTTTAGTTGGAGGTCCAATGGTGTCATGCTGCGAGGCAAAGTGGAGCAAAAGTAGTTGAGCCAGTGAAAACCTGCCCACTGCTAATCTCTCTGATAAATAGACCCCTGATTTTATTCAAATTACTTCCACAAGGGAGGTATATATTCCTACCTGATATTTATAACCCCAAGTATTTTCTTTTTCCTTGGACATTTGCTGATAATAACAAGACTGATTTGAGTCCAGGTTTCTACCTCTATGTAAACATTTCAAATTCCTCCTCTTTTTTTTCTTTGGGCCATAGCTTTTCCTAGCAACTGTCAGGCATTCGACACATCTGAAAGAGAAATGATTGAGGGTCAGAGTAGAAAAACAAGCATATGGAGGTGTAGAGTTGACGGGCGGGAGTGAAGAAAAGAAATTGCACGGAGAGTGTTTGTCCAGAGTGCATAGTTGCCATGAGAATGAAGGTGGAAACAGGGGAGGCTCAAAAACAGGATTGCCATTATTGTTTAACAGAACATAAAGTCTTGGTGAGGCCATTGATTCTTATTTTTCACATCTCTTCTCCAGCTATTTTCATAGTTTTACTTTTTTTATTTTTTTTTTTGAAGAACTATATTTTGGATATATTAACCAACATAGAAATGAAAAGTCTGGTTTTCTCCAGCAAAGTTGGTCAGAATTGACTTTGGAGCCCATCCAACTAAGTTGGGTGCCTTGTTCTAGAGAATGCTGACACTATACAAATTATTTATTGCAAATATTGTATATAAGAATCACATTAAAAACAGCATCTAGTGTTTCATGTGTTATCCTTTCCACGCAATCTAATTGGAGAAACGTTGAGTGCGGAAGCTGGGCTGGATGGCATCTGTCCAAGAGCTTGAGATTATTGTGAAACCCAACCTGATGGTGGGATGACATCAGAGAGGCCTGACTTTGGATTGAACTCAATGTTTCAGGTGGGAAGAATTACTAGCGGCTTCACTCGCAGGTGATCGTGTCCAGTGGATCAGTCGCACACAGTCCTGCATTCTTCTCCCAAGGTCTAAACGCTGATTGCCCTGACAGATTGAACTTGTGTGTTATCAGCAAACTGTCATGGGGCTTCATTTTTCAGACTACACACATAGTCCAAAGTTTACGTTAGCCATTCACCAGTATGGTGTTTTATAAGGGAAATTGTCATCACTACATAAACTAACGATACAGTTATTTTACCTGCTATTGAACTATTTCAGTTCAGGTTACCACGAAGTTAATGCTGAATCTTAAGTATGTTAAACATTTTTAGAAGGCAAACAGTGTCTCATTGCCTTGTGTTACACATTAAATTGAGTTTCCCCCACAAAAAAACAACATAATTTTGAAACTAGATATATGTTGCACTTCAGTTGGCTTCACATTTACTGCCACAAAAATCAGAGTGCCACATATTCTGTAGCCTTGTCAAGAAATTCTGCCACTAGAGGGTCATAACTCAGACACAGAGTATTTACCCTGCCACTGCTAAATAATCAGTGAAACCATCAACATAAATTCAAATATTCCAGTCATCATCAACACCTTTATCAATAATTTATATCCTTTTAAGAAAGGTGGATGTTTCTCTAACCTTGGCTGGAATGAAATGCTGGAAGTTTAAGATGAAACAACATTTTGTGATATTTTGGGCCAGTAATTGTCTACCTAACTACAACAACCCATACCATATAGCATTAAATTATCATTATTACATGGTCAGTTTATTCTTAGATATGAGAAATAATAATGATGATTGACAATTGCAGCCTTCAGACGTGACGTTCCTGAACCAGATGTTGCAGAACATTAAATTTCACACCATTTTTAGAAATCTGTTTTATTATATATTACCATTGGACATTAACTTGCCCATTCCTCCAGTGAAACATGGTGGTGGCAGTATCATGCTGTGGTGTTGAATTTCTAAATCAGGGATTTGGAAAATTGCCTGAGTTGAAAATGGATATGTTCTTGGGTGATGATTATTTTTCAATATGACACATTTTAAGTGTCATATTGAAAATATTTACTTCTTAAGTTGCCCAGCTGGTAGAGATATACACCAAAATACATGGAAATGTATATTCAGCTAAAATGGAAACAAGGGAAAAAAATAAATCAATTTCTTGATATTAATAGTCTTTTTTGCTTCGATAAATGGTCATAATAGGAATTATATTTTGCTGTTGTCCTGTTTGTACTGGTCAAATGATCTTACACATGAAACTTTAGGTTTGATTACCTAAGTGTGTTGAAACTGGCTGCAAATGTTTATACAAATTCAAGATACACCCATCATTTTTTTTCCAATTTAAATGTTCTGTCAGTGTAAACGATTCAAATCAAACAACGCGGTTACAGTCAGAGGAAAAAAAGCTTTCATTCCAGAGGCCACAAGCCAAGTCCTTTGTTCATAATGAACATTTGATCGCAGCTTGAAAAGGGATACCAGTGGCAGCAAATTCCTACAAGAGCTTCTCACTGAGATTTCCTCACCACAACCCACAAGCAAGACGGAGTAACTGTTCCTACCTGGTTGGAGGCAAAATGGATAGAAAGTATTCTTGTGTGCAGTGGGGGTGAGAAACACACACAAACTCAGCCGGCATGCTCGATTTGGGTCATAGAGTTGACAGACAGTGGAATGTGAATGTGTGTATGTTGACAAACTCCACTGCACCCTGAATGGGGTTTGTGATTACACCTCATCATGCGTGTTGCATCGGCCCTGTCCCCCTGCTCCCTCCGCTTTCCCTCTCCCCCTTCCTTGCCCTCGCTTCCCTTTCGCTCCCTCTCTCCTCTCACCATGGTGCCTCTTGGGCAATCATGTGGTCACACTACCTGACTCCTCGCTGCTCAAGAGTGCAGTTGACAAAAACAGCCCGAGGCCCGTCATGTGGAAAAGATTCAGTCGGCACATAGCATACATCACGACCCCCGCGCTGTAGCTCCTCGCTTTCTCGGACTAACTAACCGATGCACCTGGGTGTTTCCTTCTTCTGCTCACCTGTGAAGAAAAAACTGCTTCACTCTCCTTCTGTCTGAGAGCACAGCTGCGTGTTTGTGGCTTTGCAGGCACTGTGCATGAAGGCTGCTTTAAACAGTGAGTTTGGGTGCTGTTCACCCTCTCCCTCTCGCACTCAGAGAGGTTCAGCCAGCTTCTCTTTGTCAGTTGAGTTGCACTCTTTGTGTCATGTAATATAAAGCTGGCGGTCAGTGAGAGCTTTCTGCTGTCAGTCATCATGGTGGTCTTAGGCTGTCGAGCTGCTCACCTGTGTTTATTGGACAAGACCTGCTCTATGCTACCCTGGGAGAACATCTTGCCTTCTTGCCTCTACTTTCTCCCTTTCTGTCTCTTTTACTCTGTTTTTCTCTCTTTCTATGATTTCTTTTGTCTGTCAAACTCTGTCTCCCTGTCTCTTTTACTTCTTTAACCCACCACTACCTTTTTCCCTCAGTTTTTCTCAATCCTGTCCTCTACAGTTTATTTTTTCAGGCTTTCTTCTTTGCTTCTCCTTTTCTACCATCCACTTTTCCCCACTCTTCCTCTCCTCTAGCTGTCTGATATTAGTTTTGTATTATTTGGGACCTCTTTGTCAGCCTTTCACTTTATAGCTCTGCCATCTCTTCTCTTCTTAATCTTTTCTCTGCACCTGGCTGAGCATGCGCATACTTGTGTGTACGCCGCCGCTTGACGGCTGATTGAAACCTGTGTCTCAAAGTTGCTAACGCTCACTGAAGCATTATATTGTAGATAAAGTAAATAAACTAGACTACCATGGGAGAAATTTCTGGGATAGACTCGAAGATAACACACACTTCTATTCACTTGGCCCTGCAGAGGCTTTCTCTCGTTCACTTACGCTTGCATGAAGACACAGAAATGCGTTAAGTGAATGGCTGAAAAGACTGTTGATGTTGAGGTGAGAAGAGAGCTGGAGGCACAGAGTTACTTTCTAAAGGCTTAGGAATTTCACAAGTCTAATGTTTTTTTCAAATGGGATCTTTATAGAAGTAAAGTTTAATTAATATATAATAGTGTAATAAAGTAGAACAAGGAAACTAGAAATAATTGAAATGAAGATAGATTGATGTAACAAGTGTTGTGGGAAAACTTAATAAAGGCTGGAAAGAGTTGGGCCAGAGGTTGATCTTTCAGATCTTTAAAAGATCTTCATCTTTGTCAAATTTCGGACAGCAAGACACCAACTAGCAACAATACTTGTGCTGCCACATGGTAGTGGCGGCATTATGCTAGTGGGAAAGGTGATTTAGCAAAGTGGTGACTAAGTACAATTACACAGTTATCAGATTTCTATTGGTAATAAATACTTGCAACCATTCATAATTTTCCTTCTACCAAATTAATTTACCCTGTGACATAATCCTAACAGAAAAATTAAAACTAGCAATTTTAATTTCTTAAATTGTCTAAAATGTATAAATACTATATCAACAACTAAAAGTATGTCTTCCCTCTTTCATCCTGATGCTTTTTAATCTGCCCTTAAAAAGTTTTTTTTTCTTTTTTGCAACTATAGCAATTTATTCACCTGAAATTGCATGGCTAACATATTGGTTAATTCATGAGTTTGACTCTTTGGGATTTTAAAGCAATGGCCTGATAAATTATTCTTCAGTTTATTGTGTTATTGAGGCCATAAAGCTGCACTTTAAAAGAACTGTGCCCTCAAAACGCCACCTCCTTGGTTTTATATCAAATTTTTCTTACATTCACTGAAGTTCCATTCGGGGCTGTAAAGTGGTATAGTTGACATGGTAATACATTTGTATTGTGTCCAATGATAAATACTCTACCAGGTCTTACTCACTCCGCTGCCTCCAAATGTGTCCGAACAGCGACTGTATTGTCAAAGGCACGGGGGGTCATTCAAATCTCACTCTCCTTCCCTTTTGTCAAATATTTCTACGCCGGTGATAGTTTTCTCATTTATTTAGTGAATAGTGTGCAGAGTGATGAAGAAAAAAAAAAGACTTTTGCATTATGGAAATGATGGAATGGGTTATAATCTCCCACATATTCATCACAGCAGACATTGGACCCTTGTGATACCGTCCTCCATTGGCTATTGTTCCCTTCCCCTCTTGGAGTACTGTTCCGCTCAATAGACAAAGCAGGTTTTAATCCTGTCTCTTTTTGGAATGACAATGTTTACCAGCGATCATTCAATGAGGGGTACGACACACATCGTTCCTTGTGTAAATGCCCCGAGAATGAGCTGAGGTTAGCTGTGGCTGGCTCACTAGAAAGGGGTGTCAAAACGGTTAAAACAGGTCACATATAATCATTTTTAGAGCGCAAGGCAGCCAAGAACACAGACGAAAGTTGCAGAGGAGCAATGACATTAGGTATGGAATGCCTTACTCAATCATAATGAAAGTCCACCTAAACAAAGGTAGTGATAGCTAGGTCCTCAGCTAAATCCTATTTATCAAATAAAAGATTTCTATGCAATTTGTCCAGTGAGGAAGTCATTTTGAATGCTGTCTGGTAGCAGTATCTCAGGTTCTTAAAAAACTGACTGGTGTGAGGACAATGTGCCTGTAATATGCCACAGTGTGAACTAGCCCATTAAAAAAGAAGACATTTTTGATCAGTATTTCTACTGGTTTGTGTATTGGTATGTCATAACACATTTCTCCTTATAACTAACCATACTATTTTATATTATTAACTCATACGTTTTAGCAATTCTCAATGTTCTCCACATAATCAGTTTTACCTATGAGGGTTCAATAACACTACAGTACTGTAGTTGTCCAAATTTGATTCCAAGAACTGTGTCTATTCATGTCTTGTTGTTTAACATGATTTCTGGACATTGACCAATGGACATACTTTAAACTGCTGTAACAGAAAGCATTTGTCTTACCTCAAAAAAACTCACAATCATCAGCCACAACTGCCTTCATGGTCTGGCCTTTCTATCCTTTGCAGGAACAGTTTAACAACCCTTTCGCTCTGGTTTCTGCTCCTTTTTTTTAAATTTAAGATTCTAAATGTGCCATGAAACTGTGTCAAAAATTATAAGAAGAAGTATATCTTCTTAATCTGTTTTAGGGCTGAAACAATCAATCGCACTAATCAATTATTGAGATAATCCTCAACTAATTTAGTAATCAATTAATCGTTAAATGGAGTATTGAGACTCTAAAACATGCTTTTAGCTGAGAGAGCGGCCCATTTAAAGCAGTAAGTATACCGAAATTGTAAAATAAATATGTAAAAATTTTGCATTTAAGATAAAAAAACTTTTTCGTCTGTCAAAATGCCCTATCCACAACTCCTCCAGTAGAAAATGTTTAGTTTCACCTGGTTTACTTTCGTAAAAAGTGTTCATTAAGGACCAATTTGCTATCTGATTATTAATCAATTAATTGAAAAAATAATAAACAGATTAATCAATTTGCAAAATAGTTGTTAGTTGCAGCCCTAATCTGTTTACTTCCACCAAACTTTTTTTCTGTGTTGCAAATAATGGGCCTGACATTTATCCTACAAATTGCAGTTAGAAGAGTCTTTTTCTCACAGCCTGTCTAACGCAAACAATAAGAAGCTTCACTTGCATACACTACTTCATCATCCTTATAGATTATGCATTTTCAGGGAGCTCAAAAGTCTTTTGTAGTCTGTTATTAGAGTATTTTTTAAAAGCTCCAGTTTTATTTATATTTAATATTTCTTTTTGTTGTTTTGTTCACTTATTTCTTATACCATCCAGCTTCATTGTAGTTCTATATATTGATTTTTTTTACTGTTAAAGAACTCCATGACTGTATTTGACCCTTGACTTCTTCTTAAAACACTTGCAATAATAATGATTAGCATTAATTAAAACTAAGCAGTTATTCACTGCATATTTTATTCTATATTCTTGGCCCCATACCATACAGTTCCTGCTGTCTTGATTGGATTTAAGATTAGCACCATTGCTGCTAACCACAATAAGATGGTTATTTTTCCCCATTTTTGTCAGCAACCATTTTCTCCTATCACTACTGATCTGCTGCCATACCACCGGCATGTGTCTTTGGCTTCGGTGTGAAGTGAGAAAATGAAAAACAATCACTACAACCTCCAATGACCCCCTTCTCCTGACGTGCAGTCAGTTAAGTGGTTTGTAAGACGTTTAATTACCAAATGGTTTAATCGTTATTCATCTCATCATTAGATGTATGATATTAAGTGAATTGCTTCCCCTGGGTCCCAGTGCTTCACAGATCAATAGATTTAGATGGAGCTTGAAGGGACCTGGGGGGCTGGGTGGGCGGTTAACTCACTTCATATGAGCAGATGCATTGTCTCTGTGATGCACACAGATGACAGCCACACAAGTATTTTTGCAATTAGGTCTTATATAGGTTTAATTATGCTAATTTTTACATCTGCATGCATCAGGATGTCACTTATGCAAAAGAAATCGATGGCTTCTGGGTCTATTTTGATAGTGAAAAGACATGAAACAATGAACAAGGTTAAAACACCACACACTCTCCATCACTAGAGTACTTATGTTTGCACTTTGGGACACTTTGTTGGTATCGAGCTTTGTGTGAAGACATTGTGTGGATTTCTATATGGTTACCCCTCTGAGACGCACTAGCCTGCAGCTTGGTATCGTCTGTATTCCCAGTGTGAATATGGCTGAGTGGTGATTGTGGACTGGCTGCACCAGAAGCTGCTATTAACTATAGCAGGCACTAGTAGCCTGAGTTAATTGTCCATTACCTACTATTATCTAGGCTCTACCTCTCTTTTTCTCTTTTATTCTGTCTCACTCAAGTCTCTACCCATCACTGCCAGTCAGTATGGTGTTTCCACTTTGTTTTTTTCTACTTTACCAATACTAAATAATCCTCCTGTGGTCAAATCCTGGCAACTGGGTCGACTGATAATAATTTCCTTTGTTACAGAGAAATCTTTTAATGGCAGAAAGGAGCAGATTTTTCTTTCCTACCCTTTGACTATTTAAACAGAAGGTTGTCACGTTCCTTCTGAAACAACTCAGAGTGGATTTTTTTTTTAAGATTAGGCAAATATGCAAGATATCATTAAGCAGAATATATAAAAAATATATATTTTAAGTCAATATCTTCTTTTTTTTAAAACGTTTACTAAATTAAACTAAGTTCTATTTCCTTCATTTCAATGATATAATTGATCTTCTGAGTTGTTTGAAGAATCCTCAGTACTTTCACTTGATGGCACTGTTTTCCTTCTTGCTCCCACTGAAGCAACAGGGCATGTTTTATGTATGCTGGGCACAATGTGGTGGAAAAAAGTGCGGCTGAGCCACAGAGACTCACGTCTTTCCTTTCTCTTCCTGTCCCTTAAGCCCCAGAGCTGACATTAAAATCATCATAACTCAGATAAAAGGGTTGAAATGCAACTATACATTGAAATCGATTAACTTTTGTTTGTTTTTTTTTTTTTTTTGAAAAGTTAAGGGTTTGTACCTAGAGAATAAAAAAAAAACATAAAATTTAATGAATATGGAGTTTTCTGAAGTGTTTTCTGTGTTATGATCAATTGTTTTAATTAATCCACCCAGTTGGTCAAGGTCTAATGAATATGCTAAAACCTTTTTGTTGTTGTTTCAATTTAAACCTTTAATGTTCCTCAGTTTGGGCTGTGTTGAAACCAACAAACTGTCACAGTTTTAAACTTTAGCCATCCTGAGCAATTGAAAAGAGACTAATTGGGTGCAAAAGTGTTAATACAAAAACACAAAGGACTTTTTATAGTGTCTTCTCATAGGATTCATGCTTTGATATTGTTTTATACTGATTTTTAACAGGTTAGTGTTGTGAAAGAGAATCAGATTTTTCACATTTATTATATTAAGCCTCATTTAGTTTGACTCCCATAAATATAATTAGATTTATGCCTTCAAATGTAAACTTCTTGGTACACAAAGTTCATTTTTGTCAGTCAGCAAAATAAATTCAAAACCAGGACCTAAAAAAATGCATGTTTACAGTTGCTCCTTCTAATCTGACTGAGTTTTGGGCCTCAGTCTGTTATTTTGTTTATGAAGATGTGCAAAGGAAATACCAAGTAATTTACAGTTGTAATTGCACACTTTGTAAAGTTTTATTCCTGGACACATTTTTCCTTCCCAATACTTTAAATGGTCTTGTAACTGAAATATGCTGTATCAATGATCCTGTTTTGCCTTGGATTACTTTGCATTGGTGTATCACAAGGAAGCACATTAGAGTTTATGATTTAAAGGGAAAGGTTATGAAAAAGTTTACGGGACACGGACATTGTCACCTTTACAGTGCCTTTTGCAAGGTGCTGTAAATAGAGGCTGGATAGATGGATGGGAAAACTACAGGGTGGTGATGGGTCAACATCATATTAAGTCCTCAAAAAAGTAAATGGTTTAGCATTACGGAGTGTCGGCCCGGTGGTCTCGCCTTGTGAGCAGTCTGTAAAGAGGCAATACATCATGGTTAAAGGAAAAGAAAAAAAGAAAAAACTAGCGCTTGTATTTCAGCTTGGTGCGCATCATAAATAAAGGTGGGCCATGTATAATTGAGGCTCGTGCGTGAGGAACTCGACTGGAGATGAGAAATGGAAATCTGTGTACTGGTAAATAGATAATCACACAAAAGTAATTGAGGTTTTCAAACCCCAATCTAGTCTGCCAGCATGAGCTCGTTTGCATGTTAATCACGTCAATGATTTCCCTTCATCACAGGGAAGTCCATGCACACTTCCATAACCAGCTTTTAATTGCATTTAAAATGTCACAGAGGTGGAACACATGTAATTTAGCCAGAACTGTGTCCAAATTAATGGCCACTATTGAGATGCTCCATTGGACAGGGTCTGAAATGAGAGAGGCTGTCCATTGTTTGGGCCTTTATTAGGGATGCTTCTTCTTCCTCTTCCTCTCTGATTATATCTCCACAGCATCTTTTGAAGTTTATATTAAAAAGTCAAGAGGAAATCTAATAAAAAAGATTGATTTGTTGATGACAGAACCCTGATATATATATATATATATACATATATATATATATATATATATATATATATAAATATATAAATATATTTTGCAAAATTAGCAACTAGGACATTGAAAGGAAGAGCCCCAAAAGTCAGTGTTAGAGCTCAAAGAGAGAATGTACCAGAAGAATAGTTTATTTTCTTTCATCACCAGGTGTTCTGTGGCGTATAAATTACTGAGATGATGTTTCCATAACATAGCTGAGGGTACTCTAGAGAGGGGAAAGCTGCAAAACAGACCTATTTAATTTTTCATAGAGGTGGACCATCAGGAGCCATAAGCCAATATTCCTCTTCCCCTTTTCCAGATGCCTTCTACACCACTATATCTTACCAAAACCCAAGCCCCTCTTATTTTTTCCCTCTCCACAAAAAAAAAAAAGTTCTGCCGAGACCTACATGAAAGGAAGGAACTGTTGAAATGTTAATTTTACCATCTGCTGGCGAGGTCTGCTACCTTTTGGTGCGTGTGAGTCACTGCGTGTGTGTGTTTTCTTTTTTTCCTGCCCTTTTTTAATTCCCTGTAGTTCTGTTCTGTTTCATGAATGTGCTGCTATTTTGGCTGTTTGAAGTCATGGGGTCTCTGTGAGTGTGGCTTTGACTGGTTGGAAAATACAATGCCACATGGTGGATGGTGGAGACTTTCCCATTAGTTTCCTGTTTAGAGCCTGCTCCCCTTCTGGTAACCCATTTTTTTTTTATATCAGTCCCAGGGTTCCTGTTACCAACTCATGCCCACCTCCGGAACACACTGTGCTGTTCCCTCTTGCTGACTTGAACTTGCCCCTCTCGTCTCTTCCTCTTCGGAGCACATCTTAAGGGATCTATTCAGTGTGTTTATCTTAATGGTGATGATTTTAATCACCACTTTACAGCATCCAGAGGACATTTTTACTTAAGCCGTTTTCCCCACTCTAAAAGCATATACCAGTTTATTGGGGGAAACGTATTCACACCCCTTTGACCTTTGTTTTGTTTTTTGTTGTGCTACATCTGCAAACCTTATTGTATTTTAGTTTGATTTTATTTAATTGAACAAGACAAAGTTTTTCATTATTGTGAAGTGGAAAGAAAAGGATTAATGGTCTTAACATCTTTTTGACTATCGGAACTCCCAAGACTCAAAATTTCCCTGCATGAACCTGAATAGTTCTATCTATGTTGTATAGGTCATAAGTATTGTGACCCCTGAGGCCCCCAAAGTAAATACAACTTTTGATCCTACAACCATCATGTTTCTAGCTAGTTTGGGTAATTATATCATATCACCCACTCAGCCTCCCTGAATAAAAAGTTTGTAGAAAGCAAATATTCTCCCACAGCTAAATGTTGCCACTACTGTTGTTGTGCTTTCTTCGTGTCGGTCCATTACATATCCCTAATGGAGTGCATCCCAAGTCAACACATAATTTTGAGCTTATATATTTTGGACTGTCTCATACAATTCTAAGAAAATACATTGTAGTTTGTGGTTTTAACATAAAAAAAGAGTGAAACTGCTTAAAGTGTGTGAAGCATATTCTCAAAGGCATTTTATTGTTTTCAAGGAAGCTGCACGAATCCAACTAAATCTGAAATAGACGTTTACCTGTCAGGGAAACTCATCTTTATCAACCTGCTTTTTTTTAAACTAAAGGTACACAGTCTAGTTTTCTGTGAAATATTTTGGCATATGGCTTGATTCCATTGTGAGATCTGATAGTTGGCTATTAGGGTGAGACATCCTGTGTGCAGAGTTGCTTAGCATTTTCCTTGGCTTGGATCAGATTGTTTAGTCTGCTTTCATTGTGAGCTGTTTCTGAGCCGCAGTTGACGGTTGTTTGCAAAGCACAGGGGGGAAAATGTGAGCGGGGGCCAGCGCCTTTCTCTATTTATTTATTTTCCCCGTCCTTGGAGCTGGAATCTGATTTGTGTTCTTGTTGCTCTATTCTCTCTGAGCGGTTTTAAGTGTGGCTGCTGAAACCTAGACTCTGTATGACCTCACCGCGCGGCCTGTGTTTCATTAATGACCAGCCCCTGTGGTTTGGGGAGAGGAATATTTTTCATATGACACTGCCTTGCATTAGCGCGGAGCGGCAGCTGCACAAACCACAAAACCATCCAATTTTGTGGCTTTGAAAGGTGTGAAAAGTTCAGCTCCCTATAGCAAGTCTTGCATTTATAATTATGGTCAGTGTGTATGTGTCAAGAAGCGGAACTACTGAAGGCTTGTAAAAGGGAACAAAAGACCAGCTCACCTGCTAAAGAAACATTTTTCTATCATTTCCCTTAAATTGTGACGATATATTGCAAACTAAACCTTTTGCGCACCTGGAGATTGATCCAACTCCCTTAAAATGTGACATAAAGCAGGATTTCAAAGAGGACTAGGCTACTTTTTCATATCTTAATTCATCCATAATTCTTTTTTTATATATAGCCCATTTCTGTACTGTTTTGTCCATAATGATCCCAAGCCTTTTGGAATACTTTTTCCAAGTACCCCATCTGGCATAAGAGGCATTTCTTTGTGGATTGATTGATTTCCCAGGTTTAGATGGAGGAAACACATGCAAGCCATACAGCAATTGACTAAGAGACATGTAACAATTCATAAATAGGAATCATAAGCCTCCGTACCCTTCTCCTCCATGCTCAGACACTACTATAAATGTATTAAATACCTTGCCGGAAATTGAACATCCCGAAGAAAACCTGAGATTTCTCCCATCTAAAACAAAGAGACCTTGTGCCGCAAACCTTTCCCATTTAAACCACTTTAGCACAAGAAACTTTAGCATATCCTGGAAAAACATAAAAAAAACAACATAAGTTTATTTCTGAGCAGCTCAATTCAAGGGGCACTCCTATGCCTGTGTCAGCTTGAAGGCAAGAGGTGGAACGAGGAGAAATTGAGGTTAGTCATTGAGGCTCAGTAAGAATGAACAAAGGAGAGGATTACCTAATAGCCCTGCTATGTATTTGAAGTGGAGCTTTGTGTTTGTTTGGGGATTGATGTGCAGGGAGATGTCTTTAAGGCAGCTGATGGGTACTTTTAAGCTGTCAGGAACAGCCCTCTCTCACCATTCGTCTTCTCAAACGGACAGCAGCATGCTTAAACAGGGGAGGAAAAGACAAACCAGCGAGAAACTTTCTGTTTTTTTAAGTTCACAAAGTAGCAAAAACTGTTGCCTCCAAGTTTAATTGGGTGCCTCTTTTGTAAATTAAAAGTCTGCATGCTTGACAAGTGTAAACCACAGATGCATGCTCAGTTTGCTATTTTCGGGGCATAGTGCCACGAGATCTGTAATGAGTCTGCTCTCTACTTGTGAGTGTTTGTAAACAATAATCTAGCAGTTTGTCAGTTAAGATGGGACTTCCGTATTACATTCGTGTCAGAAATTAATTCATAGTCATAATGTAAATATCATCAACTGTGCGTAAACTGTCTTATTACATGCCAAGACTCCACAAAACAAATGGAAACTGGGACAGCTTACATCTGGAAGTAATTGGTTCAGTTTGTTGTTTTCTTCTATAAAAAAAAAAATGGACAAAAAAATATAAAGACGAAAAAACTTCAAAAAATCTGTATAAAATCTTTGGATTTTTCTGATAGATTTTGATACATGGTGTGTTTTACCTGAACATTTTACTCTTTTATACATCGTAAACTAAGAATTGTATATATGTTTGTCTTTGTTTTCTAAATTATCCCCAAAAAAAAAAAAATCTGGATCTGTTTAAGTTTTCTTTTTGAAGTCTCAATGGTTTCATCTTCATTTTGTGTTATTCTAGTTGTTTTTGGTTATATTTTTTAATCCTCTTTTTGCCCCCTTGTTTCAGTTTCCTTCCCCTAGCTCCCTTCTAGATGCTTCCACCACACCTGTTCTTTGTCAGCCCATTAGCCCAGTCTTTGTTCTGTTTCTCTGTGCTTGTTTCTTGTTTCTTGATCCCCATGTGTGTTTTGACTAATGTTTTCTAGTTTTTGTTCTTTACTATTTTGTCAATTTTGCTCCAGTTGCTCCTTTTTGTAATATTAAAACTGCAAGAAACCACTTAAGCTTCCATCCCTGCATTTGGGTCCTCCAAAACCTCCACCCTACCTGGCACTGACCATAATAAGAAAGTACGAGCTTAGGCTTTAAAATTTGCAAAGGGTTTACAAATTAGAATTAAAAAATTGTCATTGTTTTTTATTTAGTCTCTTATATCTGGTTAAATAAATCTTTTTTTTCAGAAGTTGCTTAACTTATTTTTGGTATGCCAAAAACAGGTATAACTCTGAACAAACCAGTGGTAGAAATTTTTAAGGCTTTTAAATACTTTAATGCAATCTGGTACGGGATATTGAAAACCTTGAGACTTTGGACAGGGGTTCAACTATCTGGAAGTTAATGTCCCTAACCGCAGAGTTAGGGATAAGTGAATAGATCAAATGCCATACATCTGTTAGAATTCTCAATTGAAAGTCCAGATCTAAATTCAATAGAGAATTTGTTGCATGACAACTTATGTTTAAGCATGTTGTTGACTCTTTTGAAAATGAAAATCAGTGGAACAATTCAGTCCCTTGTTCTGCAGATATCTTTAGAGGTTTATGTTTAATTCATTAAAAAATCTATAACATACAGTAAAGATTATGTTTTTTTTAGATTAAATGTAAAAGAAAACAAGGGATATGAATACTTTTGCATGACATGGTATGTCAAGCCATTCCATTTATTTAGAAATAATTATTTACCGAATTTCTTTTCATCTTTGCAACTACAATCATCTTGACTCCTTTGATTATATTCTATTTGAACAGATATGAGCATTGATTCTTCAAAATGCTTGTGCGGTGCTTTAGTTTTTGTTGCTAAATTGTACGTCTAGTCCTATTTTAAAGTCATCAGCGATTGCTTTTCTGCCACTCAGAGCACTGAGCATGGAGAGCTTTTAAAGGTAGCGAGTAGGTCTGATAAGTGGCTCAATTCTTGTTCTAAAGCATTTTTACTGAAGGTTTAATAGCGCCTGTATAATGAATTATAATGTATTCTTTCCAATTGCAAATTTTCCTTTAATACAGCCTTTCTTCTATAGTGAAAAAGTCCATCTGAATATTATTGTGACCAGCTTTTAAATAATACAAATCAATTGCCTGACTTTAAGCGGTTAGTTTCTGCCAATGCCAAATAGGATGCTGCTTGTATAACTAGATTAGCCAATCAATTTCAAAAGTGGAGAATTTTTTCATACCAAAAAGGATTTACTGTGTTTGTGGTACATGGTGGTCAGCTCTAAGTAAGGTGCATGCATTAGTGGAAAAAAAAGCCACTGTTCAGGCGAACATTTCAGCCGAGTTTGAACTCATTGAAAAGCAATGTGCTTATAAACTTTGCTGTTCCAGTTTAATGGAACATACCTTTCAATGTGGACGTGTGGGCAGCTCATCATCAAAGTGAAACTTCCAAAGTTCCGCTTAACTTGTTGCTGAAATAGCTTCTCGTTTTCAACAAAATTGGCCTGCGCCAAGTATGGAGAAGAGTATCGGGGAATCTTCCCTGAAGGGAAAAAAATTGCCAGTTGCATACTTGTCTTTGACCAAAGTGAAGCCTTCTCCCACTCCAGGGAACATATGCTGTTTAGGAAGATATAAAGGAGTAATTTTATTACTTGGTACATCTCCCCTCTGAAGCCATTTCATTTTTCTTTTCAGCCTCCACAGAAGCCTTTATTTGATCTCATATTCCAGAGTATGACTGCCTCAAACCAGTCGGACTCCGTTTATTTTCATTTGGAAAACACATTTAGCGTTGAAGGGATGTCAAAGAGTTTTAAGTGAAGAGCAGGGGGTTCAGGTGTGGAATAGAACCAAGGCAAGTTTCTGCACATGTTAATTTCCTCCTGCAGGGTGTGTTTGGAGCTACACTTGCACTTTTTTTATAGGGACTATTTTCCATGAAATCAATAAAAAAATCCCTCAGACATAACAAATTTGTCTTTTTATCCTTACAAATTCAAACTTTACTTACTTAAAACTGTAATACTATGAAGCTATATTTGTTAAACCTCTTTTTACTGTTTTTTTTCTTTTTGTAGTTTTCTTGTTAACATCCTTTAATATCAGAATTTTGGAAATGCATGATTGACACTTTTGCAGATGATTTCTGATCTCCAGTTTTTGACAAGCTCTTACACTTGAAAAACGATCTAGAAATAAGTAAAATATTTGTTAAAGTAAGTGTGTTTTCCCTTAATTTGAGTATGTAAATGAGATAGTTTGCCAATGGAATGAGTATTTTTATTCTTAAAATAAGCAAATTAGATAACATGCACTTGAAATAAGACAATACAATTGTGTTTTCTTATTTTAAGTGTAAATTGTCTTGTTCCATTCACAAAATGTCTCTTTTATCTCCTCAATCCAAGAATAAATGCACTTATTTTAAGAAAAAAGGACTTTTCTAGATTTCGATTTTTTCCAGTGTACCTGCTGATACAAATTGTATCTTGTGTCTAACCGAGCATCTGCTGTGAAACTGGCCTTAAAGTTTAAAACAAAGACCAAATGTAAACAACGGTCTCTATGTTCAGTCCTAGAAAACATCTTAATAGAGAGAATAATAAAGATATTACAAAACAGAGCAGTGCTGCTGTGAGGCATTTAGCCCTACAGGTACACTTAAGCCTATAATTGTTCATACACCTGGTAAACCTGGATAATTATTGAATGGTTGTTTTTCAATAAACAAAGGAATAATTTTCTGAGAAAAAAAGAGACAAAACAATTACATCCAGCATGTTTTATTATTCTTAAAGCCCTACATGACATTTTCCCACAGTATAATTCAATGCAAAATTAAAAATGCTAAAAAAAATTTCCCATTTTGCTGCAAAAAAAAGCTTTTGGTGTTTCAACCTTTTACTTCCGAAGTATACAACTTCACTTGCCACCACTGTTAATTCTAATTATAGATCATTTAAAAAGCTTCTCATGTGGATTAAATAAAGTATCATAATGTTGTAAAATTAAAATCCAGACTTTTAGGGGATTAAAAAAACACACTAATTTATTCAATGATGATTTAAATGATTCCAATGGAATGTTTTAATTTTTTTTAAGATAAGCAATACAACATTTGAAATTGCTGTTATGTTTTCACATGTACAGTGAAACCAGGGCAGCTGGTTGCTCTTTACTCTAAGCTTTGAAACTACAGATCATTGGAAAGAAAGCAAAAAAAAAGCGGTGCCATTTATTAGGGTGCGCAATTGGCCAACCCAGATGTAGCTGGTCACTTGAGAAGGAGACCTCCTCATAAAGTCTAAGCTTTTACAGCAGACCCAACTGCGAAGTCCAAATTAACCCCCAACCTTTCTTAAACTGCACATATTTATCTATTTATTAAATCCTGATCCAGCGCAGCTGTCTGGAGAAGGCTGCACCGTCTAAGATTCTCACTCCCTCTCTCATTTATCAGTGTTTCTGTCTGTCTCCCTGCCTGCGCCTTGGCTACACTGACTGTGTATCCGCTCCAGCCTGTGTCTGGTGACAGCACAATGAAAACATTTTTGTGGAAAGTGTTGATTCACTTCTCAGGAAGTCCCACTCACCTAAATAGTTCCTCCTCTTTGTCTTGTCTGCCTTGCGTTTGTATGTGTGTATATATAGTGGAGGGGAGTGGAGCTGTGGTGGTAGTGGGGGGGTGTCAGTCTAGGTGACTGGGGGGGTGTTACAGCCTCCACTGGGCTCAGTTCCACACATTCAATTACATCCAGATGTAATTCCTATCCCCCACCCATCAGCCTTAAATTAGTGGCTAGTAAAAATTAGATCTGAATTAGCCGCGGTGAGAATATGAGAGTTAGAATTCTCCATATAATGACTAAATTATTCTTACCTATTATTTTGAATTAGATTTATCAGAAGTTTTCTTTTTAGGTGTAATTGGTGTCTAGTTAAAGTTGGCTTTCAGTAATAGCTCCTATATAAACAGGTAATATATACAACTTCATTCTCTCTTTTTTTTCAAGCATCTAGAGATTACTCCTCAAAAATTAATCATTTAAAAAGTTGGCATTAAGGGAAGAAAAAACAATGTACTCCATAAAATGCATTCCTTAAATGCTGGGTAGCAGTTGTTGCATTGCATATACAGGTGTTGTGCTCTGTTGTCTGTCAGTGAAGCTTGTCTTTCCGCTATTCAACTGTGTAGCTGTGGTTCTGGGAATGATAATGTTTTTGGCAGAGCTGAGGCTGCTACAGATCACTGTCATAAATGGGTTTCAGATTCATCCCAAACAGGAAACCTAAAAGCATGGTTATTGAACCTCACATTTCCGGATGCCTTTTAAACTCTATGACATATTAGAGCAGCATTGGAAATTAATATTTCATTCCCACAGCCACTGCTATTGTTGGTAGAAAATCTGTATCAGTCACTCAAACATTCTATAAGCACTATTCGCATGACAGTTAAGACATTTTTTTTATATTTGTTGCATTAACATAAGGTCCACGTCATTTAGCTTTTTTATGAATATTTTCATAATTTGTACTTAACACATTTGTAGATTATCTGATTCACCAACTGACCATTTCAAACCAAAGGAATAGAAACCAGTGTGTATCGCTTAAGTTTCCTCTGCAGGTTGTAATAAGGTAGAATGTATTCATAATCATGGAAATCCTTGCATTTCATGTTTTTTTTTTTTTATTTCTAAAACTTTCTGAAAACTTTATGTTTTGCAAACAACACAATGTCTTTAGGGAAGCTATCTTCTATAAAAATTCACTCTTAACTTTAACCAGCCTCCTGCTACATTCCGTGCATTCAGCTATGAATAGAATATCAATTAAATTAAATTCAGTTTATTTATATATTTATTTATATATTTATATTTATACTTTTCAGAGACAATTCAACTAGATCATACAGTCAAATTGATTTAAAGTTTTCTGTCTAAGAAAAACCAGTTGATTGCATTGACTCAAAGGCACTTCCTCACACTAAGCATGCTTGTGGCGACAGTGGAGAGGAAAAACTCCCTTTTAACAGGAAGAAGCCTCCAGCCGAACCAGGCTCATTGTGAGCGGCCATCTGCTTAGGCCGATTGTGGTTCAAGGAGACAGAAGCAGACATACAAAAAGCAGCAGAGACGCAAAAGGCAACTGTCAACCAGCTTCACAGGCGGCTCCGTCCAGGAAACACACAGCCAGGCAGATGAGGGCTGAGCCAGCTTCCATGTCAGAGGATGAAATAGAGCACATATAGTTAGTCACAGTCAGAGAAACAGGACTAAACTGAAAAACAGGCCAAGCTCGATATGAAAAATATAAATATATATATCAATATAAAAAAAAATACTTTTAATCAATGGTCTACTGCAAGTCCCTCTGCAGGATTTAAATTAACCCTTGACTTTTTAAAACTTTCTGCACTTTACATTTCCTGTCTGGTACTTAATTTCTTAAAGGCAAAATTAGCAATATGTAGTTTAGCCTTTTACTTCCATATCAAATCTACAAAACAAACCTTTCCAGAGCTATTAACCATTACTGCTTATTACATCCCCCCTTTTTGCTTAGTGTTTTCCTGTGTCAGTTAACTCTTTTGATTTTTAACCGTCATTTGAAAATACCTCAGAAGGACTTTCTACTATTAGATCTATGTTTTCGTCATATACCTACATTTCCTCTCAGCAGACTAACAGTGTAATATAGAAAATAAATATAAATTCAAAATTTTCAAAGCATGGATAAAATATTTAATTGACCTTTGCTTGGTATAACATCGTCCTATAACAGATGACTTCATTTGGTAACAGAAAGCTACAAACATTTAAAATGGCAAATAGATGAAATGACTTCAAAACAATACAAGAGGAAGTTAAAATACACTGAAATCAAATGTATATATTAGGGTATTAACAGGTTGTGATTTTGACTAGTTGACGGTAAAAATGGAAGTCAAGTCGATGCCTCATCCTATGACGTTATCACATTACGTCGGAGCAGGGTTGCAGCCATGCAGGGGGTGTGTGTAACTTTCAAGTCGTCCAGGTATGAGTCGACTTAGCTTTATTAACTTGACGTATCAATAAGCCAACTTTTTTGGTGAACGCCCTAGTATGTTTTGGAAAAGTTCAACATTGGTTAATAATTTGTTTCAAGAACAACATCCTGATATATTAGGAGGTGTTGAATGTTCTTTTTTCTTGTCTTGCATCAGAAATGAATCATTTATAGAACATTTTGAGTCATTAGTTGTGTGTTGTATATCCCACCAAGCAAAAACTGGTTGAAAAGACATTGAAAAGATGACATGATTTACGTCCAAACGACATTTAGATTTGGTTTAAAAGTGAAAGGTTGAATCAAATTTTCAGATCATGAAAAAGATGTTGAAAATTGAGTTTACAATGTCTATTATTGGACTAAATTAGGACAAAATGAGACTGACCAAATACCCAATTTTCAACAAGTATTTCTGCACTAAGTCAAGACTATGAAGAACCGACCAGATTAAGCCTAAAAACCACCATCTAGATGACGTCTGGCGTTTTGGGAGATGGCAGAAAAGGTTGTGAAGGTTCAAATAAAGAAAATATTAATTATCATTGAAAACCAACCTATCATGTTTCTTCCAATTGTGTCTTTCAAGGGAAACCTTTTTACTTTGTAGGTCTACTGCTGAAAATGACATTTGCAGCTCAGGTGCAATACTGCCTCCCAACAGTCGGGGGGAGAAATTAAATGCTGTTATAATGCAACCAATAATTAACCTGCATTTAGCCAGTGGCAGCTTTGAATTTACTAGATTTAGAAGCAAAGAAAACACAAAAATATCCCTGAAAAAAATAGATTGCTATGTGCTTTCCTTCAGAAGATAATTAATCTGCTGCCATTCTTACCACATCCTATCAGCTACTATGAAATAATGTAAGCTCTTGTTGCTCTACACTTTCATCCAGTTCCCATCTTCTTTATAACAGGTAAACTGCTGTGAGCCTCGCTTGCTTGTTTAAATGTATTCATCTCAGCTTAGCGTTTGATTTCAGCAACTCATTTATTTCAAAATGCTTTTGAAGAAAAGCCTTTTTTTTAAAGTAGGAGTTTGGCTTTGAGGCCAGTTGTGGTGGTGGAGAAAATAAGAAGAGGTAGCAGGAGTGCCAATTTAACCTGAAGTGCCTGTCGCTCGTATCGCAGCTCCTTCGTTTCAAGAGGCTGGGTCAGCTTGAACCGCCTGACTTCTGTCATTTCGATCTCTTTTATTTTTCTGCTGTAATGTATACTTTAATTCCCGCCCACCTGCTGTCTGTGTGTGTCAGCAGAAGCAGCTGGAGGGGAGGTGCAGGTATCGTAAACCCTGAAAAAACACGGGCGGAGCGGTGCTGAGCGCTGGGCGCGGCTCCTTGCAGCGTGTGTTGATATTTCTGGGCCTAGTGAAAGTACAGCTTGGTTTATTTTCAATAGGAACACAAGCCTGTCCCCCTCCTCCCCTAGCTGCTTACTAAGACTGTTGATATTGAGTCAAGCAAACAGTCCCTCAGGGATGTCCTGTTGGGCAGTCCGCCAAAGTCGCAAATGGGAGTCACATGTGGTCATATCAAGATGAAGGCAATGAAGGCTCAATTCACACTCTCAATCCCCCCCAAAAAAATCATCCACACAAGTATTAGTAGAATTAGACAAGGTTTTTATTACTTCTACAGTTAAAACATAACAAATAAATCACAGACAATACACAAAAAAATCATTGCAGTGATCAGGGACCCATCTACCTTCATTATGTGCTCTCCTTTCCCACTGAAACACATATGCAAATATATTTGGACACTGTCATTATCATCCCCTTAATAGACATTTCATTAGGGATTTTTGAATGCACGGTGAAAGTGCAAGTTGCCATGGATACCCTGGTGCTTAAGTACAGTATATTAAAATGGTGCTGCCTTCCAACCACTTATATAATCACCGGTCTGTAATGGCCTCTGCTTTGTGGCCATAAGCAACATATTGTGTGATCAACATTGAACAGGACTTTAAAAGAGCCCTTCTGAGCCATTAGGCCTTATTTGGTGTATTATTAATATTAGTAGTAGTGTTTGTGGGCTGGACTTTTATGATTACAAGTTGTGCTTAGGAAACATTTGATTGAGAAATAATAATTCGGCATGTTCTGTTCCATAAATGTGGATTTTTACTTTTTTTTATGGATTTCCCTCTTGTGAGGTGATACAGAAAGGAAAAAAAAACAGGGGAAACTGAATATCTTTTAAGTAGAGAATGTTGTGACCAATTTCAAATGTCCAGTTTTTCATGAAACTTAAACTTTGTGATTCTAATTTCACTAATTCTGGGTGTTCTGCAAGAACTAGTATGAGCAGCAGTCCAAATAAAATGTTCTATCCTTCCTGCTGTGGAGGATCAGAGCTGACGTCACACTGTGTAGCTGAGGAAAGACTTACTGTTTGAAGCATTCATCATTATTCCAAGATTAAAAAAATACGACAGAAATTAGGAGACTCTTACCTTAACTCTTAAAATCTCTAAACTTTTGCAGACATTTCTAAAACCAGCAGTAGCTAAGACGGACACTTCAATAATATTGAGGTTGAAAGCTTTAAGAGGCTGGGCCAGTGCAATCTAGAACCAGTGTAACTCTTGTCTTTTTGTAGCCATACACATCTGGACGTCACATGGAAAAATATAACAGTGTTTGTGTTTTACCTGACTTCCTCTTTAAACACAGGCTAACTCTAAAAATGGATACATTTGGGCGTCCATTACCCAGCAACAGTGTTGTCTTTACAATCTTATGGTCCAGGATGTTGCATTCAGTGATCTAGTAATGCATTCCATGTGCATTTCTATGGACTTCGGATCCTCTGAGCAGCTTAACCAATTAAATGCTTTAACTGTTTATCTTGAAATATTCGTTGCATTCTTCTTATCATCTTGTATACTGAAGTGATGGGGAAACCGGCTCCGCTTGTCTGTATCTAATTACCCTAAAGCAATTCACTTTGTTGTAGCTTTAATTGAAAATGGTTTCAGACATTGCAGTAGTTGTGAGTGCAAACTGCTGAAATCACTGTATTCAAACGAGATGGAAGTCAACATCCTCCACTGCCGTTTTCATGACGCTTCTGCTGCTCTTGCCAAGGTTGTGAACCAGCTGCCGCCACCCCCTCCTCACTGTACATACTCTGCATGTCTGTCTGTCTGTCTCTCTCCCCCCTTTTTTTCTGCTGCCACCTCGTCGATGCACCGTCGGGCCTGCTTGTATCCCTTGACCTTGATAGCAGAAACCCCAGAAGAGGAGTCATGGAGGGAATAACCACCTGAAGGGGGGGAATGCACACAGTGTCAGTAATATGAAGAAATGGGCATAACAACCCCCCCTTCCTCCCACTCCTCCTCCTTTAGAGGAGCAAATGTTACTGGGGAGCTTTCTAGTCTTACGCCTTTGGCACTGAAAGAGAAATGGGAGAAATTACTTGAATAATGTTGATGCTTAGAGCAATTAACAGTATTTCTTTAATGTTAGCCCCTTTTGATTCCCTGCCCTGAACTCCTCGACTCTTTCACGCTCTCACTCTGCCGTGGTTGTTTAGTGTTTATCCCCTCCACCTCAGAGCTCTGACGGTTGACACTAATGAAAACGCTAAATCTTTCGGTCTGTGTTACGGCTCTTAATAATATCATGCAGCTGAAATATGCCTCAGCAGGGCCGCAGAGATAATGTACTACTCAGAGTCTGTTAAATCATACTAGTGCACAGCTCAGAGCTTGGAGGTAAAGTGGTGTTTAACCTTTTTTATACTTCTAATAAATCCATATGGACATGGGCTGGTTACTGATATTGAATTGTGTCAAAGATGCACCGAAATGCTCTATTTCTGTAATTTTTAGACATTTTGGTGGGATGCTAAGAAAAGAAAGAGGATGTGACCAAAGTTTTCTCCATCTGAACAGAGGGAAAAGTAGCTCTGTCCCTCCCTTACCTGTTGCTGTGTTGCACTTTTGAGCTGTCTGAGAAAAGGGTTTTGCATATTTTAATTGCTAAAAAACAGGAAAAATTTGGTAATACGTCCTGGAGGCAAAAAAAAAGGCATCAAGATTTCTTCAAAATGTTTTTCTTTATTAACAATAAAATAAAACTTTTAAGTATTTTTTTATTGTTAAAAGTATTAATCCCATAAAAATTGTTAATTTAACATAATTTTCTAGCAGTAGGAATTCTTCAATTTTTTTTTTTTTTCAATAATTACATTAAATCATGCTGTGAATACATTAGATATTTCTGTTTGTAAATCCAGTGATGGATGCAGTGATTTTGTTCCAAACTTTTTTTCTATTATGTAAATAATAGAGACCTTTGGAGATAAAGAAATAAATTCCCCCCCCCTCCTCACTTTCATTAAAGCTCTCAGGCCCATGTGGCTCAGCAAGCTGGTGGCAGATGGACTAGCTTTCCTGCATCTGCTGTGTGCAGACTGGGGGGCTTTGTACTTGCCAGTAGATTCCTGTCTGTTGGAGCGTCTAAGAAAAACATCTGTGGCATGCAAGGGAGAGGGAGAGAGAAGAAAAAAAAGAGTGACAAAAGAATCGGCAAATACCATTAGCCCCTAAATGTTGCCCGTTGTGTATTGCTTACAGTGGACGGAACACATCATTGCATCGTAGTTCAATCCACTTTTCCAGTTCTTATGAAAGATACCGATGTGAATCAGTATTAGTGTTGAATTAAAATTCAAGTTGTGAATCTTTAGAATCACAATAAGTGTTTGAAATATTCAACCTTACCTTTTTCATACACTTTCTCTGACAGTCATTTAAAAGTTTTTGGTTTTTTTTTTTTGCGCTTATCAAGGCTTTGTAAGTGCAGATGGTAGTCCTTAGACTGTGACAAAGAAGTCTCAAGCGTCACTTTAGAATTTTGTCTTGGAGAAAGTGCATGCACGCTGCATGTGGTGGTCTCCCCGTGCAGTTTTCAACCTTTGTAGTCTCCCTCCCCTTTCAGATTCCTCCAGAACCCCCTCATCCCTCCCGCCTCTTTCCTTCTCACTATTTCTTTGCCAACTCTCGCCACCCTCCGCCCTCTCTCCTCCGCTCCCCACGACAAGCCTCCCCCCCCCCACGCGCACCCCCTCTCCTCCTCCTCCCCCCGCCCCCTACCCCCCCGATCAAGCCACTGGTTTTTGTGTACTATTGGTCCTCAGGCGTCAAAACAATCCAGCGGGGCTGCCTGACTTGTTTTAATTAGGCAGCGCTGAAACGGCAACTGTCTCTCAGACGTGACCAGGCAGAGGTGCTCTCCCCGCGCACTACTGTAAATACGGCCGTAAATACTTCTCTGGTGATGTCTTTGACAGTAAGCGCCAGCTAGCTGCCCTCTCTACATTTTTTTCCTCTCTTTTTCACTACTTTTCATTCTGTTTACTGCGACTGTCTCTTCATTTTTTTTTTTTTGACACAGTAATGCCATCAGGTTTCTAAGAATACTTCTTCAAATGCTTCTTACTGAGGAGAGTGGATTTCTCACTGGTTGTTTAAAAGGTAGGTCGTTTTTGTCTTATGTGACTCTTTTTTTTTTGGCATGTACTCATAGTGCTTTGTGACAGCGAGCAGGTTGGAAATGCACAGATGTGATGTTGCTAATTGTTTTAAAGTGCTCTTTACTCTCTGCTAGAGCTCAGTGTAGGACGCGGACTGACGCTCAGCCTTTCACTAATCCTTTTCAGACTCTTTACACACACAGACACACACACACGCACACTTTGACCTATGCACAATCAGGACTGAAAAGAAAAGCTCCGAATGAGCCCCAGAATAGAGGCAGACACACATACCTTTGCGGCGATTGCACCTCTCTTAGCAGCGTCCCTCCAGCCCTGCTTCTGTCTCCGTCCCCCTGTTTCAAGAGCCAGTCCACATATTCAAGCGAGATAAAGAAACACCTTTTTTTTTTCTTTTTTTTTTTACTTTAGTAAGGCAGATGGGTGATCGGAACAGCGAGAACTTGCAGGCAGAGAGCCGGCAAGCATCCTCCGACGAGTCACAGCAGCCCACATGTGAAGCTCTGCTCATACACTCTCTCTCGCGCGCACACACACATACAGGACCCACCCACATTCAGAGAGCACCTGGAAGTCCGCTCATTAACTCATATACTGTTTTGTTTTTTTTTAAAGCATTTTTTCTTCTTAATTTAAATTACAAAAAAAGTTTAAATAAATGTCAAGGTTGTTCAAACAATTGCAAAAAAACAAAAAATATATATATTTTTAAAGGGGAAATTGAAGTTGTCCTATAAATGTAAAAGTTCATCAGTGGCTTCTTGGAGAAATTGTCTAAATATATTCACTGTGTAAAGAAAGATCCTCTGCCTCCCCCCTCCTGTTCTATTCCCCCTCTCCAAACTGGAGCCTCTTCTTTTGGGCCTGCATGTCTGACCTGTTCTGGGGCCCCCCGTCTGAAATCGCCCCACTGACAACTGGAAATGATAGAATAATTGTCAGGAAAGTCTTTCTATTTTAATAGGGCAAGGGTGATTTAAGTATGCATGAATGGCACAGTGGCAGTGAGATGGCAAGAGGAGGGGAGAGAGAGCGAGGGAGCAATAGGTGGGGGGTACAACTAGGGCGGGGAGGTGGTGCAGGTGGTGGTGTTGGTGGTGGTAGTGTGGGGGGGGAGGCGGCTTGTTTATGATGCTATCCCCCATAAACACGGCTGAAGTGATGACACAGATAGTGTTGCCTCTTCACACGGTGACACCAGTCGAGTTGCGGGCATCGCTGCGAGACACCCTCGCCGCCGGTGGCAGAGGCGAGTTCTCTGTTGTCCGGTGAAGATCTCTGACACTCCTCAACTTCAGGTAAAAAAAAAAAAAAGAGAGAGAGAGAGTGAGAGAGAGGGGAAAAAGATAAGGTCATACACACTCTACTTTGTCCATCCCTTCATCAATCCATCCGTCTATCCTTCTGGTCATCCACCCATCAATCTTCTGTCATCCGTAGTCGACTCCAGGCTCTTGACTGTATTTAATGGCTGTGTTTTATTGCCGGGCTGCCTTCCCCCACGTTGGTCGTCCCAGTGTGGAGCGGTTCAACCTCCGTCTGCGGGCTCTGTTAATCTGCTGCTTAATTAGTGCTGATGAATTGCTGTAGTGTGTGCGTCCGCGTGCGCACGAGCGCGTGCACTAATGTGGCTGTGTGATTGCATGAATGTGACTTTTCTTTCTGCACTCGTATTAAATCAGGTGTTGCTATTTCCAGCGTAAGATAACCAATTAAAAATAAAAAAAAGAAATGTTTTTGAATGAGATTAAATTATCAGTGTTTTTAAAGGGCTGAACATTTGACTTGTTTGTTTTTGGTGGACAAAGACAAATAAAAAAACAAACTCTTAGAAACAGCTGTTTAGTTTAAAAAAAGGCAAGAGGTCACCAGACTGTTCATTGTCGGAGCGCTAATTTTCTTTATCAAAGGTGAGCGGGATCATTTGTTTACTTAAATATTGATGAGTATGAGCCAGGCTCGGTATTGGGCTATTGTGGGCATATTATTAACATTTCATAGGGCTTTGTGCAGGAATGCAAAAGGGACTCTTCTTCATAATTTAATACCCTAATGCATAATGAGCTATGTGATTAGCTCACACGGAGAATTGGCCAAACTCCATTCAGAAGGCAGATCATTTACATTGTTCTCTAGAGTCTAGCTTATAATAGGTTATTTAGCACAATAAAATTAAATGCTACAATTTTGAATTTTGACTCAGAAATCCCACTAGCAGTATTCATGAAATTCATTCTCCTTTTTTCCTCCTTTTTTTTTTTAAACAACAGAATTTTAAGTTTGTTTAACTAAAGCACATGTTTACCTCCGTGTTTTATTTAGAATGCTTGTTGGCCAATTAACACCATTCATTAGTCGTGCGGCTTTATTTGTTTTGAAAGTTTAACCAATCACTTTGTTATGCTAATTGTGATGTAATTTAATTTGAGTTCCCCCCGTAATGATGATGCCGCTATTATCCACATAAATGATGCAGTTAAGCAGCACGGCCTCATTTGCATGTGCTTGAAGGGAGGGAGGCTGGAAAAGGAGCCGTATCACTCCGCTTTAATTTTCCACCTCTGTTCACACTTGCCCTATGGGTCTTCCTGTCCTGTCGCTCGGCCATTGATGATCAGCACTTTTATCAGAAAATTTTTCTTGATTACAAAGCAGGCTTTCATTTGCCCGCAAAAGGATTTCTGGAGCAACGTTTTTACAAGACTCAAATAATTGAGACGTGGTTTGATTAAAAAATGCAAATGGCTGTTTTAATCAGTGAAATTTAAAACATTGACCTCGCACACCTGTTCACTGATCCAACATATTTACTGCTTTATTTCAGTGTAATATTTCCATGTAAAGGTTTCATTGCGGGGACAATTTTGGATTACAAAAATTTTTTTCTTATAAATGATGTGAAAAGCAGGTGTTTAGTCTAAACCTGGCAATAAAAAAACCCTAGATAAATTCACCTTTAATGTGAAATTTGCAACTTATCGGAGGTTAAGGAGTGCTCATCTGTTTTCAGTTTCTAAAGGAAAGATTATTCCATTTTTTTCTCCTGAATAAACCCCCCGTCCTGCTTTTTATGTTTCTAATTGGTTACATAAATCTTGTCTGGTATGAATGAGGAATGTTGCGGTGTTGTCAGGCGCAATCTTCACCCTTATTTACCAATTCATTAAGATCTATCGATGCAGGACTGCTGAGAGGGAATGACAACATAAATCAGAGCCGGAGACATAATAGCCCTAATCAACCAGAAATAACTGGAAACGTCACAATGAGCTATGTCTCTGTAGCTGGAGCCGTCGCCTGGATCTGCCCCGCTGTGGAAAAAGGGGACCGGAGAGTCAAGGCGATCCAGCTGTCATTACCTTCTCTGATTTTTCTCTGCTCTTCTCAGAAGGGAATTTGTCCACACACTTCGTTTTGTTATCCGGGTCTTGTTCCGCGTCAAAGCAGCTCAGTTGTGATCATTCAGAGAATATAAAAAAAAAAAACGTCTTTTCTGAGAGGAATACTTCAACTCAGAAAAGGTCTATAAATACAGTTATGTCGGAAGTGCTGCACATTCACAAGTGCAACCTCCTCTACTCCTGATAAAGATGATTGGATGAGACAATGAGGCCTCTCCTCTTTATAGGTCAATTAGCCCTGATTAGGTGGGTTGAGTTAATTAACAGAATTGGCAAATATGCAAATGAGAGCCGACGGATCGGCCTTCGTCACAGTCTTGCTCAGCCATCTCCTGCCTCAGCAGAACGTGGTGTCTGACGGGGGAACATGTAAATGATATGGGACGAGCCTAAATGTAAGAAAAAAACTCATCTCTCTCCTCCTCTTTTTCTTTTTCTGTCAGCTGGGGCTCTGCTCTATGCCACCCCAACTCCATATAACATATATTTTCCCTTCCTTTTTATATCTAACATGCACCATTTAGACTTTTCCTGGCTGCTACCAATTTCTGCCTTTCACTGAGGTCAGACGAGTCAATTCCGATTTTGACAGATTTTTTGTTTTTGTTACATCTGCGACACATCAAAGGAGGAAAAAAAAAAACTCCTCCTGCTTTTTAATCGCGTTAGTACTTTAGCGTACAATAAAATGAAAAAACTGCATTTTTTTTTCTCCACATATGCGTCAAAGCATGTCTCTTACATTTATTCATTGTTTCGTTCAACTAAAAGCTTTCGCCACAGAGCTCACACTGTAGACTGATACATTCAGTTGATATTGGACATTTCTTAACTGTGATGGTTTAAATGCTTGATTTGGTGAAAAGAAATGTTAATTTTTTTGTGTTTGACCACCAGCAAGCGCCGATCAAGGCTACACAGAAAACCAGATATTGTTTTTAACTGGTAAAATGTTTGCCTTTCTGCCTTTTTTTATAAATAAAAGCAAATAAGTCCTGCTTCTTTTCATAAAAGCTAATGCTGTAGCTTTGAAATGCAAGATTATCTTTATTTACCGCACTAAATTATGTTCTTATCCTTCACCTTATTTCTTAGTAAACCTATTTCAGCGATATTTATTTAACATAAATTTTCTCTCCAACAGTATCATGTATATGATCCATCAGCTCCTCTTACATTTGATCATAAAGACACATTGTGAAGCCCGTACATTTGAAACCACACTTTATACACTTTCCTCCATTTCTCTTTGTCACTTTTTCCCCCCTCTCTGTTCTCTTGGAACGCCGACTCCGACTCATCCCTGCACATCCATTCAGAGACTCGTGCACACTGTGGCAAATAGTCCGCCTTTTATCTTATTCTGTCTCATCTCCTTATTGTAAATAGAAGAGAATTAAGTTCTGAACATTCTCCACTGAATGTCTCCTATCACAGAACTACGATTTATTGTCAGGGCTCAAATGAAGAATTGAAATATGACTGTGGTTTTTTCTCAATGCAGGGCTCATTGGACAGGAGATAACCACATTTGATTCTGTTGCTTTGAATAATGTTAATCCGGCATAAAAAAAAAAAAAAAAAGGCAAAGTCCATTATTCATATTCATCGCTTTTCATTTGGCCCTCACTCCAGATTTTGTAAATATGATTTCTTCAGCTTCTTTCTTCACCCCCCCCCACCCCCCCACCCTCTAAAGTAATCTTTATTCACCAGTGAAGCACTTTTGAAATTCCTGTATCTGTGAGCAGAAACCATTACCGTACACAGGTTTATAAGAAGTAGTCATTAATGCTTCTTTATGGTGGTCCTTTAGTGCCAAAAAGGAAGCTTTTAATTCTAAGGTGCAGCAGGCTGTCTTTCCCTTACTTAATCTGAGGGAATTGTGTTTTTCCATTTTATTTCTACATTCTGAACATCTAGGAATTGTATTCGTATTTTGTGGAATGCTGCAAAAATAAAAGAATAACTGAAACAAACAGTGACAATCAAAATGTAAGTAAATTTCTTGAAGTTTCAGGCTGCTCTGAATTTCTCTCTTCAACTCTTTTTTGTCAGTGCATGTATGGCATTTTGATTTATTAAGCAATCTCAAGTATTAAATATGTGAGCTCTTGCCCTTGCAGAGCTACTTCTTTATTTTGCATGCACAGTAACTTATGGCAATGATGAATTAATTTCACTCAAGCAAAGAATCTGTGATTATTTTAAATGGTAACCATATCTTGGCTTGATCAGAGAGCGGTGGGGAGTCATCAGAGTGTGAAATGTAATTTCTATTATTATTTTTTCTTTTCTTATTGTTTTGATCTCTTCAATCCCAAAAGAATTCCCGGCAGCCACCTGAAACGTGAACCGATAACGAACACACGTCTGGGATCACGGGTTTACAGGTCACTTTTTTTTTCCTTTTCTTTTTTCTTTTCATCCTTGGTACAAAAAAATATTTTTGGCAACTCATGCATATGAAATAAGGGAATGGAGAATGTTGTTACGCCAAAAAATATGGATGTCTCGGAGATGAAACCAGTGTCAGAGCAGCAGTGTGTTAACACAGGATCACGGTAAATTCCTCAGTGTTCTCGGAGCAGACAGCTGCGCTCTCTAGCTAGATGGATGGTCAGTGTCACAGTGTGTGTTTACGGCACATGATAGAGCAGGAGACAGGCCAGGTAATGAGGCTACATTAAGGGCTTTTAGAGCTTGCAAACAAAGATGGAGGGCTGCTTCTTTTACCCTTTAATGATAGGTTGGTGTGGGAGTAAAGGTTCAATTTTCCTTAAACCTTTGTTGTGTCACTTGTTGGAAAACAGCAGAAATTCTCCCACTTCTTCCAACATTTTAGGATCGAGCTGACAATCCTAGATACATGGACAAAAAAATGCAATACACCTCATCAGGAAGCACTTCATGGATCCCTGATATTTAACATAAACAAATTGAAAGGCAACACCTACATTTATGTAGATTATTGTTTTCATAATATAATTTAATTACCATTTTATACACTTAACATTTGTCTGTGGTAATTGTAGTTGCATCAAAGCCTTTATCATACTACTTTAATGCAATTTAATTGCAATTTTACTGCAAGTAGAAAACTTTTTGTTCGTAGAAATTTGACTTGCTTAAAGTCTGTACATAACAGCATTATTCTGCCTTTTTGTCTTTGAAAGATTTATGACAGTTGCAAAAATAGAAAATCAAGAAAGACAAGTTTTACCCACTTAAACGAAGCATATTCCTATCTTAAAACTTTTTTAAAATGGAAATGAAAAAGTGTATCAGAGTACAAATGGAATAAGTTTATATGTTTTGGAAAATCTTTATTAAGAGAAAAAATATTTACATCTATTATATAAAGAAAAAATTCTGTATTCTCATTTCTAATCAGTTGATTGGTGCATCTTTATGACACCATCTGCTTCCCATCCTCTCCATTAGAGATACAGCTACAGCATCACCAGTGTGTTCCCAGGTAATATCAGCCTTCCTCTCAGCATCTGATCATGATAATAACTGGTCTAGGCTCTTGCTCATTGGAAGATTATGGTTTCAGATGAAATGGCATGAAAAAGCAGTTGTGATGAAATGCAGGACCCTGGAAAACACTGTGGTCTTTTCCAATCCAGTGGTTTAAGAGCAGTTTGTGCCCTGGTCAGTTCCGGTACCCCATCAGATGAAAACACAGATCTGTACTTCATGCAGTTACATCCTCAGGATTGTCACTATCTGCCTCTTGTGTGCATTGTGTGACAGTTTCATCACCCCCAGTCAGATCCCTGGCTCGGTTAGCCCTCGTCACTGCAGCCTGGCTGTGTTCCTAATTGACATTCTAATTGGCAGATTTGAATGCAGCCTTTAGATGGCTAATTAATTTATCTCACCGCTGTCATTAAGGTTAAAGCACCATCTGATCTCTGCGGATATGTTTTGCATATATCTGCATTATCATGAAGCTGCAGCTCGCCATAAAAGACAGATTTCATTTTGGATTGAGGAGATAAGATTGTAGATTTTTTTATAAAAAATGTAAATGATTATTCTTTTCCTTGACATTAACTTTTTCCTTTTTGAGTAAGCACATAATAAAAATCCCAGTAGTGTTTTTTTTCCTTCTTCTTGGTTTGCCTCTATTCAGATGATATTAAAAATCCTTATTTCCTTGTCTCATATATCTTGCAAGTTTTCCGAACATTCCGTGTCGTCCTAAGAAAGAAAGCACAAAAAAAACGGAGAGATCCGAGCTCCATTAGAATGTTCATAAAATGGTAGTAAAGGCAATCAGACAGTCTTTCTCTGAATATTTTAAACATTGGGCATGTAAAATTTATGCCTAATTTGAATACTTATTAGCCGGCTGATCTCGGCTGCAGCCTTGAGTTTCTTATGCTGAGATTCATCACCGGATTGGATGTCACATTGTGCCAATCCAAACCCCCCCCATCCGCACCACCCTCCCCTCCACACCCCCTACCCTACCACCACCTCCCTTATTTTCCTTCCTGTTCCACTGTCTCTCTCTCTCTGTCACCCCCCTCGCTTCTACGCTCCCTCTCCTTCTTTTTCCTCCTCCTGTCTTTTCTGTTTCTGTCTTTTCTCACCGCGTCTTTCTCCATCAGCAGTAAGCGGCTCGGTGTTAAACAGGGGCCCTGTTTGTTCACAAGCACGCCTTGTCCTGGCCTCTTCCCTTATTTACTTGTGTCCTGGACAGCTGTCGCCCTGCTCTGTGTAATAGCTCAGCCCCTGTTTGTTCTCCCTCCGTAGATCCTGTTTATCCTGGCTGTGGACATCTTTTAGGGCCTGTCCTGTATCTGCCCCTTGTCAAACACACACACACACACACGCAAACACACAGAAGGACGTGTCCACACTTCTATTAAAACTGTATTTACAGGCCAGAAAATACACACAATGCGAAACACCATTTAAAACTGTAATTACACATTCTCAAATATTAGTTTATAACATTAAAATATCCTCTGCATAGAGAGATCATAAAAATGCATTATATTTTATTAAGCATCTGAGTCTCTCATATATTGCAAAACTGTCGAATATTAGTGGAGCTCCTTACAGCGTGTACTTAGTATTAAATGTTGGGAAGGATTATAAAACATTTATTACTAAAAAGACAGGCGGTTATATGCATAATTAATGTTATTTTTAGCTCAGTTATTAGTAACCTACTTTCTAATTTCCCATGTAAAAGGTATTAGATTTAACTTTAAATGTTTTTTTTAATTACAGTTTTATTTAGTTACAGCTACATACAATACAGTTATGTATTATTTCGTTAACTATAGGGATCAGGGCACAATTTTAGAATAAATTAGGGAAAAAAAAGGCTATATAAGATTTGATTAAAGAACAAGAAAGAGGGAAAAAAGGCGCCAATAAATGAAATATGAGCACTCCTCCTCTATGGAACCCTGCAAGGCAGATTTTATTTAGCCAGAGCAAGGATGACAAACCTATTATAGTGTTCATCACCAGCCCTGAACCATGTTATTTGGAGCTTCCTCTGTCTATTCCTGCCACTGCCAAATTTTAATTTAATATGATTAGCTTCCATCATTAGTTTACTTCTTTTGAACCGACAGAAATCTGTGTTTGAAGCTACTTTTTTAAAGATGCCAATATAAAGCTTTAATTAAAACCAACATTTTTTAATAACATCATTACCTTAGCAACAATTCAATTAGGTGCTTTTTATTTGTAATTATTTTTACTAAATTTAAACATTTTTAATACAATTTTCCCCGTTTCTAGAAAGGACCAGGACATGCATGTCTTTGTATTGCTTCATTTACACAATGAATGCATAATTGCTTCTCCTGCATCCCCCCGTACCCCTCCCTCTTCTTTAAATGCTTTAATTTGCAAAGGGGGACTGAGGGCTTGATAATGGACGCGTGCAAAGAAAGGAAAAGAGGAGGAAAAAAAAATCGGATGGGAAAAAAAAAAGAAATGGGGGGTGGGAATTGTAACGAGAAGAGCCCTAACCGGTGCCTCTTAATCACTTCTAGGTTTTAAATCATGATGATGCAGGAGTCGGCCACAGAGACAATAAGCAACAGTTCAATGAGTCAAAATGGAATGAGCACCCTAAGCAGCAGCCAATTAGAGGCTGGCAGTAGAGATGGGAGATCAAGCGCTGGTGACACAAGCAGCGAAGTAAGCACAGTCGAGCTGCTGCATCTGCAACAACAGCAGGTAAGTTGTGTTTCTCCCCCCCGTCTCTTCTCTCGTCCCTCACTCCCACTCTGCTGTGCTCTCCTCCTCTCTCCGCTCTGCTACTGCTCTCTCTGCTCAGGCGGCACCGGGGCGTTCTACGTATAGGCAGGAAACAAAACGACAGATTATATTGTTTGGTTTATTTTCTAGACTATGAGTGGCAACAGTGTTTATATAATCAGCTGTTTGTTCAGTTGGTAAACTTTCTTATCAGTTTGTTGTCTTCCTTACATATTTGCTGGTAGATGCTGGTAGATTTCTTTGATGTATACCTTTTATTTTGTGTACCCAGGAGCTAATGCACATTTAGAAGTTGTTTCAGGCCACACATGTGATGGTCTGCAAAGTCTGTGTGTGTCTGTCTGAACAGTAGAGTGAGAAAGTGAAAGAATGTGAGCTGAGCAGTTGCACGGTCCAGTCTGGGCAGTGGGAAACTGTACAATGGGTGTGTGTATGTCATGGCTGCACTATATCCACCAGAGGGCCTCCTAACTCGCCACATAAACATAATAAACCCTTTAATGGGACCCTTAAAAAACAAATTTGCACACACTTATCTTCTAGAAAAAGACATTTACAAAAAATAAAACATTTATCCTTTTTTAAAACAGATTCCAAATATAAAAAAATCAATTTAAGTGTTGCTTTTCAAAGCTTTGTCTCGTTGTATACATCTTAGAAATGAAAACTTTTGGTGTTAATGATCTGCAGGGGATGTGTGTGTGTGTTGGAGGTGGTGGTTGGGGGGCAGGATTTGTGAAAGTCAGTCGCCAGCAGAGTAAAGGAGTCAAGTGTCTCTCGTGTCTTTTCACGGTGAATGATGGCTTTGACAGTTTGCCAAAAGAGCAATGGGAGATTAGGTCAGAGGGCCATGCTTTGGGTTGGATAGGGTTAGAGGGATAGGAGCGACGCCGCAGGTTTGTAATGATGCGTGCTGTCCTTTTGGCCTGATGAGAGTTTTCATGCAAGCGTATTTGTGTGTGAGTGTTTGGAGGCAGCTGAACCCCTGTGGTCAAATAAGCCAGTAGAGTACAATAGATGCCAATGTGTCTGGGTCCTCTTGATCCCTTCTCTGGTTATCCATCCATAGCAGAATGCCTTAAGACATTCTGGTGGTTGCATTATTGCCTCAGTCCCATCTACCACTTTACTACTTCAAATTGTATTGAAAATCCTGCATAATTCTTTCCTTAAAGATATTTTATTCTTAATCTTAAAGTTTTTTTTTTGTTTTTTTAAAGAGAGATGCACCCATTAGGCCTTTGCTGCTTAGTCTTGATGTCCTACTGTCTTTGAAGCCTTACTTGTTGATTCTGAACCTATTTAGATCGTTTTACTTGTACTAAAAACATAAAAATGTAAAAATAGGCTATGCAGGTTGTTTGGTTTTACTAATAACAAATTTAGCCCCATTTATGCTTAAAATTAACTGATATAAAAATTTTATTTTATCAAAAAATGTTCATAAAAGTAGATGTTGTTTGTTGTGTACCAGTGAAAAAGGACATTTTTTATTACCTTTTATCAAAATTTCTTCATCTTATCTGCCACTTACCACTCATAGCCAATGATGAGAAAACTGTAATTCAAAATTCTGGCTGATTGGTTAGTGCATCTGAAAATATACTTTCTTAATACATATATTTTTAAAACTTTAGTTGTTTCACTTAAGAATTCGGTATAAGTCATTTGACATTGAAATATTTGTGTAATGTTTAAGTGTGTCAGTGGGAATGTCTTAAGATCCTGAATTCCTCCCCCCCAAAAATCTGATCTAACTGATTTTAAGCTTTATATTAAAAAGTTATATAATATGTTCCACTGAAGTTAGAAGGCTGTCAGATCTGTTTGTTACCAGCAAAAACTGGTTTCTGGTTTTATTTCAATCAATTTGCCAATTCCAGTTTTTTTCCTTGGAATGGAATTTTGATTTTCCATTCTTTTGGCAGATCAAACGCTCTAAATCAGATTTGTTTTTTTTCTATTTATGAAATGCATCAAGAGCAGAAACTGAAGCCATTTTCTGTCGATAAATACTTGAACTAACAGAATATTACTTAAAGCCCTTTTTTGACATGACAGTGATTATTAAGAACGGCATAATTTTATAATTTGATTTGCTTTTGAACTACTAACCCTTAAAAATAACCTGAAATCTATGTTATTTTTACTTTATGTATCTTTGTGTATTTTTATAACCTAACAAAATCTTAGTTGGCAGATCAAAGCTCAAATTGAAACTTAAAGAAAACTGGTTATTGCTAATGGTCAGAAAAAGCCAAATCAGTGCTTCTCTACTGTTTACATTGATTTATATTTCCCTGATCTTTATCTGGCTTTTTACTACCATCAAACTAAAATTAAGGAAAAATGTCTAGTCTATATAGTTAGGGTTTGGACACATATAGTATGGATGAAACCAGCCATAATGGGTAAAATAAAAAGGAAAATAATTTGTCTGGACCAAATAATCACAAGTCGGTGATGATTAGGATAAAACTGTCCGACTTCCATCCATGGGCAGTGGATTGGTGAATCACTTAGTGAAAAATATAAGGTCCTAAGATGAAAAGATGTAAGAAAAGAATGGCATGAGCCTAACGTGTCTTGTTAAAACTTGGAGATGGACGTCTGGCTGTTGGATGGGGTTCGCGGGTGAATGGCAGTGCGTGCCTTGTAAAGGGGCCAGGCCAAGCTTTCTCTCAACCTGAAACAGACACATTGAAATGAGGAGTCCAGCTAACAGGTCTCAAGGGGCTTTTTTAAAATGTGGGCTCTGCACTGCAAAGTTAACACACACTTCCTTCACTATGCAACACTTTGTAGAGACACCATGTTTTAACAAAGGGGGGACATTTTTCCCCCAACAAATTATAATTCCTTTGGCTCAGAAATTGTATTTTGCAGTTGACTTTCACATAGGAAGGTATTCCTGACAGCTATCAGGATACATTTAATGTAAGGGAAGTTACTTTCATGCTCATAATTGTAAACATACATGAAGAAATAATCATATCCTCTTTTGCTGTTAGCCTATGTTTTATATAAGGCTGTTGGGTTTCATTTTCCAGCCATATTTGGAATGACATTGAGTGGTCCAGTGGGTATCAGAGCTCCAGTCTCTCGTCACACTGCTGGGGGATGATTAATAATAAGCACTGATGAATTCTCTACTGTCCCTATGGGTTCTGTCATTACCTAGCAGCTCTGAAATATCACCTACAGCTATAATTAGAAAAGTGGCATCTTAAGGTCTCGTCACCTTAGATTCGGCCAAAGGCTTTTTAGAACATAGAAGAAGTTCTACGCACTTTGTTTTTAACTCGAGTACAAAATAAAGTCTGCTCTATCAGCACTAGAAATACATTTTTTATGCGATCAAACATCATGTATATCTTCTTTCCATCTTTATTTTAATGCAGATTAAAACCCCTACACTCTGTTATCTTCCTATCTCACTAATAACCGTCGTTACAATTAAATTTCCAGCTCCTAATTTTTTTTTCAGGGTTTCATCACCACGTCCCCAAGGTTGTCTAAATAAACCTAATTTGATTTGAGATCACAGATTAGATACCTACTGTATCTGATTGCGATTTGCCAGCTGCAGATATGTATCAGAGCCAAAGATGAATGTTACACTGCTGTAATTACTATGCAAAGTGATCACTCTAAAACCTTGTTGTTAGGGAAAAATGTGCTGAGCTCATCTTACCAATCAATTTGTCATTGGCTGTAATCAGTATTGTGTTTTAGTAATGCTGGTATGTATGTACATGCAAGAAATGCATTGATCTTTGGATCCATACCATAATGTCCCATAATGAGCCAGTTAGTTGATTACAGTGGTCTGTAAACTTAATCCTACCAGGGTTATCAGTGGGATTGATGAGCTAATGCTCAGGACGACTGCCCCCTCTAAATTGGCTCACTTCCATAGGAAGTATATTGATATTTGGAGCATGAGGAAGTCCAAGCTAATCTATTATTGTCATTTTAGTTGCTTTAGCCAAAGAGTTCCAGATCAGTACAGGATAAGAATGTATCAGTATAAGATTATTTTGTAAAAATGGACAAAATTAAGGTTCTTTTACAAAGAAATATTAGAAAATAATGGTGTCTACTGTGATTTCAGTTAAAACAGAAAAGCAACACATATTTCTATTAATGTTAACATGGAAAATTAGTTGTATACTCTTGTGGTTGTTTCTTAAGCGTTACTCCATAGACTAGAGCAAAGATGTAGATTCAATATTCTCTGAATCTGATAAAACTCTTCAAGTAAATTTGCAGTAAATCCAGCAAAGAAAGTGACACAACGTTTCTCTTCTGGTATTCCCAAAGAAGAAATTAACATTGTCATTTTTCCAAGTATGTAGTCAGGCAGGTTGAAATCAAGTCTAAAGTTGCTCCTAAAGTGAACGTTTTTGCATCAGATGGATCTGCCCAAAACACAGAAATGGAAAGTTATGGATCTAAAGCATGATTCTTTTAAAATTTAATCAAATCCGTACCATAAGCAGTTGCCTGTTGTTTATTATTTTAAAAAGAGCAATGCTCTCTACGCTGATACTCTACTCTGATACGCTGCTTAAATGACATAAACATAGTCTGTGTCCAATATTAAGCCCTCAGGGTCAAAGTCCAAGTTAGTTGGCTCTAGGTTGAATATGGTATCTGAGTAAGTGTAACAGGTTTATGTTAGTTCATTAATTCTTTGGATGATGTGCTTGAGTTGTCAGTCTATTGAAGAGGCATACTTATCATAGCTTGGCATAAAGATAAAGATGCACTAAGCTTTCTTTAGCCAGCTAACCTACAAAGCATACAGAAATGTTGGTCATGGGTAGGGCTGCTTTTACTGTGTACTTCTTTAAACTTGAGAAATCTCCTTGACTTTTTACTAGCGTCTCATTAAAAGAACTGCAAACTATTACTTTTTTTACACTCTAACCCTTTAGTGTAACTTGATACTTCAAACCAGCCCATTCATACTACAGAGGCATGTTTGTGCTGTCAAGGATTGTGGGATTTTATGATTTCAAAGATTTCTACATTAAACATTGAAATTAAAAAAAATTAAAAAAAACAATGTTTACTTTGCTTGTTGGTCCAAACAAATATCTGTTTACTCTTGCAAAGAAATTTGAAAAAAAATCATGCTTGTGATATTTTCAGAGGAAAGAAACGTGTTGAAATTGATAAACTGGTTGAGTATTCATTTACGGCTTCTCCTGAGGCACATGATGCAGCAAAATGCAAACGACCCAACCCCATTTAAAAGACTCCAGCATTTTGACATAAATTACAATAGGTGCCATCTCACTTCTAGGCTTTACCCCTGTCGCTTACACGAGAGGTAGGCAGTGGTCCAACTTGAGACTGACAGCAATTAACCTGCCTTCCTTGCAGTTTAGCTGCAGGAAAAAAAGGAGGAGTGGGGGTGAAAAATCTGACAGCTGGTGATGGGTAATATTTAGGGTTTAGGGGCAAATGAAATTCTCCCCAAAATGAAAGTCATTAGGGGGAAAGTTACCCCACAGACAAAGGACAAAATGACAGTGTGTGTTTGTGGGAAATCATTTCCCCCCTTTCAAAAACTCAACTTTGTTGTTCCAGATAGGTACATTCTAAATCCTTGACACCGACCATCACTTTCCACAAACAACCCTCAAGCATCTTTCACTGCCTGCCCTTCACCTGCCTCTCTGTCTGCCTCTTTGCACCATATTTGAGAAGGAACACACTCTCTTTCACGCGCACACACAAACACACCTCTCAGATGCAAATCTGTGCTTTGCCCTTGAGCATAATTTAAAGGCCTAATCACCCAGACTGTCCCTTTGGATGGAGCAGAGGAAGGAGGGTGGGAGGATGGTGTCTCTCATTTGCACCCTTACACAAAGAAGCTCATTAGGTTTATCTTTCAGGCCTGAGATTGCCCCCACTCAACTGTGTAAATAAGTCACCGGTCCCAGCCTGATGCATCAATCACCTCTCAGGACAGGAGAAAGACCTGAGCTGAAATATGAACGATTTCATAAAGGGAGCTTTTGTTAGCTATCATTGTCAGTGGCAAGATAAGGTTTTGCTGTAAAGGTAGGAGAAAGTGCGGGAGATGCAGGGGTACTGTATGTCTTTGTGAAACCATTTCCGCCTTCAGTGAAAAGACACCACCTTTCTGGAAATCCTTGTGTCTGCCTTATTTACAATGAAAGCCATCCTTCTTTTTATTTCAAACCTGCCTATCAGCAGACAGTCCCAACAGAATAGTACATACAGGCCTGTGACATATAGGGCTGTAGTTCCCCTCCTTTGTGATGACACTAAAGATATAGGATGTGAATGACAGCGTTGCTACTGTTTGCTCACTCTTCCCCAGACAAAACACAGCATTATTCTATTATCTATCAAGACACCACATCTTTCCTCTGCTCTCAGTCTGTCTCCCCATTTTTGAGGCCTCCTTCGTATTCTTCAGCTCCTCGAAACCTGAGCTGTCCATCTATGTTTAAGATACATTGCATCAGGCCTCCCGGAATTTACAGTGGCGCTCTCCCACTAACTCCATTTCAAGCAGCCGTCCCTTGAGAGCGCAGCGAAATGTCAAGCTGCAAGGCTTGAAAGAAAGACGAGGAGAAAAGGGACAGAGGAAAAGATGGAGGAAAGTGTGAAGATGAAGTTAAATCTGCTGGAAGTGAATTTCCATGGACATTTTGTTCTCCAACAAGTGGTAATGAGCAGTTTACAGGTTAAAGGCTTAAAAGATATTTCTTTTACATTTTGCCAAATTACAAAACAGTAACTCTATTATTTTGAAGTTGAAAGAAAGAAATACTTGCATATACAAAACTGCCTTTTGCTTGTATTTATGGCAAGTTTTTGTTTGGCTTTTTTTTTCTAAATAAGTCAAGGTTAGTAAGTTTAGATCGACAGCATGTGTGATTGACAATTCTCCAGTTGGGTCAGAGATTGCCACTTGGATTTATATCCAAGGCTTTTCTTTTAATCTCTTTCTATCCAGGATTGTCCTGTATTTAACTCTGATCATCTTTTAGATGATGAAACTCCTTATGTTTTTTTTCAAGACTTACTATATTACAGTGAGCTAATCTAAGAGCCTTCTTGTCAACAATTTCAGTTTTTCCTGTTTCTACAATTTGCAGATTAACTATTGACAACTAACAAACTCTTACACCTCAAAGAGCAAGTTCTTGACAGAATATTATTGAGAGGTCCTGGCAAAGTCTTTTTGCCTCGTTGAATAGTTTTTTTCCCCCTTTTTCATGTTTGGTGCCAGCAGTCTTTTCAACTAAGGCTGGGCAATTAATTGCATTTGTAATTTGATTTTTAATCACACAATTTCTAACAGGAGTAACACCCTGAATTTCTCCCTCAAGCTCTTTAGGTGGAGGTAAAACGCTTGAAGTAGGTTTGTCACCACACAGAATGGTAGACAGCACAGCAGCTAGTGTGCAGATCCATGCATGCAAGTAGAAATCAGTGCTTTTTTTAACAAAATGGTTATGGTAAAGTCCTGTAACAATGGACTCTGGATGAGTGTGAGGTTGAAAATTCTATAAGCTTGGGGTTAGTGCAAAGGAAAATCCCCCCAAAAAAATCTCAATCGCAATTTTGGTTAAAAATAATTGCAATTTAGATAGTTTGCAAAATCATTGAGCCCTATTTTCAGCTCATGGTAAAAGTACTATTCTCTACTGAAAAAGACCACCAGACTTTACCATAGAGAATGTTTGCTTAGGCTAACATGTAGTGTTACCAGTGATTAAATTTATTATTGGGGGGTGGGGTTGAGTTGAATGAGTTGTATTTTGAGATAAAATAGTTATAGGGCTGTATATATATTTTTTAATAGTTTTCATTCTCCCTTTTGATTTGTTCCTTAAGTGTATGGAATTCTGATGTTGAGGTTTGATTTTTGGCGAGTTTCACTTTTCTTTCTCCCCTGCCTCCTTTTGTCCTATGTAGTGCACAAGCCAAGTGATAAATGTCCTGGCCAGGGTTAACCACCTCTGTGTAAATAAGAGGCATTCATTGAGTTGCACACACTGTGGCCAATAATCTAGCTGTTTTTCAGCTAACCTGGTGCAGGCCAGGATCAATGGCCACTTCACAACTCATTTCCTTTCACGCCTCCCTAACTGCCCTAGTCCAGCCCAGGGAAATAAATGGCACTGGATCCATACATCCACTCACAAAAGTGCAAACACATATATAGAGAGGTATACACACTCACACAAGTACATCTACACAAAGCCCATTCTCTTCAAAAGCTAAGCAATTGCCCCACTTTGATAATTTACTTGCAGACTGACTTGGTGTTGAATGGTGCCTCATCTTCTGCAGCTTCACCGCATAAAACAGGTATTTTGTCATTGTTTGTTGCCACTCCCCTGTCATCTGCTTAAACAGTCATTAATATAGCAGGGTGGAGTGTTACTGTCACACACAAGCTGGAAACATACATGTAAATGCCTCTGTTTTGGTCTAATATGGAGTTAACGGGATAAAAAAAAATGTTTTCCAATTCATAGAAGGTAACGCACTGCTGCATGCTCTCTCTTTAAATGTTTCTTTTCCCTCCCCATCCGACAAGGCAAGTGGCTTACAGTCATTTGATAGGCCACGACACTGCTATCCATTTAACAGAGCTTAAAAATCCTACATATGCATATGCCAGGGTTTCTTAAGCTGACAACCAAAAGACAGGATTTTCTAGAAGGCAGCTTTGGAGTGTTGTGAATTTAACAAGCATGTCTAGTATTACAGTCCCTCTCTGCTTTGGTCATGAATAGTAACAAATCAGACTCTGAAACGCATGCTCGATGGTTTGTTGTGTGTACCCGCTTTGCCTCCTCTAACTAATATTGAAATGACTGCAAATCTGGTTAAGAAGATGACTACCAAGAGGAAGTGCCATCTTCTCACTAATACGCTCTGAATCTGCAAACAGATTCCAGGTATCTTTGCTATGTTGTTACCCTTGTTCCCACTCTGCTGCTCTGATAGCCCTCATCATTTACCCATTTTTGAACATATAAATGGTCTCTCTCAAGTTGTTTGTAGTCATAACAGCACCCCTCCTCGAGAAGAAACACTTTTTCAGACATTGCTGCCGCACACTGTATACATATGTAATAGAGACTTTCTCACAGCCCTTCTACTCTTCACAGCTTTTCATACAAATGCAGTAAATAAGCCCAGGCCTCAGGGAATTGGAAGCCTCAAACAGAAAAACTGACTGACATGTCACTTACTGCTGGCTTTGGCACTCTTCACTGCAGGCTTAGGAGATCAAGCCTCCAGGTCGGAGTGCGTTGGGCAAGGTCTTCTCCTTACTGTATCATTTACATCGATATAATAGATTTTATTTGCTTTCAAACCTAAGCGAATACATCGAATAACTATATGCTTATATAATGTGTGGATAACTCACAATCAACTAAACATTTGTTTTGGGAGGTGGAGAGATTAAGACGTACCAGAGTGTGAGGTTAATGATGGAAGTGACACTTGGCATCCATTGCAGCAGAGATAGACAAGCCCACCCCTCTAATGCCTGTGTTCGCACTCAAACAGCCTGCCATTCCTCATCAAGACTTAACCACCGCTTATTTACCCACACGGGAGACTTAACTCACTGAAATTGATCAGTGATAGCACTGGAAAGCTGCTTGTTCCCAACGTGAAAGAAAAAAAAAAGAGCGACATCCATGAGCATATGCAGAACATGCTTTTGTTGGCAAGGCGCAGCACTTCAAGCTTGAGCAGACACTAAGCTGATATTGGTTTCACGCTTGAGTCCGTGTAGTGCAACAATCTTTCAGTAGAAGCCCGAAGATTTGATTGTTTCTGCATATGCATTTATCAGAAGTTTACATGATAAATATACATTAGCCTGGTGGCTTGGCCATGCGTATTATTGTTTCTGAGATATCCTTCTTCAAGCATTTCTTTTCACCTGTTTGGACTTCATCATCCTGTTCGGCATGAACCTGATAATCCTCATCTGCACAAAACTTTGAATGGATTCATAAGAATGTTTGGCTTGTTAGGCTTTCACTGAATTTCTCAGCAAGCAGAGACATCTTTGTGAAGGCGAGCAAATTCTACAAAAATGCAAATTGTTGAGAGTTTTTTTTAAGACTTAGAAGTTCTGCTATCTTTATATGCAATATAATACCAGTCTGCCTTTTAGTTTGGTCCAAACTTCATTTGGTAATGCCTGTATCAAAGTGCTAAATTATTTGCCATTTATCATTCATGCAAATTTGAACCCTAGCTTTTATGTTTTCCTTGTCTTTTTTTTTTCAGCCATGGTAATTGTTCCGGTTCTTGCATGGAGTGCTATGAAGGGAATGATCATGCTTTTGGCACATTTATCAAAGCCTTAAAAAAAGAAAAAGGAAAGGGGAGGCCCTTTTTTCACATAGCCGGACTAAGTGTGCGACAGAGTGATAAATTTTCTTGTTAGGAGAAATTACATCCACTAACTTGAGCTACTTCAGCATGAAATTGAAAAAGAAGCATTTCTTGTGAATTTCCATCCTTGATTCAATGAAAGATGTAGATTAACCTTAAAAAAATAGAAGAGCTGTGGGTACAAGAATGAAATGAAAGAAGTGATTCTGCTCATGCCGGCTTGTTCTGAGAAGCGTGATATGGATGCTGCTGGAGAACTCTTTGTTTATGGAAGCAAGTTGTACTTAGGCTTGTTTTAGATTTAGAAAAAATGGTTTTAACATCTCTTTTTTTGCATGTGCATGTGTGCATGGTTTTTTACTTCTCTATGTAGTTAATCCATATCTAAGCCATATGATATGGGCTTATTTGTATCACTGTATCACTCACATCCCATCACAACACATCACCAGGGACCAGGTTGGTCCGAAATGAATATACAGAAAGATGATTCCAGAAGCTTTCTCTCATGAAGCCACAAAAGACAACATATTAAAATTATTTTTATTCACACGTTCTCTAAAAAAACATTGAGGCTTACAGAACAGCTGGATTTCTTTATTTCATTATCTTGCACAAAGGTAGACTCTATAGTAGAATGATTTGTTAAGAGACATTTGGTGAAATAAGCTTTTATTTAGGGGTATCAGAGTAAATGGAGCTGATTACTAGAGACTTAGCAACAGGTTTGTGGCGACAGAGTTAGAGTAATGGGAAAGGGGCGTCCTACGAAACACTTGGATTTGATCAGTCAAATGAATTATTAATACTTTGAAAATACATATATATGTAGGGCTGCAACTAATGTTTATTTTTCACATCAATTAATCTGTTGATTATTTTTTTAGATTAAGAAGATTTTTAAAGAAATTAAACCAGGTGAAACTACAATTTTTCCAATTGAGGATTTCTGGATAGAGCATATTGACAGATGAAAACATTTTTTATCTTAAAAGCAAAACGTTAATATTGTTTTTTACAATTTTGCCCTGTGAGCTAAAGTCATGTTTTAGAGTCTCTTAACGATTGATCAGTTACTAAATTAGTTGATTATTTCAGTAGTCGCTTATTTACGATTGATCCAATTGTTTCAGCGCTAAACATATGCATTCATAAACTGAATTTCATCTCTTATTTGTGCACTTACAAACTTGTTTCATGAAACCCAGCCCATAGGTTGATGACAGAGAAAGGTGACAACATCTGACTGATATATGCTGACTGTCAGTGAGGCAGGTAGATAACAATATCTTCCTCTTGCTCACGTAAAGGTCAAACATGCATCCTTATAACTGGAATATTCACAAGAGAAGCAGCGCAAGGAATGGACGGAAGGGGAGCAGGGAAAAAAAAGGTGTTACATAATCAACATGATTTGAGAAAAAAGACGGGCAAAGAATCGGATCCATTTCAGTCTTTTATTGAGTTTATCCTTGAGCAGAGTAAGGCATTCATTGGAAGGAAGCTGGCGACAAGATGAGAAACAAAGTAATCACACTGACCTGTTTAAATAAAAAGATATTTGAAAATTCCTGCTTTGTTTCACTGGGAGAAAATAAACCATTTCATCTTCTAAAACAGAACTATCCTACAAAAAAATAACTTAGCTGCATCAGTGATGGAGGTGAGTTCACTTACAGCACAGGTCAGAGTGCTCTCTGTCTCATCGACCACTTAAAGAGGGTAACACTTAGACTCAACACTTAACCTGAGCACTGCAGGTTGAGCCAGAAAGACACTCATACTATTGAACTGCAACAACAGCCCACACCCCCATAACCTTGAAAAAACCTAGTTCAAACCAAGAAACGTTTTTTTATATATATAAAGCAGCAATTATTCATACTGCTGCCAAAGGAATATAGTATAACGCAGTAATAAAGGTATATAAATGTTTTTTAAAAAGTATAAAACGTTTGTTTTGAGCAATAATATGAGCAGGGATTCAATGATGTGTTTAATGTGCTCACCTAGGAATTTGTATGGTCATTTATGTCAGAAAAAAAATAAGATTACCGGTAGCTGACATTTGACCAGACTATCTGCTTTAGTAATCTGCACTCAGCTGCTTTAACGACAAGCCAGACTGTATAACGTAGCTTTTACCTGAATAAAGCTGATGGCTGATGTTCCTTCAGTTGGCACGCAACTAGAGTAATTGTTTTTTTTTTTAACATAAATCTTTTTAAACTGTGCAGTTTCTGTTTCTTGTAAGATAGGTAGAACCGTAGGAGCCTGTTTTCAGCCAGAATATCAACAGGTGGGGAGTGTTACTATTGGGTCATACGGCTCACATTCATTGTACACCTGCATTCCTTGACCTACAGTATATTGTTTGATTTTTCCTTTGGTTGTAAGAATATATTTTCTAAATTAAGTCCTGAAAAGGCCTTACTTCACCTTCAATTTTCTTTTATTTAAATGTGTTTAAATATTGCATATTCTATTACCTATGTGTAAAAAATTAATTTTTCTTTCTGCACTAGTTTCCTTTTTTGTCTTTTCCCAAACTGTTATCATTGTTAATGTCTTTTCTGATCGATGAGTAATTTGCAATACTTTTTGTTAAACCCACATGAAAAATCTGTCCATCTATTTCTATTTCTTTCTGTAAAGGAACGTATTATGAAGGTTTACAAGTTTATATGTTGCAGCATGTGACGATAAAGACTTCGATGAAGCATAAAACACCTATCTTAATGGAATGGTATAATATATACAGGTAAAAAAAAAAAGAACAGCCTACAAGATTACATTTTTAATCATACCTGCATACAAAAAAGGATCCGGATAATTCCTGAAAACTGCTGGAATAGTGGAGCATGGACAAGGGAAAGAACTGACTGAAATTCGGGACAATATGTAATTACTGCAGTTACAATATTTTTTTTGATACATGCACATTTTTCATGTTCTTCTCTTTCTATTGAATTTTTTGTCTACCTGTTTCATGATCTCGCCATTCATCATTGTGTGCTTTACCATCTCAGGCACCAATAATGTATATAAATGAAAGTTTGGCATGATTACCACAAGAAGTTTATCCAAGTTTATCCCTAAACACATTTTTAGCATGTAGTGTTTATACATGGCCTTCGGAGAATACCTGGATTTCTGTACAGCTGGCCTAAATCTATTGAATTGTGACTTTTTAATGAAGCCAGTTGGCTGGACTTCCTTTGATTTTAGGGTATCAGTGTAAAGACTGTGGAACTTTTGCAATGGCAGACTAGTTTGGGGGAAAAGGTGGTTCTACAAAGCATTGATTCATGAGAAAAGATTTTAACATTTTTAAACTATTATTTTTTTGCATTCCATTAGAAATCCCAATTAATAGTATTGACAAAAAGTAAAATAGATATGCTATTGGCATTTTTACTGTATTGTTAAATTTTCTATATTGTCCAGCTCTCTTTGGAAATGTTGTTGCTCTTATACTAAATGGTAAAGAAATGTATATGCAATTTTCCATAATGAGGTCAATGATTGACGGCTAGGAATAATAGCAGTGTTTTCCCATGTTTTAGCTGCTGTAGTTTGCATAGAATCTCCATGACAATGACGGGAGGAAAGACAGCAAATCATGTGGTTATTACTGGCATGGTCTGTCAAGCATCTCCGCAGACATGTACATACTGATGTGTATGCGACGCTTCAGCTTTTAGATTTAAATACCAATCAGCCAAGTAAAGCTTATTGTTTTTCTTTGCGAGAGGGCGAAAAATAAGTTTCAAGTTGCACAATAGAGAGGGGGCCCCTCTGAGGCTTCCTCACCACCAGAACTTCTCTCTCTTACTGAAGCTTTCTTCCTTGGGCAGAAGAGAGCAAATTCATCTCATCAGTCCTCCGGGGACGGTGTAGCTATGCAGCTCTGTTTACTGTGGTAGAAAGTTAATATAAATTTTCATCAGTGGGAGAAGTTTACACATACGATTTCTATTTGTCCTTCATTATTAGCACCTGAGTCTGGTGCTGGGTAGGCATAATTGTCTACAGACACAGGCCAAATAGATGCAAGGGAAAGGCAAATAAGCACACCCCAAAATAATTTGATGCTTGTGTGTTGCAATCCGTCACCCTAGGAATTCCTAATCTTGAGAATCAATAAACAAGAGGTGAGATAGGTGGGAGAGAGGGGGGAGGAGAAAGAAGAGGAGGGGGGGAAAAATGAATATTGTGATATGAGTGTCAGGAAAGTGAACAGAAAAGAAACAGATGAATTCAAAGTGATAGTTAGGAAAAGAGTTAGCTATTGATTTGCAAGTTGTTGTATTTTCCATTTTAGCTACAAAGGGCTGTCTGTCCTTCAGAAGGTAAAAGTCTAACAAAGATATGACTGAGTTTATGCATATTGAGCAAGAGGGAGCTGATGTAGCTGAAAATATGAAGACAGAGGTAGCAGAGGAGGACACAGGTGCCCATTGTTCTGCGGGATGTTTTTACCTCTGTCCTGAGGCCCAGGCAGATTCTCCACGGACTGTTGATTTATTGAGTCATACATTAAAATACTCATTACTCCTGCATGTTTTTCCAAATTCTCTCTTTCTACCAGGTTTATTCCTTATACAGTCCCCTTGGAAAGTGTTGCTAAAGGAACCACTGGCATATTTCTTGACAACATTGACATTTGTCTCCCATTTTTCATTTCGAAACAAACAAATTTTATGAAATCATGAGGGAGCACCAGAATTGTCTGGGTCCAATACTTAGACCGAATTTTCTTTGTGAAGATAAAATTATTCTTGAATGTTTAGCCTTCCTTGAGTGCCATCAGCTACTCTTAGCTTCATATAAGATTAGAAATCATTGCACTCTCTGGAAAGGTACTTAAGGCCCCATCCTCTTGCCTCCACTAACTTAGCCTGTGGTTTTCATTAAAGTTTTGTGTGGGATATCTCCACCCAACAATCTTTTCCGCTTCACAAGCCAGCTTCTTCAATCCACTTATCCAAATTTCCTGATTTTACTCAAACATAAGAGGATAGGATGTAAATATTTTAGTATTGCGGGTTTAGATTCTACATTATGCTAGAAACCTTTGCCCGATCAAATTTCTCTGTTATAAACAAAAATCAATGGTATCAAGGTGTTTTTTAAACAATTATTACATCATCATAAACACTTTCAAATATCTTTTCTAAGTGTTAAAGTGAAAAGCAGGCCAGAAAAAATTTACTACTCAACTTGTACAGTATGGCACATACTACCTACCTCCCCTACTTATTTCTGTAGACTCTGTTAGCTGCTGCAAGTTACACTCCAATAGAAATGAGCTAAATAAGGCTGTTTGGAAAATTATTCTGATAGAGATAAAACCAAACAAAGCAGAGGTTTAAAAAACAAGAGAAACACTTAGAATCACTCTTGTTGATATAAAACTGCCATTTTAGGTCAATAAGAGTGACCTAAACATTGAATCAGTCAATTAACCAGATGATATCCAGCTTATTTAGATTTTATTTTTATTTTTTTATACTTTTGGAGTAGGCTGATCAAGCTGAAATTTTTGGTGAATGTAAAATATTTTTATCTCAGTCTAAATAACTAGTAACAAATGTTCTTTATAGTATTTTTTTGTGGAAAAACCATAAATAAATCTTTATTTCAGCACTCATAGAAAAAAATTGTCATAAAAGTTTTTCTTTATAATTTTGCTGTAAATATAATGATGCTATAGATTTACTGATGTTTATCATTCATTAATATTATCCACTTGATCCCTTATTTTTCAGTAAACAGAATATTAACGCAATTCTCCGCCTCCCCCATCTAATATTGTTTGATGATAGTTAATGTTTTACTAGCTTCTACAGCAAAAAAGAATTAGGCTCATAGGAAATATGTCAGGTTGCAAAAAAGAAAACAGACCAAACCAAAGGAGTTACTTTGGTAACGCTGGTTTAATGCCAGAGTTGGCCAGGTACAACCTGTGGGTTTTTCTTTAACCACAAAAAAGGCAGGTTATAGAAACAGCAAAATCAATTGGATAAAAAAATATATGTTTGTGAATAGATTTTTGTTATAATTTTATAATATAAAATCAGTAAAAACAGGTTCATGCCATATTCTTTGTTATAATTTTTTTTTGTAAATGCAGATATAACACAAAAAGGAATCAGCGTATGTAATTTTTGATCTAAATTATATCAAGCTTTCAGTATTTTTTTTTTATTTTCGCTTTTCTTTTAACATGTTGTCTGGAAGCTGAGATAAATAGGCTGGCAATGAGGTGTTGTTTTGTTGTCCAAACTGTATGTGGGCCTAAAAGTTGTCAAACCTGTCATCTCAGCCGAAACTCTCCTGGAGTTGAAAAGCATCCCACAATAAACACACAGACGTATTCAGAAGAAGTATCTCTTCAGCAGTCTTGAGATAAGTCCTGTTAGCCCTGGCGCAGCCTCATTTCTCACTGATTGACAACCGGCACCTTGTTTACAGCTGCTTCCAGCAACGTGGAGGCATTCTGTAAAGAAGTACCTGTTGAGAGCAGGATATTACACACCTGTGTCATCATTCCAATATCAGCTAAATCCCCTAATAACAACAACTCCCGGTGTGATTTGAGTCAGGAAGTGATCTGCACTGTCCAAACACAATGTCACAGCCCCTCAAACATTTTCACTGCCAATGTCATGCCTAAATATCCTGCAGTCTCTGTGTTGATTTAAAAGAATGACATTCTTTGCAGATGGTTTATTTCTTTCCCGCCGCTAACCACATGCAATAAGCAATCTGGAGATTTGCAATGGTTTGGCCCTGGTATTGAAGCACCTCTTAATGTATTTCATGCTTATTTAAGATCTTTGCATGCTTCTTATAAAGGTGCATGGTATTCAGTGTTGCTTATTACCATGCTGTGTGTAGAACTGGAGTTCTGCAAAAGGTAGGAAAGCAGATGGAGGATAGTGTGGGTCCTTTTGTCAGCCTCTTGTTTTGTGCCCTCTGTAGTGATCTCTGCATGCCTATTAATGTAGGAGAGGAATGCCTGTGTAAACATTGTTGTTTCTCAGTCCGTTTCGCATAATAGTTGCCTGTTTCGCCTTTCTCCTGACCTTACTATCTGAAACCAATTACACCAGATCCATTTGAGCTGAATCTTATTTTCATAAGGATCCCTGTGTCGCAGTCTTGGTCACACTGTGTTATTTTCCCTCCCTGTATTTCTTTCCCCCTTTTTTTCCAGACTCTGTGATGGATATCAACATCAAATATGCCTCTGAGTGCCTTGTTATTTATATAGCGAAGGCCTGGCTCTTTTTTTTCTTTTTTACACTGTCTGCCTTGCTCTCTCATTCTAAGAATGTGCCACATTGTGATGTTTATACAATGTGTGAATTAATAGACTGGGAATGTCATTTTTTCGTGCATAGCAACCTAAGGTTAAATAGCTGGAGCATCTGTACCAGTGTGTGTATGCATGTTTTTTTTTTTTTTTTCTTGTCCACTCAGGCAGCTCTTCAGCCAACTTTTGATGACTTTCCTTTTTGTGCTTTCATACGGGCTTTAGCTCCAGCATGTATGCGGAGCGAGGAGTGGGTGGCACAAATTGGTGCTTTTTACTGTAATGGCTGAATACTCAGAGCTGGTGAAAGAGAAGGAAAAAGACCTTTCATCCCACCCTCCCTCCATTTTTACCTTCCACACCATCACACGCTCTCCGAAAAAAATGACTAACCCCAATTCCATGGAGGAGGTGCCAGACTGCTTCAGACATGACATGCCACTCTGAAAAAGTTCTGTCCGGTGTTGATAAGGCCTGTGTTATGTCCTCAGTATGAGCAGCCTCCTCTTTTTAACAAGCCTGGCATAGATGATCTCCTTGCTTCCTTTGATATGCATTCCGAATGAATGGATTCGGTCCTTTAAAAGTATACTCTTAACTTTAACATTTCCATACGTCACTGTATTTAACTTGGTTGTTATGCGACAAACCAACAAAGAGTTTGTGAATAGCATAAAATTCCAGTATTTTAACACGTAAAAGTTTGAAAGTGTTGCACACATTTGTATTCAGCCCTCTTAACTATATTGTGAAACCCCTTTCCCCCATATGATGATAAAGTGAGGAAAAGTGCAAAGCTGCAAAGCTGCTTTAGATGGTAACTATATTTAGTCTATTGCATAAAATGACTCCACCTTTCTGCTTTATGTCCACTCTATATATTTGACACAAATACAGTGCATGTTATGAGGTTGAAAATTTACCAACAGAAACTTCCATATAATTTTAGTAATGGTTATTGATGTTTGGACTTAAAGATGTGTGGTTTACATTTGCATTTAGGCCACTTTAATCTGCACACCTCAAATAGAATTGAATGCAAAGAATTCCCTTCAGAATTCCCCAATAAAGGACTTAATTATCGCCATGCTCTCACATGGTGGTAGCAGCATCATGCTGTGGGGAAGCTTGTCAGAGTGGCAAGACATTTTTTGGACACTCCACGCTGTCTCATTTGGACTACATATAAATGCACTTTGTAACAATATCAAATCTTATATATTTGAATGATTATGTTTTATCAATTTTGTGCTCCTTTATGACCTATAATAGGAAAAAACAGGTATTTTAATCAAAACATTTTAAAATAAAGGGGTATACATCTGTTCTTAAGATAAGGCACTGTACTGAGTGTTGTTAAATTCTTTTTTTTTTTTCTTTTGACCCTTTCGCAATATATAAAGGAGCTTTTGTGTATTTGTATAACACAGTAAGTCACTATTGATTCACACATGGATAAACATTTCCCCCCGCCAGCTAGCTTTAGTCGCACTCATCAAGCAACCCTCCCCTCTAACTACTGTGTGCAGGACTCAATAAGCCTTATAATTACCTTGATTCACCAATCATGGTGAGATTAATTGGGCCCTGTGTTTTAATTAGCAAAGTGATTGGATGCATTCAAAAAATTGATGTTGTCTTTTATGCCTGGTAAAAAAAGAAAAGGAAAAAAAATGCTTCATTTCTCCACCCATGACAGAAGTTTGCGCGTGTCTCTGCTCATTGCCGTTGCTGATGTGCACTTTAGTGTGTGTTTTGTAGAAACAACTAGAGCTCAGCTTACAGATGCCACCATACACAGTCACATGTATATAAACTAGTGGCGACTGTGATCCTTTTACCGAAGAGACGGATCAATACAGTTAGGACCTAGTGCCAGTGTAATGTGTTTGTTTACTTCGGATCAGAAGTCCTGGCTCCTCCTGAGCAGCCAGACAGCTCCCTCCCCAGACCCACCTCTCAAGGCACCTCCCGAGCTCTTTCTTTTCATAATTGATCAGCAGAGGTGGGGATTGGATATGTTCCCTGAGGGGGTTAAGGCATGGCAACTTTTTCCTCTCCTCCTTTCCTCCTCTTTTTTCCTCCCCATTTGCCTTTTCTCTATCTGTCTGCTGTCTTCTCTGTCTGTTTGTACAGGATCTCAATGTACTAGTTCAAACATTGTTCCCATCAGCTGGTTTGAGCTGCGCCATATGCACGGCTGTCAAAGCAGCCATTGTCATGGATACCAACTAGCACCAGAATGAAATGAGAACCTGAGATTCTGGAGGAAGTGTCACTCTCCACCTGAGTTTGAGTTTTAAACAGAAAAAGAAAGACCGTGAAGTTGTTGTGCTGCTCCTGCTTGATGCTTCTCAGCACAGAGAGCAAGTTGTTCTGTTGTATTGCGTTCTCTACTGCTGGACTCTCTAATGCTTCTGTTGAAGAACTGTGGGAAGCTGCTCGCCTGCATGCTTGTTCACCGTGGAGCTCAAGTGGAGCTGAAAGCAATGATTCAATAAAAAAAACAAAAAAACATACCAGCCTTTTTGATTCTCATGAAGATGGTTTCTTCTCAACACTATGAAGAAAAAAATTATTTATCTCCTGGCACATCTCATATTGATAAACTCTTTGAAGTAAATACTTTTTTTGAATTTGAGTTATCTTTTGTCATCATTTGGTTGTGGAAGTTGGAGCTTGACATTTTATTGTATCTCAGTTAAACATATTTGTTTTAAGTTAGAAACAAATAGAATTGCTATCGTTTTGACAGAGCTTCCCATTGGGCTGGCTGACAATACTCTAAAATACTCAGTAAAAAGGTTTTTAAACCACCTTGAGCAAACAGTGAAATTACTTTTATTGTTGATCTTCTGTTGGGGATCTTAATGATAAGCACAAGGGGTTTTGTACAGTTTTCAGTCAGGACAGAATTTCATAACCTCAAGTTAAAATTTTACATTTATGGATTGGATTGTGTTTGTTGAAATGATAATGTTTTTGTGTTTTGTTTTGGTAAAAATCTCAATCTCATATTTAGAGAGTTTTAAAACTTGTCAACCATAACCATAACATTGAGTACAGACGAGTTAAAAGGTATAGTGGAGGATTTTCGCGATTTTTTTAAAAACAACCGCCCTCTTCACTTAAAAAAAAAAAAAATGCACATGCACAACCCTGTACCTGCTCCCAAGAGGGAATGCCTTTTAAATGCATGCAGGAGCCCATTTCTCCTTGTGCACTTTCTGTTTAAAAGTTGCTGTTTGCATCGCTCATACAAGCTTACTTTCCAAATGAAGATTTGCATCTTTTTCCACCGGTAAGTGAAAATTGGGACAAGCACATAGGACGACCTTATGTAAACAAATCACCAGAATGATTGACAATTAGGAGGACCTTTTATTTTAATGATCCACCCAGAAAAAAAAAAATCCTCCACTATACCTTTAAGATGCAGTTTTGGATCTGTAAAGATCATTATTTCCATATGTCCCCAACCAATGTTAGTCTTTTCAAAGTCAATATCGCACAAAATTTTATCTCGTCTCAACAGGTGTTGATGAAAAAAATTACAATTTACAAGCGCAAACTTCAGATCTGTCAAGATCTGTGTAAACAGCTGTGAGGTAATTTTTAATAAGATGGGGAACATTCTCTCTATCCCCACCAATCTATTAATCTCTCCATCTATCTACCCATCCTCTGCACATAAGCACCCTTAATGCACAGTGTAAAACCTGGACTGCTGGTTAATTCATTGTAAATGTAATCTGATGTTGATTTTGTCAACTTTAATTACAGCTCCCAGGGACACTTCACATGGTGCTGCCTCTACTTAACATTGATATTATGAATATGCAAATGTGGTGGTAATTTGCGGAGGGAAGTGGATATTTCAGTTGAGCACACACTAGACAGGTCAATTCTACTCCCTATCACCCCCCCCAAACACACACATACACACACTCATCGTCATTCTTCAGAGGTGCTTTAGACAAACAGCATTTATCTGTGATCATAGCTATACCAGATGTTACTGAAACATATCTTTAGCGATACTTAAAAAACATGAAATGTTTTCTCATTCAGCTTTGTCTTTCAAAAAGTAGTTCTTTTTCACACTTTTTTGTGTGTGTGTTGTGCTCTCTTCTTTCCAGGCACTACAAGCAGCGAGGCAATTACTTTTGCAGCAGCCAGGCAGTGGCCTGAAATCTCCAAAGAGCCAGGACAAGCAGCGTCCACTGCAGGTAAAGCGGCTCCCTCCGTCTAATCTCTTAAGTCCGTCCGTGATACACGCTCCTCCCAATAAAAAAGATTTCCTTTGTTCCACAAAGTGTGTTTGATTTGCCCACGCAATCTTCGTCCTAGGATCTTTAAGATGAATAAGTCAGGCCCATCAAACCCCACAAGAACAGCACGACAAAGAAAGTACAAGTTTTATTCATGCTGGCCTTAGAAGTATCAGTCAAGCTAGAAATGTTTTGATAAGTCTTTCCGAAAGTTATGTATTATCATACCCTTGCACTGAATGCTTTTCTTCATATTATTCCGTTGTTTACACAGGAAATCCTTTTTTTTTAAATACACGTCGGCCTGAATATTTGGTCACTAACCTTTTTTATTTCTCCCTGTCATTTTCCTCCTTCGGTGCTAATTTACCTTATTGATTTGTAAGAGCTGTCTATTTCTGTTGTCAGTGATTCGGAAAAGGTCACACATATGCAGGCGCGCTCACACTCCCATCCCCACACGCCGCCTACCGCCCTCTTGCTCTGTGGTGTTAAGATATTTTTCTCACATAAGCATCTTTTTCATCTCGCTCTTTTACGTCAACAAGGCGTTTACTTAGTTTACCCCTCCATCAAATTACGTAAAGCCCCTTGACATCTGCCTCAATGTCTTATTAACAGCACTTTTGTTTTTTTTTTATTTACTGTTTTAGCAGTTTGAAGTTGAAGTGTGAGAGTTTGTGCCCTGTTCTAGGCTAATAAGTAGCATCAAGGAGCAGTGGTTTACCTCATTAGGAAGCTCTGTGCATTTCATTAATGACAGGGAAATTGGCGTTAACCTCACCCGTTGATATTTTCACAAAGTCTTAACAATGGCGACACCTTGAATTGGAGTCACACCCCCGTGTATCTAATTACGCACCGATGAAGAGATAAGGTTGCCAAAGTCTCTTCTGTCATACTTCTTCCTTGAATTATTCAGCGTAGACTCTTCAAAAGTGTTAGTATTGATAGTACTTCAATAGACAAATACAGACAGATTGCACTTTTTTACATTTTATTGATGTTTATTGCTGGAAATTTGATGCGATAGACAAACAAAACAGAAACTAATTGTGAAGGATAATTTTAAGCTTAGCATACTGGTGATAGAACTTAACATTTCTCGTTTTAAATGTTTTTCTCATCGCCTACAAAGGTTCTGGTTAACTTAAACCTGGATAGCTTCCAGCATTAAGCCGTATTTCTGCTTAAAGTTAATTAATTCAATACAATTCAGTTTATTTATATAGCGCCAAATTCACAACACATGTCATCTCAAGGCACTTTACAGTTCAACACAGAGGGACCATATTGAGTAGTTGGATAATGTCTTTAAGTAATTGATTGCACAAGGTTTTATGAAGAGCCATTGGAGTAAAAGGGGGTGAATCCAAAAGCACTTTTTAGATTTTAAGTTGTAAAACCTTTTTAAAAGCATCATTCCTTTCCCCTTTACTATATACTGCTTTGTTTTGGTCTATATCCTGTAATCCCGGGCAAATACATTAAGATTTGTGTTTGTAAAATTCAACATGTAAAAGTACCTTTGTTGAGTACAGAGGATTTAAACATGCAATTTCGATCAGCAAATGTCTAGCACCTCAAAATCCAAAACGCAACCTTTCGACCAAACCCAATGGAGGGTGTGTTGGGGCGTTTAGAACAATCTCCCCATGTCCAAGCACCTTTCTCTAATAACTGCAGTAGATGGTAAATATTGAATATTTACATTTGCTTACTCCTGCCTGCGCTGGCTGATGGTGTGAATCAATATGAATCTGATGGTTTGCAGGTCAGGCTGTCCACTTCCAATGAATTATTTGTTTATCTTCACCTTCTTGTTGGAAAGAAAAGTTTACCACAATGGTGTATTGCTATAAAAAAGAAAATGTTGATTCTCTGAGTAGTACATACCTACTTTTGATCAACTTCATTTTTGCAGTAGGAATATGCAGCTGAGCAGCTTTGAATCCTCTCATTTCAAATGGCATTTTCCCATAATACTCCTGTGTGCAAATATCAGAGTAAAGAAGAAGAAAATTACTTTATTAAAAACAACTTTTTTTTTTCACTTCCAGTTATTTATTTTTTCCATTTTGTTTTTGTCTTGAGGGAGTTCACTCAATAAAGCTGTGTTATTTACCTGGATTATAAGGCCGCAACGGACGCTACAGTGCAATATTTTATTAGCTTCAAAGCTAGATCAGAGTCAGCTGTAATCAAACTACATGTTTTCAACCCGAGGAATCATGCGGATTGATCCCCTTGTATGATTAGTGCTGCTGAAAGTGGGAAAAGGATTAATATAACCATGACATCCTGCTTATGGCAGAGACGCTGATAAATCCTCCGCCAGTTTCTCTCCTCTTGTTCTCTGTCGTTGCTATTTAGGAGAGAGAAATGATCCATAGATCATGGCATGTAAATTATTTAGTACACAAGCATCTAAGTGCCTCAGCTTGCAGTTTTAATTACTCGTATTAGCAGCTAAAGGCTCTTGCCTGACTAATTCTATCCGCTCGTTCATTCTTGCTTCTCAGAAGTTGATGATGCGGAGGCAGGCAGCTCTAGCAGTGAAATATGCACACACACATAGGATACAAAACAACAACAGCCCAACAAACACACATACAGAAGCTGTTTCTCCACATTTGCGTAATGTGACAGGTCTATTATTACACAGTAAGCCCACGGGAGCACTCAATAAACACCTATTTCTTCCTGTAAATCCTCCTGTCTCCGGCTGCTGCTTACTCTACTCTCCCAAGGCACAACACCCTCTTGTCTCTGCTCCTTTTTTACCACTGCTCTCCACTCTTCTCTATGGTGATGTATTACTCCCCCCAAAAGGCATTTATACCCTGACATTTATTATACAAATAAAGAAATACGTACAAGAAAAGGTGGACAGTAAACAGATAATTGGATAGTTTTTATGTCGCATTTGCATGTTCACATGCATCATCACACAGCTGCAAAAGGGGTCAATGTAATTTAGTAATGGCTAGCAGGTAAACATTTAAATGTCCTTGATATATCTGGAATTGATCTGTTATTTTCATTAACTTGAATTTCCAGAGTTCCTTTTTACCAAAATTTGAATACTTCACTAAAAAACAATGAAATTACTTTCATTATTGTTGGCCTTAGAAGTCAACTCATTCAAGAACCAGAAAGAATGAATAGAAGAAATAATGTAAGAAAATAAAAAAGAAGGAACAAAAAAACATCAAATTACAAGACGGGGAAAATGGACGGAAGGAAGAAAGGATTTTTATAGAACTCAATGCTTTTCCTAACTGTGTAGGAATCTTGAGACGTACTTATAACAGCGGGAATGACCAGCCCTGACCTTTCTCTGTAAGTGTTAGATGGATGCTTGATAGTGTGAGCGTGCAACTCGACCTCCTCTTGCAGTGATTAAAATTCGATCCTGCGTTATACAAAGCTAGATAACCTGCCCCAAGCCACTGTTGCGACCACTGTGCCTACACTTACACACTGCCAAGCTGTGAATGCATTTTTATGAGACTAATAATGTCGGTTCCATCTGCACAACGTTGATTTGAATGTAGAGAGGATACAGGAGTTGTGAAGGATTTTGGTTTTTCTACTTTTCATGTCTTCACAGCTCTGTGCCCGGACGATTCAGACTAGCTGTGGTCACTGGGCCATCAGAGCAAGTGTCACACTTTTAAAGGTCAACTCAGCAAAATTTTAACAGCAAGCCAGTATCATTTCAATTCATGCACATGTCTTGCAAAGGGCCTTGACGCTCAGTGTAAGTATTGCTTGACTTACTCCATTGTGCATGGCGAAAAGGATGCTAGTTCACATTTACATTTATGAATATATCTTTCCACTGCATCCCCTCTGGTTGCATCTGAAAATAGAGAAAAATTATCACAGCAAAGGGGAAAAACGAGAGGGGGAAAATATTATGTTATTCATGAGGAAAACTTCTGTTGACTCCGAGAAAGAAAGAGTAAAAAAAAAAAAAAGTGTCAGCACATTTTAAGTCAAACACCCTTGGTTACTGCTTTTGTAACAGAAAACAAGATTTTTTTTTCATGTCCCCTCCTTCTCCCCCTACCTCGTCCTTTTTTTTTTCTTCTTGCATTTACAACACCTACAGGACAAGATTGCTAAATTGCGAGGACAGAGTAGGTTCATCATTGTGATGCAAAAGAAGTTGAAATGCAACCCCAAGGGGAGGTAGCTGAGTTTGAGGGATCAAGAGAAAGTGAGAGGGAGGGATAAAAAAAGTAGCTCAGACCTTTGATGTAGCAGCAACAAATTTACCTTGTGACAGAAGATACATGGGTGCAATAAACGAGTTATACCAGCCCTTACACATGCAATCAGATGATTCTGGCCAGGGTGTTAATTGGATCCTAACCGGCAGATCTGATACGCCTGGGCCCCGGTGGTGAGGGGGGGAAAGCCTTTCCAAGTGATGAACTATAATTCACTGAGCTGCTTGAAGCACTTGTAATTTACTGTGTGTCACTGATGAAGAGGCTGATCCAGTGGAGGCCATATTACCTGCAACATCAGAGGAAAATGCCCCCCCATCCACCCTAAACCCACAGGCACACACATTCATACCAACATTCCCGTCACCTGCGCTCACGCTTCCTATTTCAACTCTCTCTTCTCGTTGCTCATTCCTTTTAATTCTCTCCCCTTTACTTATACTGTTGCACCCCTTGAGGGAGTTTAGCAAGCATCAGGGAGGAGAGAACTAAGCCAGTTTTCCTGATAAAGGTGTGTCAGTGTGCACTGATAATGAAGCAAACAATGCGCGTGAGCTATGCACAAGCGTGCACTGGATTCTCAAGGTCTAATCAGTAAGTTTCTACGTGTACAGATAAATCAATATGGAAATTGTTCTAAGCTCTATCCAAGCTCCTGAGGGACTTCTATTAGATGCTTTTACATGATGGGTCTTTATGTTATTATAAATTGGAGTTACTGTGCACTGCTGCCAAACCGGTATAGAAATTGATTTAGGAAAACTTGCGGTAATCCACTTAGCTTACGACTGACAAACTAGGGCATCGTTCTCCAAAAGCTCAACACGTGTTCAAGACACGATTCTGTCTATACATGTTCGATTAAAACACACATACTCTACTTATACACCTTGTGGAAGGTTTTTGGGGAAAAAAAACTTTTATATAATTCAACCTTTTTATTCTAATACCCTTAAATTGCTTTTAGAGATAACCTGATTGGTAGATAAAGTTCACAAGCACAACACTAAACAAACCATTCCCATGGTGAGACACGGTGACGGCTGTTTCATTATGAGGGAAGAGTTCTTTGGTCAGAGTTGATGAGAAAATGGATGGAGCTAGATACAGTGCTATAAAAAAAGAATGTTTGTAGAGGAAAAGACTTAAGACTGAGACATTGCTTCACCTTCCAGAAAGATAACAAAACATTAAATTACATTAAATTTAATCACCTACATCAAACCAGAGACATGTGTTGAAATGAAACAGAGTCCAGACCAAAATCTTAGTGGAGACTCCTTGGCTTGTATAATTTTTGCAAACATGGCTAAAAAGTTGAAAAGAAAAGACTAAGTCTACGGTTGCAGCAATTGGTTGCAGCAAATACTGCTGCGTCCTAGGATGAGTAGTTGACATTATCCAACTGCTCAATATGGTCCCTCTTCCCACAAAGTACTGATGTTTAGCTCTAGCCATCTCTAACTATCATCCTTTCAGCTCTCTGCAGCTACCTTTACTCTGCTAAAGAAAACCCCATAAACAGGTGAAATCACCACCAAAGTATGTTTAACATACCCAATGGCAATTGTTTTCAAACTGTTTTATTTTGGGGTGTCAGAGTTATGAGGAAAATAGAAATCCATTCACATTTTTATGTTGTACTTTAAGAAACCATGTGAATAATTTTTCAAGGCATAGAACCCTACCCCATTGCGAAGTTTCCTGACTATCATTGATGCTCTGGGCCACATTTGGTTGTAATTGGCTAGTAGATGAATGGTAACTGAAAGGGAGTTGCGATGTTAGGAGTCAACAGGCTCCCACAGGGGTCTGCATTTTTCGAAGCAGCGATGAAAGTAGATAGGGTTTCTGCCCTCTTCTCCTGATTTCTTAATCTTTCTTACTGAGTGTGTGTAAAAATAGAGCCAGTGGCTTAATTAGTAGTCACTTCTATCATGCCAAAGATTCACAGTAATTAAAGACAAGGACCCCTCGATTTCTTATTTCTTTAATCTCTGCAGTATCTGCACTCGGTTTCCTGTACTTGTGACAGAAGCATCTGTGGTTGACATCTAATCATTACTTTTCCGTCTCCAGTTAGTTGTGCTAAACTAAACATTTTTTTTGGGTTCTTGTTTACAAAATTTTGATTAAATACACATGTGGTAGAGCTAAAATACCGTAGTACAGTAGCTGACTAGCAGAAATGCACTTCAAGAAGCCCCAAGCTTAAAATAAGAGTAAGATAAAATTTTGCTTATTTAGATAAGGGCCCAATCAACGTTTTACATCAGGGGCTAATTTATAGTGCTTTGTTTACTTTAAGATTCTTGCCAGTGTGACCTTTTTCTTTTAAGGCAAAATGCATTGACAAAAATGGGCTAAAATCTGGATCTTCTTAAGCATCACTGAGGCTTTGTATGTAAATGATCGTTTACATTCAACGTTTTTTTGTCCAACTATGTTTAAAATGTACTTTTGCAGTGGAAATCTTCAGTATTAAGACATAGAGATTAAATATTTAGGTATTAATTACCCCAACATCTACACCAATGGCTTACTTTTGATTAAAATACATCCTATCAATAGCTTCTTCCTGCTAAAGCTAGAATTAAATCCTTTCCTTCTTAATAACAGACAAACAGAAGAACAGCCCGATTGGATATCACCGTTCTCCCCAATAGAGAGCCCATTCGTAGCGCGTGGATGTTTACGCCACTGCCAACATCTACTAAATGCTCATTAATTTCATCCCTTCGTGGCAAAATCATTTCAAGGAGAGGCAATTCAGCCTCCTGTTCCTTTCAATTCAGTGCTCACGTCAATCAAGCCCTCCTGCAGGATCCTGCAGAATGGAGGTGTTATATTGCTGCAATTATCATGTCATATACTCGAAAATGTAAATGAACGTGTGTGTAAAATTAAATTTATGGGTTGTCAGTGAAGAATAAGAACCAGGAGAGCAATTACTTATCTGCTTTCATCTTGGAGCCTCTGATACGTCAAGCAGAAAAGCATGCAGTTAAATGCTGGAATTAGCATTGTGCTGCTCTTCACAGTAGATGTGGGCCAGTGCCTTCCCCCCTTCTCTTTTCTCTTTCTGCCGTTTCCTTTTTTTTGGGGGGTGATTATCACCCATTACATATAAAAGTTAATGACAGCGTAAAAAGACCCTCCATATTTCATAAACTTCTTGTTTTTTTTGTTTTTTTGTTTTTTTTTACAGTATTCTGTTACTTCATTTTGCACCTCTTGTTTGAGGTCTTGTTTTATTCAGTGCTGATGACATCCGGCATTATTCACCCACAAATACCTGACTTTGAGTGCCCATATTTCACCACCCACACAATGCAGAAACTGTTTGAAGCTCCATGTACAATTTATATTTAATTCCACTTTACATATGTATGCGCATACATTTGTGATAAACCCTGCACGGGTACGCCTGCATCTATTTTTTTTTTTTTGTGCCCAAACATCTTTGAGCCTGCACCCAATTAATAGCCTTAATGAGTGCATCTCTGCTGTTGTTTTCCCGCCACACTCGTCCTATTGCAATGGAATCTAACACAAAACCAGGAGTGACTGCAGGGGTAATTACTTACCTAGCAAATGTACCTTTAAGGGTTAATAACACTGAAGGTGTAAGCACAGCATTTGCATAATTACACAGGGGCTGTTTAATTTGCAACTTTTGACAGCTTTTGTTCAACGACTCGCTTATTGTGAATGCAATTTCCCCTGTCCCCTTGCAAGCATGGAGTCCAAAGAAGAAAAGAGATGTACCACAAACAGCCACCACCTCCTCCTCCATCTCTCCTACCTTAGATGGAGTCCCTTCTCTCTAAGACCCTAATGAACAATGGAGGCAGGATTTGTTTGAATATGAATATGAATGTGCAGCGGGGCCGGCTGGAAGTTGACCTTCAGCTGTGATTTTCAGTTCATCAGGATTAGTCAAGGCGGGCGATCAGGAGCCACTAATGCATAATGACTTCTAAAATGAAAAATGTGTAGTGACCATGCAAATGTCTCGGCTAATCAAAGAGGGGGGAGAAACCTGGGGTGGTGGTGGCTGAGGGGGGTGGGCATCGAGAAGAGGAGAACTAAACAAGGACGTGTCAAGGCCTGACAGAGAGAGGGAGAGGAGCAGAGAGAAGGAGGGAGGAAGGAGAGACATGCATGGAAAGTAATCAAGCCAGCTTGATTAGCTGGCAATGAGGACAGGGATGTCTTATTGCCCCCTTGACACTCCATATAGGGTAGCTACTGTCATGGCAGCTCCATGGCAAACACTGTTGCAATTAGAATCAGTAAAGGTGTTACTCTGTGTTGATGTTTTAACGGTTTTTTCTTCTTTGTTGATTCCAAACACCTGCTGACAAAATTGATTTCAATCTATGCTGATGACAGTTTATTTTTAAAGTTCATGCAGAGGGAATAAATTGCACCCCACTTTTTGGTGCACTAGTCAAGTTTTATCTATCAAACCAGGGTGCCGGTTTAATACTAAATCATTAATTGGTTTTTACTCTCAGAAAAGTAAACAGTAAAATCTTCTTTTCTTAGAACATTAATTTTTTAAAGCGGCCATGAGGAGCTAAAACTCCAAAATAAGACTGTTAGGTTCCACTCCCCTGTTGGTGTGCGCACACGCAATCAAAGACAGCAGCAAAATATATTGTTTTCCTATTGATCTTTTGCCTCAGAAGTTGGGAGCTGTGGTGCCTGAGAAGAATTTGGAAAAATAAAGCATGTTGTATGTTTGCTTTTTTTTTTTGGCTTCTTCCCAGCTTCACAACTAGAAATGGTGCAATTCTTTTATGATCGACTTGCCACAGAGTCTAAAAAGAGTTAAATGTCTGCTTACTTGACCATTTTTTCTCTTTATTTTGAATAATTAAAGGTGAACACAATATTTGCTGCTGCAGCTCACACCTTGGCAATATGTCAACCCTATCAGTTCAATTTTAATCAAATTTAGAGTTATGCATTTTTATGTTGTTCAACAGTAGAAGCACTGATAGGCACGCTAAAGTAGGTGAGTTCAAGGGTCCTGCTAATTAAGGTCTATATCTATTTAAATCCCTCAGCTTTTCCCAGCAGAATAAAGGCAGAAAAATAAGATGAGCAACACAAAGACATAGCACCCATGTGTCCTTCAGCATCTCCTCTAGGCTTCCAAACGTCACAGCCTTCTCTTCCTACCTTTTATACCACAAGTTAACTCATTCCCTGTAGATCCACATTTCTATGATTCATTTTTCTAACGCTCTATTTTCTAAACTTTTTTTTCCAATCTTTCTCATCTCCCTACCCATTCCCCCCGCTCTCCCATTGTTTGCCGTTCTCTCCACTTTCCATTTTCACATTTATTGCATCTTGTTTGTCTTGCCCCTCTCCGTGCCTCCTTTCTGGCCCTGACTCTCATTCCATCATTTCATTACATATCATCCATGTCCAGGTTCCAGTGTCAGTGGCCATGATGAGTCCCCAAGTGATCACGCCACAACAGATGCAGCAGATCCTCCAGCAGCAGGTTCTCTCCCCACAGCAGCTCCAGGCTTTGCTCCAGCAGCAGCAGGCAGTGATGCTGCAGCAGGTACACACACACACATGCACAAAGAAAACAATAAAACACTAAAACAAAAACAAACTTAATGACACAAACTCCCCAGAGATTGCAGGAAAGGCAGAACTTGCATTTATGCATACATTTGTGCAATTTAATTCAGTTGATCTAAATTGAGAACATTTATAATTATAATAATAGTTTTATATTTCTATCAAGGCACTTGATATCCTGTTATCTAGAAGTTAGTATGTTCTAAATATTCTTAATATCATCCTATAATAATCAGTAGTTAAGGAAATGCTCTCTTTTTTTGGAGCAAAGTTTAACTGTGTCCAGCTCAGGGTGAAGATGTCAAGGGCATAAAATGAATTCTTACCAAGGAGTACTTTCTACAACAAAACACAGAGCTACTTTACTGCCATAGTGCTGTAAAACAGCTGCATATAAAATACTAATACTATAACCCTAACCCTATATTTGCACTATAGCACAAAGGTATAGTGAGACAAGAGAGACAACCCAAACAGTGAACAAGATACTTTCAATTGGAAAGGGAAGCAGAGAGGTGTCACCTGCAGCTTTGTTAGAGTCTCCAATACAGGAAATGTATTTTCTGGGATAAAGAAAAACAAACAAAGACTACAGCAAGTTGTATTGAGAAAACCCTGCAGCTCTGAATGAGGAGTACTTTGTATAAGAAAAAGAAAAGCAGGACACACACTTAATGGGAGTAAAACTCTGTTAATGACTCAATCCAAGAAAAACAGAGCGAAAGAGTCACTGGTCTCTGCATACATTCTATGAAGGGAAAAGCACAGAGAGAGCCTGGTTAATCACTGCAGTTAGTGCATACAGTACATGATGTAACAAATGAAGTAATGCTTGTTAGTAAAGTTTAATGCTAGCTTTAGGAATATCAAAGACACCCTAACTAGCCCTATATTAGGGTCTTGACTAAAACCCTAAGTTCACAGAGATGATCTCACTCACAGAAACCGAGGAGTTTGCTCACGTAAAGCTGCTTTTCTAGCTCAAGAAAGTCTAAGCCACATAGAGAGCTGCATTAATATATACAAATCAGTGCAACACGTGTGTAAATCTTACATCTTGTCATTTTTTTTCACATCTCGATTATAATTCTTAAGTCTTTTCACGAGGAATGGGTCAACACACCTTCTTGAGTCATTCCTGCCGACACTTGCTTTTGCTAACTCACCACGGTGTCCTTGACACGCTTACCAAAAAGAATTCTAAATTGATGTACATGTACATGTCACCTCTAATTAACCGTCTGTGGCGGTGTCGCTGGTTCAATTCCCTGACAAGCTTCCATCAGGGACTCTGAGAGTAGGGCTGAGCACAGTAAACTGACTGATAGGTGATGGATGATGTAATATTTGAAATCAACTTGAGGAAGCAGGCACTTGGTACGGTGCCTTTACAGAGTTGAAACGCGTTTCTAATTCATAGACTTGATTAAGGGAAAGAGAATGGTTTAATTAAGAATGTCAGTCATTCTGATTGTCCTTCTTTAATAACTGTGTTGCTACTAGAGGCTTGGTTTTAGGATATTTGTGTGCCACTCAACTTCTATGATGTACTTCTGGTTCATCTAATATTTTTCTCAATATTTTAGGGTCTGGTATTAGGACAGGCCTATATAGTAGAGTTGTTTCTGACCCTTATCCAGTGTCAGCCATTGCTAGATCGACTCTATATCAACTCTGAACACAGTTATGTCGTGAAGTCATTTTGCTAAGTAAACTCCAACAAAAGCTCCTACATGCTCTTAGTGAATTGCTCCTTAAGATCCAGTGTCAATTGCAATTGTCTCCTAAATCAGACTTAAGCTCTGAAATACATATTGCATGCTGGCATTGAAATCGTCCACTAAAAGCACTATAACAGTGAAATTTTGCAACAAAATACAAAATAGGAAACTACCATTATAGTATGTTTGTTCAAATGAAAAAATATTTTTCTTGCATCATATAATAGATTTTTATGTAATACAGTTCTGTTTAAACAATGGGTTGATAAGCATTAGATATAAGTTACATAAAAAAAAAATTATGGGAAAAAAAAGAAAAAGATAACTGACCATCTACTGGACGGGGCTGAACAATTTTAAACATGTATGATTTTGGTCAACAGCTGAATTCTTTATGCCTCTTTTGATCATTCAAAAATGAAAAGTTGAACAAAAAATATTCATTGCATCATCTCTATGTCTTTTGTTCTCTCTGTGAACGCTTATTTCTACAGCAACACCTGCAGGAGTTTTATAAGAAACAGCAGGAACAGCTTCATCTGCAGCTTCTCCAGCAACAGCATCCCGGCAAGCAGGCTAAAGAGGTAGATGCAACATCACACATGATATTCATGCACAAAGATTTAAAAACATGTAGAAGCTATAAAGATAAACACACATAGGGAAACAAGAATATTTCTAATTATTACAGATGGAGTCTTACACTTCAATTGTGTATTTAAAAACGAAACCAAAATCTATACTTTTCATTCAATTTCAGGGAAACTGTTTAATTCATAATAGTTTAATTATATTGCTACTATATAGCTATCTGGCTAAATTCATAGGATCCTGCACCCAGTCTGTTAATGAACTTTTTCTACAGCAATATAAACAACTCAGCGACACCAAAGTTAAGATGTTGGGCTCTCATAAATCTTAATGACAAGCAGCTAGTTGACAGCTATGACTCTGTCTCCTTCCTCTTGTCTGTGAAAACAGAAGACAAGCGAGACACCAAAGGCGCATTTGCTTGAGACTGTTGATGCTGAACCTTGTGAGTCAGTGCAGGGCCACCTCCAGACAACACCTGAAGCATTTAAATTGATAAGAAAGAAAGAGGGTGTCGCATAAACACTCACAGACCCCCTTTCTTTTTCATTTCCTCTGTGATGCACCTCATAGTGTCTTCAACCAACCCATTATGCTGCCCCCAACAGGAAGTCACAACTGACCTCCCGACGGCTTTGTTTCTGTTTGGATTTGTGAATAGAGTTTTGCAGGGGCCTTGCCGTCAAATATGGAATAGAAATTGCTCCTTTATTTCTCTTGAGGCATCTTGGAAGGTTGCAAGGTGAGGGAGCAAACTGTCTCTCTCTATCAGTCCATTATGCAGCCTGTTTTCCAGTGAGTGCATCTAAAGTTTTGCCACTCCTATACACTATTCACCCAGCCATCTGAGTGTTCCACAATTGCAAACTCACAAGTATATGTGCACTCACCTTATTTGACAAAGAGAGCAGTAGTGAGAGAAACTAATAGGCCTCTAGTGACTCTGCAGGAGCTGCAGTAACGTCAGATTGGCTAATTTTGTGACACAACATGCATGCTATCCAAATGGCATTAATGGAACCATTGCAGAAAGATAGCAATTGTTAAAAGAAAACTATTGTATAACATTTTTTTTTGCTGCCTCTTTCACAAGCTATCTATCAGACACAGGCAGATAGGTGTCTTCTGATCAGCTGGCACCAAAATTGATCTTTTTGGTATGTGTACAAAGTTAATGGAGGACAGTTAACGCTGCAGGTAGCCCTTAATTCTCCATTCCCACTGTGAAATATGGTGGTGGCAACAATGTGTTTTCAATATGTTTCTATTAGAGTTTCAGTTTTGATTTCTTTGAGAAAATCTTTGATTCCCAGGCACCTTTCTTTTAGTGTACATCTGCACCCGTTTTTTTTCTTCGGTCCTTCACTAGAAATAAAAGATTTTGTGCTTTAACGGGACAGTGTTAAAGATGTTTGTTGGGGTTTGAATATTTTTCCTAACAGATTTCCAGTTTGACATTTTCAATCTTGTTGTATTGGTTGTTTGGCTCACCAATACATAGGCTAGTAAGGTGAGTGGAGTGGGAGGGGAGGGGAGGTGGGGTGAGGAGCTACCTGTGTGTTTGGGTCTTTGCATTCAAATGCACGTGGAGTCATAAACCTCTCACTCTGTCTGCTCCCTCCGGTCAAATAAGCTGTAACAGAGCTTCAAGAAAGACGAGACAATTAACTATCAGGGATGGTGGGGGAAGGATTATACCAGAGGCTTAGTATCATACACAATCAGAAACATTCCCTGACAGTCTCACTTCTGTTAGGAGATAGCAGCATTTTGGTACAGCCCGAAAATCAGGAGGGAAGACTAAATGCGAGCAGACAGAGAGCTAGAACCTGCAGAGGAAGAAGCAAAGAGGCGAAGCTAAGGTCACTGAAAAGGCGAGGGAGATTTCTACAAATGCTCACACACATCACAGACGGCGAGCCAACATCTTCTGCTCTCTCAGCTGTTAATTCCACTGTAATTTTCTCTCCCTCCTCTTCTCCATGCTCCCCTCTTGCTCCTCGTCCTCTTCCTCCTCCTCTCTATAGCAACAGCAGCAGCAGCAGCAGCAGCAGCAGCTGGCCGCCCAGCAGCTCGTCTTCCAGCAACAGCTCCTGCAGATGCAGCAGCTTCAGCAGCAGCAGCACCTGCTCAACATGCAGCGGCAGGGCCTGCTTTCACTGCCCGGGCCCGCTCCAGGTCAGGCCGCCCTGCCCGGACAGACCCTGCCCCCAACAGGTAAGTAGTTGTGTTGATATGGAGCACATGACTTCCTGTTATTTGTTTGCAGATATAAGTGATATTTTCCTTTTATGCCTCTCTATCTTGTCTTAGTTTTTCTAATTGGTATGCGCATGTAATCCTATTGCGTTTTCTTTAAGTGTCTGTCTGCCTCCCTCTCATTGGTATGCTCCCCCACCGACCAATTTGTCCTGAACTCTGCACATGAATGTTTAGTTTCTTCCTTCTTGTCTTCATTGCCCTGTTTGTCTACCTCTGCCTCTCTCTCTTTGCTCTGCAAGTATTTGTGTTCATTTTTTTCATCTCTGCTTCTATCCCTCCACTCCCCCTTCCTTCAGTGCTTGTTGTTGTTGTTTACTGCCTTCATTGAGACGAATAAAAGCACAAACACAGGGGGAGAGTGGAGAACAGACTCCATTTCCTTCTCTGTTTCAAGTAAACACTCCTGTTTGTTGTTTACAACTAAAATGGCGGAGATTGAAAACAACGGACAGGGAGGTTTTTGACTAGAACAGAGGAGTAAATATTGTATAATGAGTTTCCACACTAAAGTAGAAAACCGTGTTTACCTGAAGGTGAAACAGGCAAGAATTCAATGTTATTTTTATGGACCAGCGAGCCGTTTTCCAGTTAACGTCAATGTCTGACTTAGCAAAGAAGAAATCAGCAAAGAATTTAAGTATGTAGTGAATAGACTGATTGAAGCCTTTTAGCTGCAAATTTAACATTATATGACTGTTTAAAATATTTAAAGGTTTTAAAACACAGTTTTAGTAGCCATGCAATATAACATCAACCTTCTCACTGATGTCTACAGGTGGTTTAAGCCCAGCGGAGCTCCAGCAGCTTTGGAAAGATGTGACTGGAGGTGGTGGTGGCGGTCACACCATGGAGGACAATGGCATCAAACACAACAGCAGTGGCGGCATTGGTGGCGCCAACACCGGGACCGGAGTGGTCAGCAGCGGGTTAGACCTCTCCACCAACAACTCCACTTCAACTACCTCCTCCAACCCTGCCAAAGCATCGCCGCCCATCTCGCATCAGTCCCTCACCAATGGACAGTCGCCCATCCTCAACCACAGACGAGAGCGGGAAAGAGAGCGCGAGAGGTAGAGAAAACACCATGAGGCGGCCATTTAGAGATTACACCACACGCCGCTTGATGTTGTCGAAAACAACAATGTTGTGTTTATTTATTCAATAGATTATTTGTATCTTAGTGATATTCAAGCAAAGAAAACAAGAGCTAAAACAACATTGTGCTCCCATGGGAGCCTGTAAACAAACTTAGCTTGCACACTCTTATCAAACGTAGGGTGTAGAAGCCATGCAGGCAGGCACACTTACACTTGCAACAAACCTCTTTGGCAGACAAGACAAGGTAACCCGCTTGTACATTAAGTATTTAGTGCTTTGTCTCTTTTTTTTTCCTCTTTTGAAAATTACCTTCCTTGCTTGCTTGTCATGTAAACAGAATATGTGATGCCTTGAGTGGCGTTTCTAGGATGTTTATTCTTGTGATGGCGTCTTTTATAAATGCACCAAGCACCGAAACACTGGCTGTTCACATATCTGACTATCCGGGCCATGCATTATTCAAAGGCTTTTCTTGGGCGATATTATAATAAGGACTAAGGATAGAGATGTGTGCGTGTGTGTCTGTGTTTAGAGACTTGCAATAGAGGTGGAAGTGCTGTGTAATTGGTTTAAAGTAGATGCTATCTCTGCAGTCCCACTAAAAGTAGGCTTGGAGAGAAAAAAAAGACATAGAAGAAGAGAGGGAAACTAAATGAGAAGACAAGGAAGAAAAGAAAACATCTGTTTGTGTCCCCGAGGGGTGTGTGGTGCCTCGTAATGATCGAACAAGGAGTATTGTCAGGAGCTCTGCTTACTAACACGCCGCGGATCGATGTGGGGGAAGCCCCTCTGTAAAAACGCTGTGTGAGATCTGCCAAGGCTTCGACCACACACATCCTCAGGCATAACCTATCCACATACCCTCACACACATTTCCATGAGAACACTTACACACCAGTGCCAAGCCTAAAGGTTAAACTGTCATCTTTAATAGGATGTGCTGTCTAGGCAGGGTCGTAACTTATTTGGGTGCCATTTGAAAACGCCAGAACACCCTTGTCCTCAAAGAACATAAGTTACACACTGTATTAATCTCCTGATGAGAATTATATGGCTGTCTGGATTTTTAATGTTTACTTGAAAGCCAGTGCCTATTCCTCTCTGATAATGGATTTACAACATGGAGTTGTGGCTGCAGTTCCGACTCATTCTGGATTTTCTTGAGAGGTTCTTTACACATTAGTCACAACTGTCAGATGTCTCTTGTTCTCAAACTTTTAATTTGTATATTTCTGTTTTCTTTGCCCTACTTTTTTTCTCCTTCTTGGATAATAAATATCTAGGTAAACAATGTGACTTATGTCCATTTTTAATCTTCTCTTCTGTTTGATCCTCCTCCAGCTCACTTCATGAAGAAGGCGGACGAACCCACCCTCTATACGGTCATGGTGTGTGCAAGTGGCCTGGCTGTGAGAACATGTGTGAGGACTTTGGACAGTTTCTGAAGTAAGAACATTTTCTCATGTGATGTGGTGTTGTTTCCATGAGCTCTCATATCTCTCATTTGCAGTGCTTAGCAGCAGTTGGCATTCATATACTTTACCTCACTACCACCTGACAGAAAAAAACCCTTTATATATTTGATTGTATTTTATTTTGTAAGGTGTTGGTTGGTGAGACCATCATTGAATGTTACCAAAACTGAACCATTTGAAGTATAGTAGTGGCAGCATCATGCTGTGGGGATTATTTTTTACTTCAGCTGGGTTGCGTTGTGTTAGCTGGTGTGAGTTGAAAGGAAAACAAACTAAAACTGACTGGAGGCATTTTAGAAATGTGTCGGCATTTTGGAACTAGAAAAAGATAGGGTTTTATTTATTTACATATTTATTTCTGCCCTGCTCAGCCAAGTTTAAATGATGACTCAAGTTTACTTTTGAGTAAAAGTTGTCTATTGAATTACATGTACGGTAAGGGTAGATATTACGGTGAAAAGCTTGACAAATACAAGACAAACACACATATTTCCTGTGGAAACCTCTTCCTAAAAGTTAGAGGCTCCATATACACCTACGTTCTGTGCTGGCAGGTCTTTTTTTATACTAGGGGCCACATAAAATCATCAAGGGCCTGACTTTAAACACCCCTGATCAGTCCCAATGAAATGCTTCAAATGTCCAGGTTGTATTGTGACAAAATAACCAAAAGGTTTAGAGTGTGAGTTCTTTCCCAACCCTGTTCATGTTGCCATGTTTTATTTTTAGTAAGACACATCAAAGCAATCCCTTTTGTCCCTCCTTTCTTGGTGGCCTTACTCGGAAACCCTTCCTGTCTTTTTACAGGGCACATTCTGACCTCTAGACAGCTAGTTGACAGGGTTCTGCTCCTGCAAAGCATGACTCAAACCAACTCTGATCCATAACAAATTTCCTCCGCAGCGTGGAGGGACCTGATAGGTTTGTGAAAAAGCGTCAAAAGCTAATGGCAACTCGCACGGCCGCACACTTGCCTCCACAACAAAGGGCCCCCATTCACTGTTGTCATGGTGCAGGCGCCGGAGCAAATGAACTCTTCATGCTCCATCAACAATTTAGTTAATTAGCTCATTTGTAATTGGCCGGCTTTGTTGCCAGGATGTTAGTGGGGGGACATCAAAGGAAGAAGGTGTTTGCAGCGCTGCCGATTACAGGTTATCACATTGCCACTCACCGAGAGCCGCTCTCCCTCCCTGTATCCCTGACTCGTCGCTCTCACACAGAGAAGAAAAGAAAGGGAAAGCTTTAATTTGAATATTCTAATTAGATTTGTAATTAACTGTGAAATAACGATCTGGTGAGTGTTTTTCATGGGCTGTAAATGTCCATGTGAATTCTCATAAACTCCCCAAATCAGGACAATGTATCCACTTATTTTCCCAGTCATGCAATTCTCTGCAGTATTGAATGTAATAAAGTGCAGAAAGCTAGGAGACGTACTCATAGAAAAAAAAGAAAAAAGTAGAATGTAGGATTTGGGTCAAGCATTTACTAATTCTACAGCATCTTGTGAATTACAGCTCGGAGGAGTATCTGTGGATTGATATTATTCCAATAAACAGTGTTTTCAAGTCTTTTCAAAGAGACTTCGAGGCAGTAGATTAGGCCTCGTTTTCACACGCTGTCAAGGCAAATAAAGTTTAAAGGGCTGTAATTGACTGCATTGTTTTTGAACAAAATGGGCATGAATAGATATTATAGCTGCTGTGTAAGAAGTGTTTGGTTATATTCTCTGGGATATGTGTGTTATAAATGTCAGAACCGGTAGCTGTTTTTTTGTTTGTTTTTGCATTTAGTGACTGTTTGATCTTATGTGACAGAATTAGACTACAACAAGGCACTAGATAGTTGTAGGGTGGCATTGAATTGATGCATTTGTAAAGATTTCACAGACAAATATTTAGAACTGCAGATCTGGGAAGTTTTATTGTGTTCAAATGGATTTCTACAAACTAGTGCTGCTGCTGGTTGCTGCACCAGTTTTTATTTTGTTTCATATTTGGCTTTGTTTTTGTTGGTGGAAAGAATCCTTTACCACATGTCAACCAAAGCATAATGCTTCCACCACCATGTTTCAGATGCAAAGATTCCACTGCACAGTTTGGCAGAAATTTTCAATTTTTGTGCCACATAGGAGCAGAACTCCTTCAACCTCAAATCTCTCAATGCAACCCGCAGAGTTGGTTTTCTTACTACTTTCCTTCAGAGAATTGCTCTCTTCTTACAAGGTTTCCATAAATACCACATTTGTGGAGTATGCTTCTAGTAGCTGTTCTGTTTTCAAATTCTCCCACCTGAGTCAGAATTACCTTCTCCTTCCCTGACTTGTTAATTAAGGTAGAACAGTCTTGCGTTGGCAGACTTTATGTTGCTTTTCTTGGATTTTATTTAGAGGTAACATAGGATGAATACCTTATACATTTGTTTTTCATTAACTTCAATGGGCTGCACTAAATGAGTCTGTCACATCAAAACCTGAACAAAATAAAATATTTTTTATGGTTAGAATCCAACAAAATGTTAACTGATATCTATATAATGAAAGTGGTGAAAGTTATTTAGAATGTGATGCACAGTTCAAGACTACACATCCTGTAGTTCTGGTAGAACAGTTTGCCTTGAAGCTTTGGGGAAAGATGTACCTGTGATTCTGCAAGACAGTGAAGGATTAGCAGGTTTTCTGAAATCGTATCCAATCACCTAAGCGCACTTACTTCATAGAAAGTTTTACTCTATCTTTTGGTAATGTATGCTCTGTTCACACGCAAACACACGCTAGTCTGTGTGCTTTAAGGATACTCTGTGTAGGTAGCTTAGTTGGTCACTTTATCCATGACTAGAGATGCACAGTGTAAAAGATACATGTTTATGCTGGATACAGTAAGCTGATAAGCTTCTATCAAACAACACATGCTTGTGAACTCAAAACAGAGGAGCCAGGAAGACAAGCGGAGAGAAAAAACTGATTTCAAAGTAAAAACAGGTGAGCAGATCGACAGACAGTTTTGTACGAATATTTTGCAGAACATTGCCTGTTACAGAATCGCAACACTTGGCTGAGTCGCATACACAAACCATGCTATAACCCAGCGAGCGCAAGAAAACAGAAGGCAACAAAGAAGGCAGGCTTGTCATTAGAACAAAGATGGCGGCTCGGTGCCATGCCTTGGAGCAGTCATTGTAGATGTCAGAGGGAGTCCTTTTATGTTTCCAGAGATGCCATTTGACACACACACTGATCTGCACGCACACACACACACACACAGGCACAGTTTAAACGGGGGTTACATAAAGCGGATGTCAGATTTAGATGACAGCTAAGATGTTGGTACTTTAGTGGAAGGTGCGGGGGGGGGTTCGTTTGTTGGGAAGGGGTTGGGGACAGACCCAAGTTGTCGCTCGCTGCAGGAGCTCGGCTCAGCAGCAGTGACACCTTTAGTCATCTATTGTTTTGTTGCATGAAGAAACTTGTCAAGATCAGCATTTAACGGCTCCATGGTGCACTTTAAATTGTCTCACCTGCAAAAGGTAGCCGCGAGGTAGCATGGCACCCCGAATTAGCTCTGTGAAGTTCAAAATGAAATAATATCCATGGGAATGTTTCTTGAGCGACTGGGTTTTTTTTTGGTTTGTGGTTCTATTTGTGTTAATATATGACAAAGAGGGCTGAGACACATTAAGGCGTTAAGGCTATGTGCAAGACTTGTGTTTGTGAGCAGCCTTTGGTAAAAATAAAAGGACACAAATGGAGTTGAAAAGATCAGCATATTAAATGTGAAACTGAACGAGAAGGATACATGGTGTTCTGATGTTACCTTAAAAATAACATTCAGTCCAGCCTCAAATTCTTTGTTGTTTTTAGCTACGTCCATCTTATTTTTCAGAGTTATACAGGAAAGAAATGTTTATTACATTGATTGAGGCCTCAGTGGAATAAATCTTGGCAAAATTAATTGTGTCCTAGAGTTTAAAGGTCACATATTATCCAATGAAATAGCTAAGACCATTTGAACCTAATAGCAATTGTATTATCACATGAGCTACCAATGATATCGTCATTGTATACATTTTTCTAATAGCATCTATCTCTAGTTCTGTGATACTATTTGATAAAATACAAGGCAATAAAATTATACATCACTGTATTTGAAAGGGAAAGTTTTTTCCTTAAAAGAAGGAAAAATCACCTCCCACCACTCTCCAATGTTCTGTCACCGTTCTGCTCTCCTTATTAGTGGCACCGAGGCAGGCTCTGTGTTAAAATGGCAAGCTCAGCCACTAACCTGAACGCTGGTGTCTGTAACCCGCTACTAATTAAACCCACAAGGCTGTAACCAAATGTCTCTGTCTTTATATAATGTACACATATGCACATTTTCGAGACAGGCATTTACTTAAGCAGGTCCCCAGCCCTTCATGGTGAAGCCATGCTCCACCCTACGAGGACCTTTAAAAGACAGGGCACCATCGCCAAATGGTGACAGTCTCCACAAAAGACACTGTGTGTAAACAGGCAGTGTTTTAATGCATTCATTAAAAACTATGCTACTGAATTGCTTTTAGTGTGTAATGTACGCACAGTTAGGGGCAGAGTTTTCTCTGATGGGACTTCATAGCCCCTGATAATACAGACAGACAATTAGCAGAAGTGTACACTGTATATATGCTGGCTTGAGTAGATTTATTATTGGGCCCTAGGTGGACGTTGATGGCCTATACATATTCATGTTTGTAGCTTCGGGGTAAAACCCTTCGAGATCTTTAAGACAAGCTGCATGTTCTAATATTGCAGGAAGTCTTACTTGGGGTTTAACAACAAAGGTTGTGGCCACATCTTCCAGTTTACATCATATTTCCCAATTGACCATCATCCAAAAAAAAAAAAATGTGTTTAAAAAAAGAAAGAAAAAAAACGTTTTTAAAAAAAAGCTGAGTGAAAGTCTGGTTGCTTCCCTATTTCAGCCTGTTTTATAGTTGCCATGACCCATATGACTGAGAATTTACACAGGCATGTTTTTTTTTCTTTACCTATTAAGTTATAGCTTATGTGAATCAATATTTTGTTTATTTAAGAGTATTGGAGTCGGGGGGCTGAATATAAATGCAAACAACACTATTCAAAGTCTTTTTTTCTTGGTTTTTTACTGTCATCTTATGGTGTTTGATGTTTTTTACGACTTTTTTTCCTCTAAGAAAGGCACATTTTGAAATGATTTATTTAAGGTTATCAGAGTGAAAGAGGCTGAAAAAAATTTATTCTACATTCTTTTTTTAAATTAAAGGGTTTCTGTCTAATCTAAGTATCATTTTACTGTCATAGTGAACATTTTTTTCTTGTTAATTGAAATCAAACAGGAAAAGTTTTACCTAAAGTCACCAGAGTCATGCTGCCTGAACGTAAATGTACATCACACTTTTTTGAAAGCTATATATCATTTTCATCCCAGTATAAAATCACACCTGATGTGTTGTTGCACATACAAAAAACTTTAATAGATCGTACATTTAGGTGAAAAGCTGGGGATTAAGATTATATTTGCTGTTTAGACAGGTTAGAAACATAAAACAGTCTCTTTACTCCTCATTTTACTACCTAGGATTTTCTTTTGTCATTTTTTTATATGTTCTGGGTGCCAGCCCACCCCCTTCTCCTCCATTTCTGTCTTTGTTTGGCATTATTAATGCTCAGCAGAACATGCACCATTTGAATATTTTATAAATGCACGTAGTAATCTTCCTGTAATCGCCTTCCTAACTGGCCAGCAGTGAAATTGAATGTATGAAGCTCTAACTGTCTGCAGGACCGCCGTGAGGCCTCACACACAAACACATGCACGCTTAACTCAACGTAGCTTCTTGTCGATGAGACGTGGGCTCGATAAAGATTTTGCACATCTTTTCCTTTTTTTTGCTCTTGTTTTGTAATGAGGTATCTTCAGGGACAGCGAGCAGCCATCTCTGTGCTTTTGAAGCAGCTGTAATTCATGACACACACCATACATCAAGTGCATAAGATAGCATTATGGGCAGTGAAATGAAAAGGGTATTTGCAACATTAGTTCCCTCATCCTGCGAGGGACGTGATTAAATGATTAATGAAATGCCCCCCTTTTTTTTGCATGCATGTTCTGAAACAGCAATTAGGCATAGGGCTGTGGAAATCAACCAGCGCTGTCCCTCATGCATTTCTCTCCCCACCTCTCCCTGTTTTTCTTCTTTTTTTTATACTACCTCATTCTTGATTTATAATAAAACCTTTCAGAGCATTAGACCTGAAATGGCTTGGAAAGCAAAGGTAGGGACGAGATGAAACGCTTCAAAATGTGTTCAGTCTTAATTGAAAGGTACAGGACTATTGTGATTACGAATGTTCTGCTCAGCTTCTGATTGACAGGCCAAGAGAAAGCAGCTCAATGAGTTTTCTTGTTTTGTGCTTTGCAGATAAACAGGACGCGAATAGGGGGCGTGCAGTGAAAAATATGTGGTGGAAGTGTGTGTTGGTGATAATGTAAGCAAGTGTGTGTTCTCAGATAAAGTGAAAGCCACAGAGGAAGATATTTTGTACTGTCTCTAATGCACTGGAGGCTGTGCTGTAAATGATCATTGAAGGGTCTGCAAGCTAACCTATAATTACTGCAGATAAAGTGGCAGCTCTGGCATTTCATAAGCATGTCTCCTCAAAGCTTTCTTTGTGAGTTTGTCTCCAATGATCATTTAGATAGAGGCTCATTACCCAGCATCACAACACTTTAGGAACCCTTTTTCAACCACATATTTGTGCTACTGCGTATGTGTGTCTGGAATAAAGGTCTATCTTAATGGTTGAGCTTTTTGTGTCCTACAGATGAAATCCAATCGAGACAAAAACCCTCATTGACTGTTATGGCTGTCTGGCTGCCCTTTTTCTTTCTAATGAGGCGAACATACCAGATATACTTAATATGTCTGTGGCAAGATAATGCACCTTCAAGTTAAGAGCCACCTTTGTGTGTCAAATGTTGCTGGTGTTAAATTGTGTGTATTGTTTTCAATAAATTAGGGAGACAAAGCCATTCTGCTGGGCCCGCACGTTTTATTCTTAGAAGAAAACAGCGCTCAGGGTGGCGCTGACACCTCCTCCACCACCACCACCATCTAAACTGGCGCAGAACTATTGTCATGTTAAAGATGGTGCCTCACACCCTCATGTTCCTGCTAATTACTTTATTTCAGATGGGAACAATGGTTTCTAACTGGGATCTCATAGATAGTTGTCTGTGTATAGAAATTATCATAAAAACAAAAGTTGATACTGTAATTACTATCCATCACAATTTTCATCAAGGTAAACCAAGTCATGTAAGTTTTAACACATGGTGCTTTCAAAAGCCTCTTTCCCACTGAAAATACCGGGTTTAAATGTGTTTTTCAAACATGGGTCGACCCGCTAACAGTTTCCATTTGTTTCTCTTCCCACTGGCGGGGAGAGAAAAAAAATGTGGGGTCTAACTTATAGCTGGCAAGCTGCATGGCCTCTGTCCCCTCGTGGCCATGTGAAACCATCATGCTATGTGAGCCCAGGTGATGTCACCAGTGTTAAATCAGAAGTGGCTGGCGCATTGTGTTGACGTTGGTACGTTGCATTCAGTTTGGCTCTGGTGTTCCCACAGAATGCCGCGGGTCGCTTGTCGAGTTGTTTGACCCAGGTAGACACGGATCAGATAACGGGCTGGAGATAATTTAAAATAACTATGATACTATGGGAAACAAAACCTTAAGATAACTGTAACAATGAATGGCAAAATAAAACGAAGGCAAAGGCTAAAGGATTCTGAATAGAAAATAACTGAAAAAACATCAAAAAGAAACAAGGAAGTAATTAAAAAATATATATTACATTGTCACAGCAAACACAGAACAACATAAGTCAACGCCTAACAAAAAACACAAAGTTAACGGTACCAAAAACCCTGAGCAGCAGATCATTACATTATTATCAACATACAGTCTAACAAGGTTTAAATCAATCTCAGCATTACTCTGTGAATGCCTTAGTGAATTTGTGAATGAAACAGCGTTTTGAAGACCAGAGGACACATCAGACAGGTCAGGGGTAAAATTGCAGGACAGCTTTCAAGCAATATTGGGATGCATAACAATATCCCTCTAAATCAAGTGTGATGAAAAAGTGAGAGTATTCATCACCTTATATACACCATCTCAACAGTGAAGCTTGGTGGTGAAAGCAATGTGCTATGGGGATACCTTTCTACAGCAGCAGAAGGGAAGATGGCGCTAAATGGGCACTACTGAAAGAAAAGCTGCTCTAGGCTCAAAGAGATTTGACCAGCCAGGAGTTTGCCTTCCAACAGATCAGTGATCCCATAGCTACAATTAATTAATTTAGATGAAACCATAATTATACACCAAAATAATACAATAATGAAATTTGTCTCTTTAAAAGTAATATCACTGTGAGATTAACATATGTATGTATTTGTCCTTCCAGGCACCTAAACAGTGAACACGCTCTCGATGACAGAAGCACAGCCCAGTGTAGAGTCCAGATGCAAGTCGTACAGCAGCTTGAAATACAAGTAAGTTTCTTTTTTAAGCAGAAAAGTGCCACGACTACATCACAGCAAATAGTGTTTTCACCACTAGAATTTTTAGTCATGGCTTCAGCAGTAAAAAGTTTATTTAGTAAAACTTGCACAGGTAGGAGAAAGACCACATTGTGTATTTTTTTTATACTTCCAGACAAGCAGGACCTGCTGAATTCAACAAAGCCGCTAAACAAAGGAATCTTCAGGCCTCACAACGAAAGCCATTATGGCTGTTTTAATTGAATTAAGCTCATGCTTTATTTTCTCCTCTGCTTCCGTTTTTTTTTTTTCCTCCTTTTTCTTTCCAATTAATAGCAAGCGCATCTCTCCCAGTCTGCTGTGTTAATTAACTGCACTTTGCACCTGAAGAAAGCTCAAAAGGAGGGAACTATTTTCAGTAGGTGGAGCGTGACCTTATTAAGAAGTCATGTTGGATAGATAATGAGAGCGCTGATTGAGTGACATTATTACTCAGCACTGCAGATAAGCGGCGCTCTGGCTTTTGAAACAAATAAAGAAGGAGGCGAACAAATGTTTTGGGACCCCTGGTAAAAATGTCCAATCAAAAAAAAAAAAAAGGCCCAATAAAATCACTTTTTGCTGCTGTACTAGAATCTTACACAAAAAAAGAATTGAAGAAGAATTCACTTTCATTTTTATTTGAATATTCTGATTCAATGTAAAACTTTGAATCCCAAATGTGCTTCAAGATCTTCAAAAATTAAATTGAGCACTTTGATTTCTGAATTTATATTTAATCACAACTCTTAGAGGTTCTGAAAGAAAATAACTTAGAATAAAAGAAACAATGTACATTTCAGTTTCAAATATCTTTGCAAAATTCTACTGTCCCAATATGATTGCTTCTTGTTCTTTCTACACTCCCCTCTTTTCCTCCTTTTCCTTCAGTCCTGAGCTCCATCATCTCAGTTTCTTTCCAACACAAGACCCATCACTTGTAATGAGGCCCAGCTCTGTGTATGTCAGTGTTATTAAGGGGCGGTAGGGTTTCAACCTTTCTCAAGGTCCAGTCCCTGTCACTCCACCTGAATTAGATTGATGATGAGCACCGGCTGGGGCCACTAACTGGACCAGGGAGGCGGGGCTGCCTGGCACCCCGTTTGGGAGACCCCTTCACCTCTCGGCAGCTGCTAGATGCACTGCATCCCCCTAACAGTGTCCACAGGACTTTGAGCAGACACTCAGGACCACCTAATTTATGGCCCAACCAGCTTGTTACTGTCAAAGCCTTCACTGACCTAAATTCGGATATTGACAAAAACATGAAAATGCTATTTGTTTTGCCTGACCTGTCTCTGTTCATCCTTTCCTTCCTCCGTCTTTCCTTTCCTCTTTAATCCACACTAATGCACTCTCTTCTCCTTCTCTCTTAACAGCTTTCTAAAGAACGCGAGCGTCTTCAGGCAATGATGACCCACTTGCACATGCGGCCCTCAGAGCCAAAGTCATCTCCCAAACCAGTGAGTGCATATTGCTCTGCCTCCCGTAAACACGCTCGCCTCCGATGGCAGAAAATGAACAGTTTAAGCGTGCGACAGAAGATGAAAGGGAGGCGAATGGGATTTGTAATACACAGTTACATGTGCTCCTTATCACTTATTGTGGATTGTGAGAGGACAATAGTTTGGAAGTGTATTAGATGGCGGAGCGACGGAGTCCTCGGCTAAAACGGTGGGGGTCATTTCTTTGTGATAGCTATAATAGGCCAAAACAACCTGTTGGCTGCTGGTGATTGTTTGGCTCGGTGGCCGCAGAAGCGCTCAGAAGTGGAATGAGAGGGGAGAAGATGTGTCATTTTGACAACAAACAGCAGAAAATAACAGCTCAGTGGTAAAGACTGTGGGATGTTGACACGAAGCTAAAATTGACCACAGAGAAAATAAGAAAAAATGATTGCGGTCTGAATTTTGTTCTCTCTCTAAACTGATCGCTTATGAAAGGAACTCCTCCAGTGATATTTGAATTTCATATCCCAATTATGCATTTTGGCAAACATTACACCCCCCTCTTTGTAATTTAATGAAATTTTGAAATATTAGACATCAAAACATTGTTAACGAGGTTTTTTTCTGCTGCTTAGTAAGTGCCTTGTTTCAAAAGAATCATTTTCCCAATCACCTCTCATCATAGAAAGTAGATAATCACAAGATAGGATAATTATTCCATAATTCCACAAGAAATCAAACTCTCTTATTCCCAGTCTCTCTCTATGAAGGCCCTATTTTACATCTTTAAAACTACAGCAGCTTGCCTCCATCTCATCAAATAAAGAATTTCCAGCCTATAATCCATGCCTGAATATGAATGAATGATGCTAATGAAGTATTGCATTACATAAAGCTCACATGAAAGAGCAGCTAATTGCATTTGATGGTGGGGGGTAATTCAGACAGAATTCCTAAACGAACAGTTAAGTCATTAGGATTTTTTTTTTTCTCCTAAGACCTCCATAACTTTTTAAAATCTGACAAGATAAAGATTTGTTTTGGTGGGATTTGGGTAAGTTGGAAAAGATACCAGAAGCTTTTGCGTAATATAAATGATCATGTGTCAATAGATAGAAATGTAGTGTATTCATATGGATTTCAGTGTACTTTAATTGGATATCATGATGCAGAGGCACTTATTTGGTAGTATAAATGGGAAGAAGAAGAAAATGAGATAAGGAAAGCATTAATCAGAGAAGCAGCTGGGAAATTCATGCTAACTTTGGAGGAGCTGCATATATCCACAGCTAAGGGGTGCAATCTGTCTGAGAGGACAGTTGTATAAAATCCTTTATCAGTTTAGTTCCACTTCACATGTGCTGCTTGTGTTATGCTACTTTAGCTGTAGTTATAAAAAAGACAGTCTAAATTATCTTAGCCCATCTCTGTAGGAGCTCATTATCGCTGCGTCAGTGCATAATCATCTTCTGTAAGTCCCTTCATAGCTAGAGTCACTCTTACTTGACATTTTATCATATTTATCAACACGAGAACGAATTACCACCAATGTCTTCCCCCTCTGCTTTGTCCATCCATCTCCAAGCTCCTTTGGCTCCCACACTGCTTTCCATCTTTCAAGTCGCCTTCGATTCAGAAATCTTACTGTGAATGCATTCCACTCTTAGGCTCACAATTAAGGCAATTTAGTTTGAATATGTAACAACGTCATTACCATTCCAGCTAAATTAGCGCAGGGACTAAAGGTCACTTAGGAATTTTCCAGTCGGTTAGAGCCTCTCACATAAGATTTGGGAAGCAAATGCAGGAGTGGTGGAAAATCTGGACGATTAATGTGAGCAGCGCTGGCACACTTTGGGTTGGACGGGACTTGATTCACCGAAAAATGTGTTTATGTCTTGACTGACCGTGGCTGTCCATCCAGGTTTTGTTTTTGTGTGGAAGAACTTGGACTTTCTAAACTTCTCTCTACCCTAAAAGTCACTTTGAATTTGTAGTTTTAAACTTTCTAAGTTGTTGACTTTAAGTTCCATCAGTGAAAGTGTTGGTGTGCCAGTAAATTTAAAATGCCAAACTACCAAGCAGTGCTTTTAATGAAATTAGTCTCTTTTCATGTGAAGCAAATCCTTTTGCATCAGTACTTTATGACCTCAGAGTTTGTGGGTTTATTCTGACCAAGAGGTAATTCTCTAAATCCTCACATCAAAGTAGTCCGGAAATTTGCTGTCGGTGGGAATGAGACCAGTAAAGAAGTTGAAACTTTGCCATAGAGAAGTACTTTTTTCGATTCATTCATTAACGTATTCTTATATTGACCTTAAATTTTTAACGCTATTGTATTATCAAATTAGGCTCTTATCTCAAAATGCATCCTGTAACTAAACAAAAGGAAACAGTCTGGCAGATGAGAGACTAGAAGACTCTTAATACATGACTTCCATCTAAACAGTTGTATTTTGGCTCCGGCTCATTAAGATAATTGTTCTTCTGAAAGGTCAAGGTTCACCTTAGCTGGTTTAACGAATTTCTCTGCAAAGCACAATATGTGCATGAAGACCAAACATTTATATGCTGGTTTCATCTGATTGAGGCATTCTTCAATGCCTTTAGCCATACTAATACTGGGATTGAATTACATGTTGGTTTTAAACATGAAAAATGATTGAATACTTTTGCAAGGCAAGGATTGTTGAAGTCAACTGTGCTTCTCAGGATGAACTTATGTGCCAAGACTGTTCAGCTTTGCAAACATATATCTCTCAATATCAGTAAGCTTATATCCATAATTGAACCAGAGTCAGATTAACCATTTTGGCACAGTCACAACACCAGTGAGAGTTTTAGGGGCTAACTCTCTACTATTTAAGAATGAAGAATGTTTGTAGTGGAGTAAGATAGCCACGGAGGGAGTGTGAGAGAGAGGCAGGGTGTGATAAATAGAGAGATAAAGAGAGATGGGGCTGGGATAACACGGAGGCTGATCGTTGGATAATCTTGAACAGCGTGCTCTAATTAGAATTCTTATGATACAATTTGGTGGTGGTAATTAGTGGAGATGGGCTGGCTCCTCTCCACGAGCCTTGTTAGTGGAAACACAGCTGTGTTAGAGAGGAGCAGTGCAGACGCTCCAATCTGTCAGAGAAACCACAAAATGATGCCTTCCGCCTCCTCCTTAACCCACATGTGTATGTATCTCTTTCCCACATCATGAGTCATGACTCAGATTTTGTCTTCCTCGCGCTGTAGCTCAACTTGGTGTCGAGTGTCACCATGTCGAAGAACCTGCCCTCAGCGTCACCCCCGAACTTACCTCAGACGCCCACCACGCCCACAGCCCCCATAACGCCCATGGCTGCTATGCCCCAGGTGCCATCGGTATTGGGAGGAGCCAACGTCCCTAGCATGGGAGCCATGCGCAGACGCCACTCGGACAAATACTCCATGCCTTTATCGTCGGGTAGGACCAACTACTCAGCACTGCACGCAACACCAATTCACAAAGAAACCGATAAAATGTATTGTGTCATGTATATATTTTCACTTTTTGGTCATATCACAACAAAGATCTTCAATATATTGTACAAGTAATGTATCTGACCCACACAAAATTAATGCCATTACAAAGTAACAATCAAAATAAATACATTTGGAGCTGAAAACATGGTGGTGGAAGCATCATGCGATAGGGATTCTTTATCAGCTAGTGGAAAGTTGCTCACGGTTCTGTTAGGTTGTGACATAAATGTGAAAAACCTCAAAGAGGAAGAGTATTTTTTTTATAGCCTTATTTTTTAGCTTAATAACTGAATTAAATTCCACTTTTTTGTCATTTTAAATTGGTTTAATTTAAAATTTAATGAATGCTGAAACAGTAAATTATAGTTATGCCTCAACCCTTAGTGCAATTAATAGTTTGAAAACCAAGAATTGCACATTACACATCTTAAATGAACACAATTGCAGTGGTGTGTTAAGAAGTCTGTGAGGTTTATAAAAGCAAGCCTGTATTTAATCACTCTAAATGTAAACGGACAAGAACTTCCGCTACGCATAAATATTGCATGAATGTTAATTAAGTTCAAATAATGGTGGAAAAATACAATATTTATTACATTAAGACGTCCCATGTATTAAGGTTTGCATTTTAAACGGCCCGTCTTTGATGTTTATATTTACTCTCTGTGTTTAGTGTGAAGAAGCATAAATTATTCACTTCAACCCTAACTAACTACATGGATCTCATACGCCAATGTATAAGCGTTTAATATCTCTCACGAGAGAGATTAATTAAAAATGCATTTTGTTAGACATGGAAAGTGCTGATTTGATGTGCCCTCCCTTTCAACCCACCCCTCCCTCTCTGCCCCTCCTCCCCCCCAACCCCTCCCCATTTTAATTTGATGAAACCTTGAGCTAATTCAGCACCTAAAGGTATGAAATTTGCCAATTATTTCAGGTGGTGACACAGTATTTATTTTTCCAGAGATTGCCCCAAACTACGAGTTTTATAAGAATGCAGACGTCAGGCCGCCATTTACTTACGCAACCCTCATAAGACAGGTGAGTGGGGAGGAAAAAAATTGACTTTTGCCTAATTAGGGTTTAAACAAACTGATCCACCTTTTCTCATCTTTGCCATTCTCAAACCAACATTGATCATTTCATTTCAGGCTATCATGGACTCCGCCGACATGCAGCTAACGCTTAACGAAATCTACAGCTGGTTCACGCGCACATTTGCGTACTTTCGACGCAACGCTGCAACTTGGAAGGTAATCCTCTCAAAGCTCATGTGAAGACAGCCCAGATTTATTTAGTACTCCGCATGTTCCTTCTTCTGAATAGAGCTCATTCTTTTTCTTTTTATTTATTTTTCCACCACGCCGCCTTTTCTGTTTAGAAATGACAGCTAGAAGAATCATTCCCCCGTCACATATCGTTTTCTAATTTGGTGCAATTAATAGCGGAGGCCCGGTGTGGATAGGAGAGGGCTTTGACGCACTAATTATACAGCAGCCACTCCATCATCAGCACCTTTTGTTAAGAGATACACCCCTCCTCCTAGTCCTGAAACCACCTTCCCTCGCATATCAACGGTTAATTGCAAGGAAAGGTGGCTGGTTTGCCTGTTAACCAGCTCTCTGGTAGACATCTTAGCACACAAATGCATAGGAGCGGGGTTAACTAAAGCATGGGGGAGGAAGCAAGAATAGGGATGTCATTGAGGGGAGAACTCTTTATTTACTTACACAAAAGAACCCCATTTGTATGTCGCTACAACTTTATGGTCCTGTCCAGCCTTACAAAGGTGGTGAAAAATGTCTGTCCCGCAGCACGTGCTTTCAGCCAGGAGCATGTCTGTGTGCTGATAAAGGAAACTAAGCCGAGTCGTCAGTGTTTCATCCTGTGGTCCCCTTGCATGTCATCTGTTTTACCTTTTCTTCAGCCTCTGTGGCTGTACAGAGGAAAAACTCCAGCAGCCAGTCATCAGCATGCAAGATGTGTCACGGCACTAGATTTAGCAAAGTGAATTAATTTGGATTTGGGATGCAAATGAGCAAACGAGTGTGTGATCACGGATTTGAGGGGGCATGCGTTGAGATCGGTGCCCTTTCCTAGATTGTTAGGTACAGTATGCTCCATGTTTTGCTGTGTAACAGTGTTTTGACAAGATGTGTTCTCAGGATTTCTTTTGCACGAGAAGAAATCAAACCTCCTCCTGCTTAAAACTGGTTTCACTCCTTCTTTCCCAAACAAATCCTATCGTTCCAGCGATTTTAGAAATATCTCCTGGTGATCTATTTACATCTAGAGCTCCACAATTTCCTTTGTAAGCATTAGCAGGATGATCAGCAATGGGCTTGCCATGTGATTAACGGTCCAAATGTGTTTTTTTCCCCTTTTTTTTCGTAAGAATTGAGAGCGAAAGAAATGAAAGGTAGTTTAATATCTCAGCGTCGTCTCATCAGCTCAAAAGAGCGATCTGCCCCCCACCCTATCCCACTTTCCCTTTCTCTCTCTTTCCTCTCTCACCCAGAAGCTTATTAGTTCTAACTATATAGCATGCATAATAAAACTGCTCATTTGCTCATTAATATTAAAATTATCATATTCAGAGCCATGGGCATTAAGATCAATCAAATCATGGGATTTTCAGGTCAGATGCAAGATCTGCTTATGAGTTTTTTTTTTTCGTTTTCCTCTTTTTGGAATCCCTTTCTTTTGCAGAAAGAGCTGTACACACCAAGCTAAAGGGAAATGATAAATATTAGAGACATGGATATTAAAGCCGGGGTTATTATTTATAAGGCCTTATGCATTCTTTAATCATACTTATGTCATCATATAATTTTCCTTCTTAAGGTTATTGTGGTTTTAATTTATGCACAACCTTTTTTAATCCAAGACAATTAATTGAAAACCACCTAAAAAAAGAATATTTGGACCGATTGATGTCTAAGACTCTTTCTAACACACACTTAAATGCTCTTAAATACACATGCGCATCAATGCAAGGCCTTCTAGAAGACTTTTTTCTTTCTTCTTGCAGCTCTGTCATCTTTAAAGCAATGTGTCCATTAAGAGCTCTGCTTTTCTGGAACAGGAAGGGTTACTGACATCACCATTATCAAGGCCGGCATTACAACTTCTGTCACCACCATAAGCCATTCGCTATGCTGATTACCTCCTTTTAGCCTACTTACTCTGATTGATATGTACTGTGTGCAGGACTTGTAAGAGCATTCGCTCTCACTCAATTTTTACTAATTAAATCAATGGTGCGTGAATGTTAAGAATTTTTTTTGAAATGTGAAAAAAAAATCAATTTTCAGGCCTTTTTTTTTTCTTATGATGGATAATGAGTGAATATGATTTGTTTTGCCTCATCTTGTCTGACCTGTGCTTGTCGCTTTTTTTCTACAGAACGCCGTCCGCCACAACCTCAGCCTGCACAAGTGCTTTGTGCGCGTAGAAAACGTGAAGGGGGCGGTGTGGACGGTGGATGAGGTGGAGTACCAGAAACGCAGGTCGCAGAAGATCACAGGGTAAGGCTAGGTTTGGCTTTTAACCATGCAAAAGTAGTTACTTTAAATCTTTTCAAATATTGTCACAATTTCAATACATTTCAAGTGTTTTTATGAGGGGGACCAATACATGGTAACAATAGTGAAGCAGATTATGATATCACAAATTATGATTCTACCACCACCATATTTCTGTTCTGCTCTGTCTTGCCTTCCTTTCAAAAATTAAGCGTTGCAAGACAGTTTTCATGTTTGCCTTGCACCCTATGAGACTTAACAAAATAAAGCCTAGATTTCTTCTTACCATTCTTAAATAAAAGTCAGAGTGTTAAAGTGTAAATCTTATAGATTTGTTTGCATTACTTACAAGGTGACTTTATTTTTGTTTTCTTTTACAATTTCCGAAGATTACACTTGAATATATATATAGGGGTTTCTGGGTAAATGGGCCTGGATACACTTTCAGTGCTTCTATTTTAAGAAGCAACAATAACAATTATATTTCCTGTCTGCCCAAATTAAACAATTCAAGTGAAATTGATAGAATTTAGTACTGAAGAGATAATAAATGTTACACATTTTCAGAGCTTAAGTTGAACAATATATATTAAATAGCAATCGCCACTGCCATTCAAGCCATTCAAGCATGAGCAGTTGAAGAGAAAATTTAGGAAAATCAAAATCAACATTTGTTATCCTCCATAATTGTATTAAAATATGTATTTCCTTAATGTTTCCTTAATATGTATACATATCTCTGCAAGGCACACGATGAAGATGAGATCAAATAGTGTATTGTCAACAGGATAGGGAGGTTTGTATATTTATTTATTTATTTTTTGGTTTGTTTTTTCTTCTATTTAGAAGTCCGTCTCTTGTGAAGAACCTGCCCTCCAGTCTTGGCTATGGAACGGCATTAAACGCCAGCTTACAGGTAGAACTCCTCACTCAATCCTACATTAAGCATGAGCTGAAGCACTTTTCGGCTTATCTATCCCTCCACGCCTTTTTTTTTTTCTGTCCATCCCTTTTTCTGTCCACCTTCAGACCCAGAAGGCCACCCTGTGGTCAAACCAAGCAGAAACTCTTCCTTCCTCGTTCCCTTCCTTTTTCCCCTTTCTCCCAGTTTGTTGCAGCCACCTTAGATTGATTGTGGCATGTGCAAATGCAAGGGCATGTGCATTAATATTTATCTAACCTGTCATAAATGATTTGGCTTCATAGTGTACGCCAGCGAGGTGCTCATGGCAAAAACTTTAAAAATTTAATCACTGTATATAACTTTAATGTGCAGCAGGCTAAAGTGTCAGGAGTTTTTATTATTTTGAGGTAAAGTTTTTGGGAGCCTTTTTATTATTTTATTAATACATAGCCTCTCCACTCAAAGGCATAAGAATGGCAGTTACTGGGAGGTAATCTGCAAGCTTCCACACATGGGAAAAATTTCCTGCAACATAATAACAGAAGGATATTGTATTTAATAATTTCTATGTTAAATCATTTCATTCCTCAGCTGTCTCTTTTTTCACTCTTCACAGTGGCTCTAAACCACTAAATACCTTCTGCCTTTGCAAACCATTTATTCACTGAACATTTCATGTAATTATGCTTCATATGCTTCTCATCTTTCTTGCTCCCTAATAGCCACACACCCCTCATTCTTCTTCTTCTTCTTCTTCTTCTCATCAGTATTTTCCCTTTTTCTTATTTTCGTTTCTCTTTTTCTCCTCCGCAGGCTGCCCTGGCAGAGACCTCCCTGCCTTTGCTGGGGACCCCTGGGCTCATGAGCAGCGCCACAGGCCCAATGGGAGGCAGCTGCCACGGCCTGCTAGGGGGCGACCCATCTGGACCGACCGGCGGGAGCCCACCTGGACTGTTGGGCGGAAGTCCACCCGGCTTGATAGGGATCAGCCCACCTGGAACGTTGAGCGGCAGCCCCCCGACCATGTTACAGTCCGCACACGAGGATCTCAACGGCGCACTTGACCACCTTGACACCAACGGACACAGCAGCCCTGGGTATTCCCCTCCAGTACACATGTAAGTAAAATATATTCTGGAAATTATCTGTTCTAGAGTTCAGAGCATAAATATTCAAACTACTTTAGCTTTTGTACATTTTGTCATAAAGCACCCACTGCAAAGCAAAGTACAATTGGTTTTACTAACTGGAAAATGTTGGTCTCGTTAGTATTTAGTAACCCTCAATCTGATCCCGCCAAAATAAAATCTTAGTAACAAAAATCAATAAATAAAAATCAGCCCATGATCCAAAAAATCTACCAATCCATGATATCTCTGGAGGAGCTGCAGAGATTTATGGCTCAGATCGTAATCCAAATGCAGAACTAGATCAGACTCTGAATAAAGTAACGCTTCATTATTAAAATAGTGATGTACACTTTTCAAAAATTTGCTCTGGTTTGATGCTACACATAGACAAACATACAGCTGACATGCATACATACAGAGGATAGTAATCCAGATAATACAGACGAATGCTACATTCCTTACAGCTACCTTTTAAGCTTAAAAAAAGATACAAATTATCTAGAATTTCCATCTACTCATGTGCTTTGTAGTCGTTCTCCATTACATAAAATAACACAAAAAAGTATGACAAAAAGTGAACTACTGAGACATAAAAAAGCATTACTTAAAAAATGTTTGCTGATTAAATAACACACCATAATGAATGGTTGACCCTTTAATCTCGTCAGCGCTAAATATGTAAAAATGTGGCTTTAAAAAGCATTTGAACTTTTAGTCGCAATGGAAATGTGTCAGTTTCCACTTCTCAGATCTCTAAGTGTTTTTGTTTGATAAAGCAAGCTTAAGCTACCTTTTCCACTTACATGAACGTATCTCCTGCCCTATGTTGCTTTAATTGTTTGACATTTAACCCCCCGGATCAGTATCTGTTTAGTTAACACTAACCTCAGGGCAGAGCTCAATTTCTATTCTAGATTGCATTGAAAGCAGCCGCTCTTCTCCCTTTAAGTAGGATTTCATTGTCTTTGTGGTCATACAGTTTAAAATCTATATATAGGCCCTTGTGATCCCACTACTGTGTACGTTTTAGCTGCTATATTTTATGCAGGACTGTTCTTATTAATATTTAGCAAGTGTAGAATTAATTACTTTAAACATCTCTACTTTATGTAGCTGAAAGAGAAGGTTTGTGTTTGACTTTCAGAGACATCTAAGCCATTGTGTGAATGAACACACACGCATACACACACCAACACAAAGGCTGCGTTTTGAAACAAACACTGAAAATATCCTTTAATGCTTCATATGTGCTGTCTATCAAAGTTTGCGTTGCGACATTAGTTAACCATTTGTGTAATGGACAAAGGATGCTTTCCATTGCCATTATTTATGAGAATAGAAGTGATAGAACGTTAATATATTAGGACATGTTTACTTCCCTGAAATGGAGTGTTAAGTGAGGCAAATCTGCCATGCTCTTGACAGAATCCCAGTGTTTGCACTCCCTAAGGTCATTTAATTTTCAGTAACAGAACAGCACAGACTCTTCCCTTCCTCTTTTCCCTCCGCTTTCTGTGGCCAAGTCGCCTCAACACTGACACAAGTTGTTATGGAGGAAAAGAGGCGTCTAGCCTCCCCTCTCTCTCCCCACAGCCCCTGCCCAGCTTTCATGTAGTCCGTGACAACCTCGAAATGGAAAAAATGTGTTTCTCAGCACTACTTTTTGCTGTACGTCTTTAAATAATAGAGCGGCTCGTAGCACAAAACTAAATAGTACATCACCTCGAAGACCTGTTTTTGGAGAAGAGTCATAAGCCCAACTGAGTCCACTCAACTGTTAGACAAACCTCCTTTTCCCCTAAATGTCTAAAGGTTAATGATGTCTGCTTAACCGCAGACCAACTTGCCGTGGGCCATGCTAGGTGTGTGTATGTGTAAGTATGCATGTGTAATAAACTCATGTTCACCCTAAGGGGATTTATGCTTAAAAGAAGTGGTGGCTATAATAACCAGAAATATCTGAAATCACAATTAGAACTTGCATCTTTTCTCACATTCAACACAATATGTTGAACCCAATTATTATGTTGTTTTTTTTCTCATGTTTTTAATCGTTTCACGTCCACACTTCTTTGGTGTAATGAACATCTTCCTCTTTGTCGGCCCCCTTCCCGCCATCACCGCCATCAAAAACCCTGGACTAATGACCTTATTTGCATCCCTGGCTTTACCTCTGCACAATTGCAGACGCTAATCTGCGATTGATATGGGAGCAAGCATCTCGGCCTATTTATTACACTGCATTTCAGACCAGCATTTACTCCCTGAGTGACTCAATAATGGCATCCACCCATTAGGCACTAAATGGCTCATCCACATATTTTAATAAAATGTTGGAAACCCAAAGCGAATACGGCTGTTCATCACTTTTTGTTGTAAGGCATCCAAACATCCTAATGAGGAGTATTTTAATAGTGTGGGATCACTTAGATGCACTCATTAATATTTTGATATGACTAGTAGATTATCTGGACCCTTTCACAAAGTAAGTTTTAGTATGCAGAACGGGCGTGTGTGTAATTATTGTGTAGTCTGACTTGGAAATATGGTTGATACAAATTGAAATGTGTGGAAAAAATAGTGAACATATCCATGTAAAAAAAAACGTGTTCGCTGAATGAATATTTTGCCTTTGGTGTAGCATTTTGATGCTTTATCTCATCTGCAACCTCTGCCTTTCACCCCCCGCTGTAAATCCACAGGACAGAAACAGAAATATTCATCGCTCCGCTCCAATCCTGCCAAGATCAGCCTCCTATCTTCTCATCCCGGCCACATCAGAATATTAATTTACAGTATTTGGCTGTGAATATTCAAGTCATCTGTACCTTTTAAAAATTCTTTTCAAATTCAAAGGCTCCGCCGCCCTCCCTTTCCCCCCGCTGATGAAGGCGGCCCAGGAGAGAAGCATCCTAACGGTGCCGCCGCTTGATAAGTCTCCCTCTTCTCTTTCCGAGTCTACGGGGATTTTCTGATGCATCCGATGTGTCAGAAATAATTAGGTTTTGTCAGATTTATCATTGTTGCACAAACCCTTCTCCCCGACCAGGGCTCCGGATCATGTTATGCCTTGTTTGTGTGTGACAGCATTATTATTCTTGTGAGCTGCCCAGCACTTTTTTCCACCCACTCCTATGTTGTTCTGAAGGAAAAAGGCGTCCTGTGCTGCTTCCTGCCCAGCACTTATTGACAGTGGCTAAAGATATTCATCCATTTAGAGTTAAAAACATGTATCATGGTGTCCGAGGGAACTGCCGGGGCTGAAGTTGATTAATGGCAGAAGCAAGCTGCTGGTTTTTCCTCTTGAGGAGCGACACACCACAGCCTCTGCATATTAACGAGTGGCTGTGCTTTCTATTAACTAGATAAAAAAGCCTCTCCTCTGCCTTTGCTCCAGGGGGCTCAGGGATGAGAAATTCTCCATTATTTATCATGTGGCCTGTTTCCCCCCCCCCTCCCCTTTTTTTCATGTATTTCAACCTGGTGTCATCAGTAAACTTTTAAATGCCAAACATGTCTGGTACATCACAGCTTATCGGCCTTACAGGGGCCGTGTTTTTCATGCAACTTTCATGTGCTTACTTACAGTAGACGTGAGGCATCGTGTTGAATTAGTTTCTTGCAAACAACATGGTTTTCACTTTCACTAGATAATAGGTGTCATGATTGTTTGGTTTTTTTGTTATGAGAAAATGACAAATTGTAGAACAAGCATGGGCCTGAATAAGGTTCTCACTGTATGAACAACCTTATCTAGTTTTTAAAAACAAAGTTTATGAACGAAATAGAAAACTTGCTTTAAATGTTTTAATTGAAAGCAATATGTATGCTTCTATGAATAGATTATAAAGGATATTAAAGCATGAATATAAATGATTTTAATTTGAAAATAAAAATGTAGAACTAGCTGAATAATTTTTTTGCTTCATTTTGCTCCATATTATCCCTTCTGGTTAGCAAGCTGATTATACCTGACTAATTAGTTGATCTATCTCAGCTAGCTGGCCTCCTGACATCTTGTCAACTAGAGTGCAATATTTTCAAAACAGTCAGATTTCTTATTCAGCATGAAATGCACAACCATGGGTAATGAAAGTAGGCGGGTAAGTTAGTCTGTGCTGCATACTGTTAGGGAAAACTTTGTCACTCCTTTTTTCCATCTTGCAAATAAAAAAAAAGTCTGTTAAAGCATTGGAATGACATTAGAGAGTTTTCTGTCGTGTAAAAAAGTAGCCGTTTAAAACCAGATCACTAAATCAATTCATCCAGTTTTTACTTTCTACATTCTTGTTATTTAACCCCATCCTACTTCCTACTCCATGGGCCCTAATCACCTTTAAGTTTTTTGTTTTTTGTTTCCTTATAATGGATAATAAGTTGATTATACAAAGTAGCCTTGATTTAATATATCTTATATCTGTCACTCTGGTACATAAGAATATAGTTGTTAGAAGCTCCTAAAAGGGAAGATTGGGTTGAAATAATACATAATATTTATATAATAGAAAGGCTGACTTTTTCATCAGATTTTAATCTGGAAAATTTAAAAATTATTGGAATTATCAGACTGTTGGTTAATATTGTGGGTTTGGGTACCCTTATAGAGTTACAGACTGTAAATAGTTTGCTTACAGTTCAATACATGTACAGAATATATGTGCAGATTCTGTTGGATGTTGTGTTTGGAAAGAAAAAAAACTAACTGTAAAATCGGTATGTATACTTGTATGGGGAAAAATATTTTCAATAAAAAGTGCAAATATCAAAAAAAAAAAAAAAAAAGAATATAGTTGTTACAAAATGTCTTGAGACAAACAGTCCCATTTCATGCTTAAAGAAGTCAAAAAACGAATGACCAAACTAGCAAAATAGTGAAATAATTACACCCTAAAACCTTGGTAGACCTTAAAACTGGGAATCAGCCCATGCTTAATTACAAACAGGTAAAGAGAAAACCATATGCCAGCTCCTTGAATCGTCAGGATGTCTTTGTATAGCTTTCTATTGAGTCCTAGTTGTTGCAGAAAACATTTTAAAACACCGTATTTTTCTTTTTCACAGGCCACCTGTTCACGTCAAGGAAGAGCCTCTCAACATGGATGATGATGACTGTCCGATGTCACTCGTGACGACGGCCAATCACAGTCCAGAACTTGACGATGACCGGGAGCTGGAAGAAGGGAACCTATCGGAAGACCTGGAGTGACTAGGATATGGTTTTTGGTCAACGTATCCCTCCACTCTACCACACTGTTTCTCTTACACAGACCTACAAGACTAAAAAAAAAAAAAACACTCCACAGTCCAAGCAACCACAGCTGACTCTCTTTCTCATCACTGGGACTATTTATTGAGCATGTATCCGGATAGAGACCAATCCAAAGGAACTCTTTGTTGCAGACCTTTAGGATTCCCAAATCTGACAGACATGAGATGTCTGTTGTAAAAAGAAAAAAAAAGAACTCACTGAGACCTGTTATATTTGGGGGTGGCATGGCCACATAAAGTGAAAGGATGATGGACTCACTGATAGGGTGGACACATGAAACAAATAAGCAAATCATGTTCTTTTGAAAGCTAGCGGCCTCCTAAACTGCCAAAAAGGAAGACGTTTTACGTTTGTGAATAACCCAGCCCACAGTAGTTGTTAATGTCTAGAGACGATTGCTGGTTCAATTCAAGTTGTTGCTCTGTTCTCATTTGCACAGAAGTAGTCTCGGAAAATCGTGTCACTGCCTGTATGTTGCTACTATTATTAAACTCAGCAAATTATTTTTGATCATTTTTTTTAACCATTAATTTCCATATCTGATTTTTAGACATCACCAACTGTAAATTGCATTCTTCAAACCACATCTGCAGTACCAAGACTGTTTTCACAACTGTTCAGAGAAAAGAAAAAGAAAAAAAAACAAGTAAAAAGTCAGCTTTCAGTCTGTGTGTTTGTGATTAAAAGTCTCAAATGAGAAAGGGGAAGTAATAAGAGCTTGTGTAAAAGCGCCATTTACAATACAAAATGCATTTCTTGGTATCTTTCCTCTTGCTCTTCTTACCTCGGCGTTCCAAAGCTTTGTCTACCTGCGAACAGTGACAGGCAACAGCTAGAAACCAAAGCCAATACTAGCAATGGCCAATAGCTTACAGGCAGAAGCCACCAAACTCTTCTTTTTGGTCTCACCTTCTGTGACTTTAAACTATTTCAAAGAGAAGCTTTTTTTTATCCACAGACTACCTTGGAATAAACCTCTGGGATCATTTCATTTAGCCCTATACAAAGATGATCAGATCAGAAACAAGTGCTGATGTGTAATTTGGGAAGTCATAAAAACGTCTGTTACGGTTATCCACTGCCAGGCATTCTGTCAGTGAAATAACCATAAAAATGGACCATAACCAAAATAAATCATTTGTGTATTCAATATAAGTGTAAAACCATCTTGATGTTTTGAGGATTGTGTTAATATTGTATTTTTGTTATGCGTTACACATTCAAACCTTTGTTTTTGTTATGGGTGGGACCATCCAAATACTTTTACGTCTTTACTTCTGTGGCGGTTTTTGTTCTGAGCTGCATCAAATAACTGAAAACACTACTAACCAAACATGAAAAATATCTAGTAAAGCCAAATAAGTCATAATTTCAAGTAAATATGAAATAATGTGGCTTGGTTACCGTGGAAAGCAAAACAGTGATAGCCATGGTAGAAAGAGGATCCAAGGTAACCTTTTTCTAGGTGAGATTTGCTTTAACCTCATTCAATACTCGTTATCTTTCCTTTAACTATACAGGCTTGTTCACACCGGTGTAACTTGTATGGGTGGACAGCTTTTTATGGCACATTTTGTAATCACAGACGAAGAAGTACATCCATGATTTCACTTATTTGCCATTTCGTACCTTAGCATTTTTTGTTCATTTCAAACCTGACTTCTTTTTGGTAAAAATTGGTGCCATTTACATATGGTCAATTTCTATCAGCCATGCACCAATTTGTTACAGCTTTAATGACCATCATTTTAAAGTAAAATTCTTCAATCTGTAAGGAAATATGGCTGAGGACAGTCAACTTCCGGAAGGTTTTAAGTTTTATGACATTCAATAGACAAATTGTTGTCAAAACTACAAACAAAGGCAAAAAAATGTCTTTAAAAGGTTTCCAATAACCCATTATTAATTCCAGTTACGTTCTATCTGAGGATTTTTTCATGCTTATAATTTATGAAAAACACTAAACCATATAAAAAAATTAAGTCATACAGCATGGTGTAGGTACTTGGTATTGAAACTGTTAGTTTACAGCTATAAAAAAAGTAGGAGAAATCAGAGGGAAAATGAGTCTGTGAGAAATGGGCGTACGAATAGCCGAGGGGTAGAATTGATCCTTGAGTGTTTTTGCTTTAACGGCCGTTTTCGTTTTCAGTAAACCAAAGTAACACAAAATTCTGCCTCCTCTTGTACGGGATAAGCATCGATACTCATAGTCACGCCATGTTGGAGTCTGGCATACACACATACAGAGACCTGGTGGTCAGCTTTATTGTTTTCACAATATTATGGCTTTTTAAAGGAGCAACGCGTTGGCCCCGTTCTGACCAAAATCCTAGCCGTACTGTGCGTGCAGCGAGTCCAAGTTGTGAGGCCAGAGCTCAAACAAACAGATACTGTACAAAAGCAGTATTTGTTGGCTGTGACACCTCAAGAGGATAGGAGTCAGCGACTTGGGGGGCAAAAAAAAGCATTCTTAATCTTATTACACCAAATAAAAAGGGCACTTCGTTTGTCGTTTAAAGGAAAAACAATAAAGGGTACTCGCATTTACCCAAAATAGGCTTTCTAAAAGCTTCTACCTCTGCACAACAACTTCAGAACATCTACGACAGATTGCACGAGTTTGGAGAGCTGTCCCACTTTTCCACGCTTGTCTCAAGACCATTGTTTACATTCCCTGTGTCAAGATATGGAGGAGTCGCATTGTGATAGGTTGTCTGCAAACATTTGTAGAATGATAATGTATAGATTACATGTAAGGGGAATATTGTGTTTTTTTAAAAATGCATGTCTAAAATTCATTTGGTGGACTGGAAACAAAAAGAAATATAATAAAACTCATTGGGATGATGGCCTACATGTTACAATGCATAGGAGTGCATTACCTCAGAGGGATAAAACCTGTCAGCCACAGAATGCATATTACCTGTAGATTTGCATGGGTTTTGTACAAATTAAGTAAAAAAAAAAAAATGTCTAAAATAGTTGCTTGCACATAATACCAGAAAGACCTCCAGACCTGCAATCTGCTCCTCCACTAGATTTAAGGATTGTCTGGATTTTCTGGGTTGATTTTTGTCTGTATTTTGATAACTGTGCATACTTATGTAAAAAGAAAAAAGGAAAAAAAAAACAAAAAAACATGTCGGTGAACCCATGAAATTTAACAGACTTTTTTCTAAGAGGAAAAAAAAAGAGTTCTGTGTTTCTTTTCTGACTTACCTGAATTTTTACTGTTTCTCTCTCATTGCTCGCTAAGAATAGCAAACCTGCTTTTTCTGCATCTGCTTTGCGTAGCTGTAAGGCTTTAACCTAATGTGTGTATTTATTGCTTGTACCTCTGTGCATACTTTATGAAGCATTATGTCTGGCAGTTGAGTCATGTATCCTTTCTACTGCAATCCTTCTCTAATAATTGAGAATATGATCCCCCCCTATGTATACAGTAAATTGGGACTGTAGCAAACATATGTTTATGTAATTGGTGATTTTTTTTTTTGTTTTTCCATTTTATTTTAATCGAGATTCAACAAACTTTTTTTGATACTACTCATTCCTGTGTACTGTGTCCATATGTTAAAGGTTCTCTGACATTAGAAGGTCATGGTTGAGAATTGTAACAGACATTATTTTCTGTATTCATGGCATTTCACTGCTGAATAAAATAAAGGACCAAAACTTGGATTTTGAAAAAGCAACTGTCTTCCTCTAGCATCAGAGAGTAAATCACCCACCCCGCACCCTTTTTGCTGTTGAGCATTTATCTTTTATTCCACTAAGGCACAGCCATGAAAATCTAGCATGGCATTACACATTTAGGGTTTCAGGAGCTCCCACTTCAGAGAGAAGAAAAAAAGGGGTAAAATTTTAATGTATATGTTACCAGTTTTTTATTTCTTTTCTCTTTTTTTTTCCCCTGACAGCTGGAGCTTTGTTTAGAGAAGCGGGACAAGGCAATGTGTTGCCCACCCTCTGGACCTGTAATGGGTTTAGCCTGTTTGTGATGTAAGTCCACTGCTTTCATGTGCCATAGGTATATCCTAGTTTACGTTTCTATGGTTTCTAGTCGTTTTATTGAGCTGCCAGAAGCAGAGCAAAACTAACTGGACTTTTCTATGACTGCACAGACCATTGATTAACACATCATTCCCTCTCCTTCACCTGTTATTGCCCAATGTCTTAACGGACGCTCCTGCTTTTTCCCCTTGTTTACACAAGGGAAAAATTCAGCTGTCTGAATTTATTTTTGACAAAAATAGAAATGAATTTAGTGTATCTGTTCCTTTGAAAAAGCTGTTCTTTTAAAAGGATAATTTAAACCCAGTTTTTGGTAAAAAAAAAAAAAAAAATGCAGATATACCGGTACCTTTGCCTATGAGATCTTTTAAGGAAACATGGAAACACATTTTGAATTTTAAGCTCTTGTGGCATTCAAATTCTATTTAATACAATGGATGCCACTCCATGTCAAATTTGGATTTTTTTTTAATAACTATAAGTAGAAGAACACTTTCTAGAGTTTCTCGTCACTCTCTACAAGGTTTGGTCACAAGTGTTACCTTTTCTAGCCCCTTTTATTAAGTCTATGTATATATTTTTGAAATAAAAACTACATCTGTGTTTCTATTCAACTATGCATACATAGAGCGTAACAACATGTGCTTCTGTCTTGTTTCTGTTCATGAGGACAGAAAGGACAGATGTAAACTAGTTGTCAGATGAAATAATGCGATATTTGCTCATCTACCGTGCTGCTACACTTGTAGCTGTTGTTGGTGTCACTTAGCAGTGCAGGAAAGGAGGAATACATGGATAGTTTGTGTTTACCGCCCCAACTGTACACCATTACTTGTATTAAGGCAGCTGTTTAAATCTGTGCGACACCCCACCCTCTTGTGTTAATACCTCTGTTATTAAATTGCCATAATACCTTTGTTATTAAATACGTTTGTTATTAAATTGAGAAAAAAAGAAATGAAATTACACCACACATTGTATTTTTCACGTTAAGGTTTCCTCTTGGTACTTTGAAGGAAAAAATAACTGCTTTTTATCCCTCCGAATGATAGATGTTGACTGGTCTGACAGGCTATGTGGCTAAATCAAGTCCAGTGGACCGACCACACCTTGTTGGTCATGGAGCAAGCACACACTGACACACTCATTGAGATTCAAACTAAATCTACCAAGACCAATAGGTTGCCCATTAGCTTGTCTGTATGCCCAGAACCTTCTACACGTTCCAAAGGTTGCTCAGAGGGACATTGGGGCAGCCTTTTGAATTCCATCCACTGGTCATTTAATTATAAGACCTGATACATGTTATTTCGCTTTGCCATATGATGTCCCGTGAGAGGTCAAAGAACAATACCATTTTTCATACAAGCGTACAGACACAATTGTCCTCCCCAGACATCAACTTTGGCAAGCTCCTGTTATCTTCTCAGCAAATGGTGTTCCAGAGCATTAGCCAGCTTGCAAGGCGCTTGTCTTCCATGCTGTTTATGCACTTGGAAGTGTTTGTGAATTCAACTGAGGGATTGCATACGGAGCGCAACAAGGGCCGCTGTGTACTGCACAACATCAGAGGGAGCTCCAACATTAAAGTGGGAGAGAAGCCTGCTATATACCCCTCTTTCAAAGGCCATGAAATAATAAAGGGTTGCGGTTAGAGAGGTATCCGCGAGTCACACTGGCTGCTTTTCATAAAGTGGAGTTATTTACAGTGCAATGAATAAAAGAAAGGGTAGCTGGTGGTGCAAGCCGTTTCCACATGAATGGTGTGGAGGAATAAGTCCCTCTAATATGGAGAGGCAGCACTGTGTACTACATGGTAACCAAGGAATTATACAAAGAAAAGTGAAAAAAATAAACAGATGATGCGAGGATAAATATGATTAGTTGAGGCTTATTAAGACTATGGTATTGAGTTCAGATAAGAGGAAAAAGAAACTGCATGGAAGTAAATCTAGAGCAATTCTAAGAATAAATAGTGTAACCTTCCATTACTATACAAGTGTAGCTTTTTAAAGCCTTTCAGTAATTTCATCATGTTACTTTCTTTTAAGTTATGAGGTTCCATTGTATGTAAAGTAGTTCATTAGGTACGACGTTCTTCCATTTTTCCTAAATGTTCCATTTATTTACCATACTCTACTCTTTTATTATATACAGTGTATGTGGTTTATGTTTTTATTGTGCTATACATTTTCAAGATTTTTCTTTAAGTCTTATAAGTTTAATTTATTTGGTACTTTTATTGTTTCTTGGGAGTTTTTACCAGATTAGTGAAGCAGAAGAACTAAAACCTGTTTTCCATGTTTGGTTCTGGGTATGCAGCACAGATTCAAGCCGTAGTTCTTAAGAGCTCCAGTTGGTTGAAACACTCACAGAAAGTTTATCAAAATCTTCAGACTGATTGCTGGTTTCTTGCCTTGTCAATGGGACATTGAGCTTTATGACAGACTGAGCTCTCCTAGAAACCTAAAACTAAAAAAGGTAAAGGTTGTTGTTAAGCAACACAACAGATATGACACTTACCTAATCAGACATATTTTGGTTTCCTGATGTAGATTTTAATATAGAGGGTTGAATATGGCTATGAATTTACATTTAACTCCTTGACATCATTAGGTGCTGATCAAAACTGGTCTGCTATGGAATTTCTTAAATACCAATGGAGACTTCAGCTTTGTCACAGTGTAGTATTGATAGTGGCCTTCGGGAGCTAAACATTTCATTGTGCAGCTTTAATGAAAATACAGATGGGCACAAAGTGAACCTGTGTGTTTGGATGTTTTGCAGTTTCATCTGAAATTTTATTGGAAACCATAAAAAAATCACATGATCATCTTTGAGATGTTTCTGCAACTGGTGGAGTCTACCTGTGCTACGCTTGGGGAACACGTGTTTCAAGATCTCAAAGTTGACAGCAGCCAAGCAAATGAGCCAAAAAAATTGGTTTCTTTCTCTCCAAGTATGGATTGCTTCAAATTACCAACCTCTGTAAAATTGTCAGCACTAAATCATCTGAAATTATTCAAAAAGCAAAGAGGTTTGGAACCACCAAGGCCCAGGGGACTTGAGTAGTGACCAAGAAACCAATAGTCTACAAGGTAACTTCCCTAGAGGAGAATAGGAAATCACTGAACATTTTGTTTATTTCTGAAGCACTCAACCAATCAAGCTTTTATGCTACATCGATTGTTTGCTTAAACTTCCTCAACAATCCCCATAGAAATTGTAAGATCAAGAGCAACTATGTAATCTGATCTAATACATGTTTTCTGCTGCTTTCTCTGACAGGCATTCATATTGTGAATTATGGTAGAGTTACTATAATATTAAAACTTCTCTTAACTTCTCCGGCAGAAGCATGTTGACGAGTTACAGCAGAAGGACAACTGAAAGCAGTAAGACACACATTCTTCAAGAAATCTGCTCCTTAGAATTTCTTAAATAACTCCATGAAGCTCTGTAATGTACACTATGGCAACGGTTCCTTGTTCAAGTCCTTAGGGCCTTTGAATTTCAATGATCAGCTCAGACAAATCCCAGACCTAAATCAATTAAAGACCTAAAATAGACCTAGAATAATGTTTGTCAGTGTCAAACTTAATCTATCATTTTGTGGTACTATTGGTAGAATTTTGAAGAATCCTGCATGCTATTTTACAGTTGTTTTGGAATACTATGACATAGGGTATTGAAAACATGGAGAGCTTTGCTTATTTCTCTGACGCCAATATACTAAGGAATCTGTTTGGTGGTTGGGCCTATTTATCTTTGTAAAGCCGTGTAAAGATGTTATTTTTACAAAAATCTCAATCAGACTAACCTCAAAGTTCCAATAATAGATTATGGATTCCTATAATGTTTAAGATGGTGGGCTGGGAAAGGCCTTTAACTGTTGCAGCGCTTCAAACAAGAGGTTTGAAAGACATGGTGACCCCAAAACCCCATTTTTTGCAACATCTTCCAACACCAAGCTCTTTATAATGCCATTTGTAGCATACCTTTAAAGAGCTTTTACTAGTTTAAAGGAAATTAATGTGGATTTAGATTGATGAACTTGCAAGCTGACATGGCATAAATCTCTGCAAATGGCACCTTAACTCACAGGGTACATATCTGAATGACACTCTGTATCCAGGCATTGTTCCTCTCATCTCCAACATCGACCAATTAGGTCAATTTATGAGGCATGCTCTTGTGGGGCTGGCTAGTAAATATCTCTAGTTTCAGCTTATTGATTAAGAGAGTAGACCGTCTCGGTCACTTTCTTTTTCTCCAAAGCCCTTCTGACCTGACGATGCGTGTCGGCTGCCTGGCAAGACCCAGGGCCCCCAGGCTGCAAAAATTGCCTGCTAAATAGTCCGAGGCAATGGCAACGCTAATTGAGATCATCATTATTATAATTGTGGGCCCTGAAAAGCACGTCTTAACTAATTTGCATTGCTCTCAAGTTGATATTGGACCTAGTGCAAAAATAATTGCATGGCTCAGAGGCATGATGTTTGGTTCGGTGGTGGGCAAAGGGGGACACTTGAGCCTTTTCCCTTTTGTAAGCCAAGCTTTTATAACTGAGAATAACACTCTGCTTTATATAGGATGCAATCAGACATGTATCTTTCATGTAAAAAAAAATGGTCATTAAGATTTTATGTCCTATTTTGACAAATTTTTGTACCTAAAACAAAACGCAAAATTCATTTTTCACATAGTGTTTAACATTTGGCATTTTGCCTAAGCTGTTTTTCCAAATGTCTGAGAAGTATATAAATGTAAACATATTTTTGAGCATTTCTAAATTTTGTTAGAATATAGCCACAAACCTTAGCTAGATTTTATTATGGGTTGAAGAAAACATATATTATCTTTTTATTCTTTTGTCCTGATGAACATATTTCTATTACCCCTAAGAACACAGAATAACCATCTAAAAATGTCATGGTTTGATTCTAGTTTTGATTATTAATCTCCTGTGTTTTCCATAGTTTTTATTTTGACTCTGTCTATTCATATTTATCTAGCTCATTTATTTCATGTCTCTATTTTTTTAACTTGCTAATAGTTTAATTTTCCTAGTTAGTCTGTTTACTCTCCCTCACCCCCTGCTGCCTTTCTCTCTCTCTCCTCAGTCTCCCTCCTGCTCTCTCCTCTCACACCTTCAAACAGTTAGTCAATCAGACCTGATCCATTCTTTTAGCATTCACAATCCCAGTATTTAAACATCTCTCCTTCCTCTAGTCCAGGGGTGCTCAAGTCCAGTCCTCAAGGGATACTGTCATGAAGCTTTTTGATGCTCCCCATTTTTAACACACCTGAATTAAATAAGTGGATCGTTACCATGCCTCTGCTGGGCTAAATGAGGGAATTGAGCCTTTCAATTCAGGTGTGTTAGAGAAGAGATGCATTTAAAAGTTACAGAATGGTAGCTCTTGAGGACTGGACTTTAGCACCCCTGCTGTAATTCAACTACCTGGTATGATCCTGCCAATCTCTACTCTTCCTGTTTTGGTTAATCCTTGGCTTCCTGCTTTCCCTGTAAATTTGTAAGTTTTCTTTTTATTATTTAAATTTATAAAGGCTATTTAGTGCCTTTACCTCTCTGCATTTGGATACATATCTGAACTACATGACAAACATTGGTAAAAAGAGTCAAGTTATCTACCAATTTCCATTGTGTGTAAAGGACATTTTAAAGTGGGTGGTTGGATCATGGTGTAGAAATGACTCTCCCCGGGACAAGGTTCCAGGGTCGCTTCCCGGCCCTGGGTTTTTCTGCATGGAGTTTGCATGTTCTCTCTGTGCATGTATTGGTTCTCTCCGGGTACCCCGGCTTCCTCCCACAGTCCAAAAACATGTCTTTTAAGTTAATTGGCTTCTCTAAGTTTTCCTAAGATGTGAGTGTGTGCGTGATTGGTTGTTTGTCCTGTTTCTCTCTGTGTTGCCCTGCGGTGGACTTTTTCCAACTTTGCATTTCTTTTTTTTAGCCTTTCACATAAAAAGCCGATAAACTATAACAGTTTAAGACTTTAATGTAATGTATAAAAATATCAAGATTTGTAAGGATTTTTGCAGAACAAGCTTAACAAAATTATATGACACCACGTCAGACAAGCCCTGACTTAAAGGTGATATTGTGTTGACGCAGTGCTCAGGCACCATTGTGATAGCCTCGTGAGACCATCCTGATCTCGAGAGCTTTCAAGATTTCACTCGCTAATCAGTCTGGAGACTCCAATCAGCGTTGGCTTTGAGGCGAGTTGAGGTGTGACGCAACGAGAAGCGCGACAGTTCAGTCTAAAGAACATGGCGGCTTCAGCCGATGAAACTAGCGTTAGCGTGGCTATCGAGCAAGTTTTATCGGAATTACAGAGTATTTCTTCACTAAAAGAAGAGCAAAACACTGCTCTGGAGGCTTTTCTCAGAGGAAAAGATGTTTTTGCTCTTCTCTCGACTGGTTTCGGCAAGAGTACCCTGGCTGTTAGTACATCATATGCTTCGTTGATCTGATTGGTTTATTTGCCCCGTCTATCACCAACATAGGCCAATCAGCTAACCAGTATTTTCGCCCGTTCCCAAAATTACTTCAACCGAAGGTTTCCAGATGGATATGCGGAGTCAGGTTACCATTGTAAGGCATTCGAGAGACAAATCTGTTTTTTCCTCAGAATGAAACAAGGGATTAACCCAACAAAATGATGGAAAAAAAATGGAGATTGTTGGATTTCCTTTCCCTGTGGCATCATCTACCAAATACACATACAACCCATCAGGTTACTCTTTCTTTTACAATCCCCCTTAAAGACATCAGTGCTTTGATAATAGAACCAGTGAATGGAAAATGTGTGAAATAATGTAATACATTGTTTGCTTTTTTTTTTTCTAACAACATCAGTAGCAACCTTTATAGGCCGATTATCTAAATCCCTAAAGAAACAACTCATATTTCCTTTTAACTGTATTTCATTGTAATTTTGCTTCTTGTCTTATGAGTTGGGACAAATAAACACTGAGCTGCATCAAGGAGGAGAAGTCATGTTGGGGGAGGAAAAAAAATCATAACTTAATCATTAATCCATTGTAATCACATCTGGTCTTAATCAACAATTCATAATGGAATTTATAATGGAGTGATTTCAATTACCTACCTCCACTGGAAGCAGTGCTGGTTTCTAAATTAAATTGGGACAATACATCTGAATGTCTTTGTTTGAATTTCAATGTTTAAGGTATTAATACCCCTTTTTTTTTTTCAAGTTGTTTGTGGTTTGGAGTTAAGAAAATCTAGCTTTAACAAGAAATAGTAGGTTAAATCACTTACTGAAGATTTTTAATGACATTTCAGTGTTCCTTGTATAATTACTCTTCATCTGAGATGGGCCATAATGCTGTTGGACAGTCGCGGTTCAGGCTCGCTAGCTCGCTTCATTAGCGTGTCATTCCTATTTCACATCAGAGGCTTTAATTGTAATGCTGAATATGCACAGCTCTCCACGGAAGCCTAATCAAAAAGGACCCACTTGTATTATTAATATCAGAAATCAGCCCGCTTGCTATTTTTTTTTTTTTATAAATAAAAGAATACAGACGCATAAATCAGCTGTCATTTATTAGCATGGTCCTGGCATATCCGCTAGACATGCAAGCAGACCGACCCCACCCCACCTTCATTCCTTCCTGCATCACTCATCAAGATTTTAAAAAGAATAAAAGACAGAGGAGAGGAGAGGAGGAAAAATGCATTAAATATACATAGTCATTTGGATGTGAAGTAATCAGATTACATTGCAGGTGACACCTGGTGCAAAAAAAAATGTGGACGGTTGCAATTGCAAAGGGAGAAAAGATGGAAGGATGAGTGAACAGGAAGGGAGGAAAAAAAGATTCAAAAGCAAATACTGTTAGAAAAAAATGACTTTAAAGGTGGTAGCTGTGCACAGGTTGGGTTGTGCTGACCAAACATAAAAAAACAGCTGTGTTTTGAATCCAACAGCAGTCAGAAGTCAAACTGCTTTGAACCCCAACTCCACATCTGTGGAAGCTTCTAGTGCTGATGCAGACATCACCTAGAAAACCTTTACTGGATACTTGCTCTGTCACCAAAATAAGACTAGCTTAGGGATATTAACCCTGTAGCTCTATTTATTCTGTCTCCTGGTACCTAATGTATCTGCTCCTTATATGTTAAGAACATGATAAAACTAAACAAAACCATCATCAGTAAGCCTATAAACTCTCATGGCAATCTTTTGAACAACCTGCACTTACCTGATATAGGTCTGCAGATAACAAATAGCGCTAAAGGCTCTTTTATATGTCAACCTGTGCTAATACTTATTAATCTGCACGTTCCATTTTAAAATAGACAAGTAAATAAAATAAACCAAAGTAATCCAATATCAAAATTGGCATAGTTTAACACATATTTAATTAGACGTGTTGCGTTCTGTCTTTTGCCATCTGCAGTCGGAGATCTAGAAATCCAGAAATCATTGCCACGTTAAATTTATGAAGACAGGAAGAGTTATGACAGTTTCAGGTAGAAGGGATGGACATAAATTGTTCAATAGACATTAGTTAGACATTAATTATGGATTAATGTAGATGCACCTTGTTCAGCCTTCCCCCCTAGCAGTCACATCTGTCCTTTTACTTACTAAATATAACTCTCTGTCTTCCACCCACAGAATATTTTCTCACATCTATGTGTGCAGAGCATGTCAGTGACTTGCAAAAGTTTTCATACCCCTTGGAATGATGGATGAACCTGCTGACCCGACAGCCGGTAATAGTTGACTCATCTGTTTTCTGAAACAAATGCAAGAAAAAAAATCAATGTTTTAGGAAATCTATAACAAATCCTGGGGATCAATGCAAACATCGAGGAAACACACCCCTAAAGCTAGAAATATGATGGCTGTTTATCTCGCTATTGGATCTTCTTTTAAGCCGTTTTGATTGACCTGAATACCAAAAAAATCTTAGATTAGCTTTTCCCACAGTCTCTGTTTTTCCTGCCTTTGAAATCGGGCTCTACCAGCTCCTTAGAGGCTGACATGCTGTTTAAATGGTGTAAATGTGGCTGGCTAGACTAAAATCCAAATGGACTCCCTACTTTTCAGATTATTAGTTTTAAAGCAATTTAAAAAAAAATGTGTATTATTTTCATTCTTTAAAAAAATGAAAAAGAAATGCGGTAAAATACGTTAAAGTTTGAGTCAAGAAGCTAAACACCTGTTATAAGAGTTGGACATAAACCCTTTGGACCATATTACGTTGTGTTTTTAAAACCAGACTGCAGGTGTTTAAAACATGTTAACTTGAATTTTAAACACCAATACAGCATAGGCTGCATGGCTCCTGCTCACTTTCTCGTTTCTGACTAAATCTGTTTACAAGAGTTACTCAGGCAGGGGATGGATGTTTCTTTCCGTCTAGTGCAACATGCAAACAGGCCATTATATTTTTCACACGTAAGGCTAGTGTCAACATGCAGGAGGGGAATATGGCACCGCTTCGAGAGGTGGTTTGTGTAAACTCCGCTTTTGCTTGCTGATGAAAAAAGGCTTTAACAAACAGAGTCTGAAGGAAACAGCAAGGGGAAGAAGGGTACTGTAAGCAGAAGGTAAATTACTTTCCAGTGTACTATGCGTGTTCTAACCCTGGGAGAAGGAAAGCGGGGAAATGATAGTGGCAGTTGGGGGGGCAGTGCTTAAGTGCAGGTCAGCTCCATTACCTGAGTCCAGCATGTCTCTCTCACATCCTGAACATACACATATAACCTCAGCTTGATGATATTCTCTCCCAATCATGCAAGCTTCCATTGCACACCTCTTTGATCTGTGATTTGCATTTCAGTGCCCACGGGCTAAAAATTATTTGGATGAGATTTTTTTTTTTTACTATCTCGTTGCCTTCTTTTCTGCATCTTCTCACTAACCCATTCACCGTACCTGGGGCTTGTATACTCATCCCCTCCTTTCCCTCACCTCCCTCCCTCCCTTCCTCCCCGTTTCCCCAGTTCCCTTCTTCCCTCCGTCCCTGCTGCTCAGGGTCTCTTTTTAATATCAGCTGTGCCCCTGAACAAAACAAACAAATTAGCTGGGGGGAGGACTGAATGAATGGAACACTGCGTTTAACACCTGGATGTGATCCTCAGGGTGAAACCCAAGCCCTAAACAAAGTTTTTTGCAGGTAAACGTAAGATTAAGAACATGCGGAAATGGTAAGAATATACCATATGCCTATGTTATTAGGTTACTTCAATTGTCACAGCTTTTCTGCACTTTTTAATTTGATATACATAACTAACCATCCACCTGTTTAACACCTTGTTGACACCAATAGCAAGTTACTCAGTCACATAAAAGCATTTCAATGCAGATGGAGAAGTGGTGAAGACTGGCTGAAGTTCAAGACAAGCATCAACATGATGAACAAATTAAATTCAAGATACTCTGAATATAGCATGATAGTTAATGTCAAAGGAGATGTTATAAATGTCTCCAGAACTGCTCATATAGTAGTATTTAGGAGTAAATGTTTAGGTTAAAAATGCATTTTTGATTTTAGGAATCAGAAATGAATGGATAAGATGATGGAATGGCAACAGTAGTCTAATTAACCACTACCAAGGTATGAAGGAGCTCTACCAGAAATGCGGATTCTTGAAGTAGAGTAAAACAGCCGCATTTGACAACCTGCTAATGCCAACAAAACTTGCCGAGTGGGAAAGATATTTTTTGGGTCCTCCATCAATTGTAACTTCAGATGGTAAAAGTTGCCGTAAATGGAACAAAACTTTAGACAGATCTGGTTAATTATACCATAAACTATTAGAGTATTTTTTTTGTTGATGGTGTCCATCTGTTGTACACCACAATGAACACTGCCGTTCTGAAGTCTCAAATTTCTTTGATAGTTTGATCAGCTGCTCCTCCATCATACAAATCTCCCTGTTTACCACATTCTAAGGTCATTGATGTGCTGACGTACCAGAACTCAGTCTCATGTTCAAGCAGCCAGTTTGTAATTTTTTTAAATCTTTACAACATTATGCCTTATTCTGCTTGAACTAACAAGCAGAATAAGGCAAAATGCACCCTGGAGATTAGATCCAGGTCTTGGACACAGCATGCAATTCATTCAATCAATCAAGATGGACAGCCATTGGTTAAAAAGCAATCCACATGTCCAACAACAATATGCATGTTATGACAGAGCTGCTGATGGATCTAAGCAAATCTAAGGGATATTAAATATGACAAACAGTACATCATCACCATCATTTTAAGCATTTGATACAAGGCAGGGTGGCCGCATCTTTTCAAGGTTCTATATCTTGTGTTTTTAGCAATGGTTTCTCATAATTTGTTTGTGATTAATGGTCTTCCGTTTTGATCATTTCACACCTGTGAGGATATTTCTCTCTGGTTACTTTTCATATTTCACATTTTCTACAGATAAGAAGTTGTTAACCAGATCTAGATTCCTTAATTATTTAAAGATGCTATCATGTTTGATAGTTGGGTGATTGGCCAGTTTGCTTCTGATGGTTACAGGTAATAAGAAATTGGTAGATTATAAAATGGCTGGTGAATTTTTTTGGTTTTATTGTTTGGTAAAGAAAGACTTTTTTGATTCTAAGAAACTAAAACCCATTGTTATTTTTCTTGTGGCAACAAGGGGGCATTGTGTTGATGTAATATCCATCTTAATTAACAGTAATGAAAAATAATTGAGTAATGTTTAGGCCCAGTTCAGTTAGACCTCTGAACCCTCATGTCAACCAATTTTATGAAACTTTTGGTCATTTTTTTCATAGATAAATAAACATAAAACGTTGTTCATTTTTAAAATTTCAATCATATTCATTTAACGTGGTTTTGATTCACAATAGGGACAGCTGACTCTAAAGCTATACAATACATTTGACACCTTGTCCTAAATTCTTTCCATTAGACTTAAAAAATCATATTGCCACAGAAGTCTGTTAGAATTCTATAGAAAATAATAATCCCAAAATATCCCCAATATCATATTGAAAAAATTCTGAGGCCTTTTTTTATCTGAATCAAAAAGTTTGTCTTACAAAGGAATGGAATAAAGGGTGCAAGCAGTACACATAATTTTACCACATATGGGACCTACTTGATCTAATTTTCGTGCCGTTGCTGCAATTTGAAGAAAACTGCAATATTAAAAAAAGAAAAAAATGTATATTTCATAAACGTTTCTGTTAAAAGTGCTTAAGCTTTGAATGTAGGTTGCATTGTCATCCCACCATAACATTATGGCCCTAAAACAGAAAAGCCTGCATCAGAATATTCACATGCTTGTGGGAGAGCAACATTATCGGCCCCTAAAACAGACATCCGTCACAGCAGGCCTGTTTTCCTGCTCACTGTGTATTGATGTTTTAAAACAATTTTATTTTTATCATATCAAAGGGAAGACGTGTGGCTATCAAACACGCGAGGTGCTCGCTCTCAGCCATGGGGCCCTCTCAGCCAGCAAAGCTGCATTCCTTATTCCATTTTATCTCTCTCGTTTTTTTTTTTGTTTTTTTGACTAATGTCAGTAACAGCTACCGGTAATAAAATGCTTGTTAGAGTTTGCGTTGTTGCCTCGCAGCATCGGCTTTGATACATTGTCAGGCTATTTTGCCAGTGTTTCCTGATTACCTCGCCACCGACTGCATGTTTATTGATTGGGAGTTAATAAAGCAAGGGCCCTCCGCTTATTCCTTTTTGCTTCCTTTGCGAGAGGTGAGGTTTCTTTTGATGTGGAGGCGATGCATTGTCAGGCAACATAAATGCGTGTGTTGTAATGTCAGCTTGGCTTCTAGGCCTCTTCTGTTTTGCATTGTTGGTAAAGTGAAGGAGGAGAAATGGATTGCGATGGCTTTTATTGTAGTTGGGAATACATTTAAAGTTTAAAAAGAAACAAATGGGGTCATTTACTTGGAATACAACAAGGCAGCCTAGATGACTTAATATAATACTGACATCTAATGCTTCAATCCAACTTTGCATCTGTATTCAGTATCTTTATGTTTTTGGGTAGGAGTTTTTGAAAGGTTTTCGAATGAAAAGTTCTTTGTAGAATCAAATATATGTTCAAATTTTTTATTACTGAAAATTTGTTTTCAAGTGCCCAAATTGGACATTCACCTTACCATTCCAAAATATGAATAATGCTTTTATTTAAAACAGTCAGTTGTATCTGTTGCTGTAGGTTAAGGGGTTACTGTCTGACATGATGGTAAAGCTGTGCCCCAGTCTTTCATATTTAGCTGCCTCTAACAGGTTTTCCTCCAGAATTTAATTCTATTTAACTCAATAAATTTTCTCATCAGCTACAAAAGGTTTACAAATTGATGAAAAGCATCACCATTGTGTCACCCCTACAAGTAAGAAAAAAATTGCTTAGATAATAGAGTAGCATCATGATTTAAACAAATTGTCAAACATCTAAGGCAGGAACCTCTGCAGGTGGAGACAACAGGTTAGTGACCACTTCTTTCTGGAATTGACTGATAACACACGTGGGGGTCACTAACTTGGTCTTATAGTTTAGTCTGAATCCAGAGGTTGACAAATGTTCCATCCAGCCGGCTACCAATATGGCGCGGTGGTTGCCGCACAGAGATTCCCAGATGCTGATGTGTTGTTGGTTGGAGGACAGGCAGGAGATCAGATCCAAGCAAATTAATGTAGGCAGGATAATCCAGAGGGTGTAGGCACAGGAGATGTTGGTGACATACTTGGTTGTCAGAGCCAGGATGCCAGAGGTCGGGTGAGTTGCGGAGGGAGAATCCAGGACAGAGTCGGGTCATAGTTTCAGGTATGGTACATAAACAGGCAGAAGACAGGTCAGGCAAAAAGATCAGACAGGAACAGGCAGGCTCAGAGGTTGGGAGGCAGAACAGGTCAGGATCAGGTAATCAGAATACACAAGAATAAGTCTCACCAACGACTCTAATCGGCACTGATGACTGGTCTGAAGGCTGGTTAAATAGAGACCAATGCAGGTGGATCAGATGAGTGGGTAATGAGAACTGGGCAGAGCTAAGCAGATGTTAGATGAGTATCAGACCAGGCATCAGTGCTAAGAAGATAATGTTTGCTTCTTTGATTAAATTAATGTCATCATTCTGATAAGATGCCAATGAGTAGATTCTTGTACTTAGCAAAAAAAAGCAAATAATGGCTGATATATTAAGATTTGAAATTATTGGCTCATAGGTACTAAATAGATATATTTGAACTGTGATTTACTGTCATTTAATATATATAAAATGTTCCTCCAAGTGTTTGTCTGCATCTGGTGCATGTATGATCATGATAAACCTGCCTGCAAAAGATGCAGTTATTGTAACCCACACTGTTATCATGACATTCACTAAGCTCTGCCTCCTAAACCACACAATACAATATCGTTGGTAATACCACTATCTTATACACCTATCCTTTCACTATTGCTGATACACTTTTTATCACACAAGCTACTTGACACTTTTCTCCGCCTGTTCCCTCTTACTTAAATGTGTTAATTCGTTTGTTTTTTTTATACTCACCATTGCTATGAACTGTTATCTCTAAGTACTTTCTTTATCTCTGTTTTCTGTAACATCACAGCTCCACTTGGGGCCTCTCTTACATCCGTATGTATTCCGTCTTGCCTTTCTAGGATAAACCTAAATTTTTCTAGATTTCTCCCCCTGTCCCCTAGTCTGCGAATAGGTTACAACATCATCTGTGGAAGTCATCATCAATGTCTGTCTATCCTTATGTGTCAATCTGTCCATCACCAAAGAGAACCAGAACTGATCCTAGATAAAATCCCACTACCAACTCGAACTCCTCTCACACCAACAGCAAACCTCACCCCAGTCTTACAGCTCAAATTTCTTGCTTCTTCATAGGACAGCACAGCTCCTCTTTTGACACCCTAATGTGTGCTTTCTCAAGATGGACACAAAAATATATCACATCTACCTTCTTTGTAATTTTTCATGAACATCTGCAAAGCAAATAGTACAACGGTTGTGATTTTTCGCATGTGGTATCAAGACGCTTAACGAGAACAGATTAAGACCAGCTTTTGGTACCCTGATCCTACACTGTCTGAAAATTAAATATTTCCTCTTTGAATACATTTACTGCTGGTTTATTAATCTTCACACCCCCGCCTCCACCCCCTACACACCACCTCCACTCATGCTACATATAACTGTCCATCCCCATTATAGCCAGTTTGCTGATTAAATCTCTTACTGATTGTCTTTGTCTCTGTCCTCCAGGCTGTTTTTTTTTGTTTATTTTCCTTTTTAAGACAAAGCTTCAGATAATTTCCATCTTTTGCTTTCCATCTTGTATACCCCCCCATCTTTCCATCTCGAGCCATCTGCCATGTCAAATCAAAACCAACACCTTTAAAAATTCAGTTGCTGTTCCCCCCCTACAAAACAACCAGGGCCTTCTTGTTGTTTATTCATGTATTCAGGTGTACACTGTATTATGGAGGACACGCTTTCTGAGCGCGAGGGAGGCCCCTACATGGTGCTTCTATCGAAATGTGATGTATTCATTCATAGTCACCAGTAAACTCTGTTTGTTTGCAGATAAGCAGGATGTTTACCGGGACAGAAAAGCAGGTGGGCACATGCAGATCGGATTTCTTAACGGAACAAGTGCTGGCCTTGCATCTACCGGCCGTGTAACCCCTGCTGGGTCCCCTGTGGAACATAAGCCCCAGAATATGGCAAGGTGATCCCTGTTTTTCCTTCCCACATCCTTCTATTGCTGTTTATCTTCTGTTTGCCTGTATTTATGAGCGCTCTGCGAAGGCAAACAAGATATAAACACTGCCTAAGAAATCCCCCCCCTCCCTCCTTCAATGCTCTCCCCTCTTCCCATCTTCTACTGTATCTACATCCTTGTTTTGTGTCACTTTCGGAGGGGTTAAAGCAAAGTGCTGTAGCCTCAGGCTAGCTCACAGGCTTGTGTATCATTGTGTTTGCTGATCACTTTCACTGCTATCATAGACCAGCACTTCTCCATCCTTGTTTATTTTTTTTAATGACAAAATAACCCTCAGTGGGGCATGTGCAGGAGGTTGGATGCTGGATGCACATAGCATTATGGGTTGATTTAGTTTAACAACTTTCTTCTTTTCCCTGTATTTTTAAAATATATCTATTGTCAAAATGCATTCTGAACATCAAAATATTTCTGTTTACAACATCGCTGTAGCATCGATTAAACCCAATAAATTATTCAAACATTTATCTTCCCTCCCCAGCCTGCCTGGGGAATTTTTAATCAAGCGTCTTATTTGCTTTAAATTAACACCATCGAGCTTGCATTTGTGTAAAATCCCTGATATCATTAAAGATTTATCAATTGAAAATCTGTTCGGGATGATCTCGCTTGTTAATTGGCCAGACGACGTGCAGCAGCCTCACATCCATCTGCAACAAGTGTAATCATGCTGCGTTTGGAGGTGCGGGGAACAAATATCATGTTTGGAGTTTTAATGAATGTTTTGTTGTAAACCAGCTGGTTGGGATCTTATGATCACATGCCTAAAAGCTTCTCTACAGACACATCACAATTCAGCTAAGTAAAAATAGAGGTAACCTTTGTAGCCTGGAGTCTAGTATTAATTATGGCTCCTGCTCATATGAAACCTGGTATAATTTGCACATATAAACAATTCATTTGATTTTTGACAGTTTGCATTATTTGAAACCACTAGCACACGCAGTAATGCTCTGCTTCTACATGTGAACACGTTGCTTTTATTTTTAAACTTAAAAAAAGATAAAAACATAGTTATTGGGTTTCATACTTTCATAACAAAATAACTAGAAAATACTATTCCTGTAACGAATGGAAAAAGAACACCTTACATGGATATGGCTTGACTTTATATAAAAGCTTTAATTTTAATATACAAGGATAGTGTTTTAAATTTAAAACTTGAAGCTGCTGCAATTGTATATCCTGCATGGATCTGTGCCTGCAAACTTTTTGCTTTTTATGTGAAAATCGACTTTACTGAATAGATTAAACTCCAGTAAAAAAATAAATAAATAAATAAAAATAGTGTTTTACAAAGTTGATAGTTCAATGTCCGTTCAGTTTTCCGTATGGTTTCTTTTTGTTTTTATTCTTTATTTTGGGTAGAAACTCTTCACGCTTATTTTATAGAGAACATTTGCTTTTTTTCCAAAACAACTACAGGATTGAGGTTATGCTTCACAGTGGTGCAGTTTGATGCCGCGCTGCAAGAAGGTGCTTGGTTCAAACCCTGGGGCCAGGCCCTTTAGACTTTGGGGTTTTTATGTACTCATCATGTCTGGGTTCTCTCTGGGTACTCCTTATTCCTTCCACAGTCCCAAAAAAGACTTCAGGAGATAAACACCAGCCCCCAGAGGTATAAAATCGATGAAGATTAGCATCCTTTTTCATTATTTTTTGATTTTGAATACATATATTCTTAAAATGTAAAAAATAAAGAATATTCTAAAATAAACAAAAGCTTTTTATTTATTTGCAATAAATAATTATAATTGTATTGTATATGACTTAGATAAGTATTGACTTGTTCAGAGGTATTTAACCCTTGAAGAACTCAATTGAAATCACCCAGAGCACCATTGGAAGTTTAAATGACATCTAAAGTAAAAAAAAAATACTTTAATAGGTGTTAGGCCCACTACACCAGATGGCAATCACATTTCTACCAATGCCACATCTCTCAGGGGTTCAGCTCAAATCAAAGTGCAGATCTGTGATCCTCAACTAACCCCAGTTGGTGCAGTTTCTTTAGCTCTCCATCTCCCCCTCCTTTTTCCTCTCTTTTTTTTTTTTATTTCTCGTAAAGCCACATATCCCCCAGCAACAGATGGGGAGGGTTGACTGAAAAGCCAGTTGCGCTGTCCTGCTTTATTTTTGAGCACAGAAATTTCAGGTCACATCTGAAGCATTTTGAGGCCATATCACAGATGACATGTTTTGTGAATATTCCCTTTTGTAATGGAAATGGCCATGCCTCTGTCAATAAGCACAAAAGCGGATGCATTGCAGGGACGGATAGCCTGAAACTTTTTTCCGGTGCAGAGTTTTGACTGCTGTGAAGGATTGTAATGTTAACCGCTTGTGATTTGGGAGGGGGGTGTTTTAGGGCTCCACTGACTCGGCACAACCACGCTCACACATGATTTACAAATAGACTCACGCACTCACACACATCTTGTGGGTTCTCACGTTTGTGCTTCACTACTCTCCTCCACAGCTCAACCTCATCCTCCCCCAACATACACACCACTCACACTCCAATCTTCCAGGCCCCCCAAAAGAACCTGCAGCGCAACTGTCTGTACGGCTTCTCCTTCTCTGCTGCTCTAACCACGGCCAGGTGTTTGCCCACAGCCACGCAGCTCTTCATCTCCAGGCCGCCAGACCGACGCTGATGTAATTGCTCTCTCCGTTGATCCATGAAAACAGGGGGGAGGTGAAGAAAAATGGAGGAATACACTCTAAATTATGGAGTCAAAAATGGTAATACTCATGCCCAGAGGTGTGGGTGGCGAATAAGGAATTGTGGATTTGACTCTTTTATAGAGGGTGGGGTGTGAGGTTTTCTGTGCGTGTTTATGAGAAGGTCAGGGATAGGTTGGGTGAAAAGTAGGGGCCTGTACTTCCAGGTGTGCAAGAAGTTAGCAGCAGAGAAGCAGCTTTATCCTAACAATGTGTGTTTGCTTCAACTAGCTTAGTGTTGTGACTGCAATGAAAATTAATGCATCATCATATTTATATATTTACATATATTTATAAGGGGTTAAATCCACAGGGGGAGGCGGCATGCCTTTTTTAATGACATGCAAATGGGGTCTAATGTTGCATCTCAGGCCCAAATCACAGAGTTTTATTTAGGTTTTGTAAAACAGACATTTGTCTTAAAAATATGGATATAAGACCAACTTAACTACGAATATGCTTCAACTGGAGAAGTGAAAATGAAAAAAAACATATATTTTATTTTTTTAATAAGCACTTCTCACCTATTAACCCAATGAATACTGCAGTACAGCAGCTTATGCACATCATTTAAATTTCCCTCAACAAAGCTACTAATTCATCAAGCGTATCCCATTTCATCATGGAACAAACAATAACAGTAATGAGCAAAGAGCGCTACACTTCGCTGAGGATCCCCTGGAGTTTTGAATCAAGTGTTAGATTAGATTAATGTTTCCTCCCTATGTGGCTAACCTGTGGCAAAGCAATGAGATGATACCATATCAAATTAGGAAGTCGGAGGGAAAATGCATCCTGTTGTTAAAAGATCTAATTATTGCAAGCACAACAAACAGCTTGATTGTTTTTAACGTCTGGCTCTTATATGAGTAGTGGAGCTTTATAGAGTCGGGAAGAGCGCTGCACTAAATAAAATGATAAATCTCATTTAGTGAAATAATTATGGATTTTGCAGACATTTTTTTAAGATGAAATCGCTTGAGCATAGAAATTGTTTACGAAATACAATTTTTTTTAAAAATAGAAGAAAAGTAAAGAAAAGAAAACTAAAGAAAAATATAAGTCAATTATTTTATTCACATTCTGCTCTTTAGATATAAGTATAGGAAGATATTTCAAATCAATGTGGTAAATGGTGCTGTTGTGGAACGCAAAATTCTTACTTGCGCGTTTTTCAACTTTTCTTCATCGATGTGTCTAGCTTAAAACAACAGCACTTTGCAAAATACATCTGGATAAGAAGTAAGATATGCTTTCATGGGTTACAGGCGACCAGTCCAGAATGTACCCCACCTTGCGCCCACAGACTGCTGGAGGCACCGGCCCCAATGTGACCCTGATGGATAAGCGGCAGAATATGGTTGTCTTGGTTAAATTAAATTATTGATCATCTCTAATTATCTAAAGTTTATTCCCTTTAATTGCAGTTTCCAGACATAGCCCTGACTACTTCCCCATTAGTGGAATCAAGAAGTTCCTCATTTCAATAGCGCCTGTCTGGTAACATGAAGTAGGTTAAAAATATGTACGACCAACACATCATGGCTCAATCTATGAGCTGAAGTTCAGGAAATCTTCAAGTCTTTGACATTTTTCAGTCTGGCGCCCAGCTTTGGAAGTCTAGGGAACAACTGTAAAATCCATTATTCACCAATTGAGAGAACATGAAACAGTTAGGAACCTTCTAATGAATGGTCACCCTACTGAAGTTTCTCCAAGAAGGCACTGATTACCTGTCTGTGAGGTCCCTAAAAAAAGACCCAGAAAACATTTAAGGCTTGGATAAGTGACAGGACAAAAATAGCATCTAATGGAGAGTTCTAAGATAAAAAAGGCAATTTCTCTCAAAACTTTTGGGAAAATGAATGAATAAAGAAATAAAAACATTAAAACAAGTAGTGGTAGTATGATGTTCTGGGGCAACCTGGCAAAACTGATAAAACCACGAATATACAGTACTAGCAGAACATTCTGAAGATTTTCTGGCTGATGTTACCCTACTCTCAGTTGGGTTAAGCAGTAGTAGTAGTAGTAGCAGTCATTTCAAACCATCAAGTCCACTCCTAGGTAAAAAAAAAAAAAAATGACCAAGTCAAAGTCTGGAATTAAAACCAATTACGTTGCAGCACATCCATAAACAAGCAATTCAAGCTTGAAACCCTGCTTACATCAATGAATTATACTGAGTTATAAAGGATAGTAGGAGTAGGCCTAAATTCCTCTAGAGAAATTCCTTTTTTTCCATAATAGGACCATGTGGATATATGCTGACATGGAGGCTTGACTTTTTAAAGCTCAGAAAACTGTTTGTTTAGAAGTCACTTTCATTTTTTACCTTGTCAGAATTTCAGTCCAGTTTTGATTTAGATTATATTTGAATAAGTTTGTTGAGTTTTACCTCTGACAACATCTCTGCTTCACTTTTACATAGGATTCCAGTTAACTTTGTTTGATCAGAGACTTGCAGGCGGGGGGTGCCACTCTCAAAAGTTGGCACACATCTTAACTCTTCCTTCCCTCAAAGCCGGAGCCAAATCTTTGCCGTTTCACAGCAAGAAAAATATTTATCTAGATCCGAATTGATTTTTAATTTGAGTACTCTCTCGATGCGAATCCACGACTTGAGCCTGGCTCTTTTTGTATATCTAACTTTAATTAATTGTCACCACCGCGTCGCTGTCCAGCTGATTGGTTTGTTCTTTGTTCACTTCTTCAAATCCCGTCCTCTTCAGCAACACTGACATTTGGAGAATTCTTGATTAACATAATTAGACAACTTTGATGGGAGATTTACAAAATCCCCCTTTTCTCCTCTCCCGACTTCTTTCCATGCACATCTCGCAATAGTCACATTAATGCTGTGACTCCATGGATTAATGATGACATTTATAGGGGGCAGATTTAAGCAAAAATATGTATAGAAAATGTTCCTTTTGTAATTATGTTTACTGTGTGACACTTTTCATGTAGATATTTCGTGTATGTGTGGATCTAACAAACACAACACAGCATGAAGAGCCGGTGAGGAAAATAGACACACTCTGGCGTGCTGTTACTAAAGATAATTCCAGCATATTATTGATTTTCCAGAGTTGCACAGCTCTTGTTGTTATCCCCAGGTGCTGAGCGCTCTTCACCGGACACAAGTAGAACCTCAGGCTGTGATCCTTGCCTGTGAAACCCCCACCCTGCCTCCCCTAGCTCTCCCAACATGCCCTTCTCACATCACACAAGCCGTCATCCCATTTCCTACATCTCAATAGCTTTAGGTAGAGGGGCAACTATATAGAAAACAGAGGCACAGACACATAACCTGAGATCTGTTTTCATCTCTGTTGTTTGTAGAATAGAAATTCGGGAATACATTCCCACTTTTTTCCCTAAGATGATAAAGCAGTAATTGGCTTGATCCTGAAGGTGTTTCCTGTAGATGACCAACTTTGCACCATTTAATTTTAATTTTTACAGATGACTGTTAGTTTAAAAGTGCCTTTCAAAGCTTGATATCAAACTTTTCACAATAAACATGTTTAAATCTTATTTTGAAGGGCTCATCTCACAAAATCAATAATACAGCAAGCATGTTTCAACCTGCAGTAATGATGGCTTTGCAAACCCTTTTCAGCGCCTTGATTTGAGTTATTCTGCTGGCAGCACAAGACGAGTTGCATGGTGGTTGGTGATTGGTCGATAGCATATGGTGAAATGTTGGCTGCTGCTGTTTCAGCCACCGATAAAATGTTCCAGTGTAAATATCAGTAAAAACATTTGATGGAACTTTTGTAATTAAACTGAACAGTCTTCCAGAATATTAATGCAAATATTCTAAATTGTTATTTTATCATAACAGTTGGTCTCAAATGCTTTGTGCCTACAAGTAATTAATTTAATTCTTAGCTTTAATGGAAACTAAAATGTCAACAACCAATACAAAGTATGTTATATTTTACTTACAAGGAACATTGACAAGCAAAGCAGCCAAATATCCATGCTAACTCTGACAGAGCTGCTGAGAACCAATACTTAGGAAGAATCTATTGACTGGAGATATATCTGTAAAGAGAAACCAAAAAAAAAAAAGGTAAAATTTGTTTTTTTCCCCCTTATAAATATGACACTCCCTGGATAATTATTTAACTTGGTATTTAAATACTTTGCAATATGAATATAAGTATTGACATGAAAGCTTTAAATTGCATAAAAATAAAACTTCTAGATTGTCTTCAGTCTTAGGTCTTAAGTACTTTTTGTACTCAAGCACATAAGGGAGGCCATCTGAATTGATTGGTTCATTTTGAAATATGAATATGAGAATATGACTTCTCAATGAAAAATTCTATGTGCTTTGTTTCATTTTTGCACTGGATGCGATGTTATTGTATTTGTAGCCATGGGGAAATTAAAAAAAATAAATGAAGAAAAGTCCTACTAAAAAATAAAAAAAGTTAATGGTTGCAAGGTTACAAAATAGAAGAATAGAATAAAAAAAATTAAGTGGAAATAAACTTTTGATATCTTCCAAGTATGACTTTGACTCAATAATAGTAACAAACAGCTAAAATGTCATAAAGCATCTATCAACGTCATGCCTTCTGGAAGACAGAAAAGCGATTATTTCAACACCTGTATTGTCCACTAGCCCCTATTCAGAGGAGGTCTGAGTGAAATGATGCTGAGGCTCACCTTTAGCCGGGGTTTGTCTTTAATTATTGTCAGGAAGGAACACACAGCCCAGCTCATCAACTGGATAAATATTTGACCGCCATTCCATAAATTGGCACTGGGGGAGATGAAGGGAGGGTAGGGGGGGTTATTTAAATGACGTACTCTGCTCAAGCGGGACTTCATGCGCTGTGGATCGGCTCTCTGCAGGTGACTGCAGCCAGTCTCTGCATGGGGTAAATTAAAACTCACATTTCTACATAGAACGGAAGAGAGTTCGTACTCTTTCTGAATGTATCTTGTTTAATCATAACCTATGTCAGAGCATCGTTTAGGAAGCTTAGACAGGCCAACCTATTAATCACAATCTATGAATGACTGTGGGCCAAACAGAGATGTGTCTTTTGATGTTTCATTTTTTCTGCCTTCTTTCTAGCAGATATGAGTGCGTTTTTGTACCTTCTTAGTCTAACGCATTCACATTTTGGTTCATCTATTTGGGAGGATGGTTGCGAGTAAAACATCTAGACCCGGAAGGAGAAGTTTCGCTTAGAGGACTCAGGGGTTTCTGCTGGTGGGATTTGAGCGAGCTCAAAGCAGGACAAACAGGGTAGGAGACATTAAGCCTTAACAAATAAGAACCCTGCTGTTATTTTAGCCAGTGTTCCTTAAGTTGGGTTTATGGCTTATGCTAATGACCTATCTGCAAAGGATCAAAGAAATCCAAATATCATTTTCCATTAGACAACAAAGGCAACAAAGGACAATGAGGACAAATGTGTTATGGGAGTGTGAACGGTTGAAAATTCTATATAGTATTAACCCTGCAAAAGGGACACTTCTATTAGTCTAAGGGTACGCTGAGTGTCAGCTGACAAAAAAACATCTCACCAACTGTCCCAATTTTGACAGCTGTTTAAATGCATTGCAGAGGGTCTTGCAAAAGTTCTTAGAACTTTTAAACACTTTATAACATGAAACCCAAAATTAATTTTATTAGGGATATATGTAAAATCAACATTGCCACATAACTGCCAAACAACTCTGACTTCTCCCACCTCAACTTTGGATATCGGCAGCTTCAGACAGCAGCACCTAGTGCTAGTGGTTGGCTTATGCCAGTTGGAAACTGGTATATGTCAGTTTCTAACTGGCATATTCCAGTTGGAAACTGGTTTAAGCCAGTTGCTAACCGGCGTATGCCAGTCGGAAACTGGTTTAAGCCAGTTGCTAACCGGCATTTTCCAGTTGGAAAATAACGGCATATGCATATGAACAGAAGGGGGCATTAATCACCTGATCTTTGCAACCAGAGACGAAGAAGTGTAAACACGTTAGCTAGGCTAATGCTTAGCAAATCACAAGCGATCTACTTCATAATGTAATATTGACAATATGCTGCCATTTTCAGAACATATAGTTACATTGTCAAAGGAAACACAAAGACCAGATTTGGGGGTATGACTGTTTACTGTTTTTTTTAACACATAGACACATTAACAACTACATAAAACTTACCTTTTCATGAATGCAAAAATATATATATGTCAATAAAACTAAATTAGGATATTCAGTGCCCATGTAGGACCTTTGACAAAACTGGCATATGTCGTTTTTAAACCGCCATAAACCCGTTTCCAACTGACATACAGTCGCATAAACCAGTTTCCAACTGGCATATAGCATTTTTCAAAACTGGCATGCCAGAAACCACTTTTGGCTCTTGCTTCGGAGCTGCTATTGGCCGCCCGGATGCTTCTTTCACATTTCCTCTTTTTGAACAGTCTGTAAACTGGATATATGACTATTTTTTGTACGCATTTGTTCCATAGTTGTCTTTTGGTTCTAAGGATTTGGAGAAACTGATCAACAGCAAAGATATGTCATGATGTCTAATATGCCAAATTTCTATAGGAGTATGGAGTCTATCGCATCAAGTCTATTAGAAGTCACATTTCTTTCTAAACACGATCAAATGCCAGAGGGATCAGTCTAAATGTAGGTGTATTTTACCGATTACTGATAAAGTTACATTTGTTTCAGATGTATGTCAGATATCATCTTGTCCTCTGATGTAACCCTTTTCCACTCTACTTTAACGTTGCTATATGAGTATAATTATCATATGTGAAGTTTCAAATCACATCTGCTGTGTTTTGTTTATGATGTCACTTTTAATCTCTAACCACCTGTTGTTTTTCTTCCTTTGCCAAAGAATACATATTTATGAGGTCTGGTGATTTATATGCCCTTCTTCTCACTCCTTACTTAAACTCCAGATGTAGTTTTACAAGCACAGAGTCATGCACTCTTTGCTCCTGGAGCTCTTACTCCTTGGAGACCAGGGTGTTTATTTCCATTGAAACACTAATCACATGCAGAAGTTGGACTCTTCTTTTTTTTAAATGAAATTTATCCAAATGAGCGTGTGGATATGTCCAAATTGTGCTCACTTTAGGTAGAAATGGAAATATTCAAATTGCCAAACCAATAGTCAGCTATCTTTGACAGCTGGACCACTAAAAGGTTGAATGTTTTGATCAGACATCGTCAAACAATCCTTTGCTGCAGGGAAAAAGGAGAAAACTTACCATAATGCTATTAATCATGCAAGGGCGTTAAGGTTCAGCTGGTGCCATGGTCAGCTTCAAAAAGCTCGACTTATTAAGGTCTTCTCATCCGCGTGGAGTTGGCTGTAAAATCTTTGAAGATTTGATCAGGTACAGGTGTCGATTCTTGCTGCTCCAAGCTCACCTCAGACTGTTTCGCTTTGCTATTAAAATCATAGAAAGGCCGACATGGGTCAACTTATGCATTTTTTTCTTTTTTGTGAGGGGGGGATAACTTTCTTCTAAAGTTTCATACAGTCTAGGAAAAGCTCATTAAGTGTAATTGCTAATATTCCATCCTGAAACTATTTCTCATTTCAACTCCTTTTCTGCAAAAGCTTAAATAAAAAAAAAAAAAAAAAAGTTCTGGTGTTATGAGGGAAAAAAGTAACACTCTTATTAGTTAAAACAGGTTAACTGGGAAACTATTAATTGGACTATTTAAGATTTAGAAATCATTCTGCCAGTTTATTTCATATTCATTTAACTCTTAAGTATGTTTTTTCATTAATGAAATAACTTTAAATTTTTTATTTGGAGCACAAATAAGTTTTTTAAACATATTTTCTGCTTTTTGTTAAAGATGGAAGTAAGACTGTTTTATGTTGGGAAAAAAAATTGGTAAAAGTATTTTTTCTGCAAGAATTTGTTCTTTTATACTCATGACATTTATTTTCATGTATTAGGACTTTTAGTCTTTAAAATTCCAGAATTTGGAAAAAAAGTCTGTTTTGCCAGCATCATTTATAAACGTTAAATCTAATGTTTTATTCATTTCTTCAGTACTCCAGTAGCCTCTTTACTGAATACTTTTTTACTTTTATTTAAGTAATTTCTTGGATGACTACTTTTTACTTTTACTCGAGTAAAAAAAATGTTATAGTAGTGCTACTGTTACTTGAGTACAATTTATGGGTATTCTACCCACGTTTGACCATTTCAGACCTCTTCTGGTCCTCACACATACAGTAGACACTTCTGGGAGACCCATCACAAACTATGCTCCCCACAGTACCTCAAGAAACATAGCCTTCCACAAAAGCTGCTACTCATCTTTAACATGACTATTATTCATTCTGTCCTCTGTTTATTTATCACTGTGTGGTTTATTTTGTCCACAAATAGAACAGATCAAGAAACTGTAAAAGTCTAGGGTTGGAAGGACAACTCACTGATATGAACCCCACACATCTTGTGAACAAACGTTAGACTTTTACCTTCAGCTCCTTCCTGCAGATCACTATTTAAAAAAATAATAACATTCAATAACAGAAACACAGTGAACACCTCAATGCTGAAGTAATCAGCTATTCTCGAATGAAACTACTGTAAATAGGCATACCCCCTTCACTGAATATTATTTTTTTTTAACTGCAAATTGAACATATGAGTTTCTTTATTTCTGTTTTTGCTTCCTAATAAGTTTATAATATTACCTAAGCAGTTTTATTGTAACTGGGGTCACATTGCTCCATTGATCAAACAATCATGGCCAATAAAGTTGTCTCTGATTCAGAATATTGTTCCTCACTCTAGTGTCCTTACTCTCTCTGCTCTCGTCTATGAATTGTTTGCAGCTACTGCTACAATTGCCTTTGCGCTCTTTCTGTTTGTTTCTAACAGAATGTTTAACTGGGCTGGTGATTAAGCAATTAGTGAGTCTTTTCTGGGCTAACTAACAAGAAAATTCCCTCAAATTTTAAGAATGGTGTAATTTCATTGCATAACAAATTCCCTTTTGTCATGGTTTTGCACTTTTTGGTTATGGTTAAGTTTTCTTCTTGAGTTTTCATTGGTTTAATTTAAGTTTTGTGTTGTTTTATGGTTGTATTTGAGTTCTTATGTATTTCTTGTTTACCCTGTGTGGCCTTCTTGTGTCACTCTCCTTCCCATTGCTCCCTTCTAGATCCTTCTGTCCACACCTGCTCCCAATCAGTTGATTAGCCTAAACTTTGTTCTGTTTGGTATATATACTCCTCCTCTTCCTCCTGAGTCTTCGTTTGCTGGTTTCTTGTTGTTTCTGTGCTCCTCATGTTTATTTTCCTTGTGGTTTTTGGTTTTCTGTATTTAGTTGTTTTGGATTTTTGCTTCAGTTGCCTCCTTTTGGTTATTAAAGCTGCAAGAAACCACTTTAGCTTCTGTCTCTGAATTTTGGTCCCCCAAACACCCCCACACAATCTGACACCTTATACTTTTGAATATAATTTAAACACAATGTATATTTTAATTTTAATATAGCATTTTTTTAATACATAACTGTCAGGTTTATGTTTTTAAAATTAAGTGTGCTTCCTAAAAATATATACAAATGACCATATCTGTTTTATATGCATAAGGTTTATTGTTTAAATCGCATAATAAACAGTTTCCCTTCATGCACTATAAACTATGATTTTTTTAATGGCAAAAATGCTGTAAAATTAAACAAACTTAATTTAAATTTCTAAAAACAATGTGAAAGAACACTGGTAAAGTTATAGTAGTTAGTAGGGGAGTAAAGAAAAATGTATTCTGGGAAATATCACAATATTAGTTCTGATTTAAAATACGTATTAATTCATCTCAAATGTAAAACTGTATGTTGATGTATTCTTATTTAACACTTAAAGCTGCAGTTTCTAGTTTGAAGCTCGCTGCCCAAGAGCCTGTAATTCAGCTTCTCTGCACAGCAAAGCAACAATGAGATCTTGTGAGATTTTTCAGAGCTATATTAGCATGATAATGTCTGTATGGTCTTTGTTAAAGTTCCAGGATATATCCAGAAAAATCATATAGTGACGTATTGTTTATGTATTTTTTTTTTATCAAGGTTATTGTCGTTAACTAAAACTAATGAAATTACAAAAACAAAAAACAGAATTGAAAGACATCTTTGTTTACTGACATGAGAATAAAAAAATAGACCTGGCAAAAAAACTTACTAAAACTGTAATGTGTTTCCAGAACTAATTAAAAGTATGTGAATTTTAAGAGAGAATGTGCTTAATTTTTGTTTGTGTCTACAATAAACCAATATGAAGTCTGGTTTCCGGTTGATGTTTTATTTATTTTTTTTTTTTGCTGAACTACATTACGTCAGCAGATAGCAAGTAAGGTAGTCAGGTCATTTGTGTTGCTGCAGCATCATGTCCTTATAGGTATTTTACAAAGAAATTGTAAAAAAAAATAAGAAATAGAATAAAACTGAAAATCAGAGGTCAAAAAAATTATGAAACTAATACTTTTAGAAACTGTAGACTTCCGTACTTGTTTGGTGTCACAAAAGTTCCTTAAAAGATTTCAAGCAGATTAATAATGCTTTTAGTAAGAGTTGGATCATAAGGAGGCTTTTTATATTTGTTACTTACATTAAAATGGTCTAAAGTAGTTTTTGCATTTGAAGCTCATTGTATGAGTACGGATGAGTTAAATGTAGTTTTGCCCAAAACATTCCCAATTTAACTTTGCTTGGTATTATTTAAAATAAAAACCACTAGGGCTGTGAATTGAGCATAATTTGTAAGTTTTAAATAGTTTAAAAATTTGTTTTTTTATTAAGGAGTTGTTTTTTTTTTTTGCATTGGGGAAGGACACTCCTTATCTTATAGATGGTACTCTGTTAATTTTATATATTTTTTTCACAATGATACTGAGTTAATTTACTAAAGAATTGTGGATGAATCTTGATTTGCATTGTTTGCACAAGCAAACTGTTTTAGTTTCATTTGAAATGAACCTTTACCTTTATTTACATCCTATCTTCATTTCTTCTACCTTTAATAAATGCCCAAAACTTCTAAGGATAGTAAAGTTAATCCATCTTAATATAAATAGAAGATTTTCATCACCACAGTAGTGATATATATATATGGAGGATTTTGTGGTTGGTAGACCTTTGTTAACGTCTGGTGATAAAATAACTTAATTTAAGTTAGTTTTACAGTTTTACAAATTAAATCAGGAAAACAAAGTTAAATCATTCCAATGTCAGAGGAGGGAACAAAGAATTACACTTTTCTCAGTCCTTGCTTTGCCTGCATGTAGAATGTCTGGTTGACTTCATTCAAGCTTGCACTCCTTTGACCTAAATCTCTAGAGTGTAAAAAATGTTGCAATAAATATATAAAGTTTTGGCAACCGATCTTGGTCAAAAAAGGGAAATTATAATGCTCACATTTTTACCTGAAACTTTCCTTTATGCTCAATTTCAATTCATATATTTACTTGTAATGATCAGCCACCAAGCTGCCGTCCTCTGCCCTCTTTGTAGTCAGTAGGTTACTGTTAGTGCAGAGTCTCTGCTGATTGTCATCCTAGCCATTGAACCCTATTGGTAACAGCATAAGTGAGATTTAAGCCTCAGAAACATGAGTGTGGAGGTGATTGATGTGAAATATGCCCTCCCTCATTGACTGGATGAACTCCATTTTCTGTTCCTAATGCAGAAATCACTCCGGGTCCCTAGCATAATGATTTACGATGAATCTGTGTCAATGTTGAACTCGGCAAACCCCACGTAATCCATCTTGCAGATATACCTACCCCGAGCCCACCCTACCTTGCCAGCCCTCAGCCTCCCCATCCTCTCAGCCGTCACAATGGGGGAAAGTAAGGAATCCAGCTTGCTCCCTTTCTGCCTCTCTCGCTTTCTACGTCTGTTGGTGTTGAATCCATTACAGGCATGATGTGTAATCACAGAGGACCTCTGTGCCCCCTCAGACTGTAATTACCTGGATACTGAAACTCCCTCACTCCATCCCTAACACTAACTCGGAACTCCAGTAACCATCATGCAGTGCTTTCAAACGATCCGGGTGGCTTTGTTAAAATTTGTAGAAGGGAGGAAAAAAACAAAGGTTCATGCATTAAAGTAATAAGATTTTGACCTCTGTGATGACCATTGCTGGGGAATAAATTATGATCAGAGCAAAGTCTCTACTGCACACCCCTCCTCCACCTCTATATGAAAATCTTAAGTACAGTACAGTACACGCAACATGACTGCACCGTGAAATCAACCCCTGTTGTCAGTCTTTGTATTCTACACAGTGGCACCAGTGTTGCTGCTGACAAACATTATCTTGTGTGTGATCATGTGCACAATGTCACCCCCCCACCTCCCCTTTCAAAATAAGTCAAAGTGGAGCTGGCTGTGTAGACACAGTAGGGTTGTCACACTATGTCAAGTGCGCGGTGTCAGCGTTGCATCTGTTGCAGTCACATCTCAGAAGACACGAGGAAGCATCTCTCTGTTGACTTCATCTGTTTGTTTGGCAGCCTGCCTGATTGCTGGAGTGTGTAGTGGCGAAGAGGAGCTCCGGCTCAGTCGTTGCGAACGCTGAGACAAGCCTAATCCCCGCTTTGCTGGGAGAACAGGGAGTCTGGCCCCAAACAAACAATACAACAGGCAAGCTCCCGTGACTTCCCAGCACCACACTGCAAAAAGGGCTTTCTTGAATACATTTTACAAATCTGGAAACATTCAACTTTTTGTAATAGCTTGCTATTGAGATAAATGACATTACTCTCAAGAAGTTTCTGCACTTACTGGCAATGACACTTTTACATTGCTATAGAGGAATTTTAACCCATTGTTGTTTAAGCATGAGCAACCTATATTATGTGTTGCTACAACATCTAAAATCAAATTAAAGTCTGCCCTTTGACTAGGCCACAACTACAGTATGCTTTGAGAGCCTTTTTACGTCTTTTAAGCCACTTTGATGTGACCTTGTTAATTCATGATATGCAACCAAAAATAAAGGTGGCAAATTGGAGGAGAAAACCAGAGAGAACCCAGGTGGGGATTTGAACCCGGGAACTTCTTGCTTTAAGTTAACATTGCTAACAGAGCCCAAAAACAGCCCAATATGTAAGCATGTTTTCCTGAACTAGTTACATTTTATAAAAGTGTTTATCATTATAGTTTCTAAGGTGCTTTTTGATTCTGTTTTGTACAACAGCCACATCCCGGCAGACAGATTGTTACACTTAGGTGTCGTCCCTACTGTCTACATTCCATTTGGATGATTTAATGATTGCTCATGTTTTCTCCCTGTACCTGATTCCTGCCCTTGAATGAACCCATCCTTAACTTTCTCAACTTAGATAAGGTTTGGTTAATGGACCTTAGGACACAAACATGTAAAAATATCTATTTCTGTTAGGCAGAAATAAGTGTATAAAAAAAATTATGCAAGACATGTGGCAGAACACTGCCAAAGCAATAAGGTAGTTCTTTTCAAGGCTCATCTATATTAGTATATAAATAATTAGAAAGTATGTTTTAACAGTAACTTAAAACTATACATGTCAATGTTAAGTTGTCCAAATTAATTTCTGATCAATGCAATTTATTCCAGTATTGTCCAATTATATAGTAACGTTTGGTTCCAATTTCCCAAACTTAAAATGTATTTAATCTGTAAAAGAACACAGTCAATATCAGTTGATTAGAAAATTGCATTGATTTGTTTTCCTTTCCATCTGTGTCTGCCTGGACAAGATTGTGGCAACAGTAGAAAGGAACAGCTCTATTTTACAGAGGGAAACTACACGCATAAATAGGCTCACCACAAGGTAAACAGAAACATTTGTCCCATGGTACAGACTCTCTGAGATATAGGAAACGAAGCAAAAAAAAAAAAAAAAAATTATTATTGACTATTTCCATGTAAACTGAAACACAAACGCATTGAGCCTGGGGCACCTTCTATGAGACACACAACCAAAAAAGCAACAAAAAAACAAAAACAAATACACCTCAAAATATTATGGGATAACCCTTTCAAACTGGCTGAAAAACTTGTTTAAACCTTGGAACAATCGGCTTTTAGTGGCCGTGGGAACCGTCACTGTTGCATTTCTACCGGGACAACTGCATTAAAATCACCTCGACTCTGATTGGCATGCTGTGAGAACTCCAGATCTCGGTTGACCCGCTACATTAAGTGACACCATTGAACGCAACGTATGGACGTTAACACACCGCGCCAGTCGCTTTTGATCTAACAAGCCAAAACAACTCTGTTTGCATTTAATAAACATGGAGCAGCACTTGGAAAGAGGGATTTGGACAGGTAAAGGACAGAAATAATAAAAAAAATACTGACTATGATCTGGCTCCCGTCCATGTTGCTCTCCATTATTTACTTCCCTGATTTCCTTAGCACTGTTAACATCATCAATGCTCACCCACCATGATGCCATTATCAGACATGCAGAAAAGAATCAAAAGCCGATTGTTAGCAGGTCAACCCGGTTTTGAAAAACCCGGGTTTTCAGTGTGAAAGCTTCAGGGCATGACCCAAACTACTCATTGCACATACAAACATTTCGGCTGAAGAAATTAATCACAGACCTCTTAATGTTACAAAAATCATCAACAGGATGGTTCTGTCAATTTTAAGTGATGCCTCTGTGTCTTTTGTCACTTAAAATGTATATTTTTTTGTGTAATTTCTGTAGTCTGTTTAAGCCCTGAACTGATTAAAAAAAAGACCCCAAATGGGGTCATGACCCCAACTTTGGGAATCTATGCACTACAATCTGTTGGCACCAATAGCTCAGTCTGTTGTTAACATTCTTTAAAAAAGAGCCTTGCATCTAAAAACAAAAGCACCAGGAGTTGGCTACTTGCTATCAGAAAGAAAACAAAGAGAGGAGACAAACTTTACAACAAGACATCTAGTGGGTCAATTCATGTGTAAAGCACAAACAGAAAAGCAGCCAGGATCGTGCTGAAAGGAAGGAGGATTGAAAAAGCAATGACAGACAAAAATGTAGGAAGGCAACACGCACTGAAAAAGTTGATAGGCGCCAGAACCTCAGGGTCAATCTACACTCTTCCAACAGGAAAATTAACGAGTAAAACATCCATATTTTCTAAATAAAGACAAACTATACTTTCCCACAGCCTTTACTAACAAATAGAGGACTATATTCAAATATCTACTTTCTAGATAAAAGGTATAGTGGATAAAATTATTTCAGGTTTGAGTTTTGGGCGAACATCTTTTCCATTGTCATTATTGTTCTGCATACAATTGATATTTACAAATACTAATATCAACATACATTGATCATTTAATAACTTTTTTATTAAAATAGTTTTTTTATCTATGATTTCACAGAAGACCTCTAGATGACTTGCAGACACATTTTCTCTTTACCCTATAAAACACTAAATCTATTTCTGAAAAGAGCATTAATTTTCTACTTATACTTTATTGTTAGTATATTGATGTGCATAATTGCCCAGTGTTTTTGTTGTCAAGTAATTGTTAATATATGAATTAGAGGGAAATAAATGGTAGGGGTGAACACAGGGGTGGCCATGGCCCCCCATCTAGCTCCGCCCCTGCTTGTTATTAAATAGACATTAATGTTTGCCATCACAATATCCATATTTTTAGAGTGTTAAAAAGGTAATAAGGTATTGTCCTGGATTCCAATAACGCTATTGGCTTGAAATGTTGATTTTCAAAGTATAAAGTGTTAAATACTACCGCCTTGTATAAGAAATGTCCATTAAGTAGATTTTTTTAACTCTGTTTTTTCCTCTCTCTCTCTTCTAACATACATTTTGGTAAACATCAACAGGGAGGGCTTTGTTTTCCTCCCTGCCGCCAAGGCGAGAAGAGTGCGGCTTTACTGGTTGAGCTGCAGGAATCCGGATATGATGAAAAATGTTTCAGACCTGAGTAAACTTAGCGCAACTGCGCGCCCAAGGCGTGAGTAGGATACGTGCGTCAAAAACTCATCTGGGATATTTAGGACTGTGAACTTTTTAAGAGTTAACATTGGAAAAGTTTCTCGGCTGTAAAGCCATTCTTCAAGTTTTATTTTTACTGCCTGACTTTTTTGAGGAAACAGTTGAAGGAAGGATGAGAATAAGTCAGATCTGAAGTGAGGGAGTTGTCATGTTTGAAAGGTAAGTCGGATTATACAAACAGTAAATCTGCCGTAAGATTGAACTTTTCTACTTTTTTATGAAACAAAAAAAAAAAAGTTGTGTATAAATTGGCTGCTTGTGAAGTATTACAGGACGGTTTATGTAAAAGAAGAAAAAAGCGAAGGGAAATTTCCACTAAGTTTAACAGCGGCTCGACGTCACTTTTCTGTGCGCGTGAATGCGCAGTTTGAAGAATGACTTCCATAGTTTGGCTTTGTGTCTTCAGCTCTGCGCTGATTGTGAGACTTATTGCTTTTTGCAGGACTGAGGGCTGAAGAGAGAGGGAAAAAAAGGGAGGAACTACTGCTGCTTCTGGTGGTTTATATATTTTTTTCTCCTCTGGAAGAGGACGTCTGTCTCATGTCCAAGGAGACTGTCCATCCATCAGAAGGGCCGGTGGGGCCAGGACAGGGCCCCCGGCAAGAGACTAGTCCCCTGCTGTCAGGGTCGCACGGTAAGAAAGCACAAGACAGCCCATTAATCAGCGGCTTTGGACGTATATTTGGTGGGTTAAAATTAAGTGCAGGGTTCCATGCAACCTTTTTTTATTTTTATATAAATACATATGCTGTATAAGGAGTAAGGATCAGGCAGGGGCGGAGCTAGATGGGGTTCAGTGGTAGCCACGGTCACCCCTGTGACCACCCCTACCATTTATTTTCTCTAAAGTAGAATATTCAAAGAATAACATTTTATATATATATATGTGTGTATATATATATATATATATATATATATATATATATATATATATATATATATATATATATATATATATATATATATATTAAAAATTACTTGACAACAAAAACACTGTGGTTTATTATGCACATCAAAATACCAACAATAGAGATGATTAGTACAGAATTCATCCTCTTTCGGAGCTAGACTTTGCATTATATTGTCATGATTGGTTTAAGCGTTCTGAGCCACATGCAGAGAATCACTCAGACCAAAGGAAAAACTTTAACAGGTTTATTAATTGTAGATGAATAAAAGAAGTTTGATCTGGAACTCAGTGGACTGGTGAACCTGAACTGGAAAGTCTTAAGAGGAGATCACAGTGATCAGTTCAGGGACCAACAGTACTGAAGTAATAACTGATAAAATAACAGTTAAACTACTGTGTAAACTCCATCAAATGGAAATACCACTTTCATAATTTTCAGTATCACTTGTAATTACATTGAAACCCTTTTTGAGAATATAATAGTGTAGAGGGAGAGACATGAGTTAAAAAAACACACATTTTGCTTAATTTTACAAATGAATGTTATAAGGGTTTCCTGATACGATATTGATATTAGATATTGGGCTGATATTAATCACAAAATTAATATCGGATTTAGGGCTGAAACAATTAATTGGATAAATTGCAATTATAGATTATTGAAATAATCTTCAACTAATTTTGTAATCCAATAATCATTAATTAGCATACTGAGACTGTAGAACATGTGTTTAGCTGACAGAGCAATTAGAGCAGTAATTAAATCAAAATTGTAAAAAAATATATAAACATTTTGCATTTAAGATAAAACATATTTGTCTGTCAATATGCTCTATCCAGAACTCCTTAAGTGGAAAACTTTTAGTTTCGTCCAATTTAATTTCATATAAGATCTACTTTAAGAAACCTTTTGCTCTCCGGTTATTAATCGATTAATCAAAAAAATAATTGATAGATTAATCGATTTGCAAAATAATTGTTAGTTGCAACTGTAATCATAATAAAATTGGCAAGTATCTAAAATCTCTGATATAGTCATGCTGATAGAAACTCTCTTCTTCTGTTTAAGGTTTCTGTAACTCACTGGTTAATATAAAATGGGTTGGTTGTTCTTTTATCTATTGTTGTTGACAATTGTGGCCTGTTTTGGTAATAGCACAGTGTATTCTCATTATGAGTTTGTATGAATCGTACGAAAAGTTATACACCGTAATTTCGTACGTTTTTGACGTTTTTTTCGTCGTATGCGCATGCGAATCTGACGCACCATTCACGAATATAGAATCTAAATTACATTTAGCCCTAACCCTAAGATATAAAACAGCAAGCAACGTAGTTAGAGACATGAATAAGTGATGATTGCACTGTTTTTCCCAGTTTTACGTCCGCCCGTGGATCTGCTTTTTTTTTCTGTCTGCCAACGCATGCGCACTGATGTGTTTTTTGAGGAAAAACGTCCAAAACGTACGAAATAGTGTGCATAACTTTTCGTACGATTTCATACGAACTGATAATGAGAATATGTTGAATAGCGCTTGATCAAGCCTTTTGTAACAATATACATAAAAAATAAGTCATTAAAATCATAATAAATATATATATATATTAGGGCTGCAACTAACGATTATCTTAAAAATCGATGAATCGGCCAATTATTTTTTCGATTAATTGATGAATCGGACAAAAAATATTTTTTATATTAACCTCTTTGTTCCAAAATAAACACTTTAGACAGAACAAACAAGGACACAAGTACAGGTTGCTCATTAACTGTACTGGTGCAATATGAAAAATAAATGTTTGTGTTAAAACTACGCAAACTTACATGGGAAATGTAGCTGTACATCCACAAAATATAGGCTACTTTGTTTCATAAAGCGCAAAAAAAGACAGGCATTTTTGTTTTTAAAAGCCCCTAAGGGGTTCAAACAATAGGTCCCCCTATTTCAACAAATTAGGTTTTTTTAGACTAGAAGAGTTCTGCTTTTTAAGACAGGAAAGTATAGCAGTTAAAGTTGCTACTTGAGAAAATACTTAACCATAGAGATAAAAATAGCCCTGTGATTCAAATTATAAATTGTATTTGGAATAAAAAAGACAGATATTTACATGGGAATGTGGCATATAATTAACTGACATATTACTAATCTTGCTGGATTTTATTCTGCTTTACTTCCATAAAATACAGGATCCTCTTTACTTTATCTTTGCCAGAAGATTTAAACTTTAAAAGCCTTGCCCTCATAATTTGCAAGTTAATTTATTTGTAAAGGCTATTTTAATTATTGTGATCAATTTGCGCCGTCAATCCCGGCGCATGCGCGCTTCATTTGCAGTCTGGACGCTGAGGGTAAACATCCTGCTGCTCTGACAGCAGCGCTGAGAGGGACTCCTGCGGGAGAATGGGGTGGGGTGGGGTTAGGCGCCTCACGGAAGCAGCTGCCGCTGGAGGACAAGATTAGGAACGATACATGCTTTCACGTAAGAAAGCATGTATCGAGAAAGCCGCCAGTGACACCGTAAAAAGTCGCCAGATTTGTCGCTAGTCGCTTTTTTGAAAAATAGTCGCTGGAGGGGTCTGAAAAGTCGCTAAATATAGCGACAAAGTCACTGAGTTGGCAACACTGCGCACCTGCGGCGCTGGCACGCTGTGCCGTAATTTTTTTTCTTCCCCCGTTTCAGTCAAGTGGCAGTGATGACGGCGGCGGCGGATGACGCATATATCGCGCGATACAACTAATCGATGATGAAATTCGTTGCCAACGCTTTTAAAAGTCGATTTTTATCGATTTTATCGATTCGTTGTTGCAGCCCTAATATATATATATACACTCACCGGCCATTTTATTAGGTACACCTGTCCAACTGCTCGTTAACACTTAATTTCTAAGCAGCCAATCACATGGCGGCAACTCAGTGCATTTAGGCATGTAGACATGGTCAAGACAATCTCCTGCAGTTCAAACCGAGCATCAGTATGGGGAAGAAAGGTGATTTGAGTGACTTTGAACGTGGCACGATTGTTGGTGCCAGAAGGGCTGGTCTGAGTATTTCAGAAACTGCCAATCTACTGGGATTTTCACGCACAACCATCTCTAGGGTTTACAGAGAATGGTTCGAAAAAGAAAAAACATCCAGTGAGCGTTAGTTCTGTGGGCGGAAATGCCTTGTTGATGCCAGAGGTCAGAGGAGAATGGCCAGACTGGTTCGAGCTGATAGAAGGGCAACAGTGACTCAAATAACCACCCGTTACAACCAAGGTGGGCAGAAGAGCATCTCTGAACGCACAATACGTCGAACTTTTGGGCAGATGGGCTACAGCAGCAGAAGACCACACCGGGTGCCACTCCTTTCAGCTAAGAACAGGAAACTGAGGCTAAAATTTGCACAAGCTCATCGAAATTGGACAATAGAAGATTGGAAAAACGTTGCCTGGTCTGATGAGTCTCGATTTCTGCTGAGACATTCGGATGGTAGGGTCAGAATTTGGCGTCTACAACATGAAAGCATGGATCCATCCTGCCTTGTATCAACGGTTCAGGCTGGTGGTGTCAGGAATATTTTCTTGAAACTCTTTGGGCCCCTTGGTACCAATTGAGCATCGTTGCAACGCCACAGCCTACCTGAGTATTGTTGCTGACCATGTCCATCCCTTTATGACCACAATGTACCCAACTTCTGATGGCTACTTTCAGCAGGATAATGTGCCATGTCATAAAGCTGGAATCATCTCAGACTGGTTTCTTGAACATGACAATGAGTTCACTGTACTCAAATGGCCTCCACAGTCACCAGATTTCAATCCAATAGAGCACCTTTGGGATGTGGTGGAACGGGAGATTCGCATCATGGATGTGCAGCCGACAAATCTGCGACAACTGTGTGATGCCATCATGTCAATATGGACCAAACTCCCTGAGGAATGCTTCCAGCACCTTGTTGAATCTATGCCACGAAGAATTGAGGCAGTTCTGAAGGCAAGAGGGGGTCCAACCCGTTACTAGCATGGGGTACCTAATAAAGTGGCCGGTGAGTGTATATATATATATATATATATATATATATATATATATATATATATATATATATATATATATATATATACTGTATATATATATATATTTATATATATATATATACAGTGGGGCAAAAAAGTATTTAGTCAGCCACCAATAGTGCAAGTTCTCCCACTCAAAAAGATGAGAGAGGCCGGTAATTTTCATCATAGATATACCTCAACTATAAGAGACAAAATGAGAAAAAAAAATACAGGAAATCACATTGTCTGATTTTTAAAGAATTTATTTGCAAAATATGGTGTAAAATAAGTATTTGGTCAGTTACAAACAAGCAAGATTTCTGGCTCTCACAGACCTGTAACTTCTTCTGTAAGAGGCTCCTCTGTCCTCCACTCGTTACCTTCATTAATGGCACCTGTTTGAACCCGTTATCAGTATAAAAGACACCTGTCCACAACCTCAAACAGTCAGACTGTAAACTCCACCATGGCCAAAACTAGAGAGCTGTCAAAGGACACCCGAAACAAAATTATAGACCTGCACCAGGCTGGGAAGTCTGAATCTGCAATAGGTATACAGCTTGGTGTGAAGAAATCAACTGTGGGATCAATTATTAGAAAATGGAAAACATACAAGACCACTGATAATCTTCCTCGATCTGGGGCTCCACACAAGATCTCACCCCGTGGGGTCAAAATGATCACAAGAACGGTGAGTAAAAATCCCAGAACCACACAGGGGGGACCTAGTGAATGACCTGCAGAGAGCTGGGACCAAAGTAACAAAGGCTACCATCAGTAACACACTACGCCGCCAGGGACTCAAATCCTGCAGTGCCAGACGTGTCCCCCTGCTTAAGCCAGTACATGTTAAGGCCCATCTCAAGTTTGCTAGAGAGATTTTGATGATCCAGACGATGACTGGGAGAATATCATATGGTCAGATGAAACCAAAATAGAACTTTTTGGTAAAAACTCTACTCGTTGTGTTTGGAGGAGAGAGAATGCTGAGTTGCATCCAAAGAACACCATACCTACAGTGAAGCATGGGGGTGGAAACATCATGCTTTGGGGCTGTTTTTCTGCTAATGTACCAGGACGACTGATCCGTGTGAAGGAAAGAATGAATGGGGCCATGTATCGTCAAATTTTGAGTGAAAACCTCCTTCCATCAGCAAGGGCATTGAAGATGAAACATGGCTGGGTCTTTCAGCATGACAATGATCCCAAACGCACCGCCCGGGTAACGAAGGAGTGGCTTCGTAAGAAGCATTTCAAGGTCCTGGAGTGGCCTAGCCAGTCTCCAGATCTCAACCCCATAGAAAATCTTTGGAGGGAGTTGAACGTCCGTGTTGCCCAGCAACAGCCCCAGAACATCACTGCTCTAGAGGAGATCTGCATGGAGGAATGGGCCAAAATACCAGCAACAGTGTGTGAAAACCTTATGAAGACTTACAGAAAACGTTTGATCTCTGTCATTGCCAACAAAGGGTATATAACAAAGTATTGAGATGAACTTTTGTCATTGACCAAATACTTATTTTCCACCATATTTTGCAAATAAATTCCTTAAAAATCAGACAATGGGATTTTCTGGATTTTTTTTTTCTCATTTTGTCTCTCATAGTTGAGGTATATCCATGATAAAAATTACCGGCCTCTCTCATCTTTTTGAGTGGGAGAACTTGCACTATTGGTGGCTGACTAAATACTTTTTTGCCCCACTGTAATTTGCATTAATATTAGGATCTGCCAATTATCAAAGTTGCAATATTATTGTATCGGGAAAAAACAAAAGCTTTTATCAGTACACCCCTAGAATATTATGCAACAAGCAGGAGGATGATGGAAGTGAACCAATAATAATTACTCTGCCACACAGAGCCGGCTAGTTTAGAAGCTTTAAGCAAGTCACAATTAAAACCTTTTTGGCCAAAGCTCTTTGTTTTTTTTAATAGTTCATACAATTTAGATAAAGAAGGTAATTGGATCAAAACGAGACATTCCAAATACTTTTATTTATAAAAAATTTTATTTGGTGCAGTTTGGATATAAACTGGCATACATCTCTGGCTGTGTCTGAATGTCCGCTCTAACCACTACATAAGGCACTATATAGTAGTTATCCCATTTCGGAAGAGTGTATGAACGTCTAGTGGATGAAAAAGTAGTGGACTCTAAATTTCCCACAATACACCTTGAAAAATAGTGTACATCAATGGTTACTAGACGACCAAATATATCCCAGAATGCTTTGCAAGACCTCTCCTCTCAAAGTATCATGGTATTGATACTTTGAGTGGCAGGAAAGAATAAAAATGGCGCATGCACTGTGCTGAGAGGCGGAGTTACATGACCAACAGGGAGCGAAATGTAGATATCATCTGTCTGAACGGTCAGTTAACTAAGTTCACTATAAAGTCCACCTTATAGTCCCCGCTCTATATAGTGATTGAGAGATTTATGTGATAGGGCGGACATTCCTGGTTGTTTTGGGCCAGAAGGAGGGTTGATACTAGAACCTCTTGTTTTTTGAACAGATAAGGAACAAAACATGGTTCCAGATCAGAGTCTCATTTGAAAACTGCAAAACTTTTGCTTGTTATATATTTTTAAATGTTAATAGAAAGGATCATATACCCAGTAAATGTGCAGGCGAAAATGTATTTTTTTAAAATCATAATTAGTTTTTTGCAGCCAAGGCAGTTCAGTGGAGAGTGGGGTCATGGATACTAACCAGTGGTGCTGAAGTTAGATTCTGATATAAAAAATGCTTAACGCATGTAAAAAAAATGTGACTTATCAGTCCGAAAATTAGGTTTCTTTGCATTGAATTAAAGTTCTAATTGGAGTTTTATTTAAGTTGTTTTCTCCTTTTGTTTATTTTTATTAAAAAAATGTTTTAGATGGACCACCTTGCCCAGACTGCTGTTTGTTTAGGGACAGCCCATGGTCACTTTTAGCTGGAAGCTAAAAAGCAAGAAACCCATAAATAGTTCATGATGTGTATGTCAAGTTCTTCCCCAATGCGTCTACTAATAAAACTGACTTATAAATATATGATTACATATTCGGTTTATTAGGCAACATCCTGTTGAAGTTGAAGCTGTGAGGAAGAAAAGCCATGAATGAAAGTAGCATTAGGATCACATTTTTCATACTTTAAAGCAACTTTTCGTAAAAGACATTATCTGTGTTCTTGTCTCAAAGCCTTGATGTTTGTGCTTCTTTTTTTTTTTCCTTAATAAAGTCAGAGGAAACACCCTGCTGACTATTAACAGTAACCACACAGCCAATTATAGTTTTTAATTAACTTTCCAGTTGCCCCTAAGATTATCACATGTAAAATAAGCTCAGCCCCACACCCGCTTTTCATTTTTCTTCAAACAAGCAACGAACCATTAACCGATCATCATTATGGTGCTGTTTAAGAAAGAATAAAAAAAAAAAATTAAAAAAAGCTGGATAAAATAAGCAATCGCATGGGGTTGCTAAATGGATTCCATTTTTGTTTTAGGTGATTGTTCATGGTTGACACTAGATTTTCCCCCTCAGTGGCCTTTGGTCTGCTGGGAATAGATGGATTAGTTAACTGGGATCACTAAATACAGCAATTGATCTCACCATACTTCCACGCCAAGCTGAGGTATTTCTTTTCTCTCTCAAACCTCTGGTGACTCATCCAGCACTGCTTATAAACAGGATTGTTGTTGCAACTGAAGCAAAGCTGCATCAGATCTGCTAATCAAAGCGTTTAATGGCCTGGTTTAACAACAAAGTCACAATATGCAATAAATAAGACATAGTTTTGAACTTAGGAAGCCGCTTAGGGAGACAAATTTCTGTTATTTATGCATGGCTATCAGTCCAGTTCTTTTTTCTTTTCTTTTCTTTTTTTTTTTGCTTGGATGCTTTTTCCAATTCAAATGAATGCAGCCTTTATAAAAGTAAAAAGAATCTTGGCAGGTATAATGCACCCGGGAGCAGTGGGAGAGAGAAAATGAGATCCAGAGCTCTGGCAAGGACTTTTACCTTAACCGTCCCACCATATCGCACAGTTTGCCAGGAGGTTGTTTTCGCTGGCTTAAAAAAAACAGAGCGACCTTTTGCACCTTCAAGTTATGCAGCTTTTATATCCATTATGACTAACCCAACAGGGAATGTTAACTTTTGGTGCAAATATGTTTATTGCGCTCTAAGTTTGGAACCTTATACGGTTTGCTGTTGATTTTAGAGCGTTTGTGTGATTTGTTATTCTGTCTACTTCATGCAATAGACCAGGGGTGGACAATTACAGTTCCTGAGGGCCGGTATCCTGCAACTTTTAGATGTGCCTTTGCATCGAAACACCTGAATCAAGTAATTAGATGATTGAGAGGACTCTTGAGGAACCGACTAGGTTACTCAGTCATTTGGTTCAGGTGTGTTGGACCAAGGGTTGATCTAAAAGTTGCAGGATACCGGTGTTTCGGTCAGCATACCCATAGTAATACGCATGCGCACATGGAAGAGCTGTCTGTATACCCTTCAAAAAACCCCGGAAGTAGTAATTAAAAAGTTTTTTTTATACATAACTAAAGATGTAATTAGAGAAGGGACTAGCTGCACCTGCAGCCATCTGCAAAACGTGTACAAAACACACCTCTTGCCCAGCCATTGATGATATTGATTTGGACATTACCTCATCTTGGACACAGCGGCTTGGCGGAGCAGTAGGAAGATTAATTGAAGTGAATAAAATGTGAGCAAGATGCCTACTACTAGCAAGGTTGTAGTTAGCCCATAAAAAAGTAATAATAATCTTGTTCAATGTTGGCATTAAAAGAATAATTCACTCCATGATCAAATTGCTATATAATTTTGTTGTGTATTTAATTTTTTTATATCACGTAATTTTACAGGGATTGCACATACGTTATATATGAAAATGAAAATGTTAGAAATAGCATTTCTAAGTTAATTTGTATAAAATTTGTATAAAATCACTTGGTAGTGGACCAAGTGAAGGACTTTTTTTGTTGTTTTATGCAAAAAACTACAACAATAACCTAACTAAATCAGGAAATAAAACAGCGTGATTGGCTGTAAGGAGAGCAGAAACAAAGGACACTCTATGGGTATTACTACGGGTTGTCATGATGGGTTTTAAATGTTTAGCCCACATGCAGAAGCAAACTCAGAGGCTGGGAAAAAGTTTAACAGTTTATTGAAAGGTGGGGAGATCAGAGAGACAAAACAATGGTTTTCACAGCTTTCGGAAAATCTAGCGGTCTGGTGAACCGGAAGCGGAAACTCTAGGAGGAGATCAGAGTGGTGAGTTCAAGGTCCGTTGAAAAAAACAGGTCGATACTGAATCATAGCCCGATAAGGACTCACTGTAGAGGTTAGGGGTTTCTCCTTGGTTCCTGTTTGTGGGGGGGCTTGTTCAGATTAGGAGAATACTTGCTGGAGGGCGGACAGGCAGACTTATGGTGGTCCAGAGGAGCAGCGGAGCAGACTGTCACAAGCTTTCCTGAAGTGGACTGCGTACTGATGAGGTGAATAGTTTCTTTCTCTCAGAGAGACGAACAAATTCCTTCCAAGGCTTGAAGGTCCAGGCTTATCCAGTTGATCAGGAGATATTCCTGCCGGAAACCACAAGAGAGACAAAGGGTTAGAACTAGAGGACTAAGAGAAACAAAAACTCAAAGGTTAGACTCGGCTAAACTCAGAGGGGCTAGAGTACCCAATACTGGCAAACACTCTGGCGAGGAGATGAGGACAGTCTGCTGCTCATATACTCCTCAGATGGTAATGACCAACAAGCTTTAGGTGTGGTTAGTTGAAACCAGGAAGAGGCCTTCAAGGCCAACAGAGAAACGATGGCACCCCCACAAACTGGAACCCTAACCTGGGTATGCTGGCCTGACGGGGTATGCTGAGCTGACACTTATAGTGTCAAACTAGCATATGCGTTTGCAAATGCGTATCCAAATCTGACGAGTTGCGCATGCGTATTATTATGGGTATGTTGGCCTGACGTGGTATGTTGAGCTGACAGAACACCAGCCCTCAGGAACGCGAATTGCCCATATCTCTAATAGACCATTACCATGGGCAGCAAAATTACCCACATCATGATGTCTCTACCATTGTGGTTGACAGTTTAAGACCCTTAAGTTTGAATGCCTATCCTCAAATTGGTCCAGTTAGCTAAGATGTTGAAATCAATTCTACCTTTTATGCCATAAAGAGTGATAATATATTTAACCTTTTATTTGTTAGAAGTTAGTGGAGAGAAAAAAAAAACTATTGATGAGATAAAGGATAATATCTGTTGGGGTTTATTTATGGTGCTATACACTCACCGGCCACTTTATTAGGTACACCTGTCTAACTGCTCGTTATCACTTAATTTCTAAGCAGCCAATCACATGGCGGCAACTCATTGCATTTAGGCATGTAGACATGGTCAAGACAATCTCCTGCAGTTCAAACCGAGCATCAGTATGGGGAAGAAAGGGGATTTAAGTGACTCTGAACGTGGCATGATTGTTGGTGCCAGAAGGGCTGGTCTGAGTATTTCAGAAACTGCTGATCTACTGGGATTTTCACGCACAACCATCTCTAGGGTTTACAGAGAATGGTCCGAAAAAGAAAAAAACATCCAGTGAGCTGCAGTTCTGTGGGCGGAAATGCCTTGTTGATGCATGAGGTCAGAGGAGAATGACCAGACTGGTTCGAGCTGATAGAAGGGCAACAGTGACTCAAATAACCACCCGTTACAACCAAGGTGGGCAGAAGAGCATCTCTGAATGCACACTACGTCAAACTTTGAGGCAGATGGGCTACAGCAGCAGAAGATCACACTGGGTGCCACTCCTTTCAGCTAAGAAGAGGAAACTGAGGCTACAATTTGCACAAGCTCATCGAAATTGGACAATAGAAGATTGGAAAAACGTTGCCTGGTCTGATGAGTCTCGATTTCTGCTGCGACATTCGGATGGTAGGGTCAGAATTTGGCGTCTACAACATGAAAGCATGGATCCATCCTGCCATTTATCAACAGTTAGGCTGGTGATGGTGGTGTCATGGTGTGGGGAATATTTTCTTGGCACTCTTTGGGCCCCTTGGTACCAATTGAGCATCGTTGCAACACCACAGCCTACCTGAGTATTGTTGCTGACCATGTCCATCCCTTTATGACCACAATGTACCCAACTTCTGATGGCTACTTTCAGCAGGATAATGCGCCATGTCATACAGCTGGAATCATCTCAGACTGGTTTCTTGAACATGACAATGAGTTCACTGTACTCAATTGGCCTCCACAGTCACCAGATCTCAATCCAATAGAGCATCTTTGGGATGTGGTGGAACGGGAGATTCGCATCATGGATGTGCAGCCGACAAATCTGCGGCAACTGTGTGATGCCATCATGTCAATATGGACCAAACTCCCTGAGGGATGCTTCCAGCACCTTGTTGAATCTATGCCACGAAGAATTGAGGCAGTTCTGAAGGCAAAAGGGGGTCCAACCCGTTACTAGCATGGGGTACCTAATAAAGTGGCCGGTGAGTGTATTTCCTTTAAGAAAAGACAAGTTCTAAAATTTCATTATGAACCTTACCGACACACAACCTTAAAGCAAAGCAAAGCAAAGATCCATGTCCATGATGGCTGTATTTAAACTTCTGACCACCCCGGTAGCTGCAGCAATTTATATATTTCCTTTGAAACCATATTTAATATCAACTTCCTGTGACCCCTCTTTCCCCCCCTTTCAGATGCTTGTGACAGTGAATCATCAGGAAGAGCGCCATGTCCCAAGAAACCATCCACTGAAGGACAAAATCACGTGACAGAAGAGAAGGATCATTATTACAAGCCTGTGAGGAGTAAGTTTTAATGACCTGGGAAAAACTGTGGCCGACTGGCAGAATATCTTTATGCTATTTTTTGTCTCAAGGAGAAACAACAACGTTTAATGGAAGAGAGTTAAAGTCATTAACATGTCGGATCAGCTTTAGGTTGATTTTTTTTTTTTGCTTTAATTTCAATCCATTTTATTTCTAATGGCAGATTTCTCCCTCTCAAGAATCATACTGTTGCCCTGTCAGGGTCAAGTAGGCAGCTAAAATATTAGCTTCACTATTTCCAATTACAGGAATACGTGCAGTAGATATCTGCTTGGTTTCCTGGTATATGAGTGTAATATGCCTGCTGTCTTATTATGACGTTATGACCAAAACTTGGCTCCTTCAGCCATTTTTACTTCCTTCAAAACCTCTGCCACATGTTTTGGAAGAAGGGAAATCCGGTTTGTGGTATTGGCTGTCCTCGTGTACTGATTGAGTTCCACATGCAGTTTCTTTACCCCTTTGCTAAATATTTACCTCTTCGCATGGTTTGTATGCAGTCTGGGAAAGTATTTCATTTTCGTTGAAGTATTTTCCAGGTTTGCATTTGTATGAAGAAAAGAGAAAAAGAATTATACTCTCCTACTGTGCAAATGATCCCTCCATATGTACATAATCACAAATGGGTAATAATGTATAGAGACCATAGTCTGCTCGAGAAATTCTTCATACTACTATTATCACATGCTTTATTGACTCTCTAAACATTTTTTCTGGATCAGGCTAAAAACTTTCTTGTGACTCTGATCTAATCATATTGTTTTATGCAAATGTGGAGCACAGCAAGGTTGTACTAAACAGCAATTTGGCATTGATTTAGAAGCAGTTCTAATTAAACCTTGTTGCATGGTAATTCCGCTCCATGCAAAGATATAGATTGCAGGTCACAGAGTGAACCGCGACTAAAAGGCTTTGTGTACGCGTGCCTCATTGTTCCTGAGAGGAGTGAAATGTGTCAACATGAGCTAATAGCAACTGATTGCTGCAGTAATAAGGATCTTGTTTTCATTTACCACTGTTCCTGACAACAGTTCCCTTTTGTTTCACAGTTGTTAACTTTTACAGAGTGCAAATTTTCCTCAATCCCCTTTATTTTTCCTGTTTTTCATTAAGCGTAATTTCTTAGTAGTAACTTATTTTATATATATATATATATATATATATATATATATATATATATATAAGCTGTTAATGTGTTCTGTTAAAGTTCGAGTTTAGTTTAAAGTCTTTGACATCACTTTTTGGTTGTAATTGATTTTATCCGCCTATGTTGAAAATCCATTTTGGCCAAGTTAACTTACCTTATTTATATCATGGACTCCCATGGGCCCACTGTAGTTTAGCTGTGTCGAGGGGGGACCTCCGCTTGCTGCCAGGGGTAATTGAGAGCCCTTTCCAGCACAGAAACAGGAAATCAATAAGAAATCATCTGCCTGCCTACGTCTCAGTCTTCGCGCTTTTCTTTTCCCCCCCGGCTGTCTGATTTAGAGCTTGTGTACTGTATCTAGACTGTGAGTTTTCTCTACAAGAGGAAGCCCATTATGCTGTTTTGATAACACCGACGATCCTATTTCATTCCTGATAACACTGTTTTGACAAGTCCACCATTACATCACTCGGGCCTTGTTGTAAACCAGTACCTAGAATTGGCAGCGGTTGCATAATTCCCAAAATGGTAGTCATTTGAAATAGATGCAGTCACCTGAATTTGTAGAGACAGATTTAAGCCATTTTATTTTATCCATTCGTCTATCAATTCAAATTCATGATGACCCTTCTTTCCTTCTGTTCTGATAGTAGCAGGGACACCACACAGATGAAATATCAATCATTACGGCCATCAAAGTATTTAACAATAGTGCAGCTGCATACATATTGTGCACTCCTGCCCATTATCTATGCTTTTCCTCATCCATCAGAGATTTTTAGCAGTCTTGATGTTTAAAGCATTGTTGTTCTCCACGTTTATGCCATGCATTTTCATAAAACTGTATTTGTTACAGCTACATATTATAAGTACATTAAAATGGTCTAAAGGGACTCTGGATGTTAGAAAATTATCAAAGTTTTCCCAGGAAGAAATATCCGTGAACCTTGAAAGATATTGTTTCTGGTTTGTTAGACAGTGGTCTTCATTGGTTTTCTCAGAGGATAGAGTCTCGGTAGATTTGCCATCGAGGGTGAGGTGGGAAAATTCCTGTGGGGAGACAGACAGACATTCCTCAACAGTCGGTTCTGGACTTTCAAGCGGCTGATAATCTGTGCAAACAGTACCTATCCTCTTCAGCCACCACCTCAGAATAAGTCAGCAGGTTTTTAGGGTTTTATCATCACAATATTCACCAGATTGCATTATAGTTTTTAATTTCTTTGGTAGATAAAAGTGACCTTATATTTTTTTGTTAGTGTAACTTTAATGACCGAGAAAGGTCAACTACCACTCTCTGTTGAATTGAATGCCTGATCTTTGTGTGAATCTCAGAATCTGCTCATTGGTGGTACAAATAAAAGTTTCTGATCATTCAAGAAGAGATTGCCTTTTGGAAATGAGTTTAAATCAAAGAAAGAGAAAGGATTTAGTCGTATGGGTTTGCACCGTTTTACCTGACTTTGTAAATACAGCATTTAATTAGACACATGTTCATCTAATGTGGATTTGAACCCCACACATCATCTTATGTGGTTTGAAAAGTGCCTGGAGTACTTAAAGACTTTTAACCTCATGTCAGTTTGCTTTTTTTGAGTCTTTCTGCCAGTTATTAGAGCTGCGTGCTGATTGTTGTTTTGCAAGATTCATATCTTTATTGTAATCCCCAGAGCCCTGTCTTTGCAGAAATACTGCCTCTGAAGCAAAGGCCTATTATAAACTGCACCGTAATTTTCAAGTGATTACTTACCAGTGGGTCATGGAATCAAAAACTGTATAAATAGGGTGAAATGCTAGTGCAGGGGTTGATTAAAACGGTCATTGTAATTCTACCTCTGTTGTAATTATTTTCTCATTGTCTTGCTGCAGATAGATTTCATATGGGTAATTTCAAGTGCGTTAATTAGCATATTTTACTCAAAGTGCCCAAGACTATTCATATTTTTTTTTCTTTAAGATACCCAAAGTAGTTGAGCCAATTGATTAGATATGCATGCCTCAATTCATGGACCGCAGTCTTTTAAGTCCACATTATGGATTTTCATCATTAAGGAGCTATTTTCTGTTTTTCTTCTTTTGGAGGACCCATTGAGATTCAAAATGGCTGACAGTCAAAAGTATACATACCCTTTCAAACTTTTTTGTACGTTCATCCACTTCAGTAAACCATCAGAAACTGTGACGGATGTGTAAATGAAAGTTCGGAGAGTGTGGTTGCATTCTTTCCCCTATGAGTCTATTGCATTAGTGTGTTAATCAGTTAATAATTTTTTTGCATTAATAATCTGATACCTAAAAAGGCCTTAAAGAGGATTTTATACAGAATTTAAACCTGTTAAAGCTAAAACTATGCCACTTTAGGAGTTCTGGATAAGATATATTCAACCGCAACGAGAATTTTTTCATTTGAAATGAAAAGTACCTGCAAAAACGATCTAGAAGTACGAAAAAATGTCTTTCCCAATAGGAAATTACATACGGACCAAGCAGCACTTAGCAACGACACTGTCAAGGAACGCTATGGGCAGCGGAAACTTGCAAGAGGAGGAGAGTTTTGTGTCGGAGGTCGTGGATGACTCTCCTCTGTGATACATTTTTTATTTAGTTGAGAAAACCGGGGACGAATATGTTGTGGAAGAGGACGCCAGGAGGGGAGACGCTTGGTTTGGTGTAGAAGGCTTACGGCCGTATATGTTTCAGCCCTTGCCTCGCAACGCTGCCAGTTCTGTTAGCACTATGCCTGCCAAAGACACAAGACGTCCATCCCCGTGAACACTGGGACGTAAATCAATGGTAAAGTAAATTATTCCTATTCCTTATTTCAACCGTTGCCTATATGAGCTGCAACATATGAATGAAGATGCTATGACCGAAAAAATTGATTGACAGATGACCTTTGATATATGATTGGACGAATTTAGGTGTTCAAGCTGACGTATAACTTAACTGGCCTGCGTAAGATAACGAAAAAAAACGCACAGATTTTAAGACAGGATTTTTTTTTTAAATAAAAATTTTCTAACTTTTGGGACAATATGGTCTGATAAAGAGTACATTTATATACATGTTTAAGCCTGATTTGAAATTTAAATATGACTTCCCTATGACTTCAAAATAAGGTAATTAGATAATATGTAATTGAAATAAGATAATGCAATTGTTTTGTTTCTTACTTTAAATGTAAAGTGTCTCACTTACCTCCTCATTTCAAGAAAAAATGCACTTATTTTAAGAAAAAAATGACGCATTGAGATTTCATGTTTTGCAGTGTAAATTAGTGTATGGTTATTTGAATAATCAATTAATCGTGGTTAGTCCGATTCATTGTTTTAGCTCTATTTTGTACCACCCTCTTTTGCTGCAATGTTAGAATTTCCTTGAAAAATGGCTCAAACTCAGTCAGATTGGAGGGAGGGTGTCTGTAAAGATAAGTGTTCACGTGCTGTTGTTGATTTTGGTCTGGAATCCTTCTCAGGCTATATGTAGAGGGTTGTTGTCCTGCTGGAAGATCAAACCTCTGTACATTTTTAAAGATAATGTCTGTCCAATTGTTGCATATATTTTAAAAGTAAAAAATATATACAATTGAAATTCTTAAGCATAAACCACATGTTTTTGTTCGCCAGATAGGACAATGTCAGTGCCTTTCATAACCCACTTGGATGTGGGGATGAAAAAAAAAAAATCAACTAGTTGAAATGACAGCAGCACAGGGGGTATTACTTGGCCCCTAACAGGGTTTTGGCTCCAACATTAAGGTTAAAACCTTTTTCTATTATGAGATCTCTGCTGATGCCTCCCCTCCAACGCCCCGAAACCCCTGAGCTTCCAACTCCGTGGCCCCTCCATGTTTGCAGGTTCAGCGCCTCTCTGTTAGGTCATTCAGAGAGACCCCCACCTCCGTCCTCTGATCACTGAAGGGTGACCAGGGACCATAGGCTGGCTGCCGTCCAGACACACACAGCTACAGCTGACACTAGCACCACTGCCACCCACCCACCACCGTTTTCTCTTTCAGGCTAGAGCTAAAATCAATACAGGCGTCTCTGTGTTTTAAAAGCCACTCAGAGGCAGACGAGCACCTCTGTCCCAAAGGCTGATCTCTTAGCTTAAGGTCTTGATTGGCATCTCTAAGACGTGAGGCACTGACCCACAGCTGTCCCATTAGTAGAGGGTTAATGCTGAGTTTGATACAGGGCAAATAAAGGAACTGGGTGTGGGGATATTTTGATAGACTGTCTGACACCTTTCTGACCCAGAGAGGGACCTTGGTGGAATATTTTTTGCCCATCTCTGACTTCCCGAATACCGTTTAATTTGTTGTTCTTTTTGATCCCTGTGTGCATATGACACAGTGCAAGCTTAACTTCCATTGAATTTCAAAAAAACAGCAAGCTTCCCTCCCTAAAGGAGTATTTGTAGCTGTGTGGAAAAACCGAGTCACAGATGTAACTTAAACTGCGAATCTGGCCTTCGATTCTCCTTCCCTCCCTTTCCCTTCTTTCTCCTCTCTCCAAGTTTGGTTTGAATCGTCACAGAAAAGAGGGTGGAACACTTTATTGGGGGGGAATATGAAGCATGGCAGCAACCTCAGGCCCGCTCTGAATCATGTCAAAACTTATCTTGGTGGTTGAAAGTTTAAGATCTAAATCAAAGAAGTATGTGCAGATCTGTAAAAGAAAATCCCAGTAATCTACTTAAAAAGCTCCTTGACTTCAACTTAGACTTTGTAAAGCAAGAGCTGCATTAAGATTTGATCAGATACTTAAAACACAAAATAGTTATTTTTAGTTATTTATAGATTCTATACTTATGTTGCAATCACAGCTTAAAGTCTTTTGAGACCTAAATGCTGGAATGACTGAAATATTCAATCATTTATTGCAGAGTAGCTCAAGCTCAGTCAGATTGGAGTAAGAGCCAATTTTTTTTATGGGTCTTGCCACATTTATTTAGTTATGTTTAGTTTTGGACTTTCTAACCATTCCATAATCTAAACCAGGGGTCACCAATGTGGTGCCTTCAGGGGACTCATGGAGTCCACAGCGTCTTCTGAAAACAGCACAACTTACCAGTGGGCTAAGATTGAATTTTTTTATTGTATTCTGTCGCCCTTCTTTTTTTAATAATTCAGAGTATTTAAGCATTTATAGAGATTTCAAAATGACAATATAATAAAGAAAATTAGGAGTAATAAAAAAAATAAAACAAAAAAAGATGATTATTATGTCTGAAGTTTAGGTGAACGCCCTTCCTTCCTTCCTTCCTTCCTTCCTTCCTTCCTTCCTTCCTTCCTTCCTTCCTTCCTTCCTTCCTATGACTCAGTATCCAGACTCAGTCAAACTTTTTGACTTTAAGGAGGTTTAACCTGACTCTACATTTGGAATAATCCAGCCACACCCTCCTACTCTTATATGGCTTATAGCAAACTGAAGACATAAAAACATTATAAAGACTATTAATTAAGATGTATTATATTTAGGAATATTTAAGTAAATATCCTTTAAGTAAATATCTACCATACTGTCCAGATTTGTATTTCCTTTTGCTTTTTAGCAAGTCCATTATTTTCTGAAATGAAATGCTCTCATGAAGTTATCACATGAAATTCAGATAATTTGGTATGATGTGAAAAGGTTCAAGATTGGTAAATACCATGTGCTTCATGTTGCATAGGCAAGACTCAAATGACCAACCTGCCATTTTTAGACAACAGTGGAGAACAGACTTCAGTTGCAGGAGATTTTCCTGAGGGGATTGGGATGTAAATGGCTTAGCCTAACAAATTTAAAATAAAAGGAAAACTGCCTTTCATTGGGCGATTTGGTGATTTAGATAGCAGTCAGACATATTAATCTTATGAGAATATTCCATTTTTGAAATCAAAGAATAATTGATGACACCCCACCCTAACCCGTGTATGATAGCCCGTTCCACCCCTTTTCCCAGCACGCACACCTTACCACTTGTGCTGAGAGGTTCATTTTGCCAAATCAAGCTCTCGTCTTTCAAGATGCCTTTGCTGCCGTTAAATGTAATTAAGCAGAACAAGGTCCAAGGGGGTTATTTTTTCCACTTAATCAGCAGCAAAATTTGAAATGAGTAAATCCCTGACATGCCTTCTCTCTTTGTGTTGGGTAGAGGCAGCAGCTGCACTACAAGTAAAGGAAGTGTCACTTCCCCCAGTATGCCGGATAAGTCAAAAATAAGTAAGTGTTACAGGAACTAAAACAAGGTTGGGATGTGAGTTTGTGGCTACTTAAAACCGTTTAAACCAAGTCCCCCGGAGTGATCCAGAGCGGCAGAGGAAAGCAGACGACGGGTGATGTTTCCTGTTTAAATGAGATGCAGAGCAGCATGATCAGCCCTGACAGGTGAAGACAGTTAATAGAGTTCGGTGGCTTGCTACCACACACACACCCAGCACGTCATTTCTGCTGATGATGATCCAATATCAGAGCAGGTAATTTAGCTTTCCGTAGCAGTCATCATCATCTGAACATCATCATTTTATCTAGAATAAATACAAAACAGTGTGTGGCTGTAAATTAACTGACAGGGGAAGGATTGCAGGTTGATGTCCGAAATCTTTTTTTTGCGTGTGTGTGTCAGTGTGTCTTTTGGAACAAGTGACATTTCTGTTAACCTGTGTCAGGTCGTCATGGAGTTGGCGGAAAATCTGTAGATGAGACGACTGACCTAACTGTCCTAACGATATCATTTTTCTATTTAATGCCACTTTTCAGGCTGACAGTTTAGCACCATTTATTCCTAATATGACAATTGCACACAGCTATTAATCGAATAATTTCCCTTTAAAAACAAAAAAAAAACAAAGACACTGATCCCAGTTTTCTGCACCATTTCTTTTTTCCAATTAGGCAGAGCTATAGTATAGTGCATAACAAAATAATTTAACATGTAAAAGTCAAGCTTTTTGTTTATGTGTAAATTTATAGTAAGGAGCTTTCTATCTCTATTTGAGAAAAACAAACAAACAAAAAAAACGTTTTATTAACAGAGGCCAGTTTTACAAAGCAGGTTTAACAAACACAGACTCTGAATTGATTTGACTCTGAGTTTTCAGTTTCACAAAGGCTTCTGTGAGTTAGCTTAATCAGTTGGTGAGTTGGTTCACTCAGAATTGACATTTCCGTAACAAGTATGAAAAGCGGCAAATCATCATGACAACGGGCAAGAGGAGGTGCTTATTTCATACCACTCAAACTAGGTTTTTTTAAGCAGAATAAAAATAAAAAAGAAGGGTAATTTTTTTATAAAGAGAGAGCAGCAGGGCGTTGGAGAAGATTGGTGTTTAGTTCGTATGGCAGGCTGTTTAGTCATATATTAAAAGCCCTTTCCTCTGTTTTTCAATTTGCACATCACTCAAATAAGATTCTTTTTAGTCAAAATCACATTCATACTTCAACCTACTACCAATAAGAATAAAATTTTATATACCTCGAAATGTTTACACATTTTAAGTAGCCATTTTGACATTTATCAACTTGACTGAGTATGTATGATATCTGAAAAACATTTCTTCCTTCTTAAAGTAATACATATTTGACAATAAGAATATGAAGATATGAAGTTCATTTTTTAGACGTCTAGAATGTTTATTTCAGATGTGAAGAATGCCATTTTGTTTGAAATGTTAATTTCGACATTGCAAAGATGTATTTTTGATATTATAAAAACGTATTCAGTAAAACTGATACATATCAAAGTGGCCCGCCAAAGCCTGTAATTCCCTCATAATACCATTACGAGGGAAACAAGTTTACTTCTTGAATGGTTTTAAATCAATGTATTCTATTTAGTTGAAATTAACTGTCCGCAAGGGAGGATGAAGTATAAAGATATTTAATCATGTAGGGCCTGTGCCTCCTTTCTCAAATATAGAATAAAAAAAACATTAAGTAGAAGTTTTAAAGTCTTTTTGTTTAAAACATGATAAACATTCTGGCTGTAACCTGCTAGCTTTGGTGCTCTTAGTTTTCACACCAGGATTATTATTAGACTTTGTTTTGTAAGTCTTCGTCATGGAGTTACATCCATAGTTTACTGGATCACATTTTGCTTCCTTATTTCTTATATGATACATTGGTGGTGTCTGTAACTGTTTTTGTTTAAACTGAATGGCAAAAAAGAAGATATTTGTCACAGGAACGAGTGAATTATTACTTATTTCCGTATTCATGTTGTCATGAAAACAATCAGATGAGTCAAAGAAGTCAGCTGTTTGTGAACTTTCTTAAAAGAAAATCCGTCATCTGTTATAGTAGCTTTTTACAACTCATTTGGTTACTTTCAATGCACTTTTTTATACTTATAAATATGAAAAACATCCAAATTAAGCGTTTTCTACTCCATTAAAAGCAATTGGGACAGAATGGAGTTGGTAAATAATAAGTAGAAATCCGCCCATTCCATTCATTTGGTGCATTTATACTTTTTAATTTTCATGGGACACTTGAATGTTGCTCCGCGAGTGCATTTTTTTTGTACAAAAAAACCCTTTTTTGTTCGAAAAATAAAGAAAGTCCTTGTCTTTGAGTTGAGAAGGTCAGACAGTAAACGAGGCTTTGATACGCCCAAGGAAAATTACAATCAGAGCCCTTTTGTAATAACATTCATTGCACTATTTTCCTCTCTCTGTGTGTCCCCCCAGCTCTCTCTGCTGCGTAATTCCCTTGGTTTTGCGTCTATAAATATGACTGGGGAAGATGTATAATTTCTAATGAGAAAATGTATCCCTTTGGATTGAAAGCAGGGGTTTTTCCACACCATTGTTTGTTAGGAGGAGAGATGATACCTCAGGCTGTTTTGGCAGCGAATGGAGGCGGGGTAGTAAGAGGAGTCTGTCTAGGTCATTGCACATTTGCAAATTAGCATTTCAATCATACAGGTACAGGGCCATTCAGGCAGAAAATATACATGTTTTTTCTAATGCGGGGCATAAAAAGATAAACAAGATGCAGGGCCTCTGTGCGTCCTAAGTAAAACTAAAGATGCTCACATATTCTATTCTGTGTAAACTCACAAACTCGCAGCGCTGTGTAATAACGGCTATTAGTAGATGACTACAAGATCGGGATGGGGGTGTTTTATTTGGAGGGACTGATGTGACATTTGAATAACTGTATGCTGTCTATGATGGGCATTCTAATAAGCCTGAGCAAACACCTTTCGCCTGGTTCTCCCTGTCTCAGGGGCATTAATATTAAAAAGGACCAAGCATTAGAACCGTGAAGCTGCTGTGATTGTTCAATCTGCTCTATGCCTTTACCTGATGCAGTGCTGTGCAAATGAGAATCTTCATACCTCCCTGTTTGACCTTTTGTGGTCTATTTTCATGCTCGGAACTATTTTAGAATGCTTGTTTATACAGCTTTGTTTCAGTTGACATGTATGCGTCCATGCATGTATGCATATTTCACCCTGATAAGCGTGCGCGTGTGAAAAACATACAGAGGGCCTCTTCTTCTTTTCTCTCCTCTCTCTCTTTTCGGTGCAGTTTCCGGCTCCTTCCTGTAGGTCCTATTTTTCAGTGCCAAAAGTGAGGTGTTTATACAGAATACTCAGTTTTACATACAGCCCCCCCCTCACACCCCTGAGCTACCGTTCTCTTCAGGCACTCCGTCGCGTGGTCCCAGTGTGGCGCAGTCACTGAAGACTCTGTGACAAATAGCAATTATATTTGTGTGTTCTTCATGAATCCATCAAGCGCTGGCCTTTTAAAAATGCTCCCCAGATATTTGAGGCTGTCAGCTACTAGTAGCTGGGACCAAATTGGGATGCTGCTTAGACAGTCAAGAACCACTCAGCCCCTAGTTTCCCCTGTGATGTGTGTGACAGCGTGTGTAGGGGAATACCATGTTTTATTCAACTACAAACGAACACCCTCAACAGTTGTTGATGTGCTGGAAATAGGGCAGTTACAAGTCCAATTTAAGGCTTGCGTGTGCGCATATTATGTGTGGATGTCCAGTTCTTCCTCTAAAGCATGTTCCGTTGCCTATGGTTAGGTAGTGTTCATTCAGTCATTTCAGGACTTCTGTGCGTTCTTAGAAGCTTGACTTACAATTTTTTATTTTATTTTTTTTTAACCTACTTGGATTTGTAAGTTATAATCTCAACATTTCAATTTCAATTCAGTTTTAGTAGAAACTATGCAGAAGTGAGACCAACTAATGACTATTTACTAAAGTTCGATCTTTTTCAAAAACAATAATAAAATTATTCACTCACAAAAAGAACAATATCATGTAGTAAAAGCACATTTCTGACCCAAAATACTCCTATAATCCCACATAGATATCAGAACCTACAATTATCTCTGGCCCACAGCATGACAGACCTGCTGCTGTACTTATGAGTGGGCATGAGGGATATTTGCAAAATACTAATCCGTTGTTCAAAGCCAAACTTTTAACCGTAGTGTCCAGAACCAAAAAGGGTTTAATTATTTGTATTTTAATGATTATGTTATTGTTAATATTTCAGAAACATTAGCAAACTCAGTATGATTTTGTTTGTGAAGGTCAAAAAAGACAGCTTTTATTGTGGTTTCAGTCAGTATACAGATGACGTCTCATGACTGTTTTAAAAATTGTCTAACCGCAAGAGGCCATTTAAAGAATTTATGTGTACATTGTTTTATGACTTTTTGTCCCATTTCCTACCAAAAGAAGAACAGTTTTTTAGTTTTCAGATAGATTCCTCTAGAGTGATTCACTTTTTCATGTGCATGAGTGTTTATGAAGTTATTTGAAATTAGTGGGGTTCCACAGCCTTCAAGCTGATTGGCCTGAAGATGCTAAGTTATGTGCTTTTCTCTTTTTTAACCTGCCCCGTCCACACGAAGTCAAACCCTGGCCTAAACGCACACATTTTTCACCAAACCAGCCTCTCATCCATACGAAGCCGGCGTTTCGGGGTCTGTAAATGATCTTTTTTTTATTAAGCCTTCAGAGTGGGAAGATTTTGAAACGCTGTTTTCGCGGTTCCATCTTTAAGCTCTAACCGCATTTTTTTTTTTACACGCATGCGTCATAGCGTCGCCTCTAAAAACGCATGTGCGACACAGTATCACAACAACAATGCCGCTGTACTGTGTTGAATGGTTGCTGCTCATGCTACTCACCCTGCTGTCGGGCTTACAACAGAATCCTCTTCTTCTGGAATATCTCCAGGAAGAACAGAGCAATATCGACGACATAGTTCAGCACCTGAATTTGACTGAACCACGAAAATGGACCCGCAGGGGTTTTCTGGTTTGGTTGTTGTATAAATATTATTGCGCATGCCCAACATTTCGTTGCCTGTTTTCGCCTATTTTTGCTTTGGCACCACAGCGCCACTTACAGGCCTGGCATACATTTTGCAGCGTTTCATGCATTCGTGTGGTCGATCACATTTATTTTACGTCTCCGTCTTTACGACAAACGTTCTGGAAAATATTAGCGTTTCGTGTTCGTTTTGACTTTGTGTGGACGGGGCCTTATTTTCATCTTTACTGTAGTGGAACTCCTTGTTAGTCATAACCCCATTACTTTTAAACTAATAAATGATTATTCTGATTGTTCATGGGCAATTTAAGGCAAGCTGCCATATATTCTTTATTTTTTATTTTTATGGATTTACAAAGATCTACTTACATCTGATTTTGTTCGATGATACATTTTGTTGTCTTTCCAAAGGGAAATAAGATGGTGTTTGTCACTTTATTTATACCCCAAATAAGAATTCTAGGAAAACTTGGATCAAGTTCAATGGCTCAAATGTAAATAAAAACAATGATTTGTTAGATTATTTAATCAGTAATTTTGTTTAAAGCAGTAAATTGGATTTGCTTTTTCTTTTAGTGAATTTATTCAGTAATTTCAATATTCAATAAATCATTTAGGCTGATTTAAAAAAATGAAAATATGTTTAGGTATCAAGTGACTCAAAAGTATTAACTGAAATTTCTACCTTGGATTTCCATTTCTTGAGTAAATGCACAGTGAAAAGTTTGAATGGAATCCAATCCTACAGTTTTTCCTCATTCCTCCTTTTCCCCTTTATCTCTTCATTTGTCTCCCTGTGACTGTACGAGTCTGTCATTGCCATCTTTGACAGTATGATCATTATTATGATCAATGATTATGAATATTGCTCCATTGTGTCCATTAATCTCAGTCACCATTTTCAGCAGGTTAAAAATAAAAGACTGCGACTGTGTGATTACTGTCCCAGCCAAGGACCTGCTGTCGAGGAGCTGAAATGTTCTGAGTTTAGCCACTTCTTTGAGGCTCTGCGATGTGTCTGAAACCCGACTAACCGCTTATGTACTCTAATTTTTACTTGGTGGTTTCCTAATAAGTATTTATACATAGGCAAATTGGAAGGTTGACTTCCTCCAAAGGGAAGGTAATTATGCCTACGAGATTTCTCTGGTCGTTTTTATGCATCGACATGGGTTTGAATGTGAGGATCCATGCGGCCGCTTCACTTAAACTGAACACGGGAAATAGCTGTTATTAAGCTTATTATGACACTTTACATATTGGATAAGTAACTTGGCTGATATAAAGATTAGTTGGTTGTGTTTTATTTTATGCACGCAGCTTCAATCCATCTTTTTTACTGGGGTTTAGGTGTTGAACTGTTAAGACTGGTTTTTGTTTTAACCGTGTGAAACTTTACTCTATCCCAAACTGTGTGTCTAACTGAAAAGGCATTTATTATATGGCTTTTCACTGTGCTTATCTGAGATTGTGAGACGGGTACAAAGTCCAACAGGGAAACTAAGATGTCTCTTACCACAGCAACAGTCAGTTCTTGCTGTGCCCTGGGGTCTCCTCCCTGTGCAACATGCCTGGAAATCCCCCAAATACCTCCTCATTAAATGCTGACACCACCTCAATTGACTTTGGGTGCATAGTAGCAATTGCTGTTTTTATTACAGTTAAAATAAAACAATTTGTATGTTTTATATATAGTTTTATTTTGCGAGTGACGCTAAAACTTTAGCCTAAAATATAGATGATTAACTCCAAAAAAAATCTGTCATATTTTTGAATGTTTTGTGCAGAAGCCTTTATGTTTTATTCTCGTTTTGCCCTTTATTGTATAGCAGAACATAGCAAAGTTACACCAAACATTTTGGGAAATTATTGGAAATTTCCAAAGAGGATGTTTCTAATTGAATAGAGATACCACTTCTTTTACAAATTGTATTCTTTTAGGTATGGAATTTTATAGAAAAAGCATAATTCAGCATACTGACCAGCAACAGGCAATCAATAAAGGTTGTAAATAACAAGGTAAGCTTTTGTTGTATGTTTTTGTTTCATTTGCCCTGGCAAGCCGACTTCAGTTTGACTTTTATTGCATGTACAAAGGAAAATAATCTGCTAAATGAAGAACTTTTTACAAAAGTCTTTAGTTCTGTATTTTTCAGGCTGAAACAGGTGTTTTTAGTCCAATGTGTAAATATGATATGAAACAAATAAATTCAGATTAGCTGCTAGAACAACAAATATCCTTGTCTGTATCTACTGAAGCTTTGCAAACTGTGATAACACTCTGATTACACACTGTGCTAACTCTGATAAACAAAGCCAAAAATGACTACATAAGCGGGGGAACATCCGAAAGCTGCACTTATTAAAAATGTGTGACAACCAGCAACAGATGTACCATGTTGCGAGTCTCCTTGTTAGAAAGCTTTAGTCTCTCCATACATTGTCATGGACGGGCTTCTTTGGCTTTTGTCTATCAGAGATAAGAAAAAAAAATCCATCAACCTGGCCTTAAAATCAGGGCATAATCAATTCCATCGTGTTCTATGCGGTTGTCTAATTCAAATTGCACGGAATCCTGATCCCTCAAGTCTGTATTTGTTTATTAAAGCAGAGCTCGGAAGCCTGTATGAGGAGAAGGCGAAAGCCCAGAGTGCGTACTTAATTGCTTTGTTTTACATCCACATTCACGTCCGGCCTCTCCCAGGGTGATGTGTTGTTAAAAACTGCAAGGCCCCATTCCCACACTCCTGCTCCCTTGTTAACTGTAATTGCACTTGTTGGTGAGCTGACAGAAAGAAAATAGAAATGGAAACAAATTACCAGCATCACATTAACTTCCATGTGTACATCAGCTTTGGAAAATGTGCTCCTTTCTCTTTCTTTGGACATCTGGAAGCTTGCAAAGGTTTCTGTTACAACAGCCGGTAAATGTGACAGAATATCAAGTTTAGTTGCAAAGATACCATATATGCAGTGCATATAAGGCCTAAAATAAGTAAGAAAGGTTCGCTCAGACAAACTTAAAAAAAAAAAAAGGCAGATGAATAATTCACCAAATCTGGCAGCGTGTGCACATGTACCGGGGCTCTGATGTGCAGGGAAGCTAAAGCAGGAGTTAACTCCCAGTAGAGCTGAATGTGCAAGGTGTTCCTCTCAGTGAAATGCCACCTCCTTTTTCCTCAATCGCATCCTTCCTTTTCCTTCTTATCAGACAGGTTGGTGTCTCCTGGCTTTTTGCGGCTGTCACACACGCACTTAGAAGGTCTGGTTGAGGACATCTCTGAGTTTTCAGAGGAGAGAAGATCATTACCGTTGCAGACAGCAGTCATTTCACAAATTTGTACACTATCACAGGCTGCTTTTTCTCGTTTTTTGCCGTAATAATCTCTCCGTCTCAAACTGACTTTACTCACCAAAGAGCTGCTGCCACAAATGTGTTTGACTACACAGGTGGCTTTTATGATTCTTTCACATGTGAAGTTACACGTTTTCTTCACTCACTTGCTTAGGGTTGAAATATAAGTCAAAGGCTTGACAATATCGTCTTAAGAAGGGTGGCACATCAGGTGAAAATTCAAAGATGGCTGAAAGTTTAAGACTTTCCTTCATATTTAAGTTAGTGAAACATTTTAATGTCTCAAGGAGAAGTATTCACTGTGGTGGCAGCAGCATGCTGAGGGGATGATTTTCTTTTTTTTGAGTTGGTGGTTCAATTACCCAATATAGGAGCTCAGGTATTTAGATCAAAGGACAGTTACAATGACTGACTTAAAGTCTGGCGATAAAAATCTGATGCTTTTTTACAAGTATCTATAACTCTGACCTGTTAGGGCTGATTGATTACAATTAACTCACATTTTCTTGAGTTTCTTTTCTTTTGTTTTGATTTTGCAATATTTGATAAAGTGATTATTGTAATTTGATATTTTTTAGCTTAATTTAAGACTGCAGAGAACTCAAAATGATATCCTCTCGCTTTTTTCAACAGCCCAACCGCAGTCTCTGTCTGATCCAAAGCCAGCGTCTTCCGAGGAGGCAGAAGGAGATGCTGCCAAGGACCAAAATGGCATCCACCACAAGAGCTCGGGCACGCCCACGGTGACCAGTGCCAACGGAATCCACTCCGGCGTCGGTACTCCTGAGGGCACTAGGACGTGCACCTGCGGTGCCAGCATCGGGACTAGCAAAACTGGCGGGTCAGGCCCCGGACACAAAACGGCAACAACCGCACCAAAGACAGAGCAGCCCAGAAGGCAGCCGTCCACTCCCGTGTCTCACAGGGTGCAGAGGAAGCTGAAGTCTAGCTTGTCAGTCAACAGTGACAGCAGCAGAAGGAGCAAAGGCAGCTCCACAGGCTCACAGAAACCTCCTTTACCAGAGGGTTAGTATTGGCACACATTAGGATAATGTTAGCAATTAAGGAAGATTAAAACCCTGTACTAATACAGACTAACTTTTCAAACTCCTAATGATATACTTCAATCTTTTCATCTCAGCTTCTGTTGATCCTAACATCATCTTAACATTATTAGCAGAGTTTCTAGCAGCAGGGTCTAATCAGTAAAGATATTTTTTCAAATAATTTAAACACTATTGAGCAAAAAGACTTTATAGCCCTCTTAAACAGTTAATATATTTCAAATGAAATGTATTTTTTTCTGTTTCTAAAAGTTATCTATTAGTTCCTTTTCTTGAAGATAGTGTGGGCAGTGTTTGACCGTATTCAGTGTGTACGGCCTGGGGTATTTTCTTGGAGGCTCATAGAGTAATACCACCATCAGCTATAGATAATAAACTCTAACCTTCTCTCACCTTTTAATGATGAAGGTGCCTGATCCCTCGTATTTATCACTCCCGTCAAGAAAATGACATCTTATCTCTCTCCTATGGCTTTTATTTGCCTTAACAGTAAGTCAGAGGGTGCATTTGGCATGCGGGGAAGCCATCTCTTTTGTCAGGTGCAAGGCTGAGGTGAGTCCAGTAATGAAGGCGGCTGCCCGCTCCTCTTCCGTCGGGGAGATAGGTGTGAGTGTCTAACGAGGTCTGAAAACGCGGGGTGCCTATTATAAGTCGTGACCAACCATGCTTGGGCCCCTCACACCTCTCTTGGCCCTTTTTGGCTCTCCCCAGATCCCGTCAGCAACACCTTGGCCCTCATTAGCAGGGCCCCATTGCTTCACTCTTCCATCTAATGCTTTTGTTGGCCATATGTTCTTCTGCTTTTCAATACGCTATTAGGCTATAAGCATATTTATTATTGTTTACTTTAATACAAGTTTATTGCAATACATACAATCAGATATCATGGCTGTTGAAAGTAGAGTATTATTCAAAATGCTGAAAATTATGTATGGCTGATAAAAATAGGTTTTAATACAGAGATTTTAATATGACCCACCAAGATTGCTGACTTGACATTTATACAGCAGTCACTGACCTGCAATACAAAAAAGGTAAGCCTCAAAAAGTCTTTCTAAAAGAAGCTGGCTGTTTAGATAGCTGTTCAAACATACTGAATAAAAGTTTTTTGGAAAAAAAATCTGGCAGAAAAACCAACACAGGGAAGGATAATGGCAGACTGAGGATTTGTCTATTCATGAATTTGAAGGGGTCATAGAAGGATTATATAGGGTATTTGGGGCTGGTCCTTAAGGTCTCTGAATAGGGTGTGTAACACTGGTTGGGCTGAAAATGGCATATTTGCTGTTCTGAGCCTCAATGAAAGCCTGGTTAAAAGCCCCTGAATGAAATGACAGGTTTTCTTCCTTTTATGGTATGCTAATGAATATTTAGATGAGGTTACCAGACGTCCTCTCTTTCCCGGACATTTCCTACTTTTCATACCTAAAAAATGTCCATGGGGAATTTCAAAATCGTCTGGGATTTCGGTCAACTACAGTGCAGCACGTAGTTGAAATAGGGAGCCAGCGGGGGACGGAGAGACCAAACCTTGTAACGATAGCCTTCAGATCCTTAGAAAGACTTTTCCCCTTTCTCCATGCAGCCATGAACAATGCATTTATGCCTGTGGTTCTTGGTCATTTTCAAAAGAGAAACTGCATGCTTTATAATTCTTGTAGAAGTAAACCTAACTGTAGGCTAAACAGCTAAACTGGTGTCTTTCATCTACCTCTATTCATGTTCTTGGGCCATTGAACCAGTGGGCTGGTCTGTATGCCAATTTCAGGGCGTGACAAAAGTACAGGCCAGAACCAAATAAGGCAACATCCCAGAATTGACGTCAATTCGGCGCTTCGTCTGAATTTGCGCGTTTTATGGTGGAAGTTTAGAATTGTGAGATTTGCAGATAAATGAGGTGTCAATGGGGTTTGAACTTCTCTATACTTCTATACTTTCACCCACTGAACTATCGTTATTCAACTATGACACTATAAACTCTGTTTTGCATTCTATGACCCCTATAAGAAAACTGTAAAAGGTCTGGCTAAAGCAAGAGCTTTTAAGAACACCAACACATGTACTGTATATACTGACAATTGTAAATCAATGTTCAAGAATCTGGATAAAGAGCAGAGAAGTCCAGCATTGAAGTTGTTTGTGGTCCAGGTTGAAGTCTGCTCCGTCCGAGATGTTTTTCTGTCGAGTTTTAAAAAGTCTAAAGTCAATGAAACCATCTGTCAGAACATTTTAGATCAACTCATACTTCTTAGTTGTAACAAAGGGAACACTGCTAAAGGTACCAAGACCTCCATAAATGGTATGGTATTGTCTTTGAAAATCTAACTTAGAATTTGAGAGACACAGATGCAAATAAGCTCGAGGTTACATTTAAAGCAACACATGCTTAGGCAATTCTTTATCGAACCACATGATGATTGTATCCATAGCATGTCTCATTGATGCAGTAACTCATGCAAAACAAGCCCTGACCAACCGTTAATACACTGTAATTACATGGGCATACCTTCCTGACTTTTTTCTAACACACTTTTACCCTAATTTCAACTTTCCATTATTATGCTTGCTTACTATTCTTGATTGATGATGCCAGTCACACAAATCAGCAGTCCTTTCAAGAATTATGTACTCTAAGTCATGATTTAAGATTGTCAAAGCTATATTATGTGGTATTCCATATTTTTTGAACCATAGATTTTAGGAATCAAAAACCTCTAAGTCATAATTATGAAAATTAACCAAGTCAAAGCTTAAAATATATTATCTTTTCTGGAAGAAAATCTGTATAGGTTTCACTTTATTGCTCCAAGCTCAATTAATTTTAAACTGTAATCAGATGAAAAGCTGCTGAGATCCAAAGATGATTTCCACTGATGTGACTAACGGCGTTGAAAGTAACGGCGTTACTAACGCCGTTACCTTGTTTTAGTAACGAGTAATCTAACTAATTACTTTGACTGTAACTATAACGCAGTTACCATTGCAGACACCCCGTTACTGCGCGTTACTCAGGTCGCACAATGAACCTTTTTTCATGATAGGACTCGTGCGCAGCTGCGTGAAGCTGACACCCCACCCACGTCAAAAAACTCTGCAAATAGACTGAATGGTTAGTGCAACGTTAGTGCAGATTTGTGCAGAAAAAAAATATTGTTTGTGCTACTTTTGTTTAAGAGATATTAAAGATTATTTTTTAGGTCATCCAGAGGTGCGCGCCTTGTCATGAGAGAGGGGAGGATTAGAATGGCTGATGTATAGTGAGATTCCGTCTGTCAGTTGGTAGGTGGGTGTTTCTGCTGGCGGGTGTTAACGTACAGCACACACAGAGAGATGGAGAGTGAGGATGACTCCAGCAGCAAAACAGCGTTTTCCAGATGGAAATACCGGTGTTACGTCGAGCTGCGTTTCCCCATCAGATACGGTTTCCTCTGCATCTCCGCACAGCGCAGGCGGCACGAGTCACCGCGCAAGCGACAGGAAACGCGCATGCTCTCTAAAGGCGCGCAACAGTCGCCCTGTGCTCGCACCACAGGAGAACTATGGAGAGCGTGAACGATCAAATGATTAACCTGACAACAGCCAGAAATGATAGCCTATATGGAGAAAGGGAGAAATCTGGATGGATGGATGGATAGATAGATGGATACTCTGCCTTCTCAACCTACTGTATTTTTTATTTTAAACATTATTTGATGGCCTTTGTGGCAGGGATGGAGATCCATATTTTATGTCACACACAGAGTATACATCTAGATAGATAGATGGATAGATAGATGTTGCAGTATCTATAACAACCCAAACACACAGGATTTCAGAATTAGACATCCCCAGTTATTAATTTCACCAGATCTGAATGCCCTGTTAAAAAACTTCACATTGCGTTCCCCCCTGATGTCATTTACATTGAGTTGCAATAAATGCAAAACTCTGCAGGTTCTTGTCTTTGTCGTCCGCTCTATTCAGCTGGCTTTGGAAACACACGGCGAGAAGGTGGAGGCTGGGTGGTGAGGGTTACGGGGGCGAGAAACGCAAAAGTAACGTAATAGTTACTTTTACTAGTAACTAGTTACTTTTATTGTGGAGTAACTCAGTTAGTAACTCAGTTACTTTTTGGGGGAAGTAACTAGTAACTATAACTAATTACTTTTTCAAAGTAACTTGCCCAACACTGATGATTTCAAACTAGCGGAGATAAATTGGCAGTCAGGCCTTTATTTGCTGCCTTTTGTATGCATCAGAATCCACACTACGAAAACAAAAGGCTTACAATCATCCTCAATTTTTCTAAAGCATAGATGAAATGCATCCACCAGAGATGGTCTCGAAGTGTCATGTTTTCCACATCTTAATTGGTGAAGAAACAGAGGAAGGCAGAGAAAATAAACATACTAACAGCTCAACAAGTCTCATTACAGCTTTCGCATGTTGCTTATTTGAAGACGCCAGAGCTCTCAGTATCAATATGCTCGTTCTCAACTGTTTATTTCCCCCCGGATAGCAGCCAAGCTGTTGTTTGAATGTTTACATGGATTAACATAATCTGTTTGCCTGTGAAATTAGCCTCCTAAACAGCCCCTCTGAACACAGGAAATAAAAGGCGCGAGCTAGCAGAAGCTAGCTCTGGGGACTCTCTTGCTCTGAATGATTCTTGGCACATGCCGTTGGCTCCGGAGCCAACTACCCGACGCTTCTGAGCAGCCGTTTAGCAGGCTGCTTTCGCACAGCAGGGTGGGCCTTCTCAACTCCTATTGTCTGTTATCGGCTCAGATCTCCAAGCGGCTTCGGCCCTGTTTGGAGATTCAGGCTGAACTCCCCCTTTTTTTTTTCCTGGTATTTCCTTGGATGTTTTTCATGTATTTTTTTTTTCATTGTCTTTTCTCAGTCATACATTATAAAAGGAAGTGCTTTTAAGTTGCTTGTGGTGGATCTTCTCTGTCCGATCCATAAGGTCAGTGTGGCTTTGTCTGATACTCTCTTTCTTGCGTTTTTCCTCTCTTTGTGGGTTTCACTGTCTTGCACAGCTTGCTGCTCTGACGCTCATCCAGCTTGTTTTGTGCCACGCCACTTCCCCCTTTTTTTTTTTGATGTCAGTTTTCCACACGTCTTCAACTATTTCCTTAGAGACGCCTGGACGCTGGTTTTCGGGCTTCATCTCCACCGGCTGACATTAAACAGGAGTGTTCTCAGTGTGCTCAGTCTGTCCGTCGGTTGGCTTCTCTCCGTCTCCGCCTGACTCTCTCGTATGTGTTCTCTGTGCCTCTCGTCCAGCTCTCTTGTGTGCAATGTACGACCCTCCCTCGCTCCCCTCCTTCCATCTCCTCCTCCTTGCTGGCTGTAAGATCCAGACTAATCGCTGTTGCTGAATTATACATCCAAGTGAATAGCTGAGATGGCTGTCCACTGCTTAATGTCTGTGTACTGTGTTTGTATCATACTCAAAGTCTGCTGTTACACTGCTGCAATGGCTATACCCTCTGGGTTTTTCAGAGTTTGTTAAGCTGAACTTTAAAGTTTCAAGGCATGTAGCTGGTACTTTGGAGCCCTTGCAGTTCGCCACCAATAAATAGAAGAATAAACCACATTTTCTAATGGCTTAACTCTGGGCGTAGATGCCTTAGTGCCTTGCAAAAGCGTTTATACCCAATTAACTTTTTTTTCTCCAGATTAATCGGGTTAAAGTCAAAAAACACCAACTGAATTCAGTGACAGATGTTCTGGGAAAAAGGCAGGGTAATGTTTTTGTATATCACATTTCAGTACATGGACAATTCAAAGATGATAAAATAAAATAAAAATAAAAGCAGAATAAAACCAAAATATTTGTAAAAAATAAAAGAACTGGACCACAGAAAAGCAGGTAGAGAAGAAAATACAACAATTGGATGGCCGTAAATACCATGAAATATTGTGATTAAAATCTTAACTCTTTATGTTTCATCCCTAATGTAGGATTTGTGGGCCAGCTTTAAAGTGAACCTTTGTCCTAGTCTTAAGCTTTTTGCACTTTTTGAGGTTTTCCACCTGTGAGGGAATGAGTTAAGCTCATTTCAACATTAAAATTCATTTTCATCAACTTCACCACCTTCGTTGTAGAAAAGGATCCACTTAGCATGATACTTACTTTACCCTATTAAATGTGGGATGGTGTACACGGATGATATGGAGTCAGTTTTACTCCACACGACGCAGTGTGGATATTGACAAACAAATTCTCACTTTAGTCCTTCAAAGAAAACCAATAGGACTAAAGGCCGTTTTATCGGGATTAGGGCTACAACTAATGATCATTTATGCAAATGAATTCATCTGTCGATTATTTTTGGTTCAATCGATTAATAATCGGATAGCTAAAGGTTCCTTAAAGAAGACTTTTTGCAAAATTAAACAAGGTGAACTAACATTCTTCCAGTTCTGGATAGAACATACTGACATACAAAAAAGATTTTTATCTTAAAATGCAAAATGTTTTGTATCACTGCTGCTCAAGGTGGGGCGCTCTGTCAACTGAAGGCATGTTTTAGAGTCTCTATACTCCAGTTAACGATTAATCGATTACTAAAATGGTTGACAATCATTCCAATATTTAATTAATCACGATTAATCCGATTAATTCATTCAGCCCTAATTGGGATGTCAGAATAAAAACAATTTGCCTTGCATTTCTAGCTATATTTACCGATTGTCCTTCCCTAGCAATGTATGACTCCAGCTCCTCCAAAGTTACCTTGTGCCTCTTGGCTTTTTGTCTGTTCTGTCCCTTTTTTGTGTCAGTTTAGGCGAAGAGTCATGGCTTTGATGATTTACATGGCTTCTAAGTAGGTTGGAGTATTGCTTTGATACTTAACCCCCTTTTAAGTTTGGACATAACGTGTTTCCTGATGTCTCTGCTGTGTCTTTGTTCTTTACGGTGCTGTTTTTTCAGAAATCTAACCCAAAAAGATCTTCAGAGAACACCTAGATAGCTAGCAAGATTAAGTTGCACACGTATTACAAGTTATATAGCACAGAGTAATCATATTCCACCTTACAGCTTGAACAATACGATATATATATATATATATATATATATATATATATATATATATATATATATATATATGCTATGTTTTGCATAGTCCACAAGCACAACTAAAAATGTGCAGTTGTAAAGTTAACGAATATGTAAAACTTCAAGGGGTATGAATACTTTTGCTAGGCTCTGCATGTCTTCATGCATTTTCCATCTCTGACCGTGTTGTGGCCTAAGATAAGGATAATAAGATGCATGCAAACTTAAAGCTTCCACTCGGACACGTATCCAGCTCCTTCCCGTTTCATATTCCTCTCGCTATCTTGTTTATATCAGCCTGTGCTTCTGGTCAGCTCTGCAGCCCTCAGCACTAGAAAACTACAGGAGGGGTGGGGGAATCCTTTCTACTTTGATTAATCAAACATGAACATTCAGCAGGCCTCCGTTCGCCTTCCCTATTCTGTCCTCCACACTCTGCACCTTTTTTTTTCTCTCTTTCCCTCTAACCCAATCAGTAACAGGCACTTCTGACGGCTGTAGATGGGCTGATGAAAGTCATGCAAATGCAGCCTGTTTGTAATGCTATTTTTCCCCGCATCCATCCACATCATGTCTCTTTAACACTCCAAAGCGGTGGCGCGGCTCTGAACTCTGATCAAAAAAAGAAACAGCTGCGAGGAAATTGTGCCAGGTTCACTTTCAGAAGGTCTCATAGTGCAACCGCAGAACTTCTTCAAACTTCTTGTGTGCTGAAAAGGGGAGAACAATGTTATTTTTGTGCATGTACATCTTATTTTTCTGTTTATCCTTATGTTTTCCAATTCAGATTTCCATCTATACACCATATTTTGCAACTTTTTTATACCCGCTACACTTTTTTCACAATACCCTCTACACTGTGATTTTTGGGGATTTTTTTTATAGAATATATATATGTATATACAGTGGGGCAAAAAAGTATTTAGTCAGCCACCAATAGTGCAAGTTCTCCCACTCAAAAAGATGAGAGAGGCCGGTAATTTTCATCATAGATATACCTCAACTATGAGAGACAAAATGAGAAAAAAAAATCCAGAAAATCACATTGTCTGATTTTTAGAGAATTTATTTGCAAAATATGGTGGAAAATAAGTATTTGGTCAATAACAAAAGTTCATCTCAATACTTTGTTACATACCCTTTGTTGGCAATGACAGAGATCAAACATTTTCTGTAAGTCTTCACAAGGTTTTCACACACTGTTGCTGGTATTTTGGCCCATTCCTCCATGCAGATCTCCTCTAGAGCAGTGATGTTCTGGGGCTGTCGCTGGGCAACACGGACTTTCAACTCCCTCCAAAGATTTTCTATGGGGTTGAGATCTGGAGACTGGCTAGGCCACTCCAGGACCTTGAAATGCTTCTTACGAAGCCACTCCTTCGTTACCCGGGCGATGTGTTTGGGATCATTGTCATGCTGAAAGACCCAGCCACGTTTCATCTTCAATGCCCTTGCTGATGGAAGGAGGTTTTCACTCAAAATTTGACGATACATGGCCCCATTCATTCTTTCCTTCACACGGATAAGTCGTCCTGGTCCCTTAGCAGAAAAACAGCCCCAAAGCATGATGTTTCCACCCCCATGCTTCACTGTAGGTATGGTGTTCTTTGGATGCAACTCAGGTCTCTCTCCCCTTCAAACACGACGAGTAGAGTTTTTACCAAAAAGTTCTATTTTGGCTTCATCTGACCATATGATATTCTCCCAGTCATCGTCTGGATCATCCAAAGGCTCTCTAGCAAACTTGAGACGGGCCTTGACATGTACTGGCTTAAGCAGGGGGAGGCGTCTGGCACTGCAGGATTTGAGTCCCTGGCGGCGTAGTGTGTTACTGATGGTAGCCTTTGTTACTTTGGTCCCAGCTCTCTGCAGGTCATTCACTAGGTCCCCCCGTGTGGTTCTGGGATTTTTACTCACCGTTCTTGTGATCATTTTGACCCCACGGGGGGAGATCTTGCGTGGAGCCCCAGATCGAGGAAGATTATCAGTGGTCTTGTATGTTTTCCATTTTCTAATAGTTGATCCCACAGTTGATTTCTTCACACCAAGCTGTTTACCTATTGCAGATTCAGACTTCCCAGCCTGGTGCAGGTCTATAATTTTGTTTCAGGTGTCCTTTGACAGCTCTCTAGTTTTAGCCATGGTGGAGTTTAGAGTGTGACTGTTTGAGGTTGTGGACAGGTGTCTTTTATACTGATAACGGGTTCAAACAGGTGCCATTAATGAAGGTAACGAGTGGAGGACAGAGGAGCCTCTTACAGAAGAAGTTACAGGTCTGTGAGAGCCAGAAATCTTGCTTGTTTGTAACTGACCAAATACTTATTTTCCACCATATTTTGCAAATAAATTCTTTAAAAATCAGACAATGTGATTTTCTGGATTTTTTTTCTCATTTTGTCTCTCATAGTTGAGGTATATCTATGATGAAAATTACTGGCCTCTCTCATCTTTTTAAGTGGGAGAACTTGCACTATTGGTGGCTGACTAAATACTTTTTTGCCCCACTGTAAGTAGCTCTCTGACGCAACCTGCATTAGTCTGTAATTTTATTCGAAGTTTTCTGTCTAGGGGAGCATTAAAAATGAAAAAGAGGATATGAAAAATGTCCCTTTTTTTCTTCATAGCAGCTCTCCTTCACTCCTTTCTATCTTTTGCTCCCTTTACATATTAGCATCCCACAGCATAATGCTGCCATCACCAACTGTTGATTTTGGTATGTTTGCAGAATTGTTAGATAATTAATTGCAACATGAATTAATCACAAGTAATTACTTTATCTTCAACTGTTAGGTTTAAACACCAAACACCTTATTCAACCTGCACAAAAGAAAGACACAGAGAATTGAGTATAATTTACTTGCAAGGAGAGGGGATCAGAAACTGCATTCAGTTACAATCTCCAACCCACTCTGAAGCAGTCTCTGCACTCCAAGCTTTTTATTAAGGAACACCCTGGCTACAATGTGGTTCCGACTGCTAAAAGGGAGGGGGGGGTGAACCCAGTCGGAACCAGAATTTCTGTATAACTTCATACAACATCATAAGATAAGGAGAGCTTCCACTCCTTATCCGGTGCTAGTGTGTACAGCTCCCCGTTTTCTCCAGCTTGTGACCTTCAGCATTCTTCTGCACAGACTTAGCAAAACATTAGTACACAGCAAGCAAGTAAATGATTAAATGATTAAAGGAATATGATTAAAGTAGAATAACTTGTACAATTAATCCAACATTTCCCTCCTGTTTATTCACTTTAAGCTATTTATTTTATCATTCAGTCGTTACTTCTTTTCAGATTTTCAACTATGAAATCATTTTTAGCTAAAAAGGGTACACTCAGAGGTACTTTAAACTGATGGGTTATTGTTATTGGAATTAGGATATAAGTCAGGAAAATGTAAAGAGATTTCATCCCCTTCGTTGTCTTCATCATCCGATGGGTATTTATCAGTGGGCATGAGGGCATACATTTCTGCTTTCACGGGTTGTATTGCTGTGGTAATTAGTCTATTTAGCAGCGCTCTAACACATGGAATACAACAACATCCACATAAGGTCAAGATGGCGGCAAATACAGCTATAGACATTAAGATAGAAAGCACCAATTGTTTGTATTTACCAAAAATGTCTACAAATCCATCCCACAGTTTTGTGTCAACTCCAGAATGGTCTTTCATTTTGCTGTTAAGAGAGCGAAGGCCTTCAAGGGCCTTTGTGAGGCTGCCATCAGCAGCGGTGTTGTTGGGAATAAAGGTGCAACACTGATCTCCAAAAATAGAGCACACACCACCTTTTTCAGCTAACAACATGTCAACAGCAATACGGTTCTGGAAAGCCATCAGAGGGGTAGCTGACAATTGTTCATGGACGGCGGAGAAGCCTTGTTCTGTTCTATTTCCCAGCCTCTGGACGTTATAGTGGACGTAGTTGATCCTGTCTACATTTTTATTTATAGTACACCACCAGCATAAGAAAGATTCAAATCCTGCAGAAACTTGATTGGCTAGTTTATACTCATCAGGAATACCTCTGGGTACACCAATGCTATCAATATAAGTAGGGTCATCTCCACTCCATGCATTTTCAGATGCCCTCCTCCTTCTAGTATGCCCTTGGGCAGAAGTAAGAATCCCTTGTATCTCATTTTCTTTTTGTGTAACATTTGCAGGGCACAAATACAATGTCCAACATGGATCGGTTCCACTAGACCGTGCACATATAAATGAGGAGGAACAGCCTTCCTTCTCAAGGGGTTCTGCTGTGGAGTTTATTGTCATAGTGAAAACTTTGGAGACATGGTTAACAGTGAACCCTGATATTCTACTCATCCATTTTTTAGCTAAAGGTGTCCATCCATACCATCCCTTTTCCACTGTCCAGTGGTTCTAAACACGTCTCCCCAACCATTATGAGTTGTTTGAACTACGCAAGGAAATACGTAGAAATCATAACCTCGCCAATTTCCCGGGTCATGTTTAAATCTTTGCGAGAATGTTTGAAAAGGAATAGTCACCAAACTGATTACTCTAGTAAAGTTATAGCAGAGATAGATGTCCCTTTTACAAATAGCTGGATCATGGGGGCAACAAGAATCCTTGCCCTGAGTGAGAGCTAAAGACAAAACTAATATGAATAATCGCAACATTATCTAGGTTCAAACTTCAAAAAGTGTTCTATGGATAAGCTTTTACACAATGGTCTACTTCCTATGACCTCTCGGCAGAGTTGTGGACAATCTTCACCAGTTTGAGATGGTTGTATACTAAAAATACAACCCCCTTTGTACGATGGACTTCCTCTGAAGGTCGGTGGAGGAGACCAAATGTGTATTCTATAACAGGTACCACAGTAGAATTACTAGAGTGCTAAGCAGTACGGTAAGGTTCCAGAGAATAATTAAGAAAGTGATTTTACTCATTACTCATCTGATCTAACTATCACTTTCTTGCAATCCATTTAGAAAACAAATCTATTATAACTAAACAGAATTTTTTACCTTCGCTTGGATTTAGTTCAATAAAATCCATATATATGAACTGGAAAGCATAAATAGGTTTAGGGAAATCACCTTTTTAGGTCTTAAATTTCCTTGAAGATTATGTTTAGCACATATTAGACATGCTTTTTAGACATGCCTTACAAAAGTTTTTTGCATAGAATATAAATCCATATGCTGTATAATGATGCTCAATGCTCAATCAATCCTACAATCCCTCCGTTTGAGACATGAGTAAAAAAATCATGACTCAATATAGCAGCCCATTTAAAGGAATTTTCATTTGAAAGGATTGGTTTATGTTCTGGTCACATATAGGTAGGTTTGCATAGGGACCATAGGGACATCATTAACATAGATTTTATCTTACGTGGATTTCCACACAGTCTATAAGTAAATTAGTGCAAAACATTAACGAAATGATGCCACATGGATCTTAAGATAGTTTGGCTGATTAACATGTTTGTTTCGTTGAATGTTATCCCCACTTCACATGTATTTAGTAAGAAATGTTATGTTTAATGCAATGTTACGATAAAATTAGGACAGCAACTAACAATTATTTTGCAAATCGATCAGTCTATCGTTAATTCTTTCGATTAATTGGATAGCCAAAGGTTCTATAAAGGAGATTACTAATGACATTAAACCAGGTGAAACCAAAACAAAGAGCTCCGGACGGAAAGTATTGACAGACAAAAACATTTTACAATCGTATTTGCAAAATGTTTATAAATTTATTTTACAGTTTTGGTATGATTACTGATCCAAGTGTGTTCTGTCGGGGAAAGCCAGATTTTACATGTATATTATGTTTTAGAGTCTCTATACTCCATTTAATGATGAATCACTAAATTTATTTACGAATATGCAAATAATCAATTAATATGATTCATGTTTTCAGCCACAGATGAAATACATGAGATGGGCGACACAGAGTACCTACAGCCCAGATGTTCAACTTTAATAGTGAAGTTATTATTTTAATGAATGTATTATTTTGCTTGATACAGAGAGAGCATAGTAGGTAAAAATATAAGAGTGGGGTTTAACTCTGCACGATTCTATATATTCAGAAGAAAGTACTGTATTTACCTTCTGTCTCAGTTGTGCAAATGAAACCATTTACAAAGTGGAAAACAGTCCTAATTCCACATTCATCAGAGCCGGTGATACTTCAACATTGATAAACAGCATCTAGTGAGTGTAGTGCTTATAAAATGTTTATTAATGTAGCAAAATGCTCCTTTTCTCTTTAAACAATGAATTCCTCTCATCAGTACTGATGCTCACGTCAATCATAAAAAAGGGCATACATATTGCATAGCACCAATGACACCAGACCAATAGTGTCCCTACCAAAATTCAAATCAAACCTAAGCCCTTGGGTACCATCCTTCATTGCAGCGCCCTTTTTTTTTTTTTATATAGTTTTTTAATCCAAGTAAGTTTTTCATAGTCTTTATCAGGACCTGGAGAGTCTTTGTACCACATGGTAATGTGTAGGTCATTCGGGTCCATGGACTGCTGTACAGTTCGAACAGACTGTCTTCCCTCCTGAAGCAGCGCTTCTCCGATGTTTAAAGGAGGTTTGTTGGGAAAGTCCAGAGTGTAATGGTAATGTGGGATGCCCAGCCTCTGTATAACTATGGTATTAATGGGTTTTCCCATTCGTTTTATCAGAATCCCAGAGTCAGTGGGGATTAAGGCTAAGCAAAGCATGGCTAGAGCATCCCTGCCTATGAGGTTAACTGGACATTCAGGTAAAGTCAGTACAGACAGCCTGCAGGAGAGTCCTTCAGGGTCTCTCAACCACACAGGCTGGATCTCCTGCACAGCCTTTAAATGACCTTGAGCTGATCGGACTATGACAGTCACAGGTCCTTGGCCAGCACCTGGAATTTGTTGTTTAACAGTTGTTCTGCATGCACCACTGTCACACAGGAAAACTGTTGGGGTGCCATTCACATGTATAGTTAATACAACTATTCCTTATTTGTGCACATTAATTATGTTTTTGATAAAAATGCTTTGGCTAAAATGCCATCAGAACGCTGATAAATAGAGAGGAAAAAGGGACAAGAAGAGAGGGACAAAACCTAGAACAAATAATGGATGTCTATTCTATTAACATTTCTTTATCTGTAGAATGGGACTGTCTTATAGGTTTTCTTGTCAGGGGGCCCCCTGCCTGTCCATGCCTAGGGCCCCAAATTTCCCAAATCCGCCCCTGCCTATAGACCATTATGACAGGAAAAAATGATTTTCAGCTGGCCCCTGACCCGCCAAAGGATTGGGCAGCTCAATTAAAGGAAACACCTCAGTGTCAGGTTTGGGTTCAGGGGCTGGCTGTGGGGAGATTAAGCCTCCCCCCATATCTTTTGACCAAGCCCCCACAGGTCCCCCAGAACGGGTAACCCTTGTGGAGGTGCTGGGCGTAGGAGAATAAGCCGGTGGATTCTCAACTTTAGGAGCTGGCAAGACTGGGGCTGAAGCAGAAGCAGCAGCAGCACCAAGTTCATTTGGGTCTTGCTATAAAGCTGCTTTTGCAGCTGCTTGTGCTCGCTGTAACAATGCTGATTATGGACCTACAGATAAATCATCTTTACGATGGGTATGTGTGAGGGTATGGGTTCTTTTATTGTGGTTCTGCAGACTCCTGTATCACACAAAATTTAACAGGAGTGCCCTGGACCATCAGAACTATTTCTGGTCTATATTTTTCTTTAAAAAACAAAACAAACAAATCTTCTAGGTTTAAGACATCCATATTTTCTATATTATATTATAGAAAATATTATTATATATTTATATATATTATTATATATTATTATATTATATCCATATTATCTCTAATAGAAAATGGCTGCTCATCTAGTCATGCTGAGCTTCCTATTTTTGTGGTTTACTTCGACAGTGTCTAGCTATGTGGCCTTTTTTTACATGACCAACACAATCTGGAATTATCAGTTGAGTGTGATCCAAAGCCTCTTCCCCTTACACGGCCTCGACCTCTGCCTCGGCCTCTACCTCTGGACTGCTGATAAAACACAGTGTCCTCTTCCTCCTGATAAAACACAGTGGATTCTTTATTGTTATTCTTTTTACTTTTTATGACTTTCTCTGCATGCAGGGCGTGATTTATATACTTTTGGAGTGTTCCACCACTCATCTCTATGTGGTGACGATTTACCCATTCTTGAATTATACATTCTTCCACATCCTTCTTTGGAGAGGGAATTCCTTCTACTGCTTTTCTTTGTCTCTTCTCTCTCTTCTCTCTGTCCTGCTAATTTCATCCAGACCATGGTTTGCATGTAACCTTCTTTTGCCATCATAGTGTCTTTATTTTTGTTTTTTGTTTTTATTTTTTGTTGCAATTCCTTTATGTTTGTGGTGCTCAATTTGCCATTAAAACCGTAGTTTTTTTATCCAGTAACACAACGGTTCTACCGCCGCTGGGTCATCATTTTCAACTACTTTCCAATCTTTACACTGGAGTTCTTCTAATAACGACTGTTTTTCTTTACTTTGCCCTTTTCCCATTTTGAACTAAATTTGGGCCCAGTGGGTTTTCAACACCTGTCGTGTTCTAAACACTGGGGCTTCAGACAAGATGGTGATCAACTACTTTTCGTGGTAAAACTCACTTCAACCTTTACAGGTGGAGTTTTCTTGTCTACAAACATCCACAAAAGCTCACCATTTAACCCTTGTCTTTTTGGTATGAAATACAGATATCTAGTGATATCTATATTTCCTTTCACACACACACACACACACACACACACACTGCGCAGTTAACTTTTACCGTTTACTTTATTTTAAACACAGAGGACGCCGCCGTCCTACACAGAATTTAACTAGTTTAAAACTAGGGGAGTCTGTCCTCCCGCGGACTTTAACTGTTTTAAAATTTCTGTTTTACCTGATAGAGTCTAGAATTGTCAGGGTTTTAGCACAACAGAGGACGCCGCCGTCCTACACAGAATTTAACTAGTTTAAAACTAGGGGAGTCTGTCCTCCCGCGGACTTTAACTGTTTGCTGTTTTTCTCACACGGTTCTCACGCACTCCTCATAAAAAGGAAAAAACTACTCACAATTCTCTGCGTCCTTGGAATGCTTCAACCGTCGGACCCCAGCTTGTAAGGGAGAGACCAGTCCCGTAAAGGGTCTGTTTGCTGCGGCCGCAGGCTTATCTGGATCTCACTCACCTGCTGGGGGTCGTCGGGTATCTTGCAATCCGGCTCGAAGGACCAATTAATGTTAGGTTTAAACACCAAACACCTTATTCAACCTGCACAAAAGAAAGACACAGAGAATTGAGTATAATTTACTTGCAAGGAGAGGGGATCAGAAACTGCATTCAGTTACAATCTCCAACCCACTCTGAAGCAGTCTCTGCTCTCCAAGCTTTTTATTAAGGAACACCCTGGCTACAATGTGGTTCCGACTGCTAAAAGGGAGGGGGGGGGTGAACCCAGTCGGAACCAGAATTTCTGTATAACTTCATACAACATCATAAGATAAGGAGAGCTTCCACTCCTTATCCGGTGCTAGTGTGTACAGCTCCCCGTTTTCTCCAGCTTGTGACCTTCAGCATTCTTCTGCACAGACTTAGCAAAACATTAGTACACAGCAAGCAAGTAAAACATTTCAACACTCTGTGTAAGTATAAATGTATAAGTATAATATGATTAAAGGAATATGATTAAAGTAGAATAACTTGTACAATTAATCCAACATCAACCTTTTTTGTTCCATCTATTAAAAGGATCTTCTTTAAGGATATATATATCCTTAAAGAAGATGTTTTTACAAAATTAAACCCTTTTTTTCTACTTTAGGACTTCTGGAGGATTTGGACAGATGAAAACATTTTTTATCCTAAATGCAAAATGTTTATATAATTTTTTTTCTTTCACAACCTTTGTATAATTAGTGCTCAAAGTGGGTTGCTTTGTCAGCTAAAGGCATATTTTAGCGTGTCTGTACTCCATTCGATTAATCGATTAAGTTAGTAGACGATTATTTCAAGAAATCGATTAATTACGATTAATCTGATTAATTGCCTAATCCCTAATAGATACAAAATTGGCAAATTTGAGACTCAAGCAAGGATTTTTGATTGCAATAATGCAAGGAACTGAAATCCTGCTTCAGATGCACTATCAGTCTGCATCAGGAGGTTAAATGTTTATCAGAGGTTTAAGTGTTGCCAGAATAAATTCACCTAGATGGCAGAATGAGACTCTTGGACATTGATATTCATTTCTGTTTGATCAACTCTACAGTTTGCATGATAATGGAACAATTACTCAAATTGTCTGTGTTTCTTGCCATTTCTCCCTTCTTTGTTAAAAATCCCACTTTGACAACATATTTGTTGTGGCTCCCTAAGCATGCTTGTCTCACCTACTCATCTTCTTTTGAATATAAGATTTTTAGTTTTAACAGAAGAAGCAATTTTAATAACTTGCATCTTTTTTTTTTTTTATCCACATACTTGTATCACCTCACCTCACTGGCTGTGGCTCACTCTCAGATTGCTGCGTTCACTGCATCCTCGCCTGCCTCTTCTGTGAGTTCCTCACACTCTGCAACATGGTGGTGGCCCAGGCCTCATGCGGCGCGTGCACTTCAGAGGCCTGCTGCTGCTGCTGCTGCGCCGACGACATGGGTGACGACTGCAACTGCCCCTGTGACATGGACTGTGGCATCATGGACGCCTGCTGCGAGTCGTCCGATTGTCTGGAAATCTGCATGGAGTGCTGTGGCATCTGCTTCCCCACATAGGCTGGGGGATTTGTTGGCGGACTTTGGTTTTGTGGATTTGATCCATCTGGAAAAGTATAAACAGGTGCATCTCAATAAATAATCATCAAATGATTCTTTTATTTTGATAATTCAGTTTAGAAAGTGCAATTGTTGTTTTTCTTATTGTTTATTTAAATATATTATAGCTAGTTGAAAAGTTTTTTCTTAGAAAAAGTTTCATGAAAAATTGAAATCTTAGACAATTAAAAAGGAATTTAAAATAGATGTTATTATTGTCTGCATAACTAAGAAGGTTGATAACATGACCCATATTCCCAACAGACTGTATGTTACCTCCCACCTGATTGCTGTGTCCAAGTGTATCAATGGAAGATTTCCTGGAAGGAAAAAGTCTTATAGGAAAACCACACATCTATGATCTCAGTCTTATGAGGAGTCATGTGATGCGCCCCGATGACTTAGCATCTGACATACTGTATGCCATGTGTATTTTAATACGTAGTGTGTCAGTCTGTTATGGCTCCGACTCTTTGGTCTAAAACCAGCCACACCAATCAAAGTGTTGGACATGGAAACGCTCGCACTACAATTGCCCACCATACAACAGTTCTTTTCTGTAACCATAACAGTCAAGATTGCAGCGGCAATAGAGCAATATTTTAATTGTTTATTTTATTATGAGCTGGATTTATCTTTAGAATTTCAACAACTGGCTGCTGTTTGAGCTTTTCTTTTTTTTAAAAGACATTTGCATCACATCTGTATTCATCTCCTTGGTTCTAATATGTTTCCACTGACTGTTTTAGATTCAACCTGGTCCCTCCTTTGAATTTGGACTCTGTCCTCTCCTTTCCAGACTGTATTACCAGATTACTACAGATTACTGGCTTTTTTAGTTCACAAATAGAGAATAGCATGGAAGTATGTCACTGCTAATACATTAAAGAAACTAAGATTGCTTAAATAGCCACCCCCAGCTCCTCTTCATGTTTGTTATGGCATCTATCAATCCCCTTTTGACCATAGAATAGACTCTGTTCTGGGTTAAGACAGGCATTTCGCAGATTGGAAGAAAGCTTAATCAGAAAAAAACATCAAATGAAATTCATGCATTGGCTTAGTTTCACAGTCTCTTCAAGACTTGGACTCTATCTGAATTGGGCAAATAAGTAAGCACGCTTAAGGCACTGTTGAAAGGGCTGTCCGAATAGCGATGGTTGTGAGGGAGGAGTTAGGAAGAAGAAGGTTGCTTCCTAACCATGGTTCAGTTAGAAAATGACCTCCGATGTTCCTATCTGCCACATAGGAGCTACGCGGTAACCCACAGTCCTTTGCATGACAGGACATATAGCTACAGTATAGGCAAAATTACACTATTTCATCATGTGAACTCTGTAGCACATCCAAATATGCTAAAAAATGTAAATTTTTTTTTTGGTTATATTATGGCGAGCTTCTAATGTTTGCTATATTTCGGTAGCATTTCCTTTTTGTAGTTCTTCGGAGGGCTGTAGTCTTGATTTGGTCCTCATTTTCTATCATGTTATTACATAAGGGCTAAGGCCGCCTGAGTTTAGCACAGCTGTCTGAGATTCCTTATCTATCTAGCATAGTGTTCTTACTGTTGGCCCTGCAAACGGTAAAAGAACAGGAGCTAGCAACAGCATCTAGGAACTTTAATTTGCCCGATTCAGAAAGAACCTTAGATCAAATATTTTATTTACTTTTTCCTCACAGACCAGACTTTTTCCTTCCATTCAATTTTAAATGAATATGCTTGACCTTTTATGCAAACAAACAAAAATGAAACATTCAGGTTCATGATTGAGCTGAATTACTTAAATAAATCCTATGTTTTTGATGATATTATAATTTATTAAGATGTACAGAAACTGTTATGTCATCAGATCCAGCAGAAATATGGAGGTCTGTGTAAGGGTGAATGAGTTGGACTCTGGGGGCTTCTCCTAAAATAAACAGCTCAACACAGACTACATATAAATCTCCATCTATGAGCATTTCTATGCTTTGAAGTATTTAAACAGTTACACAAAAGTATTATCAAAGGCTGTATTTAAACTTATTTTTACAGTAGGATTTCTGTTTAGTTGTGTTTTTATGCTTCAGATTAGTCTTTTAAGTGATTTACATGCATTTTGCTGATTTTTCTGAGGAAAACTGAGATTACAATTTTAGTCCAGTCAACACTGTAAACACAAGGGTTTGTGATGGTGAAAACATTCCGAATTTCATACTGTAGCTTTGCTGATTTCATATTAAACAGGCTATCTACTGTAGCACTGTAGAGCAGTTGAAACTGCGAAAATATTAGAGTATTTCAGGACTTGACACTTTCTCCTCATTATCTGGAATAATTGCATTTTCTTTTCTTTTTTGAGCATTATGAAAAATAAGAGGGAAAAAAAGAGCTGCACAAAATTGTTAATAACCTTTTTGCAAAAAAATATGCAAAATGTTGGAGTATTTTTGATGTTCTTTCTCTGAAGAATTTCATCTCATATCTTCTGGTTTTCAAACATTGAAAGACTTTGACTGGAAATAAACCACATTTTGTTAATAAAGTGTTTGACCAGCAGGATATTACTCTTTTGAAATAATCTTTTGCATCTGTTTGTGTGATGTGTATGACACAATTCTCTTCTTTACATGCATGCTACATAAATATCAAAATATGTCAAAAGAAAAAAAATGGTCTCCATCTCCACGTCTCACTATAGTAACAGGAAACAGAAGTCACTATGATATACTAAACTCACGCAGGGTGAAGGCAGCATTCCTGCTTTTATATTCTGTGAATCTTGTGACTTGAGTCACCAGCAGTTATTTCCTGTGTTGGAGATCCACTTTGAAGTTGTTTAAGTGATTATGCTCAGCACCAGCCCTCATTAGCACTGCTTAGGAAACGGTCACAAGAAACGTCCCTTTTTTAACGCCTTCAAAGATGATGTGCTGTCGCACACAGCTCATCTTAACAGCTCAGTGTTATGTGTACGCCAGGGGTCAGGTGGACACCTCTGCAATGGATAATCTGCAGGAAATAAACCTAATTTTCATGTTTATGATGAGCTCAACGTGCTAATGTGTTATAAGTAAATTGGAAGAATTAATTTGACAGATGACATATAGTTTTATTGTAAATGTTTTCTTTTAGACACACCTCTAAAGTTATATTACAAGTATTTCATATCAGGAAAGATGTTCAATGTTTAAGTTGTAGGATAGGTTTGAGTTTTGGCTGTGTTTAAAAAAGAAATTCGAAAAAAAAAAAATATATTTTTAATGCAAGAAGTTAATTTTAAATCAATCATGCTTTTACTTCACAACTAATAGTAGGAGTTTGTTTATTCCTGCAAAATAGTTTTTTGTTGTATTCGTATCGTACCTGTATGTCAACTATACCAAACTAAATCATACTTGAGAACATCTGTTTTCGTTTTTTTGACTCATAGTTCAAACAATTATGGTTTAGCCAAATTGTTTTAACCTACAACAGCACCTTAGCATGTTTCCAAGGTAGAGGTTAAGTGCAGTAAATACCGTAATACTGTAAAAAACGAATCAAGGGGTGCTCTTTTTTGCAAACATTGAGCGATTAAACTCCCACTGCTATCTTCATTTAAAATAGGGTTAATTTGTGCGTAAACAGAAAATGCAAAAAAATACAAAGCCTATTGTTTTTTTTTTTTTTTGTTTTTTTGTTTTTTTATCAGGATTCCGAATCATGCAAGGGTTTAAAACTTTTATTTTCTAATTTATTCAGCAAACTGTAATTTTGTTTGATCTTTTGTTTGACAATACTAAAAGCTGATTGGATCTTACAGTAGCTCATGCACCACATCAAAATAGTTATAAAACAAATTTTGACTAATAGCCTTTTTTAATTAGCAGATATAGACAAATTACAATTTGTAATAAATTTTAAACTATTAAAATTCTTTTCAGATGTTTCAATATTTGTATTTTAATAGATGATTGTTATGAAGTAGTGCAATCATTTATTTTATTTATTTTTTGCCCTTTAAAGCTGCATGGTGTAATTTTTAGCGACATCTAATGGTCAGACTGCAGCATCAAGAACTGTCCCCCCTCATAGGGCCTCTCCCCTCCAAAAATGCAGCAGCCATCATCATAAAACTGCCTTCTGAAACCTTTGCTTTACCGAAATTGTCAAGTGATGACAGGTTGTACTTGCATTAGATCATAGAATCAAAACCATAAATTCTTCAATAAAAGTACATTGATAAGTTACAAATTAGGAGATGTGTCAACTGTTTTAGTGTGTCAACTGTTTTAGTGAAGGAGAGCCAACGAGACAAGCTTTTTAAGTCAAAATGGAAGACAGAAAACAATACTAACAGAGGATAAAGATGGGAATTTTCAAAAAAGGTTTGTTAGTGGCTTTTAAGAAAGCTCTTTTAATTTTGGCCTAGAAAGGCTGTTTCATGTCCTAACTCCAGCACACACTGACCAGCTGATGGTTTCCCTCATCCCGCTCCGCCCCTCATACATCCTCCAGGCTCCTGTGAACTTTAGCTGTCCTCCGTCCATCTCCAGCCGTAAGCCTCTAAGGCAGGCATCCCCAAACTCGGTCCTCGAGGGCCGAGGTTTCCCTGCTTTAGCACAGCTGATTATGATGATTGCAGTAGAGCAAAAGCCTGTTAATCAACTATCAATTAAAATCAGCTGTGCTGGAGCAGAGAAACATCTAAAACCTGCAGGACAGCGGCCCTCGAGGACCGAGTTTGAGGATGCCTGCTCTAAGGCCTAGTCTTGGCCTGCTGTCATCTCTTCCTGCTCTGTCTCCTTGGCAGGTTCCTTCGAGGTTGCGTTAAGCCGCAGCCGCTCCCTCAGCTACCCTGCCTTCGGACCCATCTCTGCCCAGCGGACAATCTGATCATGCACCCTTCTGTTTCGATCCACTGCAGTTAGCCTCTAGCTTGCCTGGGCCAGCTGTAGCCTTTCCAGGCCATCAGCCCTTTTTCCCAGCAGCTCCCGTAGTTTTCATGAGCTCTCTTCCTGCGCTAGGAGCAGCAAGCCGCCACCTATGCTGATGTTGTCCCTTTGCCACAGAGGGCACTGTAGCTGACCAGCTTGTCCTGGTTATAAAACTCTCTCGATTTTCTCACACTGATTCCCAGCTGCTTCTGCCTGAGCTCAGAAATGCAGTCTTCCCTTAACTCTGTTGTCCAGGTGATTCTTCTCCCTGTTTTGTGCACTTTAAACAAAGAAAACATAAACCAAAGGCAGAACAAAGATGCTAGTCCACTCAGAAACAAAATAAGCAATGTAACCACCTGCGTGAAATCACTTGTCTGGCGGTGTAAGACTAGACAGATCATTTTATTTATAATAGTTTTTTCATCTGTTTATGGTTGTATATAGGCCTAACTTGCCGCAGACGCATTGTAATGGCAATCTCTATAGTCAGTAATATGTCAGCTCTGCCCTGGCGTAGTGCAAAAGATGTCTGCCTCCGTAAATGCAAACTGACTCCTATGTAAAGCTTCTTCATAAGGAAAATATGCTCAATAGCAGGTGTGGGTGGCCCCAGACTCGCTCTACAGGTTCCAGTATTGATAAAGAGGCGACGACAGCTCCTGATATTAAAGGCACCCCAGATCACTGGCACATTAGGAGGGCAGACATAGGGGTGACGCACCCACCAGAGAAGGGCAGAAGAGAGCACCTGAAGCTAAATCCTCGAAGGGCCAAATCCCAAAGGGGCCCAGTCGCTGAGGGGCCCAATCCCAGAGGCCAGAGTGCCAAGATCCCACTAAGGACCCAGATGGAAGCCCAGGGGTTGAAGGCCTAGCAACCAACAGGAATGAGACGGCGCCCACCAAAGTACCCATCCTCACACCAAGAGAACCATTAGCATGCCAGCAGACACAGGCACCTCTCATCGGCAGGGAGCATAAGAAAGTGGAGGAGACAGGCCCTGCTCATACTTCGAGCCTACAATGTTCTTATAGGTGGGCAAGGCAAACACTCATCTTCTACTTTTTTCAATCTACCAGTTTCAGACAGATGTTGATAACTAAATAATGTATTTTCCCTGACAGCAGTTAATATATTTGGGCCCTTAGTAGGTAGGGCTGTAGATTTTGATCAACTTATTGATTAATCTGAGATTCTTGAGCACAATCTTATTAGAGAGTGAAGTTTTTGGGTGCTGGAGAAAGAGTAATATTATCTGCATAAAGACCGACTTTATGTTCTGTATTCCTCCATTTTATATGTTAACATAATTGGTTTGCCTTATTGCTGCTGATAGTGGTTCAATAAATACTTCAAACAATTAGTAAGAGAAAGCGGGCATCCTTCTCTGCAGATTAAAAGTAGAAGTTTGATTATTTGTTCTAATACATGCTGTCTGTCTGTTAGTTGTATAGTGTTTTTGACCAATTCATGAAACCGCTACCGAATCCTTATTTACATCTCCCAAACTGTTATCTCCAAGAGTCCTAACCTAAGGGATCAGGACCAACATGGGTCCACGCTCACCAACATTCTTTAAGGTCATTTGGGAGAGCAAAGATCTCCTGCTGGCTGGGACAATGGTCTGACCTTTACCCAACATTACCTCCTATTAACCCCTCAATTAACCTTGAGGCCAGCCCCTCTGGTGAAGCATTTCCCATTTTATTCTCTCCTTATTTTGCCTCATCACTTTATGCCCACATTCACCCTGACCCCTGCAATCTGCTGTCTTATTTCCCTAATGTGGTAGGGAAAATATTGCTGTCCTTAAAGCCTGTAATTATGAAGGAGTTTTACTTTTTTCTTCTCTCCCCCTTGTTCTTTTATTTTGTTTCTCTAAAATGTGAGTCGAAGGCTGAAAATTTTGAAAAAACTCCAGGTGGAGTGCGCAATGACCTTTTCACAAAGTCTTCCACATTTCTGCTCCTCTAATCAATCCCCCTCTGATCGCTCTGCTGTGTGCCGGATTGTAATGTCACAATTAGGGCCGCTCCATTGTTTCTGTTTTCCGTCTGGGGAGAAACCGCCGCTTCTCTGATCTCAAGGTCATTTCTTTTCACAGTTTTAAATAAATTATCGGCCACCTCCTCTGTTCGTTCATCCATCCACCCCGCCCTACACCACTCAGCTTGGTAGAGGTACCTTTTTTTAACAGAAAATAAAAGGCTCCCATCCTCAGCCATGAGAATAAATACTGCTTTTAGTTACTAAATGTGAACAGAAAGGGATGGGGTACATTTATGTTGTTTTGGTTCTTTCATAATTTTTTTCGTCTAAGAGTAAGAATTGTATACTAATAATATTATAATTATGTCTAACATGACCAATTAAACTGAAAAGAAAGGTGATAGTAATAGTTTTCTTTATTTCTGCTCACAAAACATTAATTTGTTTTCATCAGGGAAATGTGACTATGTGCCTATTTCATTTTTTTTTTCTTCAATCTGTAATTCTTTTATTTCATAGGATCGGTAATTACCATCATCACTCACCTGATATAATTTTTATTATTTATTTTGATTTTTTTAAATACAGTTTTCTGTTTTTAAAGTTTATAAGACTATAAGTGACAGCATCTATGTGCATGACTGAACCCTAAATAATGGATGGAAGATATGAGGATTCAGGTATGGTTTCAAACTTTTTTTTTGCCAGAGTTTTCTCTGGGTATATGAAGAATGGAGGAACGCCAAGCTAATATTACAAGTAACATTTTGATTTTAATGATTCCTGAGATGAACAGTATAGCCTTTGGCCAATTCTGATTCTTTAGTTTGTCATATATATAAATATATAGAAATATAAGCAATGTAATTGTTGACCCCAAACAAATGTCTGACCTTCAGATTTAACCCCATTTTTCACTAAATTAAGTGATTGTGTTATATCTGTCAAGGCTCTAGTCTGTGTGTTTGTTTTTTGTGTTTGTCTCCCTTCCTCCAACAGGAGGCGCCTGGTTCTGGTCCGCCTCCTCACACACCTGCTGATGGTTACCTTGTTAATGGAGTGCTCTTAAGTTGCTGATTGCCACTACCTCAATGCCAGAGTGTTTGCCAGTTTTGGGTACTCTAGCCAAGCTGAGTTTTTGCTGAGTAAGACTGAGTTCTTGTCAACCTGAGTTTGTTTTTGTCTTTGCCTCTCGGCAGGAAGTCATCCTGCAAACTGGATCTTTCGGACCTTCACTCCCTGGAGGGATCAACTGAGCCTCAAACTGAGCTGGGAATTCAAACTGGAGGTTTGGATCCAGTTTCCCAGAGAGTACGTTGAGTTTACACACTGAGTAAGGGAATCATCTCCACTACGACCCTTTCAAGTACTGCAGGAAATCTGAGTGGCAGTCAGTTTCTCCGTTCACCAACAACCAACCGTGTTCTGGGTAAACCCTGTTCTGCCCTCCACCAAATCAGACTAACACTGGAATACATCAAACAGATTGGAGTCAAAGATTCTACAACTTCTCTGGAAAAGTGAGTCAACAACCAGATCCTCTTCTCCAAATCTACGAATGAAATTTCCCACTGAGTCTGAACTAATCGCTGTGTCTTCCCTTCACCTTCCATTTCCGGCTGAGCGGAGTTCAGAGCAACACAGCACCGTGCTTTATCTCTTCAATAAAAACCTGTTTAACCCTATTCCCCTGGTCTCTCTGAATTGGTTTCTCTGCATATGGGTCCGAGCTTTAGATAAAACCATGACAATATCATTATATATGAGCCAGATAGTTACTTCCAATTTTGAGTTATTTGTTTTGTATGGACATATTTTGCAACACTCTTATAATTTAGAAACTGCAACAATAAGATATAATTTGGGAAACAGTTATGAGGCCTATTCACCTGAATTTGGTGTATAAGTTACTACCAGCTCGGTGGTCTTGCAGCAAGAAGATCCAAGTTTGCATGTTCTCCCTGAGCATGCGTGGGTTCTGTCTGGGTACTCCAGCTTCCAAAAACATGACTGTTAGGTTGATTGGCTTCTCTTCTCTCTTCTTGTAAGTGTGTGTGTGAATAATTGTTTGTCTCTGTGTTGCCCTGCGATGAACTGGCAACCCTTCCAGGGTGTACCCGCCTTTTGCCCGTAGACAGCTGGAGATAGGCACAGAAAATGGATGGAGTTACTACCAATCTAGAGCAATCTATATTTAAAAGGCTCTCGTCTAGGGTTCTTCCTTCAACTGTAGGTGTCTAAAATAATATTCCAACAAATATATCCTCTGACTGCAGATAAAAGCATCAGCTTATGTCATAAATATTTTTTTTCACCTTCTGTGAAAACTTAGTATTTGTCACACAATTAGAGCCTAAAAAAAAATCCCGCAATGGTTTTTTAACGCGTACAGTCGGAACAAAACGTCTGTCACTTTTTTCTTAGGTCTTTGTTTTTTGTACCTGATAAAAGCATTCTATGCACCTTTCTGCTCATGTCAAAGTTTCAAAAGGCTTGACCTGGCTGTTTAGAGTTGCAGCATGACATTAAAATAAGATGAGAAGAGTCTTCAGTGGGCTGTGCAAAGGAAAAAAAAAAAGGAAAAAACAAGGAGAGGCGAGTTCAGCTAATGTCACTTTCAATTAATCTCCTCAGGTAGTGGCCCCATTAGCCCTCTCACACATGGGCCTGGTTTACAATGCAAATAGGGTCATTACCTCAGAAGTCTAATCGGCGTTGACAAGAGGCCGGAGAAGCCAGCCTTCATGCACAGGGTATTTGTTTGCTTATTGTTACTCTTGCACGAAGGTATAAATTGGCTGTGGATGGAGAATAATAAAATCTTTAGAAATGAGAAAGAAGGTAGTTTTTAGTCAAATTTTGCCTTATTGGGAGTCAGTTTGAGTTCATGGAGGTTTCAGGATCAGGAGCTCAGATGCAACGCTACCAAATAAATCAATCTAAAAAAAACAACAGTGTCAGAAATGAAAAGTAAATGATTTCCAAGAGAAAGATTTGTCATCTTTGTTCCCATCTCTTCCCAGAAATGCTGCCTGTGATCCTTCTCGCACCTTAAATATTTAAAGACCCCCTTTTGCTAAAGCTTAGTTGTCGTATTGTGGATTGGCCTCCGACTGCCTCTAATCTCCTTGTTACCTGCAGGCGTCACAACAGCGATGTAAAGACAACATGTGGCGTATGAGTAGGGTTGTGAGACAGGAACCCCGCCCTCCCCATTCTTTTAAGGGGAGAGGGGGGGGTACTGTTAGGTTCAAAGTTTGTGCGCCCTCGAGAAGATGACACACTTCATGAAACTGCCTGGGAGAAGGAACAGCACCAGGAGTAAGAGAGGAGTAGAAAAGGAAATCTCTTAGATCAGTTGTTTCCCTGAAAACACCCCCCTCCCCCTCCCCTCCCACCCTTCATCCCTCATGTTCCCCAGATACGGTGGCATCTTAAACCGAACATGCAGGTTGAAGACATTTGTTGAGACCTCTATATTAGTGAGGTGTTTGTGATAAGGTTGCTCTCTGTTTTTTTGGATACTTGTAAAAACTTTCAGATACAAAAAAAAAAAAAAAAAGGGGAGAAGAAAGCAGGAATTCAGCTAGCGGACCTATAAATAAGACATCAGGTCAAAAGTATGTACTCTTAACTTATATCTGCAGCTGGGCGGCTATGGAGAATGGCAGAGGTAAAATGAAAGAAAAAACAGGTCAGGCATACTGTTTTATTTCCATGTACATATCCTTGAGCTGTAATTAGATTTCACTTTGGTAAATAAAAAAAAAAAGTTTATATGTACATGATAGCACCACTTTAGCTGTTTTTCTCTGGATTTCACTCACATTAAGGCCCTGTCCACACGAAGCCGAACCCTGGCCTAAACGCACAAATTTTTCACCAAACCAGCCTCTCATCCATACGAAGCCGGCGTTTCGAGGGTCTGTAAACAATCTTTTTTTTATTCAGCCTTCAGAGTGGGAAGATTTTGAAACGGCGTTTTCGCGTTTCCATCTTTAAGCTCTAACATTTTAGCATTTTTTTTTTTACACGCATGCGTCATAGCGTCGCCTCTAAACACGCATGCGCGACACAGTATCACAACAACAATGGCGCCGTACTGTGTTGAATGGTTGCTGCTCATGCTACTCACCCTGCTGTCGGGCTTACAACAGAATCTTCTTCTTCTGGAATATCTCCAGGAAGAACAGAGCAATATAGACGACATAGTTCAGCACCTGAATTTGACTGAACCACGAAAATGGACCCGCAGGGCACCATGTATAAATATTAGTGCGCTTGCCCAACATTTCGTCGCCTATATTTGCTTTGGCACCACAGCGCCTCTTACAGGCCTGGCATACATTTTGCAGCGTTTTCATGCATTCGTGTGGACGATCACATTTATTTTACGTCTCCGTCTTTACGACAAACGTTCTGGAAAATATTAGCGTTTCGTAATCGTTTTGACTTCGTGTGGAGGGGGCTTTATAGTGACTAAACTGGCCTCTAGTCATCAGAATCTTGCAAGTGATTGACAGGTTGTTTGGTAGACCTGCTTTGCTGTCATTTTTTTTTTTGTTTTTGTTTTTTTTAATGGTCACGCAGAAGGATGCAGTGCCTTACAAATGATCTCCAACTTAATTTTCTCCCAACACAAACAGAATTTTCCACGTATTTCTATTGGAACATTTTTTTTTTTGAACGATCAACAAAAAACTGATTTTACCAGTCAAACAGAAGGACACATATGTTTCTACTTCATTTTGCTCCATATTTATTTTTGCACTGCACTGAATGTTTGCACCATTATTTAAACTGGTTTCTTTTTTCTCCTACATTGTTTAGTATTCTCATCACTTTTGCACTTTATAGGGGAAATGTTTATCTACTCCAAATGCAATACCATTACAACTGTTGGAAGCTGTACGCTACGAAATTTTGTTTTGTATACACTGTGCATACAAAATGACATTAAAGTTTGTCTTAGTCTTAAGTCATATGGATCATTTCCAAAATTTCCATCAAAAAATAAAATCTGAAAAAATTACCTCAACAAGTATTCAGCTCACTTTACTTTGGTACCCTGAAACAAAATACCAGAAACGGGGAAGATTTAAGGCCCTGGTTGGTGAATCTGTTAGTTGTAAAACTATAATGTGTACTTCAATCTTACTTTATGGAAGAGTTGCAAAAATTGAGTCAGGAAAAATTCCATATAGTTCCACATTTCATGTAGAAATAGCAAAAAAGTACACATTCTGGATAAACTGTAACTAATTTATTTACATAGAAAACACTAAGTGGCCTAAAAATAATGCTGTGCATAATCCTGAATGCAGTGGAAAATATGTATTCATGTATAGGAAGGTAGTTGTGAAATCCAATCAGTATTGCCACCGAGCTGGAGCTTGCAGGTCTTGTATAGCCATGTTCACACATGCATTTTGCTGAGCTTGATCTAAATTATGAAGAAAACTGTGCAAAAATGCAAAGAAAATACAGATTTATAAAGTACTTAATCACAAGAAGTGGAGATAGAAGTGTCTGTTGTATTTTCTAGATTAAAAAGTTTTAAGTTTTTTGGTGTTGTTCTATCTTTAAATCATAATAAAATCCAATAAGGTTGTTGTTGCAGCAGAGTGAAACCTTTGCATGGACCACATCAGCCCATCATTAGACTCACAAAGCAGCAGACAGATCAGCATATCTCCCTCCGAGCAGAGGGAAAAATACTGTATCACAATTTTTCAGCTTGTAGTATCCTCTCTGGATTCTTACTTTGCACAGAAAAAAATGTATTAACTGAACTGAACATATCCTCAAAAGGCAAACTTTAAGCTTTTATTTAGACTTTTTAGCCTTTTGTATTTTCAAACATGTACAGAAAAGGTAACCCCATTTTGCATTTTGTCAGATCTTTAAAAGCATTCTCTTGCTTGACGGCACATTACAAACAACGACTGTTATTATGCTTGTCTCAGCAAGCTACCTAACAACAACAACAATAACACAGCAGCAGCAGCAATAAAGCCCCAGATGTTTCGCCTCAGCGTGTTTATTTACCTGTCATGTTTCCCTAATTGTTTCATTTGCAACAGATAAACACATCTCCTGTTGCATCTTTGTTTGCACGCTGTTCAGCAACAAACAGCCATGGTGACAGGTTGTTTGTGATGATATGTAGCGCGTGCAGAAGGGATTAAAAGAAAAAGGTGACTCCACGCTGGTGGGGTGATTTGTACGCATGCCGGAGGGAATGGGATGTGCAGGGGGGGGTTAAGGTGAGCATTCAGGCAACATCTGCTGAGATTCTTTTGCACAATAAAAAAACTCCTTAAGCTGTAAATTAATACCTGTTCTCTGAAGATTTACTGCTGGATCTGCCCTTTCATGGAGACATTTGCTTTTAAATTAGCCTTTACAAGCATAGGAAAAACAGAATGAAAATCATTACATTTCCTTTAGTGACTATGCTCATATGCATTTACAGTACAAACCAGAACCATGTCTTTTAAAAGAATTTTAGTTCAATTTTTTTTTCCTAAATTTAACTCAGTTGTTTAAAGGCCCTGTATCACCTTGACGATTTACACCAGTGTATGCCTGATGTACAAATAATCTGACGGAAACGCTGGCATACGTTGGATAATGTTATGGATACGTTTTGTATAAGTTAGAGGCATGCTGAAGTACACTGCTGTATGCTGGCGTACGCGTTGACATATGGCAAGTACATGGAGAAATTTTGAGGATGCTCAAAATTTCCCTATATATGCCAGCGTATGCCGTACATGGGTCATAAGTTACAGGTAAGTTATTTGATCGTTGACATACATTAAGTGTAAGTTACTCATAAGTCTTGTTGTCCAACTTATCTAAAATCTATGAGTAAGTTGTGCATAACTTATGAGTAACTTATCAAGAACCTCTCTCCAACGCATATCAATGTATGCACGTATATTTGACGAGTTCCAGATGACCAGTTAACATGTCTCTAACTTACAGCTACTATACAGTATAATAGTGTATTGGCAGCGTTTGGGTATAAAAGGGGTTCACTGGAGGAAACTGTCAGTTCTCCTCCAGACTTCATCCCCATCATATAGTGGGCAAGAATGTGAGTGTGATGGATCCTCCCTGTGTTCAGGCCCACAGCCATGACCAGCAAACCTAGCAGACAAGATGCTGACTCTGCTGCAACTGCAAACCTTCTTTCTTTTTTTCCCCTTTTTTTTCTTTGGAGGGCGGTAAACAGGAGCCAGGTTAATATCCCAACTGCCGATCAAAGACATTTTTTTATGCACATCGCTGCCCCCTCAGGACACTGGCTTGTGCATCATTTGATGGGCATTACGCTGCCATACGTTATGCATAACGTAGGCTGTCATTGGACATAAGTCCTGGACTCGTGAATCTGCTATGTATACGCCTAAAACTGAAAACATACATAGAGAATTCAGTGTATGCCAGCGTTTTATAAGATTCTTGGACGTCAGACATATGCTGGCTTAATCAGCAAGGTGTGACAGGGCCCTAAGATTTGCAGAGTTCTGAAAGGCTGTTCCGCTGCAGCATTTCAATGAAGTTAAGTTCTCAGCTCTGACTGGGCAATCAAAAGATGTTATTTTTTTGTTGTTTAGTACCTGATAAACCAGACCTTACCTGGCAGTTGGTTTCAGAATATTTGTGCTAATTTGTTATCCCTACCTTGATCTTATCTGTCTAAAGGCCTTACAGAGAGAAGAAGCTGTCTTCTATTAATAATATTTTTTTGTGCTTGTGCTGCAATGATATTTATCTTTAAATGTGTTAATTGACCCCTATAGAGTCTGCAATTAAGCTCTTTTCTGAGCATTACCAGGATTCACTTTGGGTTAACTAAACATTATGTTCTGTAGACTTATGAGTTACACACAGGGTACACAAGATCCCTCACTCTGTAAAATGATGGGTCACAAATTGTTTGAAAACACCCGTATAACCCTTCCCTAATTAATGGGCAGAAACAATAATTTTTCATGGGTCGTTGCCAATGCCACTGCTTTCTAATCTAAGTTAACAGTGATTAGCTGTGATTGGTTCATTTTAACCAGCTACATTCAAGCCTGACTGGTGGAAACAAGAAATAACTTACATAGAAACTTCCTGCCAACATGACGTAGATTGACACATCATAAAAAGTAACATAATATATGACGATTATAAAAGACATGTAGCAACACATAAGACACTTTTAATTTTTCTAGCTTGCAAAAACATTAGGAAGCCATTTCTAAATTAGTACTCCAAGACGAGAGCTGTTATCCACAGATGGAGCAAACATGGAACAGAACTGACTCCTCCCAGGGTTGAACATCAACAACTCACCCAAATAGTTTCATAGAATGATCCAGTATAACATCTGTAACACCGCAGGCCCGATTTCCCTTTTAGTAAAGGTCAGTGTAATGAATTCCTCACTTAGGCAGGCGAAACAGGTATCCAGTTTCAAAGCAAAAAGCACTGGTGAACGAAAATAACATAAAGGCTCAACTCACAATGACTAAAACATCTAAAAGATCCCCAAAGAACTCTGGGAAAATATTCCATTGACTGCTTTGTGACCTTGATGACCATACTTAGTCAATGAATCATCAATTCTATTCTATTCAGGTAAGGAAAGATTTTTTCTTACCTGAAGTTCAAAACAGCAAGTTCAATTTACACTCACCAGCAACTTTATTAGGTACCCCATGCTAGTAACGGGTTGGACCCCCTTTTGCCTTCAGAACTGCCTCAATTCTTGGTGGCATAGATTCAACAAGGTGCTGGAAGCATTCCTCAGGGAGTTTGGTCCATATTGACATGATGGCATCACACAGTTGCCGCAGATTTGTCGGCTGCACATCCATGATGCAAATCTCCCGTTCCACCACATCCCAAAGATGCTCTATTGGATTGAGATCTGGTGACTGTGGAGGCCATTTGAGTACAGTGAACTCATTGTCATGTTCAAGAAACTAGTCTGAGATGATTCCAGCTTTATGACATGGCGCATTATCCTGCTGAAAGTAGCCATCAGAAGTTGGGTACATTGTGGTCATAAAGGGATGGACATGGTCAGCAACAATACTCAGGTAGGCTGTGGCGTTGCAACAATGCTCAATTGGTACCAAGGGGCCCAAAGAGTGCCAAGAAAATATTTCCCACACCATGACACCACCACCACCAGCCTGAACCGTTGATACAAGGCAGGATGGATCCATGCTTTCATGTTGTAGACGCCAAATTCTGACCCTACCATCCAAATGTCGCAGCAGAAATCGAGACTCATCAGACCAGGCAACGTTTTTCCAATCTTCTATTGTCCAATTTCGATGAGCTTGTGCAAATTGTAGCCTCAGTTTCCTGTTCTTAGCTGAAAGGAGTGGCACCCGGTGTGGTCTTCTGCTGCTGTAGCCCATCTGCCCCAAAGTTCGACGTACTGTGCGTTCAGAGATGCTCTTCTGCCCACCTTGGTTGTAACGGGTGGTTATTTGAGTCACTGTTGCCCTTCTATCAGCTCGAACCAGTCTGGCCATTCTCCTCTGACCTCTGGCATCAACAAGGCATTTCCGCCCATAGAACTGCCGCTCACTGGATGTTTTTTCTATTTCGGACCATTCTCTGTAAACCCTAGAGATGGTTGTGCATGAAAATCCCGGTAGATCAGCAGTTTCTGAAATACACAGACCAGCCCTTCTGGCACCAACAATCATGCCACGTTCAAAGTCACTCAAATCACCTTTCTTCCCCATACTGATGCTCGGTTTGAACTGCAGGAGATTGTCTTGACCATGTCTACATGCCTAAATGCACTGAGTTGCCGCCATGTGATTGGCTGCTTAGAAATTAAGTGTTAACGAGCAGTTGGACAGGTGTACCTAATAAAGTGGCCGGTGAGTGTAGATTGTCTAAAAAGAAACAAAAAGGACAGTTGCCTTGTCAATGTATACATTATAGTACTACTATAGCTACTCTGATGTTTTTCACGCAATTCGTGAAACACGGAGAGCGTGAGTGAAGTGTCCATTTAACAACCAGGACCCACTGTACATCAGATAGACTGGTATTAGCTGACACCAACAGCATTGTGTCATTTAAAGAATCATCAATGTAATTCTCACATAAAGTGTTCAATAAAACTTTGCTAAAACAAGTAATAGTGGATGCCAGTATCTCTGTGTTGTTAAACTCTTGAGCAATGGGAGGGAATAATAGGGAAAGTATAAAAAACATAAAAAAGCACTGCTGCCTTGCAGCGAGAGAGTTCCAGGTTTGATTCCCGTCCAAGGGTCTTTCTGCATGGAGTTTGCATGTTCTCCCTAAGCATGTGTGGGTTCTCGCCAGATACTTCAGCTTCTTCCACAGTCCAAAAACATGACTGTTAGGTCAACTGGCTTCTCTAAATTCTCCTTAGGTGTGAGTGCGTGTGTGAATGGTTGTTTGTCCTGTTTGTCTCTGTGTTGCCCTGCAATAGACTGGTGACCTCTCCATGGTGGATCCTCCTCTCACCCGTAGACAGCTGGAGATAGGCACCAGCACCCCTCGCGATCCTACCAGGGATAAGCCGAAATGGAAAATGGATGGATGCATGGATGGATGGATGGATGGATGGATGGATGAAAAGCAATCAGTGACAGAGAGTCTGTTTGGAACTCTGGCAATGACATAAACCGGATAAAATGCAACAGAGCCGTTCGGCCTGTAGGCCTTTCGAAAACTACCAACATATTCTCATTATCAGTTCATATGAAATCGTACGAAAAGTTATGCACACTATTTCGTACGTTTTGGACGTTTTTCCTCAAAAAACCACATCAGTGCACATGCCCTGGCAGACAGAAAAAAAAGGAGATCCGCAGACGGACGTAAAACTGGGAAAAACAGTGCAATCATCACTTATTCATGTTTCTAACTACGTTGCTTGCTGTTTTATATCTTAGAGTTAGGGTTAGGGTCAGGGTTAGGGCTAATTGTAATTTATATTCTATGTTCCTGAATGGTGCGTCAGATGCGCATGCGCATACGACGAATAAAACGTCCAAAACGTACGAAATTATGGTGCATAACTTTTCGTACGATTTCATACAAACTCATAATGAGAATACACTGAAACTATTGGATATTTATCTGATTTAGTACTTCATAAGGAAGTGGCTCGTATATGATGTTTTAGGGGTCAAAAATTAGAATTGAGCCATTCAGGCTGCTGTGAAAAACTGGGATATGAGTTGCAGATGTGTGAAAAGGTCGGATTTAGGTTGTATTTTCCTGCAGTGTGAACGCGGCCATAGTCAGATACAATGCACACCCCTGAGGTAGAAATTAAACAAATCTAAACTTTTCTGTTTTGATGAGAGATATTGTGTTGTTATATTGTGCTGTTTTGCACACAGGGCCTTTGATTACTTCTTTTTATTCTCGTGGCCTCAGCTGGCTTGCCTTCTCTAATTCATGCGAGTCCACTTTATTTGATATTTCCTTCAGTTTAGTAATGATTTATCTAATAAAGGCCTTTCATTTATTGCTATTTTTGTATCTCAGCGCTACAAATAAGTGTTGGAAAATAAATAATCAAATACTAGTAAGGGTGTATTCAATGAGACTGCCACCAATTTTGGACTACAGTATGAGATGGTACAAGGATTTAAAAGGCTCTGTAGAATGAAGGGGTTACGGTGAAAATGTGGTATAGAAATAATGAATGATATTAAGGTCTTTGGTATAATTTGTGTATTGTATGAAACACTTCGCAAACTGCAACTCTATTTTGCGTTTTTTTCCCATAAATGTAAAAGATGACATTCATTATATACAAAAAAATTTGCATGACTGTTTTGGAAAAGTTGATAAAAGACTGGAAAACCTCTACTGCTAAGTTTTTTATACTAAAGGAAACCATCTCATTCTTCATTTACAGAGCTGTAAACAAGTTGTTCTGTTTTATTTTTTCAAGTCATTTTGCTATTTTTTTTCATTTTAACGATCAGTGAATTTGATTGAAGTTTATTCAGTCAGATTGTTAAGGTAACAGAGAGAGCTGGTGTGCATTCTAAGGCAGATAATGACGAACGAAGACCAAGACATAATGGTCAGTACTGTTTTTCATTGCATTGAAATATATGCAAATTATATTTTTCTAGTCTATAGTGTACCTGGTTTGTGTTTAAGATTAAATTTGTTTTTTTTTTAGTTTGGGACTGGTAAAACGAATGTTACAGTACATGGATAAATTTGGGAATTTTGGAAAATGGGAATAATAACCTCAACATTTCAGTTTCTTTCTAAATTCAGATATAAAAAAAACTATGCACATTCTCTGTACAACATATACTACCTGTACTTGTTCAGGGGTGACATTCCATTAATTATAGCATCAATGTCGCATGATTTGGATATGATCCATCTGTGGATCTGAGTGTAAAGAGTATAGCTGTTTTAAACTTGAATACATTTCAGCAATAAATGAACTTTAGTTTAGTGTGAACTGTTTCCCTTTTCTACTGGATTATTAAATCTACGTTGCTGTAAATCTTGTTAGCAAACAAAAGTTTGGATTGTGTGGAGGCTCTTGAAGTAATGACCTGAGCCACACAGACCAGTATGATCATAATTAACCTCTTTTTGTGTGTGTGTGTTTTTGTTTTGGTCAAATTAAGTTATGAGATTTTTAAAATATGCTGATTTATGTTGGTTTTATTCGGTGTTTAAAGATGCAAACTCTAGTGGCATATTTCTTTTATCTATGTATATGAATAATAAACAATTTCTTTGCCAAAACTTTACTGTGTGCATGTACACAATTAAGATGGCCTTCACATTTTGTGATATTTTTCTCATCTTTGCAGAAAAATTACTTTATTTCTATGAATGTTATCTAAGATTTAGATCAACAAATTCACCCTTATTCAAAGTTTCCTTTGCATTATGAGCATGATTTAAGTTTAAAAACAAGAATGCTGTAAAATCTTAGATCTCCAGATAGGAGACAACTGCTGAGCAGCTTCAAAAAGGATTGTTTGTAGTTATAAATTCTACTTATATTTGAGTTTAGGAGTACATTGATGATTATAAATACTGCATGTTTTCTGCTCTTTGACTGGCTGTTTTGAGGAGCATCCTAAATAAGCCACCTTGAAGTTTCTGAAGCGATCTAAAAGCACAATTCAGAGTTGTATGTACCTTTTTAAGAGACTGAGGATGTCAGCAGGAGGAAGAAGAAGAAATGGAGGAGAAAGAAGAAATGGAGGAGGCTTCAATTCGAAGATGCCACCGCTTATATGTTGCAAGGTGATGAAGAACAGATATCTGCCCTTAAAGAATTTGTGCCCTGCAGACATATGCCAGATATGTGTCTTTCTTCTCTCTCCTGTCCCATTATTCAACATTCAAACACAGTGCAACAAAAGGCAGCTTGAAATACTGCCACCCCCTGCCCCCCAAAAAGAATATTGAAGATGGTCGAGCTTGCAGGTTAAAAATGTATATGCAAATGTGAGCTACATTAGAGCGTGCACAGGTTGTTAATAAATTAACACGTGGCAGAAATAATTCAGTTTAGCGTGATAATTCTTGGGTGTGAGCTGTCAGCCGTTGCATTGTTCCGGGATGGAAAGTGACGCTGAAATGGCAACACAAGCGGTGAACTGTGATGTTTTAGTGTACCTCCGTTTGCAGTGCTCTGACACAATAACTGCTTTTTGCTCTACTTGCTCTACTTTTTTTTGTCATTTCGACAGAACAAAAGGTTTAATTAAGGATGCTTTCTGAACGGAAGCTGACGTGAAAAACACACACACCCAGCTCAGCTAAGGTGTGAGTTGGCGATAAGTCAAACCTGCTGCTTGTGAAACACATGCATCTTGAAAGTTTTTGTGAATTTCATTCCTAACATTGATCATCACTATTCATGACTTATGCAGAGACTGCGATATGCCAAATGTTATGTCTCCTCCTTGGTTGCCATAGTTGCTAAGCTGCCGATTGTAGGAGGACAACTTGACGTTCCAGGCAGGGACGTTATGTGATGAGTGCGTTTCTTCTTTTCTTCTGTCTGGAGATTTGCATAGCAGGAACCCAGGGATCTGACACTCTGTTTGTGTAGCTCAAGGTGCAGAGGATATACGAAGTGTCAATTGACTTGCAGTCAAGTTTTTAATAAGTGCCATTTGTTCAATCTGTTGTTTAAACATTCCCGTCACCTCCATGTATCTTTAAAGACTGTCGGCCTCCCTATCTTTTAATTAAGTCTTGGACTAATGTGCCGCTTAATTGTCTAATCTTGAAGATTTTGTTTTCTCTAATTTACTTGGAAAAGGTATCGCAAGCTAAGCTTTTTAATTTGGGTCTGTTAGGGTGGGTGTTTAGTGGGCTCCAAATGTATGAGGGAACACTTCAAAGAATGAGAAACAAAGTAAACTTTTCAAATTTAATGAGCAGAAAGTCCTAGGATTATGTTAGGTTTTTGTCCGATTTTCCTGCCATTCTTTGTGGTAAAATTTGAATGTTTGTGGCCTTTTTTGGGTAACTTTTTAAACTGAAGATGCATAATCCATAACTTTCATAACACTTTTTAGCTATGCAACTTGCAGATTTACTGGTAACACTTTCTTTTACAGAACAGATACCATTTATTAACCATGCAATTTAATGTTTGTTACTTGGAAATAATGCACTCATGTACTGGATTTACTCTATAAGGAGAATAAGTAAAACAGCACAAACCAAATAGTTCACATAATGATATAAGTAATAATAATTGCATGATATCTGAGAAACGGTACAGATTCCAAATACTTAACAATTAATTATATGTGTTTTACTTGGTAATATTACATTTAGTTAGTTTTTCAAGAAAAGCATTCTAACCAATATAACTTAGAAAGCATTAATACTTTAATACCAAAGAAAAAAATACAAAAAAATACAATTTAATTGTATTTACCCAGCAGTTTACTCAATTTCATCTGGTAAAATCCAATCATTTGCGCTGGTAATCTCGAGAAAAAGAGAACTAAAGAATTATAAAACTGAACTCAAGTTACCTTTAAATAAGAGTTTACTTAAGAAGATTGGCTTGTTGTCTGCTAGGAGTGGTTTTCTGTTATATGCCATGCGACTAACCGCATTTTACCAGATAATTAACACATTAATTTATTGCTGTCATTGAAATGAATCAGTTACCTGGTTATAACTGTTTAAATTTAAGAAGTCTGACTTTACCTTGTCTGTGTAAAAAGCACTTACCTGATCATAATTTAGTTTGTAATCTATCTAACCTCATGGTAATTACCCCCCAAAATTCTCCATTGTTATGTAGTAACATATATTTGTAATAATTACATGCAATAATTACTTTGAAATGATGTGCCTTAATTTTGGGGTAAGTACCAAAATAAAGTTTTTCTTGTTACCTAATAATATAGTGTGACTTGCTTTGGTATTATCATATCATTACATGGCTATTGATGTACTGTAAAAGAAAGAAATCCTAACTTACTTATAATGGTGCTGGTGATATTTGATTGAGGCAGCAGTTGATATTAATAAATTAACATTTAATATGGTCAAAATATACAGAGAGTGAGTTCATCCTCAGTCCTGGGTCCTCGCTAAGGTTCCTCATACAGAATTACAGTTTCTTTTTTTTTTTTACATCTAGGGGCTTCCTTAGCCTTAGAAATATTTAACTTTGTGTCTGAACCATATCACTGTTTATTTGAGCATGTAATTTTTGGATCACAAAGACCCATTTATAATTTATTTCCAGGCTTTTGGTAGATCCCACTGGACGTGTATCAAATTTCAATATAGAAGGCTTCGAAGGGCAGTAAAAAAAAATCCCAAACAAACAAAGAAGTAAAACCAAGCCGCAGAATTACACATCTTCCTCAGTAATCCTTGGTAAAAATTAAAATACTGCGATTGCTTGTTTTCTGATGGAGACAGAAAGCATATACTGTACATGATTTATTTACATTTTTTTTCATGGAACAAGATATAAAGCCATTGCAGTGAAATTATCTTTATATATTTTTAAGCATTATTCTATATTTGTGTCCCACATATATAAAAAGGGAAGCGGCTGTAGCAATTAAGGTCTAGAGTTTTTTTATCAGCTTCAAAAGTCTAATTCTACATCACACTAGTATAATGTGCACATAAATGTGTCTTTAAGGCTTCAGAGTAAGATAATTATTCTATATTTTAAAGGTTTCTTTTTTCAATTTAGGTTTGCTTTTTATGTTTTTCTTCAAATGTTATCAAATTACCTACACTTGTGTCCCATAAAATTCTTCCTAGACAGTCTAAATCTAAACCACAGAGAGAAGTTTTGCAAAGGTGTACCTTGCTGTTGTCCAGTTGACAGTCTGACACCAGAATACAGCTCAAGCCTGGGGCTCTGTTGCCACATGCACATCTTGTGATTAAATGGAAAAAGTGGCGTCAGCGCAGGTTGATAGGGCAGCACAGTGAAAGGGCCTGTAAACAATGACTCACTCAGCTTGCAAAGGAAGAGAAGAGAGGAAGCAGAGGACAGCAGCCAAAAGTTCTCCAAGTGTGACTCTGTTTGTGTGTACAGTATGAGAGTCAGTCTGAAGCCCCAGAAAAAGGAACCTCTGTCAGGAAGTCCCAACAGACTGCGGATTTAATTCAGTCACTGAGACATCCACAAACACTCTCACAAAAAAGCAAGTGATCGTAATTATAGCAGGAATTTGGAAAGATAATTAGCACTCCAATTTTTAGAGATAATCGCAAAGAATTTTTTATACTTTTTCTGATACGTTTAAATAAATACTTTGCCCTCCATTAAAACAACAATCCACAAGTATTCCTTGTTGTGTTAACATGTTGTGTCTTACTGGCCAACAAACTGGCCTTTTCTCACAGAAAATATACATAGTTTTTTTTTACAAATGAGCTTAAGCCATATGGGCCTTCATAGAACTTAGAGGCAAAGGCCAACCACTGCCATGACAATACTAATTGTTGCTATATTTTATGCACATGGAGTAACTTATTGTTGGATACATATACTGAATGGCAAGGGGTCTTTCCCAATCAGTGGCTACTCCCTTGCCCTACCCACTTCTCACTCCACTTGCTGTGAAGCACTCTTGCAGCTGCGGGATATAAATACACCCTCAAAAATTGAAATGGCCTCTCCTCATACTACGGGAATAGGAAGATGGTAGCGTTCCAAGCTCTTGTCATGATGGGTTCACTAAAGGAGACCCAGTTATGCAGAACACCACTGACGGACACAAGGATAAAAAGTTGAACAGTTTATTTAAGCACAAAACACACAGAATGTACTGATTCTGGTTCGGGCCTGGATACTGGTTCACCGGAGTCTGCGTGAGAGACAGCACAGTTAGTGACTGCTGACAGGGTTTGATTTCCACAGGTTCACTGTTTGTACCTTAAGGGTTCTTGAGGTTTACTTTGGGAGAGTCACTGTTGGTTCTGGAGAAGAGTTTGTCAGCAGAGTCCGTTTGCTGCTTCAGCGTCTCGCGTCTTAGCTTGAACAGACCTTGGCTTAGATTTCCCAGCTCTAGTCCTGAGCTGCTTGGGGTTTCTCTGTGAGTCTTCAGGGTTTGGCTCAGAGGGTCGGCTCGGCAGGTTAGCTCTTCCAGAGCTTTCACAGAGGAGGCACAGGTTTCCTGGAAAACAGAGACAGTAGTTAGAATCCAGACTGGATTCAAAGTCATGGAGATTCACTGAGGATCTAGGCTTTAGCGCTGACCAACTGGAACAACACTGCGGCGTTGAGGCAAGGTCTGAAGACAGCTTATGTAGTGGATCCTCTGATGATCTTGACGTGCAGCGGCTGTGCAGGAGGCTCCCTCAGAGGATCCACGGCGGACTCTGCTGGAGAAAGATGGGATTTTCTCCAGCTCCCAACAGTACCCCCCCTCAACGACCGCCCCTTGGCGGTCCGGAAGAGGTTGATGGGCAGGAACGCTCGTATTCCTCGATGAGTGCCGGGTCAAGGATGTACGAGCCTGGGACCCACTGGCGATCCTCCGGTCCGTAGCCCTCCCAGTCGACGAGGTACTGCCATCCGCGACCTCGTCGACGGGAGTCCACGATGCGGCGCACCGTGAAGGGCGGATGGCCATCGACCTCCAGGGCGGGTGGTGGGGAGTCGGACGGAGGGCACAGAGGGCTCGAAGAGACGGGCTTGATCTGGGAAACGTGGAATGTAGGGTGGATTCGGAGGGACTGAGGTAACTGGAGACGGACAGCTGAGGGGTTGATGACTCGAGAGATTCTATATGGTCTGATGAATCTCGGGGAGAGTTTTCGAGACATCCCCTTGAGGGGGATGTCCTGAGTGGAGAGCCACACCTCCTGGCCCTCAGAGTACTTGGGGGCGGGACGTCTTTTGGCGTCGGCGAAACCTTTTGCTGATGCAGATGACTGATTGAGTGTGGCGATGGTTTCCCTCCGAATCCTCTGGCAGCGACGGATGTAATGATTAACGGATAGCACCGATATCTCTCTCTCATCTGCGGGGAAAAGAGGTGGTTGATATCCGAGACTGACCTGGAATGGGGACTGTCCAGTGGATGCAGAACAGAGGGAATTGTGGGCATATTCAATCCACGGAAGGAATTGGCTCCAGTCCACGGGGTTACTAGACGTGAGGCAACGGAGGGTGGATTCCAGTTGTTGGTTCATGCGCTCGGTCTGACCATTCGATTGGGGGTGGTAACCTGAGGTGAGAGAAGGTTTGCAGCCGAGCGCAGAGCAGAAAGCTCTCCATACCTGGGAGATGAATTGAGGACCTCTCTCCGAGAGGATCTCCTGGGGGATGCCGTGAAGCCGGAAAGCATGCTTAATGAGGAGTTGAGCGGTCTGGAAGGCTGTAGGAAGCTTTCTGAGGGGAACAAGGTGGCAGGACTTCGAAAAACGATCAACTATGGTGAGTATAGTGGACATACCTCGGGAGACTGGGAGACCGGTGACAAAATCGATGGCGACATGGGACCATGGGCGCGAGGGAACAGGAAGTGGTTGAAGCAGGCCAGAAGGAGGTTGGTGTGAGGCTTTGTTACGGGCACATGTGGGGCAAGCCAACACATACTCCTTAACGTCTTTGTGGAGAGTGGGCCACCAGAAGCGTCTGGAGATGAGAGCAACTGTCCTACTGACTCCTGGATGAGCTGAGAATTTGGCAGCATGCATCCACTGGATAAGACGGGACCTGACAGAAGATGGGACATATGTACGGTTAGATGGGCCGTTACCTGGGTCGGGTTCAGTGGCCAGAGCTGAATTAATGAGGTCTGTTATCTCCCAGTTGACCACTCCCACTGTACATGATGCCGGAAGGACAGGTTCAGGAGTCTCAGGATGATCGACGGAGTAGAGACGAGAGAGAGAATCGGGCTTCACGTTCTTGGATCCGGGTCTGTAGGAGATGATTAGGTTGAAGCGAGAGAAGAAAATTGACCACCTGGACTGGCGAGGATTAGCCTGTTTAGTTGACTGGATGTAAGCCAGGTTCTTATGGTCAGTCCACACAAGAACCGGGTGCTCAGCTCCCTCCAGCCAATGCCTCCATTCCTCCAACGCCAGTTTGATAGCCAGAAGCTCTCGGTCACCCACATCGTAATTTTGTTCAGCGGAGGAGAGCCTACGGGAGAAGAAAGCACAAGGGTGTATCTTCTGATCTGAGTCGAGCCTCTGGGATAGGACAGCTCCAACACCAGAATCTGAAGCATCCACCTCTAAGATGAACTGCTTAGTCGGATCAGGTTGAATTAGGACAGGTGCTCTGAAAAACAAGGATTTTAATTTCTCAAAAGCTGCTTGAGCCTCGGGGGTCCACTGAAATGTGCGTTTAACAGAAGTCAGGGAGGTTAGTGGAAGAGCGGTCTGGCTGTAGTTTCTAATAAACCGGCGGTAGAAGTTAGCAAATCCTAAAAACCTCTGAAGTTGTTTTCGGTTCTCTGGAACAGGCCAGTCTAAGACTGCTTTGATCTTGTCCTCAGAAGGTTTTACCTGGCCGCCCTCGAGCACAAACCCCAAAAAGGAGACTGAAGGTTGATGAAATTCGCACTTCTCGGCTTTCACGAACAGCTTATTCTCCAGAAGTCTCTGTAAGACAAGTCGGACATGTTTCTTGTGTTCATCAAGGTCCTTGGAGTAAATGAGAATGTCATCATTGTACACGAAAACAAACACGTTGAGAAAGTCTCTGAGAACATCATTTACTAGGGCCTGGAAGCAGGCTGGAGCGTTAGTTAGACCAAAGGGCATAACGAGGTATTCGAATTGACCCAAGGGTTTTTTGAAGGCTGTTTTCCATTCATCGCCCTCACGGATCCTAAGGAGATGGTAGGCGTTTCTTAAATCCAGTTTGGAAAACACTGTAGCACCCTGTACTGGTTCAAAAGCAGAGGCGAGAAGAGGCAGTGGGTATTTGTTTTTAATTGTAATCTGGTTCAAACCTCGATAGTCTATACAAGGTCTCAGGGAACCATCTTTCTTTCCCACGAAGAAGAAACCGGCGCCCAATGGAGAGGACGAAGGACGAATTATTCCAGCAGCCAATGATTCGTTGATGTATTTTTCCATAGTTTCTCTTTCGGGTTTGGAAATGTTATACAATCTGCTGCTAGGAAGAGGAGCACCAGGTAAAAGTTCAATGGCGCAATCGTATGGTCTGTGTGGAGGTAGGGACGTCGCACTGACCTTACTGAAGACTGGGGCTAAGTCATGGTACTCAGAGGGGACAGAAGAAAGGTCAGGAGAGTCCATCTCCCCCCCACCTCTAGGGGACCCCACCCAGGGGGCAGCAGAACGAAGGCATGTTTCGTGGCACGAAGTGGACCATGCTTCCAGGAGACGTGTAGTCCAGTTAATGTGAGGATTATGCTTCTCCAACCATTCGAACCCGAGAACCAGCGGGGAACATGCAGAGGGAAGAACAAAGAATGTTATTGCCTCTCGGTGGTTACCTGACAGAAGTAGCTCGAGGGGCTGGGTTTGGTGGGTAACTCGATGGAGTCTCTTTCCGTCAATAGCGGAAACATTGAGAGGCTGAGAGAGAGGAATGGTTTTAATCTGGAGTTGCTGGACGAGGTTTGAGTCGATGAGATTCCGTTCACAGCCTGAGTCGACGAAAGCAGAAAAAGAAAGACTTTGATTATCACAGAAAAGTGTGGCAGGTAGTAACAGTCGAGGAGATTTCGTAGTGTTAATTCGGCCCGCCAGACTCCTCAGATCCTCTGGCGGGCCCCGGCTTTTGACTTTGCCGGGCAGGAGGCGATGAAGTGTCCGCTCTCACTACAGTAGATACATAATTTGCTTAAGAAGCGCCTCTGTCTCTCCTCTGAAGTGAGCCTGGTGTGTCCCACCTGCATTGGTTCGACCTCCCTTTCGCCAGAATGAGAGGCCTGAACGGGTAATGGTAAAGGCTGGGGTTTAGACCTCTGAATGGGCAACTGCTCTGTAGAGGAAGAGCAAACAGTCACGTTATGTGAGGCAGAAGAAAATGTACTCTGCTTCTTAGAACTGTTTCTGGCTCGAATTCGATTATCTAGTCTGATGGAGAGGCGAATTAAATCTTCGAGGGTGGCTGGTTCATCGAGGGTTGCAAGTTCATCTTTAATCTGTTCATTTAACACCATGAAAAAGGCTCCTTTCAAGGCGCTTTGGTTCCAACCGGAAGCTGCCGCCTTAACCCGGAAGTTAACTGAAAACTCTGCCACCGAAGAATTTCCCTGTTTAAGGTTGAAAAGGGCTCTAGAATCAATTGTTTGATCTGTTTCTTGGTTAAAAACCTGGGTAAATTCAGCAATGAAATCAGAGTAGTAGCAATTTAAACTGTCGTCAGCGGCAAATCTTGCCTGAGCCCATTCCAAGGCTCTTCCTGTTAACTGAGAGAGAATGAAAGTTATTTTCTTGTGATCCGTGGAAAAACAGCCAGGGGAGTTCTGAAAAATCAATCGACATTGAAAAAGAAATCCTTTGCAATCCTTCATGTTGCCAGAAAATCTCTCTGGGAGACTAGGACGGAACTCTGATGACGTCACGGCCTGTGACCTCGGAGGTGGGACTGGACCCGGAAATGGTTGTGGTGCAGCATTAGCGCTGTTCAGAAAATTAGCACAACTCTGTAGCATTTGGTTATGAGTTCCTACTAGATGGTATAACTCACGGAGCGTTTGGGTTTGTCCCTGTAGTTGGGCATCCTGCTCTTCCAAACGACGGGTGAGGTGATCTGCTGGGCCTTGAGTTTGGCCGCAGTGTTCTGTCATGATGGGTTCACTAAAGGAGACCCAGTTATGCAGAACACCACTGACGGACACAAGGATAAAAAGTTGAACAGTTTATTTAAGCACAAAACACACAGAATGTACTGATTCTGGTTCGGGCCTGGATACTGGTTCACCGGAGTCTGCGTGAGAGACAGCACAGTTAGTGACTGCTGACAGGGTTTGATTTCCACAGGTTCACTGTTTGTACCTTAAGGGTTCTTGAGGTTTACTTTGGGAGAGTCACTGTTGGTTCTGGAGAAGAGTTTGTCAGCAGAGTCCGTTTGCTGCTTCAGCGTCTCGCGTCTTAGCTTGAACAGACCTTGGCTTAGATTTCCCAGCTCTAGTCCTGAGCTGCTTGGGGTTTCTCTGTGAGTCTTCAGGGTTTGGCTCAGAGTGTCGGCTCGGCAGGTTAGCTCTTCCAGAGCTTTCACAGAGGAGGCACAGGTTTCCTGGAAAACAGAGACAGTAGTTAGAATCCAGACTGGATTCAAAGTCATGGAGATTCACAGAGGATCTAGGCTTTAGCGCTGACCAACTGGAACAACACTGCGGCGTTGAGGCAAGGTCTGAAGACAGCTTATGTAGTGGATCCTCTGATGATCTTGACGAGCAGCGGCTGTGCAGGAGGCTCCCTCAGAGGATCCACAGCGGACTCTGCTGGAGAAAGATGGGATTTTCTCCAGCTCCCAACAGCTCTGGCACCAAGAATTTCAATGATACACCGGCTGCAGGAGAATGAATGCCATCGATCATCTAGAACACATAAACATCATCATGTAAAAGACACAAACGTTTTAACATGCTCCTTATGTGCGTCAATGCAGCTGCATCAACAGGTAAATCAATATGTGCTGTTGATTTTAACCTTTGTACCGTATAATAATAGATAATGATATCAAGGCTGCTTTAATAGACCAAATATTATTTCAGGTCTATTTATTGAACAAAGTATGTCATAATTGCATCGTGGGACAGAAATGTAATGTCTAATTCTCTTCTTCCAAAGAGGAAAATGCCTTATCTCCAGATGCAGGATATACCTGCAGTCAGAATGTATTCCACACAGGAGGCTTGTTTAAAGCCTAAATTCAGGGCAAACTGTGAAGTAATTGGTGCATTACAGAAGTAATGGCTACATGATTTATTCAGGGTTTTTTTCCCTATAGCATGACATGGTAGGCTACTACTTCAAATGTGAAATTAACTGGATTAGTAAATATCATAACCCAAAGTGACATTGAAGCTGTGTTTTTTCTTTCATATTAATATGTCAGTAAAGCTCCAGGGACGGAGCTGGGTCAAGTAGCTGACAACTAATCTGTTTGGAATACATCCTGTAGATTTTTGCCTATGCATTCTGAGATGTTTATAAGTCAATCTGCAGAAATGAAGCAGAAATGTTCAATATTCAAGTCGCAACAGTTGTATTTACTTTTAGCATGTTTAAACATATTGCTGCTCATAAGCATTAACATGTTTAAATGTTCCCATCGCTGGTAACTTAACATTAAGCTTTATCATATTATTGAGTGATTATTAAAGCAGTGTTTCAACCTTTAAGCCAAGGTAACCATTTACTTTGACATCTTACCCAAAAGGCACAATATTGAATGATTTAGCGTCGATCATGACAACACACAATAGTATTTAACCTACTGAAAGGACTGATAATTTAATTTACTTGCCACCATACTATAGTTTCAGAAACTAAACACTGGCAAAGTGACTTAAAAATAGATATTATAACCCTTTAGGGTAAGTTACCATGTTTTTGATCGCTTGCACACCCCTTATAAATGGAGTCCCCCCCCATTTCTCAGGGAGGTCTAGAAACACAAGGTTTATATCCAGCCTTTTAGCAAAGATACTTCTACATGGCAGTACAGATTCTGGAATTTGACCAATTAGATGAGATCTTGAAGGATATATTTTAGCTATTGTAAGCTGAAACAGCATTAATAAGTCATTGCATTGATGTCTTCTCCATGTAGATGACACTAGAAATCCCCAGTTTGTAACCTCAAAACAACCTTGCAGGACTTCTTCAGCTTCCTTTGACCATCTCCTTACGGTTCTTTTTAATACAGGTTATCTCTTATAAAGTGGCTTATAATCTGAGCAGAAAAAACAATATTATCTGATTTCTCAAGAGGAGGTCTTACTTCATGGGTGTAGGAGTCCTTGACATTTGCATAAAAGAAGTCCAAAGTTTTGTTTTCTCTCGTACAGCAGCTGATAAACTGCTGGAACGTTGGCAGCGTAGCAAAGAGTAAGACATGATTAAAATCACCAGTTTGCCCCAAATGCATTTGGCCGTTGTGTCTGTAGCCTATCAACAATGGAACTGATTACATCACACATAGTGTCAGGAATGTCAGAAGGTGGAATATAAACTAACAGAACACTGCTGAACTCTCTGGGCAAATAATATGGCCAAAGCAACTGCCAACAGTTCAATGTCTGGGTTGCAGTGACAGATCTTCACAGTAACATGTCGTGGATGACACCATCTGTTGTTCATAAACACTGCCAACCCACCTCCTTTGAATTTCCTACTCTTCTTTAATTCTATGTCCACTCGTATGATCAGGAAGCCTGGCAGAGAAACGCTTGAGTCCAAGATGTGATCCTGCTGCCATGTTTCGGTAAAACATATAATGCTGCATGGTCAATATTCTGGCTGGGTCCTTGCTAGAGCTTGGAGTTCTCCTAAATTGTTTCTTAATGATCTCAAATTGCCTATAATGATTGATGGAAGAGATGGTTTAAATTTCTTCTTCCTCGCTCTTCTCCTTTCACAGCTCGGCATCCCCGGCACTTCCTTTTCAACTCAGCAGGTACTTGTGGAAGTAGTTGAAGTATTAGTTCAGGTTTAGAGATGTCAAAGACCTGCTACTGGGTGTAAAAAAATCAACTTGTTATAGTTGTTGTGGTGACTCATCAAAATAATTATTCTAAAAAAGGACAAAATCCCTCCAGTTTCACAGCATTCATCAACAGAGAGGAAAAACACCAGAAAAAGAAAAATGGAAGGATTAAAGTTTTCTTCAGAATCAAGCTAGCAGAGCTACTCCAACGTGCAGCTACCTTAAGCATCTCAATTCTTGAACACTGGAAGTATCATCCAAACTATTAAGTAAAATGCTAAAAAATCATAACTACTTTATTGAAATGTATTTCATCTTTTGAATTGGATTCCTAAAAATAAACAACCTTTTTCATGAAATTTTGATTTCATGATATGCAACTGCTCAGGGTTGTTCTTATATTAGCCATAAAGGCAATATCCCAGGAAAGGGAAGGCTTGAATTCCACATTAAATAAATTATCGCTTATTTACTATTAATGGATATTAGGCCAATTTATGTCAGTTGGAACTTGACATCTGTATGTCTTAAGTAGGCACACACTGCTTAAAATAATACAACTATACTGCATAAATTGTACAAATGGGACTATGTTGCATTTCATCCCACTCAAGAATCTAATTGATATTTTGTTGTTGGTTCTGAGGTGGGAGCAGAGTGGACTCTACAAAGGCCCTTTAAATACAAGAACCATGACCATATAGCTATTGTTCTTGCAAAAATGGTAATTCAGTACTCTAAACTTTGTAGTAAAAACAATAAAAGTAGCTATGAAGGACAAGCATCTTATCATAAATGGCTAAGATCATTATCTAATCATAAGAAGGCCTTACTATTAAATGATCTCCAGGTGGGAAGATTTTTTCAGGCAACGAAGGTCTATTCTTCCCAACTAAACTTTTCCTGAGCTGAGATACAAAGATTTTGAGGAAATAGAAAAATAATTTTCAAGGTTTTAAAACCTGAAGCAGCAGAGGGTGTTCATCATCTCTGTTGTCCTCTGTGATCCTTAACTAATAGAGGTTAGCCAATTCTCTTAGAAAAAATGTCTGCAGATGAGTTACGAGACCTCGTCTTTCAAGGAAAGTGCTGACCCCCTTTATTGGTCTTTCAAGAAAACCTGAAATATGGCAAAGACAAAAAAAGCAATTTTTTAAACTCAGAACTAAATATAGATTAACATAATTTCATGTTTAAAACAATTAAATCTTTCTTTAAAATCTTTATAAATGCATAATCCATACCAAGCTAATGTATAGTATTATAGCATAGTAAATAAAAACACATCTTTGCGGCAGTATATTGACACAATATGCTAACGACTCAAACTCTTATATACACACCAATATCCAATAAATAATTGAATCCCCGGTGGCTACCCTCACAACTACAGTGATACATTAATTGGGCAAAATTAGCATGAATAAAAGCAAATAAGTGTAACATGTAATTTATTACTTATCAAGTGTAGTTTAGCAGTGGAAAGCTCCGATTTCCCCCCAGATTCCTTTAACAGCTATAATGCAGTTCTTAATTTACTCTGTGGAAAATCAATTTTTTTTTCAGAGTTCATTAGGCACCAATATGTTACAATGCTGCTCCCCTGAGCACCCAGCTACAAAAAACATTATGCAAATTCCTGCCAGTGCATCTGTATGTAAATAGCAACCAAGTCCACAGTCAATTCTCTATGGAAAGCTTTGTTAGCAGGCCCTTTGTTTTTAAGATTGAACCTTATTCATAATAGTCAGAAAATTGGGAAATGGCTCCATATGACAGGTAAAAGCAAACAAACCGTACACCAAGTGTGTTCTTCTACGGTTTCATGAACATATTTCAAAAATCATGTCAGTAAATCGTGGGCCAGGTTAGCTTTGTATGAGTTTACACTGAGGATATCCGTTGGTTTCATATTAAATGGAAATGTCCACCCAAAACAAAATCTTTAATCCTTCAGATATTTCATACACATTTAACAGAAACCTTTAATACAAAACCACTGTTTGGCAGTTATAGCATTGACTGTTCATTAAAAAATAACATACATTTGAAAAATCCTTTATTAAATAAAAAAGAAGAGGTATAACACTGCATACTGATAATCTAACATAAAGCTTTGAGCAAAAGTTAAAGGTCCCTTTTGTTGTCCGTGGTAGAAACTACAACAGCAATAACTTGTTTAATGTATAATGTGCAATTTACCATTTGATACCCTGTGGAATAACGGTTACTCTCCATTTGACACCCATTGCAATAACTATATATATATAAATATAAATATCTATCTATATAAATACCCATGTAAACACCCTGTGCAATAACTGTTTCTCTAGATTTGACACCCAGTGCAATAACTATATATATAAATATCTATCTATATAAATACCCATGTAAACACTCTGTGCAATAACTGTTTCTCTAGATTTGACACCCAGTGCAATAACTATATATATAAATATCTATCTATATAAATACCCATGTAAACACCCTGCGCAATAACTGTTTCTCTAGATTTGACACCCAGTGCAATAACTATATATATAAATATCTATCTATATAAATACCCATGTAAACACCCTGCGCAATAACTGTTTCTCTACATTTGACACCCAGTGCAATAACTATATATATCTATCCATATAAATACCCATGTAAACACCCTGTGGAATAAATGTTTCTCTACATTTGACACCTAGTGCAATAACTCTATCTACCTATCTATCTATCTATCTATCTATCTATCTATCTATCTATCTATCTATCTATATATATATATATATATATATATATATATATATATATATATATATATATATATATATATATATATATATATATATAAATATCTTTCTATATAAATACCCATGTAAACACACTTTGCAATAACCCGGTATAATGATCCTACTTTAAAAAAAAAAAAAAGCTGTCATATGTGGATGCACTGTATATACTGTATATATCCCATGTACCTTTTTCTTCCTTTGGCACAGTCTTCTTCTTTGACTATTTGAACTGATGTAACAAGTAAATTTCTCCACTGTGAGAATGATAAAGTCAGTAAATCAATCAATCAATCAATCAATCAAGAAAAGTGGTTAAAGTTGATGAAATAAGCACGCCAGCTTGGACTGTCAATACCTTAATTTTTTGGCGGAATTTGTATCTAACAAAAGTCAAATAACAAAAAACGTTTTCCGAGCCTCAGAAGCCCTAAAACAGATTTTCACAGGTGTCAATATATTTTAAAGTATTGAAATAGCATTTCCTCATAATTGTAATATCTATAATAAATATCGGTGCTATGTCCTCAGAAATGCTTTTATAGAGAACTATTGAACAAATGCTGCATTAATTGGGTACAAGAGCTTTTATAGTTGATAATTTCACTTACAACCCAGTTTTTGTCTCAATGCAAAAGTCATAAAGTTTTACAAAAATGTAGGCAGTGGTTCATGGGAGCTTCAAATGGCTTCATGTAGCTATGCTCCACGGCTTAAAGTAGACTGTCAATGCAAACAGAAACTGATAGAAGCAACAATCTCCAGTTCAGTTTGGTAAAAGGAAAAAATTCTTGCAATTAGAATAAAATATATCGTCATACACATAGTGAGCTGCACCCCTGCAAACTCGGACACTGATCCGCATATGTAACTCTTTATGAAGAGAATTACCCCAGCAAAGAGTGAGCTTAAAAGACAATAGAACAGGGCACAATAACGCAATAACAGTAAAAGAAGCTTTACATCCAAGTATGATCTAGTATTTAAGCTTAGTTTGTTTTAAACAGCTTGGTTGGACTTGGTTCAAGATGGAAAAATAAATGGGAAGAGCCCCTGACTTTTCTTTCCATTTTTGGAAAAACTAACAAAAAACATTTTAACATGAAGGCACATCTGCTACCACAGGTTAAAAAAAAATAAGAGCTCCCTTCTAAATAGGATTAAAGTTTACTGTAAAATAGCCCTGTTTGTTAGTTATTACCCTGATAACTTTTTGGCACTGCTTTTTGTTTTATTATTATTTTTTTTCTTTTGAGCATTTTGTTTCCAGGATACATTAGTCTGCTGCATTAAGTCATTTGTTTCTCTTGGCCAGCTCCCAGATTGCAATGCTCTGCATGGGTTTTCAGCTTTTGGGATGATATCCATCTGGTTTGAACTTTTTGAAGAGACTCAGTCCTTTTTTTATCCCCTTCTGTGTACAAAGCATGCTGCTGTGCTTCAAACAAAACACTGCCTCACCTGCTTGTCTTTCCGTGAAGCAATTCCCACAAAGCCCGAAGGCCATGTCGACCATATGGTGCTACATAGGCTGATAGATTGTACTACATGGCACACACTCATGACGATGACTTAAACAGGAGCTAATTACTGCTCTTCTTGGAAATTCAGCTTAATGGACATTTCTGTTAATTGATCATTGCATTTTAATACTACTTTATATTGCTATTGCTTTATAGATGTTTCTTTTGAGTTTTCTTTTTCCGAGCACATCATTTATCGGGTTGCAAAGTCGAAATGTGCACATAAAAATGAAAAAAAAAACCAAAACTGTTTCAATTCATGTTTCTTGTTAATGGTTCCTCTTTGTACTTATGCAGTGTTTTTTTTTTTTTGTAAACTTTTTTTATCTGAGTGTACTTTAAAAGCTAACAGACTATATTGGAAGGTAAACCAAAGCAATCAAATACATGGTTCCAAGCCTTTGTCTTTTTATTGCACAAGTTTGTTTGTACTTCAGATCAAACAGCAGCTGTTTATTAGTTTTTCATAAACTGGAGTTTATTATTTACCCCACTATGGTGCAAAATTAGCTCTGTAATTAGGTATCACTTTAACATGCTCAAGGGAGGTAGTATCTAAGCAACCCTTGACAAACACATGCACACACAGAAGTGCAGTTTATACTGTGTTTGTTCCACTTGATGTTTTTCGATTTGTTTCTTTTTCTGCATGTTGCCCAGTTAAATGACAAGAAAATGTGACGGAAAAATACAAAAATATACCCCATAGTGCTTAATAAGAGCCTTTAATTAATGGATTATGCATGAATTACATTTGATTTGTATGTAATTCATGCATGAATCATTATCTGCTTTGCATAGTTTCAGTTATCGTAGTTCTACGAACAGTTTAAATTGTGTTAAGAAAAAGCCTCTACCTGAATATTTTGTCTTTGCTTTTTTGTAGAAATTCATAAACTACTTTGGGAAAATACAAAATACATCAAATGTCAAATAATTTCTTTTTTTATTTGAGGATTGATTTATACTCAAATCAACCTGGCCCTATGTGATAATGCTACAGTATGTTGTTAGATTGGGAAATAAAGCTTAAGTGTAAATTAAATCTGGAAGACTTAATCAGCCTCACCTGAACGACCTGCGTTCAGCTCCAGCCAATCAACTCCGGGGTCGCACCTTCTCTGAAGCCAATCATCTTACAAGATCCCCTTCATTTAGCTCCTGGCACAGCTTCTCTCTCCCGCATAAAAGGAAACTTTCACCCACCTCCACCCCATCTCCTCCCTCATTCTCAGTCCCACCCACCCTCTAACTTATTCCACCACCAGTGTCCGGGCTCCGGGGGAAGACTACTCTAATCCTTTTCTAGGTTACTCATCCAAGTGTATGTAATTCACAGCATCAAAGTCTTATGCCAGGGCCCAAGCACCATAGAACTTATTTAGTTTAGGTCTTTATCTGCTTCCATCAATTCATAGTTGAGCAAATATGTCATTAAATAGCAATGAGGCCATTTCACAGGCTGCACCCATTTATATAGAGAAAATCTAGATCACAGATAAATAGGAACATAGCGAAAGGTGCCAACAATCTAACAATGATAAGAACTAATACAGGAAGTTATCGAAAGGTGTGTAAACATCATCAATTCAGTTAAGGTTAATGCTTATAAACCAACAATAAGAAAGACTCATGGTTAAGGTTCCTTCAAACATGTAAGATTTCCAAGATGAAAACCAGTGTTGACCAATATGACAATGATGGTATGTATCTCCCACAGTTTCCTCCCAAAATTGCTTGATTCCAAAACTCTATTTGTAGACTGAAGAGAATAAAAGTCCAATATTTTTGAAGACATTTTTCCTGTTATATCTGGGATTAAACAAACAAAGCATTTTAAAATAATGATTATCAACCAACAGTTAAACATGCTGGTTTTACTGTATACTCTGCAACACACTTGTAAACAGTTAAAAGAAAGCAACAACCCTGTTTTACACACAAAACCATGCTATCAACAGTCGCTGTCCCACATTGCAGGAAAAAAAAAAAAAGAGTACTGTCCCACTTAACATCCCCAAAGAGTCTCATCTTATCATACACAACCTCCATGGGCACGTTTTTTTGTACTGTTTGTATATCAGGACTCAGTGTTTGAATTAAAGGCATCAAGCACAGTTTCCTCTGGGAAACATAATGCATTACACGCCGTTCCCTGAAATGCTTGTTTCCGTAATTTACACTCAAACGATTGTCACTCCTTGTCTCCAGGTGGTCCTTCCCTGCCACATCGCTGTGTACAAACCGACAGCGCTTTTGATGGCTCCACATGAGAGATTTGCCCAAACGAGTCTTCTTTTTCTTATTTTCCCAAAGTGGGATCTGCTGTTTCCGCTCAGGGCTTGTTTACCACTAAATGTTTTTTTGTGATTTCACCCCCAAAGTGACATGAAACTGTATGTTTTAAGTTTTGTTTTTCCTTTTGGTTAAAAGGTAGAGCAAATTTTGTATTTAGCACCTTGCTTCATCTTTTAACTACCATAAATGGAAGCATAGGAAGTCGGTAAACAAAGTCTAGCTCCCATTAACCTCTGATTTCCTCTGAGAGATCCACAAACAAGTCGAGTGCCAGACGACCTCAAACAAACTGTATTCGCACACACACTGACACACACATGTTCATGTCCTGAAGAACAATATGGAAATATTCGTCCTTTCTCCCTTCCCGCGCTTAGCCCTGGTGCTCTTGCCGTCTGTTTTGCCTAATTGCTTTAACACTAGCCTGGCATACTAATTGCACGAGGCCCCCTGTCACCACATCATTTACATGGCCTACTTGATTTGGAATTTAATCTGCTTGAAGGGTTTGGGTTTCATGCTCACTTTAAATCCTAATGCTCTTTGGGATTTCAGATGGTTTCAATAAATGATTGTGTTTGTGAAGCAACGTGGAAACTTTTTGCAGTAAAATGTAGCGCAGTCCGACATATAACTTTAGAATGACACTTTAGTTTGGTTCAGTGGTGAAATCAAACAGGAAAATTGATGAAAGGGGTGGGCAGTGCCGGGCCTGGGTGTGGGGCGGAGGAAACTTGAGGATCAGAAGTGGGTGTGCGTACGGTGTGTACAGACTGGCGTTTTCTGCTCTCTTTTTGATGTGAAGCTGAAAGAGAGTTGGACAGACTGATGCAGTGTTGTGAGCTCACACGGTGCAACTTAATCAAAGGGCAGACATTTTTTTTTCAATTTCTCAGAGTTCAAGGCCCACCCATTTTCTTTTTTCATAGCAGAACTTGACTGAAACTTTTTCAGATTTTATTATTTCAATAATAATTATATATATATATATATATATATATATATATATATATATATATATATATATATATATATATATATAAAATTTGGCCTTAATTTAATATATAAATGTGCCTTCTTTATTGAAAGAAGGTTATAACCTGGTGAGCCACATTGATAATGTGTAGGACCCAGATTTTAATATACACAATATTGTTAAAGGACTGCTCCCATTGAATCTGTTCAGGGAAAGAAAGGACAATTCAAGATGATAGAATAAAGTAATACCTAGTGCTCACCTATTAGGGTTTGATTTGAGCAAATTAATGCAACAAGTTACCAGCAAACATTATTAGAAAACATAGTACCTCAAGCTTTTATACTCTGTTTCTGAAAGATGAAATCATGGATTCTTATAGGACAGATATGTAGCAGTGACTATGCTTTCATCCTCCCGTGCAGCTATGTTTCTTGCTTTTATCACAGCTATGTGTCCCACCTTAAACCATAATACTGAAATGTGTTTGACCCACCCATTAGGTCAGTCTTAAAGGGTTCGGCTGGAGTGGTACAAGTTGGATTTTTGTGTTCGACACATTATCTAAAAAGAAAAATACCTAGAACCCACAAGAATTGCTGCTTTAGGGTCAAGGGTCACTGTGAGGGATTTACCCCTTCACTAATTGGCCCTATAAACATGCATTTTCTGTCTTTTAAAGAATTTAGTATTTGTGGGAAGGTTGTTCCTTGTCTTTATTGATGTAACTTTAAGAACTTTTCACCACTCTCTTTTTCTTTCAGGTCACCTGGTCAGGTATTGCCATGGAAGCGTGTCCATGAGCAGTGCTGACAAGGACCTGGTGTTTCCAATCAGCCTCATAAGGGAAATCCACCCTGACTGAGAGGGAAGAGAGATTTTTGGGTTTTGTTTGGATTTAGATGATTGCTTAGCTTCAATTTGTTGAAGTTACATGCAAATATGTTTTTTTTTGTTTTGTTTTGTTTGTTTTGTCTAGAGGTTTAATTTACGTGTTTTTTTCCCAAATAGAAAATGTAAGCATTGTAAAGATTTACACCCCTTTTATTGGAGATGGTACAGGCTGAAACTTTAAAAGCTGGGTTGTTTAAATGTGGGGGTGTCTTTTTTTGTTTGTTCTTTTACTGTGATTGAAGAAGGTGGAACCCCTGCTCATCTGCTTCAAAATGTAAGAACAGCCCTTTTTGGAAAAATATATAAGAAAGACAGCTCTACAATTTTTAGATCCAGTCTGATATCTTTTCCTTTTTGGTGTGTTGTCTGTGTTTCGCTGGCCATTTTTAAATCCAATGTAAGGTTTGCAAACCTTACAGTCACATTTTGGACCAAGGTGTACATTAAAGGTATAGTGGAGGATGTTCTTTTAATGGGTGGATCATCAAAATAAGTGGTCCTCTTAATTGGTAATCATTCTGGTGTTATTTTTATGCAAAATCATCCTACGTGCTCGTCCCCTTTCCACTTACCGGTGGTGAGTCTGACATAGTGGAAAAATTGCAAATCTTCTTTTGGAAAGTAAGCTTGTATGAGCGATGAAAAAAGCAAGTTTTAAACAAAGCGTTCACGAGGAGAAATGGGCTTGTGCATGCTCATGCACACGTTTAATCAGCTTTACCTCTCAGAGGAGGTTACAGGGTTGTGCATGTGCATGTGGAGAGGGCGGGGCTTTTAAAAAAAATCTTGAAAGGCTTGGTACTCATTGGTATTGGTTGGTGTGCTCTTAACAACAACACTAGCTAGCATTTAAAGCCAGGCCCACAGCCTTGTCATTTTGAGACATGTCGTGGTGCAGTGACCAGCTGGTCCCAATCCTTTTCACACTTGGAAGGGTGTAAGTACCTCCATTTTTAGATGTGAAACTTAATCCAAAAATAAATTTTAACTAACCAATATGTCATTCAAAGGAGACCTTTTCTACCTTTGATGTTTGGGACTGTGTCAAACCCTTTTTGTGTTGTTTGAGCACAAAAATAATGACTGAAAAAAGTTAATATCAAGGGGGCAACAAAATTTGCTAGATAAAAGCTGATTGATTATGCAAGTCTGGAACACTCATAAAATTTGTTCATACCTGAGAGAAGATTAGAAATATTCTCCTAAATCACTTGTACGAACGATTTAGCGTAAGAAAATGTTCAATGAAAAAGCAACCTTGTAGGCCCAAATCTGTTGCAGTTGCATGAGTGTCCATTACAAAAAAAAAATGGTAATTGAGGAGACAGGGCTTTTTGTACTGGAAGCAAACTAGAGCAACAGCTATTTCTCCAAACATCAAGTTTTTGCAAAACATTGTCATGAGCTAATTATTGAGATACTTAAAAAATGAGTTTTAAACTAGGTATTATTTAAGGGACCAGTGGTGTTTACTTTACTTTCAGGAAATTTGGTTCCTGTTTTGCACCTATAAACCTTTACTTTGCAATAAAAATTACTTTTCAGAGCTAAATCCGAACTCTGAAAACAGCCAAACTCTTTGGGGAAAAAAAAAAAAAAACCCTGACAGCTGTAGAAAGTTAATACTGTTGTAAGGAAAACAGGCCACCGAACAACACGCACACACTACCGTATGTGGCGTGCATGAAGTATTATCTAAAGATTGGAACCAAGGACGAACTGAATTGTCATATTTTTTCATTTTTTGTGGGTGGGACATTTGGATTTTTTTTTTTCCCTTTCGTTTCAAGTTCTGCCAAACAGGGAGAACACAGTCAATATAGAGTCAATTATAAATATTTATAATCTACACATCTGAAAATTCCTGTCAATCAGAAAGATGTGGGGATAAGCTCGCAGCAGCCAGTTAGACCGGATGTGATTTGCATGCCACATAAAGCCTCAGCTTGCCATCCCCATTTTGTTTTTGACTTTGCATGCCTGCTTGTTCTCAGTGCAGATTAAATATAGAAGTTTAGTTCTTGTTGAGGATAGATGTTTTTTACCCCCCTCTTCAAGCCCTTGCGCACACAACACACAGAGGCAGTATTGATGCACAGCGCTGATGGCGATTCATTATTGAAAAGGAAATCGTCTCAATATGACTGGAGTTTGTTATGGAGAGCTTTGTTCTCTTCATCTATATTGCAGTGCATCGTTGTCAGTCAGCACTGTGAGATCTTTTTCTTCTTGCTGTGTTTGTGGGGAGAAGAAAAACCCGTGCTTGCTCTGTAGTGTTTTTCATTGTTACTGTCCTAATAACGATGTGCTTTATTTTTGAAGTTGATGGAAAAGTGAGATACAGTATGACACAGTTTAGGCTTGCAGCTGGTGTGTTGGTTGGTTGCATGGTCTGTGGAAGGATTGCTGGTTTTGGTAATAGCTGTCTTTCTGTTCATTTCTATCTGTTAATTTATCTTTTTGGCTTTGACTCAATAGCATCAATGACAAAAACTGCACTATACAGAAACTGGTAATACTTAAATAGAGAGGTAACAGACACAATAATTATCCGGACAATTTTATGTAGTCCCTATTTCATTTTCTGGCATTATTATCCTGTACAAGGCTAACAAGCGTCCATATCCCTGCTAAAAAAAAGCATCCCTGTGGCATGATGTTGCCATATTGATTTATCTGGGAGACGATGAGATCAGGGTTATGTACAATATAAGTTTTCTACCAGATATAGAGTTTCTAGTGTGGCTTAAACTTCGACCGCATGTGACAACAGCATCTTTTCTCAAAGGATTGCTGCGTCTCTTGCATGACTTTGGACAAGCAGCAAATTGGACTTATGGCTTTCCTTAAATAATGCTTTCTTTTGGTTATATTTTCATAGAATTTTGGGCTTGTTCTCATAAAACAGAGTACAAATAAAAGTAGCTCCTTGTGATCCCCCTATGGTTAGAGAGGTACTATATAAAGCACTTTAGGCCTTAAAGGAGCTATATTTAATGGCATTACTTCATATTGGAACACATAAAACAGGCAGCATTCTTCCCTTCAGAGAGCATTCTGCAGTTTGCCCAATCAAGAGAGATGAGAGACGACATTTTACATCAGTAAGTTGTTGTGAAAATACATTTGAAAGATGCTGAGGCTTCCAAGGTACTGTTGAAACTATTTCTTGTCCGTCTCTCTTGCTGGCTGCCATTTTTTCAAGAAGCTGCTTTTATACCAACAAAAAATAGCAAATGCTGTGTTCTGTTTTTGAAACTCTACGAACTTTGGCAAAATTGGCTGAGGAACCAGGAAGTAAACATGAGGTACACACCGCACCAAAGTAGCTCTCCGCCATACCTTTAGGTTTGAAAGGAGCAAAACCTGACTAAGACACTGTTGATGGAAAAGACTGATGGTTCATAGCAAATGTTGCTTCCATCCTTGGTATCAGCTGAGTTTGCTTTAGTTATACAGTAAATTTCTTACCTATTGCTCCTTTAAGACAGCTTCTGAGGTAAAAAAAAAAAAAACAAACAAAAAAACTCTTTAGAGTAGTGTATAGGACTTGTTGTGAGCTTAAGCAGAGAAGATGGCAACGGAGAAAGAAACAATACTCTTGCAATCCACAAAGTGAATTAATGATCTTGGTGGTTTAGTTAATAAGGAATAACTTACTTTTCTCACCCAGCATACAGTAAAGCAATAACACCTGAAATTAAGGTAATCACAACACTGTAACACGTAGCTACTGTGTAGGCAAAATGTGGCTGTGTTGTAATGATGACTTGGGTCTTTGACAGCAAAGTTCAGTCAGACTATTATGACACCTTCTAAGCCTAATATGGTGGTGTATTGTCACCAATGGGGACAAAATCATTGCGAAGAAGGTTTTTATGGAAAAATCAATTGATCAAAAAAAACTTTTTGAACTTGCTCCTTGATATTGATTAATTTTCACCCATTAATATGATCATGAGGTAGCATTAATACAAGATAGCTTTTTTTTTTGTTAGTGTCACATAATCTAAAAATACTAATTTCAGTACATGTTTGTAGATCAATACACATCCTCGAATATGATCATTTCACTGCTAACAAGTGAACATGGTAATTACTTAAAAACATTGAAGGCCCTGCACCAAGATTTTTTCTTTTCCTAAAGCCTTGTAATATAACAACCACTAAACGATTTTATTAAAATGTGTAAAACTGCTTCCCAAAGTCACATTTATGCTCTCATCAGCAAGCCTCTGATTGTCACTTTAGTTTAGAATCCACTTGATTTCATAATTTATTCAAGCATCAGGGTGTATCTCTGTGGCGGTGTGCTGTGGGTGAGTGCCAGCGTACGTAAATACTTGTGTGGGTGGCTGAACCGGCAATGTGTCCCCTCATAAGGGTGCTTGTTGTGTGGCATTCTCACTTGATTTCATGCTTTGCTGATGGAAAATTAGGCCCAGGCATATCTCTGCATGAAGAGGAGGTGTAGGAGGAGGAGGAGGAGGGCTGATGGTTGCTTTTATTGCCTTAGGACAATCTCCCCGACAACAAGAAAAATAGAGCGATGAGGAGGGAGGGAGACTGTGTCATTGGCTGCTAATGCACTCTAAACAAGACGAGGAGACATGTGGAATCCCCAACGCGACCCCTCAAAAAAGAAACGCATCTCTGACTTTCTCTTCATCACTTTCCACCTCTTTTTTTTAACTTATTTATTTTTTTCTACACCCCTGTTATTGCAAAGTGCAGTTATGAGCCTGGCATTCTGAAATATTCTGAATACACTCTTCCTTTGTGAATGACATATCGGAGCACTGAAGAGTTCATTTGCATTTTTTGTCTTGTTTTTCCTCCTTTGTGCCTGTCTGTTGCCCAATGAAGCTCTGAGGATAAAGTACTTAAAGGACTGCAGGCACTTCACTCGAGTTGTTTGGTTGTTCAAAAAATTTGCCACCGTACACCGCTAGTTGAAATGCAGCTCAGCCCACTGTCAGACATGTGACGAGCATTTCAAGGCAAAGTAAGGAGGGTAAAAGTAATCCTGCTATGTTATGTAAGTGGAATTGCCTTATTTGTTATAGCTTTGGTCATGTTGCTACAAAATAAACTTTTCAACATCTGACTCCCAAAATAATAGTAGATAAACCTTGATGCTATTTGTGTTACAACACAAATAGCATCAACAACCAATACATTCCCTCTATTGTGTGTATATATATATATATATATATATATACAGTATATATGTATGTATATATGTATATATATATATATATATATATATATATATATATATATATATATATATATATATATATATATATATATATATATATATATATATATATATATATATATATATATATATATATATATATATATATATATATATATATATATATATATATATATATATATATATATATATATATATATATATATATATATATATATATATATATATATATACTTACAACCACACTCTGTGTTTGTTTGAGGTTTTTAGGGCACTAATGGCTCGTTTTGTACAGTGGGCTGACAGGAAAGTGGGTACGAGAGAGGGGGAGAGATATGCGGCATAGGACTAAAGGTCGGTTTTAACCCCAGGTCGGTCTCGTTGAGGACTAGGGCCTCCATACATGGGTCGTGCGTGCTAACCACTGTGCCACCAAAGCACCCCCCTAATAAATATTTTTATTGTAGTTCTTTTAGCCCAAATATGTGTTTTCTTTGGGCTATTAGAATATCATTGTTGTTAAATTTCTTAGCAAGATCTCAACATTGGTAACCTTTGCTCCAACTGCTAAAGTTGTAATGCATATTATCCAGTCTTCCTTGGTTTCAAGGACATTCTCAACATGGCAAGAGAGAGTGCAAGTTTAAAGAAAAACATTCAGTATGAGAAGTCAGGAGTACTGTGATAAAAAATTATGTAAAGATATACCCTTTTCTAATGCTTTAATGTGTAGAAACAAATAAAAGAAAGGAAAATATCTCATACTTTAACCTGTGCCCAATGGCGTAAAAAAATATTGTTTATTACTCCCGTCCATACCTCTAAATGCCTACTGTCATCGCCCTGGTAACTCGGGAGCAGCCGTAAGAGATTCATGACTCATGTTGGAGAACCCGTTGATGAAACAAATCCCTAAAATTATGACCAGTAGAAGAAAGGTTCCATTTTTAATTTTCCATGGTGTCGGCAGCATTATGCTGTGGGATGCTTTCCTTGACACCAAACAGCATCATAACTAATGTACAGTAATGTTTTAGAAAAAACATGTCCATGTTTTAAAATGGCCCAGTCCAATTCTAGAAAATTACTGGAACTTGAGAAGTGCAACGAAAAATGGCAAACATCCTTTCTGGATGGCTAATACTAAAAGATTTGTCTTCAATTACAGTGAACCAGAATAGAAATACCATATTAAAACTTAAGAACCTGTTTTATTTCATTTTGAAAGGGGAATAACAGTTGGACTTTTAAATAAGATCTTCAAAAAAACATTCAACTTTATGGTTATAATCGGTCCATATGTTTGAAAGGATCCAGGGGTATACATCCTTTTTGCGTGAGGCATGTTGCCAAAAAAGCTTTATATAAACCTGTGTAATAATTATTTTCAGGAAAAGCATTGATGCACAGAATGGTAGTTCCTTCGTATGTTTCATGTCAGCTGTTTATGTCATTGGTCAGTTATACTACAACCTAAGATTTAAAAGGATTCTTGTGGTCTAGCTTTTAAATTCTGGGGTAAAGAGGATCTTCCCCGCAGAATGATGGGGTCATTTTACTCTTTCATCTTCAACACAAAGAAAATAGACATTGCAAATGTGGAGAGATTGAATTGACAACTCTGCATATAAAACACTTTCAGGCTTCCAGTTTAGTGACGCACAGAAATGAAGGCTGTGGTAACTGGCAAAAAGCTCCCACATCTGGACCAGTTTCCTTTTAAAGAGCCGAATGTGTATCCTGGGATACACTTTTTGTGGTGATAAACCTTTGCTCTGTGTTAAGGTTGTGATCAGAGAAGTCTATTATCCCCTCCTTTTAGCCAACAAGTTCACAAAAGAAAATGAAAAGCTGAGGAAGATTGCATGGATATCCCTTACAATTCATCAATAGGTCATCTGCTCTCTCCATTATTTTGTTCCATTTGAAGTTAGAACAAGTTCAGGATCCTAGATTAGAAATCTTAAATGGTCAGTCCAGCTTCATGCTTTCTATCTCCAGCAATCACTGAAACTCTAATATTCTATTTCCACAAAGTAATCACTAAGGAAGTTAAGGAAATCCAACTCATTCCACTTCTGCTGAGTCCTCAGACAAATCAATATTCACAGATGGAACCCTAATATTTGGTGTGGGATAAGACTGTTTTGTAGGATCTTATAATCAAATTGGACAGAAAAGCACTCTGCGAGATGGAGAAAGACGTCTGAACCTCAAAGGCACAGTCTGTGTCTGGGTGCTGAGACTTAATTACAATGACCTTACAACAGGAGAGTAGCCTAAAGCGGTGCATTGAGGCTAAGCAAGTACCCCCCGCCAATGCACAATACAACCCCTGCCATCACTATACCTGATAAATGAGTTCTGCTCCTTGATTGCTGCACCAGGACCAAAACGGGGTAAGAGGGGTAGGAAGAGAAGGAATAATAATCGCTTTCTCACTGAAATTAGTGAGTTGACGCAGGTTTTAAAAACATGGATCAACCTGCTAACAATCGGCTCCATTCCCATTGGGAAAAAAAGATTGGTTTTATCCTCCGAAGGGAAGCTGTGTGTCCTCTGTACCCCCACTGTTGTCTGTTTGGGAACACCATCATGGTTTAGCGTTAATGATGTCACCAGTGTGATAGAAATCAGGAAAGTAAACAATGGAAAGCAACATGGAAGAGAGTCTTTATTTTTTCCCCTCGGAATCCACTTACCAGTATTTCGCCATGTTTATCGGATGTAAGCAGAGTCGTTTTGGCTTATTAGATCAGACGCGACGCGAATGACTTGGCGTGTTGACGTCTGTATGATGGGCTCAATGGTGTCCTGTAATTTGGCAGGTTGACCAGTTGTGCCGATCGGAGCAGAGTTGTTTGAAGGCGATTTTAACCCAGGTCAGTTGCCTAATCATTTGACACGGGTCAGTGAGCTTTGCCCACTGCCATTAAAAGCTGATTGTTCCCAGGTTTAAACAGGTTTTTCCGACAGTGGGAAAGGGGTATATGTATCTAAAGTATTGAAAGAAATGAAGAGAGAAATAACTATTTTAGTTCTGGACATAAACATCACTGTGATCAATGACTAAATTAATTTAATCGTAAGAAGATTTTGATAATGCATTACAAGCCACCTTATGAGATACTCGTTGATAGTATAGAGTTGAATCCTCTTTTACATATAGAACTTAGAACATTTGTGTTTTGGGTTTATATAGATATCAGCTGTGATGTATTGTGTACATGATGGACATTTTCTGTTTACTGACTTCCATGTACGCTTAATTTATTCGAGGTCACTGAAGTGCAGTTTCAGATGATATGAAACCATTTTCTTAGACTAGTTAGACAATTTGAGCTTTTTGTCATGTCGATTTAACCAGCTGGAAGCATTTATAGCAGCATCATTTAAGTAAGCTTAAGAATCTGGGCCATCCTAAGGTACTGCTAAAGGCCAAAATGCAAGAAGAAAATAATGTATACACCACACCATTGCAATACTGTTAAAAGCTTGAAACGCTGACAGAAGGCCATATGGAGCCATTCTTTTAAGAATTTTAATTCACTTTTTGAGTCAATAATCTGGATCTAACTGTTCAAATTGTGATTTTCAGTCTTCTATTGCGCAGTTCCAGTGATGTGTGGTGCTTTAGACAGAGTTTCCGATTCTTTTCGGACAGAAATCCCACCTGCTGCACCCAAAGTCCTTCAAGATGTTGCATTTTTAGAATGCCATCTCTAAATACACATCTTAGTTGGAAAATTTAAGCATTTGTAACTGATCTATCTCTTTTCTTCTTTGATCCCTGTGATAGTGAGGCATTTTTTTCAGCAAAGCCACTGCTTGTTGGATATTTTCTCTTCTTTTACTGTCGAGAGATGGTTGCCTGAATATACCAGTAAATCTACAGTTCATGATATATCCATCAGAGGGTAGTCTAGCTTGTACCTCTATATCTTAAAAATTACAAATTTGTCTTTTTTTTATTGGTATCTGTGATTTTGAAACCTACTTGAAAACTTGCATGTGTTCTTGATAAACTTTTTAAAATGTAACGTACTTGTAGTGAATGAATTCCATCCAAATCCTCTGGAATGTTTTTGGATTTTATTGCAGAGTATTTATTTGCCTTTATAATTAGTTCTTAATAGAAGCACATGCACAGACTTACACACTGCACACCTTTACAATTTGCATTCTATGCTCTCCGTTGCTCTCTGTTTCTAAGAGTCACAGACTGCCGCAAGTTTAACTTGGTTTTTGATTAAATGTTTGTAGGTAGCGCCTCGGGCCTCGTCTCTCACAGATAAGAGGCAGTAATCCTGCAGAGTGTGTGTGTGTTTTTTCTATTTTTCTTTTCCTTTGGCTGCATGCAATAGGACCAAGGAGCAGTTTAAATCCAAAGAATTTAATTTTACTATATTTTCGCAGCTGAAAAAAAGTATAATTAAGTAGCAATGCCAACTGTCAATTTTCAGAACAAGGTTTTGAATCAACCCCTTTTCTCCTGGGGTGCTTAAGTTAGTTTTCTATTGACAAACAAATTAGAATTTGCTAGAAGAACTTCATCTTAAAACCTGATCTCTGTTTAAGATAAAAAACAAGTTTTTATGTTCTTTTTTCTTCATTTGGATATTTCTTAGAGAAATCTTACCTTTACCAAATCCCCCCTAAAACGGCGTGCCAGTCTGAACGAAGGCGAAATGCTGAGTTCCCTTTTAATAGATCTATATTCATTTTCAAATGACTTGATTAGCCAGCACAATGTCATTGGATTCAGGGGCCCATTACACATTTATGATGGTAAATTACTGAACATTTACAATCCAAATGAAATTTCATGAGGACGGGATATTGAAAAAATGAAGGGAGAGAGACAGTTTGCGTTCATCCCTGTAGCCTTGCCTCATTGCTCCTCTCTTCCTCTCCCTCCCACAACCACACTCTTTTTCTTTCTCCACACTTTTTTCTTTCTCCTGTGTCTCAACCTTTTCCTCAACTCTTGTTTGTTTCTTCCTCACATATCACATCAGTGCCCCCTGTGGTCTATCTAGGTATGGCACTGTGGCTTCCTGAATTCACTATATTGCTGATAATGACTTTTAGGGGAAAGTAAGTAAAGCAGAGCTGTATCGGTGAGGTTATCTGTAAATATTTAGTATTAAAAGTAGAAAATTTGCAAACAAATTGTTCAGAAAAGGTGTCTGGTCCTGCTACTCTTTTTGTGGTCCCATCTTCTATGTAGGTTCAGCTGTCCTATAGATCCCTCTGCAAACATCTCTCCTCTCCAATCAGTGCTCTGCACTCTGCAGACCTGCCACCGCATCCGCATCAATATTTTATTTTGGCAAATTTGCAGTGACACACATTAGTACAATTAGGGGCAAGTTTTTTCCTTTAATTCCTACCTTCTACAAGCAGAGCAAGTGATAAAGGGAGCCCTAACGTGCATGCATGCACACACTTACTCTCTCTCACTATTTCACTCACTTTTCCGCCTATCCTCTCTTTCTCTCCAGCGTGGACTCGTTCATTCCTTAGCTCTCCACCACTAAATAATTCATCATCCAATCAATCATTTTCTCTTTGTTTTGGGCCCCAGTGCCTGAGATGAAACGGCCCGCTGCCAAAGCTGCTTTGCCTCATCTGAGGCCTGGAAAACATGATCTGCTGCTGAGATTACAACACACACGCGCACACACACACATACATAAATACATAAAAAAAAAAAAAAATATATATATATATATATATATATATATATATATATATACACACACACACACATTAAGACACACCTAGAACTGAAGTGATGCTACCAGACTTTCACAATTGGATGTCATGCACATAGTAACAGATAAAACTGGCACTAAATCAAATGTTTCACCCAAAAATTACGTCGATGTGACCAGAAACATTCATTTTTGATAATGAAAGAATATATACATATATATATATAAAAATTAGGTCTCCCTTTATTGCGGTTTAACTTGCAGCCTTGAAGCCTTTTTAGTTTTTTAACGACATCTTTGTAAGGTGTCATTAAAGGAGAGCTCTGTAACAGAACACAGACTGTGTGTGTGATCTTTCAGCTGTAACACCCCGGTTTGGTTAGCTTATCTAAAGGGCCTGTCTCCGCCTTAAAACCTCAGTGCAGGCAGCTTTAATAGGGGGAAACGTCTTGGACAAGTGATTTGAAGATATTTTGCTTCATCCCTTTGGAGCGCCTCGCAGGTGATGCTACGAATGTCTCCTTTGTTTGATGTTGAACAACACAGATCCTTTTCGCTATTGAGTGATGGCTCACAACGCAGGGAAGAGTGAGACCCCACTTGCCGCACCCCCTTTTTTGAGCTACATCAGAGGAAAACTGACATCTATTATGGTAAAGAAAAGACACGTGTTTGAAATTTTTCAAGTACACACTCTGCAAAAGTGTCAGGGTGATTTTTTTTTTTTTTTTTTTTCTTTTTCTCTCTCCCCACTTTTTTTGTTAACAAGGTAGTTTCAAACCAAGCGTGTCTATAAGAACTCTGTTGGGTAGAGCATAAAAAAGATTGTTGCAAGGCTGTGATTGTGATGTTTTAGCCCCCTTAAAAGTCACCCTAAGTCCCTAGTGTCCATCTAACACAAGGCCATTAGATCTATTGAGTAGGAGCTCAGATTCCACTTACTCACCAGCTGACTTTTTTTTACACTTTGCTTCCCAATTTTTCTACTTCCTGTAATATTATTTTACTCAAACAAGAAAAAGTTTTAGAATACCTTTTCTCTCTTTTAAAAGATCTCATGAAAAATATGTTTTCTGAATTTGTGAATGCCAAAAAAAAAAACTTTTCACATAAAATCAAAAATTGTATTCAAACTGAAAACTTTGACAATATTGAAAAGTTAAAGTGGACAGCAGATACATTGGAATGTATGAATGTTATAACTCAATTCAAAATACATTATTGACCCAAATTTAATGTTGTAATGCCTATTGTTTTTTTTGTTGTTTTTTTTTTGTCATTTTGTTTTATTTTGTTAATATGGTGCAACTGTAAATAGATTTAGGCACAAGGGATTGCCTGTCATTGACAATAAATTGAAGCTTATTTTGGTAAATATCTCTAAAATTCATTTTGAGATGGTAAGTGTTTCAGTTTAAACATTAATATATTTTTTTCTGCAATAACTATAAATTGGGTTATTTAGGAAACCGTTTGGTGTGTAAAATAATAGTCAGAAAAGGTTAAATGTGAAATTGAAAATGATCTATTTCTCAGTTTTATTTTAGAAAGCCACGCTTAACTTCTATTAGTGTAGTATAGTTAACATCACCGTGACAACATTGACTGACCAGTGCTCCGTGTTAAGGTATTTTTTGACAATTCTTCCCAGAGGTTTATCATTCATTTCAGAGGATCATCCATCAACTCTCATCAGTAAAAGAGCATCTCTCTTTTGCTAGGAAGGTACGTACACAAAGCAGCCAGCTGAAGTAGCAGGTTAAAGATTACAGTAGCTGCTTTTCCTCTGTAGTTTTTAGGGTTCTTTGATACTTAGCTTGCTTTTTTATTTATGCATTTTAAAGTTGATCCATCCAAACCTACATTTTTCCATATTTCAAAGAATTCATGCTTTTATTTTGACAGCATTTTTTAAAAGAAGTAATGTTTTGGCTGCTCGTCTTTCACAGCCTTTTATTTGAAGCAACAAAGTCGGAAATCGACTAATATGTTTTGTTTTTTTTGTCTCTGCTCTTTCTTTATGACCCTTTTACTGTATGTAAAGCTTTGCTAATATGGAGAGTTCAAAACTTTTTGTTTTGGTGCTTTTTGAAATGCATCTGCAGTTATAATTATAATTAATATAATAGATATGCTCCACTATTAGGAGGCGATAATACTTACATTAATACTTATATATTGTCTTTGACGTTGTTTACTCTTCTTCTTGGTCAATAACCTCCTCAGCTTAGTTTTATAATTTAATGAAAGCATTTATAAGGCTAAATGAGATGCATTTAAATAAGACAATAAATAACTTACCTTTTTTTTTATTTCTAGGGCAAAAAGCAAGAGTTTGCAAGTTCAATGTGGCCGCTCCTCCTTTTTTTTTTTGATCCACCGATATCCAGACCTCGCACATACAACACAAATAATTTTTAAATATTTCAAGTAAAAATTCCCTTTTAAAATAGGGTCCGATTTATTAAATATTCTGCTTGGTGAGGAAAAGGCTTCACTTTAATATCCAGGTTTCCATAGAAAATTACATAGTACAGTCTATTTTATTGAATTATTTGGTGAAGCAGATGGAGAAAAAACATAAGTCTAACAGAAGGGAGCAAAGTAATTAATTTTACATCTTCTTTGCTAATTACATTGTTTTGGGGCTCTATGGAAATTCAAATTCCTTCGAAGATTTACTTGAAGAATGGTCACTGCTTTTGATATTAAATTACGCTTATAATTTCAATTTGTATTTAAAGCTACATTATTGCTAATTCTCATACTTAATAATCACAGATTAACTTTAAAATACAATTGATTCTGTAAAATGTAGAGCAGTTTACTACTGAAACTTGTAGCATAGGTGCAACTTCTTTCTTTGCGCATGAAATAGTCCAATAATCTTGTTGAAATTTGTCACGAGGGGCACACAAGCACACACACATCCACACACACACGGTGTAAGTCTGTCTCAAGCCTGATAAATAGCAGAAGTGGATAGGAAGACATTAACTATAAACGTCCTGGGTACTGTAAAAAGACAAACTGCTTTATTTATCAGGCTGGCAGAAACACATTACGAAGACAGTCAGAGAGCTGCAGGAGTAAATAAAATACTGTGGCGACATGATGGAGGGAAAAAAATAAAGTGTGGCGTTAAAGGGAGACGATTTAGAGAGATGGAATAGGAGAGAGGAAACATAGAGAGTGGAGGCAGCGAGTGTCAGACAGAGAGTGGAAGGATCACCCAGGGCCTGGTAATCATGCCCCGTAGAGCTGTATGTCAAGCAGCTACAGTGTGAATGAGTGATCACACCAACCTGCCTTCTGTTTGCTCCATTCTCACTCTCGGTCTGTATCTTGCACATACACACACAGAGAAAAAAAACACTGCTACGTGCAACATCCCTCTACCTCATGAGATCAACTGGCCACCGACCAAAGAGGGCGAGATTCTGATCACAAGTCAACTGTAGAAATTATTGTTCCAAAATGTTTCAGATATGTCACTTTAAAACAGGGCCTCCTCTTTCAGGCCCTCTGATTTCTAATATATTTATTAAGACATATGAATCCTTTGAATAAAATATTTGGTTCACATATAGCAGTATAATTAAAAAAAAAATGAGTTCTTGGTTTTCACAAGGACATCATTAACCCTCTTGTAATTAACCTTGTTCAAAAATTAACCACATGTTATAATCAAACCAAGCAAATAATTGAAGCAGCAGCTTAATTTATAATTTGACAATTACCAGTGTTGATTTTTAATGAACATTTGACTCTCTGAAAATATTTAATATGGTGCTTTTGGTTACAGAAATCTTCCCCTTTTTGTAAGGGGGAGTGCATCAACCTGGTTTTTCTACTACAAAGAGGTAGGAAGCCAATAGGGAATAATAGGGAGATTTTGCTACATTTTTATGTGTATATATAGACTGGATACACCACCTTGGTCTGTAGATAAAGACTCTTCCAAAGAACATGATTTAGACAGTGTTTAAAAAAAAAAAGAAATACAAAACTAGAGTGTCAATCAGGGCAGTTTTGGTGCTGCCTACCAGGAAATCTTTAAAAAAGGACCATCCTGGATAACATGCCATCACAAAGGTTTGAACGCATGAAGATTTTTTTAAACTGAATTATAGGGATATTAAAAAATATATATATTTACGTTAAAATAAAAAAAGACAGAGCTCAAATTATAACAATTCAGAAATTCAATATCTCATATGTAATAACTGTATTGGAAATATCTGTAAACCTATTGAGTTAATTGTTTTTATTATTAAATTCAAGAAAAAAAAAATCATCTTAAAGGGGAAAAAAATAAGTAACTGCTCTCGATTCAGAATTTTCCTTTGGCCAGTCTAAATAGAATTGACAGCTGCAGGACAATGCTAGACCTCATGTGGCCGGCCCGCTTGGCAGTTCCCCAGACCTGAATCCGATTAAGACCATTTGGGACATCATGGATCGAACCATCCACCAACGTCACGTTGCACCACAAACTTTTCAGGAGTTGGCGGATCCTTTGTCACTCTGTTAGAGATCCCTCAGGAGACCAACCGCCACATCATCAGAAGCCTACACAGGTGTTGTAGGGAGTCTCATTTTTACCTGTTTTATGCCCGTTTTATACATCAGCCAAGAAAAAGACGGCATGGTCTTTTAAGGAATATTCAACAAATGTGGCTGAAAGTATAAGTAGAACTGCAGGTGACTAAATCAAAGAAAATAGACCAACAAATGGCTATTTGAATATCAGTTTAGAGGGTGATTATATGTATTGATCAGTTACGCAACAATCAGGGATTGATCCATTCCTTAGTTTAAATCAATGCAGCAGGGCTATATCAACTAATTACAATGTTAATATTAAAAATCTGCACATTAGTGGTTCATTTTTACCTTTTGAGCCTTTTTACTTCAACATATAGTTTGCCGCATGCTTTGCTTCAGATGTGTGTAGATTCATCCTGATTTTCTTTTGTTAGCAAAGTTCGGACATCTGTCTTTTGAATTTAAACTGAGAAATTATTCATCGTTTTATTTGGATTAAAATGTATACCTCAGAAAAATGGGTGATGCAGACCGTGTGACGTTTTAAATGAGCTGAATCTGGTCTACGGCCAGTAAAACTGCTTAAATGGTCATGATCCCTGGAGCTGGGAGAGCAGATAGGTATGCATATTTTCAAACTATTTCTAGCACAGCATTTCATTGCCCTAACTATGAAATGATGTATAAAGTGTGGGCCTGACCCATACTTGATCCCCATTCTGAAGTGACATGCCAAGGAGCCCCCCCAATCCCTCAGAGAGGAGGAGTGGCTGTCTGCCAAATTTGCCTCATCATTGACCTCAACCGTCTGCCACCAGGAATCTTCAGGACAGATGTTTAACTGCCATACAAAACTCCATGGCTCACTGCCTATTCAATCACTCATGTGACAGTTAACGGCCCACGGTGGCTAATGATTTTCTGTCATACTGAGGCCATGCCGAGGAACAGGAGTATTAAATATCGGACGAGGATGGACACATCAACTACCACAATGGGCCCCTGTTCATCACCTAAACCTCAACGTGCCCTGTTCTACGTCTCAGTTAAAGTGAAGTATATTACCCAAGCATGTCGTGCTCAAGCTAAAATAATTTATCCTGCTGTAGACTCCCAATACTGTACGCTTTATGGAAAAACTCAAAGATCTTCAGAGGAAAACTGATCCAAAACGACGTTAAACAAGTCTGCTTTGAGAATTATTTTAGCTAAAGTCATACTCAAAAACATCATCAATTGCTTGTCGGAATAATGACAGAAAATCTGGTTAATATTATTCTGTTATTCTTATCATTCTGTTAGGGAATAATCCCCTTTGATTTCACTTCTGACTTTGCCAGAAAAATATCCCCAACTTTTTTCTTTTTTTCTTTATGCTTATCCTGCAGTTCTACACCTTTCCCAGGAATGTCAGTTGTCTGTGTGTACACATAGATTTTTGAAGTTTCAGCCCACCAGCCCTCTTACTTCCCAGGCCCAGCAGTTCATACATGTTTGGTGTCTGAACATGCATCTTATATTCATTCCAGACTCCTTCCTGGACTGACTTCTTCAACACATCAACATTGTTTGCTGGACGAGCATCTGTGGCCTGAGTTGTGCGAAAACTTTGGAGTATTTATTATTCAAAGGCCTTGCTCCCTGTGCTGTGTTAGTAAAAAGGTAAAGGGATGCAGCGCTGACACACAGTGTCACTAACAGGGACAGAACTTCAAAATCCCACAGTCGACTTCCCCTCCATTATTTGTTCCAGCCCAGGAAGGCTGAGGCGAGATCACACGGGAGCAGAGCTTGGTGTGCGATGTGTGTCTGTGTGCCTGATGTCTGCGCTATAGTTCCTGTATAAGGGTTTGTCCTGCTCATATATGTATATTTATGTCAGCTGATCTTGCAGGATGTTGGCATGCTCTCGGTTTATCTTAAAGTGAGTTTCTTGCATATTTATTTCTGTGTGGCTCACCTATTCAATGTGAGAACAGGTGAGGGCTGACTGACTGCTAGCTGGCTCTCACCTTTTTATTTTGTGGCAAATATATTCTGTCAAACCAAAACCTGGGAATCTGTTGGAATTTAATGTGATGTGATCAAAAGGAAACTAATGTGTGTTTGTTTCTTTTTTAGATCTTTTGAAAACTTAAATTAAAAAAATTGTGGTGGTTCATCTGTATTTGGCAACCCTATGAAAATACTATGTCAAAACACTTTTCACTTAAAATACAGCTGCAAGTCCTTTAGTGTTTTTCTCTAGCTTTCTTTTTTTGTTTTAAAACAGAAATCCTGTTAATCCTTTCGTGCAAAATAATTCAAGCTAAGTCAGATTAGAAATCTGATTTGTTTTCTCCAAAAATCTAATTTTTTTGCATATTGCTAGTTGGATTAAAATCTGGACTTTAACAGAATACATAAATACATATATCTTTATCTACATCATTCCTTTGTAACACTGCTTTGATGCTTAGGGCCTTTTTCCGATTTCAGGGTGAACGTCTTTCCTAGTTTAAAGGCTTTTGTATCCTTTGACAGGTTGTCTTGCAGGTCGCCCTGTATTTAGCTCGATCAATCTGCTAATTACCTCTGACCAGCTCCTCTGTCCCTGCGGAATAAAAGTACTCACACACCAAGTGTTTAGATTGTGTGTTATGTAGAATTCTAGATGTGGGCTAGAAATTGCAGTTTTTAATTGGCGCCTTTTTCACGTTTTTTCTGTTTCAAAGATAATTCGTGGTAGACTTTAAAAAAGGCATTCATGGTTGTCTTTCTTCTTGTAACTCCTCTACAAAAGTCCAGATGTACTGAGTTTTTTCCAGGTTCACATATTGTCCCACTTCAGTTGTGGATCACTGAAGCCCCTCTAGAGTTAGGTTAGACGCTTGGTTCCTTCAGTGAGGCACAAAGACTAAATTATGCACAGGTAGACTCACAGGCAGTTGGTTGCACTTTTTTAATTTTGGTGAAAAATTGGAGGGAATGAAAATGCATGCCATGTCTACTGAGATTAAAAAATAAAAAAAAAATTCTACAAACCTTGTTTTCACTCTTCATATTAGGTGCTTCATTCTCTTGGTCTTACTCATAAACTCAAACAATTAAATAAATCAGCATTAGAGGTTGTAATTTACCAAGCTTTTATATAATGGCCCAACAACTTGTGGAGCTGCTTTTATTAGGGTAGGCCAGTTTAGAAAAAAAGGAAAATAAAAATCGATACAATTGATCTCCTCCAAGCGTATCTCTATTTACCAAAAACATTGCATTTAATCGATATAATTAATAACACTCCTCTGCTATCTCTGCCACCCCGAAGCCAAAAATACTCACACGCTGATGAATCCCACACTCCCTCTCATTGCAAACAGTCATTATGAACAGCACCACATGTCTACATCCTTCAGCCTCCCCTGTCTCCCACCGGGCAGCCCAACTTTGCAGGCTTTACATGCAATATTCATGCCATGTCTGAGAACAAGGATTCATGGTCTGGTCAAGTTAAAAAAAAAAAAAAAAAAGCCCTAGCAATCACCGATTGTCTCTTGTCCTTATGAAAGAGAATAATTCTTTAACATACGCCAAGACTGTTCAAAACCAGCCTTTTTTGATTAGTTACACTTCCTGTCATCCAGATACTTTTTATGTTTGAAACTCATTAATAAAGCAGCACCCCAGGAGAGCATGATATGGGGAAACGGTGGGTATGAGTGAAAGCGAGTGCACGAGTCTGAGTGTGTATGCGTGCATGTAAACTTTTTGGTGTTTGAATTGTCAGGTGTGATTTTGAGACTCTGATCTTCACACAACAACGTTCAATCAGGCTAGTTGTAGTGCTGTTTAGCATTTTCCTCTCTGACAATCTATCTGTTTTGAGGGGGGCTTCTATTCCAAATATTAAAGGAGTCAAAGGGAAGATGTGGAATTCCATCTAGTAAGGTGAAACAGCCTCAAAAGAATGATGGGGAGTGGAAATTAGAAATCGCTGTGCTTTATTGAAAGATCGTCTTTTTTATATTTTTATCCCCCTCAAAAAATGTCACATGCAGCTTTCCCTATCTTTTACCTGCTTTTGTTCTCATAATCTTTGGTCAAGTAGTTAAACTGCTTTTTTTGCACCATAGTTGTTACTCTAATGGAAAAGATCAGTGCAAATATGCTTATCAAGCTGTTCTTTAAACATCTGCTTCCTTGCTTTGTTATAAATATTATGAATCAAATACATTTGGTTGTATTAGAGCATTTAAATGGTAATCTTTCTCTGCCTTTTTGTGTCTGCATTGCTACGATGTGCCGGAGCCTCGGCAGTGTTTAGGCTGCTCAGGGATCCGTATTAAAGCTTAATGCACTTCCATTCTAATAAAACATGGGGATTTTGATGAATGCCATGAGTGCATGTTTTGAAATTGCACAATATGCACGGCAGCATCTTATCTTTGTAATGCAAAGAGCGCGTGTTATGAAGCCTTGAGGTAGGAGGATGTTTTCTAAGTGAGCTTTTCTCTCCCAGGAAAAGCGTGCAGCACATAACCACAAACAGATGCACGCCGGCGTAAACATTTACAGGGGCAATTTAGAACTGTAGGCTTTTAGTCAGCATATTAAATGTGTCAACTCATAAAGTAAAATGCTGTAAATGTTTTCAATATTCATGTTTTCATATTTGTCAACCAGCATTTCATAACAAATTCATGAAAAAAGCCTCTCTAACTGCATGTCGGGAGAGGGGTGCTTTGTGCAACTGCATACATTTTTCAAAAGACACATCCATTTGGAGCTCACCATCAGAGATTTGCATCAGAAGCCTTTGAAAAATAAAGATAAATATTTTGTATCATGTATTTTTTAAACACAACACCAATAAAACATAACTCCTTAGATCAGTCTTATGCTTAAAGTGATTACTTGTTTAGTCTCAGAGCATCACTGATGGACTTTTATGTCAGTTTGTTTAGTGAATTATTAACATAATTCCATTATTGATCTTTATAGTTGTTAGTTAAATGTTCTTTGGCAACAGCTTGTAGCAAATTAATAACGGGCAGCTCCTACGTGCAGGAAATTTGATGTGTTAGAGCTGCCTAAAAATCTAACACCCAGTGTGTTGTTTCCAAACTAGACTGAATGACAGAGGCTTAGCCAAGTTATTGTTTTGCATGTCAAGAATGGGCCAACAGTCATTTTTATTAAAGTCTCAAGTCAACTCGTAAGTAAAGACATGCAAGCCCTGAGTCAAGCCCCAGGACCTTTAATTTTAATATATTCTTGATATAATCAAGCTGACATGTTGTTATGGTATTGTCTAAAAAACAGGATTATTTCATAAAACTACTTTTTTTTTGGGGGGTGTTTCATTTAGTTTTTTTTCTTTAATTTCATAAAACTGTCAGATGCAATGAAAACTATACTCATATTTATTGACCTAAAGCTTCTCAAATGTTTTTTTTTTTTTTTACATTTTAACCAGGTAAAGGTAATATTTCTCACTGCTTTCTTCTTTGTTTTGTTTTTAAGTAGACAAGAAGCACATACATTACTTTGGGTTATGTATGTGAAATGTTTCAGTCTAAATGATCTAACCAAAAGATAAAGATTATTACATTTTAAGCTAATTTAAAGTACATATGAATTACTTTTCACTCACTCAGCGGATAAAACAAATTTGTAATTAGCAAAATGTAGATCCACATATGCCTCATGGCGTTCTGGGGTAAGGGTTTCAGGATAATTTAGGTTGTTATAATGGAAGTATTTACTTAAGGTGATGCAAAAAATATTTGAGTAACCATTGTTCAACAACGTTTGTTATAAGGGGCCAGGTATTTTATAGTCAAAAAGCTTCCAGGGAAAGTGGCAATGAATAATGAAAAGTTATTCCAGTTTGATCATATTTTGAATTTAAATTTAAACTTGTGCACAAAGTTTGACAGTAAGGTTCATACATAATATATATTCATGAAAACAAAGTTGTTTTGTGATTTGTTATAACCTTCCGAAAATCAGATCCAAGTACATAATTGTCTTGTTTACAATTTTTACACAACATGCAATGGGTTCTTGAATTAGTAACAGCATTGGTTATATATATTGGCCTATGAATAAGTGAGTCACTCAGAACTCAGAACTCAAAACCCTACAGCAGGGCAGCAGCAAAAGCCATACAAAGATATTTGTTCATCCATTCATGTCAGAAATGCAACATTAGATGCTGTTCAGAGGGTGTTGGGTATTTTTATCTATATATCTGCCACTTTTATGGGTATGTCCTTTTTTAATTATTGCATCTGGTCATATCAGTTTCTGCTGTCATAATTTCAAAATGGCCATTTGTCTTCTATCAGTTAAAGCCATTTATCATAATTTCCACCACTAAGTGATGATAAACAGATTAGAAACACATGATTAAGTAAGGAGAGTGGTCATAAACAAGGGCATAAATTTGAATATCAACTGCAGAGATGAACATTTTAACAAAATGTGTTCACGTCTTACTAGACCTATCTCTTCCTTTTTTCACCAGTAACCAACTGTATCTCATTCCCAACATTCCACAGGACTTGCTTGAGAAAAAAGGGGGCTTATGATAAACACAAACTTGTGACTTGGAAATTCCGTTTTTATTCCAGTAGAAACTGCATATTTATAATCCAAAACCGGCTTGCATCCAGTTTGTTAGCATTTAGTAGAGGTGAGTAAATCCAGATGTTACTTTTAAAAGATCTTAACTGTTTTAGCTTTCAGTCTACAATAGAATTTATAGAAATACTATCTGTCAGAGATCCTGTAAACCTGAAGGGTATTCACAATTATCAATTAATAGAATATTTAACTGTCTGAAAGATGAATCCGCAAGGAATAGGTCTGTGCACCTCACAGCAGGCAAGTGCAATTAATTGCACTTTCAGAGGAAGCTGGGAAGGCAACTCCGTGGTGCAAATGTTGGCCTTAATCTTCCCGATTTACTAAATTCAAATACAATCATTTTATTTCCCTCCTTTTAGACCTAGGTTTGGACTCTTATTTTGCTTCTTGTCTACATCTAAAGCCCAGATGGCCCACCAGAGGGTCCATACTTAAAGAAATATAAGATATACTTTTAGTATGTCAAATGTACTAGGCACAGTAATGTCTGCAAAAATGCTTTTTTAAGGGGTTACCTTTACACAGGTACCAAAATATTCTGTTAGGACCTGAAACGTGTGCATCTATTCATGATATATTGTTGTACTTTTTCAGGCAGAAATTTGTTCCAAAACCCCCTTCGCTTACCAGGTTTATCTCGCCACATGATTGTTATATTACGTACTTATTTTCCACTGTTGTTGTTGAATACATTTTAATTGTGTTTTTGCCAGGTCAGTCTTCGACAAAATACTTTTGATTTCCTATAGTGTCAAATTAAATATGAACTCTAGAATTCAGTGGGTGATGGTATTTCCCTCTCTCTTTATTTTGTACCTAAATAACTCTAAAAATTTGATATACTAGAATATAGGTCTGTTTCACAAAGCAGCTTTACTGAAAAGTTTTCTAAACTGTGTTTGTGCAAACAATAAACACTTCTTTAGGAGGTGTTTATAAGTAATTAATAATTATGAGCACATTTATGTGTAATAACAGCATTATAAAATACAAAAGTCCAGTCAGACAGCCACTTAAAATTTACTGTGTAACAGAAGACAGAATTAAATGAGGAGCAACCCCATGAGATGATGCACAGGTCCTACCTGTTAAAACAACCGTGTTATACTTAATCTTCTACTGCTGACAGCTGCAGGGCGTTAGATATTTATTCGCTTGTCTGAATAGTTATTTTTAATATTTGAAATATATTTTTTCAAAAAATGTTTTGAACAAAATTCCATCTTTCATATGTAAAATAAATATTCTGGATGTCTAGAAATGTTTTCTGATTTCATTTTCCCATTGTTACTGATTGTAATTAGTTTTAGTTTGATCAAAAAGAAACATAGTTTTGATACCAGAAGTACATATTTAGTCAAGCTGATAAATGTCAAAACAGCCACTTAGAACCTGTAAACATTTCTAGGTATATAAAATGTAATTCTTTCAAACAATCTGATTTTAGTCATCGACATATGGAACCACAGAAAGGAGAGGGCTTTTAATAAATGCTAAATCGGCCTGCCATAGAGCACTTCATATAAACTTCTTTTTTTTTTTTCCCATTACAATCTCTAGTTCCAGTGTTGTGAAATTGGCACTTCTTGTTGTCAGTCGTCATTGTGACTCCTAAAATCACTGGTCAATTGATAATTCCTTTTCATACTTGTTATGCGTGTTCTCCATCCTGAGTGGACTGACTCAGAGTTGATTAAACTATCTCACAGCAGCTTTTATAAAACAGAAAACTGTGTTTCCAACCTTAGGCTAGATAAATTCAGAGTTGAGTGTTTAAATCTAAGTTTGTTAATCTTGCTTTGTGAATCAGGCCCCAGAGGTTTGTGGTGTCTCATACATTGTCCAGAGCCGCAACCGCCTCTTTGGACTCTCTACAATGACTGTTAATCGGGGCTAAAAACGATAAAGAACCCAAAAATAGTTTTAAATATAGCATGTTAGGAAATTACATTCTTACAGGTTTTAGTAGTTTTTTTTAAGGATATTTGATTAAAATTTTCAATACAAGATGACATTAACGAAACAGGAATATGTTTTTCTATCTATTTTCATTAAGTTGAAAACTTTTTTACATGAAATAATATCCTATAGAACAAAATCAATGAAACTTTCGTGTTTAAGCTAGAGATGAGATCATGGAGTTTCTCTATTTGATCGTTTTTTTTTTTTTTCAGCCTTATTTGTCATAAAACATACTGAATTTAGAAATGTCGGAAGTCTTATTAATGATAGGTTTCTCAACTTTTCCTTCTTTGAAAATAGTAAATCACTATTTTAGAGCAATTGCTTCTAGAAAGCTAGGGTGACATCACCTCGACTCACAAGTGGAAAAATACATACATCTGATCAAATCAAACTTGGAATCAGCTAAAATCTTTATCATCTGGACAAAGTGTTTTAGTAGATGTAATATGAAGTATACATACATTACATCTGAAGAACTGATTGTACATGCCCGGGTGAGAGCTGGCAAAAATTTTTTTATGAAAAAGAAGAAAAACTGTCCTATGGGAAGCAATGTAGTTCTTCAAGGAGGATGACATACAATAGAAGGCTGTTAAAAATTAAAGAAGTGTTTGTTTGTTTGTTCGAATTTCCTTCCTTAGGTATATTGCCTTATACACTGTTGCTTTATTTTAATGAGACCTAAGTGTATTATTACAGTGCTTGTCAGTGGAATCCTCCATTGCTGTTTAATTATCAAGCTAATGTTGTTTCTCTGTGCTGCAAACCCTTCATGTGTATTGCTTAAGGAGCTTTTCTGTTTCTATTACTATAGAAATATTGGGTTATCTATTCCAAGCAGCAGCTTATGCAACAGTTAAACCTAAACAGTAATTTATAAATCCTTAATAGGTAATATCGTTACTCACAAATGTTTTTCCACTTGGTGAGGGAGCTGTAATAGCAAAGTGTCTTTAAAACTAGGTTTATCAAATAGAATCCTTCGGAGTCCCACAAACCTCCTGCAACATCTCTCGTGTGACTTCAGTAATAGTGGACCATACGTGAAGTTGCAGACGATTATTGATCTTTGCGATATTCTCCCGCACTTAACCTTTACACTAGCCAAACGGGGTATGAAGTCCCTTATTGAATGTGTACTTTTATGTTCTACACTGCTGACAGGCCTAATCAATAGCCTCCCTGTTCAGTCTCATTAGAGCAAGAGCCTTTGAGACTTCTTTAAGCCAGGAAATCTACCTTTCTAGAATGAGCTAATTTGGCAGTGAGGTTGGTGGACTATTAGGTCTCACAAGATTTATCAATTAGGGACAGTAATTAATTGAAAATACTTCTATTGGTGTTGCGCAATGATCAGTGTTAAAAATAGGTGACAACCAAGACTGACATGCAGTATTCTCACCAACTCCTTGTACAATGGGCAAGGATTTTTATCTAAGGTCATAAATTAGTCATATTTATGCACCAACCTTAGTATTCTCTAGATGATTCCTGCACTCCCCCAGTGAGATTTGGAGATTGTTTTTGTGCCTATGCACCAGCAAAACAACATCTTTGCTCATTGGAACTTGAGTTGTTTTAAAGGGTTTTAGTTTTGCTCTGATAATAAATGTAAACAAAGTTTAGACAAGTAGATGGTATCTTAGGCCTCCAGCATGTGTTGACTCATAAAAATCTAAACACATTTAGTTAAGTTAAATAGGTTTGCTATTTTGAAGAGTGGTAAGTAAAACTGGGCCTCTTTGTGTTTCGCAACATAGATGACTAGGATTTTACTTCATTTTTTTGTCTTTTAACAACAAGCTATAGTTCTCCTTTACTTTTCTCAGCAGTTATAAGACTAATTTTCTTAGTATTGTGACTTTAAAAGATAAGGTAGTATTATAAAAAGAAATTGAGTAGAAAGAGAGTACAGATGACTGTGGAACGTGAACTATAATAGAAAAACTCCCTTTGTAGAAAATATTTAACAGAATTACGATATTTTAAAAAGATTGACAAGAACCACTGCAGTTGGTGGCAGGTGTTTGAGGCTAGTGCCAAATGCCATTGCTTGTCTTCATCCAATATCCTTAATTTTTTGTGAATGGCTCCTGAACAGGTCCACTGTACAGTACTACTGACCTTATCAAGTTATGCCCCATCTTCTATGTGTAGTTCTGATCATTCTAGAGAATTTTCCATGAGCTTGAGCCGTATGTTCAGTCCCCTATGTACCGGATTATAGCAGTAATTACATCCCATGGACAAGTGAAGGAGGGTCTCATGAGGAAATCATTTGAGGGTGGGATTTAGAACTCTTTGTGCGCAGAATCAGGTATAGTTCCTTTAGACTTAGCAAACTAGACCTGTAAAGCTCAAGTGTAGCATCCTTTAATGCCACTGGCAAAACTGTACTGTCATAAAATGAAAGTGTCTTTCCATGTTTTGAAATTTGATGGCAGATCTTGGCCCAGCAGATTGAGATCTCATGAATTTACTTGTGACAAGGCAACAAACATCCCTCTAGAATAAATTCTACACCAGAGAACCAAAAACATATCAGATCAGGGAAATGTTATGTCTGTTTATTTTTTAATGCCTAAAATGGCTGCTAGCTTAGTCAGCTCCCTTGCTTTAGGGGAACTCAGACTTCCATGAAGCAGCAATGTAGGTCACATGACCTATTCAGCGATAGGTCTTACCCTTCTGTTACATGGTATAGTTTTTAAGAAGGGCACCTCACATCGAGCAGTGATACACAACAGGTACAGTGTATTGACCTGAATAATTCATATATCTTAAATACTTGGGTCAAAACTTGAAGTGGAGTACTTTTAAACTAATTTGGCTCATATGATTTTTTTTTCAGAGATTGAGATTTTGGATATCAAGTCATAATGCATTTGGTTTAGGCTGATTTATCAGAATAATTGTTCTTTATCTAAAATAACCTTTACAATAGAAAAAATCTTAAGTGATTTAAAAAAGCATCCGTTGGGCATATATGTTGCATTACATATGTTTTTGTGAATTGGGTTTGAACTTATCAATAACATACCAAGGTATTGAACAAAACTCTATTATTTTATAGATCTGCTCTGAGTGAAGTAGGGCTTTATTCAAAAGTTAGCTTTCCTTACAAAGTCATCTGTGGTAAATCACCAAGCAACTGAGTGAACATAGAATGGATACATGCACGTTTGTCCCTATTGTGAGATATGCATGAACTGTCAACTCACCTGGCAGTTGTTTAGGGTAAACTCAAGTTGATATCTTGCCCTTAAGATGTTTATCGTGAGGGGTAGACTACATGAGCCCATATAATGCCTAATAAAATAGTACTGACATAAACTGCCTTAGTTGTTTTAGGACAGTAGATCTTCGTGTAAAAAGTGTGAGCACCCACTTGAAATAATAAAAAAATGCAGAAACTGTGTTTAGAATTAAGGTTTCCTACTTGTAAACTTCATTCTTCATCCTTAAAGTGTCTGAAAGTCATAGAGCATCCTTCCAGAAGAGGGATGCCCTTCCTTATTCTGGGACTGGTGCCTGGAGAAGGGGTGCAGTTGCGGATCAGCAGAAAGGGGTTCAGCAAATGCAAATCTTTTTTTGTATCTACTCCTTCCTTTGAAAGAAATAATCAAATAAATCCAAAAAGAGTACTAAAATAAGTTTAGATTTAATCATGTTCTATCTTGTCTTGTAAATCAGTCATTGTGATTAAATTTCCTTGGGTTATGCTTTGATGTCGTGCAGTAAAACTGCTGTGCGACTAAGACCTGTACTCGCCTGCCAAAGTCAGAGGCAAAAGAATATTCTGCTCTAGATTGTAAGCCACAAAGAGTATATATATTTTTACTCTACTAATCTCTGTCTTCCCTTATGTAGGCAAGATGTTTCCAGATAAGCACTATTAATCATTCCACCGCATCTGTTCCCTCTCATAGACTTTCACCTGTAGAGCATCTCCAATTGGAGAAAAAAAAGGCTACTTCTCCGCAATTGCCTGACACATTATCTTATTAAAATGTACAAAGAAAACTCCTTCCCTTTATCTCAGATAATCTAATTAGCATCAGCCAGATGGTTTAATAAGGGATATCTCCGCCGTTTAGCCTCCCAAACGGCCCGCTGGAGGAGAACAGCGAAGGAGGCTCCTCTCCACTCTCCTCTTCACTCTGAATAGCTCTCCAGGGTTCACATTATTGCTTCCTCTGCCTGAGGCGAACCACTCCAACTCAGGAGTTTAGGGAGGATGAATGCATCCAGGAGAGAGACGTGCTCAAAGTGAATCAAACAGGCTGAGATGTTGGATACTGCTGGGAATGTTTTAAACCAAATAATGGCAGATAACTGATTTCACCTTTGGTTTCCCCAAGGAGTGAGTCAGAGATATCTGATCAGACTTTAGAGCGTTCAGAGATGAATCACATTTTTGTTTGGTGTGTGTTTAATTGTTGTCCAGGTAACACTGGATTTGTTTTAAGGCTACGTTTGGTTGGTTGCGAATGCCGAAAATGATGTGCTTATAGTCCACTTTGGGTTAAGTTTTCAACTTCCTTTCTGCAGTGCAAGGAACTTTACGTTCTTCTAACTTCGATGTAGGCTGTTAGGCCTGACAGGGTACCAGTTCAAATGAAGTCAGGTTTTATATCATTAAGGAGGAAAAGTTATATGTCCAGATTACATTAGAGAAGTCTTAGCCATCTGGTCTCCCCAGTTCTGACACTTCTCTCTCCATAATGAGCGGACGCTGCCGCACCCGAGACATGAATGCTCAAGTGAAGTCCAGCCAACAAGATGTACTCAGCCAGGCCCTGCATTCGCAATCTGGGTGAACACGTCGAGTAGAAAGAAGGGGTAGCCTGGCAAGCCAAGCAGCCAGACGTGTGTGTGAGGGGGCAGGCACACCCTCGAAGCCAGCAGCAGTAGTGAGAGGGAGAAAGAGAGAGAGAAAAAGAGAGACATGCTCAATTAACTCTCCAACTTCAGCAGGGCTTTTCCTGCTGGCCAGTGGAGAGGAACAATAATGACTGGATTTAGAATAAAAAGATGTGCACATCTACAAAGAAATGGGTGTGAGTGGGGGGAGAGGATGAGATAAGGGGCTCCCATTTAGATTGACGGTTGGAAATTGTGGAAGGTCAGCGTGATCTGTGAAGCGTCACCCGGGCAACTGCTTTGACAAAAAAAAAAAAAAATCAGTCCATCCATGCTTGATGATTGGGTGTGAGACTTTGCCGCTTTGATTTGATTTAATTTGTATGCTTTTTTTTCTTTTTTCTTCTGGTTTATTTCTTCTTCAGACCTTTAAGTGGAACCACTTAACACACAGTTCATTCTAGAGGTTTTCATATGTCTTGAACCTTAAATTAAGAGAAAATAACGGTAAAAGCTATTAAGCATTAAGGGGGGTTCATGTCAAAGCAAAATAAAGTAGCAAATAATTATAAAGTGGTCGATTAAGTTTGCTGTTTGTCTATCAATCTATCAAGATCTCCTTAGTAATGTTCTTTTGCTTATTCTATGGTTGACCCAAGTGGCCAGAATATATAGAATTGTTCCATCTACCCAAAGTCTAATAATAGTGGCATTGCCTGGAAAATGTTTTAACCAGATGCCCAAGCAACCCTAATTTATTTAGTTTAATGTATACGAACAGGAACTCCACGTCTAGCTTTCCCAGATGACACAGCTTGCATGATGCAATGCATTATGGGGAATAAGATGGGAGTTTAGGACCACATATTTGCAGCAATCTATCTGTGGGGATAATATCGTATTTTAAATACTTTTGATGGCACTTTTGTTTATCAGTCTTTACTCTGAACCCATCGGCCTCAGCACATGGCCGCTCACACTGAGCCTGGCTCTGCTGGAGGTTTTCTTTCTGTTAAAAGGGAGTTTTTCCTCTCCACTGTCGCTACAAGCATACTTAGTGTGAGGGATTGTATTTGAGTCAATGAGTCAATGCAATCAACTTTTCCTTAGATGGAAAACTTTGAATCAATTTGACTGTATGATCTGGTTAACTTTAAAGTGCCTTGAGATGACGTGTGTTGTGAATTGGTGCTATATAAATAAACTGAATTGAAAACGGAATTGATTAGTAAACAACTAACCCTAACCCTACCTGTATGTCATTTTACTTTTTTATTTTGTCAATATCGAAATTATATAATTCTAAGCCTCATTGGGCCAATGTCACATTTGTATCAACAAATGTGATATTATAAATAATTATAATCGTTATAAATAATGTTCAATTAAAAATGAGATTGCCAACTGCTTTTGTAAACTGCAATCTCCTCTATCAGTCAAAAAAAAAAAAGTTGTATTAATTTTATCCCCATTTTTGGTGCTTTCAGCAGCTGTTTACATACAATTTTGGCAGCATAAGGAATCTGTAGAGATTAATCCTTCTGGAGATCATAACAGTAATTACATCTCTCAGCACTCGACACAACCTTTCAGTATTTCTGCACTTCAGGCACTTTTTAAACTGTCATACAATCAATTAAACCCCCACAGCCAAATCTTCATCTTTGCTGATCAGTTGCTTCAAAGGCATTCATAATATTCAGACGTAAAGCTCACTTAACAATTTTACACTATGTGTGTGTGTGTGTGGCCTTATCTCTATTTGTACGCTCCAGCTATAAGAATGTGTGCTCGCCAACCTGTGCTCATGTATTGAACTTTACCAAGTGCCGTGCAAAGATCACACATGGAGGTCTTATTAAAGTTTGAGCTCACTCAAAACTTTGACACTCAGAACACTCAGAGTTTGCATTAGGAATATTAATGTCCATGTTAATATTGTGTTGACCTTTTGCCATCCACAGTTTCTGCACTGCGGTCCAAACAGCGAAGCTGTTTTTAATTCCTCAGTCTAGAGGAGAAACAGGGAGACACTTTCATGCATTCATTATTTCATAAAGGGGATTTTTTTTTCTTAGTGCAACACATTTGAAATTGTATTAACTGGTATTGGCCTTCCTGCTCCATGAATGTTGCCGTAATTCTGCTGGTTGACAAAAATGCGCATCGTATTGAGTGACACAATAAAACAGTCATCATGTCTTATACCTCTACAGGTTCAACTGCTCTTCACTCTGTGCATTTTATTAAGTCCTTAATACTAGTCTTTCAGCTATTAAAAAAATAAATAAAACACACTTTCCAAAGCTAGTTTTATGAGCATTAATGTAACAAAAACAAGGCTAAACTTACCAACTTTAAACTTTTCTGTAAGTTTTATCAGACTCATGCATCTATCTGCAACATGCTTCTCCCAAGTTCTTCACGAAGGAACAGTGGAGCATACTTTTGACATCACTACAAAAAACTCAGACTTTCTTAAAGAGACACAACACAGGTATGACAGTTGCTAATGCCCATAGTAAAACTTAAGAACTTTCAGACATTTAAAGCTGAGATGGTAAAAGACACCAACAGGACAACTATTAGGTGTACAATGCACAAATCCTGCCATTATACAATATAGCAAGAAAAAAAACTACTCTCAAAAGACTGCAGTCCCATTTGAGATTTGCTGAAAATCAGTTTTTGGGAGACCTGAAACCGTGAGGAAGAAACAATCACTGCATATCACCCTAAACACATTGAGTGCATTTGGACTGACAAAATTTAGCTGTAAACAAGAGTAAATTGTATCTGGAAGCAATTCCTTGTGAACTTAGAGACAAGCCTAAAGAGAGTCTGAGTATGCAGCAATAAAGCAAGGTGGAATCATTTTATTTTCATCTTTCCCTTCTAAGAGAAGCAGTAAGTTTACCTCCAGGACACAAAGACTTTGGGGGGCATAACAAGCAATAGGCAATGTGACAGGAACAAAGGAACTGCATTAGTCAACCATGTTGTATGTTTCTGGGAATCCACTGCACAGAGTTCACTCAGGAGAAATTACATTTCTGCTTTGATTTAATTAAAGCTAAATATTGGGCAATCGTCAGGCACTTGGCAAGGTGTTCCTGACACCGTAATTATCTCCTGAGGTGCTTTTTGTCTTAAAGGCAGCATTCATGCGTGAAACCAATTCCAGCGTCGACTCGTCAAGAGCTCCCCTTTTTTGGTTCTTAAAAAAAAAAGAAGAAAAGAAAGACTGACACTGTTTGCTTACCGTTCCTTTAAGGCTTCAACAACTTGTCACATGCTGACTTCCATGGGTTGATTTCTACAGGCTGGAAGCCGCTGAAAACAAAACGGTGTACATTAACATAATTTAAAACAAAAGGGCTTCTCAAAGGAATCACAGATCAGAGTTCTATCAGAAAGAGATTAAGCATTTCTCTTCTTGTCTAACCTCTAAACAAACATTAAAAACAAAAACATAAAACACCTTTGACTTTTTTTTTTTTTTTTTACAAAAAAGTTTGTACATTTAGTTGGGATTTTATTGGATAGATAAACTCCAAGAAGCATTTTTTTCATTAGGAAAGGAAGGGATGCATGGTTTCCAAAGTAAGAAATTTCATGCATATGCATTTTGCCCTGTTTAACATATCTGCACCAAGTAAAAGAGCAATTGACTATGGGCACTACAGTTTACTTCACTTTCCAGTCTCTTTCTAATTCTTCCCTAAACCCTTAGTATTTCTCCAATTTCTTGTGTTCTTTTTCACTGATGTTTCCATCGTTTGGGATGGCCACATCAATCAGTACAGCTGACCTCTATTTCGTCTCAATTATCACACTGTCTGTGTTTATCTGTTATATCTTAGCTCTCTTTCTTTAACACTTTGGAAGGGGGGTCCCATTGTTGTTTTTAGCTTTTTTTTTCTATTCTCTATCCTCAATTCTTTACCTTGTGCAGCCAGGAACATGGTGTGAACATATTAAATACACTCATCTGTGCCGTCTTGTGAAATTATTCAGCCCCCTTGAACTTTTCAAACTTTTACCACAGTTCAGGCTTCAAGAATAAATATATAAAAAGATATAAAAATTATTTGGGAAGAATCAACAAGTGGGACACAATCATGGAGTTCTTTAACTTCTTTAACATACAACAAACTGAAGAGTCAGGCGTGTCGATAAATCTGCTACTTTGATTTCAGTGCAGCAAACTCTCTCAAGAAGTTCAGTGAGGATTTCTGAATGATTCATTGTTGACCTAAATGACTGATGATAAATAGAATCCACCTGTGTGTAATCAAGTCTCCGTATAAATGCATCTGCTCTGTGATAGTCTCAGAGATCTGCTTAAAGAGCAGAGGGCATCATGAAGAACAAGGAACACACCAGGAAGTTCTAAGATACTATTTTGGAGAAGCTTTAATCCATATTTGGACAAAAAAAGATTTCCCAAACTTGATTTATCTTAAGGAGCACCGTGCAAGTGATGATATTTAAATGTTAAGAGTATCATACCACTGCAGATCTATAAAGACCAGGTCGTCCCTCTAAACTTTCAGCTCAGACAGTCAGAAGACGTTGTGGAAGAGTGGCAAGAAGAAATCAACCTCTTTAAGATATCTATAAAAAGACATGTTCAAAGTTTGCCACAAATCACATGGGAGACACAGCAAACATCTGGAAGAAGGTGCCTTGGTCTGATGAAACCAAACAAAAAAATTTAGCGACGATGCAAAAAGTTATTTTTTGGTGTAAAATCAACACAGCTCATCACCCTGAAAATACTATCCCGACTGTCATAGAATTCTAGGGAGGCTAAACCTCCCTGTAAATTTTGTAAAATATTTGGTCAAATATGACTTGTTAAATGTCATAAATGTAGTCATTAAACTGCATTAAATGTGCTTATAAGATGTGCTTAATTCAAGTATGTTACGCAATAATCAGCTGTTGAGGCCACTCTCCTACGCGATCTCTGAAAAATCCCTGTTGATGCTTGAGCCTCTGTGCATTGAAACAACCAATGAAAAAATAGGGCCCTGATTGGGTAAGATGCAAAAAATCCCTCCCTTCCAGTGCCGTTAAGCCCCTTATGGTGTCTGTGAAGCAGGGGCGTGTCAGGGGCAGATTATGAAGCAGGCTGCTTGATGCTGATTGGAAGAACACAATAAAATATTTTTGACTGACAGTGGCCAGAAAGAAGCAATATTTTATTAATTAGAGCAATATGAGAGAGGAAGTCTGTTGCTGTGGTTTTTTGAGTTCATTATTTCAGACACAACAACTATTTTCACCCGCTGTACACACAACATTGAATATAAATAACAAAATATGTGTTGTTGCACCTTTTGCATCTTTCTTCCTTTATATCTTAAAGACCTGAACACACCAGCTGTGTGCTACTTTTTAATCTCTATCCCATTTTTTTACCATGTCACACTGACTGTGTATAGAGAGGCTCGGACTAGGCACGGTGAGCAGATCTGTGTGGATTTTTTCCCCCTTCTGTCTCTGTGCCAGGCACAAATTCACAATTAGCCACATTTGAGATGGACAAATTACGAAAAGTCACTAAACATGAATAAATAAATAAATAAAACACTGCATCTATAAAGCAAAGCCCCGCTTAACGTGTATGTGCAGCATCTCTCAAACCAGAACGGATATAACATCTTTATATGCCTATAATAAAAACATATTGAGAAATGCATCTAAGGAAAAGAAAAACACAGCAATAAACACCCTGGGACGGTTTACATGCTGACTGAGGCAGTGAGAGGTGATTCCCAGAGAGGGATCTGTGAAGTTGGTTGAAGTTTTTGTTTTTCTTTTTTTCATGCAGAGGGGAGAGAGATGAGCTTTGCTTACCTTTATTGCCTGGCCTTTGTTATTATCTTTATGATGGTCAAGAAGTTTTCTGTTTTTTGGGGGGGGGCGGGGGGTGGAGAGTGATAAACTGCTCTTTCTGTCTTGTTTGTGAGGCTAAAAGAGGATCACTTTTTTTTAATCTTTTTCCTGAACTCCTATCATGGGTCAGTCATTCTTTTTTTTTGTTTCTTTGATTGTTTTTGCAGGAGTCTGTTTCGCTTGCTATATGTGATGTGCGACTTCAAAACTGACTATTTCCTTGCATGTGATTTTATTTTATATTTTACCCCAAAACGGATGTGTTTTACTTTGTAACCACGTCCCTCTTCCTGTCAGACCCATAAAATTGCAGCTGAATTGCTGCGTAATCTGACTAAAATGGACCTGGGGTCTATCTCAGTCGGACCTATGCAAGTCTACTGGCATCATCCCCATTGACTCAATGAGGGCTAAAAGCCACAACCTCGTGCGATACAATTTGCTGTACGGAGCGCAAAATTGGATTTGGTGTGTGTTCAGGCCTTTATTTTTTGTATTAATTAACAACACCCCCCTGTTTCACAGACCAACAGCCGCCATTGATATATACAGGTGCTGGTCATAAAATTAGAATATCATGAAAAAGTAGATTGATTTCAGTAATTCCATTTAAAAAGTGAAACTTGTATATTATATTCATACATTACATACAAACTCATATATTTCAGATGTTTATTTTGTTTAATTTTGATGATTACAAATGACAACAAATGAAAATCTCAAATTCATCATATCAGAAAATTAGAATATTACTGAAGACCAATAAAAACAAAGGATTTATAGAAATGTTGGCCAACTGAAAAGTATGAACATGAAAAGTATGAGCATGTACAGCACTCAGTATTTAGTTGGGCCTCCTTTGGCCTGTATTACTGCAGCAATGCGGCGTGGCATGGAGTCGATCAGTCTGTGGCACTGCTCAGGTGTTATGATAGCCCAGGTTGCTCTAATAGTGGCTTTTAGCTCTTCTGAATTGTTGGGTCTGGTGTATTGCATCTTCTTCTTCACAATACCCCATAGATTTTCTATGGGGTTAAGGTCAGGAGAGTTTGCTGGCCAATTAAGAACAGGGATACTATGGTCCTTCAACCAGGTACTGGTAGCTTTGGCACTGTGTGCAGGTGCCAAGTCCTGTTGGAAAATGAAATCTGCATCTCCAAAAAGTTGGTCAGCTGCAGGAAGCATGAAGTGCTCTAAAACTTCCTGGTATGTGGCTGCGTTGACCCTGGACCTCAGAAAACACAATGGACCAACACCAGCAGATGACATGGCACCCCAAACCATCACTGACTGTGGAAACTTTACACTGGACTTCAAGCAACGTGGATGAAGTGCCTCTCTTCTTTTCCTCCAGACTCTGGGACCTTGATTTCCAAAGGAAATGCCAAATTTACTTTTATCAGAGAACATGACTTTGGACCTCTCACCAGCAGTCCAGTCCTGTTTCTCTTTAGCCCAGGCAAGACGCTTCTGACGCTGTCTGTGGTTCAAGAGTGGCTTGACACAAAGAATGCGACAGCAGAAACCCATGTCTTTCATACGTCTGTGTGTGGTGGTTCTTGAAGCACTCACTCCAGCTGCAGTCCACTCTTTGTGAATCTCCCCCACATTTTTGAATGGGTTTTGTTTCACAATCCTCTCCAGGGTGCGGTTATCTCTCTTGCTTGTACACTTTTTTCGACCACATCTTTTACTTCCCTTCGCCTCTCTATTAATGTGCTTGGACACTGAGCTCTGTGAACAGCCAGCCTCTTTAGCGATGACCTTTTGTGTCTTGCCCTCCTTGTGCAAGGTGTCGATGGTCGTCTTTTGGACAACTGTCAAGTCAGCAGTCTTCCCCATGATTGTGTAGCCTATAGAACTAGACTGAAAGACCATTTAAAGGCTTTTGCAGGTGGTTTGAGTTAATTAGCTGATTAGAGTGTGGCACCAGGGGCCATCAATTTTGAACCTTTTCACAATATTCTAATTTTCTGATATGATGAATTTGAGATTTTCATTTGTTGTCATTTGTAATCATCAAAATTAAACAAAATAAACATCTGAAATATATGAGTTTGTATGTAATGTATGAATATAATATACAAGTTTCACTTTTTAAATGGAATTACTGAAATCAATCTACTTTTTCATGATATTCTAATTTTATGACCAGCACCTGTATACATATATATAGAGATAGATACATATAGATGGATGAATATAGATATAGATGGATAGATCATACATGTCAATTTCTTCTGCTCGCTCCCTGAACCCTCTCTTTTCCTCTGTTTTCTCTTGAATTATTCACTAGTGTCAGCATGTTGACCTGTTCCTTGTCAGAGCTCTAGGTGTGTGTGCGTGTGTGTGTTTAAACTAACACTACAGCTTTGTGGGTTTGTGTGTATGTATGTGTCAAGGCCAAGCATTGCTCTCCTCATGGAGTCCTCGGCTGTAATTTGTGTCACTGACTTGAGCTTGATGGGTGAGCAGCTTCTCACAATACTCTGTCACAGGGGTGGGGTTTTGGTTTCTGTGTGTGAAAGTATTTTCATGCCACGTCCACATGACTTAGTCTGTCTTCCTCTTGAGTTGTGGACATGTGAAGCTGCGATGGCGTTCGTCTGCTTCTGTGTCTATGCCGGTGTGTCCCCATGTGCTGTTGTGAACCTGCAAAGATGAACAGCGGTGCAGCTCTTTCCTTTCCATTGCCAGCATTGGCACAGTGTCACAGTGAGGAGCCCGGAGGAGACATCCAAGGCCACGGCGGTGAGACGCTCACAGCTGCCACTTGTCACATTAGTCAGCTCAAATTTGGAGGAAATCAATTCTGAACCTTAATTCACTCGACGACTCCCACGCCCCGGCCAACAGCAGCGAACAGCCTCCCCCTTCCCGTAAGTCGAGGAATAGAATCCCGGGGGACACAAGTCATCAATCTTAAATCACCTCCTCCAAACTAATGGCAGTCCCATCCAGGCCAGTCCTGCTAAATTGAATTATTACTGGATTGACAAAAAACTGCTAAGAATAATGCTGAAGGAAGGAAGGGAAGGTGGTGTGTGTCTTAATGACAGGAAATGGAAAGGAACTGGTCGTAGTGACTCATGGGCTGGGGGGGTAGAAGTTGTGCTCATGCAAGTGCCAGAACATTCAAAACACGACTTGCCTGTGCAGCTGTTTGCACACATGTTCAAAAATGCACATTCTTAAACATGTTCACTTTCACCTTTCACATACGCCACTCACACATGCATTTTTCCAGCTATGCACTGTATGCTAATGCTCATCATGAGTCGGGACAGATTAATGCCCGAGCTCTCAGCTAGACAGATGGAGCATAGACCACCCACTCATTGAGGCACAATGCTTGGAGACAATATCCAGGAGAAGGTGCAGAAGAATAACCCTTTTCAGCACTTAAGTCTTCAGGAAATCTACACACCACCTGTTAGGTGCACATCTACAGTTGTACTCTCTTTATAATTGCAAACAGTTTTTTTTTCTCTTTTATTTAACATGCGCTGGGACAGGGAAGCTGAGGGAAGATGGATTGAGTTCAATGCAAAGGGCAATACTGAAGACCTGTTAGAGGCAGCAAAAGATGTGAGGCTTAGATGAAGATTCAATTTAGATGTTCTACAATAACCCAGTCAAAGTGCAGACCTTAATCCCATTGAGAATCTTTAGCAAGACTTGCATATTTATTTCCAGAAGCTTATCCATCCAGCCAGACCAAGTTGGAGCTGTTTAAAGACGTACGTCTTTGAACATGCACTATTGGTAGAGCGATACTAAAACTCGCCAACAAAGTTTGGATTTGGGGGTGCTAATTCAAATGTGAATTCCCCTTTTCATATGCTTTTCTATAAATATTGTTTTGCTGTTGTATCACAAAACCACAATGAGATCATTTTAAATTGAATTCTGGTTTTAGATGGAATTCTGTTTGACTTTTATCAGAATGTACAGAGTTCTCTTTGAGGGGTGCAAAACCATGCCATGACCCAAAATAAAACCTTTGAAAGGCTTGATCAAAACTTGTGTGTACTTCCTCGTAACTGTCACTGTTTCTCAAGTGTATTGTGCTGTAAACAAGTTGACTGTGTCATCTGATCCACTTGTGGAGACACATTTGCCATTCCCTGCTGTCACCAATTGCACCACAATTGCCCTGTGAGGCACATGAAAGTGATGGATGAAAGTTTCTGTCTCCCATGGTGCAGAGCTGAATTAAATTGAAAGCTACTGTTTATTCCCCCCGTGTGTCATCGCAGAATCAGGTTTGTGTGCAATTGATTTAAGCCAAGGGGGGTCTTTTCTGTAGGAAAGGCTAAGGTTTTCCTCTTTATGGAAGAGATGATTGAATTTATTTTGTCTTGCATGCCTCCCTGCTTGCTCTCTTTCTACCCTCACCCGCGTCAGTAAATCAGATCATTGCTCTCCACTTGTCAACACATGCTCCTTGTTGAGAACTCAAAGTTAATTTACAAACTCTGGCTTTGATTTTTCTTTTCGTTTCCTCTTTGACATTGTTATTCGTGGCTTTGTTGCCTTTTCTCACTTCCATTTCTTGGCTGACAGCTTTTGAGGAGATTCTTGTGGCCACTTTGCCTTTTTATTGTTTTTTTCCCTTCTCAGTTAGATGTTCTCCTCAGTCAGACCAAGCTTTGATGAGATGATGAATCTTGCCCAAATAAGGCGATGTCTCACACTCGTTCAGAGCAATGTGCCACCACACCTAACCATGATAGGGTTTGGTCCCTGGTTAAGGAGTGCTTGTCAGCTGGATTGCCTTTGTAGAAAAGCTGACTGTAGTCTGAGGGCATCCTGTGGGAAAATAGCTACAGAATCATTATTCATCATCCAAAAGCTTTGCTCGTGCCCCGTCAGGAACTCTCCCTCGGCAGCAGTCCATCTCTGCAGCCATTCATCATTGGTCTGGATGTAGCTAAGAGGCAGAAGGGAGTAAGGCACTTAGGGCCTCTGCAAGTGAGGCCCTAATGAAGGCCCCTGCTCTGTTCTCATGCAAAAATTGCTACCGATATTAAGCTAGGTCAATTACTGCTTCACTATGCATGCCATCAAGACACTGGCCCTACATTTAAATCTGGGGTGTTTTAAGTCAAACTAATTGAGGAATGCAGGTACATTACGGAGATGTTAAAATAATAGTTGGAATTCCCACTATACCTTGTAAAAGCAGCACTTGGCTTTTTTGTTACTGTTACTTATATCTTCATATGCATATCCACATCTATGATCTTTGCTCTTAATGCATAGGAAAGAATGCTTTTTAGTTTCAGAGGATATGAATAAAATGGCTGTTTTTAAACAATATCTGGATAGCTTTGGATTGCATGTTAAAACAAGTGGTCAGCAGAAGTATACAGGGATTTGAAGCTTTTTCAGTAAATTTGATGCCTGATCGGCAGAGAGGAGGTCAAGAAATGTTGATCTCAAAAGTCTGCAAACCCATGTTGAAATACTTCAAAAATAATTTACAGCTTATAAATTAAACATAAAATAATTTATTAATATATTTTGGGATCAGATCAGTTAGTATATAACTTAGTTAGGGGTTTATCAGAATTCCATTGCTTGTCTCGGAAATGTTTGCAAACCGGCAGAAATTCTTCTAATATATTGGACTGAGGATCTCTCTGGTACTCAAACTTTTTCAAGTGACTTATTGTCTTCTTGCACTGCAAAAACAATCCAGAAATAAATAAATAAATTTTAAATTAAGTGTATGTATCCTTAATTTGAGCAGGTAAATAAGATGATCTGCCAATGAATTGAGTATTTTTAGTCATTTATGTGAAATGCACTTGAAATAAGACAATGCAACAGATTTTTCTTATTTTAAATGTAAATTGTCTTGTTCCACTGGCAACGTGGAAACTTACCTCCTCAATTCAAGACAAAATGCAATTATTTTAAGAAAAAAATGACTTATTTTGCTCTCTTTTTTATCTTATTTTTTGATTTGATTGACTCTGACTTTGGATTTTGTTGCATGTATGCATGTTTCTCCTGATGTCTATCTTTGATTATTTAAAATATTTTGAACATTCTTCAAGTCATAGTTTCAGCTAAAATATGTAATTGAGCAATTTCAGGAAAACTGTGTCACTGTGATTGTTTTGTAAAGTTTGAACTTTAGGGCAATTCACAACCGATTGGATAGTGTTAACCATTGTTTATTCTATAATGCTGTCATTTCTAAAGGGGTGTGCACTTTAGGGGGATACTGGAAATGTTCATAATTTCTCCAAATTAGATCTGACGGTGATAAGAATTATTTTCCGAAATTCACAATGTTTAGTATTGCTTACCAAAGCTGTACTACTTAGTATTGTTTGAGCTACAAGCACAGCCGCAGGTGAATGCAGAATACAAATGTTATTTCTCTTCTCTTCTATGCTTATAGGTTGAAATGACAACGTTTTGGGCAGGCAATGTGCCCCCATTCTGATCACAGTCTTGGGAACCTGAAGGACATTGTTATGCAGCTTTCTCGTAAATCTTTACGTTTGCTGGTCCACAGGAGACTTGTCAATACTATGAGCCGTATGGGCTGTGGCAGATGCACTTCAGGGAAAACATTTGCCTTGAAGTACCTTCTTTCCTCATCTTCCGTGTCAGCCCTGCGGCTCAAAGACAACATATGTTCCCCTGCATGTCCCTAAGACATGGCAGTCATTGTGCAGTCTACCCTAGCTAGGTACACAGACGCATCATCATACGAATATATTGTTGTCACAGGTCTCAGAGAAAAACCGAAACAGCAACAGAACAAAAACCCAAAACAGATGGCTGCAAATTGCAGTGGCTGTAGTGCATAAAAAAACTCTTTGACTAACAGCAGCAACCCCCCATCACTAAAATGACAAAATCATTAATTGGCATTGCGTAAAGGCTGGCTGCCTTTGCAGTGTCTTGCACAGCATGAGCGCCTGTCTAAAACTCACAGATGTAAAAGATTAATCTTTTTGCCTTCAGGTAGGTGAGCTGGAAATCAGTGGGTGAAAAAAGAAGCCAGCACTCCAAGCTGTTTGGTTAGTGGGAAGAACAGAGAAGAGGGCACATCTGCAGGAAGTATTCAATATTATGTCCTTGAAAAGAACACACATGAGAGTGACACTGTTCTTGTAGAGCAATGTTTTCAATATGGACAGGAATTAACATTTTCATGGGGTTTTCTTGCAAAACTCTTTATTCCTTTTTGATGTTGTTTACATTTTGTCACCACAGACCTAACTTATTCATTGGATCTTTAAGTGGAAGACAAATGGAAGGGAATGCACTATTGAGTGGTAAAAAAAAGAATATAGTTTTTAATTTATTTTATGAATATATCTCTGAAAAGTCTGGCACACTTTTTGTCTTTAGCTCAGATTCCTTCTAAATAAACCCAAAGTAAACACTTGCCTTAAGTTTGATATGAAAGATTGCCATAGATCCAGCTTTACCAAAAATCATAAAAACACTAGGAATACACTAGAAAGGTCAAGGTTTAAGTTAGGAGAGTTTTAAGGCAGGGTTAGGTTATATTAGTATACATATTATCTGCAGTTTTCAAAATTTTTTGACCTTTCCTTCTAATCCACCCATTGGAAGGATTTATTTTTTTATGGTATTTCTAAAGGAGCTGCAGAACCCCTTGGCTCAGATGGGAGAACTTAAAGCTAATGGCTTTAATAAGCTAGTTTAGGGGGAGAAAAGTTATACTTTTTTTTTAGCCTGAAAATGCCATCCACAGTTAGGCAAGTTGGTGGCAGTATGATGCTGTAGAAAATGTTTTTTTTAGTTTCTTTATTTAAGCAGGAAGAAAAGGGAGAGGGTGACGCACAATGATTAGAGGGTAAACTGAGTTAAATAGAGGTAACACATTTACGAAAACCTGTCAGAGGGTCTGAGCACCTGAGATTGTGGTAGAGAATCCCTCTCCAGCAGCATAATGAGCCTAAACATTGTGTGTACATGGTTTATTATACTAACAAGTTTGTTAGAGATGAGTCTTTACTGCACCTTTGGGGTAGTCTTGCATAAAAAAACAAAAAAACACACACACACACAAAAAATGTTGGACTGTTGGATTCAAACTTACTTCATAGTAAATGTTAAGTTTATGTAGTAGGTTATAAATATTAGTGCAAGGTGCTGAGGTCCTTATTTTATCATAGATGAATACGTTACATTGAATTACAGCTAATATCAAATATATAAATGGTTTCAACTGGTTCAATGTGTTTTTGATACAATAAAAATTGATTTGGTATGGTTACCCTTAATAAAAAAATCTGTGCCAATATGGCATGTGAAATAAAATGTGATTCATTGAAAGTAATTACGTGAGTTGGTAAAAAATGTTTGAAGACAGAAGTTGTTCTGCCTACCCTCACATGACAAATTTTGTGCAGATGCTCATCTTCAGCCTAACTCTCTGATCTGCCATTATCCACTCAGCTACATCACTTCCACCACGCTAAATTAATAAAATTGTGTGTTAGATATTAGCAAGGCAATAAAAGAATGAATATTTCATAACAGAGATTCAGACACTGTTATTACCAAGCCATTACATCAGCACTGTGAGCCCAGACCAAATATAGGTGCCTCTTTTTTCATGTCAAGGAAGAAAAAAACCTTCTCATATTATTAGTTTTTGCCTCAAACCCAAATTATTTTTGAGTTTCTGATTGGCCGGAAGAGAAGAATGCCTGGTCGAGGTTATGGAAATATTTAGCCAGTGGTTGTCCTCACTGTGGCAGGACATTTTCTTTGTTGGCACTCATGCTTTCATCAATCTGTCAGTCGGTCTGTTTTGTGTTCTAACAGTAACGGTATCCTCTTTCTGTTTCAATTTTCCATTTTTGTCTTTTCTTGTGTTTCTTTTTTTGTATTTTTATTTCCATTAATCTTTTTGGAGGGCTCTCTGTAATCCATCTCCCCAGCCGAGAGGTATTCCCCAAGGGTAAATTACTCTGGAGGCCCGCCTGGCCCCGCACTGCATCAGATTGACCCTCAGCTTGTTTGCCATTTTGTATACTGCACTGTTTATTTAACAAGGAGCAGAGTGAGTGTGATTTCCAGGGACGGGTCCCTGTGATAGTAGCTTTGACACCCTGCCTGAGTAATGACCCTCATTATGGAGCCCCTGACAGCTCCCTGAAAGGCCTGATTTATGAATATGCTGGGACTGCAGCCCCACAAGCCTCCGAGTCTGGTCTCCCTCTCCTCTGTCAGCACCCACAGACTGTACATACATGAGGCGTAGGCGTTTGCATGCAGAGTACCTACTTTCTAGTGTCTACACAGGCGCCAGAAAGTAAATGGCATATGCATATGAAAGGATGCCGCAATTTTTTAAACTCACCCTAGCTCATATATACACATCCATTCTCCCAAGTGGTCTTCAAAAAGGTTGCTTTGGTGATTTTTATTACAATAATAAATTCCTGTTAAGTTAATTTCACCCTGCTGTTTTTGGTAGGAGGGAGCAGCAACAACTTGCAGAGAGTGGCGTGTGCCATGACTTCCAACTTTCATTTTATTTCATATCAACTCGTCTTATTGGTCAGTACTTCATGAAAATTTCACAAACTCACCCCTCAAGGATTAACCCTATTCATATTAACCCTTCTTAAATATCACACATATCAAAGGTATCATAAATAAATTATGAGATATATATATTGCTACTTTTCTTGCCCCAGCAGAATCAATTAAGCAACCAGAAGAAGGAAAATAGGATCTCTGGGAGGCTCTGGGCTTGGCCAGGCCTTGAGAACCACACCAGACCTATAGGAGGTCAGGAAGATGAGTGGGGAGAAGGAAGAGGTGGTGCAAGAATACAGAAGGGGGACAGTAGAGGGTGAGATTGGGGAAATGAGGTAGAAAAGAGAGGGAGAGCTAGAAAGTGGGAGGGCTATCTGAAGAGTGGAGAGAAGAGGTGGGATATCTGCTGGATATGCATAAACAGGAGACGGAGCAGGCAGGCGGGCACAAGAGTGAACAGCAGCAGCAGATAAAGCTACATGAGCTTGTCAGAATCCAGCAGCTTGGGTAGTGATTTATGAGGATCCCCAGTCAAGACTTCCCTCCGAACCCAGCATCCAGCAGCCCTTTGTTCACAGCAACACTCCTCTTTTTGTTTCTGCCCCAAAGGAAAACAAATATTGAATAAATCAAAATGTTGAAAAGCACACCAGCAGTGAATGATCCGATTGAAATGACCCAACTTTTATATAACTTTTATTATAGATACACCCTACATCTTGTGCAATAACTGTTATCTGATACCCCATAATTTAAATCCAGTACAATTAGCAGCATTTCAAATAAACATCATTAAAAAGTTGAAAACATGTGAATAATGTCCACTTGTAGCTATTGGTGAGCAAACACCCTAAAGACATAGGATACAGCAGACAACGGAGGGACAAAGTTGCAGAAATCTGTAATTCTAATGTAGCCAACTTCAATACCCCCTGAAAATGAGAGCAGGGTATGGCTACAGTCTTCCGAAGACATTCCTGTTCACATTAGCCAGCCAGACAATGAGAGGGGCATTCATAGAAAAGGCCTAGTTATCTATTGTGACTCTGGAGGAGCTGCATATGCATGATTAAGAAAAGTTTTGCATGGTTGTTCACACCTCCAAATATATGTGACCTGTATGTGATCTCCTCTGTGAGTCATACAACTTAAGTGTCCCACACGCACACTAGAGGAAGCAATGGTGTCACAAGTAGCTTGCGCGCCCTGTTTGTACAAAGGTAAACATAGAGGCCAGTGCTGGAGCTCATCTTGCGATCTTTTATTTCTTTTCCAAGTGGAATCAGTACATTAACAATGCAATCTTTGGTGCTTTCTGCATCATCTGCCATGGTTGTTTTTCTTCCCGCTTCTGCATACTAAGATGCAGAATCGTGACATTTTTCTAGTATTAATGATGTACAGGTCAGGTGAATGTGACCCTGCTGTTCAGACACCGGTCGCATTTGAAAAGATTAGATACCTATCGGATTATGGACCACATAGCCAAGTGGCCTGGGTGTCATGAAAAGATCAAAGACAGGTCACATTTGGGTAAAAATTTAGATTTTGGTCACTTCAGGCGGCAGAATGAATGTAGCCTTAGTCATTCTCACCTTTTTTGTCTGCCATATAAAATAATGTTGCACAAAGTGATGTTTTTGCTCTTTTACACGAATTAAACAAACTGTAGAGAAGGCTTTGGTCAAATTAGACCACCTCTGTGCAGGGAAACTATTACTGTGTCATTTGTTAAACATGGTGATGGCAGTAGGGTGCTGTAGGTATACCTTTGTTTGCCATAACCGGAAAAGCGGATGAGGGCAATTATTGCTAAAGGCAGCAAAGACTTGTCAATTGATAACCTAAAGTTCACCTTGCAGTAGGGCCAAGAGTCTTTGAATATAAGAGATTTTAAGGCATTTAACGATTTGATATATGCTATACTTGTTACCCGATTATCAGATCAACAAAAAGTTTAAAAAACAAGTGTTCATTTGAAAAAAAAAACAAACCCCCCAAAAAATCAGCATATTATATTTACTATGCATTTAATATAGTTGTCTTAATATTTTATTCATGCTATTCAATCATTTTAGCTTAGAACATTGTTTCCACCTGTTGATTGACCCTTGAAACCCTGGATGGTTGTGTGCCACTGATAAATGATGGCATCCACTGAGACTTTTGTCTCAATTTGCCAGATTACTTGATATAACTTGTGAGTTTTGGTCGAAGGTCACAGATTCACAGGGGAACATTGACTGCAATTTGTGGTGGTGCTGATCATGAAGGGGGTTTGTCTTTTAAAGAGTTGACTTTCATGGGAAGGGTCACTAACTGATACGCCACTTGGATATGCATGCACACACACACATCTCATTTCATGCTCTGCATTAAAAAACCCTGGATAAAAGGTAAGGAATGTGCTTTATTAACTTTAAATATGCATGATATTTCAAAAGGGAAAGTGCAGTGCAGCATCAGGAATGTCCAAAAGCTTGACTACTTATTTCTCTTTTTTTTTTCCTCCTTAAAAACTGTTAATAATTAAAAGCGATGAGCAAGAGAGGCAAGACTGAGAAAGAAATGGGAGAAAAATAGTCAAAAATATTCACACTTTGACATAAACAGTGACCCTCAATACCCTCAGATGTTAAATCAGACATTTACAATGCACACTTGAATTTTTTTCTTAGGTTTTGATAGACATATATTAAGATGCATCTCACATTAAGCAGAACATTTCCTGTGCCCTTATTATTATTTTGTACTCTGGTGCTCCCATACTAATGTGTGACCCCCCATTCAATTTTAGAACTGGGGAAACTTTGTTTCATTAGTAATAACTTTTTATGAGTTAACTAAAAGACATAACTTAAAACTTTTGTATCAAATATATTTTCATTTGGTTTTTATATAATATTTACATTTTCTAAAGAAATTAAATGTGGGAGTTTATTAGCTGTAAGCCATACTCACATTATCAGAAAAAAAAGAAATATAGCAGTGTGTTCCCTGATTCTGTATATCAGTTTCCTTTTATAAATTATAACTAAAAAGAAAAAAAAAAACATCAACATGGAAGTTTTTTTTTTTTCAAGATACAGTACAATATTTTATTTTGAAAGGCTCTTGGATATTGTAGATAAATTCAACTTAAACCTCAGATCGAAGTCCGATTTTCTTTAGCCTTACGGCTTTAACTGTAAGCCCATATCCAGTTTTAATCCAAAAAGAGCCTCGCATTGACACTGTGACAGCCTCTCTTATTAGTATATTGATTTCCTTTTCACTCAACATTTTCAGTCAGAGGGTGAAAGAGCTTAGCTCTATATTGCTCCAGGCTCACACAAAGAGCTTAGCCTTATTAGCAAATGGGGATTCTGCAAACATGACAATTGCATACCCAGCAAAACTCCCTTGGTGATATAAATAAATACATAAATACATAAACAGACTGTGAAAAGCTGATTGCATTAGTCCCATCTGGTTTAGAGGAATTTGCAGCTGAAAATGAAATCAGTTATGCTTTTGGTGCCAAGAGCTGTCACAATAGCCCGCTTCAAAATTATATTTCACTGCTGCAAATGTGCCACACAAAATTGTTTTTAGATCGCTGCATGTTATTTTTCCCCTTCATCTTCTGTGGCAGCAGCAGTTGTTCGCAATGATTATATAAGCCTGCTGAATGATATTTAAATGAATAAACACAGCCTATTTACCCAATGCCACTGCCGAGTCATGCTCGTTGCATCGTGCTTAATGTCCTTTTACAAAGCTGTTTTATTTCTGAAAATTATTCATCATTTGTCTGCTGTTCATTCTCCCCAACTTCCCACAACTCCCACCACCGCTTAACTTCTGCAACCGCCTCAACCCACTTTCCATTCAGGCATTGTCACTTTGTGAATTCCCTTTATCAGCAGAATGCAATCCTGTCACCAGCTGTCTGTCATTCGTTTTTCATAATTATCTATTAACAGCATAGCTCAATAATAACTGGAAGACAATTGGTGAAATCCCTATTAAGGTGAAATTTCTATTATTTTATGTTTTCTTTAATTTTCACCCGCACCAAAGATTTGTTAAAAAACATTAAAATAAATGAGTTTTTTCTATTAGCATAATTCCATTACGAACTTTAAGAGCAGTCCTCATGCTTTTGAATATAAGAAACAATGGTTCATTAAAAAAAAAAAAGTTTAAAAATGCTAAGACGTTTTTTCTCCTCCATTCCATCCCTTTTGATTATTCATGTTGGTAAGTTAATATATATATGGCCCCATTTACTATACATAAATGAATTGAGTTTATTTGATATTTAATCCCCACAGAAACGTCTTAGATTACCATAACATGCAAGGAAGTTCTTGAAACTCCCAGGTCAGCTAAGAAAATCAGCCTTTGTAAGCTCAATTTAGTTTTAAGAAATTGTCTGTGATTATCACAAATTAATTTGCTTATCAATTTGCAGCATTTAGTTCCTATGCTCCACTTACCTGTAACAAACTTCCAGAAAACTGTAAAAGTGCTGAAAGCCTGAGTTCCTTTAAAAAGACTAAAGATTAAAAAGACATTTGTGTAGGATTGCCTTTGACTGTTATAGTTAAAAAGTTCAACTGAAACATCATTAGTTCAACTATTTTATTTCCTTTAGTCCAACTGTTTTTAATGTTCTTTCTTGTTTCTGCATTTTTTATTATTTATTTTTTTCTGCTTGCTTTGATTCTGTTTTATTTTTTTCTATCATGTAAAGCACTTTGCATTGTCTTTGTGCTGAATTTTGCTATACAAATAAATTTGCCTTGCCTTGCATTGCCTTGCCTTGCCTTACTGCAGAGTAATGCAAGATTATTTGAACTACTCCCTTAAATGTTTAACATGAACATGTATTACCTTAGTGTTAAAAGGGTTTTTAGGATCTGTGTTTAGTTGAAAGGTTTTCGCTTATACCTTGAACAAATTTTGGCCAGTGCTTCCTGACTGCACTGGTGTAACAGAGTCAGGTTGTTGGCCCCTCAAACAAATCTTTTCAGCTCTGACCACATGTTCTCTATAAGATTGAGTCAGGGCATTGCGTCCACATGTAAGCAGTTATTTTGCTACTCTTAAGACCAGTGGTGGAATGCATGAAACTACATTTACCTGATTACTGTACTTAAATACTTTTTTTTGAGTATCTTTAATTTACTTAGGTCACTTTGTTTTCCTTGGGGGCATATTTATAAATTTCACTCCACTACATTTCTAGGAAGCTGCTAGTTAATTGTCACTTTTAGCTAATTTTAGCTTTGCAATCCGCTCTTGCTGTTTTTCTCTCTTGAAATGTAATTTTAAAGCTACAGTGTGTAACTTTTAGTGACATCTAGCGGTCAGACTGCAGACTGCAGCAACATGAACATCTCCCCCCCACCGCTTCTCCCCCCCAACAGTACGGCGAGCGTTACGGGACAAAATGTCTTCCAAGACGTCCGCATCACCTACCTTCTCAAGTGATGAGGTTTGTTTACATAGATAATTTTACAGATAGTATTTCATTAGTCTGTGTAGGGTATAGATTTCATGTAGACTTAAGATAATAAATATACCCGTTATTTTTTCTACATCGTTGTGACGTTTTGGCGATCTCGCAATCGCTAGTTTGTTGGCTCTGCGCTGCCGTAGCGCAAAGATGTCTGCCTCCATGGCTGCGAGACCCGCTCCTATGTAATTATAAATAACGAATTCTAAGGCAACGCAAATATTAAGGTTAAGAGGCTGAGCTCGTAGATGATAAATAACATAGTTATGTATAATATATTACATTTCTGACTGTATATCCTTGTAATTATTACACACTGTAGCTGTAACATGTACGATAGAAGCCCTTAGGACTGAAGTTGGACACCACTATTTTAGAGATTTGCATGATATTCAACCAATATGAGAGACACAGAGAAGATATTATGTGTAGTTTATATTATTAAGGTTTTAATTGTTGCCATGTGACCAAGTTGTACAGTAGGTACAGTAGGAGATCTCAAATCAGAGTTGCGGTTTCTTTGTGGTAATAGATTCCACCTTAAACCTCTATTCCAAAGTGAAAGTCTGAGAATCAAGACACTCCTGTTTTCGTTTTTTGGTTTGTTTTTAAATAAGAAAAAATAATCAAAAGAGCTGTCCTTATTTTTTGAGGCATTTTCATGCTGAAGTTCTTTACAGATGGTGTAGAATTTGTAGCAGAGGTTCTACGCATCAATGTATCAGCTGGTTTCTGAAAGTTACAAGGTTTTTTTAAAGTTACTGTGAAAATTATACAGAAATGTAATGATATTACAAATTTGTATTTTTGAATACTGAAGTACTTTCAAATGCATGTACTTTATAAAAGTATTTATAAAACTTGGTACTTCAATACTTTAACTCAAGTAGATTTTTACATTTACTTGTAGTTGAGTTTGTTTTGCCTATAAATATCAACACTTTTACTCATGTACTACTGATGAGTATCTCGTCCAACACTGCTTAAGACACAAGTTAACCATCAATATGATGCTGCTGCGCCTGTAATTTACAGTTTCGATGCTGTCGTCGAGTTTGCAAGCTTCCCCTTTCTTCCTGAAAATTAACAATGGTCCTTCTGGTCGAAAACTTCAGTCTTAGTTTCATCACATCACAGGGTATGTCTACTAAAGATAGTTCTTATTTTGTTTTCCTGAGCTTAAACTGTCATGAAGCCATTGTTTAAAGGCATACTGACCTTAGAGTTTGTGAACTGCTGATGTAATAATTCAGAACAGAGGAACCTGTATTCAAGGGTAGACAGACAGTAGGATTACTCATAATGCGTTTATTTAAAACCAGCGGATCGGAGTTGCAGTGGCTATGGGGTCTATCATAGAAAATGTGCAGGAGAGAAACAGGTTTGTGACCAAGATAATCTGACGGAGGATGATTCTCCATGTGAGTCACTAACCTGATTTAACAGTTCACTCCGTGCCAGAGAACAAGGTAGAATCCAGCTGAGGGCCTACCAACAATATACACAGATGCCGCCCAAAGTGTCCCAGATGCAGAGAACATGCAGGAGTCCGATGCCAGCTCAGGCAAACGGATCAGAACGGAAACAGGCAGGCTTAGAGGTCCAGGAGTCCAAAGGCAGTTCAGGCAAACTGTTGAAGACAGAATCAGGCAGGCTTAGTGGTTGAGAGGCAAAAAAGGATCATGTTATCAGAAACACTAAGGAACGCTCAAAGTGCCCACATGAAAAATTATCTAATATCTTTAAATTTATTCTACTGTGTATTTAGATATCTGGTGTATGTATAGTTATGCTTGCTTGTGAACTTCCAAGGTCACTTAATACATTTCAAATCAAAGCAGATCAACATCAGAATTGACAAATGAATAATAACAGGAAAAGGGATTTACTGAGAGATTCATTTAGCATATTGGGAGTTTGGATTCTGCAAAGTTCTGCTTCATTTTGTTTTTATTCTCTGCATGCTGTCCATGCCCATCACTTTCAAATGGTAGTATACCACAAGGCTTAATCTAATCTCAGGATTTGGTCTGGCATCACTCTAAACAGGCGGAAGAGCCTATTCTCATTTATGTAGCAACCCTAAGAATGATGGGGGGAAAAAGAGGAAACATTCATGCTTCAAAACCCATCTAAACCCTGGATCCGCTAAATTACTTGAGTTCAGGCTTCATTGTTTGTGCTTCATGCCACGGCAGCAAGCAAGCGTGCTGCCATTCTTTGCTGCTTGACTGGGCAGATTATAGCCAGGTATCAGCCGCAGCCAAGAAAGCGGATTACTTGTGTCCAAATAGAGTTGTCAGTATGGAAACTTGAGATGCAATCATTTCCAGGGGAGGGGTAATTATGGTGGATCAAACCCACCTTACTGTCAGACACTGGCGCAAGATGAGACAATCGCTCACTAATGAAGGATTTTACATGTGTGGGGTGAGCAGTTACTTATGTTCATCTCTGGCTACTCTAGTTTTTTTTCATCTGGTTTTGATCTGGTCAGTTTTCTAATTTGCTCTGGTTCTTACTTTCAGATATATATTTTTCAAAAGACAAAAAGAACAAGAACAAAAAAACTTAGAAGCAGCAAAAAATGTCTACAGTTAAGTCTCACCAAACTTCACAACTTGAAAAACAAAATGCAGAATAGCTCAAGTGCAAAATGAAATGCCATTCACCTTTAAATTATCATATTTAGATCTCAATACAAACACACAAACATGCGCAATCTAGTTCTATAGTATGTTATTTTTTTTGGGGTGGGGGGAATGAAACGTCACCAATAGTAAACGTGCCTTACATTGGAGTCTCAATCAAAGAACACAAAACCAATTCTTCATAATCAAAAGGGTATTAAAGGTTTATTTTTTTCTTTTAACAAATGGCTGTTCATTGGATGCCTGTGGATGGTCTGCAATAAAATTTGACTGGATCATATCAACAAAACAAAAAAAAAATTAGAATTTCAAACTACTTATTGCTCCATATTCCAGTTAGTCGTGCAATTTAGGTGATTACACCATGTGGAACGTTGGATTGCAAACAAGGCATTTTTATATCCTTACAGGATTGAACGGTATTTAATTAGAGTAAGAAAACATGGTCACATTTTGTTTGTTAAAATCCAAAAACTCTACATATTTACCTAGCAGCACAAATTCTCATGTTCATGCATTTTTTCTTATGCCAACATTTTTTTCTTACAAATGAATGCCATAAATCTTAATGTTCTGCATTCTAATGTATAAAATTAAGCATGAATTTGTTTCCAGCTCCAATTAATTTGACCCCTCTAAATGAAATCCAGTGCATCTAGATGTTTTTGACAGTTGATTAGAATCCACCAGTGTGAAAATTGATCTGTATATTGATACAGCTGTTCCATAAGGGTATCAAAATTTTGCAGAACATTATATAGTTTTTATAAAGAACAATGACCACAGCAGACATGTAAGGTACTAGGTCATAGATGATCTTCTGCAGGGTATTGTTATAAAACTATTCAGTAGTTTCATCAGAAGCTTTAAACATTACACTCAACAAACCACCTGATTTGACAACTCTTACTGTTTGATTTCAAAAGTCTGGCCTTCTGAAATAATCTAAAGTAAGTAGTCTTCTCCGCAGGTTCTAAAATGCCAAGGAGGGGATCCAATGGACATGTGAATGAGGGTTGTTGGCCAACTAGCAGACGGGCATATACAGTAAGATATTTCTAATCATTGTTCTCAGCATCAGCTCATAATGTACAACAAAACCACAGCTCATAATATACGAGTTGAGCTCACTATATATGTTCTTGCACTATACGACCCGATGCTCTGATTTAATCTAACTGCTCACAATTTACGACCAAAACCACTCGTTACACTCCACCCTGTATAGAAATGGTGCTTGTTGGACTCCTCTGTCAAAAAGTAAAGACAGAAGAATTGTTTGTACAAGCGCAATATGCAGGGATTAGGTAAATCAGCACGTAGAATCTGATAACTTTTGTTCAATTGCACGATACGCTCACAATCACCTCATGAGGGCTGACTGAATTTCAAACATTTTTGATTATCATCCGACCATACAATTCCTGTACGGGAGGTGTTCATGAGTGGCTAATAGGCCCTCTTTATCCCTGTTTACTACATGATGCAGGACATATGATGAGCCTGAAACTTGGTTCAATACAATATATTCCCGACTGACTGGAAACTTGGCCAAAATACAGCCAAAAATCATTCAGTATTTGCTCACCCTTGGTTTGGTTAACTTTACACAGAATATACAATATCTACGGGGAGACACGGTGGTGTCAGTTTGCTGCCTTTGTGTTTTTTTTTTTGTTTTTTTTTTTTTTCTGAAAGATGGTTAAAGTTTGAAAAGATAGACTGAGCCTAAACACTGTGAAAACTCATAGGAGACGAGTTTAATTGAAAGGGTTACCTTTAATTAGAATGAAACCCAAAGATGCAATGGTTTAGTTTAGGTCAAACATATTGATGAGTCAAGACTAGAAGACTAGACTAGAATTCAAATGAAAATCCATGACAAAAGATAAAACTTGATATTTACAGAAACTCTTCTTTCATTGTAATTGAGCTTGCGCTGTTGCGATATGCAAAGGCCGTAGAGACAAACCCCAAAAGAATTTCTGCTTTAACTAATAGTTGCTTTACCCGGTATTGACTCAGGCAGGTGGAATATAAATTCTTATTTTATCTTTTCTGTGACATGTTCCATCAGAGGGAAGGTGATTGTATGTCACTGCAAATTATCTCAGCCCTTTTCTCAGCATTTGACTCCTTTTTACCCTTTGGCTTCAACCTTGACCATGATCCTCCAGCTTCGTAAAAATGGAGCCTCGAATAAAAGGGGAAAAAATTCAAGATAAAGGCACAACTACTTCCCACAAACCACATCTGCTATTACACATCCGGACACATGCATGCTCAGGCTCTAAACGAGTGAATCTGTTTTATTATGACAAGCTTGGGCATTGTTCAGCCTACCAATACCCAATCACTCATTTTCCACGCTAAATACCTCTCCCTCCCAATGGCTTCACTTGACGCTCGGTCGAAAAGGTCACACAATTAAATGGCTAAGGCCTTCTGTTCATGTCACAGAATGGTGATGTATCACTCCGGGCTGGCTGTACGTGTACCTGACACACTGTGAGCATGAATATGATTTCAGAGATCATTAAAAATTTAACAGCATGACCTAATTACCCGAGCTTCCTATTCAGATTCCGAGCAGTAAGTGAATTGGAGAGAAGAAGAAGAAGGGAGGAGGATGAGGATCTCTGTATGGCAGGCTGAGCCTCATCTGGAATCAATTATAATTACTTTATGTTTCTACTTTGTCAATCAATATGGAACGAGTCGTTATGGATCGCTCAGGTGTCTCCTACTGTACTTGTAGCTATGAAGAACAGTTGTTTGCGTGTTTGCCTTTAAGTGGATGAGCTTTGCCGGTGAAATCATTTATCTTAAAGTGAGTCGATTTAGATGTTATAGAGGCGGCCAATACTTTATAAAGGAACAAAGGCATTACACATCTGCATAGACAACACAAACCACTATTGTTTTCACTGAAATCAACTTCCTCCTACATTTCCCAAGTTTTTTTTACCGTATTGATTTCTCCATACGGAGTCACAAACAAGGCAGATAAGCATTATCTGCTGTTACAAAGCGTTTCAGAGAATCGTTGACTGAAGTCATAAAAACCCAGGGCTTTTCATGTCTCTCTCCCCATCGATTTTACGCTTGCGAGAATGAATTGCAGATCAATTTGCTTTACCCCTGGGCAGACTTAATGAGCAGGCAAAACAAGAAGGTCTGTTGTTGACCCAACTCACACTACTTTTTCGGTAGCACACAACCGATGATGATGATGAAGTAGTAGAAGAAGGAGGAGGAAACGAGGCAATGATTTCCAGTTTCCTGCTCTCTTTTGACCCTTTTGATGCCTCTGCAAGATGCCTTCCTTATAACCCGAGATGATTTAAGGGATCTCATTTTTCACACTTGACTTGCATTTGCATAACAACAACAAGGCCTCATTTTGTCTGGCAATCTGTGTGACGTATAACTTTATTTATTTTACTCTCAGAAGGCATTACTCATCCTTGTAGGTCATTGTACAGCTGTTGCCTCATCTTTTGAACAAATGTAATTTTATTGGAGTGATTACACTTTAGGTGAATATAGCTTCTGTAAAGTAACAAGCCCTGATTCCCTGGAAATATCATTTTGTAGTAGAGTTTTATTTCACTTTCCCAATGAACACAATTCAATTTTAATAAAGTAAAATGGTACAGAATTTCTCCTTCTCTTAAACAAGAAAAATTGGTGAACATTTTATGCAATCAGTTGTTTTCAGGGTTTAAATATAATATAACAAAAAAAGTCAAAAATTTAAACCTCTGGCTGTTCTAATATTTGCTCAGTGGTTTGTTGTAGAAGATTAGTGAACCAAAGGCATCAGTGAAGATCTATTACATTATCAGAGCAATTTTCAATCCAAAATATAAAATTAACTCACCTGCAAACCTGCTTAGACATGGCAGTCTAACCAAACTGTCACCAAAATTAGAGCATTGATCTGTGTGGTGGTTAAGAGTGTTATTTTTGAGTAGTTGCTGAGATCTACAGCTCAAGCGGGTGATATCAGATTAACTGGACAGTCATTTTTATTATCATCTAAACAAATCCAGCCTTTATTGGAGATTTTCTAGAGGTAAGAAAAGAAAAAGCCCAAAGAAGCCCAATTTTGTAGGTTGCTACAAGCCAAGCAATGCACATAGCAAATATGTAAAAGGTTTTCTGTCCAGATGAGATTAAAACCAGATTCTTTCAGTTACATGCAGAATGCTGGATTAGAATACTCCAGTCCCCAGTGAAATATGGTCATGTCTATTGCCAGCTTTATGCTTTTCCATAACAGCAACAGAAACTAGACTAGACTGAGTTCTTTTAAGTCGAAGTTAAAAACCCATTGGTTAAGAGCTGCCTTTGACTCTTGATGTTGAACTGTTAACTAGGGAATTAGTTTAAAGTTGTTATCCAACTGGTGTACGTTCTCTTACGTGTTTTTTATCAGTTCCTTTTGTTCTGATTTATTGTAGTCCAATAGATTTTTTTGTTTTACAAATGTTTTTTTCTTTTATTCAGTTTTTATTTTTCTTCTATTTCATTATCTATATTGTGTAAAGCACTTTAAATTGTCCATGTACCGAATTGTGCTATACAATTAAATTACTTTGCCTTGCCTTGCGGGGTGCACCTTTCGACATGGGTGAAGAGCTCAGTTACGCGAGAGGAGCTCGTAGTATAGTCGTTGCTCCGCCATGTCCAAAGGAGCCAGCTGAGGTGGTTTGGGGATCTATTCCGGATGTCTCCTGGTCGCCTCCCTCGGAAGGTGTTCCAGACGAGTCCCATTGGGAGGAGGCCTCGTGGAAGGCCTGGGACACGCTGGAGGGACTATGTCTCTGAGGTGGTCTGATGTCGCCTCGGGGTCCCCCCAGAGGAGCTAGAGGAAGTGTGCATGGATCTGGAAGTCTGGGCATCTTTGCTCAAACTGCTGCCTCCCTCTGCGACCTGGACCCGGATAAGTGGAAGAAAATGGATGGATGCCTAGTCAGTTAGTACAGTGATAATAAACATACAGACCTAAATCTGACTAAGTCTGTTAATCAGAAGCGAAGAATGACAGCTCTTTGTCTTGACAGTTAGGTTTGGACAGATGTGTCCAAAAAAACCTTTGCAGCTGTATTGTCAACATATGGTGGTGTTATACAAAGTAATTAACTACCAGGGGCATAATGCAAATGAATGCCACATTTCAGATTTTCAGTCTTCTGATCTAAACTCCATACAACACAATTGAAAATTATGATTGTAATCTGACAAAACTAAGATGCTCTGTCCTCCCTCCTATTTATACTATTCTTTTGAAACATTGCTTTGAACATTGATTGTCACTAAGGGTTTGAAGCTGAACCTAATTTTATTCGGTCACTGGTAGATGCTTAGCTGATGTATTTGGGTAAGGTAATCTGGTTTTTAACTCTATACATTCACCTTGTGCTCACCTGGAATCAATAAACGGTCTTGTAGCATTATAATCCGGCACAGGCACAATGAACCTTTTAATCAGAGTCAGAAACAAGAGAAAAGCATTTGAATTTTATAGTTGACGTTTCCTGACTATCTCTTTAATAAACCAAGCACCTGATGGCTAAGGCAGCCTTTTCTTATTTGGGCCTTTCCATGGTCCTTTAGGTTCATCTAGATGTCACAAATGTTTAAAAGGCTTTGAAATTTAACTTCAGTGGCTGGTTGAATTTTTGAGAATTAGAAAGGAGCACCTCAGTCTGGTAGGTTTGGGTAAATTTGTATACATATATATATACAGAGAAAAAAGAAACAGATTTTAGGAAAACTTTGAGCATAACCAAAATAAGAAAACAGTAAAACATTAATAATATTAGTGATAATACAATAAACCCCAAAATACATAAGTTAAACATAATAGACATAAATATTTATGTTGTCATTCAAGAAAGGGCTAAATTTTAGAATGAAATTTTTAGTCCAGATTTAAACTAAACAGTTTTTTCACATCTCAGGTTTTCAAGTGGTTGTGTTGTTTAGTTTGAATTCTTAGAACAGCAATTAGGTGTAGATCTCTTTTAATACAGATCAATTTATGAGTTGTTTGCTGACCCTGTATGAAAAAAGAAATGTAAAAAATAAGAAAATAAAGATATAAATGGCAAGCTGGTAAAAAAATGAAGAAACACTTCAAAGGGGAAAATTATTAAAGCTAAAAATCCTAAAAACATGAAAATAAAACATGTTAAGAACAGTACATCCAAAGGCGAAACAATTAATCTTCAAGGTATTGCAGAAGAATTTTGTGAAGCTTACTCCACTATGTCAGACTCACCAACGATAAGTGAAAATGGGTCGAGCACGTAGGACGGCGTTACGTAAACACCAGAATGATTGACAATTAGGATGACCACCTATTTTGACGATCCACCTGAAAAAAGAACATCCTTCACTATACTGTACCTTTACACTAAACAAGGTTTAAAAAAATACAACTGGCTAAGAAGCAAAACGTTTTGAACACAATATGGCTATGGAATCTGAAGAGCATTTCCTGCTATTGTTGGGAAAAATTACGATATTTAGAAAAATCTAAGAACCTTACTTAAATCTACAAGGGAAAGAGAGAGCATAACTAAAAGCAAAACACTGCACCAGTAAAAGCATGTTTCACATCTGACACAAACTCAGGTTTATCATCCTAATTTAGAAAACAAAAGCTTTTACAAATGAAGGGTAATGACAAAAACCCAACATAATCAAAGAAACAGGACTTAAGAGAAGATAAACAAAATTAAATGGTGTATTGTGTTTAAACGCTTTTAAAATGAGCTCAAATTGTTTTTGTTTCTTTATGTCATCCATCTGTAATCCACAAGTGGTTCTGCACTCCTAATTTGACAAATTTGTGTTTCTTTCCGTCCACCCCCCCCCCCATCATCCCCATCATCTTTTTGGCCTCCAAAAGCTGCCAAACAAAATCTTAGAAGCAATCTGCTGGAGTTCGGAGCAGCTGATTAGAGATCGGTATCTTCCGGTGGTCTCAACCTGAGTTGACTTCAGCAAGATTAGAGGCATGAAGCAGAAAGTCTGCATCAGCAGGGGGTACACAGTTGAGCAACCAGCGTCATGTTCAACAGGAGTATTCAGAGGCTCTGTAATTCCCCCGCAATATTTTAGACTTTTTGGTGACCATGTTTCCCCATTGTTCATGCAGATTGTATTATACCAATGGGGAAAGAAGGAAAAAAAAGTCTCATTGACTGTACAAGTCTGCAGTCATTGAAAAAGCCCACTGTTCTGAATATGCAGAAAGCACGTCAACAATTTGCTCGTACCCTGCCATTAGTCTCGCCTTCTCCTGCTCTTATCCTGCTTTCATTACTCTTCATAAGAGAAAGGGAAATGAGTGCTGGATGGATTGCAATTCACTGGAGTTCTATTGTATGCAGTAATATACACTATTAAGTGGCAGCATATAGAAACAAACCTTTGATTAAATGGATTTGAATCACAAAGAAACAGCAAGACCCCTCCTCGCCTTCAGTTAATAAGGATCACCTTTTGACTCAGGGTACCTGCGCATGCTGACTTTTGACACCCGCCGTTTTCAAGAGGGGTATTTCTGAGGACTCTCATATGGCGGCAACCCCAGATTAAATCAAGCCGACTGTAATAAAGTATAATGTTACATTCATTTTGTCATCATTACTGATTCCAGTGCACTAAAAGGCTTATGGATTATAATGAATTTCAAATAAGTTCAGTGTGCTAATGGGAAATGACGAAGAGTTGTGTGGATTACTAATATTAGCTCAAGCTCCATGTTTCATAGACTGCACTAGAAAAAAAAGAAAATTTAAATAGGATATTTTCTTTGTACCTGTGTTTCAAGTTGCTCTTTGATCGTCCCCCAACTATTCACCGTAAATAAGCGTCTGGAGATAAACCTGCAGCCTTGTTCTGCATCTGTTTATTTATGTAATCCAACTCATGCAGCCTGCAGCATCCCCGAATAAAGAGCGTCAGCAGACGTTGCTTGAAAAGCAGGAGCAGATATGATTACAATGAGGGCAAAATACGATAAATAACAATGGCTCTAGTTGCTTAAGAAAGCTCGTCACTCCATACATAGAATTCAAGAGATGTATTTATCCGAGGAAGGCGTGCAAATCTACGCGAGTATCTTGACTGTTTGCATAATAGATTAGAAATTAGCATTTTTGTTCATTTTCCATGTATGCACAGTGCCTGGAAGAATAACACACCATGCATATCAGATCAGCCTGCCTGCGATTTTGCGCAGTATATTATTTGACAATCTAAAATGTGTAATTTGCATGAAATTGCTTAATTAAAACACAGTCACTGGGGGTATTAATTTCTTTGTCTGACAGTGGAGTGTAGTGAAGGGAGAGCAGGGGAGATGTAAAAACGCTGTCAGATAGTGCTGTCATAGAGGCAGGGAGGAAATTCTGCCACGATTTTTTTTTTTTTTAACCCTTTTTCCTAACGGCACAGAGAGATGAGGGAGGATAACGCCTGCCCAGCTAATTTGGGTTACGGTGGTAAGCGGAGGCCACTGCTCCAGAAAGATACCAAAGGAAAGGAGGGAGTCCTAGTCAAAGAGAGGGAGTCATAGGATGAGTTATATTAAAGAAGGAAGAGAAGAGCTGCTTTTTTGTGCATTATTTTCTCAGAAGGGGGTAATTTTATACTGTAATCCCTATCAGCATTAGGTTTATAGATAGGGTTCTGATGTCTGAGTCATTTAATTTTTCAGTAAATTCAAGCTGTTAAGGAATGAACTGATCAGAGATATGAAGCAGATACAGATGCTGTCTCACCCTTTTTTATATATCATTGTCTTTGCTTTTCTCTTCAAATTAAATGTTTCAGTTTGTCAAAAAAAGAAAAACTGAAAGATAACCTATGCCAATATGTGTTAAAATAATATTAATTAAAAAAATGAAATCAATATCTATGTGGAAAAAATGAAATAAATGAACAATTAAATGGTAACCTACAATTTCAAACATATTGAATAGCTCTGATTGAATGCTTAAAAGAAAAAAAGACGGAATTTACTAGAATGCTGAGTGGACCAAACCTCTGACAGGTTTGATAGTAGCTCTTGAAGGGTTTTTATAAGTTGACATCCTGATGCCTTATTTTAGGGATTGAAAGACATCAAGTAATTTTGAATAATGTGATGATTCTGTGATGGTTTTGAGTGATTTATTCTGCACTGATAAGAAAAAGATGACATTTTGCACTTTCGAACCATGGAGTAGACCGAAAAATACTGTTATTCCATTCATTGGCTTATTTCAATGAGCATCCCTATTTTTATTAAATCAAATCTGTTCAGACTCTTTTCCCTTTATACCATTTTTTTTTCTTCCCCTTTTTCACAGAACCGTATCGTACGGTTTTTGTTTTCAAGATGAAATCAAGTGCAGGTGCCACAATGTGAGCAGTGGATTGAAAACATACACTCATTAACTGTTGCCCAGCCTTCAGTGTTGTGCCGTTCATAAATGTATGGAATTGCAAGCGGAAAAGGGCAGAAAGGTAGGCGAAGGATGAACCAAAGAGATCCAAAGCGTAGGAAAAAAAAAACATACAGAGAAGAGGAGCTCTTTGGAGCATGACAACGTCTGAGATTAAAACTCCTTTCCCCATTTCCACATGGCCTTGTTTCTGCATGTGTGCAGCCTGCACATCTGTACCCTTTTGTCTTAAATATCAAAGGCAGCAAAGGCGCGTTAACATTTCAGTAATTCGAAAGTTACAAGAAAAGGACATGGGAGGGTGAATAGTGCAATGAGGAAGTTATCAAACTGAAAGTGAGGGTTTGTGTTCTTTCTTTTGTAGTTGCACACAGTGGAAATGTTTGCCATCTCTTGTTTTGTACCATTCAGGGGTGGTGCTATGCAGCCGCCAAATGCAAACCATTCGATGGGTGGAAATATTGTTCAACTTCAAGATAAAAAAAGACGAAATAAAAAGTAAATATGATGGTGAAAAGAAGATGTCAAAGGATAGAGAAGCAACCAGGACAGGGAAAGAAATGTATATATTGGGTAACCTGAATTGAGGCAGACAGGCAGGCGAGTTCAGTAAGGGGTCCTTGTCACTAGTGTCAGCAGCGAGGTTGAAAACAGAGACAGCAGCACTGAGGGCAGGCTAACAGTGACAGGACCTCCGCTGCGGCCTTGACGGCCAGCTTCACTGGGACCTTAATTGGTTCTTTGATGTTGTTGGAAAAGGTGGTGCAGGCAATGGAAATGGGATCTGTCCCTCACTGCTCTCATATCATTATATCACTATGTATTTTGTGTTTATTTATGAATCAGATCCTGGAGACTAACCTATTTATTGCTACAGACACTTTTTTTTACACCTCTATCCTATCCAGTTTTGTTCCTTCCTGTTCTTGATTTGGGACAATAGTCAGAGGTTAGGTTGGAATTTGTAAAGCATAAACATTTAACAAATTATAGGTTCTTTTTTTATTATTTTAAAAGAACAAGTGAAGAATAAATGGGTTTGTTTAAAAGTTTGAACAGTGGGTATTTACATTTTTTTGGTTTTTTGGTATTTTCTTTTTTCAGTTTTACAGTTTTGTTTTTAGTTCGAGTTTAATTTTAGATCATCAGAAATAGGTGATATCTCTAGTTAGGTTCAAGTTATAAAAAATCTTTTTAAACATTTTATTATTATTTTTTAAGTATTTGATATCTATGAACCCCTTTGCTGTTCTTGTTTTTTTTTCACCTCTTGATTTTCCTTCAATCAGGAACTGATGTTTTGCTTTTAAGATATTGATGCCTACTACATTTACTCACACAAGAGTCTTCTAAGTGACTTCTTGACACTAATGTGTTGTATCTGCAGAGGGCTACATTAATTGGGTTCTCTTTTTTTCCTCTTAATTCAAAATTGTTTGAAAACTCTTAAACTCATATTGTGTCAGGGTTTTTTTTTCATCTAGAGAAACATTTATTTTCGAGAATTTAGGTTTGGCAAAAAACAAACAAAAAAGAAAGTTGTAAGGAATCACTAAATGCAATCACGCCCATAAGGAAATTATTTTTATAACAGAAAACGGACTTTAATTACCAAACACTGGAGTTCGATGGACATTTTCATATGGGTGCCATATATTGCTTAAACAAAGACATTGCAAACACTAACAACATTTAAAGGTATTTTGGAAGATTTTGGGGAATTTTTTTAAAAGACCCGCCCTCTCCACTTTAAAACGAAATGCATGTGGGAGAGCATGCACAAGCCCATTTTTCCTCATGCACACTCTGTTTAAAAGTTGCTGTTGTGATAGCTCATACAAGCTTACTGTGTCTGAACATCCGCCCTAACTCCTAAATCACTCAATCACTATATAGACTATATAGGGACTATATAGTGGGCTTTATAACATTCAGACAGATGATCACTGCTTTTGCTCTGTTTGTCATGTAACTCCTCCTTTACCCTCAACTATTGCGACAGCGGGCCGCTGTGACAGCGAATCCCATAAGGATTTGCGAGAAGATCTATCCTCACAAAGCATTATGGGATATATCCGCCTCTTCTGAGGCATTTGTTTTCTTTTCATACACTTTGCAGACACTTTTTCTCTAGTGACCCTCTGTGAGTTTTAAAGAACCACGGCGAGAAAGGTGAGCTTCAATTACTGTCTGAAACCGTAGCTTACCAGTGGGCATGTGTACAAAAAGATAGCTAATGGAACGAGCGCATGGGATGGCCTTACGTAAACATATCAGCAGAATTATTGACAATTAGGAGAACCGCTTATTTAGATGATCCACCTGGAAATAAAAGATGGTACTCTATACCTTTAAACAAGCCAACTTAAATCTGAACCCCTGCAGAACTTAAAGACCTGCGAATTAACCTAGCAATTTTAGCCAGATGTATTGAAGTAGGAGACGATACCGTGCAAAACATGTAGGACACAGGGTTGGTTATTGCAGTTGGACAATACTTGTTAAATACAATGGCGTAACGACACAACAACAGGCCCGTAAGCAACATTATCTGGGTGGGCCCCATATGAAGTACAACACCCCATCCCCATTGAAAGAACGTGTTTATTTTGGGAAGTTTTTCCGTTCTTCCAGCAGCTCTTTTTTCCATTTTCTTTTCTGGAATTGACTTAAGTACCTCTTTTTGGTATCCATCATCGCTAACACATTGTACGTAACAGTTATGGTTTTAATCTACACTCTGGATTACCCATAATTCCAAGTCGTATTATAAAAAATAAAATACTCAAATACATTGTTCTTTTAAGATTTTTCATTGCGGTTTGAAACATGGAATGTATTGGGGTATAAATAAGATCCGGTCTGTCACACTAGTGTTACGTTGAATTAAGAGGAATTTTTCAAACCATTATATCTGCAAAGAGATGTCCTAGTCCTCAATTGGGTAGGGGGTCCACCAGGTGTCAGTGACGGGGCCCCTAAGAGGTCGGGGACCCTAAGCAACTCCATACTCTGCTTACCGATAGCTGAACCATTGGTTAAACAGCAGGTGTGGTCATACTTTCAATGTCTTTTAACACAATATTGTGTATTTGTGGGGAAGAGTGGTCATTTCCTGATTTTTCTTTTTTCTGTGTGTGTCAGTTAAGAGGAAAATATGATGTTTGTTTTTTTTTTGTTTCTATAAAAGTTTACAACCTTGAAGAAAGCTGCTGCCAAACAAAGCTTGTTTTTGGATTCCTGTGCACATTCAGGGCTTTATTTATGTATCCTTTTTTAATTCATATTCATCTTATGTGCCTTTGCATTGATTCATGAAGGCAGAGTAAAGGGTGAGATGTATTAAAGAGGAAAAGGGTTTGTTTGTGTGTGGATGTCGACACTCCTGCTGCCTCTGCTGATCAAATGGCGCAACAAGGGTAAGTCCTGCTAATGTGGGGAGCTGTTTAGAGCCAGGGACTCCTTTTGAAATGATGATGATAATGGATTCAGTCCTCTCATTAATGGAGTCCGAGAGCTCATTAGGCGCCAACAAACAAGCTGGCTCAGGAAATGCCAAGTACCCCCATCTGCCTCTGTGTCCTATTTCATCCATCGATGTGAACATGTTACTGTCATTTAACTCAAACCCTCCCATTCCTCTCCACAGGCACAAACACACAGTGGGGGTGTTTCACACAAATGCACCCACTGACAAACACACACAGCTGTATTTTCCTGTCCTTACCCTGATCTACAGTAACCAGCCTTCCAGACAAAACTTCAAAGTCTCCCAGCCTCAGCACACTCCGCTGCTACTCCCTGGGAGACGCTGGGTTGTGGGGTCATGGGATCAAGAGGATTGAAATTGATCCTGTCTCTTTGGTCCCGCTTAACTCTCTTTGCCTCTTGTCATCATGGTTAGCTCCCTATAGAGGCTGTACAATAATACACCTGCAAACATTTTTTTTTTTTTGGGTGGGGGGTCTATTTTATTGTGTTTTCCACTCACTGCCATCCCAGGTAACATTTTTATTCCTTCACATTTGTCTGCAACAAGCTGACTGTTACAGAGCACCATGGAACATTTATGGTAGTGGCTCTCCTCACCTTAACATTTCATTTTGGTCATTTTTTATTGTGTATCATCGTTTTTGGAAAGCAAAACAAATGGTCAACAGGAAAGAAATGGCGCAAATTAAGTTCAAATTTGTTTATGCAGAACTCTTTTGTCATTGGTCTCCTACATACTGTAACCATGACAGCTCTTACTAACCATAATTTTTATTCAAATGGTAAAAGCTCTGGTGCTTCTCTAAACAGGAATCACACTGATAGGTGGATATAACGTAAAATTTTTTGAGGGGGGGTAAGGAACTCCTGCTTAAAAGCTTGCCAGACAGAAGGATATGATTTAAAAAAAAAAAGAATGAGAAGCAAGGGCAAAATTAAATATGCTTTTTGCACTAATTTCCACATAAAAAATCGGAGAAATGTTTTACAATTTAACAGTATAGGAGCAACAAATGTGTGTTGCGTAAATTTTTTTATTCACATATATAAACTGAAATGAACATGAGTAATCCAGTTTTAAACTCCACTTTGGAATAATTACGGGTGATAAACAATAGTGATATTAACTCAATAGAGATTATCCTTCCCTTATACAGCCTAAACTATAATATCGTCGCTGTCGGACGGAAACCTTGTATGTCCAAAACCATAAAGTTTACAGGAAATTATAAAAACTTGTGGAGATGCGAGTTCCATCAGTACCAATGCCGCCGCAGCAAGGTTGATAACTTTGACTTTTTTCTCTTTTATTTTCCAAAACATACGTTCACACGTGAGGACTGACCAATCGTATCAATTTATGAAAAAAAAAAAAGTCCAAAATGGGAATTACAAGGTTTTTTCCCGACAGCGACGATATATTGCTTGGATAAAAGTATGTTTATCTGTGAGAATGTCGTAGTTAAAGTCCAAACCTAAACCCAATTGAGAACTGTAAAGATTCATACCAAAACTCCTAGTGGTGGCAGCATCATGCTGTGGGGAATGATTTCCATTCAAAATGACTAATCTTTAATCTGTCTGAAACGATTCCCATTTTCTTTTTTTGCTGTTTCGTCATAAAATCTTAATGCAGATTATGTCTTAAAATTCAGGGGTGTAATGTGACAATATGTGCAAGAATCCAAGAGATATAAAACTTTTAACAACCTATTGTAAGCCTTTTACATTTGTTTATCAGAACTATAACCCAAACAGGTCCAAAATATTGAAATGTGAAGCACAAACATCTCCTTTAATATATCGGAGCATCAGATCCAAGAAATAAGACCTCAAAATTGACAAGAGTCTTTAATGTCTCTTTTAATCAAGCAGCTGTCTAAGCCCATCAGGGCCTTCTACATACAGTGCCTTACAAAAAGACATATTGAAGATGACTAAGTCTTATCTTTGCTCCGTTCGCTCTCCATAAAGAAGGAAGTGATAGCTCCTTGTCAGGGAGGAAGAGAGATCAGAGTAGTAGCTCCCTGAGAGCAGAACTCACAAGGGTCCACTCCAACCTCATAAGGGCTCTGTTATCCACCATAATGATACGCAGCAGAGTTATCAATCACTCCTTCCCATTCTTTAACTCAAATGCATGCCAAAATTTACCTCTCTACTATTCCTCGACATACTTTGCATTGAGTATTCATTCATTAAATAAATGAAGCGAAATAGCATGGCTGTGATAAGGCGAATGTGTTTCCGTCTCACCCTTTTTGCATTATAATTATGGGCTTGAGGGATATCAATTAAATGTGTCCAATTACAGAATGCTTCAAAACTTGAATATAAAGTTGCGCCTCCTTCTTCTTTTTTTTGATCTATTTACTCGCAGCCGAGGCAACAGAGACGAAGAGGCAGAAGGAAGTTTCAAAAACAGCCTCTGTTCCACATGAAAGGGGCATTTGATCATATTTTTTTATTTTTCTTAAAGAGAAAAGCTTGCCAATGAGGAGTCATTCCCCATTAAAGTCAAGCAAAATTATCAGGCCTGCATTAAGGAGCTTAAAAAAAAAAAAAAAGAAGAGATATGTATCATGCATGTGGATATGCATAAACATGATGGAGGAGCTTAAGTAGAAAATGAGATCTGATGCCGTAGTTAAGAAGAGAAAACCGGCGTGCTCAGAATGCATTTAAATTTAAATATTCATGTCATTATAATTCTGAGGAATGTGGAGCGACTGTATGATATTTTATTGAAGGAGGTTTTAAAAAATGAATGCTGTCCCTAGTCCTTAATAAAAATTCCTGGCTTTCACCCGCAGTAGTCAGTCACAGGCTACAGTGCATCTCTGCTTATGAGGTGTAACAATAAAGGTGTGGACAATGGACAGCATTGTGCTTGTTTTTGTTTTTATTTACGCTTTTTAAAATCTGGAAAGTGTGGCATGAACAGCTATTCATTATTTGTTGATACTTTGCAGAACTACCTTTCACTAAGTTTGCATGTCAAAGTCTTTTGGGACCTGTCTGCACAAGCGTTACAATGAGAATTTTGCTCATTATTCTTCACAAAAATCTGTTTAACCTTAAGCTTTATGTGTGAGTGTACTTTGACCCAATATTTCCTTTTACTAGTGGTTGTATTTTTATAATGCTCCGGCTCGAGGATAAACCACCACAGTCTTGAGTCTTAAGTTTCTAACCATTTCCTTTTTCCATGACACCCCTATAGTTTAGTACAGTTTGCTCCATCCATCTTTCTGTTAACCTGCTGCAAAGATGCCTGCCCCACAGCATGATTCTGCCACTGAAATATCTCATGCTGTGCACAACAGTTGTGTAGGAGCTACAGTAGTAGCAATTCAAAATTTCCCCACTTTCCTTGATTGGCCCTTGGCTGGTCCCCTACAAATCATTTTTAAGCATCAATCTTTGTACTAAAATATTCTTTCTGTCATGATTTCATGACATTAAGATCTAAAGAGAAGCAAATTCTCCTGGTCAGACCCTGTTGGGGAAATTCAGTGGGGAAATTTAGTGAAAGGGTGGAGTCAAGGTAAAAAAAATATGCATGCCCAGGAGAAGGAGTGGGTCACTCCACCGGCTGGAAGTTGGCAGGGGATTTTGCTGGGAGTTGTAGGGAAATGGCTGGCGTTTGACTAGGAAGGGGCATTTCGAATGGCTGCTACTGTAAGCATGCAATCCATGTATAGAGGCTATTGTTCTAGATGCAACCTTGGCTGGTTCAAGTCCTGGCTTGGGGTTCTTTGCCGCATGTTCCATCTCTGTCTAATCCCATTTTCTGTCTGGCTTATTTCAAAAGTAACAAAAATAAAGGCCACTAGAGCATAAATGTAATATTTATATAAAAAGAGGGGAAATAGTTCATGCTAGTTGTGGTATGCTCAGGAGATGGAAATTATTTTCATGCTTGCATTGCCTTTAAATGTAAACCAATAACTTTAGTTTTGGCATATCTGCCAGTTCTTTGCTTTATTCCCTACCTTGATTTTAGTTAACTTCATGGTTGTTTTTAAAGAATGACCTGAACCATCTCTGCATCTCCTTAAGAGCTTCTGCAATAAATGTACTCAGCCTCACCATATGATGGAGTCAAGTTGGATGGTGTGTTGAGTTGGTGGCCATCCATCCCATACTGATTTAAACTTAGTCAAAAGAAGTATGTTGTGCTGAAATTTCTGCATTAATTAATCACTTTATGGCCAGGTTGCTCAAGTCCTGTCCTCAAGAGCTACCATACTATAACTTTTAGATACTCTCTTCCCGAACACACCTGAATCTAAAGGCTCAATCACCTAATTTAGCTCAGCAGAGGCATAGTAGGAAGCAACTTATGTGATCCAAAATGGGGTGCATTCAAAAAGTTGCAGGATTGTGGCTCTTGAGGACTAGACTTGAGCAACCCTCCTTTATTAACGCTTAATAGAATTTGTGTTCAATACTTCTATAAGACACTGTTCATTTCAGTCACTTATGCTTTACTAGGGTGAGTAAATTTTAAGGTTATCATTGTGCATGGATCCACGGATATTATTGTATGCAGACGCTTATTGTGATATGAAATTACCTACATCAATGTCTGTTCATTGCCACTGCTTAAGGTGAAATTTTATGGATAAAGACTATCCTTGTATATTTTAGCAAAAATATGTTTCCAGTTATCCTCCCCCTTCCCTTGGTGAATTCTGATCCAAAAACCTAAAGTTTACAATAATCAGACATCATTCAACACTACCATTTCCATGCACAAGAATTAAAAAGTGTAGTGACGCCACATCCAGTTGTCTTCTACTCAAAACATCTTGTGCAATGAAATCATTGTTATTTTCTAAAACCCAATTTCAAAGAACTCTGACCTGTAGAAGGATGCCGTCCAATCTTGATCTCCATCTGGCCAAATTAAAAGTGGTTGAGAGGAGGGGGGCAGGTCTCTCAGTGGTGATATTGTTTGACAGACAGGGAAGGCACACCATGTGCACAAAGACTCTGAACCTTTTTTTGTGAAAGGGTGGTTGCTGGCGATGGTTGTGCTGCACCAGGTGGGGATAAATGTCCCGTATCCCTCTTCATGCTAATTATCTTTTGTTTGCCCTTGATAATCCTGAGGCCTGGTGTGCTGCCTGTAATGAAAACCCTGAATCACGAGATCTATACTTAAGAAAAAAGAGGGTTGAAAAAAAACAATGCCATTGTCATTACCACATCATCAAGGCGTGATCAATAATGAATGAAATGCACATTAAGTGAGGAGAGGCAGAAGTTTATGAAAATGACTTGTGTGAATAGATTAAATTACAACTATTATTACTTCACTTTTTGATGTAATGCGTCCGAGTAATTACAAAATGTTAAAAAAAGAGAGAGAAAGGAAAGAGATGAGGGAATAGAAAGAGTTATAAAATTGAATTTATGTTATGTCTGCAGGACTTAATGTATTGCAGCAAATAACCGTTTCCTCATTTCCTTCTTTTTTTTTCTGAGGACCCTTAAAATTTGATTAAAGCCAAGACATTTATGTAATATAGCAGGGGAAATAGGTATTAAATTTAACAATGTTGCTTTTAGTAAATATAATTAGAAAAAAACACTGTTAAGATTATACTACATAGGAAATTCCATGACGATGAAGTCTTTCTCTTTTTGACAGAATTAACAATAAAATAACACACCCTTTATTCAGCAGCCAGTCACTGGGAAAGACATGGAATTAGCAAAAACTATTTATCCCTGAAGTACTTTAAAGCAATTATAATATTTATTCTTTTAATCGTTGGTGCTCAGGACACAGCTAGTGCAGGAATAGCTATTTAAAGCATTGTTTTCTTTAATATAAACAATGTTTAAAACAGCTTTAAACATTATACACCCAATCGGGGGGTGTGATTGGGATTAGACCAAAACTGAACTCTTTGCATGTCATTAAAAACACTAGTTTGAGGTAGAATGGCAATGTACATCAACGCAGTGTGAATTTCACTCTATACTAAAAGTCAACTTTTAAAAAAGAAACATGTTTGGGTTAGATTTATAGCATCTGGTTCTTATAAATTTCATAAAATCAAATCATAAATTAGATTTATTTATTTATTTATTTTTTGGGGGAAACTGGTAAAAAAAAAAGCTTTATTTTTGTTCAAGACAATAATCCTGAAAACTTATCAACACTTAAAGCAGTGTTTAAAGCTTACGTTAAAGCAACAATAAGTCATTTGTAAGTGGCATTCCCCCTACAGGACCCTTTGAAAGTAACCCAGTCTTAAACTGATGTCCCACACCCCAAAGCAACAGGACATAGTCACTCTTAAAGCAGTTAAAGTCACAGTAGTAAAACCAATAGGGATTAGCAGATGTACTTACTGTACATACTGCCAAGTCTTTAGAAGTTTTGCTTCTTTGTTTTTAGGTTTGCTCTTTATAGAGCAAAATTCTAGCCCAAAGTCACACTTGTGTGAGCTGTCCATATCTAGTCAGGTTTCCTTTATAAGTTGAGAAAAAAGAATTGTGAATTACAGTTTATCCATTTAGTTTGAAGTGAATAAATAAGCATCGCAAAGCGTATTGCCATCCTATGCCATCCATATTTACTTTTCAAACATGGCTGTACTAAACAAAGTAATCTGCAATCTAGCATGAAGCACAGATCAGCAATTGAGGAAACTTTATGGAATGTGTGACAATCGGGGAAGTTGTTCTTATGATACATGTCAGCTAGTAATGGCGATGTTGCTTTCAGCCATTTCTACACTTACAGAAAAATCCCAGTAAGACTGAAAACAGCAGAAAAAGCTGATCAGTCATGTTAGTATGTTTTTTACATTAAAGCTGATTTTAAAAAAGTGTTTCCATCTTCTGTTCCATCAGTCTTTTTACGCATAAATCAAAAACCAACTCAACCGAGTGTAGAGAAATTTTTGGGAATTTATTTGAATTTTGCATTTTCCATCAAGCTTTTCTTTTAAATGCATCCATGTTATACATTGCCTTTTTGTTTGTACGTATATATTTATTCAGAACATATGTTCAAATAAAATCTACATCCAATGTACAATGGCATTTTTCTTATTTTTGAAATCTAAAAAAAAAGACAAAAAAACAAAAACAAACTCCCACCCACTCTCTGCAACATATTTTTGAAACGTCAGAATTAAAAGAAAAGAGCACAACAAAAATATTGGAATAATTGAAACGCAGTGAAGATCAATATTGATCAGTCTCTCAGGTCTAATCTGGTTAGAATTTCCAAGAAGGGACTCCATATTTGGTCAAATTTAGCCCGTGTCCCATGTACCGAATGGAGAATTTTTTCAAGAGGGCAGTATGACAACAGTTCGTTAATCCAATGTATCTTGTTTTGAGGCTCCGTAGATTTCCAGTTTTTAAGTATGCAATGTTTCGCTGCAGATAATGCTAACAAAACAAAGTATTTCTTGTAAGGATTTAATTTCAAGTTAATAACTTCTCCAAGTATCCATATCCTAGAGTCAGGATCTAAAGAAAGCCCATAAACTGCTGATGTTATCAGAATTACATTGTTCCAGTAGGTTTGCAAGTGAACACCATTCTAAAACATATGAAGAAGATCCCCTACAGATGTCCTACACCTCTGGCATTTGTCAGTTATACTGGGGAATAATAGGGTATAATATATGTGGTGAAAAATATTAAATTGAACTTGCCTATGTTTTGTTGAGATTAATATTGTTTGAGATGAGTTTAGTTATCTGCCCCAGCTTTTGTCATCATAGTTCCAGTTTAAGTCCGATTCCTATTTTGATTTTTTCAAGTACTTGTCATATGCTGGTGAATGGTCAAAAACTATTTTGTAAACACAAGAAATAAGTCCTTTTGTTCCATCAAACTTTTCTGATACAATACTTCAAAATGAGCATTAGAAAAAGCTGGTGGAAGCACACCTTCTAAATCAAGTTTTTACTTTATTTCATTTTCAAACAAAGGTTTTCTTTGCCTTGTTTTAATTCTTTTTGTTTTGGATTGACTTGGCTATACCATACTATAAATGACGAAAATCCAAGTGTGTTCTATGATGACCTTTGAGTAGAAATTATAAATCATTTTGCACAGAAGAGGAGCTGAAAGTCTCACCTTAGTACCGCAGTTACTAGTTCTTTTAAACAAGGGAAATTCTGGAAATATAATGAACAAAGGACCCTTTCTCTACTCGACTCCAAGCGTGTGGTAAATTTCAGCGAGCATTTTCAACCTGTTTCCAATTTAGCTTCATGTTTTATAATATCTTTGATTATTTGGTTGTTTTTTATGTAGGGTGCATATAGAGTATTTCATTTTTTCACAAATCTGGAGTGAATTTCACATTAATAGCGTTATTTTGATATTCAAAAAGGAAAACCTCTGACATGTTTAATGCTTATTTTCCCTGTATCCCTGTATAATAGCAGAGCTATTAGATGCAAATCTCATATTTCCACTCTTTGTCCCTGACAAAGCTTTACGATCGCCATAAATCTCTCAGCCCAAAAGTGTTGAAACCTGCTGCTCCATTAGTTTACAACTCCACCCAGGCTTTTCCCCCTTGTAGAAAATATACCTAGACGTGGCATTGGTTATGGATTACATCCACATAAATCATGGCCTCCTTCATCTGGGCACTGATAGAAGCACGTCATGGTGAATAAACCAAACAAGATGGTCCCCCCAACTCGACCCCCCCACCCCCTGAGAGGCTGCATCTGTGTCAACATGGTGTTTTCCGATAAAGCCAGTCAAAGGCTTTGTCAGGGGGATTAGGGTTTTAGAAGGCATGGTTTCAGCAGCTAATTATCTGTATGTTAATGGGACATCTCCACATTCTTTATTCTGCGTGCTCTGCTGTTGCTTGTATGGTTGTGTAAGTGTGTGCACCAGACATCAGGGAGGAGTTCTCGGCGGAAGGGAGGGAGTTTCTCGAAATGACATGTACGCCGGTGATTCTCATTTGTTCTGGGGAAGTTTTCAAACTGTGGAAACGATGTTATTACACTTTTGCCACAATCGTGCCTGTGTAATGTGCTATTTGCCATGCCGGCCCCGGATTTCGCAGATGGAAATTAGGGTGAGAAAATTGCCACTAACTACTCAATTACAGCGCTTGATGGTTAAGCTGACCCCGGTTGGCAGCAGTGGCAACACAGAGCCAATCACCTTCCCCAGATGGCATTAAATTAGAATAGGGAAAGAGGACAATTGCGCATATTCATCCGAGAAAGACATTCGAATTACCTCAGATGCTTTGGCTTCATATTGAACAATTAAGTGCAGCGATGGGATTTTATGGGATAGTTTGCAGGCAAAGCATTGTGCTAGTGTGGGAAGACATTGTAGGAGGAATCTGTCCTTGGATTTTCAATACAACAATTAAAGGAGACATTAGTAATTTGGAAATTGTGAGAAAGCTTGCATTGTTCAGGAATTCTCTGACAATTAGGGAAACACTGACATGGTAGAAAATGTTTGGTATTTGATATTCATTAGGCTTGACGACACTTATTCAAGTTGAAGGAATTAAGCTGCAAGCATGCCTGAGTCTTTGCTTTTCTTGGGGAAGGTAATTTGATTTAATTCATTTAAATGTTATTCCAAATCACAAAACTTAATGGTTGGAACCTGTCTCCCACTGCTGGCTTTGGTCTCTGCACTCAAGTAATATTTTTGATTTCCTTCTCCGCTCTTTTCTTAATGTTTATGCTGAACTTGCAAGGAGTAAATTGAGGTATCATGCTTTTGATCGGGATAGTATTTCACATTTGAGTCGATGTTTGTGCTGTGTGCGTTGTGTTTATCCAGCTGGGAAAGATGATCCCTCCATGGCTGGAAGGTGTAATGCAACTACCTGATTTGTTTTCCAAAGATCACTCTCACCCGTTAGAGGGGGTGACATTTAAAACCACAGTGCATTATATTCTTTTCCGCCCCTGTGCATTAGTTGGATAAGGGACGGTTTGTTCGGTTCCACTAATGCACATATTATCAAAACACCAAATTTAGAAACCACCTCTGTCTGGAGTTTCATCTCTAAACTGTTAAACTGAGCATAGAAATTGTGCACTTTCTCCAAACAGGAGATCACAACTTCATATTCGGAGCCAATGTAAACCAGAGTCAGCAGCGGCAGCAGCAGGCCGCTGCGGTTTCACCTGACAACTTGGAAGCTAGAGGATACCCTCCTCATGTTCTGTTTTTCTACTACAGAATCTGCCGCATCTGCAAGTCTGTAATCAGGATAAACCGCGGTTTAGCTCTGATGTGTTTTCCCTTTCCAAGGGTTCACATGTGTTTACATTGTGGTGGCAGACAAAAGCTTTGAGTAACTGTACTTGGGAAAAGCATCTGGCAGCCACCGAAACCACTGGCAGGCTCAATGCAAATTTATCTCATCTATATCGCTAAATCAATGGCAGCTTTCACAATTGAAGTAAAATCTGAGTTCTTTTTAGGTAGTTACTCCTCTGTTTTAAATAAACGTTCATGTTTATTTTGTAAGCGGTGCCCAGTATAAAAGGTCATAGTTTTGTTTCTTCTTTCTCAAGCTGCAAAAGTTATTTTATTTTATAGCAAACTGTAAAACTTTTGAAGCAAGTATTAGCTTAATTTGTTATGATTTTTCAGGTCAATGTTCAGCACTTGTGGGGCTGCCCTTTCTTAAAAATTTATATATATATATCCGTTACTAAATAGATATTCGGACCGATAACCCCGCTTTACGGCGGTATGTGCTCCGATTACACACAAGAGCAAAATAAGCTAAAAGTTGTTTGGCAAAAAAAAAAAACAGATACTCCACTTATCAGGTCAGTCATATTTAAGGTCTTTGATGTAGGATTTAATCTCAAGGGATTAATCTGATCTTGTATCAATCTGCATGTCAAAGGTTATCTGCTGAAAGGTTCCTTAAGACAGAGGAACGAGGCACTGTTGCCAGTTTGCTTTCAGGGGTGCTGAACCTAGACGTTACAGGTTTGTAGACTAAAGACAAAAGTTCACAAGTGTACAATTCTGTAGAGTTCTCCATAAACAAAACCTAAGCATTTCCATGTTTACATTTTGTACATCGTATAAAGTTAAATCCTTTTTTTCCTACATACAAAACACGGTGCACCATCCATATGAAAATGCATGGTGGTGGCAATGCCGTGCTATGGAAAAGACGGAGCCCAGAAAATGCATAATTGTAAATAAAGCAAAACTGGATACTTTTCAAAATGTTCTTAAAAAATTAATTTTATTCCTTCATAACCTTTATTCTTCTGTATTCTTATTTGTTTGTTTTTTCTGAAGACTCTTCAATACCTATCCAGGAGTCTTTGTCAATACAGTTGGCTAACACTAGAGCAATCTGTAATTTTCTATAGTTATATTTATCTCAATGTTAAGTTAATTATTTTTATACTCCTAAATATAAGGAACTGTCTTTGACCATCAGAATCTCATTATTCAGAAACAGTTGACCAATGGTAACTTTGATAACCATGGCTTAAGTAGGAAATTGTGTTGACAGGACACATATTAGTCATGCTCTTGAAAAATAGGATGTTATGGAAGACTGACAAAAATAAAACAATAGAGGAATGAAAGCAATGAAATCTTGCATGTCTAATTGTGGATACAAGTCATGAAGATGACATGCCAAATGTGCACAAGAGGGTGCAGTTAAGTTTGGAAACCACTGAAGAACTTTGTATGGTAGAAAAATGACAGTGAAGCAGCAGGGGGTTGTGAAGTTGGTTTTCTTCAGCAAAGAAGAGAAACCTAATAACATGGAAGGAGTTTCAGGTCAATGCAAAAGTATTAATAAATACTTTTGCCATAGTAAACTAATTATGGCTACAAACGACTTTCAATTAGAGCAAAGGATGTAGTTCAAAGAAGAAAATTATTCTACCAACTAAGCAAGAGTTACAATAGAATGTTTTAAAGGATATCTTATCCATGTGGCCCAGTCAAAGTAAAGTCATAAATACAACAGTAAATAAGCGGTAAGTCAAAAGAAATGATATTCCCAAAGGCCCTCAATTCAATATGACCAGTCTTTAGCTGTTTGACTAGGAAGAACGGTATAACCATTAGTCTTAAGCTGCAGAAAGCTGATAAAGAAATGCTAAACTCAGGGTTGTTGATTGCTAACACAAGACACAATTTTCAGATTTAATTTGACTAAAAAGCAATACACATTTCCTTTACGTTACACAGTTTGGTTGACTTTGTGTCTATCATAAGGAATTGCAGTAAAGTAAATTGAAGTATGTGGTTTAAAGTAAAGTGTGTGTGTCAAAGAGTGTTTATTGGTACTCTTAGTAAGGCAGCATGTTTAAGAATCTGAAGTATGCAGAAATGCTGATATAATTCTAATATGGTGCTTTGTTCTCACAAGTTAAGGCAAACTAGCCCCAATAGCTAATGCATTTAAACCCACCAAGGGCAATTTTTGGTTTTTCCAGCACACACATCCAAATACACACATTTAAACAAACATGGCTTCTCTTACCTGAATCTTTAATAATACTGATTCAGTGACTTTTAAAATCTCTTTTTGATCTTGGCCTGGTTATTTGCCTATACATATTCACCAGAGGTGCAAAAGCATATACCCACCCTTCTTCCATATTCAGGAGGTGTAAGACATTAAAACATTTCCATCATTAAAATGCTTACCATTTGTGGCCTTTGTAGTCCAAGAATATACAATAGTTTTCAATCTTCCTATCCTCCCGGAGAGCAAAACAAAGAGCGCTATTAGTTCTTTATAGTAATGGAACAGCATCCCAAGGTTCTGCATGGGGACATACCTTTTGGGATCAATTATGTGGCCACAGGCTCTTTTTGAAAGAGCTGCACCTGATTAAAACTCCGCCGGTTTCCCAAGGTCCCTTTGTCTGGAGTGCCGAAGCCCTCGCCAAGGCTATTTATTAGCATATTGTCTATTAAAGGTCATTGTCTGTTTTGCAAGCCCCAGTCTGTCTACAGTGGGTTAATGTGAGATTCATTTGCCATTTTTCAGCAGTATTCTCTTGAACGTGTGAAGAAAAGTTGTTTTTTAAACCATCTTGTGGACAGCTGTTGATAGATGCTATGGGAAGAAACCACTTCCTTATGGGGTACTTCTTCAGCTCAACATCATGTTGCTGTCACACCCAATATGGCTTTTCTCTAGCTTTTTATATTTCTTTCCTGGCCTCACTGGAAAACAGCCTCTCCCAATGTAACACGAGATGTTATCTTTGTCTGAATCAATTGTCTCAGCAGTGTCTTGACAAAAGAAGGCAGCGTGTTGAACACTGACACACATCAAAGAAGAGCTGTAGAAAACTCGGACTGGCTACCAGGGCTCAGTGGGACACACAATGGAGTGCCAAGGGCTTTGTGTAGAAGAAGCCGTTAGAGATGGTGTTAATAGAGAGCAGAGTGTGGAGGCTCTCAGTGGTACAGAAAGCAGAGGAAACCTGCCTGTTTGCTTCAGATGTGGTAAATGCTGGCTCCCCATAGACTCCATTAGAGCATCATTTGACTTTTATGTCAAGGAGCAGGAGGAGAGCATGAAAATACGGAAATAAAAGAAGAAAATGAATGCCAAGAGATGGTCAGAAGACGGTGTTAGATTTTCCTGTTTAACTTTTATAAAACTGTATTGGGTTAGACATGAAAAGTTATGATTTTAAGTTTCAACATCAACAGAAAACTTGCTTTTCTTTACAAATTCTTCTACTTTTGTTCTGATAGTTACAAGTTGTTTTAATCTGGGCTGCTTTGAGGAATCATTTGATGAAATACAGTTAATTGCACAGAAAACTAAAGCTAATGAATATTAGCTTAATCACTTCACCATGATTTTCAAGATATTTTACATTTGCCACAACATGACCTGCAAGTATAATGCCAGTGACCTCATGGTTAGTTTGAGGGAAAATGTTAATGAGGACAGAACAGCTTGTATCACACTGTAATTCTTAAGTAATTAACACAGAATGGGGCTTTTAAAAGGAAACAGTTCCTGAAATACTTCTTTATTTTCTATCTTTACCTCCAGGAAAAACTGTACTGATATTGATCAGAGTTTTAAAGAAAATTATATAATAGTTATTAGAAAGACTGCATTCAACCTAATTACTAACCAAATGATCAGGTCAGTCATAGGTGAGAGATACACTTGTCATGGAAAACACTTCCACAAATGCATCAACTAAAGGGGATTTCTATTTTATTCTAAAACCTACACTGTTATGAACAAAAGTTCTACTAAAGGCCTGATGTATCAAATGTGATGCGAAAAAATAGCAAAAACCAAATGTTATGGCAATTTTGTTTCAGGGCTTAATAAACAGAAAATTTCTAAAAAAAAAATAGAATTTTCTCACAATTTTCTGATGGGTTAGGCTTCAAAGGGTTAATAACTAGAGCTTGTTCTTGTCACTGACCAAAACATTTTTGCAGCTGTTTGAGATGGAGATGCCACCAGTGCAGAGTTTAGCAATGGTAGCAGATAGGTGAGAGTCAGGGACTTTTGTAGTGAAAGATCACATTCTCCTCCAAAAATGAAAGAATGATATTTCAGAGAGAGAACCAAAATGGGACTGCAGTTAGATGGGGTTTTGCATTCTTTAGACTGAGGCATTTGGACAATGGACACTGAAGAGGAAACAAAATGAATACACAAGTTCTATGTCATATTGAAAGTTAGTTGTTTTTTAATCATTTAGAGAAGATACTGTACTGAACTCTTCAGCTCCAAGGCCTGCAGTGTATTATCCAGGCTTCAAGTTAACCAAACTAAGTGGAAAGAACTGTAATGAAAAAAAAAGACATACATATTTAAAATATTATTCTTAAATTCAATTTATTAAGAATGTGAGGATGGGGGGATCTTGAATGATGATTTCTGCACTTTTTCTCAACTACAAAAAGAAACTCAAACTTCTATTTAGGTACTAATTAAAAGTACAATTGTTAAGGACAGGACGTTTTATGGTTCTCCCATTTTCGACTTCTATTTGAGTTTCTTTTTGGGTTTTCAGTTATCTATTTCATACTGTTTCGTAGATCTTTGGTTTATTTTCCATTTTGTGTTATATTTAAGCCGTGTTGCATTTCTTAAGCTACTCTGAGTTAGTCTGCTTTCCCCTCACTTCCTTCTAGTTACTTCTATCTAGCCCATTATTTGTTCTATCCCCCAACTATACACCTCTTCTGCAGTTCCTCATTGTTGTTACTTGGCTCCTCATGTGTTTTTTCCCCTGGAGTTTGGTTTCCTGTATTCTGTTCTTGGATGTTGTTTCTGTTGCCTTTTTTTATTTCATTTAACCTGCAAGAACTCATCCCTGCATTTGGGTCCTCAACCGACCTCCACCCAACTCTGACAGGAATTCTGTTTAAGTGCCTCCCTTCAGAAACAATAGCAAACATCCTGATTGATTAGGTTCCTTTTTTTGGGGATGATAAGCATTTAAAACAAGTTGGTACATTCACAGGTTATTTAGCAAGTCTATATTTTTACTTGTATCAATATATTGCAATTAAAAAATAAATGTTTACAGATCCTAATATACAGTTAGGAATAATTCAAGTTTAAATAATAAGTACTTTTTGTTAACATTTTATAGAAAGGCATCCATTAGTGATATTTTTTCAATCAAGTATGAGGCACTTAGAATATGGTTGAGACTAAAAGATCATATATGGCGTTCTACAAGTATTGAAAAGACAAAATTAGGACAAATATATAAAAAATGTAATGTTATTTTTCCAGTGCTATAAATTTTATTGTTAATTATATATTGTGGACTCTCTAGGCAGAGGTTGAACTATACATATCTCTTAATTTCACCAGTTACTGATGTGTTTGAAAAAAGTGTCATATGTTGTCATGTACAGTAGAGAGTGATACGAATCTTGGAAATATCATGCTACATGGATTTTAATTTAACTGTATTTTAATTTCTCAAACATGCTGTAGGTCAACATGTATTCAGATTCAGACTTTTGCAATTATCATTTTTAGGTTATGGTCACATATAGAATATACAATATGTAGAATCTACAGTATAATTGATTTTACTAGAACATTAAGAGACTGTCATAACATTGTTTTCTCTTTGTCACAAGGGGGAAACTTTATTCTTTATATTCCTTTTTCACTCACACTGCATCCAAAGCAGATAAAACTTTGCCCTAATTTGAGTAGTTTGTTTTTGCAAAAGCAAACATTGTGTTGCAGAACTGTATAAGTATTTTCAAGTATATATTTTGTTTAGTTTGTAACAGAAAAAAAAATAATATTTCCATGAAAACGGCACCTGAAGTAATAATAAAGGTGGAGGCATTCAGTTGAGTCTACTGCATGAGAGTTGATGCAGTACATGTGATAAAGAAAAGGGGGAGTTCTTGAGATTATATGAAAGATAAATGGTGTCAAATGGTAAAGAAAAACACTTTTGTTCAAAGTGAGGATCAATTTGTTTTTATTTTTTTTCATTTGGATGAGAGTCTAACATAGGCACAAAAAAAAGTATTTAGGTGCACTGTTGGATATGATGACTACGCATCATATGACTACGCAGCACCTTTTCTTTGAATATGCACTTCCTAAAGTTGCTTTTATGCAGGATTGCCACTTTGACAAATTCACGTAGAACACGAGAGATGATGTGTGCATTTTAGGTGGGGGAAGTGAGACACTCACAGATATGCATCTCACATAGAGGAATGACTTCATAGACTCTATCGGGATAGGTTGGGGCAACTATGTGAGGATGCTGTGCCGATTGTTTAAAGGTTAATGTGTCCCTTTATGGTCAATATAAGTACAGCTTCCACTGAGAGTCCCAAGAAGACGCTGATAGGGTGCGAATGTACTCCCTATTGGAACCAGGCAAAGGTGGAGAGGGAGGAGGTGTGTGTGAGTATAAGGTAGGGATCATGACTGACTCCAGGCACTCAGCTATAGCTGACTTTGATTAATTGGCCCAGCGTTCTCCTGTCTCTTCACTGCCAGAAAAGAAGACCACGGAGCAGTGCCCGCACCACTAGTGATGATGCGTCCGTTTTTTTTTGTCGTATTCTTTTTCTATCCCTATCAGTGCCTCCTTTCTTTGTGCCTGCTGTCAGCAGCTGAAGAAGACACACTCCGCAGAGCTTTGCCATGTTAGCTTAAATCACTAGGACACACAAACTTACTTCATGGAGAAAAAGCTGTGATTTAGTTCATTCTCACTTGATGAAAGGTTACGAATGTGCACCAACTCCATGGGAAACAACAGAGACTAAAAGAGTGAAAATTTATATGGTTACAATATCATGTCTCTTTTTTTTTATGGATTTCGCAAAGTGTGCTAGTACTTGTGCTTAGTCATTTGTCAGATCTGAACTTTGTCCCTCTGATGGATAAACAGTTTGTTCTAAAAGGTCAAAACTTAAATTGCTGTACAGAATCTGGTCTATCAGGCGGATAGTAAATTTTGGCAGGCCATAATTGCAAAGATCCTAAATCAGAAGAAAAAGTACACAAATGTCATAAGAAGCAATCATACATTTTCTTTAGTATATGCTTATGTTATATGCATTTGACATAAACAGACTGCTTTGCTAGCAAGGAATGCACATTGAAATGTAGAAGATTGTACGTATGTTTGCTGCAGTGACACAAAGAGCTCTGAAAAGGTATACCCCTAAATATATAGACTAAAATCTTTCATAGTTTCAAACTTTGATATAATATTTTCTTAAAAGATATTTTGAGCTGGAAGAGTGTAAAAAACTATCGAGCAAAATCTGATTACGGCCATAAAGCTTTACAATAACTGGCAATCAACCTTCATCTTTTACATGATGAAATCTCTTTTCACTGGAACACTTTTCATTTGGTGACATCAGAGCAGTTTCAAGCACAAACAAACTGCTCATCAAGTTACTGCAGGTTTGATTTCACATAGACAAAAAACAAGTCCCAAACCCTTTTCTATTATTTCTTTCTTTTGCAATTTAGAGGCACAGTTGAAGGTCTGAGTGGGTGCTGTATTTAAACCCTAAGCCCCAGGTCAATCCTTCTACCACCATGTTCAAAAGTCAAGCTTTTGTTTTGTGGGTCACCTTACAAGTTTTCCTTCTAAAACTGTTCATCAGGCAGATGATTTTAGGGTCTATTAAATGGACAGAGTTGTGCCCAATTGTTCCTATTTTCAAAAGACAAGTAAACTCTTCAGTGTTTTCATGTTTTAAATTGTCTTTTTTTACATACAGGGTGTTTGTTGGATTGCTAAGCTATGCTGCTGAGAGAGGTTGAGGGGTCTAGAGCTGAATCTTCTAGGGCATACCCATATTACAGTCCTGGCTCTATGTTTTGGAATTACACAGATGATTCAAGATGATTGATTAGGGGCATCCTGGGCACTTCTAACAGGAAAAAGCTAACCTGCAAGGAAATATGTTAAGGCCTGGTCACTCTGATTGCGTAGGAATTTTCAATCTCCAATTCGATATTTTTCCATGTCACACTGAGTATAGAGAAGCTCCAACTAGACAGTGTAAGCAGATATGTGCTGAATTTTTTTCACGTATATCTCTGTTCCCCAAAAAATTGAAAAAATGTCGCACATTTAACTGGGAAGGATTCTAAAATTTTATAAAAAAAAAAAAAACTTGCACGGCCTCAAAGCACAGCCCAACTTCAAGAACAGAGTGTTGCGCAGCATCTCAAACCAGAACAGTTGGAATATTTGAATAGGCTTATATCAGAAATATAATGTGAAGTATATTTAAAGAAAAGGAAAACACAGCAGTAAAGGCTATGGGGTGCTTTATAGAGGTAATAGGGAGGCAGTTCCTATTGACTGTCAAAGAGCGCAAAATGCCACAACCTCATCTGACATGATTTTCTGTGGAAATAACCAGTCTGGTTGTCTGGTTATTCCCACAAAAATCATGTCGGATGAGGTTGTGGCATTTTGCGTTGAACTGTCACCTACACAACCCAAACTTAGATTACAGAAGACAACATTAATGGTCTCTGTTGTTAATTAAGGAAGTTGGAGTTGAATAAGCTTAAAGAAATATACCACTTTATGTAATTTCTTTATCCAACATTTTGTAACTTTAAGTTGGAAGATATACCGCTAATTATGGGTGTATTAGCTTTTGAATATCCGACAGGGAATACATGGTGTTAACATGCAGAAACAAGTGCTATGAAAGCCTGCCAAGTCTCCCTTTCCCTACGCCCCCCCCCCCCCCCCCCCCGTACACCCCCCCCCCCCCCCCCCACACACACACACACACACACACACACAACACACACACACACTCTCTTTTCTTCCTTCCTTTCCTCCAATCCTTTATACCATCAGTGTTTAACCCTGCTCAATTTGCCCATCTGGATGAAACAATACTTGTGATCAGCGCATGTAATGGCACCTTATTAACCCCAATTACCACAATTAAAACCCTGCTGCCACTGGGCCCCTTTCAAGTCTTAATTAATCAGATGGCAGCCAAGAGGCCGTTTGGTGCCACCCCATACACAAGACGCTCTTGCTCTTATGCACCTTCTCCCCAGCCCTGACCGACCATGTGGCCTCACTAAAAAAGCACATCTGGTGGAACAAAACGTCTCCATGCTGGCAGACAAATGCCTCGACTTTGCAAATGAAAAGACAAGCCTCTCTCTTTTACTCTCTCTCTCTTTCCATCTCTGTGATGTGGGTATAATGAACATTACAAGCCCCCTTGGCACAGTGCCTTATTGGGAGGGTTTGGAAAGCTGCCCAGTTTGTTCCTCGCTAATTGCTTAATTGATGCATTGTTTTTACTGATGATACGGATTTGCCCCCTCCTCCCTTCCCTCCCTGCCATCGCACATGGATACTGATACAAAAGGAATTACACCCTATTAGCAAGTCATGGTCCCTTTCAGCAGACTGTATTAGAGACTTAAAACCATTTTGATGGCTTCCCTAATTGAGTACAACCACTTGATGTAACATAATGTCATGTAAATAAAACCACTTCCCCCTTCTGCTCACGTTTCATAAGCAGCTGCGAGAGACAAATGAATATCGGGCTGCTATAGCACTAACAAGATACCGTTTTATAACCAGTGTGAAAATCGCTTAAAGATTAGTTGCAAAGAGGCTTTTTATTTGTTGGTTGGTGCATTAACTCTGATTGCTTTCCCCCTTGGCAGTAAAGTTTAGACCCTTTTATGAGGACTGGTCCAGTCAGGCTCCCATGGTCGGAAAACCTTAAATAAAATCATAAAAAATAAATACTATTACCTCAATGTACCATAATGATTTCTGTAATTATGTTTGATAAAATTGTGAAAGAACTGTGTAACACAGTCTGAACTTTTAACTTACTGTATAAAGCAAACATTAGTTCATTGCAAACATGTGCATTTTCTGACTTTTTCCATAAGTGAAGGAAATTTATTTTTTAGTGTTATTCCTTGCTAGAAGATTAATCTAGAAGGTTTGGCATGTGTATGTGTTCAGGCCCTCCAAAGCAACACTTTTGTTGCAATCTCCAGGTCCTTAATTCATATTTAACCCTGCTTTACTTTCCCTGCAAGTATCCCCACAGTATGACTCTGTCCCCATGATCACATTTCAGTGAAAATGTGGTGTTTGTAGTTCAGGTTTAGCACCAGGTACACTGGAGCATGTTATATGTTGGAAAAAAGTGTATTATTTGAACACAGGACACACCTACAGTAGAAGCAATTCAAAATTTCCCCACTTTGCTTGATGGGCCCTTGGTTGGTCCTCAACTGTACCCCTACAATTCCTTTTTAAATATCAATCTTTGTACTAAAAATACTAGTATATTTATATTTATAATATAATATAATATACTTAATAGAGGGGGTCGCTCCTCTGAGGGAATTTCACTGGGAGTTGGAGGAAAGTGGGCTGCGATTCGGCCGGCGTTTGACTGGGAAGGGTCCGTTTGAATGGCTGCTACAGCCATGATTCTTCCCTTATTTGTGTCATTCTGTTTAGTTGATCTTTGGTTTCTTTTCCAGTTTGTGTTGGATTTAAGCAGTGATGCATTTTTTTAGTATCTCTCTGTTGCCCTGTTGAGCCAGTCTCCTTTCCCCTAGCTCCCTTCTCGTTACTTTTATCCACACCTGCTCCATATCAGCTGATTAGCCCATTCTTTATGTCCCCCATACAGTATAAACACCTGCTGTGCAGTTCCTCCTTGCTAGATCCTCTACATTGCTTAGCTCCTTATGTGTGTTTCTCCCTGGCGTCCCCTGGTTTTCTTTCTTTTTAGTGTTCCTGGATTTGTGCTTTTGATGACATCTACTTTTTATTAAATCTGTAAGATCTCATCTCTTCCTCCTATTACTCTGCATCTGAGCAGCAAAAACATACAACATTGACACCTAAAAATATTGGCTGTGTCCTCCACACTGCAAATATCAAAATACAAAAAAGCTGATTTTGATTTGAGCGATAATTTGTATGTAACCAGATAATTTACATTAAAAAACAAAAAAAAAGTTATGTTTTAAGTGCAAAATATATACAGTACATAAGGGCATTAATACAAATTTTATTGGCAGACCATACTGTATTTGCTGGCTCAAATTAAGCATACCCTTCCCAGTCAAACATATTTGAATTTTTTTTATATCATATTTGCAGCTTAGACCTAAACATTATTATTTGTGTTTTTTTTGTTTTGTTTTTCAAACTTGTAACTTATTTAACAGTCCAACACCTTTAAAATTAGGCGTCTTGCCAATTACTCAGAGTATTGATCTAGCTGCTCAGTCTGTCAGAACTTTTCTCATTGGCTTGCAGATGTGTCACACTTTTCATTTTGAGATGATTGGTTGGTTTGTGTTTGTTTGGTTATGTTTTTAAATAACGTCTGAGGCTGTGAAAAGACATCCATGTTTAAACCAAGTTAAAACTAGACATTGACTGAGTTTAGTTAGTTATCATTTACCATTCAGGCGACTTATTAGGGCTACAGAATGCCACTGTTTGTTTGTTTTTGTTTTATGGCAATATATTAAAATGGCTTAAATAAGTATAAATACTAAACTCCAGATGTTTGAAATATTTAAAAAAAAACCACGATTTACTTCATCCTCAATTTGAACTGCTGCTAAAGCATTTTATATACCAATACAATTACAATAGAAATAGAAAATACTTTCATTGTCTCTCAATGGGGAAATTATATCCTTAACTGGCTATTATATAGACTTTGATACATAGCATTTAATAGAAACATTAAAAAAACACAATGTTATATTGTCTGGACTACAGCATATATGTATAGTTGAATAAGAATGGCAGTCCCTTTCACGTGACTCATATATTCAACCAAAATAATCCCAATCGGCTGCATCTTTCATTTGTGTGAGTTCAGAATTAGTATACAGCTTTACTTCAGCGTTGCTTTTTTATAATAATAAAAATAAATTTTTTCATTAACTTTGTCAGTTAACTTTTGATTTCTACTTTATAGTAGCTGTTAGGGACTAATACTATTACCCTGCAGATAATTTCTGTTAAGTGATTCAAAATCTTCATGCATATTATATTTATAATTTCCTTAGTTTGACAAAAATATCTGGGTGAGTTTTATCATCCATTTGTTTCTCACATTTCCCCCATATATGTACTGTAGTGTCTGTCCCACATAGCACTGTTATGGATCTGATCACCTCATGGAAAACTCTATACTCCTTACATCCAGAAAAAAATCAGCTTATTTCTAAACTTCCACTAACATTCAGCAAGTGACAAAAAAAAAAAAAAAAAGTGTAGTAAAGACATTTTGTGGAAAAAATGTCCACAAAATGTCTTTGGGGCAAAAATAATTTGTCCAAAAGTACAAGTTCAAGGAGAGTTGAATTTAAATGCTAAGGGTTAAATAAAGTGGTTTAGTTGAAAGAAAGTGACTCTTGTGGTTGTGTTTCTTAGGGAAGTGTTGAATTCTTTTTTTCTAGATGTCTTTTTCCTCACAATCCCACTAGCACATGCACAGAGGACGTGTCACACACACAGGCTTCTGCATATTCCTACTGATGTGTAGGATAAAGAGGATGTTTTCCTCTCCATCTGTGTGTTTGTCCCTTGCAACCTCAGAGAGCAATCCCTCTACGAGGGCTTGCTGCCAAGAGGGGCCAGGAATCAGCCAGATGAAGCAGCGCTTGGTCCGCTGAGAGATACTGAAGACACACGTACGCACACATGCGCTGAGAAATGCATGGTCACAAACAGGGATGGGTTTACACACCATACATAGAAACTCACAAATACAGATATAAATATATGTACACACACACATAAGCACACATACGTGCACAAACTTCAAGGCCTTAGAGAGAGTGTGCCATGGAGAGCAGGATGTTATTTATTCATCAGTCTTTGTTGTAGTTAGGAGGCAACAAGCCCCAGAGCTGTAAACACAGAGAAACATGGGCCTCTGTGAGCCTCAACTCTGGGAATAACAAGCGGTCCCTGTATACAAGCATACACACACACTTACTTGGGATTCTGGCCCAGGCGCATACACATATTCAGGTTTGTGAGAGCCCAGCATGGCAAAGACAAGACAATATCCTCCTTGGGACTGAAGGAAGATTAACAAAAAGCAGAGCACAATGCAGGATAGGCTCACAGCCATCGAAAGGGCGTATGTAAACGACCGTTACAAAATCACAAAAGAGGAGATGAATTGATTCTAGGGCATGATGAATTGATTTCTTTTTGTACTTTCATATACACTTTGACTGAATATTAATTGTATCAGGCAGGGAACTATGGTATAGAGAACCAGACAGGCAGGGAAATAATGATGGTCTGAGAATAAAAAAAAAAAAAAAATTGCAGATGGAATGGGGTCTAGGATTCATGCTTAAAATAGCATCCCCTGCAAACACATTTTACCATTATCCCTTCTCTGCATAGTTGGGCAGTGTATTATTCAGCCCCTGATAAAGATAGATGGTGTTAGTATTTACAGTAAGAGAAAGAGAAATTGCACAAATAGACCAGTTGTCTACACTCACCGGCCACTTTATTAGGTACACCTGTCCAACTGCTCGTTAACACTGAATTTCTAAGCAGCCAATCACATGACGGCAACTCAGTGCATTTAGGCATGTAGACATGGTCAAGACAATCTCCTGCAGTTCAAACCGAGCATCAGTATGGGGAAGAAAGGTGATTTGATGTGACTTTGAACGTGGCATGATTGTTGGTGCCAGAACGGCTGGTCTGAGTATTTCAGAAACTGCTGATCTACTGGGATTTTCACGCACAACCATCTCTAGGGTTTACAGAGAATGGTCCGAAAAAAGAAAAAACATCCAGTGAGCGGCAGTTCTGTGGGCGGAAATGCCTTGTTGATGCCAGAGGTCAGAGGAGAATGGCCAGACTGGTTCGAGCTGATAGAAGGGCAACAGTGACTCAAATAACCACCCGTTACAACCAAGGTGGGCAGAAGAGCATCTCTGAACGCACAGTACGTCGAACTTTGAGGCAGATGGGCTACAGCAGCAGAAGACCACACCGGTTGCCACTCCTTTCATCTAAGAACAGGAAACTGAGGCTACAATTTGCACAAGCTCATCGAAATTGGACAATAGAAGATTGGAAAAACGTTGCCTGGTCTGATGAGTCTCGATTTCTGCTAAGACATTCGGATGGTAGGGTCAGAATTTGGCGTCTACAACATGAAAGCATGATTCCATCCTGCCTTGTATCAACGGTTCAGACTGGTGGTGGTGGTGTCATGGTGTGGGGAATATTTTCTTGGCACACTTTGGGGCCCTTGGTACCAATTGAGCATCGTTGCAACGCCACAGCCTACCTGAGTATTGTTGCTGACCATGTCCATCCCTTAATGACCACAATGTACCCAACTTCTGATGCCTACTTTCAGCAGGATAATGCGCCATGTGATAAAGCTGGAATCATCTCGGACATGACAATGAGTTCACTGTACTCAAATGGCCTCCACAGTCACCAGATCTCAATCCAATAGAGCATCTTTGGGATGTGGTGCAACGGGAGATTCGCATCATGGATGTGCAGCCGACAAATCTGCGGCAACTGTGTGATGCCATCATGTCAATATGGACCAAACTCCCTGAGGAATGCTTCCAGCACCTTGTTGAATCTATGCCACGAATAATTGAGGCAGTTCTGAAGGCAAAAGGGGGTCCAACCCGTTACTAGCATGGGGTACCTAATAAAGTGGCCGGTGAGTGTATATTAGATTCTTCCAGCTCTGAGTCATGAGGCTGCCAGTGCCTAAATCAACCCTCTTATCGTTTAAAAGGCAGCTGAAACAGGTTCAAAGTCCATTATAGAAACAAATCCAAAAGGACTGTGATGTTCAGTTTACCTATACTATAAAACTTAGGAAAATTAATTGACAGTGAATCCGAAGAGCTTGCTTGAGACCTAACCAAAGAATCTATCACCACTATCTTGTGGTAATTCAATTGTCCAACAACTAAATAATCACCATAAAAGTGAGAAAGGCTGTGCAGAGACCACACTGACTCCTAAAATTGACTCAGCAATATAATCTTCCAATCCAAAAATAAAGTCATTTAGTGATATTAAGAATCATTACTGTACTGATGTAGCTGTGACAAGGGTAAAAGCAACTGCAATCTCAGGTTTTAGTTTATGATCTTTCCAGGTTGGGTGTGATGAAGAATAAACCATAAACACATAAATGCCATGTAATTTATTTTCTTTTTAAAGATTTATATTTTGAGCACTATCATCAAAAATCTTTCAACTTCTTTGCGGCAGAAAATGTTCTAAACGCACATAATATTTATCCATAGTAGTGTTCTGAACTTCAATTATTTGTAGAGTCGCCCAAAGAGGCCTCACGGAAACGCAAGGTACTAATACTGTCAGTCAGATCTATAGGGATTTGCTCCAAGCATCTGTTCCCCACCACCTTGATTGTGTTTGTGCACTTTTTTTTGTCCATGCATGTGTTTATGCTGAATGGGGATATTTTGTGTGTGTATTCATCCCTATACACGGATAACTGCATTTCGATCCACTTTGTGATTTCTGCCACTCCAAGCACCCTCTCCCTCAATGCTCTGTGACTGAACACCTGCCGTAAGGCAACCGTTTAATGAGCAGCCCACCTGAGGGGAGAGGGATATTTGAAACACTAGCAGCAGGAGGAGGAGGTAGGGTATCATGGATATTTATTTTCTTTTCCTCCACTGTTCCACCTCCGCCCAGTTAAAAGCCGTCAAGTATCTCTACTCTGCAGATGCATGATGTGTTTGGCTTTGATTAGCTCCGCAGAGCAGACGAAAGCATGAGTGATGCATTAGGCAGAAGAGCCACACATCCAAACATGCCGTTATATTCATGAGATTGTCATCATAGTTTACATGAACAGCCTATTTACCATTTTCTAAAGCTTGGAAAAGAAAACAAAAAAACGATGTCCTTCGTGGCATTCCAAGACGGGAGTACCCACTCTTTCCATTATTCCCTCTCATCTGCTCTGCTCTCTTCACTTGTTTCACTCCTTGTTATTACTTGGCTTGTGTAAGGGGGCTAAATGCACTCGAGGACTAGTGTTCTTTTTTGGACAGAGATGATTGGTTACTCAGGCCTAGGCTACAATACACACTTCAAAAGATCTTTCAGGATGGCATACAGTCATCTGTGGCCCATGATGTCGGTAGGTGAATTTCTGCTCAGCGCGGCATTAACCTACCTTTTGGCTCATCTCCCTCATACATTAGGTTCTTTGAATTTGTATACCTAATTAGACCTTTGGGTTTACTCATGCTGACTCTCCAATTTATTTGGCACATATTCACTAAGGTACAAGCATTTTCTATTTTCTGTTCATCGCCTCTCAAAACACACTCAGGCCATCTTATTACAAAAGCTTTAATGTATCTTTCAAGGGTTGTATTCGATGCACCCATTATACATGTGATTTTTGTTGTTTGCTTTTTTTAAATCACAAAACAAAAATCTGGGATCTGTGTTGCCATAGCTTTACCACCTTTTATTATAGTTGACACTCCAAAATAAAATCCAATAGATCTATTGCAGTAGAGCAGTGTTTTTCAACCCTGGTCCTCAATGCACACTGCCCTGCATGTCTTGGATGTTTCCAGGCTGTAACACAGCTGATATCAATTGATAGCAGATTAACAGAGTTTTCTGAACTCCAATCATCATGAATTTGATGTGTTGAAGCATGGTAACACCAAATGCTGGGTTATTTTTAATTTTTGTACTCCGCTACAGCCCAAACTGTACAAAAAAAATTGCAGGGTTTAAAATTCACAGCTCACTATGTATGTTCTTACAGTGTACGGCACGATGCTCTGATGCGATCTGCGTGCTCACACTGCACGTCAAAAAATCAGACATCAGACTCTGCTCAGAGAGATGTCGCTGGTCGGACTGGAAGAAGAGGACCTCCATTGTTTGCACAAGCCCAGTCCATGAGGTTCTGGTAAATCGGCTCGTAGATGCTCGTAGCTCTCCTTCAACAGCAGGATTTGTCCAATAACACCTTACAATGGTGGACAGATTTTGAAACAAGTTTGATTTTCATTACGATTCCCTATCAGGAGGTGGTTGCGAGCGGCTGATCGACCCTCGTTACCCTTTGTACACTACATGACACAGGACACAAGATGAGGCTTAAACTCAGCCTGATCCAAAAATGTCTCACATGACTGGAGAATAGGCCCGAAAGGGGCAAAAAATTGTACAGTGTATGTCCAGCCCCTAAAACATGCAGGGGAGTGTCTTAAGGACCAGGGTTGAAAAACACTGCCTTAGGGGTTGCCTAATTAGTAAATAGAATCCACTTTGGTAGTTTTATTTCAACAGTTGTTTGAGGGCCTCAGAGATTTTCTTGTGAGCAGTAGTAAACAAACATTACAAGACCCAACGGACACCTCAGGGAGATCATGAATAAAGTTGTGGAAAATGTTTACAGTAGTGCAGGATATAAAATAGCTTCCTGACCTTTCTTATTTTACAATGTAATGTTCAGTAGCATAATAAAGCAGCAAACCTACCAATGTGGCCATCTACAACTTAAAAATCAGAGAAGAAAGGCTTTAGAAGAGTCCCAGAGATCAACAGCCTTTGAAAGCTGTCTCAAAGAGACAACTTAGCTATGGACTCTGCAAAAATATTCCATTTTATAAAGAATTATAGAACTTAACCTGTTGAAGAATGAGTTAAGATTTAAAAATTGCTATAAACATAACAAAATGGTTGAAAGAAGGTCCTCTGATCAGACAAAAATGTAACACTTTGCACTCCAAGTAAAATATGGTCGTGTTGGAAAAATAACACCACAAATTACTTGGAACCCACGAAAAAGACTAAGTTGTAGCAGCATCGTGGTGGGTGTTGGCTATTATTTACAGAGAGAAATCTAACAAAAGCCCCAAAAGTCGTAAAAGGGAGGCAGAGGTTTCACTTCACATTTTACTTTGGCATAGGCAAAGTCTTGAACTGAATCCCAATGAAAATGTGTCACAAATTGAAATGACAAGTTTTTAGACACCTAATAGTCTAACTGGGCTGTAGTTATTGTGGTAGCTATAATTCAAATACAACTTTTTTTTATTATTCTGAAAAGGTAGAAGTACACAAGTAAGTAGTGTTTTATTTAGCTCTGTCACATAAAGTAAAGAAAAAATACACTTGGTGGTTATAAGTTTTAACCAAATGGGTTGACATTACAGTACAAGGCCCCTATTTCAATATTTCTGATTTACCAATGCTTAAGACAAAATGTAAATATTTTCTCTATAGTACCATACATTTACATCTTTTTCCAAGTAGTACAAATATTTTATTTGACACAGATGAGCCTTCAGACTTGCACATCCTTTTGGCGTGTTTGTAATACCCTGACAGCTGATCAAATGGGCTGATTTTGTTTGACACACATCACTAAAAACGTTCTGTTTTAAAGGGATGCCTGTAGATGGAAAGGCCTGTAGAAACAGTCACAATCAATTAGTAAGCCGGATACAGCCAATTTATTTGGAGATGAGGATTTAAATGCACATTAGAGAGAGGAACTTATGAATGGTGAAATATTGATGATGTTTGTATGAATACCATTTGCTTATGCCTCTTTTAAACTCTTTATAAATTCTAATGCAGAGTAATTTGGACTACCCGCTGTTTGGGTTTGTTCCCATTTAATAGAGAAGGGTGTGGAAGCGATGAGCAAATAAGCAAAGGCCTGCAGAGATTGCTAAATCAAGCTCTGAAGTGCAAATGAGCAGCTTCCTCTTTCAGTTCAGCATGTCGAACCAAACATAGATATTTATATATTAGCATACATGTCAACGCTGTAACGCATTGGCTGATAAAACTCAGCCCCTTTAATGAAATTAGATCTGGGTTCTGCAAATTATGGGGGGCGCCATTAGTGGTGTGTGATATTACGGGGCAGCAGAGCTTGCTAATGACTTGAAAGCTCAAACAACAAAGTGATGGATGGGAAAAAGTTAGGAAAGCATACACCATGATACAATTATATTAAAACCAAAATATTACTCCCGGCTGCCCATCTGAATAACACACTGTGCAGCGTTTGAATTAACGACTGTCGGTGTTTATATTTGGGCCAAACTTGGCTGGAACCCTTTCACCTTCTAAAAGCTACTGGCACAGCTTGACCATCTTTTTCCTCTCTGGAACAGCTTGAGTTGAGGTCTGATTAAAAAGTGCAGACATTGGCTGTGCCTTCCTGGGAGGTAAGAGCTAGCTAGGAGCGCAGGCCCGGGGGCCTCGGGGAAATAAAGATTCGGATCGGAGCTGATTTGAGTAGATGAAGATAGAGCAGTAATTACAGACATTCCCAGATCTCAGCAGTAGATCCAGCTAGCCCAGACCCTTCGGCTTACGGGGAGGATGATAAAGATGGAGCCCTGTGTATTGGGCGAGTGAGGCGTGTTGGATGATGAAGGAAGTGGGGAGTTACTGTCACTGATCCATAAAATCACATGAAATTGGACCCAGGGTAAGTCACTAACTGCATGACATCTCCTGTCATGGTACCAAAATAAATGTATGCCATTTGAAAAAGAACAAGGCAACTGTTCTGTATGTGTTACAAATGTAATTACGATTTCAGTGCAAGTCTTTTTTTCCCGACCCTTGCTGTTATAAAAAATCATATTAGCTAAGCCTTTTGAGAAACCTCCACGATTCCTCTTAATTCTCCTATTTCTCTGGGCCAAATAGGAAAACTTGTATTATTAAAGGGTGGGGTTGTTGTTTTTTTTTTTTTACTTAAAGGTGCATTCTGACTTGGATCTTGATTCCACCAAACTGCCAGACCTCCATATCTCCTCCAGGCTGACATTTCAGATGGACCCTGAGGGTACTTATAGGGGAGACATTGAAAAAGGTAATTGCTGTGAGATTTCTCCTCACTAAATTAACCTCTGTTCAGAAATTCATTGGCAGTGGTTCTCTCTGTTATTCCCACGACCATGTGCAACAGAAACTTTTTCCCATTTAATAGAAACACTGTTGTCCTGTCTATTTGTATTTGGTCTTCTCCTACTCTGGGCTTGATTATCAATTATTGGGAATGATTATGAAACAGGGACACTTCACAATATCTTTAGAAGCTCTGGAACAATGTCATCCTATTGTAGGAAAATCCACAGGACCCTTTACAATAGCTGTAACCTTTATTAACATTTGGAAATAGAGTTAATGTCTGAAAACTTTACAAAATAAAATGTTGTTTTGTATACACTCTGTGCATACAAAAGACAATAAAAGTTGTCTTAGTCATAGAATTTTCAATTTTATTCTAGTAGAATAATATCATTCTGTAAAATGTCCTCTTTGAGTGATCCTCATTCGGGGAAGATAGAATCTTAAAAAATATAACGTATTTTTTCGAATATAGAGCACACTCACAAAAGTTGTGACCACAATTTTTTTTGAAAAATACTGGAATCATACATATAAAAGCAACCTTGGGCTATAAGCTTCTGCTATCTACAGAAATGTCTCCCACCAAACCTGTAGAGGGAGCTCTATATAGCATCCCTAGAAGAAGGATGAAGAACAATGCTAGCTTCCATCAGCTTGCTGGCTTACAGCAGTAAGAGCTGTCACTACCCCATCCGTCCCGGAAGCATGATCCATACCATCAGCTCAGTTGGGCATGCGCAACCAGGTATACATCTGGGTTTCCATATTTTTGTAATGTAAGCAAATTCAATCTAAAGCAGGTGCATGTTGATCTTAGTCAGGCAGTCATCTCACTTATTAAATTTGCTCCTTTTCTAATTTAGACCAACAATTGAACACATTAACAACTAGAACTGATGACCAAGGCTATATCAAGATCTAACTCATCCCAACCCCAACAAGAATTAATCTAAATGTGCAAAACTGCAGCAAGGGAATGGCATGTTGTTAACAATTCTCCATTAAAAAAATACAGTTTTAACACTGGTAAATATGGCAATATTTTGGAAAGGTTTACAATTTATTTTAATATATTGATAACTAGAAGAAGGCCTTGTGACAATGTTTATTTTTTTTCTGTGTGGAATGAAATCAAAAGGCATTTGGAACCTTCAAGATAATCCTTAAAATGTTTGAGCACTGAAACACTTTAAGTTCAGTTGCTTTTATTAAACTGTTTATTATTTTGTGGCAAACTCTGCTCTTTGCTGTTTCCAAATCACATGTGCTGCACACCTAAGGAATCTGAGATCACACATAAATTCTCAAGGACTTGGCAGCCACCCTTTATAGCATCTTGGAGTAACTGTGTGCAGATTCAAATATGTACAATAATAATATTTAAGAAGAATTTTAAGCCATGCCAAACCACTTGGACCCATGAAAGTGACCCATTCTTGACTATTCCTTTCACTGTTTAAGATAGGAAAAATAAATGAATATGCTTAAAATCTTTTCTATTGCCCTGTGTCCTCTGTATGGCACATTAAATTATCTTGGGTTCATTTAGCAGGACTGGCCTAATGTTCAAGTGTCTCCTTTTCCTGGTTGTGCAACTGAATTATGTCCGATGTTCTGAATAAAAATCAATCTCTGCGCCCATGCCTCTTGATAAGATGATTGGCCGAGTCGTAAAGTAGAAGACAGCTTGTGGGGGTAGCATCAGTTGGGCCAGGGATGGACAGTCAGTGCATTATGATTTACACTACATCTGGCATTTTTGCCCATCGCTGGGGGAAAAGTATCAGTCAGATTTATTTGACTTTTCTTTCCGGTCTTCCTACTCTCCTCAACTCCTTTCTCAGCTTTCTGACAGGCCCTCAAGTCATTCTAGTGTGTCTATACATGTAAAAGTCTCCTGTTTCTTCTACCTTGTTCCTTTTCATGCTTTTTTCTTCTGTTGAAGTGCTGCCAATTTACTGGTAAAGTCCCAGACAGACACTGGAAAGAGAAGACAGGAAATGGGCAGTGTCAAGTTAATTTTTTAAAATATAAATGCCACAGCTATTTGCTCGTTTCCTTTACTTCTCTCAATCATGCATTCACCTGGCAAGCACCTCATGGCCCGGGTCCTATCATCCCTTACTGCGCCAATTTGCAAATCTGCTTATGATAATGGCCTGATCATAAAGGGGCAAGGCTTCGTCGAAATGAGATCACTTGCGACAGTGCTGACCTTTTAGCAGAGGCAAGAGTGGTAAAGCTGCTGCACCATAACAAGGTCTGTTGAGTAAGCAACTTACAAGCCAAGGTTACTGTTCCTGGAATAGATAAAAAAAAAGTATTTGAGAAATAGTAGGAAATGTGTGCTTGCAGGGAGAGTGCCTGTGCACATGAGTGAGAGAGGGAAGGAAGGAGAGACAATGTTCTGATTGTGATTTCTCAAGTCAATTAACTTTGTGTGTGTGTGCACTGTGCACGTTTTGCTGATATGGACGGTTTTACTGTCGGAATGTGCAGGACACTGACAGGCGGGAGGAGGGATTGGTTGATATATACGATCTTTTTGCAACAGACAGAGAAGCATCAATCTTGGCAGCATGACTCGCAGTCCTTTGACTGAAATCCACCCTTTTATCCATTCTACTAGGACAGATGCAAATAGTGTTCATTCAGCACAGTATATGCAAATGTTAAGGTGAGTTGGGCAAAGGCCCCACATCTTAACATCTGCCGCCTTCTATAACAATAATAGATTATAATAAAGCTTTTATGTAGCCAGGAGGGTCCCATTGAGATCTTCTTCTTAATGGAACTCACTGAGAGAATGCAATTTCAAGCATAAGAATCATCAGAAAAGTTTAAGAAGAAAACACAATTTCAGGTTTATACAAAATTCAACAAAACCGACTTACAGAGAAGGTCAAAACAAACCTTTCAGTATTGTGTTGAAGAATATTTGAAATATGTTGAAATTGTTTTCACTCACTTGCATCAACATGCTCTATTCCAGAACTCCTCAAGTGGAAACGTTTTGGTTTCACCTCGTTTAATTTCATAGAAAATCTCCTTCAAGGAAGCTTTGGCCATCTGATTATTAATCTATTAATCGAAAAGATAATTGACAGATTAATCCATAATCATTAGTTGCAGCCCTACTGGAGTCACTACAGAAATTCATAAGATTAGAGGAAATTCCTGCTCCAACTTGGATAATGCATGAACCTGGGTCTTCTGATGATAGTCAGATGATTTGCGACACGCATACCGTACATCCATAGTTTGTTAAAACTTCTAAATTATTTTTAGCTTGAGCCATCAAATACACACAGACATGAGTACCAACAGGGATTGCATTAAAAAATGCATTATAAATAAATACAAGAAACTCCTTATGATTTTGTGCCGATTAAAAATATATTCATTGCCGCAGATGGGTGTACAACTTAAAGTAACATTTTAAGAAACTTCACAATAGGATTTAGGGGAATTTGCAAAGCTTTGCCTTGTTTCAAATTTTATTTTATTTCAAACAGATTGCAAGATTGGTTAATAAGCTCCTGTCAAAGTGTTTATTATGGGTCTTCCTGTGTAAACAATATCATCGTCCCATCATATTGTTTTTATTTTGTGATTTTAACTTGTGACTCCAGATGTTTCTTTTTGAATGTAAGGCCACACCACCATGCAAAACATTCATTCTTTTCATTTTTTTTGTGCTTTGGCTCTCTCCTTAAATAACACAGCTTCCTTTGGCCTTGCTGACGGGATCCCTAATGGAGTTTGCATCAAAATTTCAAGTGACTGACCAGGTGACTACAAACTTGACTGACTGTTTTATCTAACTGGTAGAGCATGAAGCAGCTAGATCACTTTTACGCTCATCCCTGACAACAAGCCAGTGCAGCTAAGACTGTGTGCCAGTTTGTGTGTTTCCTCATATGTCACTGTCTCTCTGTTTGACTGCATATTTGAACATGTAAGCTCATCTCTCCGCCTAAGTGTGTGTCTGCCTGGGAAGTGACAAAAACAGAAGTGTAAGGTGAACACAATCAATCTTCATTTGGTAATTTATGAAGGAGTTTAGTTGTCAGGTATCCAGCAGCGACTCATCCAACTCATTCTGCTGTGATGGGAGGTAGGGGAGTGTTGGGTGAGAGGATGGGGGGGCTACCCCAGGATATCAGCGCCTCCTGTCACCTCCCCTCCCTCTTCATCGGCCCCTGCTGCCGTCAGCAGCCCAGAGGCATAGCGTAGAGAGGAAGGACAAAGTTAGAGGGGGAAGCCAGGCAGGATTAACCCTGTGGCCACCCACGCAGGTGCTGAAGCAGCCATGCGTCCAGCGTCATTAAGGAAAGGTAGAGAGGGCAGTTTGACAACAAACACACGTGGGAGGCTCATAATGTACATACTCTATCCACAGAATACATACACACTTGCATCCTTCAAACATGCCTGTATAGTGCCTCCACAATTGGCACCTACATAGAGAAAACTGACACTTTCGAGGCTGCCTGTACATTTTTCTCTCATTTCCTTTTCTGTCCCTCCTTATTTGCACTCTGGAACTTATATCTCCTGGTGACTATATTTGTTTCAACTCAGTCACTCTGCTGCCTTCTTCAAATCATCCCTTGTTAGTCTAACCTCAGCAGGTGCTGTCTGAAGCCTTTTTTGGAGGCCGTTATAGGAAGAGTTGACTCGTATCTCCTACTTTGTCATGGAAAAACAATAACAAAAAACCTCTCGGTGTGTTCTTCTGAAATGAACAAGGAGGAAATTTACCTGACAATGAGACAAGGTAACTCTGGAGGAGCTGCGAAGTTACATCTCAGGTAGCAGAATCTGTCAATACAAGAAATAATAATTGTAAATCAAACAAGGGGATTTCTGAAATATTAGCAAGAAAAAGGAGATTCCTAAAAGAGGAAGCATAGTTAATACTGAAGATGAATCATGAACAGCCAAACAAAAAATATTGATGTAGTTAAGATGTTTAGGGACAGTAATTTTTAATGCTAAATTTCTTACTTTTGTTAATCCATATGTATTTGATTGCTATATTATGCTTGGATTCTCTTGTAGAGGGCGTTCTTAATATCTATGGAATAGAGACATAAAGTTTAATAAGAACAATAATAAGTTAAATGTTTTTATCTTAGATTATAGATTTCCTAATTTTACAGTTTCATTAAAGCAAGTGTCATTCCTTGAAAAAAGAAGTGTTTCCATCAGTTACAACATTAAAGTTTTACATCATCTTTGAATGTGTTAACAAAGCTAAAACTGATCCTCCTCATGAATGAAATAATGATAGGAAAAAGATCAAATTCAATCCGATCTTTAATTTTAAATTCTTCTGATTAGCTCACCCGTTAACCCATTTCTTCATACATCAGCCAATTAGAGATTGAAATGTGCTTTAGGGAGACAGTTTTTCTCGAAATTGCAACGACAAGGAAAAGTCCTCTTTAAGTCTTTTGGCTTACTTTTCCAATATAAGTTTTGGATGGTCCATCCTTCTAATGACATTTTGTGATTTGAATTATTGAAGCCACTTAGCAGCACTTTGGGCCAGTTTCCCCTAGTTGGCGTCTTTGATTTGAGAAATTGGGGGCTGAATTGTGAACGGTAGCCTAAGGGCGACAGGCCTAGGGCTAGCTCGAGGGGGACACTGGCCTCCAAGCCCCTCCTGGCCCCAGGGAGACATGGTCTGACCATGGCCGCTAGGCCTTCCGGTTTCCAAAAGGAGTGTCTGCCTCTTTCCTTCTATCAGCCAAGCATCTGGAAAGAGAGTTGTCTTGAAGGAGAGCCTCCGCAGAGAGTATCCAGATGAGACACTTTTTGAACAGCATCCCCCCCCCTCAGCCATAGCCCCCCCCATCTCCTGTGGTAGCCTGTGCAATTTGTCGGTCGACCTGCCAGGAGGAGAATAAAAATCCTCACTGGAGGTGATGCATTAAGGCCGCAGTACCCGCTATGTGTGTGTATGTGTCCCCAGCAGTTTTTTCTTTATCAGTCTAAGTCGGTAATTCTCATCAAGACCTCAGCGTATCATTGAAGGTCTGTGGATGTGTTTAATGTGTCCTTTTGCTGGGATAGACACACGTTGCTTTGGCTTGCTCTGTCTTTGAATGAGGACGTGACTCTCCTTCACTGCTCATCAACTCACTGCCCCTAATTTATAGACAGGCATTAAATTTTTCCACCTTTCTACCTTCTACCTTCTCTTCTGTGGGAAGCACAAGTGTGACAAAATAGGACACAAGACATTAACCATGTAAAAGTTTTCTCTCCGTCTTTCCTTCTGCATCTTCCTTGTTTCCACTTTTTTTCTAGGTATGTATAATATACACCCATCAGCCACTTTACATGGGCAGATTTTGGATCTGCCCATGTAAAGTCGCCTTTGGATCTACATCAGCTCCTTATGATATAGATTCAACATTTTGAAAGATTCACCAACCCCTCTTGTCTGATAGGAGTGACACCCAGTGTAAGATCCCGTCGCTGTATCGCTTCTGCTTCAAGGGTTTACTTGTGCTGCATTCAGAGACATTTGTCACATCAGGTTTAAGGATATAAGTTTTGTGCTTGTGCTGCATTTCCATCATTGTTAACTGATCTGTCTTTTTTCCATTGAGCTCTGATGTATAAAATGTGTCTTTAAGGGGAAGGGTTTTTCTGCCTTTTTTTTTATTTTTACCTGCTACCTCCTCGGACTTGAAATATTTCCTGTTTGTCTTTTGAAATCAGGGTTTATGATTTCATTAATAAATGGCCTGTACGTATATAGCGATTTTTCAAGTTGGTAGCGCTTTACATAAAATTCAGTCATTCACCCATTCACACAAACACGGATGAGGGCAAACTACATTGTAGCCACAGCTGCAATGGGGCTCACTGAAAGAAGTGAGGTTGCGGTATGCTATACCATCAGTAGACAATGCAGGTCAAGTGTCTTGCCCAGGGACATAAAGAATGTGAAAGCCGGAGCGGGGGCTTGAACCGTCAACCCTTCAGCTTCAGGGCAAACTCCTACATCCCAACAACGGCAATATCAACAAGTCAACTATGGTTGCCTATAATTTGAATTTTGATAAAAGTTTTATATTCTTAAGTCTTCTGCCCCAAACAGAATCAAACCAAAAATAATTGGTTCCCAATTTTAGTAATTCAAATTTATTAACACTTGGTATTCATGAAGTACATTCCCACTTGCCTCAAATTGTATACAGATATTTTGGCTTTACTATGCTAAAGCAAAATTAAACAAGAAATAAACACAAAAAAGTCTTCAGTTAGTTGTTAGTTGCAATCCAACGTACTATCCAGAGTCTCTGGTGAATTTGAATACAGTTAGAGCAATATAAGTAGTTTAAATAACTTATCTGTCAAAAGCCACTCAAATCACACTCCTTTTTTGAAGTACCATATCTCCTCACTTTGCTGAATACCTGAGGAGCAAATACAGTACGACCAACTCTTTGCTCTCCAGGACAGAGTTTGGAGAAGTTTTCAAGGACAACTCTATACATGAGATGAAAGTGATCTTTGGAGCTCTCATCTCATCTTCGCCGCTCATATCCAAATACCTGGCTTATTCTCTGCTGTCAGCACTTTTTATCTAAAAAATTAATACTTATTTCTTTTCCTGGTCAGATAGAAGTACTTTATTCATTCCAGTGTGCCTGAAGTCCTCCGCATCTTTTAGAATGAAAAAGATTTGAAGTTATGGATAAAAGGCACTTTTTTTAATCAACATTTTCTTTTCCTTAAGCACTTTTTTCTTTTTTAATAGCTGTTTTTCATTATTTATAAGTGTTCTGAAGGTGCTACTGAGCTGATTTCTTTCACAAGGTCTGATATGAGGCGGTTACAGCTTAGAGAATTGATTAGATAAGCTTGGAAATTACAATGTTGAGCACGCAGTGCTCTGAAATGTGCTCTAAAATACACCCATCATGAATATTAATACCCAGGGCTTATAAACACACATTTGAATGCAAGGGGGAAGTTGATATATGAAGTTTCATGAAGTGTCCAGTGTGCAAAACCATACATTAGTGATCAAATAGAACATTACCACTCTATCCGAATGCCATTGGCTTTAACGCGACAGAAGGGTAATCGTGATTTCATCATTAGCACTTAAAGATTCAGAGCTAATTTCTGTTTTACTGAATAATTCTGAAAGATGTTAATCAAACATATGACGGCTTATTTGAAATATTTAACCAAATGATAATGAAGATCAAAGGGTGGGTTGTTTTTAGCAGATGTTATGTGAAAGGCCTGGGTAATAGCAGGGTCCGTGGGAGCACATGAAACACTTTATCTTCTGCTAAATATTTCATGTCTTGTACCTGTTGTATAGTGCTTAATGAGCTATGGGGGAAAATGGTGATTTATCATGCAAAGTTTTCAAAGGAAATGCTAATTCAGACATGCACCCCCACACACACAGAGAAAAGAAGAACATGCATTTCTTGCAAATTCCTAATCTACTTCTTTTTTTTAATTCAAAGTTTCCTACCAAGAGCCACATCACATTTCCAGGGGTGAATATTTCAGCGGCAGAAAAAGTAAACTAAAGTGAGAATGAGAATGAGGGGTCAGTGGTGTGCCTTATAGCAACTTTGCCTGTCTCTCTCTTCCTGCCTGGATCTTGAATATTAATATAGAGGAGAGATGACAATATTGCTGCAGATGTGTGTGGCTGGGTGATGGGTCAACTCCTGACATATACACGTAAATGCTCGCCATTAATAAAATGTGACCCCTTGCTGTTGACTCTTTTCAGCAAAGAATGGCAAAATGAGATCTTTTAAGAGCAATGGAAATGTTTTTTTATTTTATTTTTCTTTCATTATTTTCCTACCAGTTGAGTAAAAAAAAATACATTTGTAAAGCTATGGTTTTAATATGCAAGGTTTTTTTTAATCATACCTTTTAGTTTAAAGGCATGTATGATGGAGCACTGACCCTTCCCCCACCTGTTGCTGCATACTGCTACTCAGTTTTTGGTAAAAGGCACTGCAAAGATTGTTTTCATATTTGTTATAAAGATGAATTAAACTTTTCTTTGGAAAATATTTATATCATTTTTATTTTATCATTTTCAATTAAACCCTGACTAAATACCAGTGAGTCTCATCCACAAAAAGAGCAGAACAACAAAAAACATACATATGTATTCTGAGTTGCTGGTGAAGGTTCTCAGTCATCTAGGTCATAGTCGTTCCAAAAAAGAAAAAAAAAAAAAACAATCCACTGGACTTTTTTTCAAAGCTTGAAAGCACTTTGCTCTCCATCCGGGAAGCTTTTTTAATGAAAAAATAAATAAATAAAAAAAATTACTGAAAAACTTCCTGGATGGGAAGCCAAACATCTTCAAACTCAGAAATTGAGTCCAGTGGATTGTTTTTTTTTTTTAACTGTTTTAGAATATTTTCTGTGTTATAAAAAAACATTTATACAAATAGCTCCTATAATTAATGTGATATGCATTTTTGCAAAAAGTGTATGGCAAATTCTAAACAACTATTATTAGGTCTCTTTATTCCATTTAATTATGTCTCAGATTTATACATTCACTTAAATGCACTACTTTCATTTTCTTTTTAAACAATAATCCGGTTCTGTTTAACATGATTTTAATATGTGATTTTATACAGCTATTATACATCAGATAAGTAAATTATTAAAACATTAATCAACACGTAAAAAATGCAGTTTTAATAAGGTTTTGATTGAACAAAATGGCTTAAACATCTTATAAGTATTGATTGGTCAGCACTGCACTCATACGCCATAGAAAATAGCAACTAAAGCTGACAAAATTATGTTGAAGTTTATAAAGAATGTGAATATAGCATATGGTTGGATTTTTTTTTTTTTCACCTATGTTCTTGGTGGGTATTTTAGCTCCCTTCAACAGTCTAAAACATGACTGTCAGGTTAATTGGTCTATTTGAATTGCTCTTGGTCATTTGTCTTGTGTGTCTGTATGATGCTTTGACTGTAAAAATGTTCTGGATGAATCCTTATCTCTTGCCCAATGATTGCTGAGACAGGCACTGACCACACCCTCCTACCTCTACAAGGACATTAAGTTATAGACAACGGATGGATGAATGGATAAGAATATTTGGTTCATTACATTCATAATTAATCTAGATGTTAAATGGTTTGAAACTTTCTGGAACCCTGACAGTAGGGATAACTGTTGCTATTTTGTTTTAAACAAAAGTAAGTCAATCATGTTATGCTTTTTCTGTTTAAAATGTTTCAGTTAATATGGTAAAACTATAAAATACTGTCATTTGTTGTTGAAATTTATCGCACTGACCGTTGCCTAAATACAAGAACGGTTTGCATTTACTTAAGAGCGTACTAGATTAATGACTGTTAACAGGAGGAGCACCGGACAACAGTGGGAGAGTCGACACTCCTTAGGGCAATTTGAAAGACTTGCCAGATAGGTAGACCTACAAAATGAATAACCGCGCACCGCAAACTGCGCCATAAGGCTCAATGGTTTGTGATTTGCAAGTTGATAAGACAAGAAGATTAATAATGCCGCATGATAATGGCTGGCTGAATCTCAGCTGGGGAGATGGTAATGATGGGATATTGCTGTAGGAGCAGTTCACTGAGCCACAGTGGGGTGAGGGAAAAGACATGGAGAAGGAGAGATGGTGAGAGGAGACAGACTGATAGAGAGAAGCTGTGGCTGCACAGGAGGGTGGTGGAGTGGGGTGCACACTCATCCCAATTGGCCCTCGAGCGTTGAGAGTTTGAAAAATGAGAATAGAGTTATCATTTTAATTAAATATACATTTTTTTATACATGCAGTATATATATTTTTTGCTGAAACAGGGACTTCAAATAATGTGTATTTTAAGCGTTCCATCATCATTTCTGAATGACAGTTTTGTTAATTAGAATATTTTTTGCCCCCTCCTCAGGTAGGTTATTGCCATGATAATGAATTGCAATACAATAGTAAATTGTCTTTCGAAGCCTATAGCTTCACAGTGTCTTAGACTGATTCAACATAACACGTTAACTTTCACTTACCAATTTTTTACGCTTTAACTGTTGCGATTAGTTGCAATGAATTTATAGTCTTGCCAAATAAAATAAACAATGACTTCGATATGGGTGAATAAATATTGTTTAGTGAAAACATGTAGAAATTATAATGATAATGGCATCAAATTCCTCAATTTAAAGTCTTTTCTTCTGCTATCAACATTAAAGTCTAATTTTCCTCAATAACAGTCTAATCTCCTTGGAATTTCTGCATTTTTAATGATTTCCTTTGATTTTGACAGGCTGCTAAACGCTGTGATCTGTTGCGACTGTTTGTCTTTTACATCTTCAGTGCTGTTGACTTGCATGTTTACACCTCAGACAAACGTGTCGGATCCAAAATTATCTTAATTGCACCACTTTTTTTTTGCCTGTTGATGATCTTTCAGAGCGTTCTCTTTGTTTTTCAAAAGCATGCTTGTCAGGATGACTTTGATACTGAGCATCACCATCTTTTATCCAATGATATAAAGTTATGACATCTTTTTTTTCTCCTTAAAGAACCAACCAGACATAATGTTGTTTTTCCTTCATGCATGTTTTGTGTTTAAATTCAGTTATCAAGACGGAGAAGATGACACCAGTTTTCAATAAATAATATGACCATTTTGTAAAAAAAAAAATTGGTACACAGCTCATATGACAACACATAATCAGCTTCAGGGAGTGTTTTAGAAACTTTGTAAAATGAAGAATTCACATTTTCATACACATGGTGCACTTTAAAATCTGAATCAGAATCGAGTCTATTGCTAAGTAGGTTTGCACTTACAAGGAATTTAACTTGGTGTTGATGGTGCAGACAAATTATATAAATCTATAATTATATAATCTATAGCTATATACAATATAAAGCATTCAATATATTATATACAATATATAGTATATAGCAATATACCATATACGCACAGTAGGTCTGGAGGTGCTACGTTGATGTAGCTTCTAAAACAAATGTATTATGTGTATGTTACAGATAATAAAAAAAAGTTTCTGACTGTCACCATTTTGATTGAACCCCCTTGATGATTGAACATTGAGGAAGCTTCATTAGATTTTTTGTGTTTTTAGCATTTATTACCATTTATTACCAGTCTTTCTTCCTCAACTCTCAACACAACTGGTCAGCAGGACAGGCTTCCCTTAAATATACTCCCTGACAAAATGCAAAAGTAAATTAGTGTGGATCCAGGGTTTATCTGGTTTTTATGTACAAAATAAAGAGTAGGTAACAGAATATGTTAGTCAATTTGCTGTTTTTTATGGACAAAGTGCCTTTTGATCTCTACGAAATCAGTGCAGCAAATACACAGAGCCCCAAATGTTAGGTAATTGGTCATTAATGGCTATTAGGACCTATTTACACTGCTTGAGGACAAATGTTGGAAAATATTACCTTCACCATTTCTTCTAATGTTGGAGGAATTAAGAAATTGCATGATTCAGCCAAGTGTAGGAGTCCTGTCTGGGAGAAATCACGCTAACAAGTGACAAGTTAATTATGTGAGAAGTTGTATTTCAACGATGGACTTACAGTGGGGAGCAGATGTTGTTTTTGATGGCAAACCTCGAGAATAGCCATGACAGCTTAATTGCTCATTACCGAATGTGTCATTGTAACGACTGTTGTTTTATTGCACCATGTATGATGCAGTGATGTTTGTCACTTGAACTCAAGCTCTAATTTAACATCTTATTTGATTGGAAGAGGGGTGAGATTTCACCTTTTGCAGTGCAGCAGATTTCTTGACAGTTTGACACTTTATGTAGCAAAGAATTAAAACAAACTGATTAGAGAGTGCCCGTTTAAGGTCTTTTTTTCCTCCATTTTCTTATAGATGCTCTAAATGAACTTATACTATCATTAAGACCTCGGGAATTCTTCAAATTTTAGACATTGCATTTTGCAGGGCTAAGAGCTTCAGATTAGTGTCTGCAAATGATGGACTGCATCCAAGTAAATCTTTGATGCAATCTCAAATTTAATCAGACATTATTGAATTGCCTCTTTTAATTTAGGGTATATGATGTGAATATTTGCATGATTTTAATCTAAACGACTTGAAAAAAGAAGAAGAAGAAACTGGATTCAACTTGGGTATGATTGCATAGAACCATTACTTACGATTTCCATTGCATATTCATAAGCTAAATTAATATCTATGGATTAGAAATCGTGTTAGCTGGTGTTATATTCTAAATGTATGCTTGTACTTTATATATCAACAGTCAAGATGCATGGCAAAGCCCTCTAAGAAACACCTTAAGTTCAGTTTTACATATGCTATTGTAAGTAACATCCATTCCATTCTCCGTCAGGCTTATCCCTGCTTGGGTCGCGAGGGTTGCTGGTGCCCATCTCCAGCTGTCAATGGGCAAGAGGTCGGGTACACCTTGGACAGGTCGCCAGTCTATCAGAGGGCAACACAGAGACAAACAGGACAAAAAAATCATTCGCACACACTCTCACACCTAAGGAGATTTAGAGAACCCAGTTGACCTGAATGTCATGTTTTTGGACTGTGAGAGGAAGCCGGAGTACCCGGAGAGAACCCATGCATGCACGGGGAGTCATTGCAAACTTGGCAAAGAAAGACCCCAGGCCGGGAATCAAACCCGGAACCTTCTTGCTGTAAGACAGCAGTGCTACCCACTGCGCCAACTGGCAGCTTTTACGTAACATTTTAGAGCCAATTTGGTTTGTACTTCGGCATTAGAGGAAATTTTACATTTCTACACTACCCTTTACACTAGAGACGGCTGATGTCGAATAAAATGAATCAAACACTAATTTTAGAGAGTTTTAGAACAAGAAAATTACACTTGAGGTAGATAAAACGTTGTGGTTGACCAATGGCATATTGGACTATATGGACTATACATACATAAATGTTTTAGTGTTTTTGATTTATTTTTTGCCTTCATATCAATCCCACTTTGCCATAAACACCCAGCTACCTGCAAGCTGGTGGTGTATATGCTTCTCTTCTTTTTTTATTTATCTCTGTTTTTAAATACATGAACAGAAACCCAATATCTTGGGTATCAGTACAATATCAGTACACGTAATAAAACTTACCCATAAAAGGTGGCTGTGCCATTACACAGTGATTTATTTGGTTTATCTTCGCCTTTTAGTCTTTGCGATGGAGATGTTGCTGACAGAGGGGCTGTTTGTCCAAAGTGGGACTGACAGTCAGGGTCCCGCTGGTCACCAACATCATTGACATGACAATGAATAAGGCGCATTTTAGGCACTCATACACCCACACATTTCCACATGCACACACGTTGGATCCCTATATACTCTTCATCTGCTAAACTCCCACGATGTCAGAATGCACACACAACTTCCAGGATTGCATGGCGGTAAGCCATGATAACCGATGATGAGGGGAGCTGCGTGACAATGTCAATAACTATAATCGTCCATGCGGCAGGAAATAATAAAGTGTATGTGCCATGTCGTCTCTGCATGCCTTCAATATCCTATAATAAAATGAAGTGGGGAAAAATTGATGGGAGAAAAAAAATAAAACAATCAATAAAGCATCTAATGGTAAATACAGAATTGTCTTGTGAAGGGAATATTATTTCTCCTCTCTGAGGATGCTGAGCAGATTATTAGGATGAAGGAGAGAAGCCTATTTGTATGTAAATGGGAGATTGATTATATTTATATGCTGGCACAGAAGCACTGACACGCACACGTTTATACTGTACAACCATGCACAAAGAAGACTTAGAGGCATCCGTGGAGAGTTTGGTCATCAGACAGCTGTTTCTCTTCTGTTCTCCATTCAAGCCCTATTGGCAAAGAAAGAAAATAATACTGGAAAAGACAGACAGAGGGAGAAAGAGATTAGTCTTCCAACTGCCAGCTCCAGCAGTGCTCACCTCTCCAGAATATTCTAATTACCAGCCCACCTCATTACAGATTCCTTGTCAATGAGAACAGGAGAAAAATGAAAGACGGAACTTCAAGCAGAGAGGAGCAATTCTGTAATTTCTTAATCACTTTTTTGGCAACCTTTGCATGCACCCTGGTTAATGCCACAAATTGAATGTTTCTTTGGTTTCTCTCTAAATAGGCTATCATGCCACTGCGGCGGGCGCTTAGCGAAATCTATTATTGTCATTTGCATAGGGGCCTTTTTAGTGGCGGGGATCCTACAGAGCGACGAAGAACAAAGAGCTCATGAGGGGGAAAATGGGACAGAAATGATCCGGCGCTGCCTTCAAAATGTGACGTCAGGTCTCTAATGAAATCTTTTGACTGCGACCGTGGCAAATGGTGGAATCTATATCTGACACTTAATGGTTTGCATAGAAATTAGAGACCCCTTCGCTTGATGTCCCCTGATTATTTCCTAGCACTTTTGTTACATCGGCATCATCCAAAATAAATTAACCACACTGCAGATAGGCTGGGGGGGAGGTGAGATGTGTAATTTGTTATAGAAAAAAAAGCGAAATGAGATTTAATAAAACATCTATTTTTCACAGAAAAAAAGTCGCCAAGCTGTTCGACATCATCCAAGAGGGGCATCTGTATGTGTTTGGAGAAAAGAGGAAGTGAAATAAAGGAAGAGTGAGGAAGAGCCGGCCACTTGATTTCCTATGAAAATTAATCTGCTATCAAACAATCTTGGTCTGCTGTGGCAGATTATACAGCAGGGGCAGTGGCAGAGGAGGCAGGGGGGAGAAAGTGAGAGGAAGAGGGAGACATAAGAGAGTGGGGGGGGGGGATGCCCTTTGTGTAGGTGAAATGTGTCGGGGACTGTCATCGTAATATACCTCAGTGAAATGAAGGTTAATTCTGATGTACAGCCTGCATGGCCGTCATTATCGTAGAATCATGAAAATAAATTAAGCCACTGAAATAGATACTCCTGTGGTACGCGGCGGGGATCTCGTGAAGGATGGACGGCTGAACTTTACAGATTATTATTGGGAAATAGTGCTGAATTCAATTAATGCATCTAAAAGACACCTTTATAGAGGGCAGCCATAATTTAAATGACAGCGGGGTGTAATTTTGCTTGTTATAAGTCAAATTTGTAGAGTTTCATGTTTCATGCATTATTTCCCCTTCTCCCCCCAACCTGATTTATTCCCTTTTTTTTTTTCAAAATATTTATTTTTGTTTGCTGATGCTTAGATATTGCATGATATGATATAATCATCTTAAGTGAAAATAAAACATTGTCACTGTATTATATCAAAATAAAAGCAAAAACAAACCTTTAATTGCTGAGAAATAATTAATGTTAATTTTCACACATGCAGCATCTTAACCATATAAATGCACTTTGAATGCACCGGTGATTTATCCTATATATTAAATAATTAAAGAATAATAGGCTCAATTTTTGAGAAATCTATAGGTTTTTATTCATTCTTTAATGTCCAAGGTGGTTTTAATATCCCCAAAAGGGTTTCCTGTCTAAAAAGATAGATCCATAAATGGCAGACAGTGTTTTAAATAATCCGTGTTCAATCTGGAATTATACATCTCAGGTTTTATCAATCTTAATATTTTTAATTGATTAAATACAATCCAGACCTAATAAAATCTTCCAATTGCCTTTAATTGTCTAGTGCATATATCATACTAAGAAAACAGGTGCTTACTTCATAGTCCTTAGTCAGTCAGGATATTCTTACACTACTTATAGATAGTGAACATCATATGTATAGAATTAAATTTTTTCTCTGAGGCAGCTGATATGAAGTTGTTACTTTCTAGGATTTTTGAAATAAATAAAAAAAATAGCATTTCCTTGGTGGGTCTAGGCAACTGCTTTATTATTGTACTGCTTATTATAAAAATAGAATTGTAGTATTGTCGTTATTAGACTATATACAGTTTTATTATTTTCTAACAAGTGATATAAAGTATTGTGTTCACATTTCAAGCAGGTATGTTATAAGAATAAAAAGACAATTATTTAAATTATTCAAATGTCATGGAAATATTACGGCTAGAAAGTTAACAAAAATTATCATGCCATTGTTTTTGTTTCAACTTAAAAAAACATTGTGAATTAAACCTTTTAAAGTATGTGGGGTCTTCTTTTTTAAGTTTAAATAAGCTTTTGTAGCCTGTTTTCAGCTAACTTTTTTTAGCCTTTATAGTACATCACAATTTTGAAAAGTTCAAAAATTTTTCTTACTTGTATGAGGCAGAAAATATTTGGGAACACTTTTAGCCAGCTGGTCAGCAGTGCATAGGAATTTGTGGGGGAGGGAGAGTTAGGGGGAGAAAACTCCAGTCAGTGCTGCTCATCATTGGACCCCTCATTCAAAGAACTTTAACTCTTAAAAACAGTGACGTAAAATGTAAGTGGTTTTAAAAGCTTTAATTTTGACAAACCTTGAACTGTTAGCTAGACATTTCTACAAGACGATTCCAGGATAAAAAGAGATCTTATGCAGTAAAAATAATAAAAATACAGAATCCTTTGAAGGTTTTTCTTGAAGAAAATTAAATAAATAAAATAAATATCTATACCTTTTTTTCAATTTTCTAACCCATCCTCATCTCTCTGAAAGTCTTAAAGTGTATCTACGGTAATCCTCTGCGGCAGGACTTGCATCGCCTCTTCACACCTCTCCCTGTGAAGGCAGCCCCCCCTCCACCCCCACCTGACAAAGCTTGGAGTTGCAGGAACCTTTATGCAGATCCTCCCCACCTTGAAGGCTGAGTGAGAGCCCTGTGAACTGGGTAAATCACTGACCTCTCACCCGCTCACAACGGCGAGGAGAGCCGTAGGCTTAATCCAGGCAGGTGTCTGACAAGCAGACGAACACGGGGAAGGGCCGTATCGTGTTGACCCTCCCTCAGACCTCCCTTATCTATTAATCTACACCCTCTCTGTGAGGAGGAGTTGAATTAACACCTCAACAGGGCAGGAGGCATCTGATTAAAACATGTCACCCTAGCAAAGATGCTGGCTGTCCCACTAAATAAATGATTGTTAAAAACTGATATAGTTAGAAATAAAGATCTGCTATTTAAAAAAAATCCATAATTTGTGATATTTCTAAATTAAAGGTATTTAACCTATTTTCTAAATAAGTAAATAACCATTTTAGTAAATATTTCCATTTACTGGGATGATCTGATAACCCCTCCAATATCTGTTTAATTTGACATAAATAGCTTTCCAATACGCAAACAGATCATGTGTTAAAGTATTTTATATGCGCCCCTTTTTGTTTTATGGAAGACATCTGTAATGCAAAATAAAAAATGCTTTTATGGCGCATGAAATATATGACTGAACTTGCTCTGTATATTGAAAATCGTGTCATAAAAGCAGTGGAGCAATACAGGAAAATAGGTGAGTCAAAGCTGATTGTGTAAAAGATGTTAAAGTATAAAAAAGGACAAATTGAATCCTTTTTTTTATTCTATTTATAACCCATAGAGGAAGGGAAATGAGAGTAAATGTAAAAATCTCTGGTGTCATCTTTGTTTGAGCTCATCCATTTGGAGAAATCAAACCCTTTCTTTTTCCAAGGCCAAATACACACAAATCTTCACTGTTCACCTTCTTCTTCTCCTCTTGGTCAACCCATTCCCCTCTCACAGTAACATTTTAAAGAATGTTTCCACTGTCATTATTGGTACTGAACTCATTTCTAAATTCAGAAATTGGCCGAGGAAGATCATTCAGCATGGCAGATGGTAAAATCAATAGCTTTTGTGTCAGCCAGCAGGGTCTGTCGTTCTCTGGATAGGCTGGGAGCGGAGAGTAGTGCGCACACATGAACGTGTGGCTGCATGCATGAGAGTGTGCAGGGGTGTCTGAGTGCAGACAAAAGGCAAGCAAAAACTGGGGGAGTGGGGCCACCTCTTGACGACACATGCACACGCAAGCACATGCCTCACTTGTGCCGATCTACTAACATATGACTATTTATTTCATGCACATTCCCATGCAAACACACATTCTATACACATATATAGGCAAGTTTATGATAAATGAAATATTGTATGTAATAGTTTTTCAAATTATTTTCTTAGAGTGGCAAGCTCCTACACAAATAATGATATATATATATATATATATATGGGTGTGTGTGCTAAATTTGATTTTCAAACATTTATTCTTATATTTGGCAACAATGCAAAGTAAACTTTAATTTGAATTACACACACATACTCTCTTGCACACAGATCCCAGTGACAGTAGGAGGACAGTCTATTCCAATGAGAGTCAAATCAATCAAGTCCTTTTAATCACCACTCCGCTTTTATAGTGTGGCAGTAATGATGGAAGCCTATGTAGGGGCAATCCCCTAAGACCCCCTCCCTCTGTACAATAACCCCCCCACCACCACCACCACCTCCGCAAGGCGCAGATTGGAGCTGACGTACATGCACACACTCACACAACTATGATGATTTTCATTTCTCAATTACATTATCTTATTAACCAATCAATTGCCAGTCTTATCAATAATTAATGTCTCCCAAACTATTAGAACATAGATTGGATTAAATGCCAGTCTCTTGTCTCCTCTCTTGCCTTTGATACTTTTAACTGGGCTGTGATTTTAAAGGAATTTTTAAGTGCTATTTAATATACTCATAAATATTATGATTTATTTTTTTACTCATTTTTTTAATTACTCAATTCCATTGGAGAAAGATAAATAAGCTGTGTATTTTATGAAACTGTAAAGCCATTTTCAATCTCTTCCACATAGTGATTGATCATCAAACCTAATTATTTTTTTAAAGATTCCAAAAGACAATATATTTATTATTTGTAAAAAAAAAAAAAATAAAAAAAAAAGAATTATTTCTTGTACCAGGCTTAAAAGAAGTAAAAATATGCTGATTTTATTTTATTTTTTTTTTTCACATACCAAAAAATAACTTCTAGGCACCAGAACATTTTTTTCCTTCCTTTTCAGGGGTGTTTGGAGGCCAGCTCTGGCATCTAGTTCTGATGCGCCTACTGACTGCCAAATGAGCGCTCAGAGGGGTGTAAAGGAACGAGGTTATGGATCGATGTCTTGCTCAACTCAGCCCAGCTGTAGCTGCTGTTCCCCACACAGAGAGTCTTTGTCTAAGCTTGGCATTTCCAAAAAAAATGTGCAGAAATGTTAGTATTTAGGAATAACTAAGAATCATCTTGTATTTAATTACAGATCGAATATGTAGTATCAATAACTGATTGTTGAATATTCAAATTCAGGTGCCACTAGATTGATTATATAAATCTAAGTCTAATTTGGTCATGATGCCATTAAAAATATTCTTTTTGACAAATCAAACATAAAGATTAACTTCAGTGTTCACACCTCGAGTTTAAGTTTGACCAGTCTGAATACTTTAGATTTTATTTTCTCTTCAGAATAATGAAAAAAAACTTTTTTAAAGATGAATGGTAGGAAGGTCTGAAATATAGGATAGCTTTCATGTCCTTAGTTGGTGACTTACATTATTAACATATCATTTTTAACTTGTGTTTGAACATTTTCCCCATAGAAATTAAGTAACCAGACTTAAAACAGGGCAATTTCCAAACTTCTTGGTTTCCTGCCTCATAGTAGTTAGAAACATGGACACAACCAGGGGTCGAAATTTAAGAAGACATGTTATACCTTATGCAATAATTAGATTACCGATTGTGAGACTGTCTTGGGTTTAACCTAAATATGGTGGAGCTTTAATATATTTTAATGCCTTGACTTGTTGCACCTTTTACAGTGCAAAAATGATCTAGAAATAGGTTAAGAAAATCTAATTAAGTGTATTTACCCTTAATTTAATCAGGTACAAAATTTTATTTTCCAATTGAGATAGTATTTTACTCTTAAAATAAGATAGTTATATAATATGTACTTGAAACAAGACAATGTTGTTTTTCTTTTCTTTTTTAAATGTAAATTGTCTTTTTCCGTTGACAAAGTCTCACTTACCTTCTCAATTCAAGCCAAAATCCATTTCTTTTAAGAAAAAATAACTTAAGTAAGTGCTTAATCTTTATGTCAACATCTGATGAACAAAAATATCTGTACAATGCCGTTTTCAAAGGCAGTGATATTTGAAAGTGAGCCCACAAAATCAATAGTCCCAAAAACTCACTGCTTCATTCTAGGTGGGTGGCTCTATGCGTTTGCAAATGTAGACACATTTTTGTGAAATTAGGATAAAACGTACTGGAAATTTAGAAGCAGATTGAGGTAAACACCCTTGTTTTCCTTCCTTGGCCCTTTTAGCTGAGCTTTAAACATCTGTCAGCACTCAGATGGAGGTGCTAAGGAGGAGAGAGTTGAGCACCTTGGTATGTAGCAGGCCTTGCCCTGGAATCACTGTTGCCTCTCAGTTTGGCCCGACCGGCTTGTTTATTCGCCCTGACCTTGTGGTTGCTCCGAGGTTATGGGACCTGCTTTTACTGAAAGAGGCCATTGTTCTGCAGGAAAAAAAAAAAAATTCTGCTGCAAATATTTCGGGAAGCTATAGACATGTAGTCAGGGAGACCTGAGCTATAAAATTCACTACTCTGCATTCTGGAATGAGACAGCTTCTCCCCTATAACTTTTCACCAGGATTAAAATCATATCCATTTAATGCATTGTTTATCAAAAAGATCCCATCGTTACAGATTTTTTTGTGAATTGAGTATCTTAACATCAGGATCCAATACTGGAGCTTCTTATACTTATATATTTGACTACAAAGCAAATAACTGAAATCTAAGCAAGTCGATTTTACTTAAAATAAGTGCATTTGTTTCTGAATTGAGCAGGTAAGCAAGATACTTTTGATTATGGAATGAGACATTTAAAATGAGAAAAAGCAATTGCATTTCGAGTGCAGAATATTTAGTTATTTTAAGGGTAAAATTTTTCATCCACTGGAAGATTATTTTATTGAACTACTGAAATTAAAGGTAAATACACAAATTGTTTATGCAGTGTTTTGAATGCATCTTCAGTTTGAAATTGGTCCATGCTCTTCTGCTTTTATTTTATTTAAGAGAGGGAAAAAAAAAGTTCCTGAGCTTCACCCTCTCTTGTTAGCATGCAAAGTTTTTCTTGCAAAAACATCTGGAACACATCCTTGCATTTCACTCCTTATTCTACAGGGTCTGCCTGTTAGGTCACTAGTAACAAATGCTTTTTCAAAAAGGCTGCATAAATTCACGTCTCACATCCCCCCAACACTTCAAAACACCTTGCTGGTTTTAGCTGGCATAAGTCTGATGGTTTGCCTTTTTCATCCTTTTGCCAGACCAAGCAGACATCCTCAGTGGCGCATTGGCATGCAACAAAGCTAATGGTGGCCAGGACAGGAGGGCCTAATCTTCACTAACTGACAAGATTTAAATTGAGGAGACATCTTCCGCTGATTAGCTCCCACACCCACAATTATCCAACTGGGGTGTCAAGCAAGGTTTAACATCTCCACTGATTCTGCTCTCCTGAGACATCCGGGAGGCAATGCAATCGCTTTTAATAACTCCCTCCCTTGCTCCCTCCCTCCATCCTCTCTCTCGCCACTTTTCCTCTCAACGCCCAATGCTCCTCTTGCAAAGCCCCACCACCCCACCTTGCTTTCTGTCTGTTTCTTTCTCTCATTCTCTCTCCCCCCCCCTCTTTTTCACCCCCTTCAACCCCCCAGTTTCCAGTCATTCAAGCTCCCTTCAAAATTAACCTTTCCTGCGAAAATATAATTCCTCACAAAATGAACCCTACTGAGCATTTTTTTTTTCTCTTCTGGAATAATTTATTCAAATTGCTCAACACAGAACAGCAGAGCAATCTGAACACTGAGTGGACCTCTGCATTTGGATCTGCCTTTCCTTTTCATCTAAAGGCAGATGGAAAGGGGAGGAGAAAAAAAAAAGTTTATGTACCTTGCTATCTCCTGGCAAATACAAGGACGGGCTCGCCATCACCTTCCATCCCCAGCGTACTGGCGGCAGTATCCCCCTTGAGTGTACACCTCATTAAAATTCATCTGATCTGAATATTTTTTGCAAATATGGTCTGATTGCTCACCATGACATGAAACATCTCTGTGTGTTATTTTAATCACACACACCCCAACGGGCAACATATATGATGGCTGTAACATTGAACTCCACTGCTTGACCCCATTTTATGGAAGCGCTGTTTTTTTTTCTCTTTTTTTTGTGGAAAGGGGGTGGGTTTAGAAGTTACCTGGAATGATGGACATGCGTAATAATTCTCACCTTGCCTTTCTTCATATGTTCACACAGCATCAGCTTTGTTTAAAGGGCCCCTCAATCATGCCACAATCCTCCCCCGCCCGCTTCCCTCTTTTCCCTCTAATGAACTGTTTTCTTCCGGTGATGGAACAGGGAGACAAAGCAATGCGATTAATAATTTACTGTTTAGTTTTACTAATTGATCTGTTGTGGGAGCCGAGATAAAAGTGAGGATGCATCTTCGGTGCACAATGCCTTTCATATGGCATTTATCCACAAGTCACAACCAGCTCCCACAAGATGAATAATGAACTAAACAAGATCAAATAATTATCGCTTGGGAGCGGGAGACAGGACTCTTACAAACATCACTGAGTTTACTAAAGTTTTTTCTTTATATCACACAAAGAAGGAGGACAGGAGATGAAATACACAGAGGCAGGTTGTTTTAAAAAACAAAGGCTTAAAGTTTGGAAGGACAATGTTTGTGCTTTGTGTTAATACTCATTAAGTCAAGAAACTTTTCTTCACGTCTTTTATAATATTTACAGCTGACTGGTTCATTTAGTATGCATATTCATAAGGAGTTTTCTTTTGTGCTCTCTGCAGTCTCTAAAATGTGTTTTTATTGCTATACCTATACCAAAAAATAGTGATAGAGATTATACCGCCTTAATCTTCCAAATTTTACGCTTCAAAACAGCAAAATAACTGTAAAAGAACTGTGTAGTGACACACATTGCCACCTGTGAACTACACCTCATAGGATTTCCACTGCATAGATTCTCCTCGGGTTTCCTATTTCTGGGCAAAGACGAACACTATCTAAAAGTTTTTTTTCAGCTTCTAAACAGTACAATATCGCTGGTACAATGTATGGTTGTGTTGTACCACTGTCTGCTATCTTGATGCAATTTCTTTTGGGTACTGTGGATTTGTCAGAAGTTCTTAAGTCTAGGTTTCTTTTTTTTACTGCACATCTTTTTAACAGAAAAAAAAAGAATTGCAGAGACACTTGATTGCAAATTTCACCAGTTGAGTGCAGAAGGGTTGACATTGGTCAGTTCCCCTTTGTGCCCTGAGATCAGGGTTTTGGTTTGATTGAGTATAGAAATGTAAAGGTGGATGTATACTACTAGCATAAAGATACATATGTAGCTTGATTTTTAAATCTATGCTAGTGTTATCTAATTTGTGAGTCTACAATAATTCAGTGATGACTTTAGGATCAATGTTTCCAAAATTGTACTTCACCTCTTGTCAAGTGTCAAGTAAAATAGACTCCATGGCCAATGTAGCCATGAATATTATATGAAAATAAATGGTGAGGCATTTTAATCCAACTTTATGAACACTGGGAAATATCAGCATCTCACTGAGTACAAATTGAAATAAATTAAAATATTTAGGAATACCTCTGAATACTTAATTTGGAAATCATTGGCTTTTCTGCCGAGACAATGACCCTAAACACAAATCTAAACTGGCTTTGGGATACATAAAGCAGGCTAACATTAATTTTGGAATGGGGAGATATCAACTATACCCAAAATGTATTAGCTATGTTTAAAAGAAGCGACAAGTAGAAGTATTGTGGCTCATCACGTCAGGGAGTTGTCCTTTGCTCGATAATATTTAAGCTCTAGTCTCTCCCTAAATCTCTCTTTTCCATTGCTATCGCGGTTATATTGGCTTTAAGGATCCTGCGAGTTATGTAGCTCTATGAGCCTCCTGTGTATTTATGGTGAACTAAAGCCAAACCTCTATCTGTTTATTTTATTCTCTGTAGGATATTATTGAAATGCAATATCAAATAATTGGACATAACGATACAACAGCTCATAGCAATAGTATTTTGAAGAACGCCAGCATGATAGTTAAAAAGAAAATCCTCTATATTCAATCTCTACTACTTTTCCCATGTATTTTAACTGTTTTATGGAGATAATCCTACCTCAGATTGGGAAGATTATGAACTAGACCAGGTGAACGGTCTGCAAGCTATTTATCCCAGGCACCTAACACTATGAAATATGGAGAGGGAGTTGAGAGGTGGGGGTGAAGGGGAGGGGGGGATTAAATATAAAATGAGACTTGTTCCCTCCTTGATCGTTCAAGGTCCTAAAAGAGACAGAATTGGGGTGGGTGGGGGTGGGGGGGACATCTTGTATCACAGAGATGTTAATCTGTTTGTAGATGTGCTTTTAACCATTAAGTGAGATTGACTCAAATTTCTATTTTATCATTATGGATTCTGTGCTGCTGGCTCTGTTGAAGCAAAAGTGGTTCCTCTACTGCCATATGTGTAATAGTTTCACCTTGTAAATAAGGTTTAACAGAGAAAGGCAGAGGGAAGTGCTACTTTCTCCCACTGTGTATGTAAATAAGGTGCTCTTGGCATTTTGTTATAAATATTCCCATGGCCTATTGCATCCTCCATATCATTATGTGTAAGCTGCCAGAAGCATAAAAATAAAGCACTAACTAAATGCCCATATCATTAACCTATTAGCATATGACATATATATGCATATAGGTGGCTGCTTAATTAATGTTGATTGATTGGAATCTGTGACTGTTAAAAAGAAATGCTAAGAGGGGGCAGGGTTAGTGGGTGGGGTAAGAAGGGGGTCTTGTGAAGGTATCCAGAATTAAACTGAAGATAGTCCTCTTATTTCTGATTTGATTTGGCTAAGCTGCTAAACAGCCAGACAATCTAGTTGCCTTTGATACTTAAAAGCTATCAGGGTGCTCCCCGCCCCAATCCCCACTCAAGAGAAAAAAAAAAAATAGTAGCCTAATTTTGTCATGGATATTATCCAGACATGTGCAGGAATCTGTGCCGGTTGTCATAATTATGTTAACATTCGGTATATTAAATGAGACAGGCCTGTTTCCAAAGGTGAGATTGTAGAATCAACTTAGTGCTCAACAAACCTTGGTGTCAATCATGCAAGCGATTCATATTCAACATAAAGTCAAGCGCATCTGTCTGGATGCATTATTTATGTCAGAAATAAGCGGCTTAACAGAATTATGCTAGCATCCATTAGCAAGAGACACCACAACTAGCTTACTCCCCATCTTTCAACAGAGGCCAAGTTTGAAGTCTAAATAATGCCAGTTTGATGGGGCCCATTGAAGCTAAGGCGATCCCACTGAAGTCAACTGTTTTGTAGGGCTGGAACAAAGCTGTGTCTGTGTTTGTACTTGTCATTAGGCTGTGTATCTTTTTTTTTCTCCATTTCTCCCGCCTCTCTGTGGGCCAAATAACAGCGGAGGTTAGCATTCTAGAGTTACGACTCTATCCGCCTGTCATGAGCAAGAGGCTCTGTTTTAGATCAGCCATCCCCCCAGCGCCTGACGGACAGCTCTGAGGATAAATGTTACATGAATAAAAACAGCAGTGTTGACTGTACAAAGGCTTTTGTTGATGAGGCAGAGTCTGTGTTGAGGGGAAAGGGAGAGGTATGGGGTTATGAGAGGGTTAAGCATTGCGCACTATCGGAAGATAAGTGATTGTCGTCCTCCTACTCACTGTTCATATTCAACCTGCACCTTTCAAACATGTCTTATTCATAATGAATAGATCCGGATCTCTGTTTTGAATCTTACCCTGACAGTTTTAGTGCTTTATTTTTATAATCTCCCTGTTTCACATTTTTGCCCCAACATCTAATAGTGGGATTTCTGTAGGAAGTTAAACTAGGCTACATCTACTCTGTATTTTAGATGTATTTTCCCTTATTTATTTTAACAAGTAACACATTTTATTCTTCTGGTTCATTATTATACCATGCAAGTGTTATCAGCAAAACTTTCTTAGTAGACAGACAGGACTCAGTCACTTATTGGCAATGTTTCCGGGCACATCTTCACCTACTTTGTTTCAGTTGCACATTCATAAGTCACTTCTATATTTCTTGTACTGCTACTCTTCTATTAATGCTGTAACACAGACCTGTCAGTGGCACATCCATGGTGCTAATTCTCATTCCATTACATCCATGCATACTTTTGATTGCAAATACAAGTTCACCTGCAGTTATTTCAGCAAAAGCACAGATGATCAAGAATCCAGAGTATTCACTGTTGCCAAACCATCACTTAATGAAATCTTGCTGAGACACTAGCTCAAAATGTACATTTAATATACAGACATAAGTTAGGCAGAGAGAAAATGGAGTTGAGGCTTCCTTAGAGGAGACTTCAAAAATGATAAAGAACACATGTAGATGAAATGTGGCATGTGGTACACATTCAATTTGCTGCATGTGTTGAAACAGTTTATAAAATGGGTTTGTGGTTTAGTTGAATTTAGGCAGGGGTGTTTAGTGTTTGCCAGCAATGGGATGATTGCCTGCAGAAATTTAGGAAAGAAACTGTTCTTGAGTCTATTTGTTTTTGATGAGAAGCTTCTTAATCGTTTGCTGAATATTTTACAGTGCTTACATTTACATAAGCCAGTGAACTTGATGAAAGGGAACAACTTCATCAGATTTCCCTAAACCAATTTTAAATGATGAGAGAAGGTGCAATCCTTCACTTGATCATAAAAAAAATATCTGCAACGGGTTCTGAATTTTGAGTAAACTGTTACTTTAGGTCCAGATACTTATAGTTAAAAGAAAAAATAATTGTTTGCGGTGCAACCATATGTAGGATTTTCATCATAGAGACAGTAACAGACACTTTCTTTTTAAAATGAGAGTTGAAAAATATACAAGCATTGCAGACATAACACCAACATCTGACTTCATAAACCTCACGGACTTCTACACTGCTGCATCACGTGGCCCTTGCAAGTTACCCATCATTTGGCCTAAATGCAGCCCTTACATCACAGCCTTTCATTTTGCTCAATATACACACATACCCTGTAACCCATGCAGCCCTAGTGCAGGCTGCCTTTTACCCCAGCTTATTTAGATGCACTCGAGGACACAATGGGGGTGCATTAGCCTCGCTCGGCCTCACAGCAGCTGTAATTTCATTGTGGTTACCACATGCATCCTACTTGACTCTCAATTCACTCTCCGGGATGAGGACCAAATAATGAGATTTACCCTGTCTGTCGATGGCCTCCAACCCTTCCCTGTTTGTGCCTGTGTGTGCATCTTTTACTAATGTTTATGTGAGTTCCGAATGCTTTTGTGGGCATACACAGCGATCGCACATTTAGATGTGCGAATGTGTCCTGCTCTTGCTACTGCTGTCAAAGTGGATGAGCTAGTTCAAAGTGGAGAGCAGAGTAAAAAGGCTTTATGGGGTAAAAAAAAAATGGTTGGCCACATAAGGGGTGGATGTGAGTTTAGCATGTTATGATTCAAATAAAATAATTGCCATTAAATGCTAAGATACAGTGCCTTGAAATAGTCTCACACTGCTTGAACTTTGTCATGTTTTGCCATGCTACAATCACAAATCGTAATGTTTATTTCTTGAGCTTTTAGGTTATTGATCAACAGCGATGATGGAAAATTAAATGTGGTTTTAAAGTATTTTACAAGTACAAATCTGAAAAGAGTTGCATAAAGATTTTTGATTAGGCCCCCTGTATAAGTATGCTGTAAAGCCACCAATTTTACATTTACTGTGACCCATTGCTTTTTGTAAAACAAATCCTAGGTCAATTTATAGCATCATCCGTTTTAATTCTTAGAGCTGATTCTCAATGGAGGTTAGCTTCATTGTAACACATGGAGATTCCTTGATCTAATCTATTTCAGTGTAGCTTAGGCTGTTGGTTGTTTGGGTTACTACTCTGCTGAAATCAGAACTCACATACCAAGTTTAATCATACCCCTTTCACACTGGCTGAAAAACCCAGGAACAATCAGCTTTTAGTGGCCATGGGAACAGCTCACAAGCAACCCTCTTTAAAAATCGCCTCAGATCTGATTGGCATGCTGTGAGGACACCAGACCCGGGTGTACCCACTAAATTACGTGATAACATTGAATGCAACGTAGGGATGTCAACACACTGCGCCAGTCGGTTCTGATATAACAACACGAAACAACTCTGTTTACATTCGATAAACATGGCACAGCACTTGTTAAGAGGGATTCAGACAGATAAAAGAGCAAAATAATAAAGAATACTGACTATGCTCTGGCTCCCGTCCATGATGCTCTCCATTATTTACTTCCCTGATTTCCGTCGTTCTGTAGACATCATCAACCCAGCGTGATGGTGTCATCAGACATGCAGTGGTGGGGGACAGTGGCCACATAGTTTGCCAACAGGGGGTCAGAATCAGATTTTTTCAGTCAAATGGGAAAAGAGCCAAAAGCCGATTGTTAGCGGGTCAACCAGGTTTTAAGTGTAAAAAGAATATATCCTGATGGAAAAAGAGTTCACATAACATGATACTGACACCACTACTGTATACCATAACATGGGTTATAGATCTATTGCTTTTATAATTAATGTTTTAATGATGTTGGTATTGGTATATTTTATTTAAAAGAGGGACAATGCACAAGATTTCAATGACCTTGTTAATAAAACTCTAAGATGTATGTGCAGGGTGATAGCAAGGTTTCCACCTGTACTCCCTGGGCTGGTTGATGTTGATGCAAAAATACAACAGCTAAGTTTGAATAGAATTAGTATACCAATATATATTAAACATTTCCTGTATATATATAACACTAAATGCACCTCATTGTTTTTGTCTATCACATAAAATCCCAATAATCTGCAGAAATGTTACGGAATAATATTTTTATATTGACAGGATAATACTGTATGTGCTTTTAAAAAGATGAGCAAATTATTTTTCTTCAGCTTTATTTAGTAACTGAAGCAGAAAGAAATAGTGAAACAACTTTTAATTTATATTCATGGGATACAATATGCATTTCTTTTATCACACAGGCAGATATTTAAAAAAAACCTACTTGCATGCACACACATGAAAAACAAACATTACAATAGAAAAAAAAATAATCAGGACGAACAAAGCCTGTTTGAAATTGCAATTGCACGACAGGTTAACAAACCACACGCTGCACACAGGCACAGCAGAGGCAATAATTTATTCAGGTTATTGGTATACGTTAATTATTACAACCAGCCTTTTCTGTCTCCCCCTCTCCCTCTCTTCCCCTTCCCTAATAGCCAGCAAGGCTGTAGCTGTCAAAAACAAGCTGAAACAATTTCATCTGCGAGCCAAGAAACAAACACTGTTGCTTCTCTGCATCTATCGCAAGCTCTGTACTGTAAAGGCCTTTAATCAGGCCCTGGTGTATTTTCTATTTATTTATTATGTGATAGCGAGAACACAGCCTCTGAATGTGTTATGTTGTTCTTTGGGCTTGAGGAAATTTTCCATGGGAGTGGAAATTGATAGGCAGCTTCATAATTAAGCAAATTAATGAGTTTATTGGTGAGCAACTAAACACTAAGTACAATGGCTGCCCATATCTCCACAGAGACATGAAATGTCTCACTTTGTTGCCACGGTTATTTATGCAGGCATAGTTCATAGCCCTATGTTTTTGTTCATTTTTATTTGCATTAAACAAAATCACAGCAAGACTTTGCAATGTTTTCATGCTGATTTTTAAACCACACATGTATACAAAAAGAAAGTTACGAGGAAAACATTTAAACATCAAATGTATTAGAGTATATCCGTACCAATTTGCAACTCTTATTTTTTTTTGCTCCAAACATTTTTTGTTCATCTCCAGCGGCCTTAGGGATAAAATCTTCCCAACTTCTAATATCTAGCTGTGTCATAATGGCCTCTATGACAGCAGGCTATTAATGAGCATCCATTTGGTCCCTTTGACTGCAGTTGCACTGGGCTTCATTAATTTCTTCAGGTCTCAGAGGTGAGCAGAGCGGGGAGGGGGGGCAATATGTAACACTGAGTAATATCTCTAGAGACAAAACACAGTTCATGCTTGAGGATCACATCTATTCTTTATTTTGTCAGTATGCAATAAAACCTATATATTCTTTGTATTTAGCCATACAGTATATAGTAACTTTCAGTATTATTGACATCCTTGCCAAATATGCTCAGAATTTTTTTTTTATTTAGTTTCCATTATGGCATAAACACAGAACATTCCACTCTGCAAAAACTAACTGAAACTTTGGCTTTTTTTTTCAACCCCCTCTTCGGTCTTGCTGGTAATAATATAAAAAGTCTGTATCCTGCTTTATTTGTCCAAGTTATACATCTTTATGGCATATTTTTATTTTATGCTGCAGTTTTAAACAACTGCAGAAGTCTTTATTTTTTTAATCATTGTTCATCTTATGACAATATAGGTACCTTTCACAGAAGTGATCAGAATAAACAGCTGTTCGGACAAACAAAAATGTGTCATGTAAACATACCAGAAAGCATTCTCTACTTGGATTCGGCAGGATCAGTTTAAAGTGATATACAATTCAATAATTCAATCATTATGCAGGTAAACCAGAGCCAGTTCTAGGCTCTATGATGGACCAGGTGGATATTTAAAGGGGGAACCTTTATCCCTACACGTTATGCTTCAGCATCTTTATTGCTATTGTTGGTTCCTGTTTACTCCATGAGCTTGGGGTAATGGCTAAATTCTGAAATAAGAAAATAAGAAATTATTCAGAACAGCAATAATGGAAAGACGCATTTAAATTTAGTCAGTTTCTGGAAAAATCTTAAAACTTATCTTATATATCTTTCAGCATCCTACAAATCCTTATGATCAAGAAATCTTTTCCAGTGAATAAGCAACAGTATAAATAAACAGAGCAATTTTTTAGGCAGGGGTATGTATTTGTCAAATGACCAGGGGGAAAATATTTGCACAAAAAAAACATCAACACAGAGATCTTTAAGGACTACTGAATACTGAGAGTGAAAAGTGAGAGAAAGCAGTAAAAATGAATGTGATTATTCACAAAAACAGCATAAAAACTATAAGTGGGTTGGTCTTTTATACATAAGTCAATTTTTTCCTGTGATGCACTGGTCTCTCATGTCTTTCTGTGCTTCTGTGATTGAGAAAGGCTTCGACTGACAGTTATTGATTACTATGGAACTATTGGTGTCTCAGAAAAAGTCACAATAAACAATTCCTGAAATTTTACAAGTTCAGTTTTTCCTCTCGGTAAGATAAAAGTCTGACACTGCTAGATGGTAAGGTCAGGATTCTTGTGGTCTCATTTGCATGCCGATTGGTCATTGGTTGTTTACTAGTTGGAGCGGCTGAGGGGTTTGGGCTCTCCTCTGACTGCAGACAGACAGACAGACCACAGTCTCTTTAGTGTATTGTGCAACAGAACCTGAGTTCTGTCCAGTGGCTTTGTGCAGGTTTGATTTGATGGAGCGAGGCATCGTCCCCCTCTTGCCACAGTGTATAAAAATGTTTCTCAACTTGATAAAGCAGACCAACATTGCAGTCCTGAAATGGCCCTGAATCTAATAGAGATTTTGTTAACCATGCCAATAAAAGCCAGATCTTTACAAATATGATAATTATACATTACTTACAGAAAGGAGGGGTGAAAAATTGAGCACAACTTATACCAGTTTGTTGATGGCCACAGTAAGCATGTGGTCTAAGTTACCTCAATCAAAAAAGAATGTATGTTCCTGAAACAATTCCCAATAAATTGTTACTACTTCATCCATTCTTCATTTAGAGAATCACTGAAGTGGTTTGTGGCACCTTAAAAGAGATTGGCTGTGGTGGCAACTGATATTATCAAAGCTGAGAGAGATGTTTCAGTCTGTATCTTCACTTCTTCATCCATCTTTGTACCTTACCCCTCCCTGCTTCCCCCACTCATTACTGATATATCTCTCCTCACTTCAGGCCACCCCTCCCTCACCTCTGTCCTAATGTCAGGGCTCTCTCCCACCAGCAGAGACAATAAATATCTTGTCACGAGAACGGCAATGCTCCTTCATGGAACACTGCATGTTTATTAGAGGCAGGAGAAGTTTAAGAGAAATGCTAACAGTGTTCATTAATGGGCCGCATCCACGTTTGATGAGGCATGGCGCATCCCAGCCACCAATCAAATGGGAGATCTGCCGAGGTTTTTTAAGGAAGGGGTGAGTGGTGGGGGGCCATAACGGCCACTGGTAAACGGGCAGTAATTGCGTCCAAATTGTATGGCGAGAAGGCCTCTCAAGGACTGACGGTGACGGAGCAATTATGGCAAGCCAAGCGAGCTGTGTCAAATTAGCCCTCTCCACCCCTTTCCCCTTACTCCAAAGCCCAACCCTTTCTGTCAGTTGATGATGGAGTCATATTTCTTGGCCCTACATAGCATCATAGGGTGATAAACTCTTGATTGTATATGATGGGCTAGATAATCCAAGGCAGCCCGATGATTCAAATTATAAATTCTCAGTTACTTGGTCATGTGCAAGTCTGATCATGTAATGGAACTTTAAAGATAAGACTGGATAGAGATTTTTTTACAAAGGTGTATGGGTGACTTGTGTGTGTCTTGTGCTTAGGGATCAAACTGAGGGAGTCTTCAACCAAGAAGGTCATCAGTCAGTTTAAGTTATCAGTAATGGAATTCAGACAGCAAAGTGCACCTGACTTTGGTAATTGCATTTGAGTGCTGAATGAGAATGTCTTCTTTTGCGGGGCAACAATGACTGCATAATTTACAGTTGTGTGCAATCAGCTCAGTTGTAAACATGTTCATCTGAGTTTTTTTTTTTTCAGGGTGGGTAGATTAGCTGTTGAAAACTTGATTATGATTGAGATAGTTTTGGAAATGTCAGGGTTGTACTGACAGTTTGAGAAGTCTGGGAGAAGTATAATAGTTTAAGTTGTAACCTTTTTTATTCAGTATGACCAGCAAAAAAGACAGAGTTTATATATGTTTGCCATTATTTTCAAGAATTTTGGGAAGAGTGATAGTTATGGGTCATCATTGGTGATCCTTAGACCACAGCCACAACGTACGCCACAACTTTGTAGAAGCTACTTCAAAGAGGAAACTGGATATGTCAAGATTTCCATGTTTAAGTGACATAAACCAAGAGTAGGTAACTAGTAATTTAGCTGTAAGCATTAACCTACGAATACAATCAAACACATCTTAAACGTGTTTCAGTTTCAAGTCAAAACACCAGCAGGACACTAAGACTGCTGAGTTAAGTGATAAACTATGCACTATTATAAAATATATATTTTTCTTTTCTTTTTGCTTTTGAACACACTAACTAAAAGACTGTACAATGAGTAAGTGAGGCAAATGGAAAATCTTGGACTGGTGGGACCCTCCTTCAATCCTTATTAATCGGACACTGTAAATTAAAGGGCTGCCATTCGAGAAATTGTTTATCAATTTGATTTGTTTAACCCTCTTGGATAAGGTAATTAAACTTTAACTGTAGTTCTATTGGACATATGAAAGTGCTGAACTCTTATAACATTTTAATTTTACTATATTTTCAATAAGCTACAATGGTTTGTCATCATACTGTTTTAAAGAACCTAAAGTATTTGTAGTAAAGGCAGACCAGACTTTAAAAATGTATTTATTTTCAAATAGAGTAAAAAAAAAACTAATTCTAACAATGCAAAATGGGTCTCATCCATCTATCTTCTTCCATTTACAAGTCAGGGTCACGGTGGGACGGGTGACTATCTCCAGCATCTATGGTCGAAAGGCAGGATGTACCCTGGACAGGTTGCTAGTCCATCACAGAGCAACAAACACACACACACATACACTGCTTATCCAAGCATAAGGAGAAAGAACAACTTATTGGCTGGATATCCAAACTTTAGCTGGAACAAATGGGTTTTATGAAGATCACAGCAGAGAAGATCAATAGGGCTGATGATTTGAAGTGTCAATCCATACATACAAACACAATCTAATTGATTTTTAGCTATTGATTTCACTCATTCCTCTGCTGCTCTGGTTAAGACTGGTACATATCTTTGTGTTTGATGGTAGAATTCAGACACTGATTAGTCCTGTAAGCGTGCTTCGATTAGCAATGCATGTTTGATTTATGATTGTGACGCACATTAAAGAAAATTCAGACACCGAATTATTATGACACTATAATTTATGTCTATTAACAGTGATGGGACTAACGGCGTTGAAAGTAACGGCGTTATTAACGCCGTTACCTTCTTTTAGTAACGAGTAATCTAACTAATTACTTTGACTGTAACTATAACGCAGTTACCATTGCAGACACCCCGTTACTGCGCATTACTCAGGTCGCACAATGAACCTTTTTTCATGATAGGACTCGTGCGCAGCTGCGTGAAGCTGACACCCCACCCACGTCAAAAAACTGCAAATAGACTGAATGGTTAGTGCAACGTTAGTGCAGATTTGTGCAGAAAAAAATATTGTTTGTGCTACTTTTGTTTAAGAGATATTAAAGATTATTTTTTAGGTCATCCAGAGTTGCGCGCCTTGTCATGAGAGAGGGGAGGATGAGAATGGCTGATGTATAGTGAGATTCCGTCTGTCAGTTGGGTAGGTGGGTGTTTCCGCTGGTGGGTGTTAACGTACAACACACAGAGAGATGGAGAGTGAGGAGGATCCAGCAGCAAAACAGCGTTTTCCTGATGGAAATACCGGTGTTACGTCGAGCTGCGTTTCCCCAGCAGATACGGTTTCCTCTGCATCTCCGCACCGCGCAAGCGACAGGAAACGCGCATGCTCGCTAAAGGCGCGCACCAGTCGCCCTGTGCTCGCGCCACAGGAGAACTATGGAGAGCGTGAACGATCAAATGATAGCCTATATGGAGAAAGGGAGAAATCTGGATGGATGGATGGATGGATGGATGGATGGATGGATGGATGGATGGATGCTCTGCCTTTTCAACCTACTGTATTTTTTATTTTAAACATTATTTGATGGCCTTTGTGGCAGGGATGGAGATCCATATTTTATGTCACACACAGAGTATAGATCTAGATAGATAGATGTTGCAGTATCTATAACAACCCAAACACACAGGATTTCAGAATTAGACATCCCCAGTTATTAATTTCATATACTCACCAGATCTGAATGCCCTGTTAAAAACTTCACATCGCGTTCCCCCCTGATGTCATTTACGTTGAGTTGCAATAAATGCAAAACTCTCTGCAGGTTCTTGTCTTTGTCGTCCGCTCTACTCAGCTGGCTTTTGAATCACACCGCGAGAAGGTGGGGGCTGGGTGGTGAGGGTTACGGGGGCGAGAAACGCAAAAGTAACGCAATAGTTACTTTTACTAGTAACTAGTTACTTTTATTGTGGAGTAACTCAGTTAGTAACTCAGTTACTTTTTGGGAGAAGTAACTAGTAACTATAACTAATTACTTTTTCAAAGTAACGTGCCCAACACTGTCTATTAATAGGATAACTTCTGTAAGTAATTATACTCATACATTGTATAAAAGTTCCGTGAATCTTTTTTGTTTCGTTTAGTTTAATAATGTTATTGGTAAAAAAAAAAGAGCTTGTTCTGTTTGCCACAAAATATGGTGGCGATAAAAAAACAACTTTGGGGAGCAACAAGTGGAAATAGATTTGATCAAAACAAAGCATTTCGGGCATCATGCTAAGTGCCATTACTACACATCAGAAAGAAAAATTTTGATATACTGTGGGAAATGGTAGTGGTACCTCCTTTCTGTGGGAATGTTGTTATTTTGCATTAAAAGAAAGCTGTTTAGGGTTATTGGAAGGCATGGCTAAAATTTTATTGTCAGAAGTGTGTGTGTGTGTGTGTGTGTGTGTGTGTGTGTGGGGTGCAAGTATTTGTTAATATAACTAACTTACGCGTGTTTGACCATACAATCACAGACCTGAATCAGTGGCGCATCAGATGTTTGTAAAGTGAGCTTCTCAGGAGTGACAGCAGTGACAGCCAATCAGGAGCTTGTGGGCCGTCTAAACTTAGTGAAGCGGCCTTCATCTTGAGCCGTGTTTTTCTGCTTGCTCCTAGTGCTCGACAGTAACATTGTTTCTGGACAGTAAAACCTGCAGAGGACAAAAACGGACGTTTGAAAAAGTGCAGGGGACATGCCCCCCCCCCCACACACACACACAATTACGGTCAAGATGGAAAGGTAGATGCAAAGCAATCTTGAAAGAAAACTATTTATGAGGCTGACAAGACTTGAGACTAGGGATTGAGATTCATCTTTCAGCAGGACATACAGCCAGAGGTACAATTGCATTGGTTTTCACCAAATCATATATCCTAAAATGGAGCAGTTACACTTCAGAGATAAAGTAAATTAAGAAACTTTTACAGGCATGGAAACACATAGGATAAGTTACCATGTACTCACTAATACAACTGATTTAAATGGAACATTAAACTTGTAGTGCAAACTACAATGGGAAAGACTCTAGAGTAGGATATAAACTTGGGGACCTTCTTACATTAGGGGACCAACACTAACAACTGTACATGTAAATGTCAAGTAAATAAATTGTTTGCGGTTATAACAGGTTTTTAAAAATGGTTCTAAGGATATAAAGACCTTAGCAATGCATTGCAAGATGGACAGCCTAAGTTATGCCGGTTTTCCGGACAGAAGTCAATGTGACGTCCTTTAAAATGATGGCCATGAATGTGTGTGGCTGTGTGTTCATGCTCATTTGCAGTGTGTACTTGTGCTTCTATCAAAGTCTTGTAAGTCAAGTCCAAGTAAATCAATCTTGTTACTCCCATTAATGTCACTTTCAGCTCATCATCCTCAAATTATAATTAATAATAGATAGCTTATGGGCATAAATGTTAATGCAGAGTTGCGTGATATTTTATGTTCCTGAAATGACGTGCCTCAGTTAACCTCTCAGCATTAAAAAAAGGGCCCCTTTTTCAAATGCAGAGGCCATGTTCATAAGCGAGCGCACTGCACCGAACTTCCTCTGCAAACTTTCCTCTTAGTCTAAAGCAAACACTTGCCTTTCATTCCGCTTCAAACTTTGAACCAGTCTGCTAGAATAGTAAACAGTTGGTTTGATTATTGATTTTAGTCTTAAAAGCAGTTCACGCTAATTTGAGTGAAATAACATGTCAGCCTTGGTTAAGTTGTTTTCTCTGTGATAAGTTCCCTTTTCAAAAAGCAAACGTCACTTGCTAGTTTTCTATCCTGAAAAAAAAAAAAAACCTTTAAGTTCTGACCTCTTTATTGACGCAGTTTTCCTGGAAGATTTTAGAATCTTATTTTCAAATACTCCACAATTCAACAGCTTTGCAAAGAGAGTCTATATTTCAATTCTGAAATATCAGTTAATTCTCATAAAAATAAAACTAACACTCCAGCACCTCTTCATGTCCTCTCATTTTGCATGAGCTGTTGGCTATGTGTGATTACTTTGATAAGACCACTGGGAATTGACCAGGACTGCAGACCACGTATCGATTAGCTATTAACCCGCTAACACCCTGTAATCCTTGTTAAACATTTCGACGTTTGACAGCTGCTGCCTGGGTTTGAATCAAAGTTGCCTAAGGACATAAATGTTGATTTCCACTTATTGCCACACACATACACACACAAACTGGGATGATGGGTGGCATCTTCGAAGTCACATTGAATATTAATACCAACTCCAGTTATGTTCTTAAAACATGATGAGTACACTACAGCTGAGTTGCCTCCAGGATTAATTATTGACACTGTCCTTTGCGCAACCTGATGTGAAAGTGTACTCACAGTTAGTTTTTGAAAAAAATAGAGTGTTTTTTATAGAGAATTTTTTTGCTGCTGCTTTGTGAGTTGGTGTTCCTTGTCAACATTTTACACTTGAGACTAGATCTTTTTAGTATAGCTTTAAAGAAACATAGACTGTAGAAGTTATTGAGATGCACAGTTTTAGAAAAGTGCTGTGCTCTTGAAAATACAGTTCTAGTTTAAATTTATTATTGTGATAGAAAATAATCAGGAAGGAAAAACATTGATGCTTTGAAGAACCAACTTCCTCTGCTTTCACAATTAAAAGTCCTTTGGTGTTTGTCTCTCTCATCTTTGGAGTTCTAGAAGTTTACTTCTTTGTTAAATAATTCATATTAATTAACTCAAAATGGTGAGAGAGCTTTAAGACTAGCTATTTTTTTTAAATATAAGATCATTGTGGGCCATTCAAACACATAATGTAATGATATAAACCCTGCAGTTGTGTCTCCAGCTCAGTGGTTCACAATGGGCTATAGGCCCAACTCTCCTACTTCCTGAACTTTAGCCAGCTTCTTTGTTTCCTGTCTTTCATTACTGGACTGACTAATTAACCCAGGTGTATCTGACTTAAGTAAACGTTACAACATTGGCCAGACACACCCAGACATCCCAAGTCTCCCGGAGGTTCCGGGAGTCTGCCAGATCTAGACAGTTGTTCACGGATGCCCGCGAGTCGAATAAATTATCCAGGATTTTAGACTATGGGAGGTGGTGTTTTTTAATGCGAGTGAGAGCAAGCAGGCAATACAATAATTTGTGCATCATGTGCGGATTAGAACTACTGCAATTACGTAAACGTGACAACATTGGCCAAACACACCTAGATTAAGCAATCTGTCTAGTATTGAAATACAAGAAACAAAGGGAGTGTTCGATTTCAAAGGCTGTGTCCTCCAAGGAAACGGTCTACCTGGACTGGGTCCTCCGAGGTCCATGAAAATAAGGGGGCCGGAAGAGTTTGGTTATTTCTTCTTACTACTGTTCTGGGTGCTAATAATATATTTGGAATAGCGCCAGCAGCAGTACCGTCATCACCAATATCATATTTTTAGTCTCCCCACTGCAAAGAGAATCTGTGTTTAAATGTCAGCTAAACCCATTTGCACAGTGAAAGATAAAAGCTTTCAATAAACCAAACATTACCCACCACATATCTGACTCAATAACCATTTAGAAAAATATTTTCATTAATTTCACACAGAACTATTCACATACTTGTATTAGAATAAACTATACTTTCAATATTCACTACTGTTCGGCACCACATACCTTTTTCACAGAGCAGCTGGCTTGCTTGGACTTGCAATGATTCATGGGATACCCAAGGCTACGTAGGATACACCAGACCTGCCAATTAAAACAGGCAAAATGTAGGCTGCATTAGTGGCCACAAAACAATGAGTCTTCCAATCCTAATAGGCCTCAGTCCCACGCTATGATGTAACCGGCCGACGAATCTGGCCTCCAGGAAGAGCAGCTGCTGAATTCGAACTCAACAATAGGAGCTGACTGAAGTTCAGGAAGTAGCAGAGTTTGCCATATAGCCCATCATGGTCCTTAGGGACTAATGTCCTGCAGGTTTTGCTGCCACACACCTGACATATGAATAATTGATTAGCAGGCTTCTGCAGCCCTCAATGGCTGCTGAGGAGATCATGTAATCATTTGAATCAGGTATGCTAGCACAGGGAATCCTAAAACATTTAGGGCAGTGACCCTTGATGATTATGAACCACTATGTTTATCTTTAGAGTTTTTGTCCTACTGGGAGATAAAACTTCAGCTCAGTTTCCATTTTTTGCACTCTCTAACAGGTTTATTGTCAGGTCTTACATTTATTTAGCTCCATCAGTCCATTTACTACGATGAGTTTCATATAAGTATTTCTACTTTAGAAAAGCATCCCCACAACTCATATCCTGCTACATTTTTCTTGATTGTCTAATTCAGGTGGATGGTCCTATCTTTGTAGGTTTCTAAACATTTACGTACACGGCTAAAGAATTAGGTTAATTGGCCTCTCTAAATTCTCTAAAGTGTGAGTGTGTCATGTTTATCTCTGTGTTGTCCTGCGATGCACTGGCGACCTGTCCAGGGTGTACCCTGCCTCTCGCCCGTAGACAGCTGAAGGTAGGCACCAGCACCCCTCATGACCCCAGCTGGGATAAACATGAAGGAAAATGGATGGATGGGTGAAGAATTTAGTATCCCATTATGTATATTCAGACTTTGATATTGTTTTATACCAACTTTGTCCCTGACCTGTCTACTGTTTCCCTTGGTCTTCATGTAATTTGTTGTTCCCTAATGTTCACTTGTACACCTTTCTCCACGGAACCACAGTAAGTATATCAAGAGTTAGTAACATAAATTGATTAGGTTGACTTCTGAGAGAATTTTCCGATACTTGATTTTTCTTGGTCTAAAATGGGAAAAATAGAAATGTTTAGTACATTTGGGAATTTAAAGAGGTATTTGGAAAACATGCTAGTTGCTGCTGTTACATTATAACCTAAAGACTTTTTGACAAATGCTCTCTGTACACCAGATGTGTGAAAGCTGCTGTAGAGTAAGAAACCTATTGTAATCTAGTGGTGCTTCTTTTTAGCATATATTAGACATTTTCTAGCTTGTCTCTTCTGTCCGTTCAATCCCTAGTGGTATGTTTTTGTTTATTTGAGGGATTTATGGGTCCTGTTGACTATTCATAAGCCATTGTTTTCAAGCTTGAATTGCTCTATTCATATTTGTCAGCTGAGTGTCAGTGAATGGCACTGGCACGCCTCCGAGCACCTCCAGAGACACTCCTTTTGACAAGGACATTTTTTTTTCCTCCCCCATGTTCTTCAAGCTCCCAGTGTAATGAAAACTAAATACGCATGTCTACCCCTGCTGTCTTCTCCAACTCTTTCTTTTTCTTCTTTCCATTTTATCCATCTCTCTTGGCTTTCCTGACACCTTGGCCAATGGGAGTTGTGCCTGTGCCCGGAGGTTGTCAGGAGAGACATCCAATAAGCCATCAAAGAGACAACCAGTGGCTGAGACAAAGAAACACTCTCCCTTTTTCTGAGGTGCTGCAGTGGGCCGTACAGAAGGGCTTGCATGTATAATTAAGTAAGAGTAGGAAGCCAGGGCCACTTAATCTTCCCCCTAATGGTGAACCCAGCTCCATCACCAGGGCGCCTCTGGGGGGGCCATACCCCAAAGACACACTCTCTAGGTCAGTGCTGTCCCCCAGTTGTCATTGGCAGATCTTTTTTATCGGCCAGAAGAGCTGTTTTCCTAGACTGTTGGCATTGATCCATTCATCATGGCTTTATTCCTTTAAGAACTCTGAGGGCACACCAAGGGTCTGCCGAATGTGCTATTTATCATCCAACTGAGAAAAATAGGAAAAAAAACTTTAGAGATGCATATTTGACACAGGCCTTTTTCCTCCAAGTTGCATCAGCCAGGCATATTTTAAGGTTTGGTTCTAATCTGGACAAGAGAGGTCACCACATTGGACTCATTGGACGTGCTTTGTTTTTGGACTTTTATTGAGTTTTTGATTTTCCTCAAGCTTTAGATCAAGAGACTCAAGTATTAGTTAAAAACCAGGTCAGGTCAGAGAGCCCAGTGGCGCCTTTGGACGGCATTCTGGCTTCTGTCAGTAGGCAGCTATGGCTACAATATTGCTTGCCATTGGCAGGCTTTATGCCATCAAGTAAAACAAAGTTTGGGGATTTGTTCCGCTTTGTGAGGACCCAATTGAAAAATTAAACTAGCTTTTATCAACCAAAATAAGTTTTCCTTTGAGTTCACCTTCCGCTTTGACACACATCAAAGCCAAGCAGAGGAACAGACTGGATGTAGAGAACAGCCTGGGATCGGCTGTTTTCACTCTGAGGTATCTGAGCTCATCAAAGCAGCTCTGGTGTCTTGATAAAAGCAAAGTAAAACTCATTAAGTAATTTTGACTCTAATTTTTGTTCTGTATTGTCTTTCCAATTTATCAAGTTTAGATCTGATTATAAGGGAGTTACTCAGATGATCCCATTTTATAAAAACAGGTTTATAACAAGATTTTATTTTGTATTTATTTCAATCCATTACTAACTTTATGGCAACATATTTTTTTAATTTGAGATGCAAAGCATAAATGCCTAAAATTTAAATTTAAAGTGTGAAAGCTTTCATGTTTATAATCGGTTATTGTATGTTCTACTTTTGTAGAACATACTTTTGACTGAGAGGGATACTCATGCTAAGACAAAATGCCCAAAGGGGTACACAAGTCAAAAAAGGGTTGGGAAACACTGCCATAGGGAACATGGAGTGGAAATCAGCACTTGGTAGAAATCCTCCCTTCTAAGACCTAAGTTCAGTATTGGCATGTCTTTTTTAGGTTTGTTCAGGCATGTCACTGAAAACTCTTTTCTTTTGATGTGTTCTTTAGCAAATAATGTACACAAAACCAGTTCACCCAAGTCCTTTTTTATTGTTTTTGTTGTTTTTGCTGAAAATCCAGCAAACGGGTGAATCTACAAGCCTTCAGTTACCAGCCAGGAGAAGATTAAGCATTAGCCATGTTTCCATTCAACTTAAAATTGAATTCAACTAAAATTTAAACTAACTTTTAAAAATTTGAAGAAGAAAAAAAAGAAATGTGAATTGATGGTGTTTCTGTTTGGTTTGAAATTACTTAACCAAGCACTGCAAAAGCGTCAATGTTATTGTCCATTGCGTGGTCAAAGATGGCTGTCGTAATACGTAGGTAGAGGCTGCAATAGTTGTATAGTGTAAGGTGTGCAATGAAACTTAATGGTCCTCTAGTGTGCCTCTCACCTGTAAAGTATGTTGATGTTAATGTTATATCAAACACCAACTTCACTGGGGTTTGGAGCCTATGATGCATTTAAACAAAAACAAAATAATCAAAATAGAGCTCAACCAGAAGTAGACCGTAAATACAGTGGTGCAAAAAGTATTTACTCACTGATTGTGCAATTTCTTCTACCTAAAAAGATTCTTTTCATAGCTACACTTTCATTATAAGACACAAAATGAGAGGAAGAATCCAGCTCATTAGTTAATAAATTGTATGAGGTTTAAGGTAAGAAGAGATAACAAAACATTCATTACAACTAAAAAAGCACTGAGTCAAATCAGACACACAATATTATAACCATACGACCAACATTAACTATTTAATACATTTCTGTTTATCACTAAGCAGAGCAAAACATAAATTCTTTAGGCCGGTTTGAATTCCAAGCCTACCAGGAAGCTAGGGCTCATGTGGGAATTATACATGGAGAAACTTGGGGTTTAATTCACAGATAAGACATAGAGGAAGCAGCTGATAAGGGTGAGGATAAATTCCAAACTTTCTTGCTCAAATTGTGTGAAAGATTTTACACGTCAAAAATCAATCAAAAATGAATTTAACATCTCTCTAAACTAATATGGTCAAGGTTTGTATTGTGTTTTTTTCTGTGTAGTTGCATTTGTCCAAATAACAGGGATTATTTATAGCGTACACTAGATGCATTCACATACTGAGAGCTTAAGACAGAAGTAGTGAAAAGTATTTTGGTATTCTAACAATATAAGATCTTGCTATACCACCATTAAGTGATACAGGTGAAATATCCAACATGTTTATGGATATTGGCCAGGTTTGTTCCAAAAACCTGCAAATGCACACATTATCTCTTTTACACACTTTTACAATGTTAGTTTAATGGAGACCCATAAAAGCCACAATTTGGCTATGGTTTTATCACATAACTACAAGAGAACAGTTAAAAACTGGGCTTCATTGCTTAAATGAGACTGAAGCAAAAACTGGAAAAATGAGCCCATTGTCACTTGCAGGGTTATGCTCAAATGTGTTCTGGTATTAAGGAATTATGTGCTTTGTCCCATTTTATCCAGCAAAGCCTGATTGTATAGAGCTTGAAAAATAGCTGTATGAATGAAGCTCCTGCATGATATTATTAACCAACAACGGGAACAGACTCTGTCCCGAGAGAAAAACACCAAGGTTTGGTGTGTCCTCCTGTTTTCAATTGACACAGCTAAAGACAGCATAATAGGCCTATTACGGACTACCTGCATCATGCTTAATTCATCAGGGTGGTATCACTCTGTTTCTTTATTCAGTTGCCTTCTCATACATGAGATACAAAAAGCAGCTGCTAACAGGCAAGAAAAACTCCTAAGGTCCCCTGTGTCAGGCTCGGCACTCAAACCACTGGTGACCCTTTGGTATCCTAGGGATGGAGGTGCGAAGCTGGGGACGTGGATAGGAGAAGAAGAGAGAGGACCCAAGTGACTCAGTCCAAATGGAGCGCCTCATGGTTATCCCTCTAAAACACTATTAGGTGGTCCCATCACTGACACTAATGGGATGTTAAAATGATTTAAAATGATTTAATGGCTCCCAGGTTGGGGCCCCTAATGGTCCTCTTTATACGTCAATGCGTATTATGAATGGCAATGACAGTGTTGTGAAGTGACTCTGTTTCTTTGGGTGTCTTTTCTCTCTCAGTCGAGATTTTTTAAGCCTCTTGTGCAGGTAGTGTGACAGGTATCGTTTGTGTGGTAATATAACCGCAGATTCAGCAGAGAGCTTTTTTATGGTTGATATACTCCCAAGACACAAGTGTTCTGAAAATATCCATGAATTTATATCCATTGGATATTTATTCACCCAGTTAAACAGAAACAGGAACTTGGCATGCACTATACCTTTAAAAATAAAGAAGTAAATGTGAAGTTTGATTCCCTACAATGATCTACAATCAACAAATATGAGGCAGGATTTGCTCTTCAGTTTATCCATTAATTTTCTTTAATAATTAAAGTATCTCTTTGTGAATTACAATGTTTAAACAAATACGCTTTTTTTCTTTATTTTACCAGTGATATTTTTTGATATTATGTCTTATGATAAAATATATCTTTACATCATATTGCTCCTCACTGACAGTGCATGCACAAAGTGGTAGAGAATTTGCTCAACGCATCTGACTGATAACATGTTTTAGTTGGTTTTTTTGACATTTTATGGCCTACTTTCAAATATTTCTCTAGAAAACTGACCATTTTGTCCATATCGTTGACCTTTCCCAAAATCACAGAGATAAACAAATTATTCTACCCAGCATCTAGTCCATGTATTTGTTAAAGAAGAACTTGTAAGGTTCTTTAACATATTAATAATTCAAAGTTTTGTCTGAAATACTGATTGTGGTTCAGGTGTTTGCTGTTTAATTTTAAATGAAGTTTTCAGCCAATACTCAAGGATTTAGGATCTTATATATTGTTGCTAAACTTCTTACTTATACTCTAATAAATCTGATAAGCTAGTAACAATTTAAACAATGATACAGACTACATGTGGCTTAGCTTTAGCTGAAGGCAGAGTGAATAGACACTGAATGCTGTCTTAATTCATGTTTTAATAAAGGAACTTCAAAGAGGTATTTGTTCAGTATAATCGTCCTCAAAGGGCATACCAACAATGATTAGTCAATCTCCATAAATAATTATTAAAAATCAGAAGTTGGTTTAAAAGGCCTGACAAAAAGATGAAGCTCTAATATCTCAATAAAATATTTCTGTTGTGAGCTTAAAGGAATAGTACACCCAAAACATGATTAGCCTTCATTTTCTACTCACCCCCATGCTGAACAACACTCTGGAGTACTTTTTGATATCTCAAATATATCTGGAGATCTGGGAGGCTTCTTGCTGTCTGCTGACATTCAAATAATGGATGTCTATGGTGCCCGAGGCAGAAAGGTCCATAAAAGTCCACAAAAAACGTGTCAATATTCCTCCATACTGCTCGTCCAATGTATTCCAAGTGTCCTGAGTTGGTAGCGTCCATAGTTTACTCGAAACAAAGTCATTTAGAATGTTTTTAGAGCATAAACAGTAGTGTATAGGATTTCCTAAAAGCGCGCGCCTGCGAGTTCACGAGCCTACGGAAACTGCGGCAGACCAAACCAGATGAAAGTGCGCATTCAGCGTCTGCTCTTGATAATGCAAGCGTAGAAGAAGAAATGTGCTGTTTACCTGTGCAAAGAAAGAAACAACGAAAGAAAAATGTCTGAGGACTTCAGTGTTGAGGAAGAGCATGAGTTCTTTGCCGAGCTGAATGCGCACTTTTATCTGGTTTGGTCTGCCGCGGTTTCCGTAAGCTCGTGAACTCGCAGGGGCGCGCTTTTAGGAAATCCTATACACTACTGTTTATGCTCTAAAAACATTCTAAATGACTTCGTTTCGAGTAAATTATGGACCCTACCCACTCAGGACACTTGGAATACATTGGACGAGCAGTATGGAGGAATATTGACATGTTTTTTGTGGACTTTTATGGACCTTTCTGCCTCGGGCACCATAGACCTCCATTATTTGAATGTCAGCAGACAGTAAGAAGCCTCCCAGATCTCCAGATGCATTTCAGATATCAAAAAAGTACTCCAGAGTGTTGTTCAGCATGGGGGTGAGTAGAAAATGAAGGCTAATCATGTTTTGGGTGTACTATTCCTTTAATGTGAATCACTATCACTACTTCCTTGTGCACTTACATAATAGACAACAATTCATTTTTACTTCTCTGCTTGATCTAAAACACAATCAAACAATTGATACTCAACATTTTTCAACCTGTGTGTCCAGAAACGGCAGTACTAGCCTAATTGACTGCTTTAATTTTGAAGTGCGCTCCTTCTACATCCAATAAGTCTGCTTTACAATCCTTTTGGACATCTCACACTGCGGATTAAAGATATTGATGTCTAATCCATAGTCTGGTAAATGGGCCAGGGTCATTTCTCTTAGGTGTTTCCTATTGAAGCTTCCATTCTACAACATTTGCTCTCTGTGGTCATTTGTTTTGAAAGATCAGAATTAAAACTTTTTTAAACACCATGTGATGATGAATCGGATAACCTAAATTTACTTTGAATCCCCTTTTAGCACATATAAACCAGGGAAGCCACACCTTTCTCTCCATTTCATTGTCCTAAGGAGAGGCAAGAAAGATTAAGATTGTATGTCCACGCTCGCTACGGGTGTACTTTTGGGTGTGTTGATGGGAATACGAGCATGTGTGGGTAGGTGGGTGTGAGAGTGAAGGAGAGCCTAGAGGATTGACAGGTCTAGCAGTCATTACACGCTGGATTGAATGCTAGATTAGTCCAAAGTGGCTCAGGGTCAAGCGGCTGCCTGTTCCCTTTTGGCACTGAATGACTTTAATACTAGCTACTGTATTAGTCAATTACATTGCAGGCTAGACTGCCCTCTTGTTACTCATCTCACAGCCCTGACTTCTTGCTTTATGAGGCATCAACCTTTTATTGCATCTATTATTGAATTGCGATTATTAGTAAGGAATATTGAAAAAAAGCAAGAAAAAAAAAAGAAAGTTTGGTGAACTGTGAAGGAGAGTTTCGCCGATGTGTTTCTAGCTCTGGTCCTTTTTTGATGACAAAAGCTGTATTTTATTTTACTTTTTCATAATGCTTTTTAATGTTGTGTCAATGTATTGCTAATTTAAGAGGCTTTTAAGGCACCTCCAGCTTGTTTCCTTCTTCCACTATGCGTGATTCACAAGTAAACCAAACCCACAGCAAGATACCACTGCCACCATGTGTAAATACTAATTTATTGGGATTTAAAGCTACAGTGTGTAATTTTCAGCGACATCTAAGGTTCAGCCTGCAGACCGCAGAAACATGAACATCTCCCCCCCACCGCTTCTCACCCCCAACAGTACGGCGAGCGTTATGGGACAAAATGTCTTCCACGACGTCCGCATCACCTACCTTCTCAAGTGATGAGGTTTGTTTACATAGATAATTTTAATACTGCCATCTATCGTTCAGTACCGTCTCAGTTCATCTCTCTCAACTTGCCGTAGTTACTTTCGAGCGTAATGGGCGATCTCGCAATCGCTAGTTTGTTGGCTCTGCGCTGCCGTAGCGCAAAGATGTCTGCCTCCATGGCAGCGAGACCCGCTCCTATGTAATTATAAATAACAAATTCTAGGGCAACGCAAATATTAAGGTTAAAAGGCTGAGCTCGTAGATGATGATAAATAACATAGTTATGTATAATATATTACATTTCTGACTGTATATCCCTGTAATTATTACACACTGTAGCTTTAAAGCATCATGTCCAAACATATTTATTTGGAATATGGCAAAGTGCAGTCTTATAACATTTTGCTCCACTTTGCATTAGAATTTAAACATAACTGGTGTCAAAGAATAAAGGGGTACAGCTGTTAGCATTGCTTTGCAGATGATCACTCAGTGATCACTCAACTCAGTTATACTTTATTGATCCCCAAAGACAAATTACGTGTTGTAGTAACCAATAAGGTTTTTCGGTTAGTTTTGGTAGATGTTGATACATTAGCTTTAGATAGGAATGGTCTTCTGTAGCAGTCTATCAAGCCCCAGTCTGGAGAAGCCTTTATCTGAAGAAACTGTTGTTGTTAGGATGCCTTTTATCCCCAACTACACATCTCTGATATAGTTTTGCTGGAGCATACTTTGCTGGAGCTAATGCAATGTGCTAGCCTAGTAAACTAGCCCCACCTGCCAGCGGCCAAAATCATTTTTGCCTGCAAGTGGGTCTAGCCTCGATCAATGGCCCAGGCCCTAGAACTGGCTGGCCAATCACAACGCAATTGAATTTTTGGATGCAATGCGGGCGGGGTTTTGAGGGCATGACCACAAAGCTGCACAATGCTGGAGAAAGCACAACAAGGAAGATGGCAACAACTATTGAACAGTTCTCATTTGACTCAGCTTTGGAATCAGTTTTGGAAGGATTAGACGTGGGGTTTTCGTTGGACCTGACCAGGAAAAGGCTCTATGCTCATTCATTTTTAAGAAGGACGTATTTGCTGGTTTACCGACAGCCATTTCACATGCTGTTTGTTTACACTCCCCCACCAGCTTTCTGTCGCACTTACTACGTCGCAGTCAATTGCGCTCATTGTTCAGAGTGTTGGCCAATAGGCAAAGACATGGTTTCAAAGACAACGTGTTGATCTCATTAACAATCTTTTGATGTCTCGTTCATCAGGGCCAGACTAAATTCAGTGTTGGGCACGTTACTTTGAAAAAGTAATTAGTTATAGTTACTAGTTACTTCTCCCAAAAAGTAACTGAGTTACTAACTGAGTTACTCCACAATAAAAGTAACTAGTTACTAGTAAAAGTAACTATTGCGTTACTTTTGCGTTTCTCGCCCCCGTAAACCTGACCACCCAGCCCCCACCTTCTCGCCGTCTGTTTCCAAAGCCAGCTGAATAGAGCGGACGACAAAGACAAGAACCTGCAGAGAGTTTTGCATTTCTTGTAACTCAATGTAAATGACATCAGGGGGGAACGCCATGTGAAGTTTTTTAACAGGGCATTCAGATCTGGTGAGTATATGAAATTAATAACTGGGGATGTCTAATTCTGAAATCCTGTGTGTTTGGGTTGTTATAGATACTGCAACATCTATCTATCCATCTATCTATCTAGATCTATACTCTGTGTGTGACATAAAATATGGATCTCCATCCCTGCCACAAAGGCCATCAAATAATGTTTAAAATAAAAAATACAGTAGGTTGAAAAGTCAGAGCATCCATCCATCCATCCATCCATCCATCCATCCATCCATCCATCCATCCATCCATCCATCCAGATTTCTCCCTTTCTCCATATAGGCTATCATTTGATCGTTCACGCTCTCCATAGTTCTCCTGTGGCGCGCCTTTAGCGAGCATGCGCGTTTCTTGTCGCTTGCGCGCTGACTCGTGCCGCCTGCGCTGTGCGGAGATGCAGAGGAAACCGTATCTGATGGGGAAACGCAGCTCGACGTAACACCGGTATTTCCACCAGGAAAACGCTGTTTTGCTGCTGGAGTCATCCTCACTCTCCCTCTCTCTGTGTGTGCTGTACGTTAACACCCGCCAGCGGAAACACCCACCTACCCACTGACAGACGGAATCTCACTATACATCAGCCATTCTCATCCTCCCCTCTCTCATGACAAGGCGCGCACCTCTGGATGACCTAAAAAATAATCTTTAATATCTCTTAAACAAAAGTAGCACAAACAATATTTTTTTCTGCACAAATCTGCACTAACGTTGCACTAACCATTCAGTCTATTTGCAGAGTTTTTTGACGTGGGTGGGGTGTCAGCTTCATGCAGCTGCGCACAAGTCCTATCATGAAAAAAGGTTAATTGTGCGACCTGAGTAACGCGCAGTAACGGGGTGTCTGCAATGGTAACTGCGTTATAGTTACAATCAAAGTAATTAGTTAGATTACTCGTTACTAAAACAAGGTAACGGCGTTAGTAACGCCGTTACTTTCAACGCCGTTAGTCCCATCACTGACTAAATTACACATCTAATCTCACATTTAGTCTGGTTTTATCAGGCTAGCAATGTGCAGCAACTTTAAGTTAACCTTGAGCTGCAAGCAGGATTGTCATGAACTCTTAGTTTTCTCATGACCACCAGTGAGTCAGACCAATGACATGCCAACAGTGTTTTTGGCGCGGGACATGTATAAATGGTGACACAGGACTAACAAAACATGGCTACGCTGTAGGACTCACCTGTTGATACCGCAATTTACCTTTTTTAGCTAAAAAAAAGGCAATTTCTCATTTAAAAAAGGAGAAAAGAGAAGCAGTTTGAGCATTTATGGATGGAGAAGATGTCTGTGCTTTTCTTCCGACAAGATTTGGAAAAAGTTTGATTTATCAACTTACTCCGCTAGTTGTGAAAACACTCAAGAAGCTGCAAACTTCTATTGTGATTATTGTGTCTCCGTTGGTGGCTGAAACCATATTATGGAAGGCGGGTACTAGCTGGCTCGTCACCCAGTCAGCTCAGATTACTGAGCAAAACATCCCTCCTTTTCATGCACAGACTGAACGGCAGCCATCCCAGATTGATAACGTAGAACTCAACTCAGTTCTACACATATCAATCTGACTAATGCCAGGTTAAAATTAAGCAGCACAATTCTAGAAATTTTAAACTTAAATTAGAAATACAATCTGTGGCAGCAGTTTAGGGTGATCGCTTGGGACGACCCTGGGTTGGAGCTCAGGAGGATAATTTTACAAAATGTTATCAATTAGTAGAAAGGTTGTAAATAATTCTCAACATGACATTTTCAATAAATGTATTTGATAATCATTTCCTGTTTTTTAAGATCTCTGTCTCATTTACAAAAGCGACCATCAACTATTGTGAATAGTTTTTGGCTCAGCTAAAGATGAACTTGTTTAGCTTTTTTTTTTTTCTCGTTTAAACGTCCTCTGGCCGTGCAAACATCCAGTTGCCTCTACTCTCCACCTCTCTCCCATTCATTCTGTCCATCACATCTCCACTCCTCCCATTAGCTCTGATGTTAAATTGCTCTTGTGTGATTGTGTCACCGGGCTCTCCCTTTCTCTTTCTCTTGGGTGACTGATATGACCTTTAGGTACACCGACTGACAATTACTGTCACTGAGAAATTGAATTATTAGCTTTCTCTGCCAACGGAGCCGTGGGTAGGTGGTAGGTAGTTGAGAATAAAATGCTGTAATTACTTAGCTAAATTGCTATATATATATATTTTTTTTTTGCCACTCCTTTTCCTTTGTTATTCTTTCTCGTGAGCGATACAAAAGCAAGGTTGAAAGAAAAAATCAAGGTCTTGAGTTGTGAAGCTGATAAAAGAATGATTTTAAATGTCCCCTTTAACCTTTTTAAGGTGTTGATTGTCAATAGAAGCAATTTAGCAATGTCAAGGGAAGGAAGAGATGAAAGGTTGCACAATGTCTTTTCTTTTTTTTTTTTTGCCCTTTGGTCAGCATGGCTCTTTCATTTCTTTATATTCTGTTTTCTTTCTCTCTCTCCCCCAAACTGGCATCAATTGATTTCACTTCTCCAACCCTCCTCCTTTATCAGGCACAGTGCTGGCATCTACAAACCACAGACCCGTCAGGCTGAACATAATTATTTTTCCTGTCCTCTATTTCTGTGTGAGTAAATGGTTTCCTTTGCTTAGCAGCTTGTATCACAGCCTGTCAGATCTGCCGGTTTGATTACAGTATCAGGCTATTTAGCCATAGTCAAAATTGCGCCTTTGTTAATTAACCAGCATTTGAGGGGGACTGATGACTGCGGGGGGCCTTTAAGGTCACTTGGTTTCCTCGGGAAAATAGGTGGAGAATTTCAGATAAAAAAAGGAAAAGGAAATAAGCATTCAAGACAATTAATGAAGGGAGAATAAAGGGCTTTTCTGTCCCCCATCGATTTCATCTAGCTCTACACAGTTCTTAGGATTATACTGCATAAACGGTATTATACATGAATGGATACTGTTTAGTAAATAAAAAAGCTCTTCTAATAAGATAGAAATATATTTTGAGATGCAGAATTTAGATAGCAACGGCTGAGAAGTCCAAAGTCAGGCTGACTGGCTATTCCACCAAACCTCCTGAATGTCAGAGTTCCAGAGTCTGGCTAGTGGAGAAAATCACTTGAATATGAACCAATGAAGGACCCTCTAGGCATGGTTTACCTGCAGTTTTATGCATCCCCATCATCATATACCAACAACAGGAAATGGAGGATGTGAAATAAGAGAAGCACAAGAAGGGTAAAAACAAATTGAAAGCTTGATTCCAAAAATAAAGAACCCTCAAAATGTCTCATGGGACCACATGATGTAGCAAAGACAAGCAGATAAACAATTACATTTAAAGACCAAAGCCTTAACAGAAACTCCATAAAACAGTCTTTCTTCATCTTTTATTTTCTTCGTTTCCATTAACATAATGTTGGAGCAATACCCTTATCAGTTTCAACTGCATCCATCCATCGGTCTTCTCCCGCTTATTCCATCAGGGTCATGATGCGGCCGGTATCTATCTCCATCAGTCTATGGGCAAAAGGTGTGGTACACCCTGGACAGGTCACGAGTCCTCCGCAGGGAAACACAGAAACACAGAGATATACAAACAAACACACACAACCTCAGTAGTTTAACCAGCAGTTTGAATGAGCCCTGAAAATAGGATGACGCTAATACCAATGTTTTCACATAAAATATATATCCCAGTGGTAAAGGACTTTTTCCTTTGAATTATCAAATCGCTTTAACTTTTTCCCAAGTTGTTGATTATGGAAACAGGGTTGAGCATGTTTTCTGAGTTCCTGATCACTCTATCCTCACTCGTCATCCTTTACAATAGTTTTTTGATATTACACAGTAAATTAATGATATCCATCTTAATAAAGTTTTTCTGAACTGACTGTGTACTGAAAGGTGCGTCCACCTACAGTACTGTATATTTCCTTTGTAATTGGTTGGGGCTCCATTAAATACTTTGACTTTATACCTTGGCAGTAACTTATCAACCAACCTTCCATGATGTTAAAGGAGCGCAGGGAGGGTGAAAAAAACATCTTCTTATATGTATACATTAATCTAGTGTTTCTTATCTGCATGGCAATAGTTATGTTTGCATACAAGTCTATCACAGTAATACGTTAGTAATAAAGCTGTTTTGATGCTTTGGGAGGGAGGGCAAGTAATCAGTCCTTCTGGAAAACGAAAATGGTATTTCCACCAAGTTTGTCAGCAGATTGAAGGATAAAGAGCTCTAAACCTTTCTGATACATTGGTGGGCTGAGGCCTACCGATGTATCCTCTTCTTTATATCTTTATATTCTGCGACTTCGATTTTTAAAACAAATTCAAACTTATCTTAAAAATAAAAAGGCTTCTTTTTGACCACTGAGTAGAAACTCTGTCCTGTTACTATTTAGCAAAAGTAAGACTCTTATACAATGTTGCTTATATGTAGCTTAACAGAAGAACACAACAGCTGAACTCCATGTCCTCTGTACGCCTGTGGGTAGTGGTGTCATGATGGGTTTAGGTTCTTAGCCCATATGCAGAACACAACGGAGGCTGGGTAAAAGTTAAACAAGGTTTATTGAGATGATTCACAATAAAGAAACAATGTACTGGGTCAGGGGCTGGTCCGGGCTGGTTCACTGAAGTCTGCTGAGAAGATAGTTTGATTAGAAGGCAGGCAGATGAGAATGAGTCTTTGATAATTCAGAATTATACCTTGACTGAATCCGGGCTTCTCTTTGAGAGAGAGGGAACCGTTGGGTCCAGAGACTGTTTCTTCAGCAGAGTTCCAGAGCAGCTGCAGCGTCTAGCTTCTGACTTCAATGGCAGACCTTGATCAGAGTTTCCAGCTCTTAACTAAGAGCAGCAGGGGAATCCACATAGCAATCTTCAGGTTTGGTTCTCCAGGGCAGATTGGCAGGTTAAGCTCATCCAGAGCCTCAGGCTGGAGACAGGTTTCCTGTGAGGCAAAAACAGAAGAGAGTTAGAATCTGATCTCTCTCCAGAGACAGCTAAGATTCTTTCAGGTATCAGAGGCTCAGGTTGCTAACCAAACTAAGGTCAACACTGCGGCGTCGAAGCAAGGTCTGGTAGCTGGTTGTAAAGGGCAGGTCTCCTGATGAGTAGATACGTCTCAGGTGTGCTGGAAGACTCCAGCTCCAGGAGACCCACGGCGCACTCTGCTGGAGGAAGGTGGTACACCTCCAGATCCCAACAAGTGGCCCTTTAAGCTCCAAATCCCACTACAGTCCACTACCTTGTGGTCCCCAGTAAAATCATGAATGGACTTTTCTTCACAATCTTCACATTCTGTGGTTATCGCTGTTGCCTTTCTACCTTACCACAAATTTTCTTTACACTCAACCTCCTGTTAAAATGCTAGTAATTAGTTTAAAGATTATTTTTTGTGACTTACCCTCTTGTTGGAACGTGTCAATAAGGGTACTGTCCACTAGTCCAGTAGAATTAAGAATTAATTCAATTAATTAGAATTAATTATCAGCAGCCCTCCACATTATAATCCATACAAAACTGTATGAGTTTGACATTTTGAATAAAGTTCATTAACTTTTTTCTTTTTTAATATTGATATATCTCGAGTTTCAACAACACAGCTTGACTGTTTTGTTGTTTGCTTTGTTTTTTTTTTTTATGGAATGTTATTTCTTACCAAATTCTGTTTTCCACTCGTATTCCATTCCACTTTTTAAAAACCCACTCAAAAAGCACCTCAAGTCACTCCAAGTTTACTTCTGACGAAGGGGGCTCCTGTGTATGCTTTTTTTAGTTAAAGTCTACTTTATTCTGATATGTTTTCCTATCTAGCATATTTATTAAATGTGTTTAGAACCTTTGAGTTTTACAGGCCATTTACATGCAAAATGTTCATAATGAAAAGCTTATGTGTTTTGTGCCATCATTAGGAAAATGCTTAAGCATGAGTGTGAGTTTTACCAATTGGTCAAACATTCAGAGGCAGAGAGAACCCCCAAAAGAGGTAGAAACTGCATGTGGAAATAGAGGAGAAGGCTCCTGCGTGTGTAATTTTTTTATTTTTCATTTTTTTCAATCCCTTAAGGTTGAGCCTGCTCCGTCGTCATGAAAGGGGGGACAATTTGCATGCACCATAAATGACATTCATGTTCATCTCTGTGTCCCAGCAGAACTCCACTGCTCTTTGTTTTAATTGTCCATGAACAAGGTATTGTTCTGCAAGATCAGGGTTGGAGAAAAATTTCCCTCAAACAGATCCATTGTTATAGAAATGGCATTATGGGGCCCTTCATTATTTTTACTCTGATACAAAGAATGTTATTTCAATTTACATAATTCTCCAGGCGGCTCCATGGCCACCTCTATAACTTTTTTCAACTTTAGTACAGATACTAATGAAGGAAGAAGTCATAAGCTCTTGTAATTCTGTATTTTTTTGTCTTTTCTGTTTCCAAATTATAGGGTTTAATGCATATTATAATAATCCAGATTTGATTACTGCTGACATACTAGAAAATAGAATCACCTGAACAATACTGTGTTACATACAACTTACTGCTGACACATTTGTTCACATATCTGGTATGTTTGAAACTGGCATTTGGAAGATTGGCCTCAATGAGATGTAGCACAACTTAATTCCATCTCACAACCTAACGTTGACTTCCTCACTACAGTTTGCCCTGAAGTTTGGGTAAAAAATTTTTCCCAAACTTTGATTGCTTCTGCTTGGCTAGCATGGTTGCACCCGAGGAAATCCAGTAGATCAACATGCCAACTCAGACGGAGGCAGGACTTTCAATGGACCATGACAGACTCCAGCCTGATTACCTGAGGTGTAATGATTCTGTTTTGTTGCTTTTTTAGAGTCCACAGGGTTCCCCCATCCTCATAGTGCATCAGTGTATTTACCTAAGCGAGAAATCACATTTACAGGCATTAAGCATGATGTTTTCCATTTGGAACATAGGGATATGATTTATTAGGAGCAGGCTGATCCCAAAAGAATGATAACATGCATTAAAAAGAACTTTTGTGTGGCCTCCTGAGCACATGGAACAGCCCCTCTTTCATTCAGCATGCAGGAAAGTTTGTGGTTTTAAAGTATTTCCACAACATTATTCTGCTGCTACAACAAGTTCACACTCTAGTATCACTAAGCCAACAGTCTCTTGCCTCTCGCCTCATAATATTAAAAATAAAAAGGCATCCTTTACCCTGAAGCTATGTTTGTGTTAAAGCACAGATAGATGGGCTACTTTCAAGGTCACCACAGTGCTAAACTGTTATCCCGGCCCACCCATCCCCATATCCTGCACACAGTGAGAGGTAAAGCAGCGGCCATTCCTGCAGAAGGTAAGAAAAGGCCTAGATGCAAGGGCTCATTTTCCAAAAATTTAAAATAAGCAAGCCTTCAAAAACCTCTGTAATCTGACTGTGCATAACATTCTTTATTGTGTTAAGAGGAGTTTAGAGACCACCAGGGATGTGTGAGGCCTGACCCCTAACCTGCAAGGATAATGAATGTAATGGACTGCTGAGGGTGAATGTATCGCAGATTTCCAGCTTTGCTGAGATGATAAAAACATAGAAGATATGGATACATGGTATAATGTTACAACCAAACCTTCAATAGATTTTATTCAGTCAATTTCTGTGTGGCTGACCAAAGCAAAGGAAAGAGAAAAGGAAGGACAAGTTCTGCATGGATTTAAAGATGTTTTACACCAAGTAAATTCAAAATGTGTAAACAAATATTGTGATGAAAATAACAATAATGAAACATTCCTGTTTTGGGTATGAAGTTGTGGAGAATTTTAAAGAAAGTTTGGTTTTTGATATTTCACAGATTACTGTTCATGCCTTTAAACCCAAAAAGGAAGGAATGTTCCAAATCCACACATAGGCTTATTCATTACATTGCCAGAGTATTAAATATTATAAGAGAGGTATCAAATAAGAATACACATGAAATTACTTAGTGCTGTTTCTTTTCTTTATAACAATGTCCCTGTCTGATGTCCTTTGCTTAGGTAAATAAGTTGTAGTGGCAGAACAGGACAGTGGGGGATAAAAATGCTGTAAAACACCTAAAATTTTACAACCTCACAATTTTTATGTCCAAACTGTTATTTCGCAGTGATTTTGCATTTATATTTGCAGCAAGAAGAAAAGCTATTGTTAAAAGAAAGTTATAAGTAGTCCTACTGAAAGTTTGTCCCATGTCAGGTAGTTGAGCATCTTGTGAGAATAAACTCTACATAACTCTAAACAGATTTTCTTTTTCAAATGGAAGCATGGTGACAGCACCATCCTTCAAGCTAAATCCATTGGCGATCCTTGAATAAGGATCCGAGAATCCTGTTGGAATTAGCAAAGAACTTGAGCATGGTGTAAAAGGGTCACTTTCCAGCAAGTTTATCACCTTAAACATAGAGCTGTTACACTGCATGTTTGAGGTTCCCCCTAGGACTGTGCTCTTTCTCCTCTGCTCTTCTCCTTGTACACCAACAGTCTGTCAAGCTTCTGAAGTTCGCGGGCATTCTCTGATGGTGACGAGTCCGCCTACAGGTGGGAGATTGACCATCTGGCTACCTGGAGCTCAATGCTCTAAAAACATTGGAGATGGTTGTGGACTTCAGGAAGAACTCAGCCTCAGTTAACCCAATCACCCTCTGTGACTCGTCAATTGACACTGTGGAGTCTGCTTCCTGGGAACTATTATCTCACAGGACCTAAAGTGGGAGCCGAACATCAACTCCCTCACAAAAAAAGCCCAGCAGAGGATATACTGCCTGCGGCAGCTGAAAAAGTTCAACCTGCCAAGGACAATGATGTTAAACTTCTACTCTCACTGAGTCCATCCTCACCTCCTCCATCCAATGGCGTAACAACACAACAATAGGCCCGTACGCAACATTATTTGGTTGGGTCCTATATAAAGTACAACACGTGATAAAGGTTCAGGATATGGCGCCAGTTCCATAAATCGGCCAAGAAGATACAATTCTCAGAAGTATATGATCACACATCACACCCGGAAAAATAGTGACTCCGCACCTTGAATGGAACCATTGGTGACAGGCCCCCTGAGGCCGCCGCCGCCGTAGACAACCGACCATACATACACACTTCATTATTCTTCACCTTCACTAGACGTGGATATACTTCAGTACATTAGCACAACAAGTTATGGGGCTACCTTCAGCTTCCCAGCCCCTTTCTGCACCCACGCTTTCCCCATTCATCTCCTGGTTGCAATCTTTACTTACTGTCCCAGCAACGTCCACCTCTCCCTCTTTGGTTCTTTGAAAGAACGTGCTTATTTTTGGAAGTTTTTTTTCCATTCTTCCAGCAGCTCTTCTCTCTTTTGTCTTTTCTGGAATCCGCTTCAGTTCCTCATTTCGGTATCCATGGTCACTAACACTTCCACAAAATGCTTCCCCTCACCATTATCAGTTATGGTTTTAATATGTGCTCTGGATTACCCATAATTGCAAGTCGCAGTGTAAAAAATTAAATACTCAAATACATCATTCTTTTAAGATCTTTATTGCAGTTTGAAAAATATTATATGATTGTATTTTTTTACCAACAGTCTAATGAACTATACACAGTTATTGACATAGTAATTAAAAGTACCACTGTCTGCTTTGCTATTGGTGTCGGGTTTAAACGGCTCACCATCATGTTCAAATCTGGCATGTATGGCGGTATGAACACGGTCCGGTGTGGTCAGTCATTTCAGGATCAGATGGGTTAAAGAGGAAGTTTTCGCACCATTACATCTGCAAAGAGACGTCCTGGTCTACAATTGCGCAGGGGGGCCTACCGGGCGTCAGTGTTGGGGCCCCTAAGACAACCCTAAGAGGTTGTCTCTGCTTACTGATATTTACGCCATTGCCTCCATCACCATCTTGTATGCTGGTGCCACAGCCAAGGAGAGTGGAGCACTGCAGTATGGCATCCAGTCTGAAGAGAAGGTGATTCGGTGCAATCTTCCATCTCTCCAGGATCTGTATGCCTCCAGGACATGCAGGGAATGTTGTGGCTGATCCTTTGCACCCCCAGCCTCAGTCTATTTCAGATACTTCCCTCTAGCAGGAGGCTGCAGAGATGATTCTGATTCTGCTGTACTGTGGATCAATGTATAGCCATCATGGATAATGGCCCAGACAAATTTGTAACTTAAATCCAGACCTTCTGGCAATACTTACAAGTTTCTCTTCAGATCTTCTTCATTCATCCAGAACCAACAGATCAACATCTGACAATGTATAATTTCCTCCACTTAATATTTCACTAGTTTTTTGTTGATCTATCACATACAATTCCAAAAAAGGGCATCAATACATATGTTTGATAGGCACTGCCGATAAATCTGATGAAGTGACAAAGGTAAGCAGTAGCACAATTCCTCAGAAATAAATCACTAACAAGTATTAGAAATATTGAAGATAAAAGACCAACTGTATCTATTACCCAACATTTTATAGACAGCATTTGAAGAGGAAAAGCTAGGCATCTGTGATAATTGATTACAATGCTGAAAAGAAAGTTATTTTCACTGATACATTTAGGGGCCATCAACTGTCAGAGCTACGTCTGTTCACCAGAATGGGCACATTTGTTGCATCTGTAATGTTGTGTCAAGCCAGCACGAGGTGAAAGAAAAGGAAGACCTATTCTTTCACTTTTCAACAATCACATGCTGTGGAATTCATTTGTCTTGGTTTGGCTTTGTCTCAGAAGTGGCACAAAAGCAGGAGCCTCCTTTTGTTGCCTGAAATTGATGCTGTTAACAGCATAATAAAAATGTCCAAAACTTGAGCTTCTGTTTGAGGAAAGAGCTTCTTTTGTTTCCCCCTGCAGAAGTGCTTGTACAGAGGAGATAACTACAGGCTTATTTAGTAGCAGGATTAAGATGTTGTTCACTTAGATTGGAATGTGTTCCTAACTCTTGCAATATCTCCAATGTCACCCTCAAAGCCTCTCAAATAATTCCCAATGTCTGTATTCTCTTGACTGGTAAACACTGCAGCCAGTAAACTGAGACTACATTTATCTTGGTAACTAAAGATATTGCTGCTATTGTTTAAGATACTCCGCAGTGACAGAGCAACATAATCTAGAGAGTTTTAGGAAAATAAAACTAGTCCCTATGCTGTACAGCTTAATCAAACTAAAGGACTGTGAACATGTTTAAATACAATGGAGAAAGTGACACTGAAGAGCTATTCTTATTTGTATGCATTATCCTATATAAACATGACTGTACCAGTCTGTGAAACTATTGAAGTCTGCAGATAACACCTCTCTGCAACGATTTTCATAAAAACTGGAGGTGGGCTGGTCCACAGGCTGACCATGAACCTCCAGGAGCTCAAAATGCTAAAGAATTTGAAGATGATGGTGGACTTTCGGAGAGCCCTTCACAAAATGCCTCCCCTCACCATTATCAAAGAGACTGTGTCAACACAGACACATTTCTGGTCTCTAAGAACCACCCTTTCTAGAGACATGATATAGCTTTCATACATGCAACAGTTAAGAATATTGCCTAGAGACTGTATTTTCAATACAGGAAGTGGGACTTTTCCCAGGTACCTTTAATCATATTTGCCATTATTAAATCTGTTTTGTTCTCACCCACATTTTAGGGGTTTGGCTCATCCAAGAAACAGGAAAGGTCCAAACCGCAATGAATAATTACATCTGCACAGAGAATCATAGAGGTTGATCTTCCCATTCATTACCTGTACAAGTCTAGGACCATAAAAAGAGCAAAAAAGATCTCTCTCGTTCACATACAGTACTGTATCGGCGTCTTAGGATTTTTAGACTTTTACTTTCAGATCAGTGCCACAGAGGGCTAATGATGAAAATGGGACAACACAGAGAATATTTTTTTCGCCAGGCTTTCTCTCTGTTGAGTACAATGCATACCTCACAGCTGGGGTAGTCAGCAACCTTGCTGGACACAATAAGCCTTTAGCACTATTATTACCTGCCTTCCATCTCCTTTTCTATAAATGAAAAAAAGATGTGCTTTATACTCAGTCTCACCTTTATATGCTGTAGCTCTTCTTGTATCTTGTCTTTATTGATCTTTAGAAGCATTTATAGAGCATGTACTGTTGCTTTTGTTTAGGCAGCTGATTACAATAAGAGCAAGGGCAACCAAAGGTTAATTTGTTGTTTGAGTTGACAAAAATGTTCTAGCACCTTTTCTCTGTTATAGTGCTCTTTAAAGTAAGACTTAATCAGTTTTAAAAAACAAATTTACAAACCATATTTGTTACTATGGTTAAAGTCACACACCAAATAAGCTCAAAAGCATCAACAATGGGATTTAGACCTTTTAGTGTCCTTTCACCTTTGTCCTCCTTTAAACCAAATTTCTTTAGTGTTTTACGTAGTGGGTATAGTATTTCAAATATATTCAACTGGAAGCCACAGCGTGAGCCAACCTTGGTATGTCACCGCTTGTAGTACATCGTGGCAGCCTATCCAAAAATGTATAAAAGCTATGCCATGTTTTTGTTCATTAATGCCTATATCTTTCATGTTCATAATATAATTTTTGGTAAGGGTAAAGCACAATCACTTAAATGAAGTTACTTTGTTTAACCATCTCATTTCCAATTCACCACTGAGGGGATGTGATAATTCAACTGACAAGAGTTCTGTTGACTATTTCTGGGAATAATCTTTTCCACCTTCAACTTATTTATTTATTTTGCTTTTCCTCTTATTTCTATGCTTTGTTTATTCATTCTCTGACAAACGGCAACCTGCCACGGCTGGATTACTGTGCTGTATCTGAAAACTAATGAGAGAAATTTCCCTCGAGAATCTTTATATATTGCTCTTTCGAGAACACCTTGGGGACTCACTTTTCCTATCTGTCACTTACTCAAACACACACAAACACACCCACACACCCTGATCCACTGCAACACACCTCCAATCCCATCACTGATCTGCCCCTCCACTGTCTGCCCGTCATCCCCTCTTCACCCCTCCATCCCCTCATCCCTTTCTCCACCCCCCACTTTCACTCATTGACACCCCTGTTTCCTCTAACACTATCATGTAGCACAGCCATTTCACTTTTGCACTTTGCAATTAATACTAGTAGAGAGGTGGAGGAAAATAATATTCTGTTTTTTCCACCCCCACCTCCCCCCAACAGCAATGTTCCAATGTTCTCTCTTTTTTTGTGGAAACGTGTTAGAAAGTTTGAGTTTAAGAGAATGGCAGGCATGGAATTAATTAACAAAGGAAATCTCACCACGGCTTTCAGCTGGAGTTGATAATGTAACCTTTCTTTTTCTATTTTTGTTAATAGGGTAATACTTGGATGCCACTTTGGCAAAATACTATGATACAAAGTGTTAAAAAAAATTTCTTTAGCTACCTAAAGAAGTCAGGAAATACCTTTTAATGTACAATGCACGCTCCAAACATATTCACAATCATATAGCCACTTGTGAAGTCCAACTCTTTGATTATGTGGTTTTGCTATAGTGACTTCTACAGGTTCCACTCTCCGCTCTCTTGTGGGCTTTCATCGATGAACGTGTGTTTGCATTGTCTGTATCTAAGCAAGTCTGGCATCTTGAATTTGTAAGTTGCCTGATGTGGACTAAGCACAAACTTATGACAAAAATATACAGTGTGTAATAATGTATTTGACTGCCTACTTTAGAGAAAGAAACGGAAATACTATTTGGTATTCCATTCCTAGAAAGTATGTTTTTTGGTTGTTTGGTTTTAGCTGCCTCGCTCCAGCTAAAGCCACCGAAACTCAAATTTTGTCCTAGTCTGTTTTTTTAGCATTAAAATAAATTTAAAAAAAGAACATCCCCATAACCCAGCATAAGGCCATTAGTACCTTTTAAAGATATGTTGATTTTAGGGCCAAGACCATCACAGGTTTTTACCCATTTGGGGCATATCTGACTAAAACAACTTCCTCCAGGGCCAAATTAGCAGCACTAATTGTTGTCCTGCCAACAGATTGCCTTAAATGAGCTATCAATCTCTGTAGCACTTCTTCTACAGGGCTATGGAACCATATTTATCTAATTAAAAAACTACTCATACTCTTGTTATGTGTCAGCTCATCTCATCATTTCACACAGGGCACTAAAAAAGCATTTCTAAGCTATCATCTTTATTGAAATTTTTTTTATCGACAGCAAACACGCCAATGGTACTACTGATTATGGTAAGCATTAATTGCATTCGAAACAGTAGTAGTGGCAGGCAACCACTGCCATTTTAGAACAGCAAGAAACAAGATATACAGTTTAATATTATTTATGTAATGTGTGTATGTCTGTATCTCTTTTTTTTACTCTTAATTCCTTGTAGGAATCTTTATAAGAGATTAATACACTTTTATCTAGCGACATTAATGTGCTAGTGCAGTATTTGGAGGCGTCCTGTGAAGCCATTAAATACATTTTCTGGAATGGCTTGAGAAATTCTTCTTTAGCCATTTTGGTAATTTTCTTACATGTTGTTTTTACTTGTCTTGGATGTTGTAGTGCACTTAATGTCCCTTAATGTTACTTGAAGTGAATGTGAGTTGTTGAACCTTTTGTCTACCAATTAGAAACCTAACCTTACTTTAAATACACCTCAAGACAAATGCACAAAAAGACAAGGCACTTTCTTCAATTTAGCTTTACTTCTTGCATGTTCAAGCCCATAACTTCTGCCTCACCCCAATCAATCAGAACTCTGAATGTTATCTGATTTTTGGGGTGGAATAAAACTGTGTGCATTCCACTCAGAGCTCCTACCCTGGCCACCTTATTCTCATCATTAAGCCACTGGTTCCAATTCCGCATTTGTGGTATTTACAATAGCAGTAGAAGATGCTCTTTAGAGTGCAGCTGACAGATTAATAAGATTTTTTTTGTTTTTTGTTTTTTCATTTCTGGATTTCTTTCCAATGTGGCCCTGCAACTGCCTATGTAGCTCATATCAATCCCACTCCTACTAATCCACATGTTAGTAAGTCTAATTAAAAAAAAATATTTGTGGGTAGCCCAGAAAATTGCATTATGTGTCTCTTGTTTTTTCAGGCAAGTAAAATGCATGATAGATGTTAGATCGGCCCGTGTTGGAATAGTGTTTTGATGGAAGAAACTGCTCAACAAACACAGAAAAACTGTCCTGTGTAATCAAGACCCACAGATGCGAGCCAAACAATCATGAACACTGAGGCCTCCTGGGAAGGCATCACCACACAGAGATCATAGCAATGTAAACAACAAATCTTGATTAGTGTTGCATTACTGTTCAATTTTTTATTGGTTTCAAATTGGAAATCTGGGTCCCCTTGTGTTTTTGTCTCTCATCTTTTACACAGCAGTTCCTTGATATTAAACATGGATTAGCAATTTCTAATCTCTGGCTGGCCAGGCACGATGGAGAGCAGAGGAGGGGGTTGGGGATGCTTTCTTCCCCCCACAGAGGCCATTGATTTCAAAGCTACTTACGCCCTGTTTGTATGTACAGCCACATTGGACTGTAAGCTTGTTAAATGCGAAGTGCTTCACCTGTCACCCACAGGTCCATGTCTCATCTTCCTGTGGCTTATCGGCACATAAAGTCGCAAAGACACAAAATAAGATCAGGGAATTTTGCATATCAGGTTTACGTATTCCATGGGCTTTATGGTCCTCTGACAAGGATGACTTGGTACAGACTGTTCAGCATAATCATCCCATATTCAGTTTTTGCTCTCAGGTAACAGAGGAGTAGTTTTATTTTCAAGTTAATGCTGCACGGTTGCAGTTCCACTCAAACATTTACAAACACTCATAATGGGTCTGAATCCTGAATAATTCTAAGCAGCTTAATGAAGTATTCACTCTGATGAATTAATGTCTGATGATTATAAAACATAGATTCACTGTGCTTAAAGTTCCTTGATTCACCGCACAACATTTAACCTATACTCAGTTATGTCTAATCCACCCAATCCAGATCTACTTTTTATTGTATAACCAAGGTTTTGGCTTATTTTTTGATGCAACTCTGATTTATTAGCTAAATATTTTATACATTTATGTTTGCTTTAAACTTAGATGCTGCCACTACCATGCAAGACTGCTAGAACGGTGCTCTATGTGTGGCCGTGGCACTTCATTAAAAAAAGGAATGATGATTACCTCCATATATGTCAATTTGACCCAAAATCAATATCTTGCATGTTCGAAATCAGGCATAACTGAGTGCTCCAAAAAGATGCTTCCAAACACAGATTAAAAATGCTTTTTTTAAATTACAAAAAGAAAAATCTTACTATAAGCCCCCATGATAAAGTTTAGCCTTGGACTCTGAAAATTTTAATTGTACATAAAAACCAAGTTACAGAAAACCAGCCAATTTAAATTATACCCATGGTTTTTTATTAAAAGTGAGGAAAATTCCCAACCAGCATCATGTCTGGACTAAGTTCATGGCAAATACTGTATATTGCACACATAAGGATTCTCTGCAACCAAGCAGGGGGCATTTCAGCAATTATTAGGTTTCTTTTTTGTTTTTTTTTGTGTGTCTTGTATAGATTAGCTTTATGTCTTGTCATAATGTGTCACTCGTGTGTTTATGTTCTGATGTTTTATCTCATGATCAAAGTCTATGTTGAATTAAGCTGTAAACTAGTTTTTGAGAAGGCAATTTGAGGTGATTTTCTTGGCCTCTAGAAAGTTAAAAGTGTGTATTTCTGGAGCACACGTGTTCGATCTGGCCTTGGTACTCAATATTGAAGGATAACCAAGGTGATTAGAGTCTGCAGTCTACTCCAGTTTATTATGCCAAACATCACTGGCCCCTTCTCCAAATATATCATAAATAATTATTACGGAGTGCGTGTTCACTGCTCTGGGCTATGGATATAACCTGTTTAGTTTCAAACACGGCCCAATCAATATAACTCTGTCATCAAAAATTTATGGGAACACAGGCTTCTATTTTATTCATCAGTGGGTTTATCTTCCGTGTTAAATTATTTCTCTGTTTATTTGTTTCCTTTGGCCAATTAAAAAAGGACATGCTTTTGTATAAACTTGAAGTAACTTTAACATATGTAAACCAAAGTGCTTGTAGCTATATGTGTGGGCAGGTTTGTGAGTTTGCGAACACGTGCTCTTAATCTTGGTCCAGCAGGCAGTGCTGCTCGAGGGACCCTGGAATTATAGATTGAGGACAGGACTCATGCAATGATTGACAGCCGCGTTCTGTTTGAGGTGATTAGGTGCACGAGGCCCAAAGAAAACAGACATGATGGAAATTTCAACATCTTGACTACAATTTCTACTGCGTGGTGATTATGATACATGATGATCTGCAGACATCATTGGCCACACAGTTTGACCTGCCCATGCTTTCTTTCTACTTTATAGCAATCTGCGCTCCCACAAATATTGTAACATGGTCAATTCAGTAGAAACTATGGTTGTGAGAAAGCAATTGGGAATTAGAATATGAAGAACGTCTGCAATTACACTTTGTTTTCAGTGAATAAATGGTGCACATGGGTGAATGTGGAAATCACAACGTTGTCCAAATGCAACAAAATCAACCTACAGGCAGGCCTGTAATTATCCCTGACCAGGCACATTACCATGTTTATTGATGTGCACAACTCACTAAAGTGTAATCCAGCTGTAAATGCTTGCTCTTCATGCATAGTGGCTGTTATACATGTAGTTCTAATTCAGTTAAATCTATTCATTCACATCCATTCTTAAAAATAATAAAAGTTAAGTTTTTAACATTTTCTGAAAATGTTAAGAACAATATTAAATGCGTTTTCTGCTTCTTTGCTAAACTTTTTATCAATTTGAGTTATTATTCGATGCACATGGAAAAATCTGTACTTAAATCTGATTTTGTCTTGATATCAAGTGGTACATCATTTGTAGCCAAAGTAAATACCTGAGAGAAAAACAAATCTTTATAAATGCTGTTTCCTAACTCAGATCGATATTCAGTCAAATCCGCTCAATGCTATCCCATACGAAGAGGGTAAAAATATATAATACCTACAAATAGAAAGGAACTCCAACCAGACAATAAACGTGCAGCAATCCTTTGATAATCGATTGGATGATTGCATTGAGTTGAGTTAATTTCTAGGAATCCATCATTAAAGAACTCAATAGATCACAGTTGTCCCATAAAAAAAAAAAGCTTACTTAACAGGCAGAATCGCTGCTAAATCATGCTAAAAGTTTATTTTTTCTCCCCATGGTAGTTCTGATGCAAAGATGGCTAAGTAAAATCTTTGCAAAAACAGGATTCTAGATATAGATTGAAATATATAGAAAACAAATTCTTGTTTGTGCTTACTTTATGAATTCATTTGAGTACAGAAAAAAGGCAGGTATACACTGTACAAGTTTTTGCCCTTTTTGGGCCAATTCTTTTTGGCCAACCATTGCTATTTCTTGGCGCTGGGTCCAATACGTAGTTTTTGTACGTACAGTGTGAGCAGTTAGATTGCACCGGAATGTCAGGCCTCACAGCAGAACATAAGAACATACATTCCAAGCGATTGACTTTTAAACCCTGAGGTTTTGGCGTACAGTTTGAGATGTTGCTGAGTACAATGATTGAAAATATCGTACAGTATACGCCTACCTTAACAAGCAAACACACTTACCCTCTGAGTATTAAATGAACAAACCAGCATTTGTTTGTCAGGCTCAGCAGCTGAAGATCTTATATCACATCATATATATATATATATATATATATATATATATATATATATATACACACAGAGTGCCTATTGAGCCCCTTTTTTGTCCTTTTGCCACATTTCCGGCATCAAGCATAAAGATATAAAATTTTATTTTTTTGTGAAGTATCAACAAGTGGGACACAATCATGAAGTGGAACAAAACTTTGGAGCAGCAAACTCTCTCCAGAAGTTCATGATAAATAGAATCCACCTGTGTGTAATCAAGTCTCAGTATAAATGCCTCTACTCTCGGATAGTCTCAGATGACTGTTTAAAGCGCAGAGGGCATCATGCAGAAAAAGGAACACACCAGGCAGGTCCAAGATACTGTTGTGGAGAAGTTTAAAGCCCTATTTGGATAATATTGAAATGGAAGAGGTATCAGAAAACTGCAAATCTGCAAAGAAATTGTATTTATGGAAGAATGGCAAGAACAAAGCTATTTCTTTAAGATATCCATAAAAAGTCTTTGCCACAAGCCATCTGGGAGACACACCAAATGTAATGCTCTGGTCAGATGAAATCAAAGTTTACACCAAAAATTATGTTTGGTGTAACAGCAACACAGCTCATGAACCTGAAAGCCCCATCCCCACTGTCAAATCAGTGGGGTTTGAGCCTGCTTTTCTTCAGCAGGAACAGGAAAGAAGGTTAACATTGATGGGGAGATGGATCAAGCAAAATACAGGACTATTCTGGAAGAAAACCTGCTGGAGGTATGCTTGAAACCTGAAATGTGGCAAATGGTTGAACATTTAAATTTTTGGTGAATAAGGCACTATATGTGTGTGTATAAATGTGTGTGTGTGTATATATATATATATATATATATATATATATATATATATATATATATATATATATATATATACACTCACCGGCCACTTTATTAGGTACCCCATGCTAGTAACGGGTTGGACCCCCTTTTGCCTTCAGAACTGCCTCAATTCTTTGTGGCATAGATTCAACAAGGTGCTGGAAGCATTCCTCAGGGAGTTTGGTCCATATTGACATGATGGCATCACACAGTTGCCGCAGATTTGTCGGCTGCACATCCATGATGCGAATCTCCCGTTCCACCACATCCCAAAGATGCTCTATTGGATTGAGATCTGGTGACTGTGGAGGCCATTTGAATACAGTGAACTCATTGTCATGTTCAAGAAACCAGTCTGAGATGATTCCAGCTTTATGACATGGCGCATTATCCTGCTGAAAGTAGCCATCAGAAGTTGGCTACATTGTGGTCATAAAGGGATGGACATGGTCAGCAACAATACTCAGGTAGGCTGTGGCGTTGCAACGATGCTCAATTGGTACCAAGGGGCCCAAAGAGTGCCAAGAAAATATTCCCCACACCATGACACCACCACCACCAGCCTGAACTGTTGATACAAGGCAGGATGGATCCATGCTTTCATGTTGTAGACGCCAAATTCTGACCCTACCATCCGAATGTCGCAGCAGAAATCGAGACTCATCAGACCAGGCAACGTTTTTCCAATCTTCTATTGTCCAATTTTGATGAGCTTGTGCAAATTGTAGCCTCAGTTTCCTGTTCTTAGCTGAAAGGAGTGGCACCCGGTGTGGTCTTCTGCTGCTGTAGCCCATCTGCCTCAAAGTTCCACGTACTGTGCGTTCAGAGGTGCTCTTCTGCCCACCTTGGTTGTAACGGGTGGTTATTTGAGTCACTGTTGCCCTTCTATCAGCTCGAACCAGTCTGGCCATTCTCCTCTGACCTCTGGCATCAACAAGGCATTTCCGCCCACAGAACTGCCGCTCACTGGATGTTTTTTTCTTTTTCGGACCATTCTCTGTAAACCCTAGAGATGGTTGTGCGTGAAAATCCCAGTAGATCAGCAGTTTCTGAAATACTCAGACCAGGCCTTCTGGCACCAGCAATCATGCCACGTTCAAAGTCACTCAAATCACCTTTCTTCCCCATACTGATGCTCGGTTTGAACTGCAGGAGATTGTCTTGACCATGTCTACATGCCTAAATGCACTGAGTTGCCGCCATGTGATTGGCTGCTTAGAAATTAAGTGTTAACGAGCAGTTTAACGGGTGTACCTAATAAAGTGGCCGGTGAGTGTATATATATATATATGCGCATATAATATATGTGTGTGTGTGTGTGTGTGTGTGTATACATATGTGTGTGATACCCATTTCTTAGACTTCTCATTGTCTGAAAAAAGCTGCTGTCTCTCCCTATCCACATTAGGTACATTTAGCATGGCTTTGAGGGCCACGCTGCCATATTTTATGCAAGACTTTGGTGGTTGAGAAGTCCTTCACCTAGTGTCTGGCTACGGGCTCATGTTTTAGAGATGTAAGCTTTGGAAGGAGGCAGGAGCGGGGAATGGGGGTGACTTTGTTTTGATAGGCTGTATAGGAGTAGTTTTCACTTAGCATTTGAGCATTAGTTCATGTTTCAAAGAGAAACCTCTCAGATTTTCTCTAAAGAATAAAGAACTCTGTGTGTGCTCTTGTATATCTGACAGCCGCATATTGACTTGTTTACCTTTAACCAGTTTGTTTATGGTCTTGTTTTTCAAGGCAGACCTTGAATCTGTATTGGATTTGACAGTGTGAGGTATTTTACAACCATCAAATGAGAGTTTCTGTATTATTTCCAGCCTTTTGCTTTCAAGAAGTTACTTCAACTATTTGGGATCTCAGTCTAACACATGGACAGATATACAGTGTTGGGTAATATCTCTGGGACCTTCCTCACACTTTTTGTATTGTCTTCAAAATATAAATGTATTTCATTAGGATTTTATGTAAGGTAATCTAACACATAAATACAATGTGGAAGAAAACTTACACACTTGTTTAAAAATGTTTTTAAGATTAGGTAAAGGGAGGCGTGCATAAGCCAAAAATGTAACCAAGTCTAGAAACGCAGTGGTGGCCATACTATGGGAAGGCTTTACTTAGAAGGGAAATTATGCAGTGTGAGTGCAGATTCACCACCTGCTGCTATTGCAGCCACAGTTCTTCGGCGGTTTAACTCTTTCAAGTTTGTATATCAGGTGACTGTTTTGCAGATTTTCATTTGCAAAATACTTCAAATGCAGTCTGGCTGTATGCACATCTGTGATCAACAACTCAGAGGTCTTAACTCAGATTCTTATTTGCATCTTGACTGGAAAAGTTTGAAATATTTATATATTTTAATTTAAACCGTCTTACCTTTGTTTGAATGTTTAAAGCTTTAGTTCTTCCAGAAGGTTAAAACAAATTGGATTACATTTAACTTTTTTTTTTCAGTATGGTTTTGTAATTCACTTGATATATCTACATTCTGGTCAAATTCTGTGCAGAGAAAATGCAACCCCACCACATGATGCTTCCACTACCAGTATGGATGGGGTGTTACTTTGCTGCAATTTAAAAGTATTTTTAAGATATTTTTGCCATTAAATTTTTAATACAAAAATAGAATGACTTTTGGCTTTTCATGTCCCATGATGTACAAGAATTCCTCTCATCTGACCAGAGCTCCTGCCTTATATTTGTTTTATTCTGCAGTTTCTTAAGTGTTTCAAATTAAAATGGACTGAACATCAATACATACCAGACTATAAAGGGGCATATTCAGGCTTTATGCCTATTCAAAAAATACCTGAAAAACATTTGATTATGATTAAATAAGGTAGTATTCACCAAGTATCCTTGATAGTTATTTGAAAGTAACTTTTCAGCTAAATAGAATTCCAGCATGAGGTGCAATGAGCAGACATAAAGAGAGTTGTGCACCATCTGCTGGCCGTACAAGAGAACTATCAGAAAACCAGATGGCAAAAGTTCATGCAGCTACTTAATAGACCCTAACTGTCCTGCAACAGTTTGATCAGTACTAATAATATCAACCCATTTACAGCAACTTCAAGTTCTAGTAAATCCTCCTATATATCGCTATCCCTTGCACATGTATTGATAAGGTTGTTTACTCACTTATCAATTACGTCCACATCTGAATATCTCTGCAGCTTTAGCATTCTCTTCGGGGAATACCACTGTTCATACTGTATTTCAAGCACTATTCGTCTTATCTTTCTCAGAATTTGTTTTTTTTTTCACACAGGATCTGGGTCTTTTCTTCATTGATTAAAAAATACTAACAGGTGCTAAGTCTTGCTTAATCAATCTACTGTATAAATTAAGCATTTGGTAAAGTTGTACCAAAATAAATTAACACTTTTAAGTAACATTTTCTGGAAGCAAGATATATTTTGATTCATAAAGTAAGAGATCAAATAAATGCATGATTGTCATGGAGTAAAAATATGAACTTAATATTTTACAACTAAATAAAAACAGAGTCCTTTCATTATTTAGGATAAAACATATTTGTATTGATAAGATGCATGCATCGCCAGTAACATTAAAAGTTTCCCATTTGCAAATAGAAATATTGCTACTTTTTTAGGTAGTGAGAATGTGACACTTTTGGCTTACCATACCTGCTCCACTCACAATTGATTCTCATTATAGACTTCAAATTGTGGGACGTTTAAATTTGAGCACAAACATTTTTAAGGTCAAAAGGTTTCTTAAGCGGTCGAGGCTCTACTGCAGGATTATCTATTTACTCACTTCTACCACTGCACCTGCCTTTACCTATTGATGCAACTGTCGATGTACCCGATAGTCATATCAGTCAAATTAGAAACAGTCCAGCCTCTTAATATTACCAACAAACCGGTAAAGATACATAAAAGAATCCCAACAAAAACTGAGTTTTTGTGACTTCAATGCATTTGAAAAGACTGACAGCCTGCACAAATAGCTGGCTGTCTGTAGGTGAAGGCGATCAGAACTTAAGCTGTACCTGCGGCTTCAGACCTTTTCCTCAGGTGAGAGGTTTCATAACGTTTCTGTCTAAAAGTGATCGAGCCACTCCCTTTAAGGAGTTTCGGAGGGGAAAAGTCAGTGTCCATGCTTTCATATCTCTACATGCACCATAGAACCTTATGCATTTTACCAGAGCAGCTTGATAAATTCTGAAGTAGCAGCATCAGCAGCTAAACCGCTTTGAAGGACATGGAGGTGGTGGTACTTCTGCAGTACTGCAATGGTAAACTGAAAAAAAAAAAAGATTTAATGTAACATAAATATCCAGCCTAGAGTATGCATAGTATGTCTTGACATCTGACATCCTTGTTTAACCCCTGTTCACATGCACAGTATCGTACCTCTAATGACACCATATTTTGACACATAAAGGGCTTTATTTACTTAAAGACTGAAAAAAACAATGCACAAAACACAAAACAAATAATTTGCCAGGATGAATTATTTATATTAAAATGCCACATAATTTGACTGTCCTCATTAAAGATTTTTCTTTTAAGACAAAATGTACACATGGCAAAAAGAATTTTCCACAACTTGGAGTACAGTGCTTCTCCTTTAGAAGCAATTTTGTTTATGTGCCAGAGCCCTATTTCTGTAGTGGATCACTCTCCTGACCCTGAAACTGACCTTAGAACCATACCCTGGCATGGTTAAACAGCTTGTTTCATTGCACTTTATCAGGACCCTAGAGTAGTTTATCCCTGCTGGTGTACAAGACGGAGAAAGGTTATGCAACATAAGAGAAGCAGATTTGGAACCAGGTCTATTCAGTCTTTGCTGCTTCTCAATACTGTGAAATGGGGGCATTCAACTCTTCTTGTCACACCAAAATTGTACGCCTCCAGGTGACCAGCTTGCACTTGTATGCACCCTCTCAAGATAAACACACTTATTTCTACGCATATCCCAAACTACTCACACAAACACACAAAAACTCAAGGATTCTTTAAGTGGTTGAAGGTCATACTCGCACAGGTTGCTATAAAATAAACATGAACTCCCTAGTTTGATTTGGATTTAATCAACTTTTAATAAAATCAATCATGCAATTAGGATACTGTTTCAAGATATACTTTTCTTAGAGCAGAACTACCCTGGCACATGTAGAAGATAATCTAGTTTATATGTTATACCAGAAGAAAACAGAACCGGACTTATTGTAATAAAAAGAAAAGTGCACAAAGACTAAAGAATTTACTAAAATATCTTGTGAGGCCAACTATAGTAGTGAATAACCCAAGTAGAAGCAGAAATCCCATGAGACTTTCTTTTTAATTCTTATTCTACGAAATGAAACGGTCCCTAAAACAATCTGCTGCACCTGCATGGTTATTGAGCCATGTCTTAAAAAATGTGTGGGAAGGCAAACCGAACAGACAGTAGCCGTTAACTTTTGTAGCTTTCTCTGATGCCTAAACCGGACAGGTAGTTGCAATTCACCCTTATGTTGTTCTGAAAGCAAGAGGCTACCATGTTTCATGCTGAGCATGAATTGTTTAAGGTGCAGTGTTAACTTTATACCTAACATTGTTTTGCATGTAGCAAAGCAATGATTATATATGGACTGAATGCAAATTCATGCCACACTTTTAAGCTTTTAGTTGACATTTGAAAGCCATTCATCCATTGCTTTCCACTGTACAGAACATCACAATTAATTACGTTTTAAAAAAGGTTTAAATTGTTCAGGGGGTATAAATATATTTGCCAGGTGCTGTAAGTTAATACTAACCATATAAACCACAGAAATCCTTTAATTCAGCCTGTGCAGAGGAAGGGCTATTTGCGTATCTAAGGTCAAATATACACAAGGTGTGAAAATACTGATTAATCTCCACAGGAGGTAAGTATAAAACACATATCTGCAACCTCCTGATTGTTATATGTAGCAATAGGAAAATTAAACACTGAAATGTGTCAAGTCTTAAATTAGCACCCCATATTTTAGAGCTATTTCCAAAGTGACACACTGCAAAGGCCTCAACAGACAGGAGTCATCTCACTTGTTGTCAGACAGACCTCCCGTCACCTCAGTGCCGTCTTATGAATTTGGATGAGGTCTTGACATCGTTTTCAATGCTTTGTTGATTTTTTTTTTTTGTCTGCAGCTGTTTGCAGGGCTGCAAAAAGAAAATTTAAAAGCATGTTGTAAATGTTTGCAAATGTGCTGATGATCAACTTTTTTTTTCTTAACGGTTATTAAAATTGTTGATGCACCTTTTAACAGATGTCTCAAGCACAATTAAACATTTAAATAATGACACTTGAGGAAGTAGGGTAGAAGCAGGCTTTAAATGGACATCTATGCATGTACCTCACAGGTTTTCTTTCAAATGAAACAGTTTATGCTGATTCTTTCATTTACTTCTCTGCGCCCCCCTCTGTCTGGGCAGTAATAATCCTACTTCTTGTAGACTAAACATAAAACCAGAAACCAATCTTCTCTTGGATGTTTTAGAAGAATCTAACAAAAAAAAAAACATCAGCGACTTTTTCAGATAAAAGCCGTGTCTCGCCAAGTAAAAAGAAGGATCTATCCTTTTTTTTTAACCTCTTTTTGCCTTTGCATATGTTAGACCAGCTTGATTAGCGGCCAGGGCGGCCAGAAGATAATTATTTTATTGAGTCGTGGAAGAGGCGGGATCCCACCCCAGGGATTTAGCTTTGGCTATGGCTGCATAATAATAAAAAAAGAGGAGTCCCACATGTGATTTGTGATTTCTTTCCCCTCTCTTGGTGACAGAAGGATGAGCCCCAGGTAGGGGTGGTCTCATCTCTCGTCCATCAATAAGAAGCTTACTAGCAGTACTGGAAATGGGAGGGAATACAATAGCGTTGCAATTTGATTTTAAGCCCCACAGGTCAATCTCATGAACCCCCCCATTTCTGGCTCTGCCTTTTTATCTTTTTTTTTCTCATCCTTGAAGTCTGCCTTTTTTATTTTTGTCACTGTGACTCTATAAGTCTAATTTTCTTTTCTTTTTCAACTGTCCCCATCACTTTTTCCACCATCGCTTTCGCTTTACTGCTGAATTGTTGATCAAGGTGTGATTTTATTCTTTTTTTTAAGCTTTATCCTTTCCCACTGGAGTTTATGGTATTACTGTTTTCACCTCTTATGGAGGAAGAAAAGAGAGCCCCTTTTAAGAAGGGATTGGATTTACAAGTTTAATATTAAACATGATCATATAACTTTTTCGTTGGTTTCAAAATTAAAGCTCAACTCAAAAATCCTATATCAATCCCAACAGGGAAATTCAGTTGAAATCAATTTCATTAAAATAGTTTTCCTGTAGACTTTTTTAAAGATATTTTGTTTACTATTTTTTTATGGCACTAAAAAAAGTTTTAAAATTTAAACCAAAGGTTTTTATTTTGTTTTTGTTTTTTTAAGAAATAAATATTTTGAAAATCTATATTTGAATTATTTTCAAAGAAAACATTAAGCTATCTACTGGCTGGATGTTAAATAAGTCTTAAACATAAAATTGTCCTCCTTTCGGTAGGCTGTTTATTTTTATTAGTGGTTATACTTACAATTGAGGAAGAAGCCTTCAATTTAAGTTTTAGGTTTCAAACAAATCTAGTAGCATTATGCTTGTCATGTCATATTGATTTGCTTCTTGATTGATCCATTAAATAATTTATTATTATTATTGACTATTATTTATATAATTAGCTTTCGTATCTGCCTTTTTGTTGTCTTATTTTTTTATATTCTGAAAAACCTCCAGGCCTTTTCAATATATTGAAGGTTTAAAAAGATGCAACATTTTCTTCTTTTGTAAAATTGAAGTTTCTTTTTTTTACCACTTAGACATTGAGCTCAAGAGTTTAGGCTACCTTTGAAAGGCTTATTATTTAGTAGCAAATGATTACCGTTTTGTCTACATAAGTCATGCTGTTTAATGTATCTGTCTCAGCATTAAGAAGAAGTGAAGTGTCAACAGGATGTAGCTTCTGGGCTTTCTGTAAGAAAAAAAAAAAATCTTTATTCACCGCTCTGAATCAACGGCAGGGCAGACAACAAATTGGCTCCTTCAAGTCTCCCTCTCCAAATGCTAAGGTTAGCTTTAATTGTGGCACCTGGGTCGAAAAGCAGCCGAGTTATAGACAAAATAGCAATGCTGGTGTCAGTGGACGTGTTGTGAATAGTTCACATAATACCAGTTTATACACAATGGACACGAAGCCAACCACCTTTGCTCCTCTCCCCTGTTCTCACTGAATAAGAATCTGACATAAATTCTGCACATATAAAATTAGTAAATGCCACTGTAGCCGTAGTTAAATATCACACAAGCCCCCAGGGAGGGGAGTGGGAAGGGGGGTTGGTTGGGAGGCGGAAACACTGGCAAGTTACCTTGGCCTATTTTTTTTTTTTTTCTTTTTATACAGGAGGAGGAAAAGCCAAAGAGAAAGGAGGGGAAGGAAATTTGTCTGGAAAAGGAGATGGTGGGAGGTAAGTGAAAGGAGTGAAGGGAGAGGAAACAGCTGTACATCATCAGAGTGGGTGGGGAGCTGATTGCAACTGAGCACAGCGTCCAGAAAAGGAGCTGTCACCATTTCCACTCGCCCCTCTTACCGTGCTGCATCTCTTTGTTTAAACATGAACTATCAATTATAAAACCATTTGTTTTAAAATGCTCCAATAATATTATATAAGGCCACCGTATCTTTACAGGAAGAGGCATAAGAATCGTTACTTGAGATGTGAGCCACACTTGTGCAAATTGGGATTCTGCTTGTTAAGTTAATTGTCTTCCTGTAGCCATTTTTGGCTTTTTTATTTTAATAATTTATCCAAACAGATGCATTAATCTTTTCTGATACTGAAAAAAACTATATCTAGTTCCATGCTGGATTAGAAAAGATCTTTCATGAAATATTGGGAAGTCTTCAGCTCACTTTGGGTATTTTTAGATCAGAGAAATTATTGGTATACCTCAAGGCTTCATTCTCGAGCCGGGAGAGTAAAGACTGGGGTGTGCAAGAATGTGAGGGGACCAGACAGGATTTTAGATGCAGTTGAACAAACATGTTTGAATTTTAGAGTGGGTGTGGATGCAGTCTGGTGATGTGACCAATGTTTTATGTTTATTTTTTCAAAACTGTGTGATCCGTCCTTTCAGATGTAAAACAAAAAAGTCAGTGAGTGCAAACTTTGAGTCCGTTCAGAATCTGTGATGACTACAAAAGTGGTGCAGTGTTTTCCCAGCCTCAGCCTTTTTTCCTGAGTATTGCTGTTTTTAACTCTGCAAAGAAGACATGAGAGAAGAAAAATAATATTAAGGAATGGAAAGTTTAGGTCAGAACAGGCCCAAGGCACAAACAAACAAAACATCCATTTTGGCCTTCAAATCATCAGAAGGCCAAAAGAGAAATGGAAGTGTATATACACCCATGCTACCATTGTAGAGCAAAACTTGAATAAATCAGTTCAGTCAGATATTTAAGAAATATTAGAGGGTAAAATCTTTTGAATTCTCCTTTAAACACACTTTTTCCAAAAAGCTTAGAATCCAAAGATCTTGTCCAAACTGCCTAATCTATTAACCCAGCCAACCGGACTGATACGACGTATTTACAGGTCTAGTAAAGAGCAGGTACAGCTGGATTTCAAAATCTGGCGTAACAGGGTCAGGATCATCAGGTTGGAATCAATCAGATCACTGGATGTGATGCAAAAACTCAAAGGCTCGCACTTTGTTTTTGTAACTTCGTAGTCCTTGAAACATGTCAGGCTGTAAAAGCCGTCAAAGCAACCCATTGTTGAGATTTTAAAGTTAGATTAATCTCACTGAGGACATCAGACAAGGCATCATTAAAGCATTCCTCAGTTGCGTTTGCCATCCTGTTTTCATAAAGTCCCACCTCTGGTGCTGTGATTGATGTGATAATATTGGTCCGGAGTCGACAGCTGGGTGTTCAGGCTAGTGATATTCTACAGATTGTTTGTTTGAGTGAAACCCCCATTTCACCACTAGAGGGCAGTCATTTTTAAACACTATTCCTTTTACTGGTACAATTTTGTTATATGGTTTTGAACATGTACATATAACAGTAACATTATTTTAGCTGTGAGGATAGAGGATGTTTGAAAAAAAACTCAAATCAGATTTTCCTTTAAGCCGGGCATACGATGTGAAATATTTTCAATGGTTGCACGCAGAAACAGCTCAAACTGTACGATGAAACCACAAGGTTTAAAAGTTTCTCACAAAGTATGTTGCAACCGTACTACGGCCAATTTAATTTCAAACTGCAAACTTTTCTCCCGACCTTACGATTAGTGATTGGGAGGTGGTCGTGAGAGGCTGATGGTCATGAGCTCTGGATTGGCCAGTACTAAACAAAAGTTATTTTTTGTGTTCATAGTTTTTGCATAATTTTTCCTTTCCCCATGCTTGTCTCTAATGCTGTCCTCTCATCCCTTTCCCCCTTTTGTCAACAGCATGTTGCTTCCTCAGCATGAGCCTGGCAAAGTGCCACAAACCTGCCCTTTAATTTACCAAATGATTGCCAAGGGCTGCTCTCAGTACACAGACGGGGGCTGTTTACAGCAGTTAAGTGACAAACTGACAGCCATTAAACTATTAAAGCAGCACAGCTCTGTCGTGAATCAAATACGTTTTTTGTTTTTTTCTGCTTTGTCTGGCTCACTTTATGACAAAGCAACCGGCTGTAAGCATGCTCTTGGCATTTTATCTTAATTGAAGTCCTGGTCTTGTGCCAAAACTAACAACCATGATGCAATAGCTTGAAGAGGCAAATGTATGGAAGAATATTTACTAAAGGACATTCGGTAAATTGTTTAAAAGTCCTATCTGCATCATAAAATGCTGATATATGTAGTATTTGAACAGCATTAAAAGTGAATGCATTTTTGCTGCACCTTTTGGCACCCTAAAATGTTGATTCAACTACTAATTGCTGTTAGAATTTTAGTTAAAAAGGATCTAAAATGACTTTCACTCAGGGATCTTTGGAAGAGAGTAAAGCCCACAGCATCACGGAACTAGAACCATGCTTAACAGTGGATACATTTTTTTTTTTGTTTTCTTTTTATAATACAAGACCAATAAAGATAATCTTACCAAAGTGCCTAGTTACTACAGGTTTTAGTAATTTCCATACATCTACATTTTTATGTGTAGGATAGAGCAGAAGTTTTCCTCATATCTTTTTAAAAATAACCACTTGGAATCCAATGGTCATTATGGAGCAATGCTGACCTTAGGAATGCAAGTCCTTTTTTACTCTCCCCACTGAATAAATGTAAAGTACTGAAATGAAAGGTTTTAGACATTTCCATCAGGGTTACCAAAAACCTATGCAGGCATTAGCTACAACATTTTTAATGGAGGAATTCATGAGTTAAATTTATTTTATCACTTATCACTACTAACATAACTTACCAGATACAGCCGGGTCTAATTTGGCAGTGATTTTCAGAGTAAATGTTATTCCACTTGCATGCATCAACGCCACATGTTTTTTCATTAGATATTTTGCTGGACGGGGGAGAAGGGGGTGCTGCAATTCCTTCCTCAAAGGGATTGTGTTGAATTACTCCAAACCGTTTAGCGTCCAGCACGCAATGGCATTTCCCAGACATATGGAAGCATTTACAGATTGTTGATGTACAGAATCTATAACAAATGATAATGATTTGCAGGTGCGGGGCGGATGAGGTGTGGTTTAGCTCGACGGTTTGATGGCTTCAACATAAGTCGCGTTCGTTGATTCTAATGATTCTTGCCCACTAACTAATGAAATTTGATATTTATGCTTATTTTGCTCTTTATATAGTGTGAACTGGGGGATAGGTTTAATATGGGCACAAGGATGTTAGAGTAGTTGTGTAGAGGTTCTAAACCAGCTGAAGCCATTTAATCCAATCAGTTGCTTTATCCTTAAGGATAAAAAAATCCCCATCTTGTTGATACATTAAATAATAAGAAAGCGAAGTACATGGAACCAGATCATGAGCCTTGTTTCCAACTGTCATCATATTGATTTACTCTTTCTAATCAATAGAACAACACATCCAATTTATTGACTTTTCAAAAGCCCAGAGCCTTAATTAAGCATACGATTGTCACACATTTACAAGTATAACAACAGCTGTACACCTGTCAGATTTATATGCATATGTATCTCATCTTCAAGAACAAATTGCAAACAAATGACGTTTTCATATTGTGACAGCTCCTTTTTCTCCTGTCACCTCTGGGAATATGAGACATCTGGATGTGGAGCTGATAAACAGGAGTTACAGGCAAATTCCTTTTTTTAACACCAAGAAGAAAAAAAATATATGCCAGGGAGCTATACAAGCTGGTTCAAACAAAACCTTTAAACAGAGACGAAGCAGATGTGCAGTAACTTCTAATGCATGTAGAATACCCTCTTAGATAGGTAATATACCATCACTGACCACATGAAAATGTATTCAAGCCCATGACAAATTGCATTAAAGCCCAAGCGAGTGAGTGTTTTAGAGGGTCCAATTTGTCGTCTCCAATAAAGGCCATTGTTGCTCAAAAGTCTGGGCTCTTTGCCCACTTGTTGTTTGGAGCCAAACTGATGTAATGGATGTAATGTCTGACAGCTGTCGGCGGCCGACATGAACTGAGTCAAATTCTGCATGTTATACAGAGTTTCTCTGCATCAATATGTAAAAGGTGAACGGGGCAAATGAGAGGCTGCTTTGCTACAAATTGATGACTGCCTGCTGTGGTAACAAGAGGCCCCATCTGGTGCAGCTTTAGGTTTCCCCGGCCTCCATATGCAGACTGAGGAAAACTGGGTGAGGGGAAGGTGCTGCTGCCAGTGTCAGGGGGCAAAGAGGAATATATGATTGTAGAGGGGATTGGTTTAAGGGCATATGGATGAAAGGCTGTCCAGACAGTCAACCCTGTTGACTACCTCAGGAATGCGGCATGCAACAGATTGTTTTGTACCAGCAAGAATCTCAATAGGGTGCTGCGAGGAAAAAAGAGCTGTTTTCTCCCTTACAGTTTCCTTATTTTGTCATTAAAGCTGAAACAATTGATCGGATTAATCGTGATTAATTGATTATTGAAATAATCGTCAACAAATTTAGTACTCGATTATTCATTAACTGGAGTAAAGGGAATGTAAACATGTCTTTAGCTGAAAGAGCAAACCATTAGAGCAGTAATTACACAAAGATTGTAAAAAAATATACATAAACATTTTGCATTTAAGAAAGAAATGTATTTATCCTCCTCAAATTGCAAACTTTGACTTTCCTCTTGTTTAATTTCATAAAGTGTTCTTTAAAGAATTTTTGACTATCCAATTATCAATTAATCGAAAAAAAATAATCAAAAGATTTGTCTATTAGAAAAATTATTGTTACTCGCAGCCTATTTATCTTACTTTAATGTTTCAGGTTTAAACAAAAGCATCAATATTGATGCAACAGTTGATGATATGTACATTTATTCGATAAAAAGCTGTTATAACAAATTTGTTCCTTGTTTTAGTACACATTTATTGTGAGGTCATGAAGTGACTTTTTTTTTTACCAGCAAAAGCAAGAACTTAATACTTAATCAATTGTAACATAATTATTTTTAAAATTTGTTTATGGATCATAAATCATCTGGTAATTACACCAGTATGGCCTTGTCAAACTTTAAATTGTCTGAATCTATTTGTCAATCTCTCTCGCTGGAAACACAATTTATTTAATCAAGATAAAAACAGATATGCTACAGTAAAACACATTATCCCCTGGTACTGCTGGTGGAACTTTATTTTTTAGAAAATACAGCAAAAACTAACTTTGGTGAATGCATGCCTCAACTGAAGAAATTGCACAAGTTTAGATAAAACTTAATGGAATCGCAGACATTGCAAAAAACGTCACATATCAGAGAACCTGTGTCACAAATGCCACACATGAAATTGATAACAGTAATGTTGGCATATTAAGTCACTTGGGCAGGGTATTCTATTCCTAAAGATGCACAAAGAAACTCCAATTAACTTGACAGAAAGCAACACAGCCATTATTTGTCATATTAATTACACCTTCTGACTCATCAAAATGTCTGATCCAACTAAAGGTTGCGTTGTTACATACTTAATGTAATAAGTAGGCATAGATAGAAGTTGCCAATGCAACTGGTTTGTTTTAATGTTACAAGAAACTGAAAATTGAGAAACTATTTGCTGGGATGCATGTGCTCCTGGGTACAAGTCCTGCCCATTCAAACCTTTTATGTCGGAGGAGTAGTTGCCTGGTGGTTAGCTTGTGTTCTGAAAGGGCAGCTAGTACCTGGCTTGAACCCCAAAGCCTGCCACTCCGAGTTTCTGAGACCCTTGGCTCCTAATTGCTTTCTGGTCTATTACGGTAATGGATTAACTGCACAAGACAAATGTTGTCATAATATGACATTTAAATGAGTAAGGGCAATACAGTTTTTCATTTTCTCTCCATCATGCGAATTGGTTATTGCAGCATGTCATATTGTTGAGATTCTAATGCGGTTTTAGGAATGGTACCAATACACATCTCACATTTTTTTTCTAATAATATTTGCATCACCTTTGAGTATTATAAATTAGGATTTTTGTGATCTGAACTGATTTAACATAAAAATCCCAATTAGTCCTTCTAATATTTAAGTGCTTCAGTGTTTTTCTTCCAGCTATAACAAAGTTTTTCATGCCTATTGACTGATCGATGTAGTTATGCATTTCTATTGTAGCCAGCTACGAATTGTTTGTGGCTCTCTGCATGACCTTAGGCAGATAAAACCCCTGAGATTTTGGTGGATTCTAGATATCCGTCACTGATTATCCAGCAATTAACGGTGTCTGTTTGATTTCCTCTATTGATTACAGGAAATCCCCAATCAAATAAGGTTTATTGATGGAACAACACAGGCCACTGTTCCCTGGATAAACACGACACACCTAACAGCCATTGTTTTCAAGGGGTGAAACCAATCAGATGTGGAAAAGTTTAATCACCACTGAAATTGTGTGTTGCCATCTTTTGGACTGAGTAGAATATTTGTTATTTATTTATTTATTTTTATTTTATTACTCTGAGCAGAGAGCATTCGCTTTTCAACACAAAAATCTTTACACATCCATACTATGTGATGTATATATCTTGAAGATGTAGATTAAAATTTAAAGCTCAGATTATTCATTCATCAAAGTATGTTATTGTTTCACAGAAAATAGTTCTTTCTTTTAGTGTGCTGAAGAAGAAAAACAAGATTTGTATTGATGTTTTCATTTCATTCATGTGTTTGAGTGTCGTGCTACAACGCAACAGTCAGAGAGTCAAAGAAATGTGGTAAATAATCTGCCAAATTACATTGCATCTTGCTCCGTCTCTGTCAGGAAACTCAATTGGAATATCTATTATTTACACAAACATCTTGTCGGCTACAAAGTAAGCAGTGTGTTTACTTAATATGCGTTTTGAGAATGAAAACACTTGCAGTTGCATAATTCATGGAGTCATGAGTTGTTTGTTCGCACAAACCACTGCTTTGCGAAATGTTGCGGTGTCATATATACATCCCTGCACATCAAAAATAGACACGGCAGGGCTCCTGCTTTCTAGTCACTTACTCACTCTGGCTTGCACCCATTAATATTGCAGATTGGAAGACTGGAATGACAAAGCTTTGCTTGTGTGTGTGAATATATGTGTGTGCATGCTTGCATCTGGCTGTTTTTGTTAGAAAACAGAGGAAGCCAAGGATTTTTCTACTTCTTGCCTTACATCCCTGCTTCAGGCACCCACACCCCGCCTCTCGCCCCAGCACCCACAAAATTAATCCTCATTTTAAACGTCTGCTCCGGTAGAAGATCAGGACCAGGTGAGAGATAGTCTTCTCTTCTCGCCTTAAGGGCATCTTGAGCTCCATTTAATCCGATAGCCAATTTGTAGCACACAAATAGGAAGAGGATGGAGTCTGGGCGGCTGACTTGTTTGGGCATTCTGTGCTCCCGGTATAAAGATGTGGGACAATCTGGATGAGTGTGTGAATACGTAAATGTGAGTTTTTCACTACGAGGGGTTTTATACTCGGCCGTCTCAGCTTGGTACATCTATAATTGGAGAGAAGGGAGCGTCCGGAGGTGTGGGGTTGTCAGTCACTGTTTGAGTTGCCCTGGGGCCCCTGGCACTCCTGTGGGTATCAAAGTGGTGCTAATTAAATGTGGGTCCCGCTGCACCGCCCTCCACATCATAGGGCAAACAGAGAGCCTAGCTAGGCTGTCCTTTTCGTGCCTTTGAGATGCTGCTTCTTGCACTAATTACCCATTGTCCAATTGACTTGCCCATTCTACGTTTCACCCTCTGTTCCTCTACCAAACCCCCCCCCACCACCACACTTCCTATATTTATTACTTTATATTTGCCCTGCCCACTCTTGCCGGCCTAATTAATCTTATGGAAATCTCCTCCAGCCAAGGTTGGCCTCCGATATTTGTAATTTGATTTGCGGATGATAAAAGTGAAAGCCTGGTTCTGGGATGGTGAGGGAATAGTGTCATTTTTCTGTCCTCTCGCCTGTCACCCCCCTCTTCCTCCACGTCCCAACACTCCAGAGATGCGCGGGGGCTATCAATCCTTCCCACGTGCCCAGCAAACTGATATCCCAGAAAATTAACTTCAATTAATAATAGAAATCCCCTGATGCAGCTATGGAGGCAGGCCGGGGCTTTGAAGGAGAACCTTCAAAGATGCCTCTCTGTAAGTCTTTTATAGGCCAGCTGGGGAGGGGTTTTCTTTTCATTATCATAAGCCCCCATTTGAAATTTTTTTTTCCTCTCACCATAACTGTGGACATTCAAATAACACCACTGTCAACACACAAAGACACAGACAAAAATCAATTAGTTTTCCTCTAGCAAAACAAAATGACTCCTCATTATAAAAATCCACAACCTGGCCTTCGCCTGGTTGTGCTCAAGACCTTGTTTGTAAAATCTGAACAGTTACTAAGAGTAGAAACCATATTAGCATTTCACCATTTTATTAAAACTTTAAAAACCTTGTGGTAGATTGTTCTTTTAATTTCTGTTTGAGCATCACAGATTTTAATATCTTGTAGTGTGAATTCCTACACTTGCTGATACTACGAAGAATTCAGGTAAAAAAAAATATTAACTTTTTTTTCCTTTGGAATAGCTTTTTTAAATATAAATTATTCTTGGAAGTGATGGGGGAAGTAGCTCATCATCTCTTTAAACCAGGGTTCTTTTAAAAAATAGTCATCTTTATTGTACATATGTTGGGATAAAACATATGACATATAAAAAGAAAAACTTTCTGTGAATTAATCAGCGGGATTCATCAGAAGTACAAACTTGATGAAATACTTTATCCAACTTCAAACCCTATTGTGACAAAAGGGGAGTAAAAGGGAACAAATACAGAAATAGGTTAGTTGGGAAAACACAGAGGTGGAAAAAATGTCAAAGAAAACATGAAAAAATACAAAAATCTGCTAAATTACCAAATAAACCCAGAATGACAGAATGCAAAACCACAACATATAACGAAGAAAAAAAACCTAAGCGATTATGTGAGGCTTACTGTAGGTGTGTTTTACTTATCTAAACATATAGTTTTAAACTCAGCCACAATCATAGAATATAGAGGTCAATAAATATCTAGCCAATCTTTAACAGGGGAAAGTCAGAAGAAAATATCATTCAACTTGGGCAGAGGTATCTTATGCATTCTACGCTTAGTCATAGCAACAAATATAAAGCTCCTTTTGTCAACTTTCACATATCTGGTGCTATATTAAAAACATTAAAGTTACACATTTATCAGGATTGCTTATAAATGTGAAGGGCGGATAAGATTATTAAAAACTTAAAGTCTGTATCAAAGTTTTATTAAATTTAAAATGTAATCATCAGTCCTTTAAGATATTATTTTTATTGAAAAAATAAGTGGTTGTTTCATTACATTAGAGAACCGCCTGCAGCTATTAACCCCAACCCCCTTTGCCCCTGTGACAAGTTTGTGCATGGTTGTTGTGTCATCACACAAATCCTTTAACATCTTTCCCCGCAGAATCGGCTCTGCTCTAAGTGGCACAAATACGACAAATACACCATGCTTATCGAGTCAAAGTCCCCTGCCACCCTGTACAATAAAACACAATTCTGTTTTCTTCACGCTGCCTTTCTGGAGTGTTAGTATGCCATGGTGGTCACGTCTGGGGAGAGAGCTCTCTGCTTATTTATTTGTGGCTGTTTCCTCGCCTGTCAGGATAAAGAGGGCAACACGGAGCCTGTCTGAGAACATAATTTCACTTTGAGTGCCTTAGCCTGAAGCGCTGAACACAAACGCGTGCACACATACTGTACACACAGGCTCACACTCAGATGCAGTGAGAGTGGCTGTTGACCTGCTGAATAATGCTTTTAGACTGCTAAAGCACTGCACAGTGCAAGCATGTGTTTGTGTTTGTGTGTGTCCCTCAGAGTGGGTGGTTAGCAGCTTAACCCTCCCGCTGACTCCTGTTAAGGGCTAAAGGGATCCGTGTCAACAACAAGCAATAAAGAAGATGCCTCTTCCAGAGAGATGCGCTGGAGACGCAAACACATAACGGCCAATGCTTAGCTATTATATACACACACATACATATGAATACATGTACACAGAACAGGCTTGGCAGGTCTCAAATAAAATATAGATAGAGGTAAGAGTGTTTGAAGGGTCTATTAGCGCGGGCTGTCGGGGAGTGATAGGGGTGGGATCAGTGTCACAGCTCCTCTCGGCTCAGCTCGGCCTCGCTGCACACTGTGGGGAGCTTGGAGGCCTGCCAGCTGCCTGTTTACTATCCAGACATGTGTTTAATATTGGGCTGCTTGCACTTGATGGCACCCAAATCCCGCTTTAACAAAAGAAATACACATATATTTCGACCAAGGGAGATCCTCTGAAGGAGAAAAGGCCTGGGGAGTAGTTTTGTGTTGTGCCATGATGCGGTGAAAAAAATGCTGAGTCAGTGCATTGGGTGTTTGATTGATGCACAAACAGATTATTACCTTGCTGGTAAAATGAAAAATGTAATTTTTCCTAAACCTAAATTAAACCCAATGACTTTATGAATTCTTTCAACGATAAGTAGCTGTAAAACACACAATCATGTCCTAAATCAGGAGGCGCTGTTATTAGATGGTATTAGAATCAACAAAAATGCCATCTTGAATTTTTTTAACCAGTAAAGTTGTAGAAAAAGAAGGAATTTTATTTTCAGATAAAAAAAAGGGGCTTGTGTTGGATTAATATGGGTGACAATTTTGCAAAAAAGATCATAAACGTTAGCTCTGTCGAAGTCAGACAATCGACTTCTTCAAAAACTTTCTCAAGCTTATGAAGCAGGGGAGGAAAAACCCAAACCTCAGGGATTAGGAAACCACAGCCAGGGTGCTGCGAGGATTGTTTGTAAGAATACATTCATTAGTTAGGAAAATATTACTACAACATGTCTGCTGGCGTTCACAGATCAGACTTAATTAATAATCTCTCTCTACAAATATTTCTCCTGAACATTTGTCTTCAATATTTACAAGCAGGACATAGTTGTGTGTTTCGCCCTGCCTGTGCAAAATTGAGCGAACATTAACTGCAGTTTCCCTATTATTGTCCATCCGTGCTCTAACTTCCATCAACTATGTCGAATCGGTATGACATGATAGAATGCAATGCTGAAACTAAAGGCAGGTGGACATGACAGGTGGTATCCTAGTAATAACATTCTGACAGCTACATTGCTCCAGTCTTTTTTTATCCTCATTAGTAACATATGGGCTGATTATTTGAGGAAAATTAGATACCAGAATAAATAGATTTCTGGTGAATGCTGTCAGAATGTTGTTGTCTCAATAGGATGGATGGATGGATGGATGGATGGATGGATGGATGGATGGATGGATGGATGGATGGATGGATGGATGAAATTTCATGTGAGGCCTTCTGATTAAACCATATACACTCACCGGCCACTTTATTAGGTACCCCATGCTAGTAACGGGTTGGACCCCCTTTTGCCTTCAGAACTGCCTCAATTCTTTGTGGCATAGATTCAACAAGGTGCTGGAAGCATTCCTCAGGGAGTTTGGTCCATATTGACATGATGGCATCACACAGTTGCCACAGATTTGTCGGCTGCACATCCATGATGCGAATCTCCCGTTCCACCACATCCCAAAGATGCTCTATTGGATTGAGATCTGGTGACTGTGGAGGCCATTTGAGCACAGTGAACTCATTGTCATGTTCAAGAAACCAGTCTGAGATGATTCCAGCTTTATGACATGGTGCATTATCCTGCTGAAAGTAGCCATCAGAAGTTGGGTACATTGTGGTCATAAAGGGATGGACATGGTCAGCAACAATACTCAGGTAGGCTGTGGTGTTGCAACGATGCTCAATTGGTACCAAGGGGCCCAAAGAGTGCCAAGAAAATATTCCCCACACCATGACACCACCACCACCAGCCTGAACCGTTCATACAAGGCAGGATGGATCCATGCTTTCATGTTGTAGATGCCAAATTCTGACCCTACCATCCGAATGTCGCAGCAGAAATCGAGACTCATCAGACCAGGCAACGTTTTTCCAATCTTCTATTGTCCAATTTCGATGAGCTTGTGCAAATTGTAGCCTCAGTTTCCTGTTCTTAGCTGAAAGGAGTGGCACCCGGTGTGGTCTTCTGCTGCTGTAGCCCATCTGCCTCAAAGTTCGACGTACTGTGCGTTCAGAGATGCTCTTCTGCCCACCTTAGTTGTAACGGGTGGTTATTTGAGTCACTGTTGCCCTTCTATCAGCTCGAACCAGTCTGGCCATTCTCCGCTGACCTCTGGCATCAACAAGGCATTTCCGCCCACAGAACTGCCGCTCACTGGATGTTTTTTCTTTTTCGGACCATTCTCTGTAAACCCTAGAGATGGTTGTGCGTGAAAATCCCAGTAGATCAGCAGTTTCTGAAATACTCAGACCAGCCCTTCTGGCACCAACAATCATGCCACGTTCAAAGTCACTCAAATCACCTTTCTTCTCCATACTGATGCTCGGTTTGAACTGCAGGAGATTGTCTTGACCATGTCTACATGCCTAAATGCACTGAGTTGCCGTCATGTGATTGGCTGCTGTGTTAACGAGAAGTTGGACAGGTGTACCTAATAAAGTGGCCGGTGAGTGTATATAAACGTTATCTGTTCTAAAACGTTTTTCTAAATGTTTAACAAACTTACAAATCATTGTGCATGGAGCTGATAGAGTTTTTGTCTTTTGTTTTTAACAAACTCTTAAGATCATATTTCTCATTTCAAATTTCTTTTGAAATGTGGAGTGCAACTGTGGAAAATATTAACAACCCCCCCTCTTCTTTTTCCATGTGCCTATGTATATTGTAGCATTAATCATTTTCACCAAGCTGAATGTCACAGAGTCTGCTTGCTAGCCCTAAATAAACACTGTCATCCCTCTGCAGGAATAACCTTCACATATCACCGCTGCCATGTGCTTGTGTGTTTGTACATACAGTATGTATGTATGAGCCTCACTAAAGGTTAGGAGGGCATGTAAATAGAAGAACTGTACTTGGTGAGTTTGCCTATGTACATCTGTACATTCTCTCCAGCCGTGTTTTTTATAGGGCTGTGTTGTGTTTGATTAGTCTGAGCTAGCGCAGGCTGTCTCTCTTCACACACAGAGCACTTTCTCTTCCTCTTTTCTCTTTGTCTGTCTCTCCCTCCATCCCTCTTCTCTTCCTGTGTCTCCCTCCAAGTCTATCCCTCGTTTGTTTTCATTAGTGTGATTGCCTCAATGTCTCCCTGACCTTCAGCCATCTTCAGCACTCTCACCCTCTCCAACACACACATACATGCAAACATTCCTCTGGAGGATTACTTCTGATTTTAGGCCTCATATTTTCACCAAGCCTCTCATTCCATCTTCATCGCTGTTGATTATACTAAGTTGGTAGTTTTTTCTGCTATAGGAAGGGAAGAAAAAGTTCATAGTAGCATTTTTAATCATTTGTTCTAATGAACAGCTTGTGTTCGGTTTCAAAGTGTGGTTGTAGATGTAGGCGTTTGGAAATGGATAAGAGATGAATCGCTGAGTAGCAGTGACCTTCCACTGTGATTGGGGACAATTACAGCTTGAACTGCAGTTTGAACCATAAAGCCACTGACACAGAAGGTCTTTCAGAAGATGTGCTTTTCAGCACAGCTTGGATCTATGATGGGAGATCCTTTTTTGTGAACACTTCTTCCTTGACGCCGATGTTTATTGGCAGCGGCAAGACGAACGGCTTGTTTTTCTGGGAGGACAGAGGAAAGATTAATATTAATTCGAGGGCTGATTGAAGGCAGCACTCAAGTGAAGTGGCTCATGATGATGTCTCCTGAGCAACTCCCACGCACTGCTCCTGCCACGAGTTGGACAAGAAGAGGCGGAGGAAAGAAGACTTGAGAGGAGATGCCAGAAGTGACAGCACCAGGGAGATGTGAGATGTGACGCCCTACACCATCTTCCCACCCACTCTTCTACTAGAGTGTCTTAGAAGACAATGTGCAAAAGTGTTTGATCAAAGTAATAAATGACCCTCTACCCTATTTAGGACTTTCACTCCCCTGGATGTTCTTATTTTTTGGCTTCTGTTGATATACTTTTAAAATCTAAACATTAGATATTCCTACATTGTTGAACAACGCCTTACTAAGTGCCGGTTGGAAAATTTTAGACAATTGAAACCTTTGCTCTACAGAAGCAAGGCTATTTCACAGGTTTGTAGCACCATGGAAAGTCAAAGGATCAGGCTTGGAGAGTTTCCCAGGCCTTTTGTGCAACATAATCCAGGTTGAAGGAAGGTCACTGTTTGCTCAAGAAAAGACTATAAGCAAGAAAAAGAAGGCTAATAGAACTGTGACAGTAGAGGTCTTAGTTGAGACAAGGGATTGCAGAGAGATACAATAAGAGTTAATTTTAAGAAATGTAGCAAACAGTGTTCCGCTGCATTGGATCCCTAAACTAGTCTGCTGACACTCCATCGTGGTTAACAAGCCACCAGGTTTGAAAAAAACATCCTTAAAAAGATCGTTGGATTGGTAAAGTAAAAGATAACAGATTTTCTTTCTGTTAGACAATTTTTGTTACTTTGCAAGCAATTTGAATTGTTGCGAGATTTGTGAATATACAAACTTCCGACAATACATTTCGCCAGAAGCCAACGGGTGCTTTATCCTCGACAGCGAAATGTTTTGGACCATTGAAATGTTGTGACGTATATAGCGTCACCATGTCAACCAAGGGCAGAAGGCTGAAGCAAAACAAACATAGCTGAGATGGCTTCAGCTGGAATACCCTGTATTTAAAAATGAGCAAAAGGATGTGATTTTTGCATTTATGGATGGGAAGATGTTTGCTCGTTCCCCCCAACCGAAGTTGGTAAGAGTTTTGATTTATCAGTTAGGTCCATGAAACAAATCAAAAATGTGATATATCTTAGCTGATACTGCTGCTGTGTTTGGCTAATAGCTTGACATGGAAGGCAGGTACCTAATCAGCTGGTAGAATTTTACTGAATGTCCATACCTTTTGCAAATACGTTCTAAAAGAGGCTTTCCAGATCGAATTCAGATTGAACTACATGGTATCAATCAGACTCTGACTTTGCCTTTTTTTTTTGGCAATTTATCCAAAAGTACTCTTGTCCTAACCTTGCGCTGCAAGCTGATTGTCGCAAGATCTAAGATTCCTGTCTCACTACAAATCATTCTTGAAAGACTCCCGCTAATGCGTCCCTCTTGTAACAACCAGCGAGTCTGACCAATGACATGCCAGCAGTGTTTTTTGGGGCGGGACATGCAACAATGACGACAGTCAGAAAGACCTTGCTGGGGCATAACAAACATGGCTGCGCTGGAGGACTCACCTGTTGATACCACAATTGACTTGGTTTTAGCTAAAATAATGACAATTTCTCATTTAGAAAAGAAGCAGAGAAGAAAGTTTTTGAAACATTCAACAATGATATATATAAGATTTCTGTGAACATGTCCTACCCGTCATTCCTGGCGCACGTCTGAAACTCCACGATTCACTGCTACGACTGAATAAAAGCATATTATGGAAGGCAGGTACTAGCTGACATGTCACCCAATCAGCTCGAAGTATTGTATCAAACCTCCCTCCTTTTCATGGAAAGACTGAATGGCAGCCATCAGAGATTGACGACGTAGAACTCAACTCTAGTTACATATATCAATCTGGCTCCTGCCAGGTTACTCTTGTCCCAGGGACACCCAGAATATGTTATCAAACATTGCAATTAAAACAACTTTCAAATCAACTCAGCAATGTAAATCTGTAAAAATTGCTGTAAACTTCCTTAGTAGACTGCATTGTACATTTTCTTTACAGCCATGCAAAACAAACAGGTTGCTGACAACCTTTTGATCTGACAAGCAAATAAGCAATAGAAAATTTGACTACCTTTAAGGACTCATGAATCTATCTGCTAATAACAGCACATAGATGATTAATAGCTTTATTTTGGAAAAGTTATCTTAGCATAATGTTTCCCATGTGAAAATACACCATAAGGGCTGACCAGAGGTGCTGGGTTAAGATTTGTTAATGTGAATGCATCAGTCAGGGTGTGCAAGGTGATAGTAAGTGCTCAGTGCTTGGAGCTGTGGTTGGATTAACACTACTAGGTCTTTTGAGGCTTGTGAGGAATCAAAGTTTGATGATACAAGTGGTTGTGGGCAAGTCCAGAGGCGCTGGATAGGTAAAATCAGTGACAAATGAGCAGCACCTTCAGGGGCTTTCTGAAATTAAGAATGATTAAAAAGCAAGACAGTTTTGGGGGGTTGTGTGTATATTCTAGGTTTTTAACACTTTAAAAAAGTTGAGATTGGTGAATCATATCCAAACTTTTTCCTTATTTAGTGTGACTTATTCTGTACAGTTTAGGGAAAAAAATATTTATTTTTCTTTTTAAGCAAGCATTAAAGCCTCTGCAATTATTTTATGGTTGCACCTTAAATTAATACTACGAATGAGTCAGGAATTTTACAATATTTGTTCAAAACCTGACCGATTTAGATTTATTGCAACCGTTTAATTTAACCCACATGTGTCTTCTGACTGAAGGTATTAATGACGTTTTAAACAGTTCTGATATGAACCTGTTTAGGTAACTAAAGTATAACCTAAGGTAGGGAAAAAATGAGACAAGCTGCTTAGTGAATATAATAAATGTATGCTGTAATGCATGTAATTATCCTATGTAAATATTGTAAGAAAACTAGCTTTGTATTGATTTGGGAGGTGTTAGTCTAATTTCCTGTATAAAGTTAATATGTGCAAAGACATATCAGAATTTTAAGAAGGGCTAACTTAGATGATAATTTTTGCTTCTGCATATTTTTCTGTTACAATTTTCCTTCCAGGTAACTTTCCATTGAAGTGCTTGAATGCAGCATTCTGTACCACCTTTGGTCCATTTTCGAGAATGTTTCCTGGACACTATCAAGTCAGCAGTTCTTCTATTTTGTCTAGACCTTAATATGTTCATACTATATCTTTCCATTTACAAATTTACTTTTTTTTCTGAAAAACATGCCTTTTATGTTTTAGCTTTTAATTTCAAGTCTTAGTGAATAGCTGGAAGAAGTGTCATTTCTCAAGTACTGTAAATTTCTGAAAGCACCCATGTGAGCTACTTTAACCCTCTGCTTTCTACTCAAGAATATGACACAGCCACAACAGCTTTAACTGTGTCCTTGTCATCACTGTTCAACTGCTATGTCTAGTTCAAAGCAGGTTAGATTCCTGCTGAGAGGAAGACGAGATTTGCGCATCTGTCGGACATTTATTTCGGCTTGGACAACTGATGTAATTAACTTTTAGACCTTTGTGTTCATGTCTGCTTCTCTGGGCAACTTTGCCAAGCAAAACACGTCGAAATTACCCTATTTTCCTTTCAAACTGATTCACATTCATTTGCGAACACATCCCATTTCAAATGACATACCTTACCCTCCTAATTTTTTTCTTGGCTTTATCTTCCAGCTCTGCCTTCAATGCTCTCGTTCTTCCCATCTCTGTCTGGCTCAGCTGCAAGGTCTCTTCAAGCTACAGTTTCACTCCATCAACACAAAAGCATTTCCTTGCTTTGTAACAATTTTGTACTCTGGGGAGATTTGCTCTGTATAGGCCTGCAAGTTAACTTCAACTGTGGTGGCACTCCAAAGTTGCTTAACCCAGCACTTTTTCACATCAGCTTGACAGTTTTGTATTGGAATGACTGACAACATACAGCATTCAGATGTAGGTTTGTTCCTTGTCTGGGTAAGGAATACTACAAGCGTCTCCTTAAAGCTTGAGCTTCCACTCATTTAATTAGTCAATAATTTTGGGTGAAATTCTGGGGGAAGTTGTATAAATAAATCAAAATAAATTAATTCCATATAAGGAAGTGACATGCAGTGCCCTGGAAAGGTATTCCCTTGGAATATTATATTTGTCAACACTGCAAAAAAAAAAAAAAAAAAAAAAATGAAATCTTAGTCAATTCTTCTTAAAAGAGGGTGAATAAAATGTGTCACCTTACCTGGAGTTGCCATTGGTGTCTGAGTTGAGCTGGATGCTGGTCACATTTGAGAATCCACAAAATCCATCTTAAATATACGGTAATGCTTCCATTGTTTGCTAGTTTGGATCAATTTAACATGGATGCACTTGCCGTCACAACTGCCGAACAGCGGAAACTTCTGCCCTGAAGCACATTAAGGAAATAGGCTTTAACTACTGAGGTGTCAGTCTGCTAATCAAAAAATGTTTTAGTCATAAAGGGTAAAATAAAAAGGCTATTTTAAAGATGTTTTTTAGTAAGAGCTTATAGCTGCAATCTTATATATATATATATATATATATATATATATATATATATATATATATATATATATATATATATATATATATATATATATATATATATATTTATTTATTTATATTTTTTTTGTCAAAAATGGAGAGTAAATTTACTTTTCTTTAATCACACTCATTCTTTTCAGTACATTAGAATGGATTAGCTCCAAGGTCACGGATAAGCGGAAAGGGGTCTGGGACCAGGACTAGCATTGGCAACTCCCTGAAAAAAAAAAAAAGCTGACCCGATTGCCTTTACCCCTCCTGGTGATTTCATTTTTCAGCCGCCCTTTTTGTGTGAAATGATTTTTTTAAGTAAACCCAGTATTTGTTTTTTCCCATTCCTCTGTATATTTCTGCAACCTTTTTTTTTTCCAAAAGCATTTAAATTGCTCCGTTCGTCCCCCATACTGCTCTGTTGTCTCCCGCTATCTTCTCCATGAGCAACACTTGGCTCTACCAATGAGATTAGGGTATTCTGGATAGTTACATATATGTTGTCAGCTGGACACAACGCAGGACAGGGCCCAGGAACAAGTTTACCGTAAATTTTGTATGTAACGTGCCCTTTTTCTTCATTTTCCATTAGCTTTTTACTGACTATTTCTTTTACTCTTACAGTAATACAGGACAAAGTGCGTTCCTTTTCCACTAAATATGGGACAGTTACTTCTATTTCTAAATATGGAAAAATTCTGTTTTTCAAAGGACAGTTGGCAACCCTAACCAGGACCGACTTGCCTTCCAGTCTGGACCCAATTTTAAATACTCATATTTACTGCATGTTGTCCGACAGTGTCTTTGGTAAAGTTTATCTTAAAGCTACAGTGTGTAATAAATACAGGGATATACGGTCAGAAATGTAATATATTATACATAACTATGTTATTTATCATCATCTACGAGCTCAGCCTCTTAACCTTAATATTTACGTTGCCTTAGAATTCGTTATTTATAATTACATAGGAGCGGGTCTCGCAGCCATGGAGGCAGACATCTTTGCGCTACGGCAGCGCAGAGCCAACAAACTAGCGATTGCGAGATCGCCCATTACGGGTATATTTATTATCTTAAGTCTACATGAAATCTATACCCTACACAGACTAATGAAATACTATCTGTAAAATTATCTATGTAAACAAACCTCATCACTTGAGAAGGTAGGTGATGCGGACGTCATGGAAGACATTTTGTCCCGTAACGCTCGGCGTACTGTTGGGGGGGAGAAGCGGTGGGGGGGAGATGTTCATGTTGCTGCGGTCTGCAGTCTGGACGTTAGATGTCACTGAAAATTACACACTGTAGCTTTAATACAAGAATGATCCAGTTAAAGACCAGCTGTGGATGTTGTTGTTTTCAAGGAAGAATGTGCTCAGATTTCAGTATATATAGATGAGGACTCCATGGAGTTAAATACAGCTGAATGCTACAGATTTTAATTGTGATTTTTATTTTGCAATAGACTTTGGATGGCAGAAATATATCTACAACTTCATTACAAGTGTAGCACTGTTAGCCTGCTACATTTGTGACAGGCACATTACTTTTTTCAAGTGTACTTTGACTGGCTCAGTCTGGACTTCTAGTATCCCAGCTGTATTTCCCATCTCTATCTTTTTTAATAATGATGCTTGATGTCTGTTTTGTTTATTTGTAAAACTGGATATGTTTTTTCTCATTGATATGAAGCAGATAGGAAAAGGCTATAATATTTGGTGGATCAGCCTCGGTGCAGACAAGGTGTTTGTTTGCACAAGCTGATTTCCCAGACTAAACGGGTATCGTCCCCTACCAGCTGGACTGGATCAAAACCGGCAGCCAGAGCTGCCAGCTGGCAAAACAGAACAGGACCCCAACATGACAGGCCAGTGTTACATCTCCACTAACAAACGAACTGTTTACTGAGATGACGCATCTGAAAAGTCTACACACTAAATTCGCCTTAGTTGTAAATTTAAGCTGAGTAGAAGCTGAGATCACAGAATTAGGGTTGAGAAGAAACAGTGGAGAACCTGCTTTGTCTTCAGATCGGGGTCAGACTGAAATATGGGCTCAAACAGAGGCAATAAAAGGTAGATGCTATATTTAGTTATGAGAGAAAAATCTTTTTACCTCTTTTCTGTACTTTGTCTGTCTCTGCCGATACAAACCCCAGGTGTTTGATGACAGCAGCCTGGCCTCACAAATCTACATTCAAGTGTTCAGTAACAGCAAATGTATAGAGAAAGCATTACATAGGCAATTGGTATGCAGGTTTTTTTTTTTTTTTAACCAGGCTTTATTTTATAGTGCTTATGTTTATGCTATTGTTTTTCCTGACATGCACTATTGATCGCAGTCAGACAACATTATTTCAATACATATCAGTCTAAAATACCTTATAAATCACTGTTATTCAGGTAAACATCTTAGAATGGCGTCCATGAGAAGTGTTCAGGTCTGCTGAGTAGCTGGTTTGGAACAGCTAAAAGGAGAAACGCAAACACAAGCAAATAGGAACTTTTAATAGGGGTTCATTTGTATACATTAATGGCAGGTTCACCTGGAGCACAGGTGTTATAAAGCAACATCTTAAACAAAGAGGTAAAGTAGCCAGAAAAAACGCTGAAGGAATGGTTTAAAGGGTTTTATTTTTTTCAATGGTTTTGGCAGGTGTTCAAAACTTTCTTCATGTTATCCTGTTTAGAACCACAATTAATCTTTACTGATGAGCATTTAGTAATTCATCAAATACAAAAAAAAATAATTTAAATACTTTAAGTGTATGGATGTGTTGGGCTATCTTATTTGTCATAGTCAGGCTATAGACTTGCTTTGTTAAGGAATTCATGTTTTAGTTTTTATAAAATGTTTTACTAAATGCATGGTTTTTACTAAATAAGCTATTGAAAGTTTTATTTTTATTTTTGGCATGAAGCAAAAATCACTAATGAGAACTGTTTTCTCTGTAAGTATTGGCCAATTACCCAATAATCTGTCTTCTCCTGCTTATTCTGTCATTCAGGTGCAAAGGGAGTAAAGTTTATTCTATGGTTTTATTAGCTCAGTGCTCCTCTCCTTAATGTGTTGCTCCCTGCAGCTACCTCAAGGAAGGATGAAACTCTTCCATTTTTGTACATGCTTTATCCCAAGCGGGGTTACGAGGGGTGCTGGTGGATCTCTAGCTGTCTACAGGCGAGAGGTAGGGTACACCTTTGACAGGTCACCAGTCAATAGCAGGGCAACACGGAGACAAACGGGACCAACAACAATTCACACACTGACTCACACCTGAGAATTTAGAGAAGCCATTTAACCTAACAGTCATGTTTTTGGACTGTGGGAGGAAGCCGGAGTACCCGGAGAGAACCCACATCCTCAGGAAGAACATGCAAACTGCCTGCAGAAAGACACCGGGCCAGGTATCGAACTCGCAACCTTTGTGCTGCGAGGCGGTAGTGCTACCCACTGCGCACCTTCAAATAAAATTACTCTTAAAGCTACAGTGTGTAATTTTCAGCAACATCTAACGTCCAGACTGCAGACCGCAGCAACATGAACATCTCCCCCCCCCACCGCTTCTCCCCCCCAACAGTACGGCGAGCGTTACGGGACAAAATGTCTTCCACGACGTCCGCATCACCTACCTTCTCAAGTGATGAGGTTTGTTTACATAGATAATTTTACAGATAGTATTCTCAGGCATAATACTGCCATCTATTGTTCAGTACCGTCTCAGTTCATCTCTCTCAACTTGCCGTAGTTACTTTCGAGCGTAATGGGCGATCTCGCAATCGCTAGTTTGTTGGCTCTGCGCTGCCGTAGCGCAAAGATGTCTGCCTCCATGGCTGCGAGACCCGCTCCTATGTAATTATAAATAACGAATTCTAAGGCAACGCAAATATTAAGGTTAAGAGGCTGAGCTCGTAGATGATGATAAATAACATAGTTATGTATAATATATTACATTTCTGACTGTGTATCCCTGTAATTATTACACACTGTAGCTTTAATTAAAAACATGTAATAATTTCATACTTAAAGTACTTTCAGAAGTTTGAATTCTGAATATGACCGAACTTTTCCTTTAATGAGTTACAGTTTAAAGACCTCAAAATGTAATTTATGCGGTTTCTTTGGTCAAGCCCAGCTCGCAGCAGTATATGTGGGGAACTGCTGACTGCAGGCTAGTTACACCTGAACTGACATGAATCACTAAATATTTATCCATTTTTTTTTTTTTTTTTTTTTTTTTTAGATTGATGGAGTAATACCAATACATCTTTATGGAATGGATATTACTCATATGAATTTAATAATAAAAATGTATGTTATACTATACCTTAGTATCCTTACAAATGAATAGTACGGACCTTGCCCTCTCTGTTTTTAATCAAATTTTAAAAAATAAATTGAAAATAAGCAAAGTAGATCAAATGGCAATATATTTTCTGCTGTAGGCTGCCTTTTTTTTTAATTTTTTTTGCTCCTTTAAGCACTCTAACTGAAGTATTATTCTTGTCTCATTTTTCATAGGTTGAGCATGCAACACCAAACCGTATCTAGGTTTTAAAAGCCGTAAAGAAATTATGTTTGATCTATCTCTTCCCTTATCGCCTGTTAGAACCCCCACCACTCCATAAATAAAGCTATTACAGTGGAGGACTATGCATTCACACAGGCAGGCACACATAAACAGGCTGACATGCAGGTACTCAGACTGCTGTCACATGGGAGCTTTAACCCTGAAAACCCTGTCCAGCTTAGCTCAGAGATGCAGAGGCTTTATGGGACATTGGGGAGCAGCTCACAGAGAGTAAATAGAATATCCAGTGATATCTGTCCCAGGCTCAGATAAAGCTTCCAAATCTCTACAGGTTTTCTTTTTGACACACACAGAGGACACATGAACACAGAAAGGACAACAAAAACAGAAAAAATATGGAAGCTCTTACAGAGAGCGGTGGGTCCCAGTGCAGGTAAGGGTTTGATGTCTGACACTAAAAGAGTGTGTTCATCTTGGAGTGAAGGACCTCACTCTGCCTGTCTCTTAGTTACTTTACCGACTGTCTGAAGGAAGTGAAGTGTGGTGGCCATCTGACAGGGATTTTAATGTGATCCGCTGGGGCTCCCGAAGGATGCAGAGCCAAAGCCTTTACTTTTAGTTTAAGGCATAGTGGCAAAACACCCCAGTTGAGCAGAGCCAGCTTGCAGGGTAGCCTTGAGTTTAAGGCAGCCTCCTTTCTCAACTTAGGAAGGAGCAAAAAGAGTTGCGACAATTAAGGTATATCTATTCTATTCTATTTTTTGAAAATGACAAACAAAATATCAGTGAAGTGTTCCATTAGTTGGTCCATGGCTTTTTAGAAGCATCTAGCTTTTGCCAATTCTTCTTCAATAAAGCTCAAGCTTACTTAGCTTCGTTTATATGTTGCTACAGATTCAAAAGTAGATTTTGCTCTGAACTTTGACTTGGCCATTCCAATACATGAGTATCCCAATTAAGTCCACACAGTAGAGCTTTTCACATATTTTCTCTTAGAATTGACCTGTGTTTAGCTCTATCCTTCTTACCCTCATTTCTAAACAGCTCACCTGTTGCTGCTCGGAAAGATGCCCTCTCGGCAACCATGTAAATAAGTTCACATTTAAAATATTAGGTGCACCCTCTTCCTAACCTTGCTTAAAAGCTAAATGACTTTATTAGTTCATAAACACAAAATGATCTATCTTGTACCCCTGCAGCTTAAATCGTTTAAGTCTGACCAAAAATAGGTTGGCGAATCACATTGCACTTGCAATGGGGAGTACCATTTTTCTGTGTTACCATCAAGTGATCGTGATGGCTGCATGTCACCGGTTATTGGCTGGGTTGAGAGTGATTAACTTAGGGTGTTAATTAGTGGGTCATCAGGAATTTAGGGCAATATATATGTGTGTTTATGTGTAAATATATATATATATATATATATATATATATATATATATATATATATATATATATATATATATATATATATATATATATATAGTTGGCTAAAACCAAAGTTTAGTAGGTGAGCACGGTGTTGCTTCCTCCAATCAGCTGGAAAGGTTCTGCTGAATGTCCCTCTTTTCTCTGAACAGATTCAGTGGCAGCAGTCCCTGATTACTGTAATAATGTTTAAAACTATGCCTCATCCATGAGACCAGCCCGGTTCCCTTCTTCAACATTTTTCCATAAGCTGTAGCTTTTTTAAATGTGGAAATTTTATTTTTCTGGTCACAAAATTGTGTGCTTCTGCAGTTTCTCTAGAGGCACTGTTTTCTACTGGGCTGCTTTTGGTTTTGGTGAATAGCTATGGCTGATTCAGAATAGCACGAACTGTAGAGCACTATCCTGGTAGAAAAGGAATTTTGGATTGTTGTGCTGAATCTGGACAGCTTTTAGCCTTCCTGATGGGATTATGGGAGGGAAACGCACATTAATAATGCAAGTCAAATGGAGGACAACAAAAGCAAAAGTTACACAACTAAAGGGAACAGCTGAAACTCTCCTTAATAAAACCAAAATCCTTGGAAATTGTCTAAATTTGCATGTGCCGATGTGTCACACAAAGTACATGTAGAAAATGACTTTTGTTAAACTCTGTGGGGGGGGCCCCCCCCCCCCCCCCCCCCCCCCCACCCACCCACCCATCCATCATGCAGCATCACCTCTTTTCTTACTACCAGTCCTATTCTGACAGAAACCTATAATGGTGTCTGCTGACGCCCTGGATTAAGTGTCTCTACTTATTTGCACTATTTGGAATCACCCCAAGTCCTTTTTGGCTTGGATTTAGATGATGGATTGAAAAGACCTCTGTCAGATGTGCAAAGATGGGAGTATAGTTTTGTAACCAAACTTTAAACATCACCACACTTCTAACCTGCCTTACTGGTTTATTCATCAGTCCAAAGATGCTAAAGTGGGAGTACAGAATCGGAAAAGGAATCAGAGCTTGATGGCAAGTTATCCTTCCAACGGAGAAAAAACCCCGAAAAAAACGAGACCCAGATTAAAATCTTAATATATACCTTTGTTAATTAAAACTGTCCTGCAAGTTATTTAACCAGTCATTGGTAATATTTATTACCCCTATATATAGATTTCTGAGGTTTTTGTGGGTTTAACACTGCATATGCATGTGCATAGAATTCCCTCCTGCTCATACTGTAAATGTTTTGGGTTTTTTTTTTCTGTAGGGCCTGATCTTTTTGCACCGAGCTGTGACACTTGCACGGTAATCTGCATAGGTATGCGCTTATGCATCCATCAAATTACAAGACACCAGCCAGGCTTCAAGTGTATCATTATTTACTAAACAGGTTGCCTAACAAGAAAAGACGGATTCCCCTGCAGGCTTGTGTATAAAAAAAAATAGAAAAAAAAACCCCTAGAAGCATGGCGGCGGAGCAATATCCATCATAATTGATGTGTCGCAAAGCAGATTACACACATTAGCGCACACTGTTCTAGCTGTGACAGCTCCAACTGAACATGACAAATTCTGTAATATGGGGGGGAAAAAGGTATTTTACTTTCGCTGGGTATTAAAAGGCAGAGCAACTAACGAAGAATTTGCATTGGTAAATATGAAAGCAAGAGTACATTTGTCTCTAATTGCAATGTATTTGTTTCACTTTGGGGGCCGAATGGGTGATATGAAGTGTTTGTGTAGCTCTGCAGAGCTTTCATTTGCTCCATGCCAAGTTCTCATTCGACAGGAGCTAATCCCAACACGCCTCATATTCCCCATACACAGCACAACAGATAAGCTCATAGAAGTCGCACATGCCTCTTCATTGTGATGGAGCATTAGGAGAGAGTTTGGTGGCCTAATCAGCAAGCTCGACACTAGCGGAGGGCTAAACAGGCTTTGGGAAGGGGAGGCAGCTCGACTTGCTATGTTCTCGACTCTCCCAGACTCTTCGTCTCTCTCCTCAGGGTCCTTTAATCAACTCAGTAACATTACAGGAATATCTGCAGCTGAGATTCATACTTGGCTGTTCTGTTTCTATGCAAATACTTCTAATGCATCAAAGGGGAGGTGGTGAAATTAGCAAATTTTATACAATTTTAACCGGAATTAATATGCATAACAGAGTGTTTTACCATGTGCACAGAATTTGCTCTTAATGTTTTTTGCTTTAACAAAGAACACTTAAATTATTTAAAGTAACATTTCAGCACTGACCCTTTTTTCAAATTTTAAAATTTTTCTTTGATTTTAAATTAGTTTTTGGGGGCATTATTTGTTTACTATTACCAATATAAATATGTATATATTTGTTGGTTTGTTGTCTTTAAACACATAAATACTTAAATTTGTACATAATAAAGACCTTTACTCTGGGACGTTTTTTTTTTTTTTTTCTCTTTTTTTTAAGTGCAGAAAAAGTGTTTAATAGAATTATTGGCAAAACATTTGTATTGATTTGCTAATGCAAAGCTATAATACCTAATAATTAAAATTAGATCAGAATCAATGTCCATGTTCAAGTGCCTAAGTAGAACGCAGCTCTTATTTCCCTTTTCTTTGTACTTAAAAGTAGCATATGTCAACATGTTATTGAATTATTTAACTGGGTGCTATTTGTGGAATCCATTTTAATTGCCGAAGAAGAAGGCCAGAGTGGAGCCACACATCTGTGTGACTGAGCTGTTCTGAGTTACGTCGTTATAGCCACACACACCCACTCCTGACGACCCACTAATTAACACCCCATGTTAATCACTCCCAACCCAGCCAATAACTGGTGACATGCCATCATCCAGATCACTTGATGGTAACACAGCAAAACGGTACTCCCCTTTTTTCCTCCTGCTGCCATATTGTGCAGACGTCTCGGTTGGCATTTTGACTGAGTTTTCCTGGAATAGTGAGTTGTTGTTTTTTTAGCTGAGATGTATCGCACCAGCTGGTACTGAAGTAGCACTAATAGTCAACAAAATGTCACAACAACCCCTCCTTTGCATTAAATTGCCTATTGCTATATATCAGAAAATACAAAGCCTTAAAACATTTATTTATATTTATTTAGTCATTCATTAAATATAATCCAATCCCTATCTTACTATGCCAAGACTTCTTTAAGGGCATGTTGGCTAAATATCGTGTGGGCGAGTCTGCCACTGTGGCAGAAATAATGATTTTGATATAACTTAAGCTGATTTGCATAAGCTGCTGAGTACTTAACCAAACTTAATCATTTAATTTCAATTCATTACTACTACCTAAGTTATTTTTGCAACTCTCTTGCCCCTCTTTTCTTATTGTAGTAAGCGTGGAACCCACTGTTTGTGAAATCTGTGACAATACTGACCTCTGGTGTAAGTTTAGCTAAGCTCTAAGGTTGGTGATAACCTGATGTTTTAGCAGTCTCATTGGTAGTCCATTTAAGGTAATGAATCTGCTTCAGACAAACTGCCTGGTTTGAAGCTTTTGCCTGAAACGCCTGCAGCAGGGATTGCCAGGGATAGGGCATAGGTAGATTAGGAGTCTGTGTAATGAGAGGCAAAGCGTCTCTTTAGCCTGCTGCTTTGTCTTTCCACCGAGCCTTAAAGGAGAAAGAGATAACTTCTCTGGCCAGTAGCAAACACACAAGCTTTAACTTTTGATTTTTTATAATCATCAACTCCTATTGCTGCCAACTTCCTCTTTCTTTCCTGGTTACATCAATTTCTTTTTCTATGCTATATCCTCAACCTTGCTGACACTTACTCATGCCAGAGTGGCCTCACGTCCTCAACAGGGGATTGTTAGATCTCCTGAAATATGGAAAAAGACAGACACTTGCCAGGCACACTGGTGCGCCGCACATGGGTAATAGGCCTAATAGGGTCAGGCCTGCATTTAATAAACAATTACCCATCTATAATAAATGAGTCCAGCTCCTATGGTCCTATTGAGATGAGGAGGGGGGCCAGGAAAGGGAGACTAGGTGAGAGAGGGAAGGTGAATGAATAATGCAGCTAAGATGCCCATCAGAGCATCCAAAAAAGCAACGCCAATTATCTTTGTCTAATGATGAATGTCTTGATGCTCTCCCCCAATGCTGAAATCTGACATTTACCCAGCTGCTCCTACAATGCCCTGTGAATCTGCACAACATGAGGAAACAGGAAAGAAAAGATGAAAGTGATACCGCCACACATTGGCACCTATTTAGGTTGTTTGTTTGATGGTGTGTTAATAAGTAGCAAAAATAGTATTAAAAAGTATTAAAAATCAGATTTCATACCTTGATTTTCTTTTGCTTTTCTTTTATCAAGCTGCACTTACAAACTTTAACAGATCTTTTTGGGATGTTATGCCAAGCAACAAGATCAACTAATGCATAACTATGAAGCAGAAGAACACTGATCCGTTGCTTTGAAAGTTTTTGCAAAGAACAAGTGGAAAACAATGGCATGCATTTGAATTCAATGTTTCCTTTGAAAACGCAAATCATTCTGTTAATTCACCTTTGATGTGAGTCACGATGATGCTAGTCTCCTGTGGGCAAGTGTTTTCTAACATGATTACATTTGGAAATTATCACTATGACAGGCTAGATAACACTAATCAGATAAAGAAACAAGGAGTAACTGTGCAGGATATTTGGTGCTTCACAGTTAGTAGTGTTGTGCTACAAGAGCTGCAGCAAGAATGCCAAGAGCAGTGGTCACCAACGTGATGCCCGTGGACAACAAGGGGCCCTACTGTAAAGGACCACATGGGGTGCCCTTAGTGTCTTCTGAAAATAGAACAAATTGCCATTGGGTACAGTTTATTGTGGTACTTTTTTATGATATATAGAACATTTTATCATATTAATCACATAGAGAATTTAAGCATTTATAGAGTTTCAAAATGACAATATCTAAAAGAAGGTTAGACAAAAATATATATATATATGCTTATTACGTATGTGTGACGTTTAGGCGAACGCTTACCCCTCCAGTTCATAGGTCAGTATTGGTAGCCCTTCCTATAACTCGGTGCCCATGAAGTAGCCCTCAGCCTTAAAAAAGTTTGTGACCCCTGGCCTAGAGGAAATTAGTTTTCCCCATGTAGGGAAGGAAACAAAAGGAGAAAAGGAAAAGGTACTTCTTTGGCTGAAATGTTACTTAGCAGAAACTAGCACTCTATGTTTCAAGTAATACCCTATCATCGTGGTTGAAGGCAGTAAGGACAACATTATATGAAGGTTTTTATTCAGCCTGATTATAGGTGATGGAAATATAGAGCCGGCAAACAGCCAGACTTTGGCAAACTCTTAATGTCCAGCAGAGCGGCACTGTAGTGGTTTACATCATAGCATATTTATTGGTTGGAATGACAAAGTTAAAGTCTTTGCATAGATTAAGTTGAAAAATGCCTGAAAGTGTTGCTCAGACAGTTTTAATCCTGACTACACTGCAAAAAATTTTAATCTAAGCAAGTCCATTTTTCTTAAACTAACTGCATTTTTTCTTGAATTGATCAGGTAATTGTGACACTTTGCAAATAAAATAAGACAATTTACATGTAAAATAAGAGAAAACAATTGCATTGTCTTAATTCAAGCACATATTATCTAATTATCTTATTTTAAGGGTAAACATGCTCATTCCATTGGAAGATCGTCTTATTTTCCTACTCAAATTAAGAGTGAATACACTTCTTTTTAGAAATTTTTACTTTTTTTTTTTTTTTTTTAGAAGGCTTTGCAGTGTATTTGGTAAAAAAATGAATTGCCGAAAAAAAAATCTATCTGTAGAAAGGTCAGAAACATTCCTCTAAAAAACTGTTGTTATAACTGTAATAAATATTCTTAGTAGATGCTACATAAAAATGTTATGCTCTTATATTGTTAAAAAAATTCTAATAAATTGCCATTTTATTTAATGATTATTCAGGCATTGGTGTTGGTCTGCCACATAAAATCTCACAGTGGTTTATGACCAAAGCATAAAAAATGGGTAAAATATTCCTGAAAGGTACTTTATTCAAATTCCAAAGCAACTTGGGACCTTTTTTAAGCAGCATCTTCCTCAGTCCAAGGTTACCCAAATTACACAAGGTTAAAGTGGTGCTGGAGAGGTGTTTCCAGCGGTGGTGGGGGTAAGGGTTGGGGACAGTTGGGTCGCCAGTTCAATTAGCATACAATCTTGATACAGCAAGGGAATTTCTGGCAGCACAGAGGAAGGATAGCCAAGGAGAGAAACCGCCACTCTTTGCTCTATTTGAATAGGCAGAATGACATACAGGGAGAAAAATGAAAAAGGGGAGCTAAGAGACCTTGTTTTCTTGCCCCCTGCAAATCAGAGGGGACGAACCTGTGGTGCTCAAGCCGACTGTTAGTGAAGTCGGCCTGGCAGCTTCCACTATAGGCTCTGGGAAAAAATACACACCCGTTTCACTTCCCCAAAGACCCAGCTCTGTGGTAATAATGGGATCAGACCCATGACCCTCCCAGGACACCATAGTATTGTTGGATAGTCTATGAGCTGAATTGAAAAGAAGTTCATGTTCAGCTACTTGAAATCACATTTGTTTTACTTTTATGTAGCTTTTACAGTACGTAATTAATCAAGGAATTTAACGTTTCCAAGAGGAGACTTTGTCTAAACGTACAGTATTAAGATCTTCAAATCACATCTGATGTTCTTTCCTCTTGCAGGAATACTATAGACCATTAACATATGTTAAAAAAAGCAAGACCCATAATTGTTCCATTTTTTCCCCCTATTAATCCAAACTCAGGGAGACACAGCAGAGATCACATTAGCATTCCCATCCTTGATATGACTCCAGCTTTAAGGCTTGGCATCTCATCTGCTTTTACATGATATCAAGCTGTATTAAAGCTTCATATTGCTTTTACTGTCCAGAGTGAATTTACATTTTTCTAATGAAGTGCTTTTGGATTTTTTTGTTTTTTTCTTTTCCTCCGCCATCCCCTTGTCCTTCCTTTCACCTCCAGCCCACAGCCCACTCTGATTTAAAACACATACAACTGTACCGCTGTTTTACTGCAAAATAACACAAAGCACGGACTGAGACACCTTTCGGTCGCCTCCAGCTTCCCATCTGTTGCACATCTGGAAGTGGTGTGCGGCACCAAGTAATTGGAAGTCAATTTGTTTGATGTTATGTCTTTGGCATCTGGCTCGATTCATAAAAACCCTGGAAATGGCATTAATTTTATAGCGTCTCTCTTTGTTTCTCCTGTGTTCCGCAGCAATGCACGCAGGGCCTCGCTCGGCTGAGTGACGGGGGAGTACTTTTTAGAGCTGGTCAGGGTGTGGTCCCTCATAAAAGCTGAAACAGGGCCCCCCAAAAGAATCATGGAACAGATTACCACAGCTCACCGAGAGAGAAAATATTGATAAGTTATCCCAGCATTAAAAAATGGAATCCTCTGACTTTGGCCAATTTTCACAACTTCACCTTTAACTTTGACCACAGCTTCAGATCTTTTATTTTGTGAAGGGAAAGCTCATCCCGGGCTTAGTTTGCCACATTGCCAGCAGACGGACTGACTGATTGAGAAGCAGCATGGTGTTGTTTGTAACACAGCTCTGAGTCACTGCTGAAAATAGATATGACACCTGATGTTTGGTGCCTTTCTGCTGGCTGTCATATTGTTATTCCCACTCAAATTTCACCTAATTTGTGCACAAGTCTTGTCACAGTCCAGATCCTGATAAGGGCTTTTAGGTGGGTATTATTTTTTTATATTCCCCCTCTGCTCACCCAGGTATATGTGGCAATGAAGTGCAATGAGACCCACACACACACACACACAAGTGCATGCATTTGAGGTGCGTGCATGTGTTTGCAGCATTTGCAGTTTCTGCTTGCATGTGCACTTTTGTGTTTGCACACAAGCACATTTGATTAGAATTGTTTGTGTTCGGGAATGTGTGTGTGGGCATGTGCATCACCCACCATGTGTGTGAGCGTGTGTGCTTGTGTATTTCACCTCAGCGGGAGGTGATTAAGAGTTGCCAATGGCAGGCTCGACAGGTGAGTGTATTGTAGCACGCCGGCAGCCGTGGCATCTGCACAGGTGACAGCTTCTCCCTGCTCAGTGGCGGTGTCAGTGTTGGTGGGTGGCAGGAGGTCTGACAATGTTGTTTTGGTGACAGAACGACTCTGCTGTGAGGTTCACGACATCACTTGGCTTCTTCAGATTTGTCAGTTCTTACTGGGAGGTATAGTCATGAACTTTAGCTCATAAACTACTGCCAGGGTGCATTCTCATATGGAGAGATTATGTTTACCAACACAGCACTGAGCTTCACTCAAAGAACTTCAATTTTAAGGGCTATCTTAAAGGAGATTCTTTACAAAGCCTTGCTTCAGCTTAATTTAAACTTAGTAGACTTTAGACATAAAACACAGCCTATTACTGCCATCTGCTGCTGAAAGTCTGACACAGCAACATATTTTTTCTTTATACTGTGAGTGAGGTCATCTTTTATTAGGGAAACCACATTCCTCTACTCAACGTGGATACAAAGGGACATGGAAAAATTATTTTACAACTTAACAGTCTTAGGCAGACTGTAATAAGCCAGTCTGTTTCTTATGAATGAGGTTAGGTAAGCAAGTAAAGGAAGTATGAAGGAGGTTTTTTTTTTTTTCCGCAAATATGTTTGACACCTTCTGTTAACAAATAGGTTCACTCCATGTTTTCTCCACCCAGTTTAGAAACATCACTGTTTGAGAGTGATCTAATCGAAAAAAAAAAATAAAAAATACAAATGTTGATGTTCTTCTCACACTGATAAAATTCTGAGAATGTAACGGTTAAAATTTGGGTAAAGATTTCTCAACATGTTATTTCTACACATACTTTTAAAGAGATCTTTGAGTTGATTATAAATATGATCTTTCATTTTTACTCTGAGTTAAATGGTAAAAAGCCAATACTTATAAGGTGCTTTTTAAGTTTTACACTACTTTCAGGTTTTCACCCATTCACACTTTTATTCACACACTGATGGGGACAAAGTACGATGTAGCAGCAGCTGCCCTGGGGCTCACTGACAGAAGCAGGTTACTCAAATAAATAAAAAAAGAACTTTTTATTTTCTACTGAATTATATTTAATAAATAACTAGGCATGGGATGATATTCTTAAAATAAAATCAGAGCGACTTAAAAAAAAATAGCTACAGCTTGTAAACCTCTAAAATTTTACGTTATAGCATTTCTTTGGTTGACAGTGTTTCTATTAAAATGGGGACAAAGAGAGATTTTCCTCTGGCTTTTGAATTATTCTTAAGGCCATTTCTATAATTAGGATTATTAGACAATGTTACATCTGCCTCAGTATTATCTGCTTTGAATAAATACAAAAACTTTTTACTTGTTCTTTCCTAAGTGCTGTATTCATATGATTTACTCACAAGAATCTCTTGCTGACCCATGACACACGACAGGACAAATGCGTCCAAATATTACCCTTAATAAAAATAAAGTGAATTATTATGTTGTTAAATCACTTGGTTGTCAACCATTTAAATAAAAATAAAATAAGCAGCTGCTTTCTTATGCAGGCTGAAGTGTTACTGGGATCTTAAACGTTTTATTTCTAATGTAGCAAAATTGTTTTTAAACTTTATATTAGAGATGCACTGCTTATAAAGTTGACATTTATTGATGATACCAACTGTAAAATCAAATTAATCCTTGTTTTCTCTGCTGGACAGAGACAACGATGAGTCATTTTTATAATCAACATCTTTATCTAAACCATAATCAACATGTTTACATGGAATTTGTTTCTACTTTAGCTTTAAATATAATGTAACTTTATTGATCTCACTCTGGAGATATCTAACTGTACATTTAACCCGTCCCCTTGGGGAGCAATGGGCTGCCATTGTGCGGCACCCGGGAAGCAGTCTATGATTAAGGGTCTTGCTCAGGGTCCCGGGTGCAGGCTTTAGGGATCGAACCGGGTATATCCAAACTTCTCAGAGCACAAACACACTGCTCTAACCACTAGGCGAACACTCCCCTTAATTTGTGAGAATTTAAGCTTAAGTGAGCTTTACATTTTGATTAAAATCTAAATATTTGGCAACAACTGCTTGTTAGAAAGTTAGAATTTAGCATAAACTGTTTTACTAAACTTGCTGAGTGTATTTTGTGGGATAACTCAGAAAATAACTCCTTGTATTAACTTTGGATGTTTTGTATAAACAAAATGAAGATATACTTTTACCTAATACATGCAAATGAAATCCCTAATATCTCAAGTAAAGTTCTTCTTTTTCTCTATTCAAATCATGGCTACAGGTTATATTTGTTTGAATCTATCAAGTAAAGTCATAATTTATACCAATCAAAATATTTCTTTAATAATGAATGGATTGATTTGAGGTGGTTAAACAAACTATAAAAAAGACAACAAAAAATTAAAATATAAAATAAACTCTGAATTGCTCTTTAGGTCCCACATACAGTAGTCTATCTCATGCACTAATGAAAATCAATGTTAACCTTCCATAACTGCTTTAGCCAATTACCCATAAACATTGCTCGCATTCTTTTGGACTGGCTGTGCTCCATAATGATTGATCGGTTTAGTCTTATTTACAGCTCAAGAGGGGATGCGAGTGGGTGGGTGTTTCGATTTCTCAGAGAAGTACGCTCTAACAACACTCTGTAGCATTAATTCAGAAAGGCTTTGATGAGAAATCCATTAAGGAGGTTATTGGCATGTTTTCAGAATTCATATTCTGGCTGAGGTGCAAAAAGGAAATCCTTTGCCTAAAGGCATAGGATTCCAGACTCCTCTGCAGGCTGGAAAAGTAAAAAAAATGATTGTTCTATATGGATTAATCCCTCCATATTGGTACCTATATTTTAGAATTTTAAATATGTATTAAGTAATCTGAATATGTTTACCTGGAAAGGCATGGATTATAATTAAGAAAAATAACAGGAATCCTGGTTATTATCATTCTCTACTTGGAAAAACTTGACTCATCTCGTCATCTTTCTTACCTCTAAGGAAACTTTTGTCTTTTCCTGCTAAAAGCACTCATGGCAACTCCTTTTCTGTTACTGTTATTCACCCCTTAAGGGCTCATCAACTCACAGTAGGCTCATCAAAATTATCACTCCTTATCTCCTTGTCTTTATTATCTAATTTCCCTCCTCTCTCTCCTGCTCCTCCACCACTTATTTCCAATCAACCACCTTGCAAGCCTGCTCTTCACCTTCCAATACATAACATGAGTTATTATTGGACTCTTGCACTACCTCTAAGAATGAAACAAGCTATGTGTATAGATATAGATTTTATATGAATACATGGATTTAAAAAAATACATAAATACAAAAGAATTATAACAAACACATAAAAGAGACAAACAAAGCCGAAGACATGTTAAGCAATAGAGTGAGTACATTAGTTACAGGTTTAAGGACGTCATTCTAGGCCTCCTTCGCAAAATGCTAACATTTCTATGATTCTATAACAAAGTGGTAGAAAAAAGTAAACTTTAGGCAAATCTTCAGTTATTATTTTGCATATGTTACAGTGTGTAACCACCACAGTGTCCGACTTTAAAAACAACCAGTAGTAATGAACATTTTTACTTATGAATGTCTCCCTTTTTAATACAAGTCTGTTTCTGCATCCTGTGGGAGGCAGAGAAACACAGTGGTTGCTGGTAATAAAGTTAAATCCGTTCGGATCTTTAAATGTGACTATTCTTTGTAAGAATCATACAATGTCAGCTTCTAAAATTGTCAACAATTTCCTAAAGAAATGACATTTTCAGGGGTTTTGCTTATTTTGTCAGCTGATATTAAAATTACTTGCCCCCCTGGAGTTGTCAGAACCAGATTGGGATCCTTCAGTCAATCTTCAAGGGTTTTGTTTTAGCCCTTTACCAGCAGGAGTTTGACCTGTGCAGTTATTGGGTTATAGCAAAGATTTAGGACCCTTATAGGTCATCTCCCTCAGCGGAGCTGAAGCTGCTCCTTCTGCTGCTGTCTTTGGAAGCAGCCCCTGGGGATCCGGCTGACAGAAGTGGATCGGTGCCGAAAGGCGAGAGTTGGTCATCCATCAGGATTTCATCCAACTGGTTCTCCTCCTTGAGTGTGGCAGTGAAGAAGTCTGTGAAATGGGAGAGCGGGTCGGAGAATGTGGTGCAGGCATCGGTCCTCTGGATGTGGTCCTGCGGGCCGCTGGCGGTGGTGATGGACGGCACGCCTGTTACCACGGCTAGCCTCTGGAGGTAATCGCTGTTGGGGTCTTCTTGGTAAAGTGGTGGCTGTGGTGGATGCTGCTGCTGCTGTGCCTGAGGTGGGGATTGCTGCTGCTGCTGTTGCTGTTTAAGGAGGTGGGAGGATAACTCGACTGTCCCCAAGGAAGTGGCCATGTTCGGGAGTCCATGTGCTCGGGCCTGGATTTCAAGCTCCTGGGAAACAAAGACATCAAACAGGGTTTTAAATTTAATCTATTTTGACCACATTCATCAACAGATAGGAGGGAGTAGCAGTGAAACAATCCAGCCACACCTTCCTTGCCTCTCCTTTCTCATACTGAACAAGGAGGTTATCAGCACTTATCAACTTCTAGTGTTATCTCCTTGTCCTGTTTGGTCTTTGATACAGTTTTCTTGATATAGACAAGAGAAAATATTTATATAAATATTTTAGGAAGATTACAGATTATGTACCTTCTGCTATTGAAATAAACCCTAGAAAAACACCCAAAACCATTGGATGTCCTGTTCCAGCCCATTTTAATGATATAGTATTGTTCTAAAAATGTCACCTAGCTCTACATGCACTGGTCATTTAATTTATGTATGTTGTACAGAAAAATATCTAAAACATAAAAGGCCGCCATACCACTGAACTATATAAACCATGGTTTCTTGATTTTGATTACCTGGATCCTCAGTAGCAGTCTTCTATTGGCTTGCTCCAGCTTCTTCTGGCGGCTCTCGAGCTCCCGGGAATGTTGCTGCTCCTTTTGCAGCCACCTTATGTACTCCACTGAGGCCTTCAGAATGGTGCCTTTGTTCCACCGCATATCACTACAGTGAAAACAAACAAAAAAAACAACATAAACGACACGTTTTTAAACAGAAATCTCTGTCGGTAGACTACCTTTTTTTCCCCGAAAAAAGGAAAACTTTTTAACTAGATTTTTTTTCCCCTAATTTTTATGATATGAATTAGAAACGGAGACTTAGAAGGGGTGATTATTCATACTTGGACATTACACAAGGACTTGGAATGGGGATTTTTAATAGAATAGTTAAGAAGCTCTTTGGAAAGTCCATTCTTGTACCTCCTTGTTCAGTAAAATTAATCCTCGGGTAAAAATAGTTGAGGGAAAATGAGCTAAAGTGTGAAGGCATTGAGAAAAATGGAGCATTGGACTTAAGGTGCTAAGAGTGCAAGTCATTCTTTTGCAGGTATTATTACGTTTTTTAAAAGGACAAGGGACCTCAGTAAAATTGTCCTTCTGCACACGACTGAGTCGCTGTTCTGATCGGCGTTAATAATCTCCTTTATCCCTTTGTTAATGGCCTGGTAACAATGCTAACCTCCCATTTATATTTGAGGCAAAAGTTCAACTGCGAATGGATGGCCAGCGTGCTATGCTCCATCTGCATGCACAAATTGAGCCTCAGACTTTGATTCGAATGACGGGAAAAGGTCTTTACATTTGACCTTCTCCCTCGTTGCTCAGGGTTTAAGCCGAAACAGCAGAGATTCTCAGAGAGAGGAGGGGTTGTACATCTCAAAGTGCAGAGACTGCAGATGGAAGTTCACGTGAATCCTTGAAAGACGACTGAAATATACTTAGGGACTCATTTGAATTTGACAACATTTCAATTGTCTTTGCTATAAGTTAAACACTGCCACATATAGATTTTGAAAGGGCATTGTGTACTTACGGGTCATTCGACTTTGGAATGAGCGTTCCCAGCTCCTTAATCCGATAGTTTATGTTGTATCTTCGCCTTCTTTCAACTGGCAAAGCAAGAAGAGAAGAGTTGATTAGAAATGTTGTTATTCAATAGTAGAATTTAATAAATAGAAGAAGAATAGAAGTTTGTCATTACACTGTCACAAGTACAAAGAAATGAAATTAACAGCCTGCATTGAACCCGTGCCCCATGGGGAGCAGTGGACTCCCAGGGAGCAGTGTGGGGTTAAGGGTCTTTGCTCAGAGAGCCAAAGTGGCAGTCTGTGGGAGTGGGACTTGAACTGAGAACTTCAGGATTCCAAGTGCAATGCCCTAAGCACTCGGTCGCCACTCCCACTAGAGGTGTAATCGATGCAGCAAGGGACTTTTGGGATAGATACCATTAATAATGTGTAAGTCTATGCAATCAGTCCATATCAATTTAATTAATATTGACATCATAATTCAAACTATTATAATAATTCAAACCTCTAAGAATTTTCTCAATTTCCTTAAGTAAACAATAATGCATTCCATATGTTTTTTCCCTTTGTTTTTGTTTCTCATTGCTACTGTCATGACAGCAAAAAGTAATAAAAAATCCAGTCCATTTCCTTCTTGTTCATTACAATCACAGATTGCATTACACTTTAATTGAGTTTATATCTGAGCACAGATAATTTCATTCATTTATAAATTTCTGAATCATATTTCTACCAATTTAGATTGATCTGCTGTGTTGGTTTATTACATTTAATTTTTAATTTAAGGTGTAAGTACATATGTTTTGATTGCTTCAGTGAGGAGTTTTATTTTTAATATAGCCTTAACTATATTACTTTTATGGTTGCAAGGGGTGCAAAACTCTCATCTGTACCAATTAAAATGTCAACATCTAGGGAGCTTTCTTAAAATTTTTCTATATTCTAACTTGGATTGTTTAAATCAGAGTAAAATTACAGGATAATGTTAATATCACTAGACCAAAATTTGGATCAGTTGTTTAAAGAGCTGTGGCAGTTGGAAAAATTAAAGTTGAGAACCTATGGATTACAAAGTTATCAGCTGAAGACCTTGGGATTAGACAAGGTCAGATACTTACTCAGATTATGGTTGTCCTTTTTCTGCCTCTCTTTGGCCATAACCCTGGTGTCATGCTCTGTCAAAAAATAAAAATACAAATATAAATCACAAAGGAGAGAAATTAGATTAGCAATGCACACTGATTTAGAAACCGAGACAACAGTCAAAATAAGTCCACAAAAGGTCCAGTCATAAAGACAATCAACTGGATTGTTCTAAAGAACTTTAGTGCTGGGGTCAGAGTGGGGATCTAAAGCCTCTTCTGCAGACATACATTTGACCTTCTTACACTCACAAACATACACAGAGAGACCCATTTATCCCCTCTGAGATACCATGAAGCTCATTGTAAAAGAAAAAAGAAACTATAACTGGGGCCGCTTTTAGAGTAACTATTCCACAATTAGGATACTTTAGCCAATTCCATAATCTGTCCTGGAGAAGGACGAGAAAAAAATGCGCCAGGGGCCATATTTGTATTCACGTTCTACCCAAATGACATAATTAGGAACCTGAGATTGGATTTCCCAATTTGTCTCTGTTGATTCAATCAGGACAATTTAGCGACTGTGTAACATTCCATTGTCCTCCCTTCAAATGAAGCAGACTCTAATTTACTTATTTTCTCGTTCTGAGTGAAGCACTCCCCAGGCATCTTTTCTATTTCCTTAATCAATTAGGATTTTTTTTGGCTTTTTCTTGAGATTAATATGACATTTCTAAAGGGTCCTCTGTATCATTTTTCCTCCTTTTGAATGGTTGTAATAAGAAAGAGTTCTTATTCAGATAATGTGGAAAGTCTACTCAAGTAACGGACGGAAATAAGCCTGACATACTGGGCTGACTTTTAAAAACATTTGCCAGAAAGTCTGTTTAGCAAACACTGGTATAATCTGTCCCTCTCCGAAAAGCTTCATCAGGAATTTGTAGCTTTTCCCTTATCTCAATTAGTCGCTTGCTCATTCCCATGGTATGAGTCCATACCTGTGAATTCTCTTTTAACAGTGAGCTTTGTGGGATTAGATGTGGGACTCATTCCACCATTAGGGGGGTTCATACCTTGTTCACCCCCATAGACATCCAGCATGCTGCTGCTAAGGGAAACCTAGAGGGAGAAGGAAGGAGCAAAGGGTCAGTTAAGGGGAAACGCATTTCACATTTATGCACTCTGCTTTCACACCTCATCAAAAGCTACAAGACAAATAGTTGTTTTAGCTGCTGCATGGCTTTGTCTTGCAATGGCAGTAACAACAAGAGGGGAGAGGAATGATCAGAGAAGACTGTCACCCCCCAGAGCATTTGATTTTTACTGCCAGCAGGGGATTGTTGTCCCTTGTCTGTCACAGCATGGCAGGACAAACTACACGTCCCCCCTCCAGTTGAGGTAGTGTTCAGACACACTGTTCGTCTTGCATGACAAAGAGTAACATCCTTCAAAAGGAACCTGCTCACATAAACCCAACTTTTGACCCAAACTTAAGTTTAAAACATCCTGACTTTTCAGATATTCTCATCTTGTTTCCAAGAGGAAGGAAAGAATGACACAAGCAAGACAGGAGAAATATAAAGAAGAGACCTGAAAGACAAAACTGAAAGAAAAGATATAGGAGTAGATGTGCTTGGAAGGAAAGAAGGAAGGAAGGAAGGAAGTAGAAAAGGAGGGAGGAACAACGCATATAAGACAGAGTCCAACTCTAAGGCAATGGATTAGGAAATAAAGTAACACAAATATTTTTCCAAATGATTTTTTTTAACCTGCTCAATGCAATTCACTAAAAGCACTGTATATTTCAATTCTTTAAACAGCCTCTGAATAATTAAATGCTCTATGTTCAAAAGCTGCATGCCATGAGATGAAAGGGCTCTCTAGGTCAACCACATGAACAGAGGCAAAACTGTTTTCCCATAGGGACCTCTTAACCTCTAAAATAATAACGCCTTTTTACTGTGTCCAGGCACACCACAATATACCGCATCCTAAAAAAAAAACTTACATAGGGTCACCACTGATTCTAAAAAAAAAAAAAAAAAGTGCACAACCAATTTTAGCAATGGCACGTGTGTCAAATGTAACTACCAGTGAGCTGAATGCCGTAGGCTGTTAAGTCTAGTGATGGGCTACAAATTATTGAAGGAAGGGGGGAGAGGGCATGAAACTAACCAATCCGATCCGGTTTGTAAGTTTTTGCTTTTTGGACCAGTGAAAATAGACGACCCATCCATGGTTGATGGCATAGAGTTAGCAGCATCATGGTGTAGAGATAATTTCCATCGGCATGAGCGGGAAAACTGCTCATAGTGTAGGGGAAGATGATTAAAGTGTAAATACAGGAAGGTCCTGAAAGGAAGTCTGTTAGAGGCTATGAAATAGTTGAAACAAGGACCTGAATACAAATGCAATGCCACATTTTTTTGTTTTTTTTTGCAAACTCCTACTTTAGAATTAGGAACTACTTTATGTTTGTCTGTTACAAAAGACTCCAAAATACTATAAGCCTTGTGGTAGTAATTTGACAAAATCTGCTTAAGGTTTAGGAATAGTTCTTCCATTGTATCTTCTTGTAAATATTGGAGATTTATAAGAAGTAAAGGGAGGATGGGACAAATATGCATAGGAAAATGAAAGATTGCAACAATCCCCCCTCCTGCCTCTACTGTAATCACTTCAATCCCTCTCCTGTCTGTGTCCCACAATGTGTTGACAAGGCGAAGCGAAGTGATGCATCATGCTGTATGACTAATTAGGATGAATTGATCCATTTAAGCATGGTATCATTTCTGAGCAAGCCCTCTGGGAGTGTATGCATTAGCCCAATCCGATGGCTCAGTAACTCCTTCCGACAAATTCCCTCGCTCAAACAAACCAAGTCTTCCTTTTCTTCACTCCATCTCCTCCTCTGTCCCCTTATCTTTACCTCCACTCTAATTCCTTCTATTGAAATACTTTATCTCTCTTTGTATGCATCTCCTCTTTAATCTATCAGAATCTGAGTCTCCCTGTCACTATCTATTTACCCTCATTTGGTGACATTTCTTTTTTCATGTCTTCCCAAGATTTAAGTTTGGTTTAATAAGAACCTAATCTGCTTTGCTCAGCTTCTTTTTTTTTTGTAAAATGGTAAATGTTCCTAAGCCTTTGTGAACTTTGACTCATCTCATGTCTTAATCTGACCTGAAAGCAAGTCAGGTCCCCCTTTTCCCAAGCTCGTCTGGCCGGAATGAATCAGTGTTTGGGTTCATAGATTTTGCTTTCAAGTCCTTTTCAAGCCTTAAAAGAGGAAAGTTATTTGTTGACCCAACTACATCATTTTTTGGTAAACTAGAAACAAAACGGAGGGAGATTTAAATTGACAGAAAAGGCATGCAAGTTGACTGAAGCTTTAAAAATATATATATATATATTTTGTTCCTGGTTGTAAGAGCAAGGTCATTTATACTTACATTGCTTTGCATTATGATGTTAGGCTCCATGCAATCCAAGCCTCCTTCATTGAAGCCGGATTCTAGACTAATGAGGTCATCAATAACTTCATCCATTGGAAACTAAAAGAAAACAGTCATTTCAGTGTATTAAGGAACAATGTGGGGACATTGGTGTACCTTTTACCTCTTTAGAGATCTAATCATTAAAACATGCGTCACCGTTAAAACAGGGAGGGTCATTTAATAACCAGTAGTTACAGTAGGCAGTGTTGGTGGGAAATTCTGGTTATCTATAAGTAAGCTACTTTCCTCCCTCAATAGGGATACTCTCATCACAGACCGCATGTCTAAAGTTATTGATGAGCTCATCAGAGGGGGAAAGGGGATCAGTAGTGACAAAACTTTGTTTAGAAGATTAGTTACTCTCAGTATTTTTGTCCAAAACCAATCACAATATAAGTGCAGCCCCTGATGCCTTCTAAATATTCATCCAAACTGATTTACAGTTAACAGGTCTTACATCAACATAGCCGGCATGCAATTTGTCGGGAAAGTGGGCCGATGACAGGAAATGTCTCAGGGATATTGTGAAATCTTTGAAAATTATGACCTTACTGTTGATCAGCATGCAAACCAACATTCCTTGTGTACTGGTTTCTCTTTTAATCCAAGCACGATTTCAGTTCCATGTATTCCTTATTATTTTTCTGTTTCTGTTTCCACTTACCTCACTGTCGTGGTTCGCCATTGTCAGCAGGGTGACAGGGCTGTTGGGGTTGCTCCCATCACTGACAGTTGCCATTTGTCCATTCCTCATGATCGGAAATGTGGCCAGCGGCTGGCCGGGTGCGTGTGGATGCGGCAGTGTGTGATTGGGTCCGGCCGAAGAGGTAAGCTTGGAGCCCAGGGTCAGGTATTGCTTCACTGGCTGGTTTTGGCTTTGGAGGTGGAACTTTGAATTCTCCAGGTGGCTTTGTACCTGTTTAAACACACAAAATAAAAAAGCAATGCATTAGCTATGTTTGGTAAAGAGAAATATTTTTTCATATACTGTGAAGGATGAAGAAATACGTTCACAGCAATTTTTCAAAGCTGTCATCTCATTTCTCACTCAGGTGCAGAAACTTTTTCTTAGAATAGTCATGTTTGAATAAAGAACAACTCTTATCAAAACTTTGAGGTCTACTTTTCTATAACCTGATCTAAATCTGCAAAACATTCAGTGCTCTTATGCAATAGGTTAAATAGTTTTGAAACTTTAGAATCAAGTTTAAGAAACTAGCCCAACAACTTTACCAAAACTTTGCTGAGTAACTTTTTTAAAATAGTCATATTCTTACTTTTGAAGCTCTGGTTGCATCCCGCATTTTGTAGTAGCTGCAGTCACTTAAATGTGGCATTCTTAGAAAAGCAGATGATTCAGCAGGTCAGCTTTGAGGATCCAGGTCTGCTGCTATCCTGTTAAGCTGCTGACTTCTTAGTGACTTGCTGTCCTTCCAGTCCCCTAGCAGATTTTTATAAAGGGCCCTAAGTGAACTAATTAGCCCCACAGCTGGGTGTAAGCCTTTATGTTGCGAAGCATGATAATCACTTCAAAAGGCAGACTGTTACATCACCAAGGGTTTGATCACTGCAGGATGTCTGCCTTTAAGCATATATCACTATTTCATCTAGACCAACCCTTTTTCTGTTTGGCTGACCAATCGGCAGTCACTTCGCAAAGTCTTCTGCTGTCTGCTTCAGGGGTTGTGGCAGGACAATTGACCCTTGTTTCTCAGTGGAGGTTTTAAATAACTTCTCTAATGCCATTTTAACCAAGTCTTTTCATTCATTCATTCTTTTAAATGTAGATAGCTATGCTTTATCAACTTCTAATAAAATAAAATCAGTAAGGCTATTTTTAAATCTTTGTTACTGCCAAGCAAGGCCTATCTTCTGAATTTCATACTGTAAATGGCTAATATTCTGAATTCTCTTGTTCTGACAGAGAACCGACTGTTAAAATGTATGTTATTAGTTTTGAAAAACATTGAGGAAGCCCAACTAACATGAATAAAAGAAGAAAGGAGCCTCAGTTTGGTTGAAATGGCTTCGGTGACACTGTGGCACATGGATATAACACTTAGGATGGAGTCATATCATTGCATTGTACAAAGGTGCTATTTTTACTTTCATAACATCAGATTTTTTTGTTTTTCATTTTAAAAATATGTATTTCAGTAAGTTTGGATGAAATTAATATTGTCCTGGTGAATTGCAATTACTAGTAAATTTGCCTTTTTTTTTTACTTTCCTTATTTTATTATAAAGGTGTAGTTCAGCAATAAAAAATATTTTAAAAAACCGTTATGAAATTGTGATAGACTCACAACTTTTTGTATTTCTTTACATTGAAAAAATAATTAGTTACCATAAAAAACAGCTATTTTGGCTCAGGTTTGAGTTAAAATAGTCATGTTTTGAGGGCTGGATAAGTGGGTTGCATTGTTACATTGCTACAAGGCGGCTCTGGGTTAAATTCCCAGCCCAAGATCTTTCTGCATGGAGTTTGCATGTTCTCCCTGTGCATGTGGGGGTTCTCTCCGGGTACTCCGGCTTCCTCCCACAGTCCAAAACATTGTATATATATAATAATTGGTTTCTTTAAATTGCCCTTAGATGTGTGTGCATTGTTGTGTGTCTCTGTGTGCGACAGACTGGCGACATGTTCAGGGCGCTGTAAATATCACTGGCCCCACCGCGACCCTGATTGAATAAGCTGAAAACTAAATAAGTTGAAAACTAAAGTGAATAAGTTGAAAACTAAAACTTTATTCTCAAATTGCAGTTTAAGCTAATGTTAGATCACATACCTTTAAACTGTTGTTTAGAAGGTAATGGATTGATTTGGAGGTAGGAGATGTACCAATTATCTTTTTGTATTAGGACTTGGAATGGTGAATAGAAAAGACAGTTCAGGAATGATTATTTCTTTCTCAAACACACACAATACAGGGACTTTAAGCAGAATTTCTATTTATATGTTTTAGGAAATGACTAACATTGCAAATGTTGCACAGACAAAGTAAATTCAGGACTTTTTATTTGGTCTGCAGTGTTCTATTTTGAGCAAGTCCGTGCCAATTCAATATAAAGTTTCCATTTTTTTTACTATTTTATAGTTACAGTTTGTTGGTAAATTAACAGGAAGATTAGACAAAGGAATAACTGTAGTAAAATTTAAAACAGCTAAGAATGTGTACCTCTGAATGATACAATGTCTAATTCTTGAAACTATCAAATCTAAAGTTTTACACTTTTAAGAATTTAAAACTCTTACACTTACTCTTAAACATTCTGCAAGTTTTGTAAAGCCTGAAAAAGTAAAAATGTCATTGCCTTTTAAATACTTTGACATAAGCTTTTCAACATAACAGCTTTTTAGGAGTTTGGACTTTAAGCAGAAGCATAGTCTGTTCATGCCTTGTAGCCTACTGGCTTTGGACATAAAAGTAAAGCTAGTCACAACAGCTAAAGATTTTTGCAGTTTTCACATTTTATTAATGCACAGTATCTAATTACAACAGGATAAACTAATCTAGTATTCTAAATCAAAGTAAAAGACATAACATTCTATACAGAAGCTCACTCAAACCCCTGTACTATCCCTTCATGTTAAAATATTTTCCAGCAACATATCTGTTTTGAGCCTCTACATTAGATCCACTCCAACATATTTAATTCCCCTTGTCAGCTGGACTCCCTGGCCTTATTCACCCCTTATCCACATACTAAGAACAAACTCATCACAATACTGAACTTGTCAGTAGTAACTGAGAGCCCTTATATGTCTTCTCCTGGTCAAACAAGATGCTAGTTGTTGGCCAATCAGCTTCTTTTTTTTTTTTCACTGCAGGAGAGATGCCAGAGTCCCTACACACCGCATCTGCTGTGTTTGACAGCGGATTGTCCTGGTTTCACTTCGGCCCTCGCACTACTGTACATTCCGGCGACACGCTTGTTATCCACTTAAGGAGGGGAATCTGATTAGATCCGAGATGCAATGGCCGTTAAGTCACCAAGGCTAGCCATGACAATGGCGGGCCTGTGCAAGTGTGAAGCTGGAAAAGCTAGAAAAGGTTATCAGTGGCTGCCATACACATGAGAGAAGGAGAGAAATAAGAATCTAATCAATCAAGGTTTAAGTTGGAGGACTGTTGTTGTGTTTCAGACTATTCAGAGGAAAAAGGTTGCAGGTTCACTTTTTTTTACACATTTGCACTATATCAATCTGAAATAGTTTAATTTCTAAACAAAATGTAAAGTATTGACTTATTTTGTTGAGATATATCAAAGTCTCTTTGCCAGTTTGCCTTAACAATAGGAGATAGTTTTTATTTTAAAGATATTTAAAAAATGTCTAAATTATAATTTTTTTCTCAACAAGATCCATTTTAATCTTTAACCATCATTCCATAAGAAGTTTCGAATCAATTCATCTAACTAACCAAGTCCAAGACTAGGGGTAAATCACAACAGCAGTAAAGTATCCATAACAGCACCTTTAAAATAAATAAATAAAATGCAATATCTGAAGATATACAATTGATTGTTTCATGATTTACCTCAAAGTTAATGGTTGCTTTTTTCAAAGTCCGCTCAGAAATCGTGCAGTTAAAACAGCATTCCCAACAGCCATGCTCAAACCTTCCCTTCTAATCGAAATGCTCTTGCCAAACTCAGTTTCAGTCTTGCCCAAGTTCTCCTTTCACTTCAGAAAAATCGAACACCTTATGAAACTCCGGGCGATGCGGACATTTATTTATTTATTTATTTATTTATTTATTTGGATCCCCATTAGCTGTCAGTAATTTGACAGCTACTCTTCCTGGGGTCCCTTTAAAATTATACAGATACACAAAACATATCAAATGATCACATCATAAGAACCATGATACATTTCAAATTATATCACATTACAGTACAATATCTTACACAACTATTCATATATTAGGGCTATCAACAAAGTGTTTTTTTAAAAGTGTTTTAAATGCACCTCTCGTAGTAGCAGTCGAGATGTTATGAGGCAGTTTGTTCCACAGAGTCACAGCTCTGAACAACACAGACCTGCACACTGCTTCTGTTCTCGGAATGGGTCGAGTCAAATGACCAGAAGCTGCCTGCCTGGTTGAATAATTGTGCTCATTTCTCACATAATGTAACAAACTGAACAAAAGAGAAGGTTTTCCACAAACAATAATATTCCTCAGGAAACACAAAACATTACATTTTAGTCTCTCCTCTACTCTGAGCCACGACAGACGCACATGCAGCTCAGCAGAGCTCTGAGTCCACACACAGGGCAGCCCCAGTGCCAGCCTGGCCGCTCTGTTCTGTGCAGTTTGTAATTTAGCCAGATGTTTCTGAGCTGCACCTGACCACACTACAGAGCAGTAGTCCAGGTGAGACAGCACTAACGATTTAACCACCAAAATTCTAGAGGCTGAGGTCATAAAAGATCTAAATCTTTTAATACAAGACATATTTCTTCCCATATTTTTCACCACTATATCTACATGTTTTTCCCAGGATAGCTGCTCATCAAATGTTACTCCAAGTAGTTTCACCTCTTGAACCTGTTCTATGTCCATATCCTTTAGCACAATATCAAGTTTATCATCACATTTTTTATGCCTAGCTTTAAATAACATACACTTTGTCTTTGAAACATTCAAGGTTAGTCTGTTCTCATTAATCCAGGCAAGAAGCACTTGCAAATCCAACTGCAGTGATTCTTTTAACTCTGATATCTTTGTTGCTGCAAAGTAAAGTGTAGAATCATCTGCATAAAGAGTTATGTTGCACCTTTTTAGGACAAATGGCATGTCATTAATAAAAATTGAGAAAAGCAATGGTCCTAGGCAACTGCCTTGTGGTACACCACACTGCATTTGTTGAGGTGATGAGAAGCTTCCATTAAAAAACACACATTGTGATCTAGATGTTAAATAGTTTTGTATCCATTTCAGAGGAGTGGCACCAAATCTGTATGCCGATAACTTTTCAAGTAACATTTGATGATGCACTAAATCAAATGCAGCACTAAAATCCAAAAACACTGCACCAACTATCAGTTTTTTGTCTATACTAGACAACCAATTCTCCGTCATTTCTGTAAGGGCTGTACATGTCGAATGATTTTCCCTATATGCATGCTGTGATTCAAAAATCAATTTGTTACAGTTTAAATACGTTGAAATCTGCCCAAAAACAACCTTTTCCAGCAATTTACTAAGTATAGGCAGAATACTAATGGGCCTACTATTGACTGCAGAGAGGCTAACATTGGTAGTTTGCTGTACAAATTGTGGACAAACTGAGTAGGAGGTTTGGATTAGTTTCTCCATCAAAAAAGGGTAGATTTACAGTATTTCACACAATGCATATTGGTGCTGTCCAATTATCAGCTTTTCAAATAACATGAATGAAGATCAGATGAAAGTGGAACAAAAAAACGTGTCAGTCATGCTCTGTGTTTTTGCTGACCTTGCTATTCAGTAAAAGTCTGTAACCACTTCACCATATTGTGAAATACAAGGGTAGATAAGACTGGGAAAGGGAACTGATCACAAAACCTGCATTTTTACAGTGATTATTAAGTATTCTTATAAATATGAACCATTCAAAAAAGGCAGATAATCCCTCTCAATTTCACAAGCCTACCTAAAATTTACTTGTGTTCTTTTTTTGTAACAACTTCGAGGGTATCAAAGTCATATGCCCCTACCTGTAGAAGTTGGATTTCTGTCAAGGTGATCACTTGGACCACGCAACAACGGCTCATGGCTGTCGAGCGTGGTGACGCTGCAGAGGAGCAACTGTCAATGCCACAGCTCTGTTTCACACAGAGACATGTGGACTAGAAGAGGAAGAAAAAGAGAGGTGCAGTGGCCTCCTTCCTGAGCTTTTGCAAAAATATCGGAAAGGAAGGCATGACACATCAGCTTATTTGGGAGCCTCTTCCTGTGTGTGCGTTAGTATGTCTGTATGTTTTTGGTCTTAAAAAGCCCTGACAGAGGCAGAAAAATACTGATTGCAGTTTGTTGCTTGGAGAATGTGCATGTGTGGAAGCAAAGTGAGTTGACAGAATGTGGGTTTGTGCTTGTGTATAGCTCTGCTTTCCGGCCTGCAGAACATCAAGTCCGGCTCAGCACTTTTTCCCAGGTTATCTTCATGACACTGACTTCCTTTGGAAGTCCATCTAACCACAACAGCTACAGTTCAAACTACAAAAGCTCATTACAAAATGTCAGTGTGTGCAAATATCCTGCAGGGTGTAAAGTGAATTTTGTTGCATGTGAAACGATCTTATCCAATAACTATGTTTCCTAAAAGACCCATAAGATCTTATGGCCTTATGCCTTGTAAGCCTTAATACTGTATGCATGTCTGATTGTGGCGATACATAAGTCCTGGCATTTCAGGCCTCCACTCACCTCAAAGACATAAAATGTTTCATGAATCACTTTGTCACATTTGAAGAATAACATTTGATCATCTGCATACTCTTATTCTGTTTTTAATCTAATAATTTCTTGTTACATAAGCTATTTGAATAGGGACAGTACAGAATATGTAAATCTGCATAAACTGCTTTTTTTATGATTCAAGGAAGGACTTTATGGCCTTTTGTTTTGAGCCTAGGTTTTGCATGTTTCATTTAATCTTTTAACACATCATCACCCAAGTTTTTGTGGCCTTCCCTCAGCCAAAATAGTTTCAAATTACACATAGCCATGTAGATATTCTTATATAATTCCATCAATTCACAAGTCAGTATTATGCAGCAATAAAATCTATGTATCATTTGAGTCATTTTAATCCATATATCTTAAGGTGTTTAAGGTCATTTCCATGTTGTCTTTTACAAGTCACTTACGGAAAATAACTCCCACAACATGGTGCTACTACCACAATGGGGTGTTCAGGAGGATATGCAGCCGTGGGTTGTCTTATCTCTTGCCACTCTAACAGTACAGTGATGTGCTACTTAATCCTTCTGTCATATAAATTTGTAATAAATTACACTGGATTTATAATTGTGTTAAAAAAAAAAGTATATGAATACTTTCTCAATGCAAAGAAAAATAATGTCCAAAAACGAAACCTTAACAAAACCCTGTGGATGCACATTTGATCATATGGCTCTACTATATATCAAGTTTTTAGGCTTTTGCATTAATAAGTTGATCTCACACCTTGATGGGCATTGCAGGGTCAGGTATTCGTAAAAAGAAAATAGAATGTGGGCATTTTTAACAGCTATTATAAAGACACAAGAGTTAACTTGAGGACATTATGGGCAGTAAGAGCAAACTGAATCAAAATGATTTGACTGATGGTGTTTTAAGAGGAAGTCTTTTTTTTCTGCTGTTAAATTGCAGTTTATCCTTGTCTTACAGCGGGTGATTTGATTACACAGAGAATGCCAGCCTTGATACAACTGTATATTGTGAGGGTGAAATACTAAAACATTATTTATGCTCCTGTGTCTAAATTGTTTTCCTATAATTCCAAACACACTTTGTTGTCCCGTTTTTCCATTTTTCATGTTCTAGCTAAATCAGCTCTGTTGATGCCCAAAGACGAAAGCTGTATAGCATTACTTTCTATTCCCCTCACCATTGCCCCTGTGTCTATTTGTCCACTTTTTTGTTTATTTGATATCCTCTTTGTGTACAGTCTGGTAGATCTATCCAAATTCCTGGCTGGCCAGTTTGGGCCCATCTTAGGGGGTAAGCACAAGTTGCTCACCTTTGTTAGTCCCCCTGCTCAGCATGTTTTAAACATCAGGGACTTCCTGTAAGAGCTGGCCTGCTTCTGAGACAACACTTCAAAGTGCAGCTCCAACATCTGAGGGCTGTTTTATCCTGCTAGAAAAGGAATGCATAATGGACACAGCTCCACTGCACTTTTAATGATTCCTCATATAAATTAAATATAACTGCTATTTTAAGTGGATTACGCATGGATTGAGTGTGTTGGAGCGTAAGTCGGTGTGTTCCTGTTACCTTGATGAAATATTGAATTAATGAAAATTTTGAATCGGCGTGCATGCAATAATTTGACTTGAAGCTATTGTCATTCAGTTGTGATCCCGTCTTCTCCTTTATTAGCAGGTACACATTTATTGTCCAAAAAAATACTTACTAAAAGACAATAAGTCTGATATTTCATGTGCTGTTTTTGTTATTAATTAGACATCAGTAGGAAAGTTAGGGAGGTGTTTGTGTTTAAATATCTACCCTTTTCCTGTGCATCCAGGCAAAATACACTATATTGCCAAAAGTATTTGCTCACCTGCCTTGACTCACATATGAGCTTAAGTGACATCCCGTTCCTAATCCATAGGGTTCAATATGACGTCGGTCCACCCTTTGCAGCTAGAACAGCTTCAACTCTTCTGGGAAGGCTGTCCACAAGGTTTAGGAGTGTGTTTATGGGAATTTTTGACCATTCTTCCAGAAGCGCATTTGTGAGGTCGCACACTGATGTTGGACGAGAAGGCCTGGCTCTCAGTCTCCGCTCTAATTCATCCCAAAGGTGTTCTATCGGGTTGAGGTCAGGACTCTGTGCAGGCCAGTCAAGTTCATCCACACCAGACTCTGTCATCCATGTCTTTATGGACCTTGCTTTGTGCACTGGTGCACAGTCATGTTGGAAGAGGAAGGGGCCAGCTCCAAACTGTTCCCACAAAGTTGGGAGCATGGAATTGTCCAAAATGTCTTGGTATGCTGAAGCATTCAGAGTTCCTTTCACTGGAACTAAGGGGCCAAGCCCAGCTCCTGAAAAACAACCCCACACCATAATCCCCCCTCCACCAAACTTTACACTTGGCACAATGCAGTCAGACAAGTACCGTTCTCCTGGCAACCGCCAAACCCAGACCCGTCCATCAGATTGCCAGATGGAGAAGCGCGATTCGTCACTCCAGAGAACGCATCTCCACTGCTCTAGAGTCCAGTGGCGGCGTGCTTTACACCACCGCATCCGACGCTTTGCATTGCACTTGGTTATGTATGGCTTGGATGCAGCTGCTCGACCATGGAAACCCATTCCATGAAGCTCTCTGCGCACTGTTCTTGAGCTAATCTGAAGGCCACATGAAGTTTGGAGGTCTGTAGTGATTGACTCTGCAGAAAGTTGGCGACCTCTTCGCACTATGCGCTTCAGCATCCGCTGACCCCGCTCCGTCAGTTTACGTGGCCTACCACTTCGTGGCTGAGTTGCTGTCGTTCCCAAACACTTCCATTTTCTTATAATACAGCTGACAGTTGACTGTGGAATATTTAGGAGCGAGGAAATTTCACGACTGGATTTGTTGCACAGGTGGCATCCTATCACAGTTCCACGCTGGAATTCACTGAGCTCCTGAGAGCGACCCATTCTTTCACAAATGTTTGTAAAAACAGTCTGCATGCCTAGGTGCTTGAATTTATACACCTGTGGCCATGGAAGTGATTGGAACACCTGATTCCAATAATTTGGATGGGTGAGCAAATACTTTTGGCAATATAGTGTATTATTATATTGTAACCATTATAGATGATGATTACTATGATTATTATTATTAATTGTAGAAATATAACCCCATAATACTTTATATATATGTGGGTTGTGGGGAGGACATACAAGGAAGTCTCAAACTAGCTTGATTTAATATTTTAAATCTACTGCAAAAGAGAATAAGTTCAAGCAAGTAGAATTGTCCCAAACCATGGTGGAAATTGCATCATCATCTCCAGTCTCCATAGAAACAAAAAGCATCTTCATCATAACCAGTTTACTGGGATGTATATTTGACACAACCTGTGCTTTAAGTTAGTGGATCTAAGCTTTGTTGGTGAAAATTTCAAATATTCCATGTTGGGCTGGCATTATTTGAGGAATGATTAAATAGAAAAGTAACGCTTCCCCTGTTAAGTGTTTTTCAGTATCTATGGGGACCATATTAGACTTAATTGTCAATTTGTATACACAGTGTTAAGAAAACCAAATTTCAATGCATAAAGCCTTTCAGCAGTGAATGAGCAGCTTAAAACAGTGAAGTAAACATTAACATCCATAAAGTGCAGCAGAGGCCAAGAATGTAAACCGTGTTGGAGAAAAAAAAAACAGTTTAAAGTCATGGTGTAAAAGTCATTCATATGGAAATTTTCAGTTTAGTGTAAAATAAATAAATATGATGCAAAATACATTAGAACATTGAGTTGTGTAGTATCTTAAAGGGATTATGATAAAATCCGCCATGTTTGTGGTGTAAATATGTTTTCAAGGGTGATTCAGACACTTGATGGATGTTGGAGTACAGGCATTGTAAATAGCTCCAGATAAAAATCACATAATTGATGAAAGTCTAGGGACCTGTATTTTAAAATAGAAAGAGTCTTAGAGCAGGATATTGTTACTTACGTGTAAATTTACACAAAAATACCATAAACAGCCCGCGAAAACAGAAGAATTTCAATCGTTTCTCCTCCTGAATTTGGACATTTGAAATTGTTTTGCTGTAGACTCTGAATGATTCATTCAATCTCCCTCACAGCTGATCAAATAATTATTTCCGTTTTGCTCCTTCCGTGAATTTACCAATACCTGTCTGTTGTTTGTTCTTACTGGGAGTTTTATCAGGGATTTTGGATCAATGTATTTTGGTAAAAATAATTTGTAACAATGTTGAATTTTACAGTTTTCGAACAGTAAAACACCTGGTGGTGAAGTAGAGTAGTCTTTAATTGTACTAATCTTTAAATACATTTTACCGTAACAATTTATATTACCTTCATGCTCACTTGCATTTTTTCTCATGACTTCTGCTACATGAGATGAGAAAGTTAAGAGAAGAGAAAGAGAGGGATGTGATGCACTCCACCCCTCTCAGTCAGTAAAGAGGAGATGCAATTAGTCAAAATGGTATAATATGATTTTTGCTGCTAAATCGGTTAGAGCCCATTATTCTTTCCCCAAGCTCTGAAAAGGAACTTGTTCACAAGAACACCTGAGACGCTGCATTTTCTATGCACATGCACGCAATCTTTTTTGGAGACCATGAATCTCCAGGAAGTATGTACGTTTAAATTCTTTGGCCTCCATTACCAACTAACATAGGCTTAGGCTTTGCAAGCCTTAAAGGGGCATAGTAATTGTATACAAAGGCTTTCAGAGTAAATGATGGTTCTCCGTTTGCTTATTATATTTCATTTCTGTTTTACGCTTTGCTTTTGCTCTGTTTGTAAACATACTGATTTTCTGTATTTACAATAACAAGACCACATGATCAGTGGGACGATACTGAGTACGCATATAGTAAGTAAACAAGGATGTAAGGGAAACTGTATTTCTTGTGCATTTACAGTACTATATTTAGCACATTTAAGATTGTCTCAAAGACAATTTAAACTACATAATCATGAAGTTTCATCTTGTTGTACTACTGAAATACGAAGAACAGCCTTGACACCCACTGTCCAGTAAGTCGAGACAGGATAGACCAGTGTTTTGTACTGCTTTGCCAAATGATGCCCAAAAGCTGCTCTAAGGACTATCTTTAATCTCTCACTTTGGCAGGCAGTGAAAAGGAGTCACAGAGAGCTGCAATTATTACCTTTTTCAATTGAATCTTATTAAAACTATGCATATGATTGATTGCAGGACAGTTACTTCCCAGCAAGCAAAAGCATTTATAAAGCCAAGGATAAAGAAACCTTTTACAATTTACCAAAAAAAGTAAAGTTGATAATCATTGTTTAAAATCTATTTTTTCCAAATCACAATTCTTTTCCCAATAAAAAAAAAAAATTATACAAAAATATGCAAACCTCCTGTCAACTTGCATTCACAACACATCGTTGACAAAAAAAAGGTTGTAGATTAGTAACAGGCGCATAGTTACATGCACATACATGAAATGCTAGCACAGATGACTCAAGCAACACTCACCAGCTATTTTACGCGTTTCTAGTGTGAAGCTGCCACTAATTTTTGTCTAGATTCAATATTATTTTTTTTTTAAACATTTCCTATTGATCTTGGTCATATTAACCCAATAGCATCGCAAAGCTTAAAATGTCATTGGCATTCTGGTGGTACAAATCTCCTGATTTGGTACCTGGAGAAGCCATTTTTCATACCTTTATGCTCAGGATCGTGCTCAGGAAAAACTCTGTTTCAAAGAGTTGAGCTCTGTGATATGGTACTTTCCTATGGTTGAAATAGCCTATAAAAGATGGGGACACCGTCATCATTGAGACATGGCTATAATCAACAACAATGCACAGTTATGCTGTGGTATTTGAAAGATTCGCAGTTGGCACTGAGGAGCATAAATTTTCCCAAGATAACTACCCCCACTGCCATGGGCCCGAACCACTGAAATGGCAGAATGGATTTTTGCTTTTGTGTTGTTTATGCCAAAAGCCAAACTTGTTGCAGCTGAAATCAAAGCATAATTTCAGCACAATGTCAGTTTTTTTTCCAAGCCTCACTCTGGCCAGTAGTAGGGGTGAGTATTGCATTGATGTTGCAATACGATACGTGTCACGATACTTGAGTGAGGATAAAATATCATCACAATATTGTGATATTTTTCCTGGCTATCAAATACAATCTATAGCGCTGTACATGTTCATTAGACGATATTGATCATTTAGTTATTTTGGTATCAATGTTGTTTGGGGTTTGAGTCAGTCCGGGGTCGTGTCCGAATGTCCGCCCTGATCACTATATAGGGCACTATTCAGTGGTTACACCAATTTAGATGAGAGCCCCAACATCTAGTGGATGAAAAAGTAGTGGACTCGAAATTTCCCACAATGCACTTTGAAAAGTAGTGATCATCCATGGTCACTAGATGAGCAGATATATCCCAGAATGCTTTGCACGGAGAGCTTTCCATGTAAAGCATTATGGGATTTGCTGTCACATCGGCCCACTGTTATAATAGGCTGTCGCTACCCAACAGCGGTGACGTATAACAAAGATGTCGCAGGCAACATGAGAGGAGGCGGAGTCATGTAACCAATGGGAAGCAAAAATTAATAATCTTTCCAAACCATCAGTTAACTGAGTTCAATATAAAGTCCACTATACAGTCCACACACTATATAATGATTAGGGATTTATGGGTTAGGGGTTAGGGTGGATTTTCAGACACAGCCCACTTCTCCAACTTTGATTGCCTCAACTACAGATATGGCTCTGCGCCACACTGCAAAAAGGGCTCCACAGCGCCATCTACCTGACTGGCAGTGCAGAGGTTGCCCATTTTCCCTCATTGTTATTGGTAAAAATGTTTTTTTTTAAATCGATACTAATAACTGAGAGATCAATATTATATCAGGCAAATCACAATTTTGTTCTGTGTATACAAAATGAGAATACATTTTGTCTAAGTCCAATTCAATATATCGCCATATCAATTTTTTTCCCACATCCCTAGTCTGTAGACTATCATTCACACAATTTCTATTCAAAGGACAATTTCTCTTTTTCTCTGTAAATGTGAAAAATCTCTGCAGATCAGAAGTTTTGTTTGCTCTCCTTACCAGACATCCAGGGTTTGTTTTATACATTAAAATGCATGGGTGCCTGGTAGAGAGGGCCTTTAAGATGCTCCTTATAGCTCCGTAGTCAAATATGGAATCAGAGGGAAAAAAACGACAGACTCTCACCAGTATGAAGGGCATTTTTGCAGACATCTGTTCAAAAGCTTTTGGTGGATATATAATGATTAGTAAACCCCCACTGCTCCGACCCCCATCCTTCTCATTTTCCTTAACTAGATTGCGGGAAATTAAATAATGCAATAGCTGTTTAATAAGAGCCAAGCAGAAAATTAAATCAACCCTGACCTTACCCGAGCTAATATTATATGGTTTGTGCTGAAGACAAAGATGTGTTTGTTTGACTTGTCTGGCTCTTTTGCCCCCCCTTTTGAACGAGCAAGCTGCTGTCATGGAGGGGAGGAGTAATGGAGCTTCTTTTCCCAGCATGTGAGGAAGAAGAAAGGGGAAATTGAAGCGACATCCAGCTCAGATCAGATGCTAAACTAGTAAATCAAACTATATGGTGCATTCCGACCGAGACTGGAGTTGCTGGAACAGTCATGGGTTTGGCCAAACTCAAACAGTTGTAACTAAAACTGAACCTGTTGTTATTTCTAAAGAAATTAAACAATTGTTCCTTATCTTAAAATGCGAATAAAACAGCATGTTGATAATCACACTTTTCTTTTACTTAATTAGCTGACATTTTTAATGCCTCTGTATATTTCCCTTTTCCTATTTGATCACTGTCATTTAATCATCGTTGGTTTTTTCAATTAATATTACTTATTGTGCCAGTTGCAAGTATTGGTTAAGTAGAGTAATTAGCTGCGCCTGAGTTCAATTTGTTGTTTCCTTAATTTAGCCACTGCCTCTTCCAAGTGTGACAAAGACCGAGTCTTTTTCTGTTCAAAACCTTCAGCATGCATGCCAGGCCTCCCTATTTGCGAAACGAGGTTTACTAATACAAGAGTTCACAAAGTTGAGACATGAGACTGAAATTATTCAAAGTCCCACATGTAACTAAACTGAACTCCATCAGATACTGTCAAGCAAAGATAATCGCCTACAAATCAGCTACAAACTTTCCACTAGAGAAACCTTTTTCGTTTTTTGGCCAGGAACCAGGGTAGTTATCTGGGTGCATTTTTCCCTTCCCTGTATTTCCATAGCTTTGTGCTACTAATTATTTTCCATATTTCTTGATGTTATCAACATCGATGAATGAAAAAGTTAAAAAATCCAATAATTTCTTTTGCAAATGAATTCCAAACTAACCACTTGTGCTTGCCAAATAAGTAATTCTGTAACCATGTGCTACTTAACTTTTGTGTTATAGGATGGAACGCTCTGAAATTACCGGTGTTTTAAATAAGTGATATTTTAGCATAAGCTTCAGTATTTCTGCATTCAAATATTATTCATAAAATAACATTTTGCTTTAAGTATTCTTGCTATCTTTTTACTTTCTGGTCGGCTCCACTGCAGCATTTTATTGTCTTGGCAACAGTTTCCATAAAAAACAGTATCATTCGATTCATCAAGTATTTCAACTTTCTTTCTTCATATGAGTTAAAAATGTTCTTTATCAAGGACAATTTGAACCAAGGACATTTTGGCCAAAACTTTTATTCATGTGGGTGATGTCCTATAATATGCAAAATATGAATGTTTTTATGACCATGATAAGCCAAAAAAATTTCTTAGATGTATACCAATAAACCATGTGTTTTTTATGTGAATATTCATTTTTACCTAACATTAAGAAGATAATAGTGTATTAAACATGATAAGTATTGGTCATTTTATTGAATAGAACGATTATGTGTTTGCAACTTGGATAAGTTAGTTGTACGTGTTTAATAGGCGTTCCCTCTCAGGAGCGGGTACAGGGTTTTGCATGTGCTTTTTTCTTTTTTTTTAAGTGGTGAGAGCGGGTATTTTCAAAGATTTGTGAAAATCCTCCTCAATACCTTTAAGGACCAAACAAGATATATTTGGCCCAGAACCAAAGTCTTACTAACAACAGCTATATATGCTGCAATCTACCTATCAGAAAGCATAAACATTAAAGAGAACCAAGTGGAAAATCTTAATTACTACAGAGGGATACAGTGAAAAATCATTCTGTAAAGTGATTTTTCTTTATAGACTGTGTCCCCATATGCTCTGCTAATATTTGAATCTCAGTTATGTACTATATATAGAGATAAATTAGCTTGAGTCACGTAGTTGGATTAGCAACAAATGTCAACAGGTTTTGTGATCTTTTTTCTAAAATCACAGATTAACTATCTGACTTAAACGACATAATGTAAATGTTTAGAGACAGAATCCATGGACACGTATTTTAGCATGAACTTCTTTTCAAATATTAAAAGCATGTTCACAGTAGATAAGAAAAGCATACAAACTCATAAATCAAAACTTCATAGAGATAAATGTCACGAAAGATTAGCTCGTTTTAACAAGATGAATTAAACTGATGGAAAATAAAGATGACACAATTTACATACTAATGATTTCTATATAAAATTGTGTTAAATAAGGTTTTAATAATGCTAAAATTATCTGATACCAATACATCCAAATAAAACTTAACATGCAAACTTTACATGTTTTATATTATATTCATCATACTAAAGCATGCACCAGCAGGACTCTTTCATCTGTAATGCCTTTTTGTTCTGTTTTACTTTCTAGGTGTATTGCTGTGTACCGTCTATCTGAGGTACACTGACATGAAAGTGTTTATAAATTATTCATTAACGACCATATTTCATGGTCACTTTTGGTACTTCAGTTAGATCTATCAATGTGGAAACTTCACAGAAAGGTGGTTAGGCCTGTGTATATTATAGATCAGTAGGTTATGCAAAACAGACTTCAATGAGGGAAATAGCAGAAGCAAAACTATGTATAGGGATGATTATTCAGAGAAAATCATTTCATCAATACACAATAGTTCTTTTTATCACTTAAGCTTTTCATTCACATAAAACTGTTGTTTAAGGTGTTTATTTTTCAGGAAATGGAGTCAAGAGATTTTTTAATATATGTAACAATGATGTCATACTTAACTGCACAAAAATTATGCACGTGCTATCCAGCTTGTTGTGCATTGTTTGTGTATTTTCTGTGCTAAGTTACAGCTTCAAATACAGGGCTGCTGTGGAGAATGTAGAATTTTAGAATTGCTTTCATGTGAATGAGGAAATAAAACGTAGTTTTACTCACTAAAACAGCTTTTTAATTTTTATTTTTTTTCTAACTAACCTTGTTTTGGAACCAGTTACCTGTGAGGAAAACAAGAGTTTTTTTAATACCTCATCACATAAAGCGACAACTGGCCAATGTTGGATGCAGACCCATTGACTTAGACTTAGATTTATTTTGTATAAACGCGTGTAAACAAAAAGAAATTTCTTTAAAACAGCTCTAGACAATTTTATTTTTTAAAGTGCAGCCTTGAAAACAGTAATAAATACATAAAATGTACAATACATTGCTGTCTTGATTTAAATTTGTGCCATTACTATATTTCCTAATTACTTTGTCACAAAAATCAATTTATGTGGATGAAAGAAAGTGTTTCTCTAGGGTTTTTTCTCACAAAATTTTCTTCTATTTTTAAAGGAAATAACTTTGGGTGAAGTGATTTGCAGTGCCTTGACAAAGCATTTGCACAGTTTGATGTCACTGCCATAAACTCCATAGAATTTTATTAGCCACTAATCTATAAAAATGCTTCACATAATAGTGAAATCTAAGGAACTTTTTAACTGGAATATCAATTTATTAACAAATAAACATCTTTAAAAATTGGGCACTGCATTTTTCTCCAACCTTCCTCAGTGTTTTTTACCACTTCAAGTCGTCCAGGGGTTTGTCGTTTCCAGCTCTCTATATCTAGAGAATTATATTTTTGTAAGTTCTTTTCAAAATATCCAAAAGTTAAAGTTTTCATGTCTGGCCGAATATTTGGAAAGATTCAGGTATTGACCTTAAGTTTGCAATTCAAGCTATAAATAATCTATTACTAGCCTATTTAGGGTTGCCCTGCTGGAAAATAAGCTACTCTCACAGTCCAGAACCTTTAACATCTTTAAACAGATTCCATGTCATCTTTATACCCATGCAAAATATAAACATGTCCACAGCTTGGTGTTGCCACTGAGATCATTCTATGCAGTGATGGTGATCATTGGCATCTCCTCCAAAGGAACCTTGTTCTGACTGTCCTCTTCTAATGGCAGAAGTTGATGAAAATAGTAACATAACAGGTTATATCTGCTTCATGTTATATGAACACTGGATGGTACTAATGTTACTTTATACTGAATATACTGACTGTAAAAGGAAAAACAAGTGAAGAATAAGACAAAGAGAAGCAAATAGGCCTTGTTTTTTGGGGGAATGACATTACGGAGCGCTGGAAACAAACAATACGCATTTCTTGGATTAAAAACCTTTAAGACCGTGTGTCATTTTCTTTTACTTTAAAGTTATACACTAGTGTGTCACTTTTTTATTCCATTTAGATTTTTTAATTGACAAAATGTGAAAAAGATTAAGAGGTGTGGATTCTTTCCCAAAGCTCTGTAGTAGGTCTTGAAAATTGAAATGGTTATCTGGGCTTATTATTTAGCATTCTTGTATAAAGTTAAATATTAAGAGCTCGTACCAAACATGTGTTTTTGGATGCAAGTGGACTAAGATAGATAACCAGAGTTATTTCCAAATTTTAAGATTAGCATAAGAGTTACAAAAATCCAATAGTCATAGCTGTCCTACTCCCTTAACTTGTACTTCTCACTTCCTTCCAAACATCTTTTCATCCCTTTTTCACTTCCTATTTTCTGACTCCTATGGGATAGATCCATTGCCAAGGAACATGTTAAAGGCTGACAGTAATGATTTCTATCACATTCCTTGAGCCCAAATTTACCCTTGAAGGGAGTATTTAAGATATTTTTTATTTTTTTTGCTGAAGTGGTTTGCAAAGGTATTAGAAATATTTTTTTGTGCAACATTTAAGGGATTTTTTTTAAAGAAAGGAGACTGTGGTGTTGTCAGGAAAGAGGATGTGGCTGAAATGCTTCAGAGTTTTAACTAGATGAAATGTCTGTCCTGGAAGCATCACGTGTTGCGAGTAGACCAAAGTGATTGAGTTAACTCCCTCCACTTTTTCTGCCCTCTTTCATGTTTTATCTCATTATGCATGTGAGTGGGAGTATTTTCTCAGGTTCTCAAACAGATTAAGATATTTTTTTAAATGGATTTTGACTTGAAATTGTTATATGATCTTATTAAGACTAAGGTATCGAGGGTTAACTGGAAAATATAATGTTCAGAGTTTTCTGAAACATCAATAAACAATAGGATTTGGTTTCATTTTGATTTATGTCTTAAATATAGCTTTTTTCTAAAGATCTAAAGTACCACGCCGGATTAGATAGAATCTGATGTCATTTAAATTCACATTTTTCAGCCTCAAACATATGTTGTCTTTTTTTTTTTTTTTGCAACACATAATGAAGTTATTGAGTTCTCTTCAGAAGTATCTGAAACATGATAACCCTTTTGCTATAAACATTCAGACAGTCGCAATAAAACAAGCAAGACAATTGTTTGCTAATTTGATTGGAAGCAACAGAAATGTCAAGTGATAATCTGCAATATTGATTTGATCACATTTTGGATGGCTCGTGATTTCAGCACACTAATGATGGTTTCATGATCAATGCCAATGGATTCATTTGTCATGGTTTGCTACAGCATCATAATTTGATTGAGGCATCTCCAAGGGTTCAGCGGTGAAGTCAGAAAGGCTCAAAGTCCAGCTACTTACACTCTGACATGTGAGACTATGGGGTGTGCTGCTTCCACTCACCTGTCGGTACCAGGTATATTCCAGCATTGTAGCGGCAGCTGCAGCCCTTGCAAAATACACACAAAAAGCACTGCAATTATTGGCTCCTTAGCAGCAAATAAAGAAATAAAACTGGAAGTAAAAACTAAATCACGGCCTGTTGCTCCCCTCTCAGCACAGTTATACAACTGTTAGTTTTCCCCGGCTGGAATCGCTGTTGTCAGGACTTTTGGTGGGGGTCCAGCAGGCAAAAGCTGAGCTATTACACACACATTTTGTACACATGAGCTGGCACCCACTGCTCACACACACCTCTGACTCTCCTGTTGAATTTTGGCACTCCCAGGGGCTTACGACCTGTTGATAATGAACCTGAACCCATTATTTTGAGTCAATGAATTGAAAGAAATAGGGCAAGGAATGAAAGCCACAGGGCCAATTAACAGCATTCTTTGATGTATTACCCTCGCTCACCACTCAGGCTCTTCGCCTTTTGTCTTTATCCCCTCTGTTATTCATTAATTATTTTGAGCAGGGTCAGAGTTCGTGTAGATAATTGTGCAGACCGTCTCTCTTTGAGGATGGCAAAAGATTCGCCCAAATGCTGACACTCCCCCTGACTGTGCCCAGCCACCTTGAATTACGCCAATTATTCCAATTCTTTGATTTTTTTTTTTCTTTGCCCTCCCTCATCTCTCTGTTATATCATTACATTGTTCATTTCTCATCGGTCCTGTCTTATGAGCTCAGTGTACATCTCAATTTCAACCACACGCTCACAAATATGATGTATTTGTATGTTTTTGTTTTTTGGCTGGGCAGCAAAGGTCTTGCCAAGTTGAACTCTAGATGTTCATTACATTATTATTTGATAGTCTCTCCACTTTTCAGGTTTTTCTGCCATTTTTCCACTCAGGTTTGGCTGAAAGAACTTCAACTTTTTTTCTTCAGCTTTAGTAGAGAGAGGGAATTTTAGCTTTTTCCCCAAAAAAGTCAAAAGCACCCCTTTGACAAAAACTTTTATTTTCTCTTTTTAATTGGTTGATTAGATTCACTCAGAGCTTTTTATTATTCCAATTGGTAGGAGTAGGAGTGAAAATTTGCCAAGATGGAGGACTCCGAAAGGATTCTTGTAACATACAGTGGTTTTTCTTAAAAAAAAAAAAAAAAAAAAAATATTTACGGATAATGTTTCTGTGAATGAGCGATATTTCATAATTTTACATAATCTGGTCATAATTTTGTGATTAAACCAGTTTTATTTGGATACCTATAACCAAATTACCAAGCAAGAATGTGTATAAATCTGGGTGTGCTTCGCTGGCGTAGAAGCTAGCACGTACGACCCATGTACGAAGGCCGTAGTCTTTGACATGGCCAACCCGATAGCAAACTGGTTGAGTTGAATCCGACCAGTTTGCTACATGTCTCTCCCCCTCTCTCGTACCCCGTTTCCTGTCAGCCCACTGTATAAAAAAATTTGCCACTAGTACCATAACAACCTCAAAAAACCAAAAAGAATGTGTATAAATCTTTAAGATAATTATTTTTTGCTGTAGACTAATCCCACAGTCTAAGAAAAGTCTTTGAAGCATTTTTAAAATAGTATTTCGTTAAAAATGACTTGATGTTTAAAGGTCAGATTTTTCAAAGGGTCCATGCTGGCACTGTTGAAAACTCTAATCAAGTCACAAATCGAAACTGCATCCCACTGTAAACATTACATTTGCACTACATGGTAAATTTTTTAAATCCCTTTAAATAAAACTCAGCTCAATGTCTCATTGCATTGGCAAAATATTCTTCTGATCACTGCTGCACTTTAAAAACGGAAATGTTTATTTCACTGCTGTAAGCTGCTCATTCACTGTTGAAAAGCTATATGCATTGAAATTTCGTTTTGTATACAAGATGACAAAGTTTATCCGTGTCCAATTTTAATTACATATCTCTCTTCTGCTAGAACATCGGATAAGGGTCTTTCAGGAGAATGTTATAAAAATAGATTGCAAAATAAGCAAAGAAAAGCCTACCATAACTAAGTCAGTCTTAGACATAAATTATGTAAAAAAAAAAAACTAAAGGAAGTGATCATAGGAAAGAACCATCAACTCCTGAGGATCTATAACGGGGGTGGTAAAGTCCAATCCCTGGTACCTACTATCTTACACCCTTTAAATGCATCACTTGTCCAACGCACATTATTCAAATGGATGGATTCCCTTATTAGCTTTCAGTCATTCAGTTCTTAAGAGACCTGGTGATTGACTATTTATTCATTTATTGTGTGATGGTGATGGGATAGAAGCTGTCGAGGACTGGATCTAAGCAGCCCTTATCTAGAGAGACTGTATAATAAGAATTATGTAAGTTTGCTAAATATTGTATACGTGTTCCAATCTTTAAAAAAAAAGTGGAAGACAGGGGAATACACCTCATTATCTTATCAGGCAGACATTTTTTCAAAGAAACTAACTAGAAGACAAAAGAAATTTAAATTTCCTATAGTTTCAGTAAGAAAAATGAAAACCTATTTTAGTTCATTTATAATCTACTTAAAGGAGGCACAACAGAATATAGTATAAATAACTCATTAATATTAATTTATGTACATAGGATTCCAATTATCTATTTTATTTAGGGATATAATTACAAAACATATTGGTGACTAGACTAAATCATTGTTTTCACAAGCATTATATCGTATTTTTACATTTTCATGAAATATTAACACATAATTGAAATTATGAATTTTAATTTCAAAGAATTATATAATTACCCAGTTTACATATATATGTATTTAACTTTTTGATTTAATCTGCTATGCAGTTAAGTGGAATATCAATATTGAAATGATTAATATTGCCTCTTTGCCTCTTGTTAAACAGTTTAATTTATTATACATTGTTCATCTATTGTTAAACCAAAATGTTAAACCTAATTGCACAACTTTGCATAAACAATATTCATTTTAATACAGTGTTTTAAATCTAGAAAACATATCCTTTATATTAACCAAGTTAGATGTCAGGGATCTCCTCTGATTCTTTATCGCCTGTTTTTGTTTTTTCAAGAAATGCAGACATGTAAGACAACTGAAAGCCTGTGCTAGTAACGCGTGTCTTCAGTCTCTTTGGATGTGCTTTCTTCAAAGGGAGTCCCACGCAGCACCTCTGGCTATGGTCAGCCTTGAAAGAAAAGATCCTGGGGCCATTTCTCTGTTGCTGACGCCACAGCCTAAACAAGGTGTCCTTTTTTGACCTCCCTTATTTGTTGTGTGAAGTTTTGCCTATCATGGTTGCTCATCTTGCTTTAAACAGGGACAAAGGGACAGGGGGCATTAACAAAACAGTAGCCACAAGCCAAAGAAACGTCAGGGATTCAATGAACTGATAAGCTTTATACATCCACAGAAGTAACTTGGCTCCAGGACTTTTCAGTGTTCATATCTCTGCTCCCTTATCAGGATGTTTTTGGTTGTTTTAAAGTCAATATGTCATAGATAAAGCTGAAAGTGTCTGTTCTTTTTGTTTGTCCCATAATAAGTCAGAGAAAGTTTATTTTGATTCCACTGTTTTAAATTTCTTTCCATTTCCTGTTTTTAAAATAACCCAGGGAAGAATAAGGTTGGAATTAAAGTTTCTAAATAACCAAGTTTTATATTTTAGAACAATGTTGAGTTATAGAGTTTCTCTGGTTCTCTTGATTTCTTCTGTTTTTGACAGCTGCAGTGAAAGTAACATGTTACTGTTGCAGGAAGATTCCCACAACAACATCTACACAAATCTTTTTAATTTTTTATTTATTTATTTTTTTTTTTTTTTGCTGCTGCATTGTCAAGAAAAATGAATCATAATCTCTTTAGAAAAAATGAGAAAAGCTTCTTTTAGAAAAATTCCTCTGTGAAAAAGGGGAAATTGCATGAACCAAGACTGACCCCAAACAGCGGCAGCTGGTTTCTATCTGAACATACCACCTGATGCTATTTGGATTTTGATAAGATTTATAAGAAAGAATAAATCTTCAAATTTTTATTTTACACTGTGACAAAGTGGTTCAGTTTGTGTTCACCACTTGTTCCTTATTCTTTTTTTTTTTCAGATTTGTAATGCTTACATTTAAAGATTAGTTTGCAACTTTGCTTCACTTATTTTCCCGGTTTTGTTTGTTTTCGCATTACTGTATGTAGCAGTTTCCATCTATTTACATGTTTAGGTTAAAGCTATTACTTCTGCATTATTGGTTGAAATTGTGTATTTTGTTTCAAAGTATATTAATGAGATTTGTTTTCCTTTTTACTCACCATTATTTGTCCAAGTATTTCCTGCTAAATGGGCTAAATGATGTCATTGATTACCTTGGGTTCTACCATTTAGAGGGTTTCCTTTGTTTTTCTTTAAAGTAACTTTTTGAGTTATCTTGTATCGCATTGTTTATTTTTCAGACTCTTTTATTATGTAGATGACTTTGTAAATTAGATTCATAATTTTATTCTTGTTTCTCTGTTTTACCTGTTTAATTTTGGCTTGGATCCACTCAAGTGCAGGTGTGTTGTTGGTTATATAAGCACTGAGCTCTTGGAAGTTCATGAGTGGTTGTCGTAGTGAAAAGTGCCGAATAAAAGACTAAAGAATAAAATCTGGAATCGGTGGCTGAAGTTATTTGATTCAAATAAGCGCTTAATAAAAAATTTAAAAAAAGAAAATGGCAGATGACAAGCCAATCAACCTTGTTTGGCAGCTAAGTTTGTTCTAGCTATCTCCATTAAAGGCCAGACTGATTAAAAAACATATGTTAGCTTGTCCCAGAACACCATGACTAAAAATATAACACTATATAAATTAGTTATTCCAAAATAAATGCCTTTCATTATTTACAATTAAAAACACAGAGCTAGAACTCCAAGGAATGCATACTCATTCTGACATTAACAGTTATTTACAGATTTTACTGCTTATTGTAGAGCAATAGGTTTGCATTGATCATTTGCGATATAGACAAAGATTTTAAGTTAAAAAGTGCTTGTGTGCAACTGATTCATTAAGAAATAAAGAATGTCTTTGTTTTTCTATTTTTGAGTTTTTAACGGAAAACATTAAACATAGATAAGTTGATAATTGCTTTTAATTTGATAATTCCATACATTTCCACAAATTAAATAGCATATGTTAATATTCAGCACATGCAAATCAATTACGATCTGTTACCTTATCAGATTTCCAACTACATACAGATATTTTTTTTACCCAATGCCCTTTAAAGGTTTTTTTTCTAAAGTTAATGCGATAAATAAGCATGAAACACAAGAATACTTCAGTGTCTATTTTTGATGATAAACAGAAAGTTTGCGATTATGCTTTACATCCCCCATCTGGAAATTTTTTTCCATCTTCCCTCTGACCTCCAGCAGTCCTCACTGCCCTCATTAAACATGTGTCCCTAAAATAGCAGGATGCCTGTCATGGTACAAACACTTAGTTCAGTTCATCTTTACAAGCTCTCTTATACACACTGCCCTTCGTAATTCTTCTTATTCACATTGTACCTTCTTGCCCCCTTTTGAATCCTATTAGTGAATGAACTTGGTTTAACTGAAAAAGACTGTCGACTTCACTCAATTGGGTCTAATAGGATTAGGGTGCTGGTATGGGCCTGCAGGTTTAAAAGGGAATGGAATTTTGGCAGACACTGGTTCAATCCATTGCATTAATCTTAATAAGGTTACAGAGTATGTACGGGCCCAAAGTTGAGTGGGAATGGCTGGATTTAGTGTATTAGCTTCAGTCAAGTCTATGCTAGCACAGACTACACAAAATATTTCTGGCTATACATGCATCTGTAACCTAAATGCACATAATAAATGTATGTAGCTCTACAAGTAAGTACAAACCATTTTAAAGATTACTTTTATATATGTATGCAAAACAAACGCTTTGTTAAAACAGACGTAGAACAGTTGCTGTGTTTCTATCCAAATGTCAGCAAATTTATAAAATATTTAAAAAATGTGAATTTAACATGTATTGGAGTTAACCAGGTTGTGCAACGTGAATGTTGTCATATACTTACATTAAGCTTACGTGAGATAAACAATAAGCAGAGGTAGTGAAGGAATGTAGATCCCAGATCAGTAATGGACAAAACCTTTAATGAATGTGTTGCAGCTAGTACTAGTGATGGTACTATACCTGTGCCTAATGATAAAACAGCTGCTCAATAATGTAAGATAAATATTCGCTATGTCAGACGTTTTTTGTAAAACCTATTGACCACCTACAGTTAGCATACAAAACTTTCAAATGTTATTTCTCCTAAATGAGCTTAGTCATTCTATATAAACCAAAGAGGTATTGGGAAACATTCTTAAAATGGTAATAATGACATGATTTATAGGACTTTTGATTTGATTAAGTTGCTTCTGTAGTTTGTCAGCTATTTATGCTCCTGGTATTCTCTTAGTGCTACTTGTGGGTAGCTATCGATCCATTCATTGTTTTTACTCCAGAGAGTAAATGGCAAAAAGAAAGGTATACTTGCCAGTCTATTACTGATGGTCACTTATGGTCTTCTTCAGATCTTGAGTCACCACCCTCAAAATGCCATCTAGTAAATCGAATTTACCTGGTCTTTGTTTTAATGAGTCCTCCCAGTATTTTTGCTTCCAATTTACATCACACTTCCTTGGATTCTGTCTCCTTGTCTTTTTATCCTTCTCTATGTCTTTCCTGTGCTCCTGTCTTATTGATATTCTGTCACTCGATTATGTTTACCTCCTGCTTGATTTTGGGTTGATTATAACTATAAATGGTAAAGATAATTGGCAAGCCACCTGTAGTCTGTCTGTTAAACCACCAACTGTTGCTCGATATTAGCTTGATATAATACTTCTATTAATATATAAAGTGTTAAATGAAAAAAATTGTAAAATATTCTTTCCTTTTAGATCTTGACATCTATCCATCCATTATTGTAACAGCCTATTCCTAATGCGGTCACGGTGGGGACTGGAGCCTATCCCAGTTGCCAATGAAGAGGTGGGGTACACCCTGGTCGAGTGCACTGCAGGGCCATACGGAGACAAGTGAAGACAAACAACCACACACTCTCACATTAACTCCTAAAGCCAATTTGGAATGTCCAGACAACCTAACATGCATCTTTTTGGACTGTGGGAGGAAGCTGGAGAGACAGGGAAAACATGCTAACTCCACACAGAAAGGTCCTAGTTCCCCCGGGAATCGAACCCACCTATTAATGTGAGGAGATGGTGTTAACCACCACAATACCGTGCCACCATTGAACTTGAAAGTCAATACTAATTATTTTCCTTTTTCTTAGAATCAAAATAACTCAGAAATGCCATTAATGGCATGGTTATAACGGTTGTAAGCAGTACACAAAGGAATTGCTGCTTCAAAGCAATGAGATTTCACATTTTTCTCAGAAATTTTATTTAAATATCCTGAAACTGTGGTACTTATATCCCATAAGTCTATATCTTACTCTTTATTTGGCATGAGAAACATCAATAAATGTTTTACTGTCTGCTGCCCAAGAGTAGTAAAGTCCTTTTTCATGTCTAATCAGTGTTCTTCCCAGGGGTGTCGCACCCTCTCCCATACCAACACCTCATAATGTCTTACCCGGAGGTCTCTTCATTCTGACTGTTGTGAATAGCTTTCTTGGTGGGCTTGACTTCCCGTCCCCGACCCCCCAACCCCTAAACTGCACCACCTTTAGGGATTATGATGCATTTCGATCAGAAATAGTCTAAATTCTGGTCTGAATCTCTTTTGGACCAGAACCAATGGTTTAGGTAGAGGACAGGGGTATGCTCAACAGGTGGTGATGTGTATGTGAGTATGAGGCCTTTGTTATCCAGGAGTAACGTCCAGCACTTAAAACCTGAATGTGAGGTATTTAGGGGTTTATTCTGTCTAATCCTATTATGACTCGGATAACATGAGATTATCAGATTGTGTTGAGGCAAGAACCTTGAGTGAAAATAAACAAAAAGTAAGCACTTTTTTTTTCTAAAAATGTATTTTAGGATAACAATAAATTTAAACAATTGGTTGTATTTGCAAAGAGTTCACATAACTTGATCAAATCTTTTTATTACCTGATTTTCTAAGCATTATAGCCACAAGAATGTCACAAAAATATCAGAGGTCCTTGTTTTTTTAGAGAGCGTGAAATTTAATTTAGGTCAATAGTAAGTACCAAATTACGAAAAAAAGAAGAAGAAAACAAAGTTCTCTTTAGTTATGGTAATGACCCCTGGATGCCAGCAAGTTATAATACAGTACATGGGTGTATTGGTAACAGAGGCTAACAAAAGATGAACAGGCAAGTAGTTGTTGTTTAAATGAGGATTGTCACAGGTCGTGTAGTAAACAGAATTCTAAAAGTGATACCTAATTATATTAGCTAAATTCATTTATAGGACGAGGTGTAGATCAAACTGTTAGCAAAGCTATGGCAAAAGGTCACATTTCAGGGTAACAAAAACAGGTGTTTCTATTTTGGTTCGGAGAGATCTCATTCAGATTTGATCACTGAGACTATTTAAACTTTGTAAAATGAGCTAAAAGTTCCTCACAAATAAACATAGTCTTTTTTTCATTGTGCGCTCTTAACTTCCACTCTTAGTATAACCTATGTAAATGCTTTATGCAAGCAATATATATTTAGTATAGTTGTTTTCAGTTTTTACTGGTCAAACTCAGTAAATCAGGAAATCAAACTCAGTAAATCTGAAAATCATTTAAGACCATTTTTATTCAGAAACTAAAAAATGTTGAAAAAAAAAATTAAAAAAAAGGCAGCCTACTGACAATCTCGCCTATGAACTGTACTGTACAATACATGGAAATCTACAGCCTGTGATGTATGACGGGACCCTGCATTGTTTGAATAATGGTCTAGACCTTGTTTGCATCCCACTAGACCTTTAATAGGATTCTGTGCCTCTCCACTCTGTCTCTAGATTCTAGGCCATTAATTAAAAGAAAAAGAAAAAAATAAAATAGAATAAAAAATATATATATATATACACTATATTGCCAAAAGTATTTGCTCACCCATCCAAATTATTGGAATCAGGTGTTCCAATCACTTCCATGGCCACAGGTGTATAAATTCAAGCACCTAGGCATGCAGACTGTTTTTACAAACATTTGTGAAAGAATGGGTCGCTCTCAGGAGCTCAGTGAATTCCAGCGTGGAACTGTGATAGGATGCCACCTGTGCAACAAATCCAGTCGTGAAATTTCCTCGCTCCTAAATATTCCACAGTCAACTGTCAGCTGTATTATAAGAAAATGGAAGTGTTTGGGAACGACAGCAACTCAGCCACGAAGTGGTAGGCCACGTAAACTGACGGAGCGGGGTCAGCGGATGCTGAAGCGCATAGTGCGAAGAGGTCGCCAACTTTCTGCAGAGTCAATCACTACAGACCTCCAAACTTCATGTGGCCTTCAGATTAGCTCAAGAACAGTGCGCAGAGAGCTTCATGGAATGGGTTTCCATGGTCGAGCAGCTGCATCCAAGCCATACATAACCAAGTGCAATGCAAAGCGTCGGATGCGGTGGTGTAAAGCACGCCGCCACTGGACTCTAGAGCAGTGGAGACGCGTTCTCTGGAGTGACGAATCGCGCTTCTCCATCTGGCAATCTGATGGACGGGTCTGGGTTTGGCGGTTGCCAGGAGAACGGTACTTGTCTGACTGCATTGTGCCAAGTGTAAAGTTTGGTGGAGGGGGGATTATGGTGTGGGGTTGTTTTTCAGGAGCTGGGCTTGGCCCCTTAGTTCCAGTGAAAGGAACTCTGAATGCTTCAGCATACCAAGACATTTTGGACAATTCCATGCTCCCAACTTTGTGGGAACAGTTTGGAGCTGGCCCCTTCCTCTTCCAACATGACTGTGCACCAGTGCACAAAGCAAGGTCCATAAAGACATGGATGACAGAGTCTGGTGTGGATGAACTTGACTGGCCTGCACAGAGTCCTGACCTCAACCCGATAGAACACCTTTGGGATGAATTAGAGCGGAGACTGAGAGCCAGGCCTTCTCGTCCAACATCAGTGTGCGACCTCACAAATGCGCTTCTGGAAGAATGGTCAAAAATTCCCATAAACACACTCCTAAACCTTGTGGACAGCCTTCCCAGAAGAGTTGAAGCTGTTCTAGCTGCAAAGGGTGGACCGACGTCATATTGAACCCTATGGATTAGGAACGGGATGTCACTTAAGCTCATATGTGAGTCAAGGCAGGTGAGCAAATACTTTTGGCAATATAGTGTATATATATATATACACAGTATATACACTCACCGGCCACTTTATTAGGTACACCTGTCCAACTGCTTAACACTTAATTTCTAAGCAGCCAATCACATGGCGGCAACTCAGTGCATTTAGGCATGTAGACATGGTCAAGACAATCTCCTGCAGTTCAAACCGAGCATCAGTATGGGGAAGAAAGGTGATTTGAGTGACTTTGAACGTGGCATGATTGTTGGTGCTAGAAGGGCTGGTCTGAGTATTTCAGAAACTGCTGATCTACTGGGATTTTCATGCACAACCATCTCTAGGGTTTACAGAGAATGGTCCGAAAAAGAAAAAACATCCAGTGAGCGGCAGTTCTGTGGGCGGAAATGCCTTGTTGATGCCAGAGGTCAGAGGAGAATGGCCAGACTGGTTTGAGCTGATAGAAGGGCAACAGTGACTCAAATAACCACCAGTTACAACCAAGGTGGGCAGAAGAGCATCTCTGAACGCACAGTACGTCAAACTTTGAGGCAGATGGGCTACAGAGGCAGAAGACCACACCGGGTGCCACTCCTTTCAGCTAAGAACAGGAAACTGAGGCTACAATTTGCACAAGCTCATAGAAATTGGACAATAGAAGATTGGAAAAACGTTGCCTGGTCTGATGAGTCTCGATTTCTGCTGCGACATTCGGATGGTAGGGTCAGAATTTGGCGTCTACAACATGAAAGCATGGATCCATCCTGCCTTGTATCAACGGTTCAGGCTGGTGGTGGTGGTGTCATGGTGTGGGGAATATTTTCTTGGCACTCTTTGGGCCCCTTGGTACCAATTGAGCATCGTTGCAACGCCACAGCCTACCTGAGTATTGTTGCTGACCATGTCCATCCCTTTATGACCACAATGTACCCAACTTCTGATGGCTACTTTCAGCAGGATAATGTGCCATGTCATAAAGCTGGAATCATCTCAGACTGGTTTCTTGAACATGACAATGAGTTCACTGTACTCAAATGGCCTCCACAGTCACAAGATCTCAATCCAATAGAGCATCTTTGGGATGTGGTGGAACGGGAGATTCGCATCATGGATGTGCAGCCGACAAATCTGCGGCAACTGTGTGATGCCATCATGTCAATATGGACCATCATGTCAATTCCTCCCTGAGGAATGCTTCCAGCACCTTGTTGAATCTATGCCACAAATAATTGAGGCAGTTCTGAAGGCAAAAGGGGGTCCAACCCGTTACTAGCATGGGGTACCTAATAAAGTGGCCGGTGAGTGTATATATATATATATATATTTTATTATGTACTAATGTAAATCTAACATGCAATTTCACCTCTTATTTTGAATCTTTTAAGATTAGGCCCTTAAGTCGGGCATACGCCATACGATTTTTTTTAGTTGTTGCACGCAGCTGCAGCTCACACTGTACAACGAATCCGCAGGGTTTCATCGTACAGTGTGAGTTCACAGCTCACGATGCATGTGCGGCCCGACACTCTAGATCTCGTTCTCGTTCCAATAGACATGATCATAGCTTTTTTTTAGCTGGTAGTTGTTTTTGCAGCATTGTGCCTTAGCACGTGTATTGTGTATTAATATAAATGATGTATTGGCAGAAGCTTTTGTGCCTGCAGGGCATTTACATTTTGCCGCTCTCTATTTTCTATGATTGCAGCTTTTTTCCTTGCTTTGTGTGTTTGTGTTAGTAAACTTTTGGTGTTTGCTAGTCTCATTTTTATCAAGGGTACCGTACAGAAGGGCTAAAATTTAATGAGGTCCTATTTATATAGTTACCTTAGGTTTAGGTTTCTCCTCTTATGTTTGGATTAGATTAATTCTAAGGAGAGGGGATAACCGAAGGTATTAGATTTGGTTGAGGCATTAAGTTCACTGATCTATGGTTTAATTTTCCTCTAAAATCTCCAATGCAAACTTTTTAGTATGACAGAACATTTATTGGCAAAAAATATAGATGATTAACTAAACAAAGAACAATGCTTAAATATCTCTATAAAGAGCAGTTAGGGGTTATTGAGTATAAAACATTGCAATTAGAGTATAAATTTTAACTTTGAATTGCCTTTGGTTGCACAATAAAATCGTTTAATGGAAATTAAAAGTTCAGCTAAAAATAACCATTTTCCAGTCTGTGTTGTAAATATGGCTGCACTCTGTTGCAACAGTAAATGTCACTCCATATTTTTAGGTGTTGCAAGTCTCTCTTTTTTGTTTGCTTTTGCAGAAGATTTGATTTAACCATGAAATCATTTGTTTGCACAATCTTCGTTTTTGCATTTTTTAGAAATGCAACATTTCCTAAAACGCAAAACATTGGGAAGAAACCGCAGTCACCAAAAAAACTTATTGTATTTAGTCATGCACCAGAATTATCACACAGGATTTGTCTCTGTTTATGCCTTCATGTAGGCACTGTGCTTAGTTGGTTTAAAGAAGCCAGACCTGATGGGTGGTCCATGTCAACCATGTCTATGGCCTGCCAGTGTCCACATTGCCCTAATACCCTGCTTTGTTAAAAACTGCCCATTCCCATGTATTCTTTGTCTCTATTCCCTTGTCTTATTCATAGTTTCATTAGGTAACCCTGGTGCTCTCCTTTTCCAGAGCTTTGCCACTGAGTTATTTCAAGTATGTAGTATTTTTGCTTTACCCTTGTTCAACTTTCATTTTAATCAACAGCAACTGCCAATTAGAAACTTACACAATTCCCTTTTTTTATTCTCAGCAACAATAAAATGGTCTCTGGAATAACTTGTATTAACCGGTTGTAATCTTTTCAGTCTGCTGTACACTTGACGTTTTACACTTCTGTTTAAGCTAATTTCATGCACTGCAGGAATTTTCCATCTAACCAAGCCTTACACTCTAGCCAGATAGTATATAAATCTCAAAACAACACCAAAAAGATTCAGAAAGAGCAGATTCTGTTAGACTACTAACCTTCAGATAAGAAGATTCTACGTAAAATAAGTGGAACAATCTGCCACAGACAGCTGGACTTGCTAAGACTTCTTGGAATCATACTGTATATTTTCAAACCAAGTCATACCAAAAGTAATGATGTTACTGCACTGGCAGATTATTGCACCAGGAAGAGTAGTCTCTGCTAAGGCTGAGAGTAATGGAATCCCTTTCAATAAACGATATCAAAAACAAGATCAGCAGGATCAGACTGTAAGACTTGATCATTTTTTGCAGTGTGGCAATCTGAAAATTTGCCTTTCCATCACTATTTCCTGCCGGTGTCCTTAACCCTTAAGGAGTTTCTTAAGTAAAGTGGTATAACTTATAAACCATGTTAATCTGCATTATAAAAATTAACCAGTCTTAATGTTTGCCAAAGACCCATTTGAAGGATAAATCTTTTACTGTTCCATTGCATAAACAACAGCACTTGAAATAAGATATGAAAACCAAATTTTAACATTTCCTCATTGCTACTACCTGTACAAGAATTAAGATCAGCATGGAGAGAGACATTTTAATCCAAAGGATAGACATGAAAAACAAGTCTAAAATGCACCATTTACTAAAAATAATTAAATGTCAACAATATCTTCAAAGTTCTAAGCAATATCTACCAAACTAAAAAGTTTCACACAGCCTGTTGAATTTTCTAAAGCCAAAAAGTTATTTTGTTATACAAAAAGGCTGTGTCCGAATTTCCGCCCTAATCACTATATAGGGCAGTATATAGTGGTTACGCCATTTTAGATGCGTGTTTCAACATCTAGTGGATGAAAAGTAGTGGACTCGAAATTTCCCACCTTGAAAAGTAATGATCATCCATGGTCACTAGACGAGCAGATATATATTCCAGAATTCTTTGCGCTAACAGACAGCGGCGAAAAATAACAAAGTTGGCACAAGCACTATGCGGGGAGGCAGAATTGTGCAACCAACGGAGAGCGAAACGTAGTGATCATCTGTCCGAATGGTCAGTTAACTGAGTTTACTATAAAGTCCACTATATAGTCCCCGCTCTAAATAGTGATTGAGAGATTTAGAGGTTAGGGCGGAGGTTCGGACACAGCCAAAGACTCCAGATTTCCTTTCATCAACTGGGAAATAAAGGGAATAGAAAAAAAAAAAGAAAGTTACTAGTCTTCAGAAAAGTTGTTATCTTTGGCTCTTAACCTGCCAGCAAAATCATATAGATGTCTTGCTGTTGTGCTACGGTCATATATAAAATTCTCTATTCAGCAACATGCTGGTTTCTCTGAAGTAAGATTTTATGCCTCTAATGGAGTGCCAATAGTTTGGTTCTTTAGCTCTGCCCATATTACAGCATGGGCATCTGGATATTGCAGTCGTCACAGGGGATCTATCATTTATTCAAGGATTTTCTATTCAACTACGCCGCATGTAGAAAAGATATGAAGGCTGCAGATAATATTTTATAACCAAATATGGATGTCCTTTTCAGAGCTCTGAGAGACAGACTGGATAATTACGCAGCATAAACTTTGACTTTAGTCAGTAATAATATTTTATGTTCATAAACAAAGCAGAATAAAGTTCCTAATTGTTGTGTGTAACCTGCTCTCTTCAAAGAAGCCAAACTAAAGCTTTATTGTTTCTAAAATCATGGAATCTAGCAGGCCAGCTAAAGTAGACCCTACAGCATAGAGATTTTGGAAAATAAAAGTGAAAAAATGAAGATATATTTAGTCACAGATATAAAATGCTTGTATATATTTAGATTTGAAAACATTACAATTTAAATCCAGTAAGATAAGAGACATCAAATCATCCACGGACCAGCTGTTTTAGCTATGAATGCATTTTATTTTAAAAAGTATGACATTCTAAAAAGGGAAATTAACCACAAAGTAATTTCCTTGCTGGTTAAACAGATAATTGGTGCGAGAGCTCATGTATTCCTGTTGCTTTCTTTCTTCTATTCATATAGTCAAATCAGATACTGAAGTTGGACATCTTTGCAAAGCCATCCAGGTGAACCACGAACTCCATTCAACTGTTTTTCCTAAAAAATGGGGGGGGGGTAGCCTGTACCTGGAGGCTGATGTCAAATCACAAATATCCTCAAAAGTTTATGCATACCCACAAACATACACCAGAGCAATGTTACCAGATAAAAGGCCTCCTACTGAAGTGGAAAACATAGTGCAACAATGCTTTGAAGTCCACTAGTTAACCATCTAATGTAGGGATGTTTTCTGTTTCTCCTCTTCTAAAAGTCTGATTCATATGCCCCTCCTGGAAATTCCTACTCTACAGCCAAGAGACGGCTATTTCCATTCTGGGAGTTATTTGGCAATCCCATTGTATTCCAAACATCACTTTCAGCCTTACTTTTGCATCAAAGCACACCCGAAAACATAATGCTGTATTTTTTTTCTTTTTCATGCTCATGAAGTGTGCAATCTCTGTGCAATGCAAACATAAATAAAAAAATACACAAAAAATAACTCATTTAGTTGCCTAATTGAACTTTCTTAAAACAGTCCTTTTTTGTTTAAAGCTGTGATGAATGGATGAAATTGTGGGGCTTTTATTGAAATGCAGCAGGCAGGAGGAGATCGCTAGAGGTGTCCCTCTGTGTTTATGACCTGCTTGGGTTTTAAATTTATGTCATATGCTAAAGCTCTGTAATTATACTTGTCAAAACGTCTTTTTAATCCTGACAATTCAGTAATTATACACCTGTGGTGATAGCTTGCATGAGAAGGGCTGCGTGGAAAAGAAATCCGAATGGTGGGGTCTACTTTAATAGAGGCCATCCTTGTTTATATTGCTATGGTTGTTGTAATGTAAAGAGATCAACAGAAACAAAAAAGGGTGTAGCTTGAAAATATTCAGGAATGAATCCCATTGTACTCCAAGTTTTAGAGTTGGATAAGAAAAATAAATACATGAATATAACATAAATAAATGTAGAGATACATTTGCGACACAGCTTTAAAAAAATTTGTTATTCTGCTTTCTCATGAAGTTGCACATCTATTCAAATTTGACGTGCGACAATAAATCCATGGGTAAATACTTTGTATTAAAGCATCCATTGAGCCGAGTGTATTTTTATAGATTTTATGGGCAGATAGAAAATGCATGAAACAACAAACTGTATATCCCAAAAAGATTTGACAGTTATGTCCTTCATATGTGAATTAGTAATTTTAATGATGGTATAGAAAGCATCAAACTCTTGTTTTTTGGGGGTCTATAAAGAGGACTGCATGATGTGTCCCTATTCTAAGATATATAAAAGAAAAGGCTGAAATATCTCCTTAATATGTATTCCAGCTCTATAGAGATGGACCATTTATTTATTCAGGAGTTTTTATGGGAAAAAAAAGTTTTAAAGCCATAATAGAGGCAGTTAAGGCCAGACTTTGAACACAGCTGAGTTATCACAGTGAAATTAAACATACCTTGTTTTTGAAGTTTTTCATAAAAACAAAAAAAAATAATGTCAAAAAAATTGCATGCATTTTCTACTTGCTTGGCCCCCTTTACAGTGATTTCCTTCAATAAAATCCAGTTAGAATGATTAGATATGTCCTTTATGTAAACATGCTTTATCAAACCACAATTTATAGTGATACCTTTGAAACTCTAGTATGGCTTAAAAATATGCTTTGGCACTTTTTTTTGGCTTTTTTCATATTAATGTATTTATTTCTTGGATAAATAAAAGTTGATATCCCGATGTTTTATTCGAAAGTGTTTATGTTCTATACACTTAAAGCAGTCTCCCCATACTCATCTACCATCAACAAGGCTTTTTACTTATGCAGCTCCAACTTTTTGGATATTTTTTTTTTTTTTTTTTTTTTTTTATGACCCAAAAGTAGATCATCATATCTGAGATTCTATCAGCAACAATCAAAGTAATTGGAATTCTGTTTTCTTCCTCATTCGAATGTTTGGTTTGACCTTAAAAAAATATCCGCCACCTTAAGATACATTGTGCTGCTGTGATTCTATTGGCTGATTTGTGATGTATGTTGCCAAGCAACCTACTTTCATATTTTGACTGGGGAGTACTGAATAAAATATTCGCTGACTGTATTTTGTAACACATTTTCTGTCAAAAGGACTATTTTAAAATACTATTGGTTTAATCTTCATCACCATAGAAACAAATGCCACCAAAACCTGTGAAGAAAACCTGAGGTAGTGAAGCTCACTTATCATCAGCACAGTCGTACATCCTTTCCTGTTTTTGGATTTTACATGGCTCTATCATTATCTACCGTTATACCATTTTTTTTTGTTGTTTTTTTTTTTTATGTTGTTTCTTGACCACCTACCTTCCACGTGTTATTATACTGCCACCAGGTAGGGGCTTGTGGTCTGGTGTAGACTTCACCGTAGGAATGTTGGAAGTCAGAATGATGGACGCCGCCGCTTTGATAGATCTGAGGCCAGCTATGCGGATGTGGTCCACATTCATCCAAAGACCGACAGTCATCTCTCTCACTAATCATCCACTCACTGTCTGGGCCGGAACACGACTGAAACATCTCTGGCAAAGCAAAACTGGGTCTAACAAGACAGAGGAAACAGCAATTAGTCAGTGAATAAACTAATTATGTAATGTAATAGTTGTATTATGCTTATTAAATCACAGTATAAGCTTGCCTATCTTGAATAACTTCTTTAGGAGACAGAAGCATAAGGGGAGACAGACTAATGAGAGGGTATTTTTATCAAAGCATGTTTCTGTTTGAGTTTCTATTGATCATCAGATGGAGTAGTACAGTTTGCTCAATTTTTGTTCCCTTGTTAAATCTCTCAGATCCTGATGAGTTGTTTTTAAATTTCCTCTTTAATTTTATTTTGAGATTTGTCTCGTCTGTTGAAAGCTTTTATTGTCTTCTGGTGATCGCCATGATCTTATGAATTTGTGATTGGGTTCCCTTTGATACCAACAAATAGCAGCTTCCTCGTGTTCTTAAAACTAAGATTCACCAGGACAAAAGCTTCCGAAAAGCAGCCCAGGATAATGATGGTTACACTGTGTTTCACTGTGTTGTGTCACAATGTTTTGTTTTTATTGTGCTGAAACTTTCCAGTGAAATGGTTAGGGCTGCTGGATGTGAGCCTTAAAGAAACATTATTTTTTTTAAATTGCATTTAGTGCTAACTCTGGTTATTTTTGAGTGATATTAACAATTGTTGAATGATGCAAATCAGTTAGGTTTGAAATAAAGTAAAAACTGTGATAATTTGTAAGTGTGTAGCTACTTGGAGCTTTTTTGCAGTTCCATTTTACGGTTGTTCACCGGAAGTCCTAGGTTTTTGAATGAAAATGAATTTATTTCAGACCAATCAACCAAATACACACCAAAAGAGACATCACCTAAACCAAACTCCAGTTTTCAAATAAACTAAATTCACCTGAACATAAATAGAAAAAAAAACTCCACTAAATAAACCTGTCGGTATATATAGCAAGAGAACTGACATTGAGTAATGTAAATTGTTGGAAAAGTGGTATGAAGAAATTAAACTTATTTTTCATACCCCCTCTCCCTCTAATTGCACTTAAAGTAAAGTAACCTTCCTGTCCTTTCCAAATCCACGTCAAGCAGAAGAGTTTAGGAAATAAGAAGCCATCAGCAGTACATGCTCCAAAACGGAGCATTACATATAAAAGGGGCATAGAACAGAAAAGAAGCTCTTTATTTCTGAATAAGCTGTCTGCAGATCGATTAGAATAAACTAAACCATTCAAGACAAGTTTAAGGAACTCAGGAAGAGAAAGAGCTCATATGGTGAGAAAGTAAAGAATGCATGCTGTTATAATCTCAATGTGTCTCACTTCTTTTCCCCTCTTCCTCCTGACGTGGGAGGGTAATTGGCATGGCATATGGCTGTCCAAGCATGGTGAGAACAGAGTTTAATTGCTTTATTCTTTCTCCATCTGGTAAAATACCTTGAGAGCAGAATTTGGCCCGTGGTTCTGTGCCCTGTGTAAAATTGCGAACGTACGTGAAAGCCGGTTCTTGTCACTGCAGAGATAGGGATTTGTCCACCTAGCTGAATTCCAGCAGAAATTGTCATCTCTGAACAAGTGGTTTGTCTGTGGATTAAGTCTGAGTCTTTGTCTGAGATTTGAGAGCATCTCTGTTAGCCTATAAGCAGGGCCTCTTTCTGGGATGACAATCACCCAGTTACCCCTTCTCGTCTGCTACCCAACAAGTGTTGATTAAGATCAAATTGATGACAGCCAATAGGATGCCTCAATACTGCACATTTTGTATGTGCGTGTGTGTTTGTGTAATTTGATTTGCTGGCTAGATGGACTATTTTCACAAAGAATGATTTAATAAAAACAGGAAATATTTTTTTTTTACTTGGAAACTTTAAAAGTATAAAAACCTTTTTTTGCAGTTGCTTTTTCATTATATGCAAAACAAAACACAAATCATTTTCTCATTTGCAGAAACATTTAAAAATACTTTGACCTAAATACTTCTATTGTAGATATGGAGACTCACAGTAGTACTAGAAAGTTTATTTTCTTGGTCCTTCCATCTTCTCCTACTCTCTTATTGGATTATTTGTCCCCATCTAAATAAAACCTCTCCAGAGTGTGTTTCTACCACAGCTGTGTTTGAAAGAGGAGATACACGGTGTCCCCAGCCTTGCTACATTCTCAATATGGCTTGTGGTAAAACTGCCTATAATGTTCTTTTTTTTTGGCTTGGTTTTTGCTGCATGGTGTGCAGTGGGTAGCACTGTCGCATTGCAGCAAGAAGGTTCCGGATCTCCAGCCCGGGGTCTTTCTGCCAGGAGTTTGCATGTTCTCCCTTTGCATTCTGTAGTACTACAGTTTCCTCCACCAGTCCAAAAACATGACTGTTAGGTTAATTGGCTTCTCTAAATTATCCTTAGGTGTGATTATGTGCATGAATGGTTGTTTTTCCTGGCTTCTTCTTCGTGTTTATTACTCTCCTTGCCTACCTTTATTTTTGGATGGATGGTCATCTCTTGGTAGATTTGCAAATGCTGTTTCATAAGCCAAACCAACACCAAAACATTTATATAAGTTTATCATTGCAATGTCTGCTGTTTTCCATGGTCTTTGTGATGCTTTAACTGCTGTTAAGTGAATTGCTGAGGCCTTCACAGAACATGCATTAACTATATCCAATCCAATCTAATACAATTTTATTTGTTAAGCAATTATAAAACAACCACAGCTGACCAAAGTGCTGTACAGAAAAAAAAATAAATAGAACAGCTAAAATATGGTAAAAAATAACATTCACACAATCAGCTCGATAAGATTGGGTAAAAGATAAAAGTAATAAAGGGATTAAATAAAATAGAGCCAACATATGGCAGTTGGCTGATAACTGAAGCCATTTGGTTGCGATGAATTGTGTTTACTTTGGGGTAACAGATTGAATGAGGCTAAAAAGAAAAATGTGCTTCCCACCCTCCTGAATTTGATTGGTAAATTGTTTGACTCTTAATCCTTTTTGTGCCTCTTTAAATGTTTGTATTTCTTTGTGTTGGTCCATCAAATAATCCCAAAATACGTTTAACTTTGTGGTTGTAATTTTACAAAAATTTTAAATTACACATCAAATGTTATTCTGCTACGGTTATTCTTATAATATAACTCTTGTTTTGACTTCTGAGCTCTACTAACGCCTCAAGGAAACTTTTAAAGAGGCAGTCAGGTGCTTTCTTTTCCATCCTAATTAGGTCTTTATTGATGATGTGAATGACCATGTAATGCTATGACCACGTAAACCGTTTTACTGTGATGTACTTATCTCATGAGACCTGTGCCCGTATGATCTCCTGGTTGTTCTACAGTCGTTAACCCTGCTTGAGTCTGCCTCACTTGCTTTATTTCCAGCTGAGACTAAACAATCAGGTTAAAGGCCCCCTGCTGTTGTGTAGATGCAGCCTTCAAATACACAAGCCTTGGGGGGGAAATCTGAGCAACGAGTGCTGCACTTTTCTCTTTAGATTCCAATTCAGGCCTGACAGGTGACCAGTTTGTTTATTTGTAAATTTTTCCATAAATGTATTATAAAAAATACATATATACATATGTTTTGGCTATCCTTTTAATGAGGTTTAAAAGACCTTTGTATAAATCCAGTTACCTCAGTACAATCTCACAGTCAAAACCAGCACATTCCTGTAATTCACACAATTTAGGATTAGGTTAGGTTTGATTAGATTAGATTCAATTTGATTTAATCTTATTGTCATTCCATCTTGTGGCAAGTGCAAAACAATGAAATGCACATACGAACTATGAACAAGCAGTTACTATAAATATGTGATAAATGTAATCACTCTAGAAAAAGATAATGATTATTTTATATAATATTTCATGTACTTCTATCATATAGTTAAATAATAATTGAAATACATCTTTCAATTGCTTTAAAATTGGTATTCCTGGTCTCCCTACATATGGATATATGAATATATCTTGTTTGCTGGTAATTGTTTGTTTTTTTTTTTATTTTGTGATTTCTTTTATGTGAATAAACTTTTTTGTGGAGTGTAATTAGAAACATTGAAACCTTGCCTAATAATCTAAACAGCGTACATTTTTATGAAAAACAGCTGTATCTGCAAAGTTTAAGAAAAACATAATCTGCACACATGCACATCTGCATTGTAAGGCTACTTTAGCTAATTTAGACATTTAATTATTATTTGCAATGATGACTTTGTAGGAAGGACAATCCTTTAAAGCATTTTATGCAAGAAGCACAGAAGCATCTGCAGCTCTCTGCAGAGATTTATGCATAATTTAGACTTTTTCAACAAATGCCACAAAGGAAAATAAATTCTTTACAAAGTCATCAGTAACTAAGCCATCAGATTCACTTGCAGTGCCTCGTAAAAACTATTAAAACTCATTCAACCTTTCAACAATTTGGTGCATTATGGAAGAAAACACCTGTGCATTTTATCTAAGAAACCCTCATAATGTCATGTATGATTGTTAGGAGGGCTTTTGGTTGAAAATAAATTCTGAGAAATGTAGCAAGCATTCAGCATTTCATCACCTTTAAATCAATACTTTGGTAAAACAGTTTCCGCACAGGAACCTTTTTCCCGGTCTCCTGTCTTATTATCCCCCAACTGGTTTTCTACCATGATTGTCCTACATTTACCTGCATCTTTTCAACACCAACCAGTTCAATTCTCATTTCCCCCCATTGCCTCACTATGTTTCACAATGCGATCATGTGTCAGTATACATACATTTTTTTAATATATAAATACAACCATAGTTTTCTGATTTATTCATTTAGAACCGCAGAATAGGACTTTTAAATAAAACATAATCTATTATTTTTGTTAAATTTCTGCAATCGGAAATATGTTGCCATTTCAAATAACCAACAGTTCATTTGTATTTTTAACTTTTAAAATAAGGAAAAACATTTCATACAGCTGAAGCATGGATTTTCTTCTATAGCCTAATTTAGCGTATAATTTGACGTAACCAAAATAAAATAAATAATGATAACATCACCATCATCATTTCATTCTGTTAAGAAACATTCTATTCACACATCCTTTATTAAAAGAAAAAAAAACTTTAAATCCTAAGAATTATATTTAATATTATAATAGATTAGTTAGAATAGAATTCAATTTATTGTCACTGTCAAGCACAAATCAACGAAATGTAGTTTGCATCTATCCAGAAGTGCTCTACTGGATATAAATATTTATTCACATGTGTAGAGAATTAGTTAGTTCTTTATATCATATTTAGCCACTATTAAGAGCCATTGTAGAGGCTTTAAAGAGCCACATGTGACTGCAGAGCCTCAGACCCCTCCTCTACCGGGATACACTATGTTTTGTCAGTCTGTTAGACACATTAAATCAGTATATTGAGGCTATAATAAAAAAATTAAAAAAGAGAAAACGTTAAGTTTTAAAATACGTCAAAAGCCACAACATTTGTTAATGAAGAACTGGAACTATTTTAAAGATGAAAAGCAGTTTGTATTGTATTTATGGTTATTGATTTCATTTTTATTGCTTCCATCATCCTTATTATACCTACTTGTCCTTCTGTCTCTCCACACTTTTTTTCAAATCCTCAGACATGCACATAGAAGCAAGAGGTTCTTTGTGTTATTGCGTAGAATTTCCAGACACACACATGCTGACGTGTTCCTCATTAAAACCTTTCCTAAAGATGTTCCACTTTGTACAGCTTTTCACTTCTCATCACCTCCAATCCATTCAGCCCCTGCCTATCCTTTGCACTCCACATTTTATTTTCATCAAGGTTGCTCTCTTCATCACCCTCACTCTCTCTCTCATCCACAGGGCTCTTTGTCGTTGGTCTGTCATGTATTTATTTTCCTTTTCAAACCTCTAATGCATTCTTATTGTATCTCCCAGCGACCTGCCGCGTCAAGAACTAGAGCCTCCCTCTAAAGTTTTGTTCTCTGTGCTAAAGACTTGAATCACTGGACCAAGATAATGATGAGAAGCTCAGACATGCTGCCGATTCAGTCTCGATCACTAATCATGCAATTTAGGTCGTCTGAAGAGCTGAGGTCACAGCTCAGGGCTGTGCTTTGAACTAGTGTAGCTCACTTGCTCTTTAACTTTGTTGTTTTTTTAAAAATCATCCCTTTTTCAAATACACACAAAATATATAGTGAGTTTCTAACATTTGCCATCGTCATAAACAGCTGTGGATTACGCACCTGTTTTCCTGACATTATGTTTTAATTTCGTCAAACTTAAGGGGCTTTAAGGAGAGCTCATGTGAAAGCATCCCAATTGGATTGAAGGCCATACTTTGACTAGACCACTCCAGAAAGGACATTGACTGATTAAAGTTTTTTGATTTTAATAATGTCAATAAATAGAAACCTGAGAAAACTGGAGCTGTTTGTTAATAAGAAGTGAGACAATATACCTGCTGAGAGGACCAGAAGTGTCATTCATTGTTACAGGAATCGTTTGATTGCACTAATTGCCTCAAAAGGTTATACAGATAAATATTAAGTTATGGGTGCCTGTTTTATGAGTTTATTTATTTAAATCAGTCTTGTTAAAACATGGTTGAAAACCAACGTCTAACTTTAATTTTTTTTTTTTTATAGAATTTTTAATTATTGCGATTGTGGGTTTTTCTTTCATTAAACGAGGGGTACCAACAATTTTGTGTATGTGTGTAATATTATTAAATAACACCATACTCAGCCTGAGTCTAAGAGAATGTGTTAAAAAAAAAAAAAACAGCAGTGAAGAGTATTTTTTCTAAACTGCAAACATGCTCTCCCGTTACTAAACACAATCTTTCTTAAGACCCAGCTGTTTCCATTATGAGACATAAAAAAATGTTTGTCCCATAATGGGACATAAAGGATTTACAAGAGGTAAATCCTTACTGTAAAGGACTGACATTCCAAGTTCATCCACAAGAGGGTGATAAATAGCTCTTCCAGATAATAAAAGTGGGGGGGGAAATCCCATTTTTTCATTTTGAAACTGCAAATGATGCCCATAAGATCTATAAATGGAACAAAAAAAAACACATTTTGGATGGTGCCTGTGTCATTTACTATCCCAAATGACTCGACTTACATGTGATGACTCAGGCAGATGGGGATTCTGAAAATTGCAAAACACAAGGATTGTTTAATGCACTAACCTTAATGTCAAAGTAGCACTAGGTTTTGCTATATAACACCCTATTGCAGAACTTTGCACCCCACGCGTTTTGCTGCACACCTCTCTGCAGCTGCACACCACACAGCAGAGAGAGGTGTGCAGCATTTTTAATCATATATTTCATTAAAGGATGTGAACTTAATGGTAAATTTTGCAGACTCAGCTCCTGAATAGTTGCTCAGCACATAGTTGTGCTTTCTAGGATTAATTGACATTCGATCATTTATCAGAAACATTTAGTCATCTCAGTTGTGAGTCATTGTCTTATGAGTCCTCTACATATGCCCAGCACTGATTACCAGATTTTTATTCCACATGGTTTTCCCCTTGTTCTGCTCAAAGTCTGCACACGCAACGCTCCAAAATAATGAGAAAAAAAAAAAAAAACATCCCCGTGATGCAATTTAGAGAAGTCCTGAGTTTTTCTTGAAATATTGTAAATAAAATCAGATGACTAAAGAAATGAGGAAGTTCCATTAGGAGGGAAGTTTTCCAGCTGTCTCATTCTGATCATTCAAAGCTGCTCTCAGACAAACATAGAAGACAAGAGTGCCCATAAAAGTTAAATGAGGACACCATGGGGGTTCTGTAATGTCATGTGCAGCATGTATTTAACAGAGTTGCATGATATCTGATGAGTAAATAAAAAAAATGTAAGTGGGGGCTATCCATTAATTATTGTAATTTAAATGCTTTTTCTAAACATGATATCAGTGTATGGATGTTAACATGAAACACAATAAAATTGTAAATCTAATTTAAGATTACCTAGGGAAATGGTGAGCATCCTAATTCTCTCATTATTCCAATTTATTAAATATTTACAATTTTAGATAAACAGTATACAAACATATTTTCACATATTTGTGCATTTTTGTATTTTATTGCATATGCTTCATTATATGAGAGAAAAAATATCATAGTTTTGTTCCAGATTGATCATTTTTGGGATGTTATGTCTGGGGTAGTATGGAGCTGCAAAAGCAGCACTGCAAGCAAAAACAGGTAAACGGTTTCAAAACTGATAGCCCCGTCTAAAGGAGTAAAGTAATACAATGCAGCCCCTACCTGTTGCTCTGAAGTGGTGGTCATTTAGCTGAATGATGGCAGCTACACTTTTCCTTCTCTGACAGAGCAAACTGGAGTTTGGCAGATTTGAAATATTTTGATCAGGAGGCATGGAAACTTAAAGAGTGCATCTTTTGACTCATTACAGGGATGCATTTTTTTCTTACTTGCATTTTTTTTAAGCAAACATATGCTGGCTGGCTTCCAGACTACTATTCTGATGTATTGGTGTTGTAATTCGGACAACCTTCTGCATTCTACATGGTCTATTACAATAATACAAATAGACAATAAATGTCAAATACCCAATTGCAAAATTTAACAGCTGTTATAAGCAATTCAACACAAACATTTTGAGCCCACAAAAAAATTTTGCTAGTACTATATATATATATATATATATATATATATATATATATATATATATATATATATATATATATATTAGAATTTTTGTAATTCAAGTACAACGTTGTATTTTTACTACACACTATGAGTATACAACGCAAGTGTTCTATACATCACCCATCCCATCACCTGGCTGAATTTTTTGAATTTTAGCATGAAATTCTATGTAAAATGATTCTCTGGTTCTCAGTTTACCTGTAGTTTTCAGTCCACGGAAAATAGCTGCCCTTTAGTGCTTTATCTTCATTTCTGATCTCGGCGTCAAATGGTCCAAATTGAAGTGCCTCCTATTGTTGTCTGAATCAATCTTGGAAGCATGAGCAAGTGAAAGGGGCCTAGATTTAAACCAAATTTGTATTTCCTCTTTTTCTTTAGTGCCCCGGAGCGAGGTGCAAAGGGAAACTTTATGTCAGCCCTCCGCATACCCGAGGTAGAAATAATTAGTAGTTCTGGCAAGTCATTGAGTGACATAAAAACCAATATTTGTGAGAAATTAGTCATGATAAAAAATACATTATTTGGAAGAAAGAAAAAAACTGAGAATCATTCCAATCATTCTGTGTTTGTTCTAGCTTTAAAATTTTTGTTTTGTTTTGTTTTTGTTTCTGGAAATTCTTAGCATATTAAGGGTACTTACCTAGTAAATTACAACAGATTCTTCAACTAAAAACATGGCATGCAGATGCACTTTGTTGGCTGTTTGTTTTAGTTTAATACATATTTTCATTTAACCACAAAAAAAAAAATATATACATCTTAATATTCTATTTACTATTGCTTCTATTTAGGACCTTTTTTCTCTCCATTTACTACTGTTTGTTTGTTTTCACAAGCTTAGCACACCCAGTGTCTGCAATTTATTTCCCAATTTTCCTTGCAAAATGTGTGTATGTCATTCTAGCTGGAGGAAGCAAGTGTTTAATAGCTAGTTTGAATTATGGCCAGCTAGCATTTGGTTTTATATTGTACCTTGTTGTCTAATATATGTTTTATTCAAAAGTGTTCCTTTGTAGCTCTGGCTGGCTGTTTTAGGGCTATTGTCATATTTCTTGCAGCCAAAAGCAGATTTTTTTTTCCTTAAGGATTTATTTCAATCTTCCCATGAAGAAAAGGTTTCCCTAGGCATTATGCTACCACCACTATGCGTCATAATGAGTATGTTCCACCCCAAAAAGCGTATTGCATGTCAACCCAAAAGATAAAGTTGATCGCACCTGACCAAAAAAACTTCAAAATATACATTTTGGCTAAATTTCAAACAGTACTGCTTGTGATTTTTTTTTTTTTTAACTGTAGCTTTCTTCTTGGTCACACCTAGAAAATCCAAAATGATTGGGTTCAACGCTAAATCATGGACTGTATATAAAAATAAGACCTCTAAAACTAGTTGCTGGCTATGGGGATTATTCAGGTGGGTCCAGGGCCGTGACTACCATTGAGGACACTGAGGCCCTGTCCCCGGTATTTTATCAATTCACTTATTGCTTAAATTGTGATATAAACTATAATATATTACAGTGAAACTGGCCATGGGATGACGACCTTGGTCTCCCACTAAACTGTGAGGTGTTTTATATTTGAAGATCGAAAATTAGCACAACTATCTAATAAAAAATAATCATGCTAAGCCAACATGCACTGTCGCTATGGTAACTGCCACACACAAGCCACTGCCATGTGATTCTATCAGTCCCTTGAAGAGGAGCACATTGAGCTGCTAATGCAGGTGGAGAGCGTCTTAAGTTGTTGATCACATTGCGATTGATGAAAATGAAATGTTTATTCATCATTGGTTACTCACTGTTGGATGTTGAACTGTCTACTCAATGCAGATGGCAAGGGGTAGACTGTGCTTGACAGGAAGTCGTGCACAGAAACAAAATGAATCATCCGGTCATTTTCAATAATTTTCTGTGACAGCTTGCCCTTACTTCAAGAGTCACCATGCTTCTTCAAAAAGCCTAATAAATGCCCCATTTTTATCTTCTTTTTGACTGTGACTTGCTGGATGTGCTCTCTTCATCCTTTGACATGGGAGCTGGCTCAGAGCTCGTCTGCCTGGCTGTGTGGTTCCTGGATGGGGCCGCCTTTTATGTATCTCTGCTTCTGTCTCCTTAAATCCCAGTCGGCCGCGGCAGATGTTCGCTCACACTGAGCCTGGTTCTGCTGGAGGTTTGTTCCTGTTAAAAGGGAGTTTTCCTCTCCACTGTTGCTACAAGCATGCTTAGTGTGAGGAATTGCATTCGAGTCAATGAGTCGATGCAATCAACTGGTTTTCCTTAGATAGAAAACTGAAGCAATTTGACTTGATGATCTGGTGAACTGTAAAGTGCCTTGAGATGACGTGCTGTGAATGGGCGCTATAGAAATAAACTGAATTGAACTGAATTGAAATGCTGTCATGTAGTAGACTCCTATATTTATCTTGCATACATGAATAAATTTGCATGTTTATCTAGTTTGTTCAATATTAATACTTAATAATATCTAGCTTGACGATTTTATTCTTTGACAATGGGCTTCTCTGAAACCAGGGAAACCAATTTAGTTTAATTTCATTTTCATTTGCTTTGAAATGGCAAATAAAACTAATTGAAATATGATTTTGAAATGCCTATTATTTTGATTTCTATCATTTTAGTGTTTGCCTGTGTTGATTTTCTTCACTTAAGGGAAAACAGGATAAGGAGGAAAAGGCTGAGTCGAACCAAGCGTTGGGCCAAGCAGCAGGAGGAGCAGTGAGGAGAGAGATAGAGGGAGAGCAGGTACGGCACCTTAACTGTTTCGAAAGTTGGATATAAAATGCGTTATATTTAAAGTGTTGTGTAAGATTATAATAGGAATATGTTATATTAGGCACCATCATTAAATTAAAATTAAATTAAATTGAACATTATTGATTTCACATTGGAGAAATTTATCTCTGCATTTAACCCATCCCCTTGGGGAGCAGTGGGCAGCCATTGTGCGGCCCCCCGGGGAGCAGTGTGGGGTTAAGGGTCTTGCTCAGGGACCCTCAGTGGCAGTCTGGGGGAGTGGAGGGGGAGTGGGCAATATGAAGCAACTAATTTTATTTATACTGGAATGTCTTTTGTTTCACTTTTCTAACCAGTTGTAGACAGAAGCTTTAAAAGAAAGATGCACTGAAAAAATAATGCAACTGTTTTTTTCTATTTATTTAACCATATTTAGTTACTTTTTTTTTTATTATGTGCTACCCTGCTAACGTGAAACAATTGTGTTAAAGTAACTAAATATGATTAAGTAAATGCCAAAAATGGTTGAAATATTTTTTTCAGTGCATAAAAATCCGGTTTATAATGTCTGAAATGTCTGATAGGGGAGACAGGAGAGAAGAGATTCACAGCGGAACCTTTTCAAAACTCACAATCATGTTTTTGCTCCTTAAGACTCTGAAATTGGGCCAATTTAAATAATGGAATAAATTACATATCTGGGGTGAATGCTGCCAAACCAGCCTAGAAGTTCTAACTCTTGACCTCAGTAAGTTTTTAGCCCTGTGCATGGCCCTGGGTGGGTCAGAAAGGAAATACAAATGTACATCGTACCTTTTTTTGTTTTAAAAAAAACCTAAAAACCCTTTATCCTATGATTTTTATTCACAGCTGCATCTGTCCTACTATGTTGGTCTGTCACATAAAATACCAGTAATGCAAATGTAATGTAAGAAAATATTTGAAAAAAAGCTCACAGAGGCGCCTTAATATTGAAAAACAACAACTTGACTTTGAAGAGCAGACAGGTGGTATGATAATTTCAAATCCTTGAGACAGTTTGTCCAAAACCAAGCATCACTGTTTAAGAAGAAGAAAACACAGAAGTGTTTTTGGTCAGCTTTATAAATCTGTGGAAATTTCAATACAGAGAGAAAAAGGGCTCCAATGTGACGCTTGCGGTCAAGCTCATCAGCATAATGACAATGAACAAGCTATCAGCGATTGAAAAAAGCCTCCAAATTCTCCTTCAGATGCATGTTGATTGTGTTTATTCATTGCAGTTACGTTGATGAGGGAGCAATATGGAGGAGGCTGGATGGACACTTGGTGTGCGTTACTGTTAAAATAGCAGACGCCTCTTGACAGAGAACAAACAGCAAGGGGAGAGCCGAATCAAGGCATCTGTTAAGGCTCTTAAGAATGCAAATTCAAAAGCACTTCATTACATGCTTTTTCCCTGCAATCTTGATTCTAAGAGACTGAACTAAGTGGTTAATCAAGCGCAAAAAATTGCACGGCATCTGAGGAGAGCCAGTGAGGCAGCTCCTGGGGTTCATGTGCAAGATAAAAACTTAGATGCACAACCGGAGAAATTCATGTCAATAATTTCAATGGGACATTCCGATGCGTTTTTAATTGGAAGCGTTCACAAAGTCAAAAAATTTAATTGTTCCAAATTATCAGCATGAATACATATGTCTCTGTTGCAGTCAATAAATGGAATGTATGAAGTTAGGGAAAACTTCTTTGAGGCTAACTTTGTATAGAAACCCCTTTTTTTTCTTTTCTTACATTCTGTACCATTAACTAGACATGCTGTCTGGACTGTTCTGCTGGCAGAGACCCTGACAACACAGACTCTCTGCTGTTTCAAACTGAATGTTGTAATGTAATATTCCAGTGTGGAACATGGGCACTATGATTCTATTAGCATTACCCTAACTGATTTAGGAGCGTTATAAGTTTTAGTGTATTTTTATTCTGAAGAGATTCCGAACCTAAAGCAAATTACCTTTTCCTAACCCTTATAAATCTGAAGCAAAAAAAAAGAAAAAAGAAACAGCATCCAATCCCGGCTTATTCCCGTATCCATAAATATGTCAAACAGTTTAGGAACTGTAATGATATATTTGGAAAATTTCACTCCATTGTGTTATGTTATGCTATTATCCTATATCCTGCAGGCATTCTGATTGTGTCAGCATGAGAAGGGCTGGTTTTAAGCCTAGGTTGATTCATCGTTATGTTTAGTATCTTAATCATCTATAAGTTTTGTAGTTGTCATATCCTGGTATATTATTATTCACTCTATCAGAGTGGATTAGACTACTCTGACAAGTAGTTTCATTAGGGATGTACCGATACCAGATTACAAGTACTTCAAATGCAGTACTTGCCGATACCGAGTACAGATACATGTACTTCCGTAAAAATTCAAAAAATATCCACTGGACTTGGTTTTCAGGATTTGAAGACGTTTCGCCACCTCTCCAGGAAGCTTTCTGGTGGCGAGGTGGCGAAACGTCTTAAAATCCTGAAAACCAAGTCCAGTGGATATTTTTTGAATTTTTACGGAATGACTATGACCTGGATGACTGAGAACCTTCATCAGCAGATACATGTACTATTAAGTGCCATTAACTCCTCAGAATCAATTTGAAAATTTGTATTTTCATTTGGCTCATTAAACAGAATTACACTTGTGTATTTTAATTGGAAGGCATCCGTCATGGCTTTTATCATATTTTTAGCATTATCACGTAGCACAACATGAATCAAAGTTTTGAGAACTCTCCACTTCCGGAGCATCTCGTCAAACACATCCATGATGGTTGGCTAGTGTTTGATCCCCGAAAATGTTTTGCATGCAAGACAGCCCTCTGCAGGGTAAGATCTTTGTCAACCCATTCCGCAGTTACGCTAAGAATACATTGGAATCCAATATTTTCAATGGCTGTTCATCTAGGGCAATGCATTGGGTAATAGCTTCTGTTATCTTAATTGCGTGTGGATTGTCTCTGGACATCTTCTCCCACTTCTTCAGCGTTTGCAGCAAAGTTGGTTGTTGTAGTTTCCCAACGGCATGAGAGAACTGCTTGTGTTCAGCGTAGTGCTGTGTCTTAAGATGTTTGATTTACAGATTTTGCAACTAGCCTTACTTTTGTCATCCTCATTTACTTGAAAATGTTTCAGAATAGCGAACATGGCTAACTCCACCCTTTTTGTGTTTACTCCCTCCTCTATGTTCTTGATGTCACGTTGCGCTTTTCTTTGCTGCTTTGTCTTCTTCTTCTAGTATCTGATTGCAAACTAATGCTTTCTGTTAAAGAGAAAGGTATGCTAGTATCCGCTCCTGAAGTATCGAAGCACATTTATGGATACAAGAATGAGTAAAAACTTGTTATCAGGCCCGATGCTGATACCAGTATCGGCGTTGGTACATCCCTAAGTTTCATGTCATCAAACCACACAGAGACATTCTCAAAATGTGCTTAGCTAAAGCGGTTTACCTAGAACACATTTCTTTGTTGACACCAAGACCCAATTCTTTGGTGCATTTCTCTGTATTTATTTAATTCTTTTTTACCATCATCTGGTATTTTAATTTTAAGTAGCTTTTGGATACCTTTGTTTCACCTTTAGTGCTTTGATTGCAGCTTCCTGTGTGCCATATCCTCTAGGGCCCCTTTGGCAGCAATTTGTGTCATTGTGTATTGCAGGTGGGTAAGTGCAGTAAATGTAGTGTAATGAAAAGAAGGCAGCAAACATTTACCATAATTGTTACTTTTTTTCAGTACCATTCCTGGCTTTTTTTGTCCCTGCTCAGGAACAGTTATGATCACAGCTGAATAGGACTGAAAAAAGTCGGTACCCGTACTGGAAACACTTTCAAAGTTGGTGGAATGGAGGAGAGACAGGCTATCAAACTAAGAGAAAAGGCTACAGTTCATCACAGCAGAGAAACAAATCACTTTAAACCATTAAGTGTTAAAGGAGGTAAGAAACATCTCCCTGCCGGACCATGGTCTAAATATAAAATATGAACAAAACTGGGTACATCAACAACCCCAGCTGAAGGTAGGAGGTCCAATACAGCATTACTGCAGCCAGTCTTATCTCTTTGAAGAACTTTGAAACTGCCTTTATCAGAATAAAAGCCCTCGTAGAATAAAGAGACCCATCAAGAATGAGAGTGACTTCTCCAACTAAGGCAAATTACAATAACTTCCTAATGTTTGAAATGTTTATTAAAAACAAACAAAAACTCTTCCCATAATTTGTTTAAGGTGTAAATAATGGAGGCCATTAGACTGTCAGAATTCTTCCTCATAGAAACAATAGGAACTTTGGCTATAGCTATAATTTTGAATGTGGATCCTGCAAATCTTGAACAAATCTTTTATTTAAAGGTATATTGGAGGATGTCTTTTTTTGTGGATCATCAAAATAAGTGGTCCTCCTGATTGTCAATCATTCTGGTGATATGTTTACATAAGGTCATCCTACGTGCTCATCACCATTTTCACTTACCAAAGGTGAGTTCGACATAGTGTAAAAATTTCAAATATTCTTTTGGAAAGTAAGCTTCTTCTAGCGATGCAAACAGCAACTTTTAAACAGAGTGTGCATGAGGAGAAATGGGCTTGTGCATGCTCTAGCACACGTTTAATAAGTATTCTCAGGAACGGGTACAGGGTTGTGCATGTGCTTTTTTTTTTAAGTGGAGGCGAATCTTTTAAAAAATTCGCAAAACTTCACTATATCTTTACGTGAGAGACTATTAATGACACTCCTTCAACTGAGCTTATATCTGTTCAAATGATTTGCTTCTCCTTCATGACTGTAAAATGCATTTGTTTTATCACTTTGATTTACTTAAGTCGGGGATATCTCTCCCGTATCCTGCTGTCTTGTTTATGTTATGCTAATCCAAACTATGTCTATTTAGGAGTGTTTTTAGTATATTTATTAAACTTCTGAGGACCAACAGGCCAAGTGGAGAGCAAAGGCTAGTCCTAATGTGGTGGACGGCCACTTTTAATGTTAGAAATTAGGAACAATTAGGGGAAAACTGATGTATGCCTTACCTTGACCATTAGGGTAATTGTCAGGCTATAAATGCAGTAACTAAAACAAATGTAAGTCAACATAAAGTCCTTTATGTGTTACTTGGACAATTTCCCAGAAATATGCAACATATTGCAGACATTACATTTACAGGTAGGATTGTGACCCAGGAAACTCTCAAAAGAAACTGAGACAAAGACTAGCTGAGCACAGTGGGTTAGACGTGGGGAGTGGGGGGATATTTGATGTCTTTGGGATGGGATTTAAGTAACTGGCAGACTGTCTGATCTGATGGAGAGCCGGTGGAAGCTTGGCCTGTGTCAGATGAAGAACAGGCACAACATTTCTTTGTGATCTAAACAAAGGTCTCCTTAAATAGTCCATCTGAGCTTCTGTTATCTCTCCAAATATTTTGGTTGCTTCCCTTTTCCTTTTTGTCCTAATCAATACCCTTGGTACAGTGAAGCAGCATTTGTGCGTAGACTTAAAATAAAAAGCCTTCCCTTTCAGGTAAAGTTGTATGTGGCTGCATCTTCATCTGGTTTACCTGCGGGTCTTTGATCCCAACAGTATGTGACTGTGTTTGATTTCTGGGGTACTTTGACAGTTTGGGGGATGTCAAAAGGCCTTCCAGTGTCTGAAGTCAGATCAGAGGAGAGAAAGACGGACTGAAAAGCAGGTGTCCAGCTGGGAGAAGATCAGAAGAGACTAACTTTAGCGAGAGCCATTGTGAGGTACACGACGGCTGTTAGCTCCCATAACTTTTCCTTTTGTGTGTTTTTCCCTTTCTCTATCTTTCATACAGCTGTCTTTCCCGTCTCTTATCTTTTCCTATGAATGTTGAATGGCTCAGTTAAAGGTCTCTGAGGTTTTATCAGATTGCTTCCCCAAAAAAGTCACATGTGCTCTCCATCAGGAGTCTCTTGAGGTTTGCACAATAACGCTCATCTTCAAACATCAGGAATAAAGTCACATTTAAAGTATAATTGAAAACAGTATACTTCTTTTATCTTTGTTCAAGTAATTGATCCAAGCCAGTTTGCTTAATAAAGGAGACCCCGTTGATCCATTTTCAAATAAAAAGTAAGAGTTCTTTTTTTTTTTTTTTACTTTTTTTTTTACTTTTTTAGCAACCAAAAAAATGGAGTGATCAATCTTGTTACTTACGGAATTTATGCACCCTGTTAGTCACTATTTAACCGATATTTACTTTTGGTGATTCTTAGTGAAGGGACTGTCTGACATGTTTTGAAGGTGTAATTATGCCCTCTAGTGGTTCAACAGCAAAACAAACCAAGTTTAAGGCAGCTTTGATTTGGGTCCCTTGTTAGGTTTCAAGAGTATTAAGAAATTAAATTAGGGATATAAGAAAAAAAAATCAAGGTAGTCACTGAATAACATCTCTTTTTTAAGACTTTTAAAAATTAGTGTATTAATAGTTTCTGAAATACTCCGACCAACATCTTGCACCAAAAAACATGTTGAAGGTCACTTTGCTTTGCTGTTGTGTTATTGGCTGAGTCACTGCCATGTATAAAGGTTTATAAAGTTTCTAAAATGTACAAGGGATATTTCTATTGCTTTAAACTATGGTTTAAAAACTTAACACCTACGCTGCGAAAGAGGAAGTTTAGTCACTTCCGGAAATGTCTCTTGGTTTTTAATTGGATTAAGATTGACTAAAGGTGTCCAAGTCTTTTGGCTGCAAAATAAACCTAAATTATTACTCCTCCATGACAGTGCTCTACAGTTCGTGTGAGGTGATTCTGCTGATTTGAACTGGATTTTTTTTATAAACTAAAAAGTGTGTAACATGACCAGAAATATTTACAGTGGACTCATTTTGCCTTGAAATTTAGATGATTTTATTAATTATGCTGCATATTTTCTTAGAAAAAAAAAAGTTTTCTACCAGCAGTTCTTTAAAACGAAACCATACTTTTTTTTTTTTTTATCTTTTCTAATAGTCCTTATATTGTACCTTAACATTTTAATTTGGCCGGAAGAATTGCAATAGTATCAAATGTTTCCTACTAGTCTAATAATAATCTCTGTCACTGAAGAAGGAGGGATTTCTAATAGTGTGATATTTACCTTATAACTCTTACCAGAGAAATAAAGGGTTTTCTATGAGGTTATAAGGGACCAGGACTCATTTGCAGAAAAGATGTTGTAGCTCAGTGCTTATTCATAAATAGAGTGAAATGCTGGGCATTGTCATAAATAGCTCAAATGCACTCAATCTGGATGGATTGTGTGCATAAGTTCAAAGGCCTTTTTTAGGTTTTGCAATAGAAGCTAAGGTTTAAACAAAAATATTTTTATTTTGACTCTGGTTATATGTCTGGTTAATGATTGGTGTCTTGTTGAAAGTCTTTTGTTTTTTTTATTTTCTGTCTGCAATGGTTTGTTTAAAGTTGGACCAAAGTATAGACAGGAAGTAGGAAACGGCATGACTAGACTTATAATTGTTGTGGAAAAAACACCAAAACTTGCATGCTGGCACAAGACGATCTGAGAAGGGAACTCGGGTAAAGAAATAGTTGCCCAAACAGATAAATGTGACTAACAAGTGAAAGATCAGTGAAAACCCAAGAACATAAATAAAGGGAGCGTAAAAAAGGCATGACAAAAACAATTAAAGATAGGCAGGTGGAAAGTGATGTACAGCTGAGACCAGTGAAAGCAGAGGGTGCTGGGGGATTCAAGTAATGACCAGAACAGATAGACATGGGAAAGAATCTTAACGAAACACAAAATGTACATAAACACTAATAAAACAGCCCAGAGAAAAGGAAAATCTGAAAAGAGATCATGTACTTCTCCTAGACAAATGTGTGACAAAAATATGAGACTAAGGTTTATTTCTCCTATGTCTCTTTTTTTTTCTTTTTTTTTTTTTGGAGCAATAAAATGTACTAAAGCTTGAATAAGTCTCCTATCAAGTTTCAGAAAATATCTCAAACTCAGATACAATTCTCAGACTTTCTCAACTTTTTTGTCTCCTTGTGATCCCAAGCAGAGAAATCAGAGAGCTCTCTCTATGAACTCACTCTACTGTCATCACAGCTTCAATATTGTATTTGGAAAGCAATAATTAAACACAACATTCCTAGAATTGACACATTTACATTCAAAATGTTATCAAAATCAGAATCAAGTTTATTGCCATGTAGGTTTGCACTTACAAGGAATTTGACTTGGTGTTGACAAATATATATATATACACTCATCGGCCACTTTATTAGGTACACCCGTTAAACTGCTCGTTAACACTTAATTTCTAAGCAGCCAATCACATGGCGGCAACTCAGTGCATTTAGGCATGTAGACATGGTCAAGACAATCTCCTGCAGTTCAAACCGAGCATCAGTATGGGGAAGAAAGGTGATTTGAGTGACTTTGAACGTGGCATGATTGTTGGTGCCAGAAGGGCTGGTCTGAGTATTTCAGAAACTGCTGATCTACTGGGATTTTCACGCACAACCATCTCTAGGGTTTACAGAGAATGGTCCGAAAAAGAAAAAACATCCAGTGAGCGGCAGTTCTGTGGGCGGAAATGCCTTGTTGATGCCAGAGGTCAGAGGAGAATGGCCAGACTGGTTCGAGCTGAAAGAAGGGCAACAGTGACTCAAATAACCACCCGTTACAACCAAGGTGGGCAGAAGAGCATCTCTGAACGCACAGTACGTCGAATTTGAGGCAGATGGGCTACAGCAGCAGAAGACCAAACCGGGTGCCACTCCTTTCAGCTAAGAACAGGAAACTGAGGCTACAAATTGCACAAGCTCATCGAAATTGGACAATAGAAGATTGGAAAAACGTTGCCTGGTCTGATGAGTCTCGATTTCTGCTGCGACAATCGGATGGTAGGGTCAGAATTTGGCGTCTACAACATGAAAGCATGGATCCATCCTGCCTTGTATCAACGGTTCAGGCTGGTGGTGGTGTCATGGTGTGGGGAATATTTTCTTGGCACTCTTTGGGCCCCTTGGTACCAATTGAGCATCGTTGCAATGCCACAGCCTACCTGAGTATTGTTGCTGACCATGTCCATCCCTTTATGACCACAATGTACCCAAATTCTGATGGCTACTTTCAGCAGGATAATGTGCCATGTCATAAAGCTGGAATCATCTCAGACATGACAATGAGTTCACTGTACTCAAATGGCCTCCACAGTCACCAGATCTCAATCCAATAGAGCATCTTTGGGATGTGGTGGAATGGGAGATTCGCATCATGGATGTGCAGCCGACAAATCTGCGGCAACTGTGTGATGCCATCATGTTAATATGGACCAAACTCCCTGAGGAATGTTTCCAGCACCTTGTTGAATCTATGCCACGAAGAATTAAGGCAGTTCTGAAGGCAAAAGGGGGTCCAACCCGTTACTAGCATGGGGTACCTAATAAAGTGGCCGGTGAGTTTGTATATATATATATATATATATATATATATATATATATATATATATATATATATATATATATAGAATACAGAATCTATAGCTATATAAAACATAAAACAAACAATACACATTATACAATATATAGTATATTGCTATGTACTATATACACAGTAGACTGTGTGTTAATGTAGCACAGGAGGTCTGGAGATGATATGATGGTGTATCTTCTAGGTCCTGAACAGGTGAAGGAGAGACTGGCCCTTGTTGTTAAGGCTGGTAGCGGATGGGAAGAAACTGTTCTTGTGGCATGAGGTTTTGGCTCTGATGGATCTCAGCCTCCTGCCAGAGGGAATTGTCTGGAATAGTTTGTGCCTGGGGTGCGAGGGATCAGCCACAATCTTCCCTGTACGCCTCAGAGTCCTGGAGGCGTACAGATCCTGTAGAGATGGAAGATTGCAGCCAATCACCTTTTCTGCAAACTGGATGGCACCCTGCAGTCTGCCCTTATCCTTGGCGGTGGCACCAGCGTACCAGATGTTGAGTGAGGAGGTGAGGATGGACTCATTGATGGAGGAGTAGAAGTGAACAATCAAGGTCCTTCGCAAGTTAAATTATGCAACTGAAATAAAGATAAGAGGATCCGATATTGCTCTAAAACAGGTGTCAATACACAAATGACAGGGTCAAGATGGTTTGAGTTGAAATTTGAAGCTTTTTCTCAGAATTATTATTCAAGGCCTTGATAAAATGTATTGAAAATAATAATTTAATGGCAACTATGAAACAAGGAGTCACTAAGTTATTTCCCAAACCAGAAAAAGATAAAATATACATAAATAATCCAAAACCAATAACGTTAATGAATCTAGATTACAAATTATTCACCTTTATCTTCTCCAATCAACTGAAAACGGATTTGGGACAGTTACTGCGTGAAAACCAATCAGGATTGTTTAATTATTAGTCCAAACACAACAATATTAAGTTGATTCTTGACTTAATAAGCTATAATTAGTTTATTGATGATGAAGGCTTTGTTTTATTTTTATATTTCTGCAAAGCTTTTGACTCTATGGAGCATTCTGTTATAATTAAATACTTAGAGGATTTGATGAAAGTTTATAAACATGTTTCATTTAATGTATAAAGATATTAATAGTTAAGTCCCTCTCTCTCAAGCAGCCAGAAGATTTGAAGTGCAGCAGGTTCTCCTTTATTATTTATTTCAGCTGCAGAGCTATTGGCGATCTTTCCTAAGAATAGCCAAGATATTGAGCTATTGAATGTATTTGATTTCCTCTGATAACTCAGCTCGCTGTTGATATACCATTTTTTTATAAGAAAGGTACATTTTCCTAGAGCCTCTGGATTATACTTGAAGATATAAAAATGTGAGTTAGTATTAATACACGATTATCAATGAAGCACCTTATATGGGATTCCAGTGAAAGAATACACAAAATATTTAGGCATGACCATAACAAAGGATTATAAAGCAAAATATTTCAATATTTTACCTGTTAAATAGAAAAGTAAATTAATTCTTAAATCTTGACCAACTTTGATCACCAATGTGGAGGCACTCTCTTGATAGCTTTTATTTTTTTTAACGCTTAGTTGGGAGACAGTGGCATTGGTTGCAAGAGTTTGCCTGCAACTGGAAGGTTGTGGGTTCAAGTCTCTTCTCCAGCTATCAGTGTATATATTAATATATATACATAAATATGTATGTACTCACCAGAGCAGTCTTCTACCTCAGTCATTTTTCAACTTTATGTGAAGTTTAGATTTGTGTTCCACAAAACACAAAACGTTTTGTTCTGTTTTATTAAAAAAATATATATTTTTATTATCCCCTAAACAAGTATAAGTTCTAAATTATTACAAAATAACTTTTAAAAAAATGTAAAAGGTTTTTCTATGGTTATGTTAGCATCCTCAGGCTTGCCCTCCAGAGGGCGCCGAGGATCCTCTTCTGCTCTGTGTTTTCCCCTTAGGGTTGGAGTTACTGTGGGGATCTGTGGACTACCCTCTGTCTCCAGCAGAGTGCGCCTTGGGTCTTCTGGAGCTGGAACCTTCCTGCACACCTGTTGCTAATCCTCTCATCAGAAGACCTCTCCTATATAAGCTGACTTCAGACCTTGCCTCAAGGCCGCAGTGTTGATCTTAGTTGGAAACCTGTCTCTGGTCTGAAGCTCAGGAGGAGCTGCCTCACTGGAAACCTGTCTCTGGTCTGAAGCTCAGGAGGAGCTGCCTCACTGGAACCCTGTCTCTGGTCTGAAGCTCTGGGAGAGCTGCATCACAGGAGACCAGTCTCAAGCCTGAAGCTCTAGGAGAGCTTAACCTGCTAATCTGCCCTGGTGAGCCAACCTGAAGGTTCCTATGTGGAATCACCCTGAAGAATCCTATGTGGATGTTCCCTGTTGTTCTCTGCAATGAGCTGGAAGCTCACTCTGAAGAATCCTATGTGGATGTTCCCTGTTGTTCTCTGCAATGAGCTGGAAGCTCACCCTGAAGAATCCTATGTGGATGTTCCCTGTTGTTCTCTGCAATGAGCTGGAAGCTCACCCTGAAGAATCCTATGTGGATGTTCCCTGTTGTTCTCTGCAATGAGCTGGAAGCTCACCCTGAAGAATCCTATGTGGATGTTCCCTGTTGTCTCTGCAATGAGCTGGAAGCTCAGCCTGAAGAATCCTATGTGGATTTTCCCTGTTGTTCTCTGCAATGAGCTGGAAGCTCACCCTGAAGAATCCTATGTGGATGTTCCCTGTTGTCTCTGCAATGAGCTGGAAGCTCAGCCTGAAGAATCCTACGTGGATTTTCCCTGTTGTTCTCTGCAGTGAGCTGGAAGCTCAGATCAAGGCCAGCCAAGCTAAGTATGAAGCTAGATGCTTAGCTTGCTCATGAACTCAGCTAACCCACAGTCTCCAGTCTTAGTCAAGACTCCAGTGAACCAGCCCCTGACCCATTCCAGTCCCAGTGCTTTACCGTGTGTTTCTGAACTTTTATTAAACATTTTGAACTTTTTCCCTGCCTCCTCCGTGTGTGTTCTGCATCTTGGGCTTGCCTCCGTTTACCCATCATGACAGAACACTGCGGCCAAACACAAAGCCCAGCAGATCACCTCCGTCGTTGGACTGAGAAACGGGACGCTCAGATTCATGAACATACACAAACCCTCCGTGAATTACTGTTAAATCAAACATTCGCTAACCACTTCTATAATGCTAACGCCACGTCAGCGCCTCGTCCTACCCCGAATCCACTTCTGTTTCCTGGGTCACCGGCAGAGACGTCACTTCCAAGTCAAGATAGCAATCCTCCTTTCTGGTCAGAACACAGCCCGTCGTTTTCATCACCCGGTCCTTCTCTGCCTGAGAGATTTTCTGGCAATCCAAGTAAGCTCAAAGGATTTATATTTCAGTGCCGGTTATTTTTTGGTTTTCACGATTCCAGTTTTCTTAATAATAAGGATAGGATAGCTTTTGTTGTTTCTTTTCTGTCTGGTGAAGCCCTTGAATGGGCGGAGACCAAATTTCCACCTAAAACTAGAGAAAACTGTACCTTTGAAAAATTCATCCAAGAGTTTGAAAGAACCTTTAGTCAGGTCTCTAAGTTCTCCGTTTCTTGCAACCTACTAAATACTAAACAGGGTAATAGGTCCGTCGCTGAGTTTTCCTCCGAGTTCCAGGGTAGAGCAGCCGTTTCCGGGTGGAACGAGTCTGCACTCAAGTCCGCTTTTCTCTTAGCTCTTAATGAATCTGTCAGAACCGAGCTTTCATTTTACGTCGAGCCAGCTAACCTTGAGGACCTCATAGAACTAGCCATTGGGTTAGACCCAGCATCACAAACCAGTTTCAGTTCCTCTCCGCGCCAAGTTAGCCTTAGCTCTCATGTTCTAGACCTTCATTTAGTTCCATCCGTTAAAGGACTCAAGATTGGCCCACCAATTTCACGTCCAACAGTTAGAGTTCCCCGCCAGCCTGATCAGACACCTGCACCCGTCACCGTTGTATCTAGACCTGTTCTCTCGCCAGATAATTTAGCTCCCCACATCCATGAGGCTGATCTATGGCATAATTTCTATGGGGATAGAGAGGATATCTTCCCTTTCGAGCCACCACATTCAGCTCCACGCCAGCCAGATTCTGATTTTGAACTCGTTGTTAACCCGGATAGTTTTAAACCTGACCCCGTGCCTGATCCCTTAGCCCCTGGTCATGTAATTCATTCTGGAACTCTTATTTTTCAACCGGTCAATTTGTCACCAGATTCCATCAGTAAATCCGTTAGCTTAGCTCCAAAGACCCCTCGGCATAAGAAAAGGCGTCGCCTTAAGTCAGCTCTGTGCCGTCTAGAGACCCCTGGGTCAGTTCTGTGCCGTCTAGAGACCGCTGAGCCTGCCCTGTGCCGTCTAGAGACCCCTGAGCCTGCCCTGTGCCGTCCAGAGACCCCTGAGCCTGCCCTGTGCCGTCCAGAGACCCCTGAGCTTAGGGTTAAGAGGGCTTCAGAAATCGGAGTTGGTGAAGAAATGCCTCCAAGAGCCCCTCAGCAGAGGCCACTAACCGCCAAGAGCCCTCTGCAGATGCCTCAAGCCATCTCAGAGATTAAACTTGAGCCTCCATGGGTGTTTTCTCCTGTTCCTGAGGCTGAGCCACAATCGGTGGTCCCTCCAGTTCCAGAGGTGGAACCACAGTCGGTGGTCCCCCCATTTCCAGAGGTGGAACCACAGTCGGTGGTCTCCCCAGTTCCTGAGGTGGAGCCACTGTCGGTGGTCTCCCCTGTTCCAGACCCAGAGCCGCAATCGGCGGGCTCTCCTGTTCCAGACCCAGAGCCGCAATCGGCGGGCTCTCCTGTTCCAGACCCAGAGCCGCAATCGGCGGGCTCTCCTGTTCCAGACCCTGCTCCAGAGCCGCAATCGGCAGGCTCCCCTGCTCCAGAGCCGCAATCGGCGGGCTCCCCTGCTCCAGAGCCGCAATCGGCGGGCTCCCCTGCTCCAGAGCCGCAATCGGCGGGCTCCCCAGTTCCAGACCCGGAGCCGCAATCGGCGGGCTCCCCTGCTCCAGAGCCGCAATCGGCGGGCTCCCCAGTTCCAGACCCGGAGCCGCAATCGGCGGACTCCCCTGTTCCAGTCGGTGAGCTGCTGTCGGCGGTCTTCTCAGAGCCTGTTCCAGCCCCACAGTCGACAGTCACCTCAGAGTCTGTTCCTGAGCCGCCGAAGAGGGGACGGGGTACCCCGTGGGGGTACCTACTGAAGGTTTGGCGTCATCCTCCTGAGAAGCTGCTTCGCCTCCGGCCCCGCGGCCGGACCCCAGAGCGTCAGCTTCGCCTCCGGCCCAGCGGCAGACCCCCGGAGCGTCGGCTTCGCCTCCGGCCCCGCGGCAGAACCCCGGAGCGTCGGTTTCGCCTCCGGCCCCGCGGCAGAACCCCGGAGCGTCGGCTTCGCCTCCGGCCCCGCGGCAGACCCCCGGAGCGTCGGCTTCGCCTCCGGCCCCGCGGCAGACCCCCGGAGCGTCGGCTTCGCCTCCGACCCCGTGGCAGACCCCCAGAGCGTCAACTTCGCCTCCGACCCCGCGGCAGACCCCCAGAGTGTCAACTTCACCTCCGACCCCGCAGCCGGCCACCTAAGACTCTGCTCCGTTACCGGATCCTCGGCCGGCCTCCAGAACCTCTGCCATGCCTCCGGCACGGCGGTGGTTCCCTTAAGACGCTGCTTCGTCCCCAACCCCATGGTCGACCTCCTGAGCATCTGTCTCGCCTCCGGCCCAGCGGTAGGCCCCCTGAGAATCGGCCTCGTTTCCGTCCCAACGGTCGGCCTCCTGAGCATCTGCTACGCTTCAGCTGCCAGTCCCTCGGCCGGCCACCTGAGACTCATTTCCCGCTGCCGGTCCCTCGGACCGCCACCTGAGACTCTTTTCCCGCTGCCGGTCCCTCGGACGGCCACCTGAGACTCTTTTCCGCTGCCGGGCCCTCGGCCGGCCACCTGAGACTTTGTCCCGCTGCCGGTCCCTCGGCCGGCCACCTGAGACTCTGTCCCGCTGCCGGTGCCACGACCGGCCACCTGAGACGTTGCCCAAGAAATCGTCTGGGTTTTCTTTTGTTTTCGTCCACCGTAAGTGGATCATTTTTTGTTCTGGACTTTGTTTTTTGTTTTTGCCCTCCTGGCCTGTTTCCTCCATCGCCCACTCTGGGTGGGTTGTTTTTTGTTTTCTGGACTCTGTTTTTTGTTCCTGTTGGATTAATTGTACATAAGTTATTCTACTTTAATCATATTATACACATTTGTTATCTCTATCTTATTTATATTACAAAGAGTGAACTTTGCTTGCTATGATTACTAATGTTTTGCTGTCAGTTTGTGCAGGAGGATGTTGATGTAACACAACTGGAGTAAAGCTGTTGAACTTTACTCATTGTAAGTTTGTGCAAGGAAGTTGCTGGGGTCAAATCTGGGTTAATGTTGTGAAACAAGGAGAGCTGCGCAGAGTTGCACACACCGCAGAGTTGCACATCGGATGTGGAGAGAAGATTTCCTTATCTTATGATGATTGTTCGAAACTTCTGGTTTAAACTGGCTTCTGTTGACCCCCTTCCCCTTAGAGGTTGAAACCACATTGTAACCAGGGCGTTCCAAATAAAAAGCTTGGAGAGCAGAGACTGCTTCAGAGTGGGTTGGAGATTGTAACTGAATGCAGTCTCTGATCCCCTCTCCTTGCAAGTAAATTATACTCAATTCTCTGTGTCTTTCTTTGTGCAGGTTGCTGAATAAGGTGTTTGGTGTTTAAACCTAACAGTTCCTCGCCCTCCTTGCCTTAGTGCCCCCTCCGCCCACCCTGGGTGGGTTGTTTTTTGTTTTCTGGACTTTGTTTTTTGTTTTTGCCCTCCTGGCCTGTTTCCTCCATCGCCCACTCTGGGTGGGTTGTTTTTTGTTTTCTGGACTCTGTTTTTTGTTCCTGTTGGATTAATTGTACATAAGTTATTCTACTTTAATCATATTATACACATTTGTTATCTCTATCTTACTTATATTACAAAGAGTGAACTTTGCTTGCTATGATTACTAATGTTTTGCTGTCAGTTTGTGCAGGAGGATGTTGATGTAACACAACTGGAGTAAAGCTGTTGAACTTTACTCATTGTAAGTTTGTGCAAGGAAGTTGCTGGGGTCAAATCTGGGTTAATGTTGTGAAACAAGGAGAGCTGCGCAGAGTTGCACACACCGCAGAGTTGCACATCGGATGTGGAGAGAAGATTTCCTTATCTTATGATGATTGTTCGAAACTTCTGGTTTAAACTGGCTTCTGTTGACCCCCTTCCCCTTAGAGGTTGAAACCACATTGTAACCAGGGCGTTCCAAATAAAAAGCTTGGAGAGCAGAGACTGCTTCAGAGTGGGTTGGAGATTGTAACTGAATGCAGTCTCTGATCCCCTCTCCTTGCAAGTAAATTATACTCAATTCTCTGTGTCTTTCTTTGTGCAGGTTGCTGAATAAGGTGTTTGGTGTTTAAACCTAACATTAAATGGTCCTTCGAGCCGGATTGCAAGATACCCGATGACCCCCAGCAGGTGAGTGAGATCCAGACAAGTCTGCGGCCGCAGCAAACAGACCCTTTACGGGACTGGTCTCTCCCTTACAAGCTGGGGTCCGACGGTTGAAGCATTTCGAGGACGCAGAGAATTGTGAGTAGTTTTTCTTTTAATAAGGAGTGAGTAAATTATAAAAAAAAAAAAAAAAAAAAAAAAAAAAAAAAAAAAAAAAAAAAAAAAAAAAAGATAGAAGTGAAGGACGGCGAAGTCCTCTCAGCGTACTAAAACCCTGACAATTCTAGACTCTATCAGGTAAAACAGAAATTTTAAAACAGTTAAAGTCCGCGGGAGGACAGACTCCCCTAGTTTTAAACTAGTTAAATTCTGCATAGGATGGCGGCGTCCTCTGTGTTTAAAATAAAGAAAACGGGAATAAAGTAAAAGTTAACTGCGCAGTGTGTGTGTGTGTGTGTGTTTGTGTGTGAAAGGAAATATAGATATCACTAGATATCTGTATTTCATATCAAAAAGACAAGGGTTAAATGGTGAGCTTTTGTGGATGTTTGTAGACAAGAAAACTCCACCTGCAAGGGTTGAAGTGAGTTTTACCACAAAGGTAGTTGATCACCATCTTGTCTGAAGCCCCAGTGTTTAGAACACGACAGGTGTTGAAAACCCACTGGGCCCAAATTTAGTTTAAAAATGGGAAAGGGCAAAGTAAACCATAAAAAAAATTATTGGAGGAACTCCAGTGTTAAGACTGGAAAGCAGTTGAAAATGATGACCCAGCCGCGGTAGAGCCGTTGTGTTACTGGATAAAAATTATGGTTTTAATGGTAAATTGAGCACCAAAAACGTAAAAGAATTACAACAAAAAATAAAAACTAAAACCAAAAATAAAGACACCCTGATGGCCAAAGAAGGTTTTAGTCAAACAATGGTGTGGATGAAGTTAGCAGGACAGAGAGAAGAGGGAGGAGAGACAGAGAAAAGAGAAAGAAAAAGAACGTGAAGAGAAGGAAAAAGAGAAAGAAAAGTCAGTTATGTTTCATAGGAAGGAAGACAATGAGTATGTGGGGCCTTATTCCAATCTTATGCATCAAATCCAGAATCTTCCACAAGCAGGACAGGGTGGGGGAGCTGTAGCCGGCCCCTAAGCCCCACTTCCCCCGGAAGAACCACCAAAATACACCGCCCTGCAACAGGTTGACTCTTCACCTGTGATTTCATCACAGGCCTTTGACAAACCACTTACTAGATCACGTGGGTACAGACTTGAATGGACAAAGGATTTGGTGTCAGGAATTGGTAATGTACTGTCCCCACAAACCCCTAAAACACTTATTAGACAAAAAACAGATGAGGAGGAACTTTATCCTCTAATTGAACTGCCCAATCCATTAGCTGGCCATGCCCGTCAGCCCGCCACAGTTATGGTATATAGGACCTGAACACAGGAGGATGTTAAAAAGGCAGTAGAAGGAATCCCTTCACCCAAAGAAGATGTGGAGGAGTGCATACTCCAAATGGAAAACCTTAGGAGGTCTTACCATTTAAGTGGAGTTGAGGTTCAGCAGGTCTGGATGTGCCAATTAGGGCCAGAATGGCACCACGTGAAAGGCGATTTTATACCAACCACAGGTGTCGATCCTCCAGTTCCTTACCCCCCAGATTCTGACGATCTGACCACAGCAGTTGAGCGTCTGATTGCTCGTATCAGAATCAGATACCACAGAAGAGCAAATTACACAGAAATAGGAAGATGTAAGCAGAGATCCGACGAACCCTTTGATGAATACAGGGTGAGAATGGAGAAGATATTCAGAGCACATAGTGGACTTCCTTATGCAGACAATGAAGACGGGCCATTTAAACAACAACTAAAAAATGCGCTCCATGTGGGGTCTCTGCCAGAAATTAAGGGATGGGTCGATCGTCACCACATAGAAATGAGTGGGGGAACACTCCAAAATTATATAAATCACGCCCTGCATGCCGAGAAAGTCATAAAAAGCAAAAAGAATAAGAACAAAGAATCCACCATGTTTTATCAGGAGGAGGAGGAGACTGTATTTTATCAGCAGTCCAGAGGTAGAGGCCGAGGCAGAGGCTGAGGCCGTGGAAGGGGAACAGGCTTTGGATCACACTCAACCGATACTTCCAGAGCGTGTTGGTCATGTGGAAAAGAAGGCCACATGGCTAGAGACTGTCGAAGTAACCCAAAAAGAAAAATTCAGGGAGCTCAGCATGACTAGATGAGCAACCATTCTCTATTGAAGAAATAGAAGATGAAAAAATAGGATTAGCCTTCCACATTGATTTAAAAAATCATTGTGGATATCATCCACAGAGCGCAGGACTTGTGGAATGAATAAATTGTACTGTTAAAAACAGACTAAGAAAGACCAAAGAAGAAACATTGGTATTCACCTAAGTGGGAAGGACCCTATCAGGTTTTGTTGACAACTCCAACTGCATTGAAAATAGCTGAAAGAAGCACATGGATCCACTTGTCACACTGTAAAAAGGTGATAGATAGATCAGATGATTAATGGATAAAATCACTCTCCTAATTATTCTGTAGAACCTTACTATAGTGTTTAGCATTCTAGTAATCCTACTGTGGTACCTGTTATAGAATACACATTTGGTCTCCTTCACCGACCTTCAGAGGAAGTCCATCGTACAAAGGGGGTTGTATTTTTAGTATACAACCATCTCAAACTGGTGAAGATTGTCCACAACTCTGCCGAAAGGTCATAGGAAGTAGACCATTGTGTAAAAAGATTACCCATAGGAAACTTTTTGAAGCTTGAACCTAGATAATGTTGCGATTACTCATATTAGTTTTGTCTTTAGCTCTCACTCAGGGCAAGGATTCTTGTCGCCCTCATGATCCAGCTATTTGTAAAAGGGACATCTATCTCTGCTATAACTCTACTAGAGTAATCAGTTTGGTGACTATTCCTTTTCAAACATTCTCGCAAAGATTCAAAATTGACCCAGGAGTCTAGCAAGGTTATGATTTCTACCTATATCCCCGTGTAGTTCAAAAAACTCAAAAGAGTTGGGGAGACGTTTTTAGAACCACTGAACAGTGGAAGAAAGGATCATATGGATGGACATCTTTAGCTAAGAAATGGATGAGTAGAATATCAGGGTTCACTGTTAACCATGACTCCAAAGTTTTCACTATGACGATAAACTCCACAGCAGAACCCTTTGAGAAGGAAGACTGTTCTTCCTCATTTATATGTGCACGGTCTGCTGGAACCGATCCATGTTGGACATTGTATTTGTGCCCCGCAAATATTACACAAGAAGGAGATGAGATACAAGGGATTCTTACTTCTGCCCAAGGAAAACAGATAAAAATTCAAAATATTAATGGCCTGCTTAAAACAGATGAATTGTTTCAAGTCACCACTGGAATCTCTGGACAAACAAACAACTGGCTCTTAATGGCAGAACAAGCAGCTAAAACAGTGTCCAATGATTGTCTTGTGTGTATGGGAGCCAGACCGCTGTTACGCGTGGTTCCTGCTACTATAACTCCACAATGTCTTCTAAACATCATGAATTATACAGTCCCAACTGATAATTGCACCTATTGGGATAAGATCTATCCCCTGACCATAGATGAGAAGAAAAAACCAATCTTTTTGAAAAAAGTAGCTGTGGCAAATTTCACCTGTGTAAACAGGACCGGAGTGGGCCCGAAACTAGGCACACTAAATGAAACACAATGTGCAAGCATTTTACTGGTATCCATCTTTTTTCAACCTCAATCCCGCAGTGACATCTGGTGGTGGTGTGGAGATGACAGATTGTTTGACAGACTTCCATACAACACCACTGGATTGTGTGCTGCGGTCACTTTGATTTTACCTGTTTCTATTACATCACTCACAATGGATGAATTGTTAACGACTATAAACAGCATTTTACCTCACACAGGGCATACTAGAAGGAAGAGGGCATCTGAAAACGCATGGAGTGGAGATGACCCTACTTATATTGACAGCATTGGGGTACCCAGAGGTGTTCCAGATGAGTATAAACTAGCGAATCAAGTTACTGCAGGATTTGAATCTATCTTATGCTGGTGGTGCACTATAAACAAAAATATAGACAGAATAAATTACATCCACTATAATGTCCAGAGGCTGGGAAATAAAACAGAACAAGGCTTCTCCGCTGTTCATGAACAATTGTCAGCTACCTCTCTGATGGCTTTCCAGAACCGTATTGCTGTTGACATGTTGTTAGCTGAAAAAGGTGGTGTGTGCTCTATTTTTGGAGATCAGTGTTGCACCTTTATTCCCAACAACACCGCTGCTGATGGCAGCCTCACAAAGGCCCTTGAAGGCCTTCGGTCTTTTAACAGCAAAATGAAAGACCATTCTGGAGTTGACACAAAATTGTGGGACGGATTTGGAGACATTTTTGGTAAATACAAACAATTGGTAGTTTCTATTTTAATGTTTATAGCTGTATTTGCCGCCATCCTGACCTTATGTGGATGTTGTTGTATTCCATGTATTAGAGCGCTGCTAAATAGACTAATTACCACAGCAATACAACCCATGAAAACAGAAATGTATGCCCTCATGTCCACTGAGGAACACCCATCGGATGATGCAGACAGTGAAGAGGATGAAACCTCTTTACACTTTCCTGGTCTTTATCCTAATCCCAACGACAATAACCCACCGGTTTAAAGTACCTCTGAGTGTACCCTTTTACAGCTAAAAATGATTTCATAGTTGAAAATCTGAAAAGAAGTAACTATTGAATGATAAAAAAAATAGCTTAAAGTGAATAAACAGGAGGGAAATGTTAGATTAATTGTACATAAGTTATTCTACTTTAATCATATTATACACATTTGTTATCTCTATCTTACTTATATTACAAAGAGTGAACTTTGCTTGCTATGATTACTAATGTTTTGCTGTCAGTTTGTGCAGGAGGATGTTGATGTAACACAACTGGAGTAAAGCTGTTGAACTTTACTCATTGTAAGTTTGTGCAAGGAAGTTGCTGGGGTCAAATCTGGGTTAATGTTGTGAAACAAGGAGAGCTGCGCAGAGTTGCACACACCGCAGAGTTGCACATCGGATGTGGAGAGAAGATTTCCTTATCTTATGATGATTGTTCGAAACTTCTGGTTTAAACTGGCTTCTGTTGACCCCCTTCCCCTTAGAGGTTGAAACCACATTGTAACCAGGGCGTTCCAAATAAAAAGCTTGGAGAGCAGAGACTGCTTCAGAGTGGGTTGGAGATTGTAACTGAATGCAGTCTCTGATCCCCTCTCCTTGCAAGTAAATTATACTCAATTCTCTGTGTCTTTCTTTGTGCAGGTTGCTGAATAAGGTGTTTGGTGTTTAAACCTAACAGTTCCTCGCCCTCCTTGCCTTAGTGCCCCCTCCGCCCACCCTGGGTGGGTTGTTTTTTGTTTTCTGGACTTTGTTTTTTGTTCCTGGCCCTCCTTGCCTTAGTGCCCCCTCCGCCCACCCTGGGTGGGTTGTTTTTTGTTTTCTGGACTTTGTTTTTTGTTCCTGGCCCTCCTTGCCTTAGTGCCCCCTCCGCCCACCCTGGGTGGGTTGTTTTTTGTTTATTTTTGTTGGACTTTTTCAGGGGGCGTCTGGAATCCGCCCTTGAGGGGGGGGTACTGTTAGGATCCTCAGGCTTGCCCTCCAGAGGGCGCAGAGGATCCTCTTCTGCTCTGTGTTTTCCCCTTAGGGTTGGAGTTACTGTGGGGATCTGTAGACTACCCTCTGTCTCCAGCAGAGTGCGCCTTGGGTCTTCTGGAGCTGGAACCTTCCTGCACACCTGTTGCTTATCCTCTCATCAGAAGACCTCTCCTATATAAGCTGACTTCAGACCTTGCCTCAAGGCCGCAGTATTGATCTTAGTTGGAAACCTGTCTCTGGTCTGAAGCTCAGGAGGAGCTGCCTCACTGGAAACCTGTCTCTGGTCTGAAGCTCAGGAGGAGCTGCCTCACTGGAACCCTGTCTCTGGTCTGAAGATCTGGGAGAGCTGCATCACAGGAGACCAGTCTCAAGCCTGAAGCTCTAGGAGAGCTTAACCTGCTAATCTGCCCTGGTGAGCCAACCTGAAGGTTCCTATGTGGAATCACCCTGAAGAATCCTATGTGGATGTTCCCTGTTGTTCTCTGCAATGAGCTGGAAGCTCACCCTGAAGAATCCTATGTGGATGTTCCCTGTTGTTCTCTGCAATGAGCTGGAAGCTCAGCCTGAAGAATCCTACGTGGATTTTCCCTGTTGTTCTCTGCAGTGAGCTGGAAGCTCAGATCAAGGCCAGCCAAGCTAAGTATGAAGCTAGATGCTTAGCTTACTCATGAACTCAGCTAACCCACAGTCTCCAGTCTTAGTCAAGACTCCAGTGAACCAGCCCCTGACCCATTCCAGTCCCAGTGCTTTACCGTGTGTTTCTGAACTTTTATCAAACATTTTGAACTTTTTCCCTGCCTCCTCCGTGTGTGTTCTGCATCTTGGGCTTGCCTCCGTTTACCCATCATGACAGGTTACCTTTTTTCCTTAGTCTATATTTCAACAGCAAGAAGGCTGTACAAAAGAAGACATTCATTAAGATATGTTTTAAGTAAAAAGAAAGTAAAAAACAAAAGTTATTGCACGTTTAATTAAATAAATTTTTTTCGGCCAAATTCTTGGCCTAACTTATTTTTAAAAAGTAGGAAGATGAATCTTTTGCATTCTTGTTAAGCAGCCAATAGCCACACAAATGTAAATGAATAACAGATGGGCCCAGCGCAGCACACTGTGTTCTACATGTTTGCGGTACACTGTATCAGTTGTGGAACGAGACATTTTTGATAGGCAGGAAATCATAATCACTAAACAGGTATAGGGTCAGTCTGCACTAATCACACCGTACCAAAAGGAAAAGGAACAAGCACAATGCCTCTGTTTCCCAGGTAAATGACTGAAGTCCTTTATAAATCATATATACATGTATTTACACATCTATGCTGTCTGAATTAAAGGTATAATTGACTATCTTGTATAATGTTTGGATCCTTTTAGCTTTGGACTCAGCCATTCATTGCAGCTCCACTGTTCTCGCCTCATTTCAATGTGAAAAACTTATATGGAGAGAAAAGACATTTAGAAGAAATGTATTTATACAGTTACCTTAGTCTTTGGCGCTCAGACCTCGCCACGAAACATAGCGGGAATTTTGATTGATATGCATGAGCAGTAGTAAAGAACAGGGCTGTTTACCCGCCAGGTCTGAACTGGTGGTAGAGTGGAGATATATTAATTTGGTCAGTCTGTAGACTGCTGGTTGGCGAGATGGTCTGCTGAGCTTCATGGGGAGATCCAGTGGGCTGCGTGAGTTAATACTAGAGCTTCACTCTGGGACCTGGAAGATGGATGTCCAGCTTGGATAACACAGGTTGAGAGAACCTGTCGATGATGAGCAAGCATAAAGCGACAGTGGAGAGGAAAAACTTCCTATTGGGAAGAAACCAGGCTCAACATAGTGGTCTTCTGCCGGACCGGTTGAAATGAGATCCGGAATGCAGTAAGAGTCCGGGAGGAATGAAACTCTGATGAGTTTTAGTTAGGATGGTGAAGGAGGAAGTGGAGGTGGGTTGGAACAAGGTCATCTGAATCAAAGTCAAACACCGCCTGGGCTCTCAGTAGCAGACGGGTTGCGGATCGTAGGCCATTTAACATGAACTTTGGATGCTGATTGGCTTTCTAGGAGGCGTGGTTAAAAGCTGATTGGCTGTGTCATACCCGGATAAAGGCGATTAATCAGTTTATTTAGTTGAACTTGGCCTTACAACTTTATGAGAAGAACAGGAAGGCCTTAGAAAAAAGAATGGAGTGTATTGATAGATCCCTTTATGCCAAAATGGCAAAAGACAATGTAGTTTGGTCTTCCACATGTACGGTAAAAGTGTTTTGGTCATTTAATACCTACATTTGCTGATAAAACCCCAAGTATACTCTTAATCATTTACAGTTCTGCAAAATATTAAAACATAGCTTAATGAATTTGTTGAGTGGGTTTAGTAGTTATCTCTATTCATATAGGAGACCAGACAAACCTAGTCCTGAAAAGAGCATTAATTCTGTATTTGTTATATTACAGCATATTAATTTGATTTATTGTTGTATTTTATTATGCTTATGTAAATTATGCTAATATTTACAATATCATATTACGTAGGACATTCTGCTTAAGAGTATCACTCCTCCTCCCTCTGTTAGAGGGCAACTGCTTGTTCCGGAGGTGTTTAATTACATGGAAACACAAATAATACTCTTCCATACAAGCCCAATACGTAAGCTATACAGCAAATAACTGCCCTATCATTAATTTCCCTCACCTGACATGTAGGTCTCTGCAGCTCCTCCAATATCCTCATGGTTCTCTTGTTTGTTCTGTGAATTATTAACTTTTTCCTCCGCATTTTAATATCGACAACCTTGACTTGATAGGTTTGCAGTTCTCCCACATTTTATTCACAGAAAAAAATCCAAAACCAAGCTGTCTGTAGACCTGCTCCCTTAAAGAAACTATGGTTGATTCCAGATCTAGGCCCTATAGGCACTTTCTGCATGGATAGTGTGGCTTTCTCCTACAGCGCAAACAGATGAGTGAAAGATTGATGTGTTACTATATATTGCTGATGGTGTATATAGTTGTATATCAATGTGTTGCCCTGCAATGGGCTGGTGACCTGTCCAGGGTGTACCCAACAATGCTCGGTTCTAGATAGGGGCCAATAGGGACATTGACCCCGTAGAACTGGTTCTGGCCTTTTCTGTGGCCCCTATACTATACTATACTAAATCTTTTTCTTGTTTTACTTTTTAACACAGGAGATTATAATTGCTCAGCCTCTTGGATCCTTTTAATGTTTCACCTTATCAGTCTATTTCAACAACAACGTAGAAATTAAGCAGTGTATCTTTAAGTCTCAGACGTATTAAGATAAGATCACAGTTTTCATCTGTTCCTCTAGATCAGGGGTCTGCAACCTTTGTTTTTTGGCTCACTTAAACTAAATTATGTGCTATTTTCCCATTTTTCATTATGTTACATTCCCCAATGAAAAGAACACTGGCCCCCCCTCAGTAAATTTGGTATAGAATCACCACTGTACCCAACCTTCTGCACATAGACTGCTTAAAAAAAGGCACCAACCACCTTTGACCCTCACTGACAAGCGGCAGGAGATTGACGGATAGATGAATGCTTAAACAGACATTCATAAATTCTAATATAATATAACAATTTCAAATCAATTCTACAGGAAACTATTTTTAAAGGCCTTAAGACAACAAAGTAGTAGTGATTTATAGTCAAGTTGACATTTAATGGATGACATCTGAAAGTAATATGCTTCCATATCTGAGTGGATGGTGTGGATAATTTTGAGGTTTTATATATATATATATATAAATAACCTATTTACATATACTATATGTGTCTATATAATTTTTTTTTTATGTATCTGTAATGACCTTAAAGCTCTCATACTGTCAGTAAGGTTGTAGATTTGAAGAAGTTCTGTAACATCAATACAATTATAAAGACAAAATAAAATACCTATTTCATTGTGTGTTCTGATTATTTATAGAGGCTACTTTTCCCCATATGGAGGACCAATCCTCCCTGGACCAGACCCGGAGCTGATTGCTCGGTTCGAATGCCCGCTTGGTCCAGTCAGCAGCCGCAGCCGCCTTTTCAGAAACCGAAATATTAGCATTGTTTTCAAAAACAGTTGCTAAATGTCCTAACAGTTGCTAAATGTTGCTAAATGTCCTAGCCCACTGACATCCTCATTTGCATAATGAGGCAGAAATGCATACATAAATGTAAATACGACAGGCACAAACAAATAGTATGGAAGAAATAAAGAGGGTAAAAAAATACAAAGGAAAGAATAAACCAGACAAAAATATTATAACATGCACATAAAGAAATAAGTAGATGTAGACGGATTTTATTTGTCATTGTGTATAACAAAAAGAAATTTTGATCAGCTCTCTCTGGACAATTTTAAAGTACAGCCTTGTAAAAATAGCAAAAAATTAAATAAAATAAATATTATATATATATATATATATATATATATATATATGACTGTACATTTACAGTTCGAACATTTCCCCCCCCCTTTTTTTTTTAATATAATGATTAAATATAATAAATAGTAAGTAATAATAAGTAATAAATAAAGTTGAAGAATATAACGGGCAATAAATAAATAAAGGTAATTATTACAAAGGCAAATAAACAAATAAGCTAATTAAAAGAGGAATATATATTTATGTGTCACTATATAATTTAATTTGTACCTACATTTATTTGTTTATTTTGGGGGAGAAATAATTGTATGCTTATTTATTTTTGGAGCATTTATTTATTTCTGTATTTATTTTTAATTACGGCAGGATTGGTCCTCCATATTTCTATTCCCGCTAACTAATAATAAATAGAGTGACAGCAGCGCGTGGCGGGGCTCAGCTCCAATGAAGTCTCCCAACAGGCATTAATAATCGATCTCCGATGCTCGCAGTCGCATTTAGCTCTCTGCTCTGCTCTGACGCTCACATTCAGGATCTGTCCTTCGACGTCAGCAACAATGGCAACTACAGTGAAGCTCAACTCAGGCGCTCAAATGCCCATTCTGGGACTGGGCACATGGAAGGTAAGTTTATTTTTCACTAAATAAATAACTTGCATCTGCTTTAGCCAAACGTTTACCTAGTTTTTGTAAGCTAGCCGAGTATTAGGAAGATAATTCACCGCACAAGGCAAAACAAAAAAGTTTGTTTTACTTAAGTTGAATGTGTTTTTAGACATATTAAATGTTTAAAGTGTATTTTTACTGCATATTTGTGATTATTTTTGCTTTTATAGAGCGCATCTTGATGAATTGTCTTGCACTGACCGTGGCTAATATTGACTCCATGCAGGCCTAGTGCAAAATCTGAAAGTAAAACTGTAAGAAAAGTTAAAAGTTGTGAACTGCGACTGTGCAAAATCACAGCTATTTTGATCCAGACTGCATTACTTTCTAACGGATAAAAAGCCTGGATTGAAACAATCTGCTGGTTTTAGAAACAACACATGACTAGTTTGCAGGATCACAGCCAGACAATCCAGTTCTGGTATGAGGAAAAGGAGTAGGAATAAAAAAATATGTCAGGATTTCTGTACTTGATCTTGTTTACCTTGATGCAAATAATCAATTTAGCCTTTTGTACATTTTTGATCATCCTTTATTCTAGTTTTTTTTCTTTTCATCCCACTATCCCATTATCTATTCATCAATCCTTCCCCTATTCATTCATATAAATTATTCTCTCTACCATCCATTGCTCCATTCAGCTGTTTTTCTATGCATTTTATTACCAACTATTTGTGCAATGATTGTTTTTCCTTCTTCTTTTGTCTAGTTTGTCATTTTTGCAGATTTCATTTGTTTTTTTTTCATGTTTTGAGTTAGAAAAACATATTTTAAAGAGTAAAATGGGTCTAAATTATGAATCACAGTCCAAAAATAGTGGGAGGGGGGAACTTGTGTCTACCAGTTGTTTATATTTATTTTTTTTTTTTTCCTGATAGTCTCCACCCGGCAAGGTCACAGAGGCCGTGAAAGCAGCCATTGCAGCTGGTTACAGGCACATCGACGGGGCGTTCGTCTACCAAAACGAGGCGGAGGTGGGCGAAGGGGTCAATGCCATGATCAAAGAGGGCGCGGTCAAAAGAGAGGATCTCTTTATAGTCAGCAAGGTAAGATTTCATTGCAAGTAGTTTGATATCCGCTACTAAGGCTACGTTCACACTGCAGCCTGAAGTGAAAAACCAAATCCGATTTTTTTGCACATGTCCGACCTGTATCTGATCTTTTCATGACTGTCCGAACAACACAGATAAGTTTTTTTCCAATGTGACCCAGGCCACTTGGCTATGTGGTCCTGGTTGGGAAAGATCGCTAGATGCGCTCCAACACTACCATCCATGTTTACTTCCGTAAACACAGAGCACGCTGACCTGTGGCGTCATTGCGTCCTCTACTGCGCATGCGGGACACTTGCGTTTATGACTGCAGTTCAGATAGGAGATCACATGCAAGTTGCATATATTTGGATATCTGAAGGGCAACGCAAAAAAATCAAATTTCACTTAAAAATTGTAATTGAGCATCAAGGCCTGCAGTGTGAATGTAGCCACAAATACTTGGATGCACTGTGAATGTTGCTGATCTCTACATGTATTTGTTTCTTAGCTGTGGTGCACTTTTCATGAGAAGACCCTTGTGAGAAAGGCCTTTGAGAAAACACTTAGTGATCTTAAACTGGACTACCTAGACCTTTATCTTGTTCACTGGCCCATGGGCTTTAAGGTAAAAAAAAAACATGTTTACATGTGAATGCTTCTACATCTCTATAAGCTGTCTAAATTGTGTCATAAATTCATTGTAGGTTAATTTACACTAACTGATCCATAGAAATGTTTTCCTAAAAGTTGGTAGATATTTTTTTCTTCATTATACAGTCTGGTGGCGATCTTTTTCCCCTTGATAGTAATGGAGAGACCATCACCGATAACACTCACTTCCTGGAGACGTGGGAGGTAAGCTGGTAACACATAATGTGGTTGGATGAAGGCAAACATCACATCCCAAATAGACTAATATTGCATTTCAAGAGAAGGTATGAAACCAATTTGAGTAAAAAAAAAAAAGGAGCTGTGCGTGTTTTAATATGACCGTTTACTTAGAGATGGTCCTGCTCCTAGGAGTGGCCCTTTGGTCTGGAGAAGAGCAGCAACCAGAATACGAATTAAAAAAAAGTTAAATTTATTTTAAAAAAGTCCTTAATTTGAGCAAGTTTGATTTTAAAACCAACATTCCTAATAATAATAAAAAACAAGCTTATATTATAATGCTAGCATATGGATTTGTATTGTCCATTGTTTTCTGCATTCTGATTGGCTAAACAGTCTCCACACTTCTTCTCTAACTGGGTGTCAATAACTTTACAGTTTAATATTTTAATATACATCTATGAAAACAGCTTATCAAATTTAATTGAGCAAATTTTCGGACCCAAAAGGCAGAGAAAGTTGCTAACTATAGCAGAAAAAGCTAAACTTCTGGACATGCTACAGGAGGCGAGAAGCTATGCAGTTGCAGTTCGCTATTACGGAATTAATTAATCTTCCGTTCGACAGCAGCAAGTTTTAATAAGGATGCAAAAAGGGTAGCAAATGTCCGCAACAAGATCGTGGTAAGGTCGGAGTCTGCATTAGCTTTGTGGATTAATGACTGCAGAAAAAAGAACATTACGCTGGATACGAACGTTACCTGCACAAAAGCTAGAACAATGTATCAAACTGACAGCGGCATGACAAGGAAGTGGAGGAGGATGCAGATACCGAACCATCGGGTGTTGTTAACGCAGCCGAGTGCATTTAATGCCAGCAAGGGCTGATTTAAAATTTAAAACAAATGTTTCTCTGTGAATACCGATGGATCAGAAGCGCTTTTGAACAATACATTTAAAGCAATCATTAAGGACAAGGGGTATAAGCCTAAGCAAGTTTTTACAAGATAATACTTGTAAAAACAGTAAAGGTTACTGTTCTTTTGGGAATGTAAACCCTGCGAAAAACGAGGGTTCACTGTACTGCTTTTTTTATTTTTTTATTTGGAACAATATATGGCTTTGTACTGTCATTTATAATAAAACAAGTAATTATTTTGTATTTTCTCCTGTTATTTATGCTAAAGGGGATGGAAGAGCTGGTCGATGCTGGTTTGGTCAAAGCTATTGGCATTTCCAACTTCAACAAGGACCAAATCGAAGCCATCCTTAACAAGCCAGGCCTGAAGTATAAACCTGCCAACAACCAGGTGAGCTTGCCTTTAACTTAGCCTCTTCATTAACAGCCAGCAAACATTGGGAGAAGATGTTGCACCAGATGCTCAAACAAAGGCTAACATGTCCAGTTTGTTTCTCTCCGAAGGGATCCGAGTAAATGCAGTATCTGTCTTTTCTAATCTTCTCAAAGAAATAAATCTCCTGCTAATTTTTAATGTACAACAGCAGCTTACCCTCAGGCTACACCATTTAGCTGAGGTGACCTTATGTTTTTGTGCTTCTTGAGAGCCATTGTTCACAATCACTGCCCTGCTTGTGCTTTCTTATAAGATTAAAGGGTCCCTTTTTACTTCATCTGACTTTCGTCCTGATTTATACCAGACAAAAGGTCCTCTGTGCTACTTAAGATACAATGAATCCATGTGTTATATTCCTAAAACTTGTCCACATTTTGCCACAATCAGAAATTTATTTTATTGCTATTCTACATAATAGACCAAGACAAAGCAGTTTGTTTTCTGAAAAAATGAAATAATTCATTGACTGGCTTTATTGAGTTTTCTTAGAAATAAGGTGTCTCCTATGTTCAACCCTCTTTACATCGATGATGATCCATAAAATCCAGTGCAGCAAATTGCATTATAACGCCAGTTGTGCAGCCTTTATCTAAACATCTAACCTTTCTGGGAGAGTGGTATAAAGACGACTTTTGTTCAAAGTTCTAAACGGCAAGATTGGTTTGCAACAAACCTTTTAGGAAACACTGTAAACCTATGGACTTCAGTCACCTGAGTCCAAACAAATTGTTTTGCACGAAATACTTTGTATTGTATACTACAGAATATGGCTAGGCATTGTTAGAAAAACCTGCGATAAGTACTTAATATTGAGATATCTGTAGAAGTATATGAATAGATTCATGCATCCAGAAAGTATCGCTTACATTTTTCCACTTTTTATGTAAAAGCCTTACTGCAGATTATATTAAATGAATTAATTTTGTGTTAGCTGGTGTGCCTGCTTTCAAGATATGGGTATGCCATGTTCATAGTTACAAAATAATATTTTGATTTACAAAACACCTTGGTGTTTTCGCATTTCGAAGACTCAGACTCCCGGACAGCTGTTGAACTGTTACATTACTTTGAACCTGTTGTATATGCGACACTGCGCTGTAGGTGTCTCATGGAGAAGAAATGGGGCTACACATTCAACTAGCTCGTCATCCGTTCCCTCTCTTCTTCCCACCTGCAGAACGGCTGTAGGGGGGGAAATCGATTAGCTCGACTATGAATGCAGAAACCTCTGCAGACGGTGTCCGGGAGATAAAATTAGCTCACAATATGCACGCTGTTAACGTTTCCAACTTCGGTTTTGCAAGCATTATCTTTTCATGCAGCTCTTCATGGTTGTAATGTAGTATGTTGAGGATGCAGATAAGTCCTTTTTCCTCGGCATGTCTTGCAGAGTATCTATGTTTGCACAGCTCTGTTCCTTTAGCTCTTGCTAACATGTGCTTTTGTTTCAGAATGTTATCTATTTTTTTTTCTATAGGTCGAGTGCCACCCATACCTGACCCAGGAGAAGCTTATAAACTACTGCCACTCCCAGGGCATCACAGTGACGGCTTACAGCCCTCTTGGGTCCCCTGATAGACCCTGGTATGTTGGACATCATGGTTGCATAAAAGCAATGCTAAAATTAGCCAGCTAGGGCTGTGCGGTCATTTAAAAAACTTTTTTTTCCCTTTTTTTTTGCTATTTCTTTCTAACTATTGTTTAAATGAGTTTAAAGCAACCCCCTTCTGCCATCATTCAAAGATGGGTTAAACATGATTTAGGGGTTCCATCATAAACCTCCAAATATTATAAAATGTTGTGGGGTAAAAAATTCTAACCTTGAAAATTTTTTAAAGATGAAACCCAATTGGGAATATAGACAGAGTTGGATGCTCTAGTTTGTGGAAATTTTAGACAAATGTTTACCCCTTAATACACAGCAAAACACTGTTTCTATGAAAATGATGAAAAATAAATCACTTTAGGTTCAAGCTGTGCTCAAATATTTCCAATTCTTGTGGAAAAACAAGCCATGTTCAGAATTATCAAAAAATCCTATCAGCCGAAAGATGACGAGAAACCTTGACGAAGAGTTTTTGTTGCAGTTTGCTTACTGCGATGTTACTCAAGAAAATGGTAACATGTAAACGTAACAAAATTGTTTCATTGTGAAACACAACCTTCATAGAAGAACAAAAAAATATATATTATTTGGAAAAGAAACATATAATCAGTTATTTTAGTGCACATAATGTATTCAGTGATAATGCTGACCCACGTTAGCAAGTTGTTTCAAAAGAGACAGAAGCGATTATAATAAATACTTTTATCACATAATGTTGTAATTAAACTAAGATTTTCTATATTTATCTATGATATTTGGCTTGTCATTTCCCTCTGGTTAGCCTCAGCATGTGACTGTTGTTCCTCCTTGTCCTTGACATTTTGAAACTTTTCAACTAAACTTCAGCAACTAAAGGATATGTTTTCCTGGTTACTAAATTGTTTCATGTTTCTGGTACTTTTGTTCCAATTGCTGTTAAAAGGCTTTATTTGACCCTTTAAAATTGATTTTCAGGGCTAAACCAGAAGACCCTTCACTTTTGGATGATCCCAGCATTAAAGCCATCGCTGACAAGCATAAAAAAACTCCTGCTCAGGTACAGAAAACATTTCAGTTTCTCCATTTGCTCTTTCCATGCATCAGTAATCTTTAATCAGACAAGAAGTGGAATTTATTCAATTTGTTTGGCTCTGACATTCATAGCTTAACATCCTTCCTCTTTCCTGCCTTCTTTTTTTTTGTCCAGGTCCTGATCCGCTTCCACATCCAAAGAAACGTGATTGTGATCCCAAAGTCCATCACTCCGCAACGCATTCAAGAGAATTTCCAGGTTATCCTTTCAGCAACATATACTTTGCTTTTTTTCAACGTATTCATTTTTTTTTTTTTTTTTTTTTTACTGAATGAAACCAAAAAAAACTTTTTAATTATTATTATTTTTTTTTTATCAGGTGTTTGACTTTGAACTTACCCAGGAGGAAATGAAAACCATATTAGGATTCAACCGGAACTGGAGAGCCTGTCCTATGCATTGGTAAAAAAAAAAAATTATAAACACTGAGCTCTGATTTTTTTTTTTTTATGCTTTTTCTAGATTATTTTCAGATTGGTTTAAATTAATATTGAAATTTATATTTCCCTTCAGTGATAACTGTCTTAAAATATGTTGATTGTCATCTTATTTTAATGTTATTTAAAACTTAACCTATTCATAATAGTAAACCCATTCAAAATACGGATGCTGTGATAGGTTTAGAGTTAACTAAACCTAAAAAGTAGAAAATATACCCTAGATTTTCAAGCAATGGTTTTAATCTACAGAATCCAACAGGTTCCTGTAAATGACATCTAATTATTGCCAGTCAACCAATGTTCACTATCAACACAAAAAAAGAATCCTGTGAGGATCCAAAAGGCTTCTTCAGGCTGTTTGGATCAGATCCAAACCATCCCCAAGAAACTAAGGAGGAAGTCTAGTAATAGGGAAGAACAAAATAAAAGTAACAAACTTATTATGTTTTACAAAATGTCTATATCTCGGCTACAAACAACTTAGGATAAATCTTCTGTAAGCAAATGGAATGGCTTTACAATAATTTACAAGGGTCTGTAAGACTCTTAGAAGTAAATGGAACAATATTTCAATATTCCAATTCAAACTTTGACTTATTTAAGTATCAGAACCAGCTGGACATTTAGGCCGTTTCTCAATTCACAAGAAAGCAATTACGGACACGTGTTCTCTACAAGTGTGGACTCGACAAGGCGCAAGAAAGTATGGACTCGGGGAGAACGGGGGCATGCAGAATAAATATGGGTCAATTGGAACAGATGTGTAACCGTGACATCACTACACGCTAGGATCATCTGGAGCTGCATTTCACCTATTAATAATAGTCTCTAGATAATAATACATTCTTACTTTTTTCATTTACTGGGGGAATAATCATTAACATAGTCAGATAAACACAAATCACGTCGATTTTTAGCCAAATAAAACAAAAAAAAACCTCCATCAGAGCCAGCGGTAAGGCTAAGGTTAGCTCTGGCTGAGCTTAGCCTCAGAGGAACGCTGGTTGCCACGGTTACCTCTCAACATCAGAACTTAGAAATTACACCTAAATCATCAAATGGGCCATATAGTGAAGCTTAAAAGTATAATTTTTTCACCTAAAAATGATTTTAAAACGTACTTTTATAGAATAACAGAAACAGAAAGGAGAACTTTTAATCTGAGCTCCTGCTGCGGTGCATGCTGGGACAGCTGTCAAAAACGCACAAGTCTGCTCTGATGCATACTCTGTAAAGAGGAAGAAGTGAGAGCAACATCCGGGGACTCAGTCTTGTGTTTTTGCGAATTAGAACAGTACTAGAGCTGAGGCTGATGACGTTTCACAAGTACATATTTGGAGGAAACGGCCTTATTCAGCCAGTTCCAGTTCATTGCAAACTTGGAAAAAGTTTTTATGATTTAAGGTGTCAAAAACGCTGAGATTTACTCAAAAGGACATAACAGCTTCTTATATACTGCAGAGAAATGCTTAGCACTGGTACATTAAAAAATTGGTGCTTTATTTTTCTGAACTGGTTATATGAAAGACAACGAACCCTTCCTACTTCTGAAAATTTTAGAAGAGGTTCATATTAAAAAGTTACAGACTAATTGAAATGAAAATATTAATTTACCTCAATTTGATGTATTTTAACTGAGAAAAAGCACATGTGTAAAGCACCGACATTGGCGCTAGTCTCAAATACTACCAAAGGTACAATTAGTCTTTATGATTAAATCAATCAGTTAGAAAATGGCTTTTAAATAGGGTTTTGCTAATATATGTTAATGGTTTCTTCTTTTTTTTTCTGTAGGGGTATAAAGCACAAGGACTACCCATTTAACACTGAATTCTGAAAGGAAGCCAAGTCCGGTTATTCTTCCCTACTCTCTGGACCCACTCTGTTTCCTGAAGAGTTTTCGTTTGGGGTGTGATTTGTTTTCTTTTGCGCGCTCTGTTTCTGTCTCTTTGTTTTATTGCAGATTAATTTCTACTGTTACAGCTTGCATTCATTGAGGTATTAAGTTACTGAATCATTTTAGTTGTGGGCAATAAGTGCCTCTTTCTAAATCTATGAGTGACATTTATTTTTTTAAATAAGTGGACAAGCGAAATCTATTTTTTGTTGAAAAGACGAGTCTTTCTTAACAGGACCTGTCACATTTAAATACACTCCTTCAAACTGCATCTTAAGAGTTGCAGCTATTTTGCTAATTTCCAAGCATTTACCATTGGAAAACTGAGCATGTTACAGTCTAAAAGCTTATGATGAATCGTCTGGTGCTTTGTAGTCGTATATATTTGCGAATCAGTCTCCAGCTTTTACCTGTAATGTTCCGTGTGAAGCAGTACAATAAAGTAATGTGTCACAGGTTAATGCAGTTTTCTATTTGTAGTAGTAAAAGAAATGTACCACAAGGTTAATGTTTGACTGTTTGAAAGCCCAAGAAGACTGATTCTCTCATTTCTGTGAGGTGCTGAGTTGTCAAGTAAAAAAAAAAAAGACTCGTAGACATTAATATCACATCTCAAAATGGGAGTCTTTAGTCAACAAATTTGGTAAACAGGGAAAAAATACAATTGTCAGTATAAAAAAAACACAAAAAAGAAATTTTACATTCTGGTTACTTTTAGCTGTTGCATTTTGTTTAATCAACATGATATGATCAGCCTCTTTTTAAACCCTTTACCTCCTTTTTATTTCTATTTGCTTTCAAAATCAGGATATCAGAGATATTTAACTTTTAACTGATCCACCAACACATTTATGTAGGATTTCCTGCAGGTTCCACAGAAGGGCAATTATCACGTTGAAGGTTGATTAATTAAACTGTCTTCATTTCGTTTAGTATTCTGTATTTAAAGGGTAGTCTTTATGCTTCGCTGCCCTGTTGGGGTAAAAAGCAAAAGGAAAATTAGACATTTCAATCCCTTTATACTGTTTCTTTTGCACATTATCAAAGCTCTATGAACTTTCCACTTTTCTTCACATTATGTATACATGTTTATATTGTTTTGATCCACAAGTATTTGGATTGTGTCGATTTTTGCTTTGCACACTTAGGGCTGCAACTAACAATTATTTTGCAAATCCATTAATCTGTTGATTGTATTTCCAATTAATCAATTAATAATCAGCGAAAGGTTCCTTAAAGAAGACTTTGATGAAATCAAACCAGGGGAAACTAAAACTTGTCGGAGTTATGGATAGAGGAGCTTGACAATTTTTTATTTTTTTGTCTTAAATGCAAAATGTTTACATTTTTTTTCTTACAATTGTGGTATAGTTACTGCTCTAAGTGGGTCGCTCTCTCAGCTAAAGGCGTGTTTTAGAGACTATACTCCAATTAACGATTTATCGATTACTAAATTAGTTGACTATTACTTCAATAATCGGTTAATCCTGTAATTGTATTCAGCCCTAGTTTAAAAATGTTTACAGTGGAGCTTTTCACGCAGCATGATGCTGCCACCACCATGTATAATTTCATGATGGGTTGTACCATTGTTTTTCAACTTTCATTCTAAATCTGCGGGTGCTGTTTGAGATTTCCAAAACTTTCCAAAGTTTTTTAAAAACCCAACTAAATTTCACTTCAACTCTTTTTTAACCCTGTGTGCTGTGTTCAGATGGTTTTCAGAGTTTTAAAAAGATTTCCTTTTTTTTCTATTAAATACATTTATGGTTTTAGTAGTAACATGAAAAAAGGTGAAAAAGTTTAAGAGTATATAAGACTATATATTCGGTTATTTCCACTCACCACTTTGCTGGAAATCCTCTCCAGTTCTTGTTCAAACCCAGGATAGTCTTCATGTCATCTTGGCTTAATTCAAAGTCAAATAACTACAAAAAAGAAGCAGTCGATATTAAAAGTAGACCCAACTGCTGGGATTACCGATCCTACTGTAAATTCCTGTAACACTATTCAACTAACAAGAAAATCACCCAATATATCCATCTTAAACTATTCAGATCGGATAAACGATGAGTCAGAAACACCCAGTTTTATTATTAAGTCTTTTTTTTACCTGGAAGTTCTCCTTAATCCGACTAGGGGTTGCTGACTTGGCAATGACTACCACATTCCTCTGTGTGTGGAACCGCATGAGAACCTAGACAAGAAATATGAGAAGAGCATTTTAATTTCAAACCTTTCTCTCCCTAAAACACTACAAACATCTTTTTTTTCTGTTTTTGTGTGTGCGTGTTTCTCTACCACGTGATCTCAGATGTTTATCAGCTGCCTTAAGCGTTTGAATGTTTTCACTCAGTTTATCGTACACCACTGACCAAAGCATCCCTAGAGTACAATATTTATTTTGTTCACGTACTTCTAAGGGCCGTTTGTACTACTGCAATCTGTAATCTTGCGTAAAATATGAGGCGTCTCATTGAAAAGCATGATGTTCTTAAAATCGAAAAGTCACATTCCTATTTCTGTCTCTGACAGAAGAACAGAAGAACTTTTGATCTTGTGTTTTTTGGTGCCTGTCTTACCTGTGCTGGAGTCTTGTTGTATTTTTTTGCGATAGCCAAGATGGTAGCATCCTCTAGAAGACGGGGGTCATCAGAGGAAGCCCTTTTAAAAGAAAAAAGTTGTGCTCATTTAGTTTTCTTGACTGATGCCACTTCTGTGAGTTCTGCAAATGGTGGATTCTCTCACCAGGGTCTGTCTGGAGAGCCCAGCGGGCTGTAAGCTGTGACTGTGACGCCTTTTGAGTGGCAGTAGTTGATCAGCTTCTCTTGGGTTAGATATGGGTGGCACTCAATCTAAAGAGACAGTGTTATAAATCTAGATTCTCTTTACTTTTTATATTTTCCACATATTGCATAATATTTCACTATTTTGTATATTTAAAAGGTTGTCCACCTGGTTATTGGCTGGCTTGTATTTGAGGCCAGGCTTGTTGAGAATAGCTTCAATCTGGTCTTTGTTGAAGTTAGAGACGCCAATGGCTTTGACCAAACCATCATCCACCAGTTTCTCCATTGCCTTAAAAAAAAAAAGTACACATTGGAGTTTTTAAAAAAAAAAACGTAGAAAAACAGACCATTTTCTAGTCGGAACCAGTCTGTTTTATTCGTTCAGTGACTTTTTTGAATTACCTCCCATGTGTCCAAGAAGGAGCTGTCATCAGTAAGTGCTTCATTGTTCTCATCTGTTGGAAAGATCTTATCCCCTGGCTGTGAGGGAGAAAAACAAGTATTAGACTCAGAATTTTATTGTGGATTTAATGGCTAAGTGTTCTTAAGATTTCAAAGAAATTACTTGTAGACTTTAAAATAAGAGTTAAATAGCAAAAATGCAGTTTTCTGTAAGGTAATCAGTGCCAAGACAATTTACACAAGTTAATTAATGGACTGACCTGCATCCCTACTGGGTGGTGCATCAGGTAAAGGTCCAAATAGTCAAGTTTCAGGTCTTTTAGAGTTTTCTCACATGCTCCCCTTACCAGCGATGGGACATGGAAGGTGCACCATAACTGGAAAACACAATAAAGACACAAAAATGAAACTGATTGCACAAATAAATATCTTAGGCAGAAACAATCATGAGATCGTGTGACTACAATAGTTTTGGTCAAAGTAAAACATGATTGACAAACTCTTCAATAGAGACAAGATGTTTATTAGATTAGATTTTAGATTCAATTTTATTGTCATTACACAGGTACAGGTACAAGACAACGGAATTCAGTTTAGGTCTAACCAGAAGTGCAATAGCAGCAAGTGCGGGATAAATAATGGTTCCATAAGTACAGGACATGGGTTTCTACTGAATAAATATAGAGATGAATACCATTATAAACAGAATTTTACTAATAGATTTGTCCTATGAATATAATATGACTCTTTTGTATGAAGCCTATCTTAAGATATGTTCCCAACTCCAGTCAGATCAATGGAAGAATGATAACTAGCTTTGGGCTGTTGCTGTGCATGAGAATGTTTCTAGTGTTGGTTATAAAGCGATCCTCCGATATGAAAATATGTGGTTTAACTTTAACATCCTGTTTTTTTCTATTATCGAGAGTCTTATTTTGAAGCCACAGAGGAACTAGTTTGGAGTTTTGTTAATGGAACTGATTAATTAGGCTAACTAACAACCCTCTTATGTGTTTGCAGCACTAATCCCTATTTATTCACCTGATTGCTTACAGCCCATTGTTAGTAAACTTTGCTGTGAAGACTCCAGCCGCCATATTTGTACTCCTTAGTTAGGTCGGAGTGTAAACAATGTGTGCGCTACAGCATCGAATGATGATGTTCTCAATTTCAGAAGGGGTTAAGACTTTTGAAATAAAGATAAAGTCATCACTTTGACACATAATTGCTGTTTCATAACATCAGCAGATTACTCTCATTAAAGGTAATAAAAACTAGATGCATCACATTGCATATTTAGTATGAAATCCATGAAGTCTATAAATCATGTAATATAACAAATTCAAATTCATCACAACAAAATTAGTGTGTTAATGGAGCATAATAATGCTGTAGTCGTATATTAATATTATTACACACACACAATCTGAAGATGTGCCAAATGTGCTAAGTTGATTACGTAATATACATGTATGGATTACATGATTACTGCAGTTACATTACATTACAGGCTTATGCAGCGACTTCATGAGAGTATGGAGTAACAAGATGGCAGCAGGTGACCTCAGGTTTTTTCAGCCTATCAGCAGTCGAGTGATTGAATAGAGATCTGTGGTTTGCAATCCCCCATCTGTTTGAGCTGGTTTGTACTGGAAAAGTTTAAATACTTAAGAAATATGCTGGAAAAAACATGTTAAAGTTTGAGAAAATACTGGTTGCTTATGATAGTACCCGATTCAGTGCTTACTGTTGTTTCTTAAATTTGGGCTGTTGATGTACTTTATATTTTGATGTAATGTTAAAGTTACAAGAATAGCTTGTTCTAAGCCTGGAAATGGCCATAAAATAAAAAACAAAAACACAGAAAACCCCATCCCATGAGCTTTGTAAAGTCAAAATTCATAGAAAAAGAAAAAACAAAAAAGAAATACTGTTTATTTAAATGTGATGTAATATAAAAATACTGGAATCAGTGTCTTAAGGGTTGATCTCACAGTTGAAAAACTTGGTTTTAGTATTTATTGATTATTCCCAATGAGGGCAAAGGCGCTCTGAGGCATTATGGAAGAGAAAGGAATTAGCTGCTGAAAAAAACAACATAGTAGTTTTGATAAATAGTAGCACGTTGAGAAATATCTATGACATAAACTAAACAGTTCTAGTTCTAGAAGAATTATTTGCATGGTGTACATTAGCACTACTGTGTAATTAAAATTACTAGAACAATTCAAAGCTTAAGAGAAGATTTTTTTTTTCTATATATAGTGTTGTTACTTAATGATGTATAACCATGTTATCCCTCAAACAAGCATCTATTACGTGGCTTACCTTACTGACGATGAATAAGTCCTCTCTTTTGGTCACTCCTTGTTCAATCATAGCGTGGATTCCTTCCCCGACTTCTTCTTCGTTCTCGTACACAAAAGCTCCATCTATGTGCCTGTAGCCATTGCTTATAGCCACCTTCACTGCCTCACTGACCTTCCCTGGTTCAGCCTGAAGGGACACAAATGCACAAAAAAGAGATATTACAATTATGTTTTATATGTTTCTCTCTTTCAATTTAACATTCTTGGAAAACTTTAAAACCCACACTTTTACAATGCGGTATGTGTACCATAATATTTTTACTTCAGCAAGCGTGTAGTAACGTGTTAATATTTACCTACTTGCACAAATAATGCAAAGCCCAGAGTGAGTGAAGCAATTGCATTGCTTGATTCTACTCAAGCAGTTCTGTAGATTCAATACATGAACAAATAATTTACAACAGATTAATTCACTTAAACCTTAAAAGAGGCATTTTGTGAAAGGCGGGACCCAAAAAGACAAGCATGTGGTGTTCAGTGAACAACTACAGGAAACAGAAAAGTTTAGTCTTACCCTCCAGGTTCCCAGACCAACCATGGGCATCTTTGCTCCATTAAAAAGCGTAACTGCAGGAATCATCTTGATTTTCTTTTTTTTTTTAAGTTCAGTCTAAGCTTATTGATCAGCAAGCAACCCGTTAAGCACAAAGATTTCTGCTACCAGCTGACTGTGCATGCAGCTTTTTATCTGATTTTGAAATGGGAGGAGTTAAGTAAACGTGGACATTTGGCCTTGTGTGGTGCAGTGGGGAATAATCTGAATTAGGGTGTGACTGTATAGATGGGCTTATTTTAGTTTGGTAATTGGGGGAAGAAAAAAAAGAACCTTAATTTATTAATCAATATAAAAAACATATAGGTGCTATAAATCTGGCTGGATACTCAAGTCATGTTGATTAAAACTTAAATAGAAAATCAACATGCCCTACTTTCATAAGCTGCAGTCTTAAAATGCTTTCTTTTTATATGATTGAGTTTTATGCAATGGATCTGAGATAAAATTATTTTATTTGCATTGCTGTGCTAAAAAAACAATGGAAACATAGGAGCATTGAGTACAAAATATAACCTATATGGTTTTTCATCATGAGTTAGCAGAACAGGAGACAAACAACTCCCCAAAGATCTATAAAATACATCAAGCTGATCAGTGATAGACATTAAAATGGGATGACTGGGCAGATAGTGATTCTAGTAATTTATAATGTGTTGAAAAGTTACTCCTGATAATCATGGACAATACGCATGTCTTCAACATGGCTATCAGATTTGAAACTGTAAAGTGTTGTACAGAGTGACGTTGGTAGGTAATTATTAAAGAGGATATGATTATACAGCTTTGGTTATCTCTCTGTGGTACTGTGTTTACTGCAGCGTCAGTATACTCGTACCATTCATGTTTAGCAAGGCCGAGTTTGAAAAAGAAAAGCTTGGTGCTGTATATTTTTTATTTTGTATTCCACAATTAGTTTGAAATGATAACAAAGGGACCCTCAAATTACCCTCAAATTCCCAGTTCTATCAAACTGGAAGCAGCCTGGTTCAAATTCAGTCTATATTGATCTACATTACCTGGTATATTCATATATTTAAACTTTATATCAAGTAAACAAAAAATAGAATAAAAAGAGTATTTGTCATGTATCAAAGTGAGACAATCCTGTTTTGTTGAGTTGAGCAGTCCCTTATATGAAGAAAGCATGTGGTGACAGTGGAATATAAGCACAGCTTTGAAACATAAGGAAAAGTCAAATGAAAGGTCTGATCTGAGCGTCCGTTTACCATAACTAACTGGATTAAAAAATAGAGAAACTCCAAGAGCACACTAATGCTACGTTCACACCGGACGCAGCAAAAGCAGCAAAATCGCGTCTGCTGCTTCATTTTTGCTGCTTGTACCAGTTAGTTATGACGCGCAGCTGAAGCAGCTTTGCTGCTCTCCCTGCACGGTCCAAAAGTGGGTCTGACGCGCGTTGGGCGGAGCTTCACTGTCCTTTCTTTGCCTTGCAGCTATATTTGCTGTGATCAGTGGGAATAAAGTAGTTTTAATATGTTTTTAAGTGAGAAAGTCCACCTGAAAACTTCATATGTGCAGTCAGTTCATTAAGATTATCATCCTGCCTTCTAATATTATTTCTGTCGGAGCCGCTCAGACCCCCACATACCGGCGGTGCACCGACAGTAGGAATCCCTTCATCAGCAGCCTCTGGCCGGGTCGCCTCCTCGCGGTTCACCGCTGGTAGGTGTTTTTCATCTAAATAATCCAAACTGCAGGCGGCAGGATAATAAAAGCAAACATATTCTGCCGGCAGATTTCTGCATTTTAAGTTAATTTATGCATCAATAAACTGTTTAAGAGGAGTGATCATAGCGCTCTGTATCATCAGCGCTGTGTCTCTCTCCCTGCCAGCTCCCAGATCAGCTTCTCTGATTGGTTGACGCGGCGCGTCGAGCAGCAAAAATTCAATTTTTCCATCTCAAACAGCAGCGCGTTTGCGGCGCGTCACGCGCGTCAGATGCTTAACGCGCCCGACGCGCTGCTTCAGTTGCTCAGACGCGCTGCGCTCGTCCGCTGCTGCTCGTCCGGTGTGAACGCAGCATGAGGTGGCTGAAGTAGCTCAGTCAATGCATGAGGCTTCAGTCAACCTTTATCCAAGATAGAGACGCATATAAATTGTACAGCTTTTGCCTAGAAGTATGTTCTATGGAAAAAGAACTCCAGTTGAATAGAATTCAACTTGAGTGTCATTACACTGTCAGAAGTACAAGCAAAGAAATGTAGTTTGCATCCATCCAGAAGTGCTATACTGGATATAGATATTTATTTATATGTGCATAGAGACTATGTTCAGTATGTTTTGACTCTGAATGGTATTTAAAAACAGAGTGATTGTAAGAGCCTTTAAAATAAATAAATACATGTGCAGACTGTGCAAAGAGGCCCCTGAGACAATTCGGCAAAAAACTGCAGGGTGCAAGATGCTGGCAGGGAAAGCTTATAAACTGGGTGGAATAATGTACAGGAACATCTATGCAGAGTATGGGCTGGAAACCCAAGGTCAAAGTAGGAAATACTTCCAAAGTTTGGAGAGAATGATCGAGCCAAGATCCTGTGGGACTTCCAGATACAGACGGACCGAATGGTAATGGCAAACCAACCGGATATTGTGGTGGTAGACGAAAAGCAGAGGAAAGCCGTTGTGGTTGACATAGCAACACCAAGTGACTGCAACACCAGGAAAAAAGAATATGAAAAACTGGAGAAATACCAGGAGCTACGGGAAGAGCTGGAGAAAACCTAGTTGGTGTCAAGAGGCGTTCAGGAGCATGACAGCTATGGGGAAGAAGCTGTTCCAGTGCCTTGTAGTTCTAGTCTGTAGGCTTCTTTAACGTCTACCAGAGGGCAGGAGTCAGGAGAGTGTATGTTCAGAGTCAGTGGAGTCTTTTGTGATTTTTCTAGCCCTTTTCACACACAGCTTCCTGTAGATGTCCTTGATTGCATGGAGCAGTGCCCCGGGAATGCGCTAACACTTTTCACCATCCTCTGCAATGCCTTCCTGTCCGAGGCAGAGCAATTCCCCTACCTAACTCGATGGTGCAGCGGCAGAAGTTCGTGAGGATAGATGGTTCTTCTTCAGGCTCCTCATGAGGCTCCTCATTGTGCGTCTATTTGATGAGTTTGGAGTGGCTGGTCGTCCAGGTCTGGTCTTTGGAGATGGGGATTCTAAGGAACTTAAAGCTGTCCAGACGCTCCACCACCGTCTCCTTGATATGGATGGATGGATGTGGGTTAGCGTTTCTCCTGAGGTCCACAATCAGCTCCTGGGTCTGTTTAGCATTAGAAGAGTTTACATTAAAAAGAGAGTGTAAATTAAGAAAAGAGTGTACTTTAACAAAACAGCAATAACAGCTCTGTCAATAGCTTCATCTGGAAAAGGATTGGGTAAAGACATAGTTTTATGAGTTAGGATTACTTTTCAATGGTAGTGAAAAAGGAGTGAAACACACTGCAATGGAATAAAATAGAAGCCAAAGGCCAGGAGCTTTTGGATAATATTCTAAGAAGACAATTTCTTTCTTAAGAAACATAATTAAAGACAGATGCATTAAGACTGGAAAACATTCTGATAGGTAGACAGAGAGTCCAAAAGTATTACTGCATGAACAGCTTAGTTCTTGGTTTTCTCCAGTAAAGGGACAAAGTGAAGAATAACACTAAACGATGCTGCAAACTGGGCTGGTTTGCACAGACTCCCATATTTATTACTCAAAAAAAGTGAAGTGATTATATGTAACAGATCCAGTAAGAGCCTGTACCTCTTTTGTCTCATTCTTTTATAGATTTGGTCCGTTTTCAGGGTATAAGGTTAATGTTGCCAAGAGTGAATGCTATCCTGTCAACAAGCCAGCGATGCAGCTCTCCCAGTTGGAGATTCCTTTCAAATTGAGTCCTTTTGGATTTAAGTACCTTTGGGTTAACATAGCCAGGTCTTTCAATTCTCTTTACTGTGAAGATTTGAGATTAAGACAGATTTTCAAAACTGGGGTTCCCTCCCTCTCCTTGTTTGGGAGAATAAATACTCAATGCGTTTCTATATTTTTGCCAAAAAGTTTTCTTAAACATTAGATTAAACTATTTCTCTTTTTTTTTGTAGAATGGCAAAACACCTAGGGTTAAACAAAAAAATACTTCAGAATTGTAAGTTCTACATCAGCCTCTCTTTGCAAAATTTTCAATTCTACTACAGGGGTGTAAACATAACTAAAATTATACCCTGATCCAAGTCAGCTGATGCACTCTGGTATCCGCTGGAAGCGCAGTCATGCTCCCCGGTTTCCCTCATTGCTTTACTGACCAGCTCGATGGTAGCTAACCCCTCTGGCCTGACCTGCAACCCTATGGTAAACACCACATGGTTTCAATTTAGAAAACAGTTTAAATTAAAACAATAACACCATGCAGAAGATTTAATGGTGCAATTTGGTCAGAATTTCATGCAAAAACACAAGATATATTTGGGTCCATTTGCAAGGTTCTGAAACTTTCTAGAACAAGTTCTAGAGGCCATACAGACAATTACACACATACTGGGTTTACGCAACATAAGGCAATTAAATGTCTAAAAAGTAAGCCATGTTGATATCTAACGGGCATGAGCCCACAGGTTATTTGAGTTTAACCCAGGTCCACCTGTGATGTCACCACTAATCCTGCGTCTTTATGTGCCAGCTCCTGGTAAAAGATTGACAGACTCACAACTGTTACGACCAGCGTAGGTGTGCGGGTGAAACGGATCATGACATTTGCTAAAATCAAAGTCATCCCATGACTCGACAGAAAAATAATGCAAGGTTTCGTCATAGCTCAGCTAATCCTGTAGATTAATGTGCAGCAAACGTAGAAGGGTAACTGTTGCTGTAGATGCGTCGTACCTGATAATAAATGTGGGTCACCTGATTTATGAATGTTTAATCAGGAATAAATTCCAGGAAGGATGATTTAGCAGAAATCTGTTGCTTTAGCATCCAGTCTGCTTATGTTCATGGTTTAAGACATTTCTAATGGTTGCATTGAGCTATGTATGCATGTTTTTAGATTTGTTGCTTAAAAAACAAAGTAAACAAACTAGAATCTATAGTCTTGTTTTTGAGTTTGGAAATACTTAATATTTGTTGCTTTTGTCAAAAATAACGACTAAATCCTCTGCTTTTTTTCATTTCGGATTGATTAATGAAAAAGTGGTTTGTGGGTAAAAATGTCCCAGCTTTGATTCGATAACACTTTCCTGAATTTTACTGTGTGTTCTGACGTTTTTTATTAATCAAGTGCCTGTTTGCAGATCTGTAATGACTCAGCAATTACTCCGGAAAGGAGGTAAAATCTGCAGTGGCAACCTTATCTGGTTTACTTTAACTGAACTGTGTTTAGGTGTGGCACAGTGTTGATGACTAAGCAGTTTCCATAGACCTTCCTATTTCTTTTTTTTATATAACCAGATTTTAAGGTTAAAACTCATGTGCAATCAGCTGTAATGGTTTGAGGCTAAAAGTTCTTCCTCTTGGTCATGTGCAGTTCCTTCAGATAATTTCATCCTTTCTGGTTAGAAGAAGAAAAGCAGAAAGATCTGAGCACAGAGGAGGCTTAGAAGTTGAACTTCACTTATGTTTCTATTAAAACATCTCCTTAGCTTTACAAAATGAGAGCTACTTGTATTTTATTGCCACTATTTGGTCGTAGTTAAATATATATCTGAGGTTTCCTGATCACTTTAAACAAATCAGAAATTAAACATATAAGTCTGCCATACTAGGTGAAATAGACAAACATTGGATAAAAACAATCATGTAACATGATTTTTATGTTTTGATATTTGTTTTGGATTACCAGGAACCACCTTCCTCTTTTAAAAGGGGTTTTCCAGATGAAGCAACGTTATGGTTTGGAAAAGTGCGCCCTCTAGTGGTATGTTCTGGAACAACGAATAGCTTGAACATAGAGTAATAACATATTTTCCCAAGTAAAAAAATAAATAGCATAAAAATATACCTGAATTTTGTTTCCTATCCTACAGTTGTATCTGCATTTAATAACAGAATTTGCAAATATTTCTCAAATCTTATAGATGGTTTTATGCAATCTGTACAATTGTTTTTTTGGTTAGAGGGGAAAAAACAACATACAAACACGTATATGATCTCATGTTTTAATTACTTTTTAAAACATTTTGCAATCCACACTCAGCACACACACATACACACTTATCATACACAAAGTGCAGACGTTAGACAATGACATTTGCAGAGCACTGTCTTTCAATCATAGGCAACATGAAGATCAAAGGTGCTAAATATTGCACATTCTTATCAGTTTGGGAAACTTAACTTGTCAGACCTTCCAGCTTGACTGAGAAATGAGTTACTGTAGCAACGCTATAAGCTGCCTGCTGCTCGCTTTCCCAGTCTTTATCATGGGACTGATGTTAGGCTCCTACCCTGACTGAGTGATGGGAGATATATTCCTACAGAAAGAAACTTAAAATGAGGTAACAGTTGATGGTGGCCATCCTGCACACTTTCCAGCGTGTGACCGCAGCTAAATTTCCTGAAAGTTCTATGCAGTAAAATAGATGTTAATTTGTGATCTATTCAAAGTTTGAAAGTACACGTGCATTGCTTGATTAACTGCTGTATTAAAGATAATTTCTGAGATTTTTTTGCCTTTCTGCTCTTGACAGAAAAAAGAGCAATCATTTAAATTTTTCCTGAGTGTCAGGCCATGCAGTCATAAACCGAAGCAAACACAATGAACAAGAAAAGATGAATAGAGGAGAGATAATTGGATTGTCATACGACTTATTCCCATGCAATAAACAATAAAGTGGTTGAGTTATTGCTTCAGAACAGCCGCTTGCATAACTAGCTTGGAAATGTGTTGATAGAGAAGTACGCAAAGAATTACAAAAGCCAAACCAAGTGATAAATTAACATCTGATTTCAACACTGTAACTGAAATTTGTGCGGAGAGTGTTTTTTCTTCTCGACTCAGGAGCAGTCGGTGAAGGTGGTCACCATGTTCCCCCTCCGCTCGGTCACCGTCCTGCAGTGCTGCTTCGCCGAGCCTTGAAATCTGCTCTCAGTCCTGGAAGTGTGCGTGTTGAAGGAAAACATTTTTTCCAAGTCCTCAAACATATCATCAAACAGTCCTCCGCCGAAGCCCCCCTGCTGAAACGCTCTCCGCTGCCTGTTCATAGACTCCTTATGAGCCTGGAAGTGACTATCGTAGTGTCTCTTCTGGTGTGCCTGATTATGAGAGTGAAACTGGTGTTGGTGTCGCTGTTGTTGACCAAAAGGGTCAAAGTCTTTGAAGATGTCATCAAATTTAAAATTGAAGGACTGGTAGTGCTGTCTAAAGTTGTAGTCCCCGCCGCCGCTGCCGCCAGCTCCACTTCCTCTGAAAGCCTCTCCTGATGAGGCAGCGTGGCCAAACTGGTCATATTCTCTCCTTCTCTTATCGTCTGATAATGTCTCATAAGCTGAAAGAGAAACAGATTTCAGGTAAGAATCTTTAGTTTAACATAATGTGTCACTAGATCTTAAGTGGAAATAAAATGGTTAACCACAGCAAGTTAATTCACGAGATTGTGTCTTACTATTATCCATAATTATATTACAAATATGAAAAATATAAGTGGAAAATTAAAGCATTTTTTTTCTTTTTATAAAAAAACATTTTTATAATTTTTTGGCAAGGCGCCACCATGTTGCAGTAGTGGTGGTCAATTCAATTCAATTTATGTATATATATAGCACCAATTCACAACAAGTGTCATCTCACACTAAACATGCTTGTAGCGACAGTGGGAAAGAAAAACTCCCTTTTAACAGGAAGAAACCTCCAGCAGAACCAGGTCACAGTGGTGATGTCACAGGGATGGTTGATGCTTCAGCTAGCAGTTGACTGCGTAGGATATAAGGCGATAACTCAAAACGATAAAACACAAATTTAGGTTTGATGGAAGATGAAGCTGAAAGGACCCTTGAGCGTCTAAATCCCATTGCTTATGCTTTTGAGCCCATTCAGCTTTAAACTCAAACCTTAGTAAGGAGAGAAATGGCAGTGTTTCCTGACAATCTGCCCTATCGTGAGGCAATGCACATGCACAGACTGCCGGAACATCAAGGGTTCCACATAGATATGGTCATCTGGACCTGCTAGGGTAAGAAAACCTAATACTGGTACATGTGTTTGGGGCGTAGAGGGTTGGCAACGCTACCAGGTGTGGATGCTGGTCCCCGATGCCCACAGTGACGGATTGTCTATTACCAATGTTTGGCAAATTTAGATTTCTGTGCTGAGAGGTGGATGTATTGAAGGTGGCCCTAAAGCACGTCTGAGCGGAGGCATCGGACAGACCGGACATTTCTGGAATAAGCCTGCAGGATGGTGAGGGAGAGCTCGGACCTTAGGATAACCTGACTGCCTGCCATGGAAAAGGGGAATCATGGTAAGAAATAGACCATTTCTCTGCAGGTTTGGACCCGCAGTCGTAGCCTATGGCTAGTGGACCCTATGCTGCAGAGGTATCTATCCTGACAGCTGCTGTTTAAGTTTTATAAAAGTGTCTTTAATAAGAAGATATAACAGGGATAAAGTCTGAAAAGTAGGTTCAAGTGATGGGAGTGGGTTTGGAGTTGGGGCACAGTTGAAGATTTAGTACCTGCGAATTTAACTTTACCCCTCTATGCTTTGCGTGTTTTCACCCTGTCACTACGGCAGATTGTTGCTGCTGTCCTGCTGTCAGTAGAGTTCAGCTTATAGGCGGTGAAATTAAAAACACTTGGAGCAGCTTCAGGCTTTAGCTGGCTGACCGATGGACTGCTAGCTTTCCAGACTCAAAAGTCTGCTGCTTTACATATTCTAGAAAAACTCAAAAACAAAAAAAAAAGATAAAACAATGCTACTTTTATTAATGTATCTTTATATTTTTTTAACAATTTTAATGTAATTATTGATACTAGTAAGACTTAATCTAATGAATCAAGTTAGTTTGGCCATTTTGTTTCCAAAAGTTTCAATTAATGAGGTTTTAATAAAACTATTGGTCCTTTCCTTTCACTTAAAAGCGAAGAACAAACTTATCTGTAAAATTAAACATTAAAGTTTGTGGTTGTAATGTAATTTAAAACCCTTAAAGTTAGTAAAAACGTTGCAGCAAAATGAGATTACAAAGAAACCCACTTCTTTTCTTCATACTCAGATATTTCCTATTATCTTTGAGCAATAACACACATCACAGTTAATTCTTCTTGACAGTAATTCCTCTACATGCGTTTTAAAGATCATGTAGTGTTAATATCATAGGGTTTATACACATTTCCTCTTTTAAATTACCAGAATTTTCCATGTACAGGTTGTAAATATTAGTCAGTTTTTCTGAAATTATGCAATAGTAAATTTGTTTTGTGTATATTTATGTTCAAAAATGTTTGTAAAAAAACTACTAGTTAGTGAAACTAAGAAAAGGGCTTCTTCTGGAATTGTGATTAATTTGTTGGTTTTTTTTCCCCATAAAAATCTTTTTTATTTATTAGGCTTGTTCTATATTTACAATAGTAACTATGCCAAAGATAAAGGCTTATATGATGAACATCCTGGTAGAAAAAAAAAACAAAAAAAAAAACATATTTTTTGAAAAATTTACAGGAATTGAGATTGTAACAGCTTAGAACAGAAGTTCCAGCTAATTCTTAATCATTAATCAAGGGACAGTACACAAAGCTCATCTTACTGCAAGTCTTCTTCAGAGACGTGATATACAACCAGTCACTTTAAAGATAAAAAAAATACAAAACAAAAAAAACACGATAAATAAAAACTGAGGTACTTTTTTTTTCAAATCAAGATTATCCAGAACTAAATGCTAATCCCATGCCAGACCAAATCTATTTTAAAGCCTGGCAAAATGCATTTGGGTAAATGATTGTGTTTATTAGATTTTCTTACTAAATTTTCCTATATAAAATAAAAAATTTTTTTTTTAAAAGAACCAGTTATTAAGTGTATTATTTAGGGCTGCAACTAACAATTATTTTGCAAATGGATTAAGCAGTCAATTATTTTTTATGATAAATCGATTAATAATCAGACAGTGAAAGGTTCCTTAAAGAAGATTTTTTACATAATGAAACTAGGTGAAACTAAAACTTTTCTAATTGAAGAGTTCTGGATAGAACATAGTGGGTTAACGGATTAAAACTTTTTTTTTTATCTTAAATGCAAAAAGTTTATATATTTTATTTACAATTTTGATGTAATTACTGCTCTAAGTGTGTGGCTCTATCAGCTAAAGCAGGAGTCTTCAATGTTTTCTAGGCCAAGGACCTCCAAACTAATAGCGAGTTGGAGCTGGGACCCCCTAGTTATATATATTGTATTCAATTGTGTTATATCAAACTGGTCCTATAGTCATTCTATTACAGATGGAGTAATGTGATGAAAGTAATTCCTCCCTGGGATTATTAAAGTATTTCTAATTCCTGGTTGATAGGACAGGTGTTGTGAATGAAACGGTGCCCAGCTTAAAAGAGCTCCTGTGTGTCGCTAAATGTGTGCATTGATGACTGAAAGACATCTTCTGCCTCCATTTATCTGTTTACTACAGTGTGTTAAATCCCCGTTAATGTGTATTTAAAGACATTTCAATCAGTGGAAAAAATGCAGGGGGGGGATTTAAAAAAAAAAGACTAATCAACCAAAATTTTTGTTACCCCCATGCAGTACCTCCGTGGACCCCCTGTTGAAGATCTCCGAGCTAAAGGCATGTTTTAGAGTCTCTATACTGCAGTTAACGATTAATCAATTACTAAGGTAGTTGACGATTATCAATTAATCCGATTGTTTCAGTGCTGGTATTATTTATACTAAATATATGTATTGTCAAATACACACACAAAAAACCCTTCCAAAGACCTAAGAGGAACACAAACACTTAACATATTTGCAGGGCAACTAGTAAACAAAACACTTCCTTGACATAACAGAAAAGCAATGATGAATCACTGGCTTACCCTCTGCAATTTCTCTGAACTTGGCCTCTGCATCTGCGCCCTTGTTTCTGTCAGGGTGATACTTCAGAGCCAGCTTGTGGAAAGCCTTCTTGATCTGGCGCTCTGTGGCATCTCTGGGGACCCCTAGGATCTCATAGTAGTCTCTTTTGGCCAGGATGAACTCCGAGATGAGCAGAATGTGGACTGCAAGCAGCAGCATGGACTGAGCTGTGGCCATACTTAATGTTATCACACCCTTTGGCTATAAAGAAAGGACAGTATTGGGTACAGAATGCGTAAAGTTGGCTTAAACAGTGGTTACTTTTGAGAATAAAATCATTTTCACTATACTTCGGTTAGTTTTAACGGAAGAAATAACAAGCTGATGAGGAGTGCATTCCGGAACAGACTAGAAACTTTCCGTTATAAATAGTAATAGACTATTTTATTGATACATACACTTACAAATAAAGCCTTCCTATAATATAGAGAGTGTTTGTATTTCCCTATCAGAGAGTTTGAACATTTACCTGCAAAAGAAGAGACGGACAGACTCGGGGATACTTATGTCAACCGCCAATAACAGCTCCAGCTGATGCAAAACGAAACGAAACTCAGCAGCTGTAGCCTGAAAAGCATTCCTGAGCCTCAACAACACGACTCGCTTTTCTATTGGTCCGTTTCCGAACGCACTGACTCTGAAGGCTGTGATTGGTGGAAACCGTGCGCACGTGGAGCTTCAGAATTTACTAAAAGAGTAGAGGGGTACGAAGATTATTACTGACGTTTTGATGCCGTTTTCGGGCGCCATTTTTATTTATCCATTAAAGAATAATTTTATAGACGTTTTAATATGTTTTAGCTGATAAATGTAATATTATGAATGGGGTAGATTTAAATGTATATATATATATATATATATATATATATATATATATATATATATATATATATATATATATATATATTTCAGTTCCAACGTTTTACAATCGTTTTTGCAACTGCTTTATTCAAAAACAAAAATGAAAAAGCTTCACAGCTGCCTGGTTACTGTTAGGTAACATTTTGGTGGGTGCGCACCATTTGGCAGCCGGTGTGGCGGTTTTTTAACAAAACCTCATGCGGGGCCTGCCTGTTCAGATCCACTAGGGTCACTCAGCACAACATTTTACTTAATTTTGTTTGGCTGTAAGCTAGTACATCCGAAAAATAAATACATTATAGAGGTTTTCTTTTATATCCGGGTAGTTCGCCACTCTTTCTTAGCAAACATCTCCTCCCCACGTCTCTACCAGCTAGGTCACTCCCCGGCTGCCTGCTACGGATTCAACCCACTAATGTTGGGAACGTCACTTCCATCTTTTGGAACCATAAACCGGAAGTTTACATTTTTAAGAATTTTCGCGTTAAAAAATCCATAACCGTGTGGTGTTTAGTGTTTTTATCTCATATGTATAGGTCTCTTCATGTTGTTTTAAAGAAAAAATGCCACGCTACTGCGCAGTAAAGCTTTGCCGAAACCGTGGGGGCACTTTCTCAAAACAACACAACAAGAGAATCAGTTTCTATCCGTAAGTTTTCTGTCTGTTTAGGCATAGGTTTTGCAGATTTGACTAGTGCCATTAGACTTTATTGTTCTTTATGAACACCATGTTTTTAACAGCATTTTTTCGTACAAATTTGAGACAAACTTGTGTAATAATGGAGCAGTTAGCTGATATGAATCTATTTGAAGTAAAAAAAAAAAATGCATATCAAAATTAAAAATGTGTTTTTCATTCATCATTGACATTCCTGGTTCCCGCACACTTTGTCAGACATTTTAAAAACCCTGACTCTAAAGGTTCTTTTGTCTTGCTGCATTAGTCCAAACAGGGGTGTAGCCAGAAATTTTTTATAAGGGTGGCCGAAAGCGGATAGGCACCAGAACCTCAGGGTCAATCGACCCTTTTCAAACAGGAAAAATAACGATCAAAACATCCATAGTTTCTAAATTAAGACAAACTATACTTTCCTACAGCCTTTGCTAACAAATAGTCGCATATATTTAAACATCTGTAATTTCTAAATAAAAGGTGTAGTGGATAAAACTTCAGTTTTGAGTTCTGGGGCGTAAATCTTTTACATTGTCATTACTTACCTACTTGTATCAATACACATTCTGCATAAAATTAATATTTGCAAGCATTAATATCTACATAAATTGATTATTTGAGAAGTTTTTATTAAAATTGTTATCTTTGATTTCACTGAAGACTCCCAGATGACTTGCAGACACATAATTTTCTCTTTACCCCATATAACACAAAATCTAGCTCTGAAAAGAGCAAGAATTATGTACTTATCATCTTAGATGTTAGTGTATTGATGTGTATAATTAACCACATAAAATTTAAATGTTTTGAATATTCCACTTAAGAGTATTACTGCTGCCACTGTATTAGAGGGGAAACAATTGGTAGGGGTGACAATGATTGGCTGGCCCTCTATCTAGCCCCTCCCTGCGTCCAAAGGCATGAGTTCATTATAATCAAGGACAGGATGTGAAGAAAAAACTATTTTATGTCATCAGAATCTGCATCTTAGTCTGTTGCATCCTCTGATTCAGTATCTGTATCTCCATATGTTCCGCCTGTGATTTGATCTGTTGGTGTGTTTCATTTACAGTTGACACACCTGGTTCCTTACACTTTTTGTCAGTCTTGTAACCTTCCTCTAAAGGTTCTTTTTTCTTGATTAGTTGGTCAGTAGGTGGGGGTTCCCTATGACCAAGGACTGGGACCATTTTTGTGTCTTCAGAATCTCCATTTTCCTTTTTTGTGTCTTGTGACTGAATTTGCTGGTGTGTCTCAATTACCGCTATCAGACCAGAAATATCATTTTCTAGATTTCCAGCCTTATAGTTCTTAATTCGCCCTGTATCTTTTCTAAAGTAGGGATCAAGTTTCTGTTTCATGTCACTGAATTTCTTCATGAAAGAAGTTAATCCTTTTACCATTTTTTCTTGCTTCTCTTAGTTTAAAGTGGCAAACTTATTCAGTTCCAAGGTTCAAAAGTTGCTTTGAAATCCTGAATCTTTTATTTAAAGTTCTGTCAACGTTGTCAACTCTGCAATCAACTCTTCTGCCTCATTGTATCTCTTAACTATTTTAGTTTGATATGAAAGTTTGCCTGTCATCCTGTTAACTTATTTTTCCAAATTCTTGTTACTTTTTCTCAACATTTCTCATAAGCCTGTGCTTACATTTCAATATCATTGGATTTATTGGTTCCACTGGTTGTGAAGTTCAGCATTCCTTCAGGATATAGCTTTAACTTTTTCCATTTCTGTGGCCATTTTCTCAATGAAAACCTTCTGGAAATCTTGCTCTAGTTGAAGCTTCTTCATTCTTTTTTCGTACTTTTTGCTTAACGACTTTTCAAATTTCATCTGATGTTTTAATTCAGAGTAAGAGAGTATTTGAGAAAACGATTTGTCAAGATGTTCATGAAGTCCACAGAGATCTTGGATTCTTTTCTTATTCTTTACAAGCAGTTCTTTCATATGATAGTGATCACTTTTCTTAACCTGGCAAAACATTAAGATTTTTCTTGGAGTTTATACTAAAACAGCTTTGAGGGAAGATTGCACAGCTACTGTCACCGAGCTAGAATACCAGAAAGACGTCTAAATTCAGTGGGATCAACGCCACTTATGGCATCTTCAGTGACTAGTGGTGGGCGGTCAAAGCCTTCAATGCCAGCCTAAAATTGGTCAGAAACACCAACCAATATTCACAACCTAAACTTTAATTTTCTTCTATCCAACTGTATTAATGTATTTCAAACAATCCATTCTCTTAATTTTGTAGCTTTTCTGTTACCTGCACTGCTTCCATATTTTTTTTGTCCAATCAGATTTCTGCCTTAGTGTGTTGCTATGTCAACCAATTCTGCCCAGAGCCTTCAGAATAAGCATTGCTAGCTGCAACAAACACTTTGCTTTGTATTACCAAAATAGCATGTGCATTCCCTCAGTGCCACTTAGTACACATTCAGTGAAAAGGAACCTTTGGCAAGCTCTTGTTTCTGTTAGAACTGATCTCAAACACTGCATGTTATTTTATACCCATATACATATACACATGTATATTAAGATGAAGAAGATTAAGTTGAGCGGTGCACACTAAAGGCCTAAGTACCAGATGCAGCACCCACCACTGCTTTTGTTAATATTTTATAATGTGTTAGTTATTTGATCTAAGCTGTAAATTTGTATAAGATAAATTGATAATAAAAGCTTCTAGTGACATAACATAAGGCATAAAGCAATAATTAGAACAGAATTTAGTTTACAACACAACCTTAAAAATGTATTAAATGAAATGAAAACATTTCAGGCCCAGCCAATTTTTTTCTGCAGAATACTTCTAACATGAAAATAACCCCTTCTGATAACCCCATCCCTAATGCCAGCACAATGTTCAACAAAGACTCGTAATCCCACTTTCCTGATCATGTTTGTAGCTTCATAAATAGATGCAGACATAGAATCACCTTTTTATTCGCTGTACGGACAGAGAGGATGAAAATATTCCAATCAGATAAGCAAATTTAAAATGGAATATAAGCATTTTTTGCAAGTTAAAAGTTCTGAATAAGCCTCACCAGTGACGCAAAGCATCCTTTGTTTTCCAAAACATGATGGAAAATATAATCCATACTTCTATCGCCTGCATTTCTGTTAAGTTAGAAGAAATCTGTTATTTAATGAAAAGAAAGAAAATCCAAGGATTGTTTAATAAGGATTTATTTAATTACAGTTCATCATATTTGCAGTGATTTATAAAGTTCCTTTGTTTTTCTCTTCCTTTACAGTTTCCCTTTGCAGGACAAGCCAAGGCTCCAAAAATGGGTGTACAACATGAGGAGGGGGGAATGGACCCCGAGTCGACATCAGTATCTATGCAGCGAGCATTTTAGTGAGGACTGCTTTGATATTCGCTGGGGTATCCGATACCTGAAGAATACGGCCATCCCCACCCTTTTCCCCTCTACCGGGAATGTATGTAGCAACTGATAAAAATATGTTTTCTAACACTATTTACAAATGTTATATTTACTGTGTCATAAATCCACAATTGATTTATTAGTGGTGTTGACCTGATTTAACTGCAGTATTCTCTTTCATCCAAGGATTGTGAAAACAAAGCTTCCCTTCAGGGTCCAAAAGACGGACTTCCTTCAGAGACTAAGGACTCAGAGTCTGTCCCCACTAAGATTGCCCTTGTGTTAAGGAAAACATACCCAGAAACACAGCCAGACTTAAATGACAATACTTTTACAGAACAGTCGCCAACGCTACTCAAAGTCCCTCTTTTACCAGAGTCTGCGATCTCTTGTCCGTCAAGTCTCCTTGAGACATGCACTACTGTTTGTCAGGTAACATTGGACAGTGGAGTTTCAGCAGCATCCTGCCTGACATCATCGATATCTTCTGAAGAGCAAACTGACTCCATCGTGGAGGTGTTTGGATGTGAAACACTTGGTCCTTCCTCCACCAACAAGAAGCGTATAGGTGGCATTTCCTTTCAATCACAGCAGAATCTAGAATCGATTAAAGACAAACATCCAGGGAGCATTTTGGAAGAGACAAGGCTAAGTGATGGAGAGCACATTTTGGTCCACGAGCACTCGTACTGCAGACCAGACACTGACAAAGATGAGCTGTTGAGTAAGATCTTGAGTCTGCACGCAAAGATTTTGGAACTCGGTCGCAGAGAGGAGAGCACTGTGGCTAAAATTCACTGTTTGGAGAATGAGATTGCGCTCCTGAAGAGGGATGGGGCTGTTTTTAAAGAGAAGCAAAAGATTTTAGAAAATTATATTTCATCTATTTTACTCTAATGTGTTGTTTTGTTACATCTTAGTGAATTGTCTTTTTCTGCAAAACTGCTTCAGTAACCCATTACTGCAGCTCTATTCATGTCCACATGGTGGAACTGTTTCCCTTTTCACTCCTTTACAATTGTATGTATAATTTTTTTGTAATATGAGCAGAACTTTTTTATTTTTACATAAAAGGTCCTAAATTTTCATCATTTTGTCTTGACTGTGAAAGTGTTCTATGATGTGCTGTTTTGTGAGGGTAAGGGAAGGGTGGGGATTTGATCTTTTATGTTAATTTTTGTATATCCATCTGGAAATTTAAAACCAGAAAAGGACCTAAATTTCCCGTCATCAAGATGATATTTATACCAAACTATCCTCATTGAATACTTACTGGTGAATTTCAGGATGTCATTGATAAGTTCATTTATTTTAGTTCTTTGAATATGTTTTTCTCCAAAGGCTTTATTTATGTTTTTGTCAAGCTTTATATGTGATGTCAGGGAAAGTATTAATTTCACCACTTTTAAGGGCTGTTTGAGAATTTATTAAGAGGAAATTAAGAGTATTAAAACATGTTTGCTTCTATGTTTGCTTTAGTCTTTTCTGGTCATATATATATATAAATTAGGCAAAAAAATAGAAACTGCACTTTTAAATTTCAGTTTTACCTCCACCTGATGATCATAGTGACGATAATCTGATCTTTTTCTTCATCTACCATTTCATGTTTTCAATTGGACATTTTAGGAATACCTTTCTTGAAAAATGTAAGAGCACTTACAGTTTGACAGCTGAGCTGACACAGAAAGGGCCTGGATCTAGGCTTTTTAAAGATGCCTGGATTGATTTCTTCCACTTGACCAATGGATCCCAAACTTTTCCTGACACCTCCCCCCCTCCACCAATCATTTTTTACTATTAAAAGTCAACTGCAGTCAAGCATATTGCAATAAAATAAAACTACACTGTCATTTCATCACAAAAGTACACTTTTAAAATGTATTTTCAGTTATTTTGCAGTGAAACATAATTCAATATCTCCATAGTAGTAATAGTAGTAGTAGTAATTTATCTAGTTCCTAGCCACCATGCAATTACACAGAGCTCCCCACTTTTGAAACCAGACGTTGCACCTTTAGCTATGAACAATTGTGGCTTAGCCTCCCAGAGGAGGACATCTATAGTTTTCTCTTTACCATAGTAGCAGAGGCCATTGAATAATGTTTATGTTCTGTGACAAACAAAACTACTTTAATGTTTTTGGCTGATATTAAAAGTTTCCAAATAACATTAATTTTAGGCATTCATTATTTTCAACTGAGAATGAGCAGGAATAAACCCTTGTGATCTATTACTATGTAATAACTACATACACCCTGACCAGAGGTGGGTAGTAACTGCTTACATTTACTTGAGTAACTTTTTGAAAATGATGTACTTTTAGGAGTATTTCTACAGCATTGTGCTTTTTATTTGAGTAAATATTTGATAAAATATCACTGCTCTTATTTGTCCATTGTAACTTTGCTTAACGACAACCATTAAGGCACACATCATCTTTTTCTTTTTGTGCTTATTGATTAAATGTTATTTTCCATCTGCTGAGCCCACCATGTGATTTGGAAGTTGAGTGAAAATACAATAAAATTTACTGTGATTGAACCTTTTCTCACACACTTAAACTATTCCTTTTGTAAGTTTTACGAAAAAAAAATTTTTATTTAGAAGAGTGTTCATTGTACATGGGCTGAAACAATTAATTGGATTAATCATGATCAATTGATTATTGAAATAATCGTCAACTAATTTAGTAATCGATTAATCATTAACTGGAGTGTAGAGACTCTAAAATGTACCTTTAACTAACAAAGCAACCCCCTTAGAGCAGTAATTATACCAAAATGTGTAAACATTTTGCATTTAAGATATAAATCTTTTTAATTTGTCCATATGTTCTATCCAGCATTCCTTAAGTGGAAAAGCTTTATTTTCACTTGGTTTATTTACAAAAAGTCTTCTTTAAAGAATCTTTGTTCTATCTGATTATTAATCGATTCATCGAAAAAATATTCACATTAATCGATTTGCAAAATAATCATTAGTTGTATTTTATTGTATAGTAACTGTATTTTATGTTTATATCTTTTTATTTTTGTTTGAAACACCTGAATTTGCACATCATTTAACATTTTGTTCAATTTTACAATATTTTGTAAAAAAAATGAAATTAGTTTTTATGATCATAGGTAGAAGTAGATCAGTTAGCAGTTGAGTAGGCTTTTAGCCTCTTAGTTATTTGTAACGGCTACTTTTAATTTTTAGTTGAGTAAAGACATAATGAAGTAGTGCTGCTTTAAATGTTTTGGGTTCTTTACCCACCTCTGACCCTAGATGCCATTAGGTTTCTCTCCAGGGCATGATGATGCCCTGCATCATATGGCAAAAGTATGCAGGAGGTTCCTGGATTATAAGAGAATTGCTACCATTGATCTCCCTCAATTACCTGATCTAAATCCAATAGGACAACTTTGGGACGTCATGATTGTCCATCTCATACCACCAGGCCCAACCTTAATTTGTTCAGGATCTCATCTATGCTCAGCATTGTAGCTAAAAACGTCTGTTTTTTGTTATTTTGTCCTGACTAAATACATAGCATTTTTTTTTACCAAGGTCTATGACCAAGATGTAAATGTGTTATAAATACACTAACCTGTCACATTGCATCCCTCCAATCAGCAGTGACTTGTCGCTCCGAGCTTCTTCCTAAACACTTTGGAAATTTGAATAATTGATGCCGGCAAAGCATGACAAGGCTGTGAGATAGCGAGTCATTTCCAGGGAGCCGCTTCCGCCAGTTTGCAATTCGATTAGGTTAGGAGATACGGCTAAGCGGATTGGCTGAGGTCAAGCCGAGGTCTTGAGAAAAACTTTGTGAAGAAATCATCTGTTGCATTAAAAGTCCTCAATTGACTCAGTATTACTTTGTAGCCACATCTGCTCTAATGATGTCTTTCAGGATGAATCATAGGATAACATTTTATGCACCCTTCATATAAAACTCTACCTCAAACATGCAAATAGGTTAAAAACAAAATGCATCATCTGAAAAAAAAAAACGTAATGAAAAGCTAAATGAAAGTATGGTGGGAATACTTTCTTAGAAACATCACTGACCTTTGCTGCATTATTTCTAGTCTTGACTCTGCTTTCATATTCAGGCTTTTAAGAAATAAATTGCTGCTGTATTCCTTTTAACCCATGAATCTTAGAAAGCTTCTTTCTCCTATTAAATCTGCAGTGATGGTTTTAAGCAATGCAATTACGCGAACACAAACCTGCTGCAGGATTTATCTCCCCCTGCTCCACCCTAGGGCTCGGAGTTAGTCACCGTTGTATTTTGGCTGCATGAGAGGGCTAATCTTATTTAAAGCAGAAATAAAACAAAATGCCACAGGCTCTTTGGTTACACTAACTTTTTTATCTTCTTTTTTTTTTTACCTGACATGAAAATAAGAATACATTTTGTATCAGACGTTTCTCTTCTCTGTGCACACCTGATTGTTTATCATCTGACATATCAGCAACGTGTGTAAAAATAGGTGAGGCAAATAATGACACTATGCTGGAATGGAAAGACATCATTCATAAATACAATTCCCAAGAAAACCGTAAGCCTGCTGAGATTTTCTGTTGGAATAAGACGAGTTCTTATATCTAACAATTAAACCAAGATACCATGGACAATAGTCATGGGTGCTATAATTAAAAAGCAGGTTATCAAGAGAATCCATTGTTTAATAAGAAGTAAACCAAATGGCTTATTTAAATTTCATGTGATAACCCTTTATACATTGAGGCATGGTGGAAGTTTCATTATATTGTGGGATAGATACGTAACAAAAAAACATAGTTATAATGCAGTCCAACTTCACCAGATCGATTCATTGCCTTGATTAAATCCATAGAAAGCTGGTAAGTATTGAATATTTGAGGTTCTTTTCAGAAACTTTAGGGAAGCAGTTAAAAGAAAGCTCTAAAACTATGTGGTGGATCCTTCTACCTCCACCGCAAAGTTTATTTAATTTCATAGTTCTGCAAATGCAGATCAGCTGGAGGTGGAAGAATCCAGGAACAAACCACTTTTCCAAGAACTGAGGGGGGAATTTTGTTTTAGTTTACTTTAGTTATTTTGTCACCTTAGTCAATTAATTGTGTTAAGTTAGAGTTGTTTTATTTATGTTTTAGTTTGTATGGACTTTTTTTTTTTTAATTGCTTCTCTGTTATATTGTGCCTCCCTCATGTGGAAAGTTTAGGTTATTCCACATCTATTTAAGTGGCCTATGTTCTTTATTAGAAGGTCAGTTGTTTGTTTGGGTTGGTTCCTCTTCATTTGACCTCAGTTGAGTTGGGCCCAGATCCATCTTATTTATTATTTAAGCTATTTTTTATTGCTTGTGAGCCTTTGTTAACAATTTTTGACACTATTAAATATAAGTTGTATTTTCTTTCAATTTTTGAACACCCTTTGTCCTTATTTAAGTTTGGTCCCTCACAAGCTACATTGAAAACTTTTGCACATTATTGTAAAACCCTTGTTGGTGACAATAATTGCATTGCTAGTGCTATTTGTGGTCATATTTAATGCTGGGAGTGTCTTTTAGTTACTGGAAGAAAAGATCCTGAAGAAAAGAGAAAGATCTAAAGACAAAAATTGTGTTTTTTTTTTTTTTTTGTTCTCTTCTTACCTGTAGCATTTTGAGATGTTTTGATGGAAAGTGCAGTATAAATTAAAGTATTATTAATATTAGAAAATATGCCCAGACTTCTCCAATGTTTTATTTAACAGGTATGACATCCTGTTGTTACATCTTGTAAAATCTTCTTGAAATATTTGGATATGAAATTGTATATAAGTTAATATAGTTATATAGGCAATATTTTATAGACAATATTTTTGTTCTCTGTGCTTTACAAGGATTTTGCCCAAAAAAAAAAAAAACATACCCGCAAAGTAAACTACTTTGATGAATGTATTTATGATGAAGAATCAGATCTTCAGGAGTAAAAATTGTTGGATGAAGTTTTCAAATTTTACCCAACTTAAGAATAATGTGCAATGTTCCCCATGGGTCTTTATATGCAAATAGGTTGATATGTTTTTGGAAAGAAAGGCTCTTTGTTTTTAAAGAGAATAGTAAAAGAAACAGAAAATAAAAATGATTCATACTCTCTATGATCTTGGGGCAGGGGGGGGGACAAAACTTTTATAAATGTTAAAATAAAATGGCATTAGCAAAATTACTTAATCTAATATTTTAAATTTTTCATAATTTATGTGTCAATCTAATTGTGTCAGGTTCTATTCCTAGCCTCCATGCGTCCTGTTTATCTGCACATGCTGATAGGAATCATAATCAATGTTTATGTCTCTCGTAGTTCATTTACTTTTTCATCTTTATCAAACAGGAAGCAGTTTTGCTACTTCACACAGTCATTGCATCTCCTCCTGAAAATATGAAGCATGTCGGAATACATTTGTGTGGTTTCTTTGCTCGTTTCCCGCTTCTTGTTAAATCCATGCCTTTTTGTTTCATAGAAAAGTAGCGTGAGCTTATTTTTATACAAAAGGAGAACACAACAAACGTGCCTTTCTTCTTCAAAGTCTTCTTCATGCAGCTGAACACGGAAAGTTTTCTCCCCGATTGTCACAGGGGGGAATTTTTTCAGAGACCTTGTTAATTATTTCTCTTCTTCTGACTCCTTTCATTTAAGGCCTGTTTTTTTCAGCTGTAGTACAGATATATCCAAGGGTTGGTGCAGCTGTTGAGACTGGCGAGCAGCATGATAATTGAAAATATTGGACCTGCAAGACAGAAAAAACAAAGAAAAAAAATGTGATGAAACATGGATATCACATCCCCCAACTGAGCAGGGTATTTTATGCACAAGCTAGATAGAGCACCCATTTAGGCAAAGCTTAATTAACAAGAATATCTTTAAAAAAATAATTCAGTTAGTCCATGAGAATTAAGGCAAAGATTAATCACTTTTAATGTTTTTTTGTTTATTTTTCCAAGTATATCTGTTAATTTAGCTGGATTTCAAAAAAGTACCCCCCTTGGAAAATGTAAATATAAGATGACCAATAAAAAAATATATTATGTTTTGGTTCCCTTAATCATGGGGAAAACTGCTGACTTGACAGTTTACCAGCAGTCCCAAAGAGAACGCCACAAAATATCATTATTCAAAAAACCTGCTTATGCTTATGGAAAGTTAGGTGAAAGGAAAACCTGGTAGAAAGAGGCATGTGAGCTACATGTAAACTGGATCTACAGCTGGAAGAGTATGTGTCCAGATCTGCCACATATTATTTTACTAAAGAAGCTTTGTTAAGTTTTCAAATGATACTGCCACCTGTGGCCAAAACATAGAACTGCAGCACTCTTCTGCTCGTTTTCATTGTACTTGCCAGTATTTGAAAAGGCTTTTTTTATTCCTTTTTCTACCTTATGTGGAGCAGAGGCGTAGCCAGAAAATCTTTATAAGGGTGGCCAGGCAATAACCAATGTACACTGAGGGATGGCCGAAAATGCATAGGCACCAGAACCTCAGAACAGGGGTGGATCTAGATGGGTGGCCAGGGGTGGCCATGGCCACCCTTAGCTAATCCGTGACCACCCCTACTATTTTTTCCCCCTCTAATACAGATGGTGGCAGCAGTAATACTCTCAAGTGGAACATTCAAAACATTTATATTTTTCATATATTAACATTTACTTGACAACAAAACAATGAGGTTAATTATGCACATCAATATACCAACATTAAACATGATAATTCATACTCTTTTCGAATCAAACTTTTGTGTTATATGGGGTAAAGAGAAAATTATGTCTCTGAAAGTCATCTAGGAGTCTTCAGTGAAATAATAGATAAATAACTTTTTTAATAAAAACTTAATAATCAATTTGTGTATATATTAGCATGTGTGAATATCAATTTTATGCAGAATAATTGTTGATAAAAGTAGGTAAGTAATGACAAAGGAAGAGATGTACGCCCCAGAACTCAAACCTGAAAGAATTGTCTCCACTATACCTTTTATCTAGGAAGCACAGATGTTTAAATAAAATGCTTCTATTTGTTAGCAAAGGCTGTAGGAAAATATAGTTTGTCTTTATTTAGAAAATATGGAAGTTGTGCTTGTTAATTTTCATGTTGCAACAGTGTAGATTAACCCTGAGGTTCTGGCGCCTATCCAGTTTACATTGGCTATTGCCATTGACATTACTTACTTTTATCAATAATCATTCTGCCAAAAATGTATATTTATAAGTAATAATATCTACAAAAATTGATTATTTAATGTTTTTATCAAAATCGTTATTTATGATTTCACTGAATACTCCTATATGACTTGTAGAGAACATAATTTTCTCATTACCCCATATAACTCAAAATGTAATTCTGACTGTTGCCACCATCTTGTATTAGAGGGGGGAAAAATGGTAGGGGTGGACAATGATTGGCTAAGGGTGGCCATGGCCACCCCTGGCCCCCCATCTAGCTCCGCCACTGATCCGGAGTTGAGCTGGATTTCAGTCGCTTCTGAATATTCACAAAATCCATCTTGAATATATATCTATTAACATGGAGATGCTTGACATCACATTCGCAGAAGAGCGCCCAAAGTACATTCACGGAAAAATAGGCTCATAGATGTATCGGCCATTAAATATAGATGCTTCAGTCTGCTCATCAAACAATGTTTTAGTCATAAAGGGTCAAATATAAAGTCTATTAAAAAAAATTTTTTGTAAAACCTTCCAATTGTCTCTTTAATTAGCTACTGAATATTTTTATAGAGATGCTGATGTCATGTCCCAGCAACACTTGGTACCTGCCCAGACTAACAAAGATACCACTGTTTTTTTTGACCATCTGGGAAGAACTGCCAGGAGGAAGAAGTAAACCATATTTTAGACAAGCTGCAGGTGAGGTTTTGAGCATTTTTTTTGTCATAAAGATAATCAATTCCTAAAAAAATGTGTGTTTAAAATGCACCTTTAAGAGAAATAAGAAATAATTCTATCATGTATTAAAACTCTTGGTTCCAGGCCAGGGTTTTACATCCCAGTGAACCCTGCACTGGTAGAAAAAAATGGAAACCAACCTTGTGTAGGGGCACTGCTGGGGCTCCATGCAGACCACAACTGCACAACAAAGAAAGGACTCCAGCAGACTGTATATGCCATTATAATCACAAAAGTCATCTTCACTGTTTTGAGCATAGCATTGGAGACCCCCTTGGTGCCTGTGCGTCCTGACTGCAGAGCCTTCCTCTTCATGTTGAAGTAGATTGTTGTGCATATTCTCATCTGGCAGTAGAGCAGAATAACTGCAGGAACAGCAAACACTGCTAGGGTGATCCAGCTGATGTAGATCCTGCTCCCCCAGGGTTCAACGAATGTGGCCCAGCAGTCATAGAGATTGACTTCCACCTCCTGGAGGGAGAAGATGAAGAGCTGCGGAGAGCTGAAGACCAGGGAGATGAGCCACGCTGCGCCAATGGAGACGTACCTTCTGAAAGAGCCCTCTAGAAAGGAAACCATAGGCATACAAACTGCATGGTAGCGGTCTATAGCCATGGCCACTATCATATAGGCAGAGGCGAACATCCCGACCACCTGTAGGTATTTTACGAGGCGGCAGAGGAAGTCCGTCCCGCGAAACCTGTGCGTAATTTCTATGGAGAGCTGCGGCAGGACTTGGAAAAATGCCACCACCAGATCCGCAAAGCACAGATGCAGGAGGAAGAGCTGGGTCCGAGAATTCCTCTTCCTCCTTTTCCAAAGGGTGACTAAGAAGAAAAGGTTTCCACATGTTGCAAGCACAAAGATTAACCCCAGGACTCCGGCTCTGAGAAGCGCAAAGCTTGTTGAATCCATTCGGATGGAAATGTTTCTCTTTTTGATTTATTTGAGGTCAATAATCTTTTACGTTGGGTATTTTACCTTTTGGGAGCAGCATTCTTGTGCGCACCACTGAAACGCGTCGCAGGTGTGAGTGGTGACTTTGAAACAGGGAAGGAGGGGGCTGGAGGATGAGTAATGTTAACGTTAGGACCGATTTAATGATCACAATTTACTTGAAATTAATAAAAAATATTAATGCATGCAGGAAATAATATAGTTAATGTGTGCTTTGCACTTCTACAAACTCTACTGGGATTGTGTGAAAGTACTGCATAATTGTGATCATCAAAAGACTGAAATGTAATCCCAGTATTCTGTGCAGAAGATAGACTTTATACAATCTGTTTTAAGAACTTTTACTAAGACATTTTAATACATGAATAATCTCTAAACAGAAAAACCCCAACACTGCTCCAGATTTAAGGTGTAGAGGTTGATCTTTTATTTCCGGGTGGATCATCTAAATAAGTGGTCCTCCTAATTGTCAATCATTCTGATGATACATAAGTATGTGTAGGTAAGGCCGTCTAAGGGCTGGTTATACTCCAGCAGCAGTGTTTCGCAGTGAGCTTGACGCAGACAGTTTTGATTTATGCTCAATATTGAAGCGTGGTCTGTGCTATACGCTGTGGGTCTAGATACGGCCAAGGCGGTGAGGAAGTTGGGGCGGGTTTAGTCCGACAACGGAGGGACATGAGGGCCAAAAAGAGCGGGGATCCAGGTGGAAAAAGGGTCCCAGCGTTCTCGTGCATCTTGCTCTTCTAGCTGGTCCAACTTTACGAGTTGTTTTCCGCAATTTCGGTCATAAAAACAAAACAAGCCGGCCTTCTGTCTGCGGCACTGTCTGCGGTAAGTTACAAGTTGGGAGAGGTGCAGCGGAGTGTCTGGAGGGATCGGGGACATCAGCCTTTAGGCGTACGTATATATGTGGTGAGCTACGGTTTCAGCCAGACATTGAGGCCCACCTTTCTCACCGCGTTCTTTGAAAATGGCCGAGGGTCGAAAGAGGAAAAGTGTATGAGCAGAAGAAAAGGCCTCAGAAGACTAATAACAAAGATGGTGTAGCCACCGTGCCGTGTTATGTGCCCTTGCTCTAGATCAGGGGTCTTCAACATTTTCTAGTTCAAGAACCCCCAAACTGTTGGCAAGATGGAGCCAACAGTTTGGGGGTTTGTAATTATATATATTGTATGAGATTGTGTTATATCAAACTGGTCCTATAGTCACTTTATTACAGATGGAGTCATGTAACGAAAGCAATTCCTCCTTTAGATTATTAAAGTATTTCTGATTCTGATTCCTGGTTGATGGGACAGGTGTTGTGAATGAAACGGTGCCCAGCTTGAAAGAGCTCCTGTGTGTCGCTGAATGTGTGCATTGATGACTGAAAGACATCTTCTGCCTCCATTTATCTGTTTACTACAGTGTGTTGAATTAATGTTAATGTGGATTTAAAGACATTTCAATTAGTGGAAAAAATTGCAGGCGGGAATATAAAAATGATTTAATCAAGCAAAACTTTCATGACCCCCATGCAGGACCCTCTAGGGGTGGCCGACCCCCTGTTGAAGACCTCTGCTCTAGATAGTGATTGAAGAATTCAGGGATTAGGGTGGAACTTCAGGCACAGTAAGCATGTATGGGCTATGAGAAAAGCAAGTTTTAAACAGAGCATGCATGAGGAGAAATGGGCTTGTGCATGCTCTTACAAGTGCATTTTCTTAAAGTGAAGAGGGCGGGTCTTTTAAAAATTAACTTTAAGTTTATGTAGCCCTCCTGGAAAGTAAAACTCCTCCCCTATCCAAGTGTTTTATTAAGGATCTCTTTACTTTATATTGATCAACAAATTGTGAGGATCTTCATGTATCCCTGCTGGGATAAACATCCCCACACCATAATAGCACCACCACCATGGTTGGCTGTGCTCGGATTAAAGGGGGTGAATAATTGTGCACATCTAATTTTCTGCTTGACCAGAAGAAAAAAAAAATTCTTACCTCTTTCACAACTGCACACAACTCTGTGGTTTTAGATGAAATCCCCTATAAGATATGTTTTGTAGGACACTGAATCTCTCTTCTCTGTTGTAGATTAAACCTGATTTTTAGCACATCAGGTGGATGTCAAAGTAGACCTAAAATTAGTCTGGTGCATAAAAGCCTTTTGTGTTCAGTCTTCAATACAACCAACACTATCTCTGTTTGTTTAACTGTATATAATGACATCTTTTTTTTTTGTCCTCTTTCAGTAAGTTGCAGCTTTTTATTGTACGTGCGTCTGAAGGGGCAAATGAGTGGGAATCTACTGAATCACACTAATGGCTAGTTGGTTTGTTTGCTTTAATTGCACTTGAGGTTGTTATAAAAGATCTTTCGATGATTTTGAGAACTCTGGGATAGAAACCTGGCAGAAAACGCCAGCCAGCCTTTTACTGGACTATAGATTTTCCCAAATGTATGCCATTTAAAAAAAATCACTATTCAAAGATTGGAAAATATAAATCCTTAAGAGCCTTGAGGCAGAGATTTTTAGTTTTTCCATTAAGGAGATGTTTGATTGGCAAAATACTAACTGGAAGATTTAAAAGATCTCATCTAGTTTTAATCCCAAATCCGTTTGGATTAGATGACTAAAAATCTTGATTTATTTTAATATATCATGCAATTAAGCTTAATTTGCTTTTACCTTGCTTTGTGTGCCATCTTTACTGTTACAAGAGGAGCATAAGCACATCTCAGTTACTCCACTCATGTAAAATTACACCTAATCTATGCTCTCTATTTCATCTAAATGTAGAGGGAAAGATCTTTTTCTCGGTGCTAGCCAGAAGGATGATGACCTACCTGCTCCAGAACAAATACATCTACACCAACTGTCAGAAGGCAGGGGTGCCAGGGTTCCCAGGATGCGTGGAGCACTCCACAATGATCTGGGACCAGATCCAGAGGGCTAAGCGCGACAAGACTGACCTGCATGTCGTCTGGCTTCACCTGGCCAACGCATATGGATCTGTCCCACACCAGCTGATCATCTACGCCATGGAGTTCTTCCACATGCCTGCTTGCATCAGAAGCATGGTAAAAAGCTATTTTAACAACCTGCAAATGTGCTTCTCTGCCCTGGACTTCACTACTGGATGGCAGCGGCTGGAAGTCGGAATAGCGATGGGGTGTGCCATTTCACCTACACTGTTTGTAGCAGCGTTTGAAATAATCCTCATCGGTGCAAGGCAGATGGCAGGAGGAATAAAACTGCCAACTGGCCAGAGGCTCCCCCCGCTAAGGAGCTACATGGACGACGTCACCACCCTCCTTCAGACAGCACCATGTACAGCAAGACTGCTGAGGAGGATTGATGAGCTGATGTCATGGGCAAGGATGAAGATCAAGCCCTCCAAGTCCCGTAGCCTGTCACTCAGGAGAGGTGTCCGGAACGACAACACCACCTTCGTCGTCGGGGGAGAGAAGATCCCACTCCTTTCAGAGCAGCCCATCAAAAGCCTTGGGAGGCAGTACACTGCCGAGCTTTCTGACAAGCAAATGGGGAAAACCGTAATGAAGCAGCTCTCTGATGGCCTGACGAGAATTGACCAAAGCCAACTACCGGGCAAATACAAGTTCTGGTGAAACCAATTTACACTCTACCAGAGACTGCTGTGGCCCCTGAAAATGAGTGAGATCCCCTCATCAACCGTGAGTAGGATGGATAGGAAAGCCAATTCATTTATCCGAAAGTGGTTGGGGCTGCCACGGTGCCTCTCTGAAGCCGGCCTATTTGGGAGGAACATGCTCCAGCTACCCCTAAGATCGCTACAGCTGGGCTACATGCAAGAAAAGACCAGGTTGGTGCTCGAGCTACGGGAGTCCACAGATGAGCTGGTTAGGAATGCTAACGCCAGGGTCCTGACTGGCCGCAAGTGGAACGCTCAGACCGAGGTCGACCAAGCGGTAAGCCGGCTGCAGCACAAGTAGATTGTAGGCAGGGTGCAGGTAGGAAGAGCAGGCCTAGGATGGGGAGAAGCACCACGCTTCTGGTCCAAGGCCCACCACAAGGAAAGAAAGGAAATGGTGGTGGCGGAGGTGACGAGGATGGAGGAAGACCGCTATAAGATCAAGGCTGTGTCTCAGGGACGGCAAGGAAGCTGGACAACCTGGGAGGGAATCTCAACCAGGAACATCAGTTGGTCAGACTTGTGGAAGATCCCACAGGCAAGACTTAGCTTCCTTATCCGCTCAACATATGACACGCTTCCCTGTCCTCGGAACCTTCATCAGTGGTTCGGAAACGAGGAATGTGGTGCACTCTGCAATGCTCCCAACGCAAGCCTCCAGCACATCTTGTCAGGCTGCAAAGTGGCCCTCTCACAGGGCCGCTATAGATGGCGCCACGACCAGGTCTTGAGAAAGCTAGCCGAAGTGCTGGAGGAGCGCAGAAACGGTAGTAGAACACCATCGCCAGCAGAGGACCCCACCATCTTTGTCACGGAATGAGGAATCAGAAGCTTCAAGCAAAGAGAAACCGCAAGGCCCTTCACTACTGGCCAGGAGTGGAGCATGAAGGTTGACCTGGACAGGAAGCTTCAGTTTCCCACAGAAATCACCACCACATCTCTCTGACCAGACATTGTGGCGTGGTCCATAAAGGCAAGAGTGGCAGCCCTCATTGAGCTCACTGTGCCAATGGAGGAAGGGATCGAAGCTGCCTTTGAGCGTAAAAAGGCCAAGTATTCAGAGCTGGCTGCGGAGTGCCGGGAGGCGGGCTGGAAGACTACCATCTACCCAGTAGAGGTCGGATGTCGAGGCTTCACAGGGTTGTCGACCATACGCCTCTTGAAAGACGTGGGAGTCACGGGAGGAAGGCTGAGGAAGGCAACAAAGGAACTGGCTGAGGAGGCGGAGAAAGGGAGCTTTTGGCTCTGGCTGCGGAGATAGGACAGAACCTGGGGGAATAACACCCAGATAACAGTTGCAGGGAATAACATCTTTCAGCTGCAGGGGGTGACAGGGAGACGTCCCTGTCACTGCCCCACCACCAGGAGACGTTCCAGCTTAAAGGGGCGAAACGTTGGTGAATGGTGGTTCCTGGCTGATGACCCTGCAGCTGACCCATGGGCACCGGAGGAGGTGCGACAGGCAGAAATGCCAAGCAGGATTTAACGCCCTCCTGTATTATCCTCATGGAAGGGAGCTGGTATAAGTATAGCATTTGCACTTTCCCTCTCTTTTTCTTCTTTTCACATGATTTTCAAAAAACTGAGCCAAATTTTATCCTTTGAACCATCAAAGATCAATATTTCATATTTCTTTTAAAAGCATTATTCACAAACTTTACACCAGTGTTGCATATATGAACGTCTTTCCAGAGAATCAATTCTGTAATCTGCTAAAAAAACGTTTTGGTTTTTTTTTTTTAAAGTAAATGATTGTTTTTAGCAATTTGCTTATTAAATATCACTTATTTATGCTTTATATTGACCTTTATTTTCGATTTTTTTCTGTTTGATCTTTTTCAAATTATGTGGGATTATTACTATTAATATCCGGTATATTATATATATTAAAATATATATATATATATATATATATATATATATATATATATATATATATATATATATATATATATATATATATATATATATATATATATATATACTGAACGGGAAAAATCTTGCAACACTTCCCAGTTTCATGCCAACAGAATGCAAAAGAAATTATTTGTCTTATATCTATATTTTAAGGTTTAAATATTCCAAATTTACTTTACTTGCACAACTAATTTTTCAATAAAACTTAATTTCTAAATGTTAACCCAATAAGTAACTTAGCCTTAAAAATTTAGTTTAAGCAATCTTGATTTCAACCTAATTTAAAAGCTTAAGTCCCACCAAAAGATGTTTATAGGAACAACAAATTTTATAATTGCATTTTTTTTCTTTACTACTTGTTTTGTTCTCATCCTTGAAATCCTTCATTTTCAACCACTATCCATTTCTTTCTTTTTCATTTTACACTTTACACAGAAAACTTTCAATCAAAAATTAGTAAAATAAAAGGCACATAATAAATGAGCAGGGATTGATGTCATGCATAATCAGCTATACATGACATTTTCAAAGTGTGGATGTCTTTTGATCCATTTATATAATTTCACTTTAAAGGGGAGCTTCACCAACAGAGCTTTGGCCTTAATTTTTTGATACTCCCACCAAGACTCTGGCTGTTTCTTATCTCGCAGATATGAGCAGACCCTTCTTATGAACTGTAAAAATTTAGTGCATCCTTCTGAAGTTGAGATTTCTCCTCCACACAGGTATGAAAATGGCTCCTTGGGAACTCAGAACAGATTGTCTTATAGACATTAAGCACAAAAATTGCTTCTTTTAATTTCTTATTATTTTAATCTATAAAAACCTAAAGTAAAATCGACGTATAAAGCTGTATCATTATATTGAATATTTATTGACACCTTTTTAAATGATTTAAGTTAGTGCTATTTCTGTTTTAGTCTCTATTAATGGTAAATAAAGAAAACATAATCTTCATTTTGCCAGCTCCAGTACCTTTTCAAGCCTAAAGATTTGGTTTAGTGGAGTTTATTAATATCCGGCAGCTATAATCCATGCTGGCTTGATTTCATGTACTGTACACTGAAGTGGAAAATTAAGCTTCCACTTGGGACAGTGATGTGCTGATTGTTAGGGAGTAAAGTTCATGTGAAGTGGCATTTGTCAAAAATTGCAGACAAAGACAGGAATCTGAGATTTGTCTCTAAAAAAGAAGCAAAGTTAGAACTTGCACAAATTTATATGCAACTCAATAAAATGGAACATATTGCATCTGATTGGGAGGAATTTGGTGTCACTTTTGTCATATTGACTCAACAGAAAGGTCAATGTACCAATCTATTATTCAAACCGAAAGTAAAGTTATTAATAGAAATTTCTGTTTTTCTTCGGGAACAAAATGGAAGGAATTTATTAAGAGCGTTTCATGATCTTGGCACTGATGACAGGCTTAATTTCTGATTTCATTCACCTTTCTAACTCTGCCCGTTTAGTCATTACTGCTCATTGGCGTTGCCAGCGCCAGATTATTCTTGAGCTTTTGGTGTGAGAGTTTTGTATTTTTACCAATACATTAGTCAAATTAGCCAAAATACTTAAGCATAATCGCAACTGTCAAAAAGTTGGGTCTTGAGACATCGACCTCAGAAGTGAAAGACAATGTCTTACAGCTGACATCACCAACATCGGCCATTGGTAACCTTTAGAAACAGACAGCAATATTACTTGACACTACTGTGTCCAATGGCTTGGTTAGATTTTGATCATTACATTGTTTGATATAACTAAAATAGTTGTTTTTCCAAACAACTGACAGCGAATCTCCTACAAACTCCCACATCTTGACTCAGTAGTGAGGCTGTTAAAATGCCTGTCAAAGTTCTTGCACTTTCTGAACCACTTCCGGAAGTGGTCACTTAGTATTACGTCAGGAAGGCTTCTGTCGTCATCAATTTTGTCCCCTCCCTTAAATTAATCAGGGCTCGACACGTGCTTCAGGGAAATGATTTTCAATAATAAACCTTTTAGGAAGTAAATCTAATTCTGATAGAAATCAGTTAATTCGATTCTTTATTATTGTATTACTGTATTATTTAATCGTATTTAAAATTAGAATATAAGTGTGTACGCATGTGCATATACACACATACTAATTTATATGTGAATATGTATGGCTGTTTATTTGTAGATATTATGCTGATTCGTGCATACCATTGAGGTATGTATTAATAACTTTCCTCTGAGGCTCCAAACCATGCCTTACTGTTTTTAAGCATGAACTCAAACAATACATTGACACCATACAATTATCAGAAAATAAGAAAGCAATCAAAACTCGAGAAGCCTTTGTCCTCTTTAATCCTCTTATTTAGACAGCTGTTTCCCCCTAGCGTTAACTTTTATTTAAAGATGTACTATTTTATTTTATTTTTTTGTCTTTCTTCCTTACTGTTTCTTGTTTTGCACAAAACGAGGACTTGACTGTTTATTTGACTGGTAAACATCTAAATTTACACCTGTTGATAAGAATACCTATAGTGCAATATGGTTGCTCTGTAATGTTATTTGCAGAAACAAATAAAATTGTATTGAAAATAAATAAAATAAAATAATTACTTTCCTCTGACATCATTGATAACCACACTCCAGTCTGGTAGGTGGCGGTAAATGTACCTTAAGTTGATTACCATCCGCCAATAAAAAACACAAGAAGAAGAAGAAGGGTTCCATTTCCTGTTTACCATTTCACAGCTAGCATCGGTAAGAGCAAAATCTACCATCTTTACAATCAATGAAATACTCCTGCAACCAATTTTTTCTTTAATCGGGTAAGAAGATAGATTGTTTATATCATTTGACTAATATATTTTAGAGGAGTTACACAAAGTTATTCATTACGATGGTTTGAATGACCGAGTAAACATATCATTATTTTCATCTCCGAAGTTATCTCTCAGGCGTCAATCTGTCATGACACTTTACTCAAACATATCTTTATATTTTAATGGGATTATATTTGTTTCTGCTCAGATTGAAGAAAGAAGGACAAAGCCCATACAGTGGCTTTTATATAACACCAAGGCTCTGAATCAGAAGTCCATCATTTTTTGCCATAAAGCTTTAGTTTCGGTGATGTCCGTCAGCCACTTCTCGTTGAACCTGTTCCTCCCTGGAGTATGTATAACCCTGCAGGACTCCAGTATGAATCGGACCTTCACCGGTCGAGTTTCGGCCTCCTCTTTCGATATTTCAGTCGCGAAGTAAACGCTGACTCTTTCCGAGATCGGTTTTCTGCTCGTTGGTGCCATGAAGATGACTTCATAGAGGTAGATTGTAAAGTCATCCTCTTGTCCTGTGCGGAAAAACTCTATGCTGTAGATCCAACAGGGCCGAATCTCCCAGGTCTTGATGTACGCCTCGATCTGCTGCTTTCCCACTTCGATATTGAAGTCTTTGCATGTGGGCCATTTAATGTTGTCCGACGTAAAAAGAGCAGCATTATAAACTTCCTCCTTTTTGTCGCGAAGTCTCTCCTCCTGTAAGGCCTTAATGAGTTGGGAGAACTCTGCTTTATCGTTCATTTCTCATGAATTTCGCCCCCTCTTGTTTTGGTTGCTAAGGTGGTTTCTATGGTTACTAAAGCAGGGGAAAGTCGAAGAGAGCCACCTAGTGGCCGAAGGCTGTTATTACAAAATTAAACCCTAATGTAAAATGACAAAGAATCCAATACAAAGTCCTCTACTGGGTTATTTGTGTAAAACTAAACAATAAGATGTCTAAGGTTCCATACAATTAGATTTTTAATAACCGTAACCTAACTAATTGCATTAGTGAACAGTTTACATACACTATTTTTTTTACTTAAAGCTACAGTGTGTAATAATTACAGGGATATACAGTCAGAAATGTAATATATTATACATAACTATGTTATTTATCATCATCTACGAGCTCAGCCTCTTAACCTTAATATTTGCGTTGCCTTAGAATTCGTTATTTATAATTACATAGGAGCGGGTCTCGCAGCCATGGAGGCAGACATCTTTGCGCTACGGCAGCGCAGAGCCAACAAACTAGCGATTGCGAGATCGCCCATTATGCTCGAAAGTAACTACGCAAGTTGAGAGAGATGAACTGAGACGGTACTGAAAACACAGACTAATGAAATACTATATGTAAAATTATCTATGTAAACAAACCTCATCACTTGAGAAGGTAGGTGATGGGACGTCATGGAAGACATTTTGTCCCGTAACGCTCGCCGTACTGTTCGGGGGGAGAAGCGTTTTGGGGGGGGGGGGGGGGGGGGGGGGGGGGGGGGGGGTTCATGTTGCTGCGGTCTGCAGTCTGGACGTTAGATGTCGCTGAAAATTACACACTGTCGCTTTAATTTTACATTGAGTTACTTTTCCATTTTAATGATGTTTGTCATTGAGATGAATGTATATTTAAACATGATTTCTTAAATACAGTTGCACAGTGGTGCAGTTTGCAGCACTGTTCAAGGTACCCTGGTTTTCTTCCACAAAAACAAAAAGTGTTTCTGTTTTTATTTCAGGAAGTGGAGGCTGCAGGAAAGTTCTTCCTTCCAAACAGTTCCTTTTGAAGATGGAACAAAAGCATCTATAGGCCATGCAAGATAACAGGATGCTTCTTCGTTCCAGACAAACGTTTTAGCCTTTCCTCTTTTCTTCAGTCTCTTATTCACTAATGTTCCCAGCGGATCCTCAGACGCATGTCGCGGCTCAGGTCCACAATCAACAGCGTAACCAAGGCAGTGGGAGGCGCAGACCTCATCTCCAGGTTCTCCCGCTTCAAGCCTGGCGGCGCTGCAGCTGACGGAGCCCCTGCTGAAAAAGCTCTGCCCAAAGTTGAGACCTCAACTTCTACTGACAGCGGTTCTGGAAGAATGAAGGAAAAGGCGAGTGGTGAAAATGGAGCAGTGGAGGAAACCGATAAGCAGAAGGAACAAGTCAGAGAAAAGCCTTTTGTTGCAGCCAAAAAGTCGTCTTCTACTTCAGCTTCTTCAACAGACGCACCTGCAATTAACTCGTCTTCAACCGTGGCAAAGCAAACCATGCAGCTGTTCCACTCAGCAGCTCTGTCCACAAACATGGATGAGACTTACAAGACTCTGTCCAACCATATCAACAGCTACTTTGGCCCAAACACACAGGGAGAAGATGGAGAGAACAGACAGCAGCAGCATGTTTCTAAGCCACTTACTCAGGTCACCACCCAGAGAACAGCAGATCACATTCCGGTTTTGTCTCCAGTTTCAGAGAAAATTGCTCCTGAACGCCCTCCGTCCTCGCCACTTTCACTTAAACCCACTCCGTCCGCAGAGATCCCATCCTCTTTGACCCCAGCCACTGAAAACACAGCCCAATCTGTCCCTGAAACGAGTACCACCTCCAAAAAAGGCTTCACCCACTACCTGTCCTACCCCGGGACCAGCGTCCAGGCCTTCGTTGGAAGCTACATTGTTCCAAGGCTTCGAGGTGACCAGAAAAAGCTGGCGGTGGACAAAGAGAAGTCTTCCACTGACAGTTTGGCTGAACACATGGTAGACAAAGCAGTGGAGAAGACAGATGGTGAAGAAGACAAAGCTGAGAAGGCAAAACAGCAGCTTCTAAGTCAAAGAGAAAAGGTTGGAACTTTATGTTAAAGCCTTTTTCTATATTCCAATTTTCTTTGTTTAAGTAGGATTTAAATCTTTACTTCAATTGGGTCATTCTAACAGATGAATAATAGTTCGATCTAATTCCTCCCGTTTAGCTATCTTCCATGTTTAACAGTAGGAATAATATGCTGAGGGTGGCATTCAGTAACAGCATTATGATTCTTTAAATATGCAAAAGCTATTTAAAAACGTCAATATTAAAGAAAATAAAAATGAAAATGAAATAGCTGACTTTGTAAGTTCTTAATTTATTTTTCAGGAATTATATTTTAAAGCTAAATGTATATTGGAGAATTTTCGAGGATTTTTTCAAAGACCTGTCCTCTCCACTTAAAAAAAAAAAAAAAAGCACATGCACAACCCTCTATCCGCTGCTGAATGCCTATTTAGCGCGTGCGAAAGCGTGCACGAGCCCATTTCTCCTCGTGCACGATCTGTTTAATAGTTGTTATTTGCATCGCTCATACAAGCTTACGTTCTAAAAGATGATTTGCAATTTTTCCACTATGTCAGACTCACCACCGGTAAGTGAAAATGGGGACGAGCACGTAGGACGTAAACATAGAATGATTGACAAGTAGGCGGATCACTTATTTTGATGATCCACCCTGAAAAAGAACATCTTCCTCTATACCTTTAACTATTAGTTTCAGCATAAACCTTTGGTCGTTTATTCTTATCTGTTTAAAACATTCTTTACTTTGTTGATAATTTGACATTTAGATAATCGCCAGAGTGAGCGTAGACAACAGGACCAGAGCTCTGGTAAAGGGTCTGCAGAGGGTGTCTGATGTGGAACTCCTCACCACTCGAGTCGGAGAGCTCAGCTTTCACCTCCTGGAGTTTCCAGAGACCCGAGGAGTGGCAGTTCAGGTAAGGATTGACCAAAACCTTTCTTTTTTAAATTATTTTCCTGCAGTTTGCTTCACAACCAAATGGCTGTTGGCTTTAAAGGCATTTTCCTCTCATGCTCTCTAATTGTTGCGTCTTTTAGGAGAACTTGCTGCCCTGTTTGCTGCGGCTCCGTCAGGCCAGAGATCTTCCCCTTCAGGCGGCTGTTAGAGAAGCTCTGGCGCTGGTTGGCTACACAGATCCAGTCAAAGGCAGAGGAATTAGGGTTCTAGCCATAGATGGAGGAGGCACAAGGTTAAGCATTTCTTTTTACCCAGATTCTCATTAAGATTCTTCTTTCCAACACCTTTCTAAAACCCCAAACTGAAACAATACCTCCTAATTCTAAGCAATATACATGGAAAATTGTTTAGATTGATATATTATTTTTAATGCAGCTGCATAATTACACTGTGTAAAATTGATACCAACCCAATCCTTACCTTAGTATATTAGGAAAATGCTTTCATGGTTGATTTTCAATTCCTGGTGGTACAGAACCTCTAAAGATAGCCTGGAATTCTTACCTTTTAAAACTAACTGTAACTTGGTGATGATTTTAACCTTTATGGTTATGGCTGTTGTGCAATAGTGTTAAAAGTACACAATTGTACAAAGGAAGTATTTGAAATTAAAGGACATTTAAATAAATAAAAAAGTTAGTGGCTTTAAATAAGACCCCACATCATCTGATTGTTTAACTGTGTGGTGAATATGTAGCTCGTTCACTGAAAAAAAAATAATGCAAAATTTTTGGCTTTTACTTAATCATATTTAGTTACTTTAACAAAATTGTTTCATGTTAGGTGTTATGTAACAATTGTGTTAAAGTAACTAAATAAGTTAAGTAAGATCCAAAAGCGGTTGCATTATTTTTTTTCAATATATGGACATATTAGCCCCCTGTGCAATTCCTAGCTTGTAAAAGAAGAATAAGTACCACCTTATTGATAAAGAAGCATTTATTTATAAATATGGCTGACGATGTATTCCTAATTGGATGTTGGCACAGACAAAAAACACTGCTTTCTTTGTAATAGTTAATCATTTTTGTTAAAGGGGCAAAAGGCTTTTGCTCTCCTATATTGGCTGAAATATAACGTTTGTTAACCTTTTGAGACGTAAAGCCCCTGTCACACCTTGAAGATTTAGCGAGCGTAGGCCTAACGTACGATAAATCTTGCAAAAACGCCGGCATACGTGGCATATATGGATAAGTTATGGGGAAGTTCTGTATAATTTATGAACATGCTGAAACACGCTGGCACTCCATGACATACAGTAAGTCCAGACTTAATGGGCATTACTGCTGCCATGCGTATTGCATAAGTTTGGCCGTCATTGGACATAAACTCTGAACTCATGAATACTCTAAGTATATGCCCAAAATTGAAAAAAATACATAGAAAGTTAAGCGTATGTCAGAATTTTAGAAGATTCTGGGACGTCAGGCATATGCTGGCTAAATCGGCAAGGTGTTACAAGGCCCTAAGGTTTGCATTTGCTTTACAGAGGACTGCTGGCCCTGCAGACTCTTCATAAACTGGAAGAACTGACTGGAAAACGAATCCATCAGCTCTTCGACTACATCTGCGGAGTCAGTACAGGTAAGCTGCTCCCATTTATTAGACGTGTCGATCCAACATCCAATCAAGAACGACCAGATGTTGTCATCCTGCATGCTTTATCATTCTTATTGTTCTTTTATTTTTGGAAAAGGGGCCATTTTGGCCTTCATGCTGGGGATTTTCCAGATCCCCTTGGAAGAGTGTGAAGATATGTACAGGAAACTGGGTACAGACATCTTCAAACAGAACGTCATTGTTGGAACCATGAAGATGGGCTGGAGCCATGCTTTCTACGACAGCGAAATGTGGGAAGGCATCCTCAAGTTAGTCTTATGTTTTAGTTTCCTAACAGTTAATTGATTATTCTTAATTGGAGGGAAAGTTTTTATACCTATTTCTTATTTGAGATTTTATTTTTCTTCTCTTAGAGAACGTATGGGTGAGGGACGTATGATTGAGAGTTCGAGGGACCCATGCTGCCCGAAAGTAAGTATTTTTTTCTATAGTTCTAATTTTTTTTATTGTTTTAGTATTTATAACTGATTGTCATCAACTGATATACATCTATAATTCCTGTGATCTTAGTATGATCATTTTTCTTTTACTTTTTGTGTTTGTTCACAAGGTGGCAGCAGTGAGCACCATAGTCAACAGAGGGTTGCCACTGAAGGCCTACGTGTTCAGGAACTACAGACTCATGCCTGGTGTAAGGTCACACTACCTTGGAGACTGCAAACACAAGATGTGGCAGGCCATCCGGGCCTCGTCTGCCGCCCCCGGATACTTTCAGGAATTTGTTCTGGGAAAAGACCTTCATCAGGTACAGCATGGAGCTGGTAGACAGGTCGACAAGGTTCAGTCCAGCTCGAAGGAAATAATAAATGGCCCAAACCTTTGAAAAAATATGATTTTATTTAGTTTTATCTTTTTTTATACATAAAGATATTCTGGTTCTATTTTATAGAAATTAGCTCACTTTTTATCTGAACTGCAAGAACACCAAGTAGAAGATTAATGTTTAAAGGTACATCTGAAAAATATTCCTAATAATTTCAGGAAGTGAAAGTCATATATTTTTAATAAACATTTTTAATTACAATTACTTGTAATTTAAATGATAATGCTTTATAGATAATTGAAATTATAACGTAGTTTCCTTGCAAATTTGATAATTGGCAAACATAATAGGGTCAAACTCAAGTCATCACGCCCTAAATGGAAAACTAGTTTACCTATTCCCCTAAATGATCTCATTGTCTGGATCAGTGGGTTTCGCCATTATGGGAAAGACTGCTGACTGCACAGATGTCCAGAAGACAGTCATTGACTCCCTTTAAACCACATGCTACAGAAGCATGTCGTTCAGAATGTTTTATCCAAGAACATTAATAGAAAACGCGATAGGAAAGTATGCATTAGTGAAAGGGATAAACAGCTTTGACAAGCAGCATCCATTCAAGGATGGATGAAACCGTTTATCTAGAGACATCAGATTTTCTAAGATATAGATTTATTTTATTAAGTATAAAACATATGAGTTTTCTTTCTAAAAAAGAAAAAAAAAAGATAAAAACATTCAACCTTTGCACGCATATTCCATGTAAACCAGGCCTTCTGTGTATTAGTCTTCTGCAGACAAATGGGAGTAATAAATGTCTTATTACTATGTAGTACCCAGAGCCCCATCCATCTTTTCTTCAACCTGCCTCCCTGCTTCTGCAGAAGAAAAACCTGCCCACAGCATGATGCTGCTACTACCATGTTTTAAGCAGTGGTATAGTCACATGTTTCACATGTTAGACTAAGATTCAACAAGTTAACTGTATTTATTTTGGTAGTGCTTTAAAGGGCGAGTGAACAGGAATGCATTCACTTATAATCCCAATGAAGAAACAAAGGCTGTGGTTTTAACAAAATAATTACTTTTCGGGGTACCATGTATGTCTTTTCTTCCTTTCTAGTCAAAGTGTGCTTATGCCTTCAGGGAGCTGCCCAAACAGAATGGTATCATTCTATGGAGTTTGATTATTAGGCCAGATATCTTTAGCTGCTCCTTTTAGAGAGCAATTAGGCTGCAGGCTTAGCTTCTTTTTTGATAACCTACTTAAGCTAAATTAGTTTGGTCCCCATCGCCCCTTTCGGCTGTTTCCTAAAGCAAAAGCTGTTATAGCTGCGCCTCCTGATTATTTTCGGGTCGATAAATGGTCCTAGTGTCTTGTTTTTTTCCTTAAACATTTTCAAGAAGAACCCATACCCTGCACCTCATTCTTAGTATAACAACGTTTTATCTTGTTTCCTGTTTGCACATGGCTGCCGTTGCTCCCGGACGACAACTAGCATGAAAAGTCTGAGATGGATAAGTTGTGCTTGTGCTGTTGTTCAGGTTAAGCTTACTTTTACCTTTCAGCACCTAGCAGAGTTATTATTCAGGAGATTTATGGCACCGCAGGAAATCTAAACACCCAAAATACCCACATGGACACACTAAAAAAAAAACAAATGCAATGACTAATACAGCATCAGATACAGTAGTTGATAGAACTCTTCTAAAAATGGCAGGTTTTGCTGTAAAAGTCAAAATTTTTCTTTACATAAAGAAAGGAAAAATAAAGGTTTAGGTGGGGCAAAGCTGGCTGGGCTATTTGTCATGCTTATGTCCATCTGTGTGTACATTTGTTTTTCCATTATCCAATCGTTTGGTCATGAACACTGGATAAGTGTTTGTTGTAGTGTTATTGTCACAGAGTGATTAACGATTAAAAATTGGATAAATGAGCCGACTATGGGTCTCATTGCACCACAGGATCACAGTGTTTTTAAGCTCTTGCAGACTGAGATCATGACCCAGTGTGTTAAAAGTTCACATGCTTTCACAAACCTCCCCTACTTCACCTTTAAAGGCATGGAGGTTGTTTTTTTTCCTGCTGGGCAGAGGAAGATAAGTCCTCACAGCAGTAGTCTCTATCTGATTTCAATCAGAAGTGTGTCGGGTCTCTGGGAAATAAGTTGCTGGCAGGAATTTGGGGAAAGATTTGGGTAAGGCCAAAGTGCTAAATCTGTCCAGCCTTTTATTTGGAGTCCTCATTTTTGTTTCACTCCAAGCAGTCAAGCAGTCGCGGGGAAGAAATTTGATTTATGAGTCGAGTTGAATTCAGAGTAACACAGCTGTGTGATTAAGTCATTTCTGACAAGCTTTAGGGAGCTTGTTTACTTCTGGTTGAGCTGATTTTCGTCAGAGTTGCACATCTCCGACCCAAAGCAGTGTCTCGCTCCGTGACGGCGTGCCCGCTTCACCTCGTTTGTCCTCAGAAATCTGCCTCAACTGCTGTTTTTAAACCAAACATCCATTCTTCACTTTAATCTCTATTCTGCCTCTTAAGGACGGAGGACTTCTCATCAATAACCCAACCGCTTTGGCCATTCACGAGTGCAAGTGCCTGTGGCCGAATACACCCCTGCAGTGCGTGTTGTCTCTGGGAACGGGACGGTACGAGACCGTGGGCAAGAACAGCACGAGCTACACCAGCTTGAAGACTAAGCTGGCTCACGTCATCAGCAGTGCCACAGATACGGAAGGTACAACCAATCAGTATCTAACATCTTATATTGGAATCTATAGCCCCATATACCCTACCCTCTGTAAACCGATCCATGCCGAGCTTGGATCAGTTAACCAAGCTGAGCTATGTTCCTTAAGACCATTTACACACCACGCTAGCACGGTTCCTCGCCCCCTAGTGGCAATCTACGGTACTACTGCTCTCGAGAGGTAAACCAGCAACAGCGCGGCTCCCGTAACATTCAGAAAGTTATGTTTTGTTTTCATTGTGATATTTTGTTGTTGGTGGAGAATCAGGCGAAGAAGGCAGCCTTTGGTGAATTTACTTGACAGTCGGCTTTTGGGAAGTGAATACGACAAACGATAGTCTAATCAGGGCTGACAGACGCAGGAAACAACGAGAGACATTGAGGATCATCACACTGTTAAGCAGAATTGTCACTGGAAATCGTGTGGCACGGTTGGGAAGCTAGTATTTTTACGAAAGTTCTGAATGTCTGAAAGTTCCTGATTACGGAGACTGACTGTATGCAGTCTGCTCATGTTATCTGACAACCGTGCCAGAACTTACCCACGCCGAGCCCTACTGATGAACTAGTACCATGTTAGTGCAGGATTCAGTTGTGTCTGGCATGGTCCGGTTCAGTTTTGCGCACCTTTTACCCCAAAGATTTATAATGGTTACCGTGCTCGGACTGATCTCGGCACGGTTTTAAAAGGGTAGTGTAAATGGGGCTATGATCACTGCTGAAGGATGGGAGGTAGTCCAGCTAAAGTATAGCTTCTCCCCAACCTGCTCCTGCACACTGCCTGTCAGGTGGCTAAAAATGTTAATATGTTTAGCTTAGTGCTCTCTCAAATGAATCTAGTACAATAATGTTAACTTTGCGTTGGCTTAGAAAATACAAAAACAAATTATAGAATTAGTATAGAATTTAGTTCTATAGGCGAAAGGCTGTATCTAGAGTGAATCTTGGTGTAGTTATACTATGAATGTCTCATTTCAGAGGTGCACACTATGCTGGATGCCCTCCTGCCTCCAGATACCTATTTCCGTTTCAACCCCTACATGAGCGAGGACGTGCCATTAAACGAAAGCCGCCAGGAGAAGCTGAACCTCCTCAAAGGGGAAGGGGAGCGCTACCTCGAGCGCAACGAGGCCAAACTTAAGAAGGCGGCCAGTGTGCTGGGCCAGGAGAAGGGCGCCATCCAGAGGCTGGCGGAGTGGGGCAAGCTGAAAGCAGACATGTACGAGGGAATCCCTTTCTTATCTAAACTGTGAGCAGTTTAAAGGTAAAACATGCATTTGTGGCACATTTTTGAGTGGAATTAAACTAATTCCTAGAAGTTTACATGGGATAATACCTAATATTAACCCAACACTAAAAGCTGTTTATTTATTAGTATTTTATCAGGGTGACAGAAACAGTGTTAAATTGTTTTCTATGATTCTTTGTTGAAAAGAAAAAACGGATTATTTTATGTCTGGCTGATTTAAGGTTTTAGAAAGTGTCGATTTCTAAAAAAAAATAATTTATCACTGCACATGAATTTGAACATGAAAAATAGATGAGAAACATGTTCATAGGCCAATATGTAGACGTAGAACGTCTATTTTTACAAGTGGACATTCGCTAAACCAATGCCTGAAAACAGATGCTCCTATCAGAAACTGAGAAATGGGATAATTTTTTCTTCCCCATCTGTAAAATGGATTAAAACTGTCTCAATATTTACATTCTAAAGACTGTCACAGGACCAGACACCACATTTTGTTTACCTGAGAGTCCAATCAGGAAAGACATTGTAATGGGAAGGTTGTCCCTCAAAGAAAACTGCAAGTAGATATTTGCCAAGAAGAGCTAGATCAGTGAATCTCTACCTGAAAGTGATATTTGCATGCTTCCTTGTTAACTTGAATACATTACGGTGTAATAAATATGTAATTGCACATTGGGAAATGATACATGACTGCCTATTATTAACACTGTACAACAGAAACAAGAAAACTTGTGCACTTTGTAGGAAAACTTTTTTTTTATCCTAGAGAGAAAATGTATTCCTATGTGAAAAAATCCGTTCCTCTTCATAATCTTTAGTAGGACATAGAAATCAACTTGCTTATGTAGTTCTAATCTTTACAAAGCCTGTTTATTCTGCTTAAAGCAGGGGTGTCAAACTGATTCCAGAATGGGCCGTGTGGCTGCAGGTTTTCATTCCAACCAAACAATAGCACACCAGATTCCATTCATCTCATCAAGTCTTCATGTTCAGATTGGACTCACTAATGAGATGACTAGAGTCTAGTGTGCCATTGCTTGGTTGGAAAGAAAACCTGCAGCCACACGGCCCATTCTGGAACCAGTTTGACACCCCTGGCTTAAAGCATCAACTTATTGCCCATTATTATATAAAGTCTCCATAATTTGAGCATGTTTAACGTGATAAAACCCTAACTGTTGTGATTCCTTCCTTCTTTAGCCCTTAACGGGATTTGAAAGAGATCGAAAATGTTAGGAATAAAATAAAACTTGTTATAAAAGGTTTTCCACTTCTTGCCTTTGCTGTGTTTAACTGTTGCTTATGTTGGACACACACAATAAAGTCTTTACTCTACAATGCTGGCTCTCTTCCTGGGATGAATTGCCTTTTCTTTAAGCAACGTCAGATTCTCTGCTTATTATTGATTGGCTTTACTGTATTATTTGTCCAAATGCTGCTGTTGGTGACCGAGCAACATTTGGCCCTAACCACAACTGCTTAAATATGAGGTTTCTTTCATTATTCCTTCTATTAATTTTATATTTTTCTACTTGGAAAATGTTGCAGTAATAATACCTGGTCTGCATGTGGAAAATCTACGCTAGTTTTCTGTTCTACTTGGTCCCTAAGGTTCACGATATTGTCTATTTCTACAAAAAAAAAAATCCAAACCTCCTCAAATATAGGTGGGATCCTTATATTTCTTTGGAAAACTCTGAATGTTAAAGCAATGACTAAACAATGCCACTTAAATTCATACTTCCCTAAGCCTATTCTGTCTGTACCAATAAAGGATCACTGACCTCAGCATTCTAAATGCTTTTAGACTGATGTAATGGTGAAAATGTTACTTTGCCACTACTTCGTTGCACGATATATATTAAACATTTCACCTAAACATATATAAGTCATTATTTAACAACAATATGCACATTTAATTAATACTACAGGCTAAGGTCTGGTAAAATAAACTTTAATTTTCCAGGTCCAGAATGTTTTTGGATGCAACAACAAGGTCAGGAACATGATTGCAGCATAATAGCAGTCTTTTTTTTATGCTGAAAGATCTTAGCCTGTCGAGCCTTACAGGTTTTAGAAGCAATTTCTGTGTAAAAAAAAAAAAAAAAAGCTGAATTAGTATAACAAGTACATCTTCACATTAATCTGGTCTAAATCCTAACTTCGGATCCCTGTGTAAAGGTCAGAGATGCAGCAGCCTGTTTGTAAACCACACAGGTCTATTATTTTGACCTGCTTAAATTTTAATCCTTTTCTGCTGTTTATTATTATTTTTTTTACAGTTGTATAATCATTTAATGCTTCAAATGCAACCTTTTAGATAAAAAAAACACGTTAAGAACGAAAATACTATTCATTTTTAATGCTATTTCATTTTAGAATGTATTTCTGTGTAGATAAATATAGATGCAACTCTCTTCTCTCTGTAAAAAAACAAAACAAGATTGTTATGATTTCATATGAATGCTTGTGAAATGTTTAATTTAGTTTTATTAAGTATTTATATTTTATGAATAAATAGTTTATAGCCTAAAGTGGTAAAGAAAAAGATAAACACATATGCTTTATGTCTTTGCACAAATTAAACTTCTATCGTTTATGCGAAGAGAAGTATGTTGATGCATTTTGTATCTCTGCACCATTCGTTGCTTATTGTGCCAGGACCTGTCTGTCTCCTTACCACCTCCTCTTCAAGCAGGGTTAGGATTGTATGGTCCAATGGCGTTCCCTAGCAACTGATGTAAGTCTTTCTTATTTACAGTATTCTCTGTGTACCCACGCTTGCCTATAATTGTCCCCGATCTGGCAGAAACAACTCGCAGCCGGTCTGCTGCGGTATGTTTTGTTTCTGCAAGTGGAATTTGTCAGCCAGATTTATCATGCAAATCCGGCATCTGATATACTCTTTTTTTTTTTCGTTATCAAGATGAAAGCAAAACAAATCTATATTGCATTTCATTCTATTCCTCTCCCCTCTAACTGCAGAAAATTTCTGCATCCTTACAGGCAGTGTTGTCAAGTTAGAACCACAAACTTAAGTTGCAATTTTTGAAGCGTACATTTTTACCCACTTTTTACTGTAAAAGACCTTAAAATGAATCTCATTTAGATGCAACCCAAGCTTTACTTAATTTAATCTAAACATGTCCATTGGGACTCTGTATGTTTTGAACTGAATCTACACCTAATCTTTCTAAAAAAAAGTTTAAAAAACAATCCACTGGACTTGGATTCCAAGTTTGAAGAAGTTTCGCTTCCCATCCACAAAGCTTTTTCAAATTTCAGAATTGGTGTTAAATTCGAAGCGTTAAATATAGTAGCCCAAAAAACTTATTTTGGCTTAGAAAACGTGCAAATTGAACCAAAAGAACGGGGTCGCCCCTTAGAAAATTGGAGTTGTTTTTGTGTTCTTTGTTAGCTTGCAATACCCAATAATGGGTTATGCCTCTGAAAGGGGGGCTTTTGGGGCAGTTGTTGGCTTGGCTGTCCAGGCGAGATGTTTTGTTTTGTGGGGAGGAATCAGCTCTATCGCTGCTTTGTAGGTTTTTGAGAGCTGAAACCTGAATCTACCCCTTCTGTTCAACTTTCTTAAAATAAATGGCTGCCTTTTTTAAATCTTTTTTATTAGAAAATTTCAATTTAAAGGAATAGGTGCAACTATATACAGTGAGCAAAAAGGATAATCAAACACTTTCATTCATTTACAGAAAAAACAAAGAAAAACCACAAAAATGCCTTACAAACCCATTTCAACAAAAATACTTTCCCTCTTAAATATTTACAGTGAAAAAAAAAATTATGTTCATGCACTCCGACTAATCAAATTGTCCCTTCTTGAATATATTTGCATTTACTGAGCATTCCGAAAATGTCACCCCTTTCAAATCACCTGTCTTCTTTATCCAAAATTTGAAGTAATCTCAAGCCCTTAGGAGCCTCTAAAAGGTTGGTATAAGGATTGAAATATGTTGTGCTCCATCTATTTTTGATCATCTTCCATAACTTATGTAGAAAAGCATGCCAATCGCCATGTTTTACTGTGAGGGTTGTATACTGTCGGCCTTAGTCGCATTCTTCATCCTCTGTCGGGCTAAATTATGAAAAAATGTATAAAAATTTGGGTTTATAGTGTGACAAAATATCAATAATAAATGTAACAGGAGTTAAAGTTAAACATATCGCCATCTCGGCTTCTGCGATAAACCCCTATCAGTTTGAAACCTGTTAAGTTAATGCATTTATTCCCGATTGTCCCAATCCTCTTAACCAAGTCATTTTAGGATAACCTCTGAGATAAAGCTCATATTAATGTTGAGGAAGACTGAAGGCTGCTTATCGTCCGTGTTTATCAACTGAAGCTAAAGTGGCTGCTGAGTAAACAATACAAGTGGGGAAGCTAAAGTCTGCTGAGTGTCAAAGCAACATGGGCTCATCCTGATTTATCTTTTTTCTTTGTTTAAACAAGCTAACTCCTGAGAAAACCTGGAGGGGATCCAATAAATGTTCAGCCGTGGTGAAAGTCAGTGTTTTGTCTCGAGTGATTTATTTTTTGTTACATGCAGCGTCTGCCGAAGGTTTGGCTAAGGTGGAGGCTCCTCTTCAGAGAGCGTGTAGCACTTGGATGGCATGTCTGCAAGAAAAACATGTGGCCGCCATCTCGTCTCCTGTCTGAGCAGAAACATTTGCGCAGTGGTGTGGAGCTTGGCACCTCCGTGCCAGTCGGTTGGTCCGGGGTCACACCTGCACACACAAACGCATCCTATTTGACCTGCATCAACGCTGCTTGTGCTCATGGCTCCAACAGGCTGGCTTTGGAAACATTACAGCCTTATCACTCAACAGTCAGATGTAGGTAAAAGATAAAGCAAAGTAACAGCATGTGGAGCTGTTGTGTGCTCAATGGAGTTAGTTTATTATTTTGTAAACGGCCATAGTTGATGTAGAGATCTCCAACTGAATCATTTTCTGTTCCCAGTAGCTTGTCTTTATTGATGTGCTTTTTGGGTCGTTGCCTCCATTTTTATAAAGAAAATGACAGATAAACATTGTGGAATCAGCCAGAATTGATGAATCGTTTGTTAAATCAGGGGTCCCCAGCCTTTTTTGCACCACGGACCGCTATATGTGGGTGGGGGGTGGTGGATACTATCAAGTAAAAAGACTGGCATAAAATCACATACAAACAGCATGAAAATAAAACAACAAGCCGGTCCCATCTAGGCGTAATTGGAGAAAATGACAGACGAAGTGTGCCCCTAATGTCCAGTCTGCTCCGTAGCTTTGTTTTGGTCACTGTAACCGCAGAAAATCTCGCTTCACAAAGATAGGATGTTATAGATAGGATGAGTCTTGAACTGAATTAACCTGTGTCAAGAGGCACAGATGCACCGACTGACGTAATTAGGAGAGAATACCGCATTTTTAAAAAATATTTTTCAAAATAAAACATCACTCAGACTTTGATCGTCGATAAATTATATATCTATATACAGTATATATACTTTTTTATGTGCGGCCCAGTACCAATCCGCGGCCCGGTGGTTGGGGACCGCTGTGTTAAATGACAGAAGTCTTAAAGTTATAGTGCAGGATTTTTGCACATTTTTGAAAAGACCCGCCCTCTCCACTTACAAAAAGATGCAGAACCCTGTAACCACACCCGAGAGTGTGTGTACCATTTCTCCTCGTGCATGCTGTTTAAAAGTTCCTGCTTGCATCGCTCATACAAGCTTACTTTCAAAAAGAAGATTTGCAATTTTTCCACTATGTCAGACTCACCACCGGTAAGTGAAAATGGGGACGAGCACGTAGGACAGCCTTACGCAAACATTTCACCAGAATGATTGACAATTAGAAGGACCACTTATTTTAATGATCCACCCAGAAAAAGAACATCCTCCACTAAACCTTTAATACATGGCCTCTGTCTAATAAGATTCATTGAGATCTGTGAAGATGAAATGAGCTGTTAGTGGAGCATTTCACAATCATTAATGAGAGTGTAAATATAGCAACAGCTTGTTACAAGTTTTGTCCCATTTTTGTCCAAACACAAAAACAACAATTGTGCCCGGAGTTACATTAATAAACATTTGATTTGGGTTTTATAATAGCTACATTTAGTCATCAGCATCATTTATTTAAATTCATGTTTAGCTCGATTTACTCCTTCCATTGCAGGCCATTCTCTATGATGGAGGTCTTCAACAAGGGGTCCACGGAGGTACTGCATGAGGGTAGCCAAAGTTTTGGTTGGTTTTCTTTATATATATATATATATAAAAAAATTATATATATAAATTTTTGCAATTTTTTCCACTAATTGAAATGTCTTTAAATACACATTAACATGAACTCAACAAACTGTAGTAAACGGATAAATGGAGGCAGAAGATGTCTTCAATGCACACATTCAGAGACACAAAGGAGCTCTTTCAAAGCTGGGCACCGTTATATTCACAACACCAGTCCCATCAACAAGGAATCAGAATCAGAAATACTTTAATAATTACTTTTGTTACATTACTACATACGTAATTGTGACTATAGGACCAGTTTGATATAACACTATTCCATACAATATATATAATTAGGGTTCCCTGCTCCATCTCGACATACGTTTGGGGGTCCTTGGCCTGGGAAACGTTGAAGACCCCTGATCTATGGGATCTTTTACAGAGTAATGTGAAACTCCCTAATGGTACCTAATCTTTTTGTCACTTGATCCAGAAAACAGTGGAGGAGTCTGTTAGTTCTGATTTTGTTGCTGCGAGTTTCATATAAAAGCTAAATTATCTAATGCAGAGTAGACCCCTAGAGACCACTCTCAGCAGTGATAAATGTAAATAGAGCTGTGTTATTGAAGAATTGGAAAAAAATAAACAGGGGACAATTACCTATTGGTTTGGGCAAGTTTTCTATATAATATTAGATGTTATAAAAGAAAGATAAGGAAAATATATATCCTAGAGTTCACCCCCTTGCAAGTTACTAGGATCTCAAGCCTCACAGTTCCTATTTACACCGCTGATTAGAAGAGGGGCGCTGTAGATGCTGTTAATCTGTTTTTTTTTTTTTTTCCTTTAAAGATCGTTTAACTTGAAGACCTCTCACTCTGATATTATTCACATGTACCGGTTTGTGTCTGAAGTAAATAAATAAACAAACATATTAGACTTAGACTTTTTCGTTCAGTACAGCTTTCAAGACATTTCCTTTTTTTTTTGTATTTTATAACCCCAATTTGAAAGTAAGAATGCTATTGATAAAGCATAGGCTACATATTATAGGCTACATTCAAAAAAAGAGAATGCACTTAAACAGAGGATTAAAAAATATAAATATACCCATATTAATATTATTTCTAAAATAGTGTTCTCATTGATAAGAAAGTACAGAAGAGGATTAGGGCCACTGAAAAAAAAAATTAACTGATTTTTACATTTTATTTCAGAGTAATATGACAAAAAAGTCAGAATTCCGACTTTAATCTCTAAATTCTGACTTTTTTTTCTCAGAATTCTGACTTTTTTCTCACAATTCTGACTTTTATCTCAGAATTCTGACCTTTTCCTCAAAATTCAGACTTTAATCTCAGAATTCTGACTTTAATCTCAGAATTCTGACTTAATTCTGACTGAATTCTGACAGCTAACAAACATGTTAGCATCAAGCCGTAGCCATGTATGTTATTGAGATTAGATCTATTGTTTTAATCACCTTCTGCTCTTCCAGTAATGAAATAGGATCACTGGGGGCCCCTCAGGTACGTATACTGTTGCCTAATTGCGTCATTTTCTACCAATGTATTACTGGCCCTCCCAAACAACTCACATCTTTATCACTGAAGCTAAGTGCTCTAACATCTCTTCCTTCATGGTGCCCATCTACATTAAGATCCACAATTCTTATATTAAAGTCAAAATTCTGAGATTAAAGTCAGAATTCTGGGATTAAAGTCAGAATTCTGAGATTAAAGGCAGAATTCTGGGATTAAAGTCAGAATTCTGAGATTAGAGTAAAAATTCTGAGATTAAAGTCAGAATTCTGAGGAAAAAGTCAGAATTTTGAGATGAAAGTCAGAATTCTGAGATGAAAGTCAGAATTCTGAGATTAAAGTCGGAATTATGAGATTAAAGTCAGAATTCTGAGATTAAAGTCAAAATTCTGAGATTAAGGTCAGAATGCTGACCTTTTTTTTCATATTAAACTGAAATAAAATAAAAAAATCAGTCAACTTTTTTTTATTTTTTCTGTGTCCCTAATCCTCTTCCGTAAGAAAGGAAATAAAGTTAAAGGGAAAAAACAAAAACAAAAAACTGAATGTCCACGGAGGAGAGGTGCTGATTTTCGCAGAAGAGTGTGCTATCTTTCCGTTCAAAGATAGTCTCCTGCGCCGCAGGTTGTGACAGCGGCGGGGGGAGCTGGTGAAGACGCACAGCTTGCTGTTGCAGCGGCTGAACTGAGGGGGGGGGCGGACGCACCAACAGGGGCACGCTCCCTCCAAGACAAGCGCACACACCTCATCATTTCCAGCAGCATCAAGACACATGCTGAAAAAGGAAAACTACAGCCGGATTGCAGAAACGGTGAGTTCATGCGTCTTTCTTTTTTTATTTCCCTCTTTTAAATAAATGGCTGCACCCCCCTTCTTTGTTAGGTCGATAATTAAATTAATATTGTAGTCATCCTTTGGATGCGGTATCCTCCTAATCATAATGATGATTTAAATAGATCAGCGGCGGTTGATCTCTGAGAACAGAGATTGTTTTTATGCCTGATTTGAATGGGAATTGTGCGTCAAAGGCAGACGGACCGATGCAGTCTGTGCGCCCTCTGCGCCGCACGCACTGCATCTTGAGCTTCCCTCACGGTGGTGCAGCAGGATTTGTATAGCCCACCGCCGGCCGGTGCGGGAAGGCCCCGCAAAATCTGCAAGCCCCTCTCTTCCTGTGTCCTGCCGTCTTTCATATATTTTTAATACATTAAATGCATATTTAAATGTGTTTTTTCATACATTTATAGGTATATAGATAGTTTTATTTTAGTTGGCTTTGATTCTCAGTAGAAAGGTGGTTAATTTGGCTGATTAAATAGTCAGTAGATCATTAAAAGAAATCTCTAATGTTCATAACAGGCCTGCATTTTGCACTCAGTATACCAAATATGCACAAAAGCAGAATTCTCCACGTGTTTTGCAGGGGAAAAAAGCAGAAATGATGTATCTGACAGGTTTGCCATGCTTAAATTTACGTTTTCTGTCGCTTTGTATTTGTTTAATAAACGTGTGTATAATATTAAGGCTTATATTTTCACAGACTTTAAGGAAGCAAAGGAAGCAAGCATATAGATGGATGGATGGTTTATAACCTTAATGCTTAAAGCTTTTGAAATACCCTAAATTGTAACCTATATGTTAAAAATTGTCAGTTTGTTATGGTTCTCCCCTTTTGGACTGTTAGTTATCTAAGTAATTCTGTTTTGTTGATCTTTGGTTTATTTTCCATTTTGTGTCATATTTAAGCAGTCTTCAGTTACTCTCTGTTGCCCCCTTGTGTCTGTCGCATTTCCACTAGCTCCCTTCTAGTCCCTTCCATCCACACCTGCTCCATATCAGCTGATTACCACAGTTTTTGTTCTGTCTCCCATATATACCCTCCCTGTGCAGTTCTTCTGATTCCTTTTTGTTACTTTATGTTTCTCATGTGTGTTTTCTCCTGACGTTTCCTGGGTTTTTGGGTTTGATTCTTGGATTTTTTAAACCTACAAGAACTCATCTCTGCATTTGGGTCCTCAACCAATCTTCACGTTGACCCAGTTGTTACACCTGATTTGCTTGTGATTAAAAGCTTGTGTCTGTCTCTTTATCGTAGTGATGAATGTTGCTTTAGGAAGGTTGTCTTAGTGTCTCTCCTTTGCAGTCTTAAAAACAAATAGTAGGGAAATCAGTTCTAAGTCTGGTTTTGAAGCCATGTTTTATGCGGCTGGTATTGATTGTCTTGATAAGTCGTTTTGCAATAAGTCCTTATGCAAATACTCATCCGGAAATACATGGGTTAGTGCTGCGAGCCATTGCTCTCACTACGATGCTCTCAGACGATGAGGCTTCAGTCCACTCTGACAGCTTCCTTGGCCTGTCACAGCAGATTCAGCTCGGAGCCATTACTCATGGCAGATGCGGTGTCACCGTTCCTGCTCCTCTCTCTTTGTCCACGGCTCATTAGACGAGAAGCCAAGTGTAAGGCTTTATGGTTTGCTCGGATGCATTCATCATTCTGTTTACCTTACCTGCAGCATTGGCATAATATCAAGACAAGGGCGATGCACAAATGTACCCTCATCTTCTTTGTGTGCATGGCTGTAAATCACTAATGATATATTTGTCTTTTAGAGTTTTACAGGGTTAGCACCAGAGGTTCTTAAGAGGTTATATTAGGAACATTTTCTTAAATTAAAACTTCAACATAAATCATCCATATAGGAGTAAATACCCATGTCCATCAATTGTGTGAATGGCATTATTAAAAGGACGGTGAGCTTAACTTCTCATTTATGCTGAACCTTATTGATTTTTTTCTTAAACTTAGCAGGAATAAAAATAAAACCTAAGCAGCCATTGCAATTTTTTTTTTTAATACATAAAGAAATTGTGTCAGGCAGCGATGGTACCAGACTTTTATGCAAGGCAGAGAGTTTTATTAGGTGGGGGTCAATATATTGACAAAAAGAAGAACAGGCCTTCTTTAAAGCTTTCTATCCCTCTGCTTGACATTGCCGTGCACATCTATCCATCGAAGAATTAAATGGTTTAGGTTTTGTTCTTTCATTGACAATGGCAAAAAGATTATTCTAAAAGCCACTTGTAACATTTCCAAGAAGCTCTATGTGATAAAAAAGTACAATTGGTTATTGGTGTCCTCTTTTGATGAATTTCTTTCTTTCTTTGAGTCCTACAAAGAGGTAATGCACAAATAGCACCAACTTTCTAGGTGTGCATTGAAATACTTGAATTAATAACAATCAGTTTAACTCTAATTTCAGTGTAGTAAAGAATTATCTTAAATTTTAAAGTATTTTAAATTAAAAGGTAACATTTTATTTGTTTTTTCATTGCATGTCCTTGTAAACTAAAAATATTTTCTAACTGTTAATATGAATTAAAATTCAAAGTCAGCTATTTTAAGGTAAATTATTCATTGAAATGATGCAAGTAAAATTAAAATGAAGGTTTATGCTCTCATAGCTTGCTCTGCCTGGGGCAGTATTCAAACAAGGAAACAATGCTTTTTTGTTTAATTCATCCCTTGAGGCTATTTAGCTGCTTTCCTCCATAAGCTGCCATGAGTAAAGTGTGCAGGTGCTGTTGGTAATGAACTCTTAAATCTTAAAAAAATAAATCTAACAAATAGAAAGAAAGCAAAAATGGCACAGTAGCATTTCTATAGTTTTTGGTCAGACTGTCATAGAAGCTAAAGCCACATGAGCTTAATTAGGATCATACACCCATCTGAATGCTTTGGGTTAATAGTCCCCTGTAGCGATGATCTTGAGTTTCTGGAGGTGGGAGGAGAATAAACACACTCAGTGAGCTCAGTGTCTCACAGCTGAACATGTTTGGACTGATGTTTGGATTATATAGTTGGGAACCTTGATGAGAGGGAAAATTGGGACTAAAATAAAGCTAAGGCTAGGACTGAGATTTGTGAGAGAAGCTGCTGTTGTGTGGATATTACTACAGCTTTTAGCTCACACCAGCTTTTTTGCTGTTGTTTTTTTCCTTTTTTCTGTTTTTCCACCTTCTTTAAAATAATGTCTCCAGAGATGCTTTGAAGAGACCCACTTTTGCACAACAGCTTCAATTTATCTGTGTGCTTTTCTGCACATGCAATCTATACATAAACATTCACAGCTAATGTAGCTTTGATAAAATACTATTAAGAATGTTTATAGATCAATAAAAAAACACATAACGCACAATTGCATATATCCACATAAGGGTAATGATATCTGAAAATTATGTTTTAAAAATAAAGCAGTAAAAAAGAAGGTTGTGAAATAAAAATCGTCTTATGCTCAGAGAGCAGCCTGTAAGCAGAGAGTCTGCTTACAGGCTGCTGATGGAGAGTCTGTGTGAATCAGGTGGGCAGCAGATGGGAGAGTGGAGGATAGTAGAGAAGTTGCCAGACTGGTTATGGCTGTCACTTGCAGAGTTTAGAAAGCATAGCTGGCTTATGCCAGCTGATTTAAAACACATATTGGTGGAGGTTTTCAGCTTCCATTGGAGGTGCGATTTGGGTTGGCCGGCTGCAGATAATTATGTAACACAACCCTTTATTCCATTCATGCTCAACAAAGAATACTGCCAAAGATTTATCCCAGAATAATAACTTTTAGTGCAAACATTTATAGTATGTTAAGCTTAGGATGTGTCTGTTTTTGAGAAAAGAAAGAATCTTTCCATAAATCAAACAATTAATCCAAAGAGATCGAAAATGCAACTTAAATCTACCCAAATGGAATAATGAGACAGGGATGCAAATAAGGCGAAGAAAAAAAAATTTAATAAATGTTTTTCAGTAGATTCCTATTAGTGCACCCTATTTGCAAATAAACTGCACTCTCAAACTTTCTGAAGCAATTACTGTGGCTCATACTCATCAGGTTGTAGCTACTTGGCACTTGGATCGCAAAAACAGACTTTGTAGAGTGGTAAAGTAATGAAAACCGCTAAGTGGTTCGACTGGTAATACAGTAGTCCGACAAAGACAAATGTAATCTCTGCTTGAGCTGCCTGTGGAAGTTGAGAGCCAGTTTGACCTCGGAGAAAATAGCACCAAGCTGTCAGTAAAGTCGTTGACTTGAACAAACTTGCATATGCCCAGCTGTTCAAGGTCCACCGATAATTTGTTGTGTGCTGAATTCCATGCTGGGCCTCGCGCTAAATGTTTTTAAGGAAAAATATTCTGCCAACTGCGCTGGAGCTTGGCTGATATCATCAATCTGAGACCATTGTCTGCAGAATGTGATTATCTGGTTCTACCACCACTATATCAAGTACCTATTCATCAGATAAGCAATACAGTAATGCAAAAAAAATAAAAATTCTAATTTACCTTAGCAAATTCTAATGGATGTACATGTTTTGGATGTAAGTTATTGCTTAATATTTCAACAACCTCTGCTTAACTTTAGCTGGAAAGTCAAAATTATTCAGACTATATAAGATATAAAGAGATTCACCGTGGATGTGATCTGGAGAGTTACAAAAAATTAGTAGAAATCAGTAGCCTGGTCAGCCAGACTTACTTACTTACAAGTTATTGATGCAGAAAAGCTTTGTTGCATTTTGGGTGATTCTGATACAAAAGTATCCTGGGCTGTGATTGGTCTATTTTTGACTGGAGGGTCTGAGCCTTACTGCACCAAACTGAATTGCCCTCCGTGTAAGTGAGTCTGACTGGCCAGGCTAACAAAACGGTGCCACAAAATGGCCATTAAGAAAACCCAAAGCCTGGACACACAAATGATGGAGATTAAATTAATAAAACTATGTATGCATTATGTATGTATGTATTAATAAAACTAGGTATGCAAAGCTGCTATAAAGTGGTGCTACATTCAGTCACAATATCATAATTTGTTTCGTTTGGCCCTTTACTCCGATCCAAGCGTTTACTTCAGTCTTCCTATGAGAAATGCAGTATTATATGCTTAAACAAACAGAATTTGAAATAAAAGGGAAGGGTGAAAATCTCAGTGGAGGAGGATTAACTCATTCTATATCCAGCTTGCACATAATATCAACCACCCACTCAACCCAGCACTAGAATCTTTGTCACAGCTTTAAAATGATTAGTCAAGATTTAGGTCACTGGAATCCTTAAGGAGTTCCTCCTATCACACTGAAAAACAAAGCTGGTGAAAGTACTACAACCTATTACTGTACACTAGAGTAATGGGTTGGAACCAATCTGCTTAAGCCGTTATCGGACACAATGGCTTTAATGTAAACTTTTAAATCTATTAAGCATGGTAGTTAACAAAAGCACTGGGGTGAAACCTGATTTAAAGGCCTTCACACATGGATCATAGAGTATTACTGCAGTGCATATCTTTCTATTTTGTCTGAACCAAAGTTTAGATGCAGATAGCTCTTACATGCCACTCTAGCAGCATTTCATTGGTCATCCTAAACCTCAAACTTTTTTTTGATATTTTTTGTTGTCGTAACCACACACTTTATTGCAATTTTGAGGTATTAAAATCCATCCATCTATTTTTCATCACACTTATCCCAGCTGGGGTCACTAGGGGTGCTGGTGCCCATCTTCAGCTGTCTACGGGGTAGAGGCGGGGTACACCCTGGACAGGTCACCAGTCTTTCGCAGGGCAACACAGAGAGAAACAGGAGAAACAACTGTTCACCCACACACACACATAATTTAGAGAAGCCAGTTAACCTAACAGTCATGTTTTTGGACTGCAAGAGGAGCTGGAGTATCAGATGAGAACACATGCATGTACAGGGAGAACATGCAAACTCCATGCATAAAGACCCCAGGCTGGGCATCGGACCCGGAACCTTCCTGCTGCAAGGCAGCAGTGCTACCCACTGCTACACTGTGCACCCTTGTATTAAAATCCATCCATCCATCCATCCATCCATCCATCCATCCATCCATCCATCCATCCATCCATCCATCCATCCATCCATCCATCCATCCATCCATCCATCCATTATCTGACATGCTTTATCCAAAATGGGGTCGCAAGGGGTTCTGGTGCCTATCTCCAGCTGTCTACTGGCAAGAGGCGGGGTACACTCTGGACAGGTCGCCAGTCCATCGCAGGGCAACACAGAGACAAACAGGACAAACAACCATTAACTCACACCTAAGGAGAATTTAATTAACCTAACAGTCATGTTTTTGGACTGTGGGAGGAAGCCAGAGTACCCGGAGAGAACCCACGCATGCTCAGGGAGAACATGCAAACTCCATGCAGAAACACCCCGGTCCAGGAATTGAACCCAGAACCTTCTTGCTGCAAGGCAGCAGTACTGAGCCACTAAGCAGCCCTGTATTAAAATCAATATAGCAAAATAAAGTAGCTAGTAAGTAAAGTGGAATGAAAATGACATATTTATCTGAAAAAGTGGGTGTACATTTGCATTCAGCAGCCCGAGTCCAAGCATTGAAATTTTAGCTTTAGCTGCAATTACAGCTAAAGTTTTAAATTACAAAGTTTGCACATCTAAAGAGTTAATTTGCCTCCCATTATTCTGATAGAAAATCTCAGGGTCCGCCAAGCTGGATCGAAAGCATCTGTGGAAATTGATTTGGAAGGCTTGTTTCAGAAATATAAATTGGATTTCGGTCTGGACTGGGTTATTCTAAAACATGAATTATCAATTATTTAAACCATTGTCGTTCAGGATGTATGTTGAGGGTCGTTGCCCTACCTGAAAGGAAATTGTTCCACTTAATCTGTAGATCTCTGCAGCTGCTTTAGAGTAACCGGAGCCTCTTCTGAGCCTCTTGGCTGCTTCTTTGATTAAATTGTCTACTTGTCAAGCTTGTAAGTTTAGGTGGATGCCCATGTGTTGCTAGGTTATCAGTCGAGCCGTGCCCTTCCCATGTCCAGATGATGCATTAAAATGTTCTGCATTATCATATTCAGATGTATGAATATTTCATTGTGCTTTAATGTGAAGACTACCAAACCGTGGCAGTCCCCAAAGGCCACAGGGAAGACAGTTCTAAGGCCATCCGCCCTCAGTGGGAGTCCTTTGCTTGAACTGAAAGAATGTCTTTGTAGAAGAAGATAAGCAGATGATGAGGACGAAGAACAGGAGCGCTTGTCAGCATGGAGAGGCTGTTCATCGTTCATCAGCTAGAGATGAGTCTGTCTAAAGATAAAGCAATTAAAAAGGCAGGAAAAGGGCATCCGTCTTCATAAACATCTTCTAATAGTAGTGAGAAAAGACTTTAAAGGTTTAATTTCATTTCAGAGCTGCCAGAACAGAAACCCCTTTTGATATGTCTCCACAGCAATACACTTTATCAATGGGTTACTAGATACTGAAAGTTGAAACATGCTTTGTGCAACTTTACCGTAAGAAAAAGTGACTTCCCCCTCACTCTTACTCAGCATCATTTGATGCCGCTGGACGGCCGCCATTATATTCTCCAGTGGCATTTCCCATCAGTGATAAAGTTATACCGTGTCACTGTAGCTGCCATCTTCTCTGTCACTTTTACCCTTGAAACTGATGAGGTGGTTGTTTTGCAGCGTTACTCACCTTGGCTTTTGGCTACATGACACACTCCTTACCCATTTGCTGTCTTAGCACTTAGGCTTGCTGCAGATCAACTCAAGATGTGACTCATCCCAATCCACTGAACACCTTCTGTGTGGGTTTGGATTTCAAAGTAAGCAAGCCAAATGTTTTGAATGTTTACTTTACCTTCCTGGTTTGGTGATCATTATTTGATGATAACTTGTGTATTTAACACGATTCCTGAATGAAACCAACATTGGTGTGAATTTATATTTTCCAAGATGGGAAGCAGCCCCAGACTATCACGCAATGCCCACCACTTCATTTGTTTTCTAATATGATCTTTTTCTAAAATGCTTTGTTAGTTTTATATGAAAGACAACAGATTGTACATCTTCCGATGGGTCCATTTTTGTTTGGAAAGTTCCCCGATTATTTTTCGTTACGTCTTGGGAACCATTAAGGTGTTTTCTGATGATTTTTAACGTCAATGGTTCTGGCATAGGAACCTTAACATGGATGCAATGTTTCCCTAGCCTCTATCTTATTGTTGAATCTTACACTTTGACCTGTTTAGATATTTTTATTAAGCTAGCCACTCTTGGACAGATGATCAGAATTTCTCCTTATTTTCTCCAGTTGCTGATAATGGCTTATATTGTAGTTCAACTGAGTCCTGAGACTCACTTTGCCATAAGAGATGCCTGTTTGTGCTCAGTGTGGTCAATTACAGTTAATTGATGGATGGATGGATGGATGGATGGATGGATGGATGGATGGATGGATGGATGGATAGAAAAACAGACTCTCAGCATAATACATCCTACACAACAGGCCTACCTGGAGTGTTTGTTGTTGAAAAGATTAGAATCATTTGACAGAAAACCTTTCTAGTTAATGTTCCTAAAATGTTTTGGAAAATCCATATCTTTACATTTGCTATAGTAGCACAGGAAAGGCGAGGAGTGCAAAGAAATCTGACCCAACCTCAGTTGCAGTCAATCAAACAGGTTTTATGAATCTCGATACAATTAGGCAGTGTGAAATTTTAACTCATCCAACTGCAAATGAGCGCCAACAGCCCATTTTCTCCAGACTTTATTTTTAATTATACAACATTATTAATTGATACAATTCTTTATTGCCCTTTTTTGAGGGGATAAAATGTTCTCTGTATCCCATATTTTTACCTGAGAGAGAGGAGGTCATGGTTAGAAATCCCAGTAAAATGTAGTTAACTTTATGAGAAATAAATGATATTAAGCAAGTAGTATCACCATTGATTAGTCAAAAGAAATAGGCTCTAAGTATGTTATACTTTTTCTTCACTTAGTAGGTGTTCTTACATTAAAGATTGTATTTTTCTTGTATGGAGGAGTGTGGGCCTAGTGGTTTAGAGCAGTGTGCTTGTGCTCTGAGAAGGTTGCAAGTACACTGCTTCCTGGGCACTGCACAATGGCAGCCCACTGCTCCCCAAGGGGGTGGGTTAAATGCAGAGGTAAATTTCTCCAGTGTGAGATCAATAAAGTTTAATTATTATTTCTTACATTTTGTTTAGTGCAACATTATTCTACTGCAACAAATAATAAAGTCAGTTTTAGGCTTTAAAGACATATAATGTAAACATTTTTTTCCTCCTACTGAGATCAAGGATAGTCTTGTTAAATCATAATGCTAAATGTAATTATATCAAATACCATCTTATTGTACTAATTCAAATTACTCAAAAGCCTTGGAGGCTTCATTTGGTTCATTAGTGCTTCTTTGCCAAACCTTCTTTTCTCTTCTCACACCATTTTCCCACCATATGCACACTACTGGTATTGACTCTCATCCCACTCTTTCTCTTCTCCACTCTCTGGTCTGATCCATGACTCACAAAGCCCATTTAACCTTCACCCAGCTAAACGCAAGCCAACACCCAAGCACACCCTCTGGCTAAAAGCATCCTGTATCTATTTTTTATTCATTTATGTCCTTTCTGGTATTTTCATGTACTGTTTTGCTGTATAGCTGCTTTGTTATTGCATCTTTAAACATCCGATCTTTGAAAAAGTTGTTGTCATCTTGTCCGACTCTTGAATCATCTCATTTTCTCAAGAAGAAATAAGAGTAAAATTCAGGAAACTCTTGCGCTTTGTTACAAATGCACTCCTAACAGTCATTTTATTTCAGCTTTGGTATATATATTACCTGTGAGATATTTACTCTACAAAAGGCCCAATAGAAAGTGGAAGAACAGCCATTTCCAAAAAGGGTATCACATGCTTTTCTCATGGTATCTTCCTCTGTCTACACACTCACTTAACTAGTTACCACAAGCTATCAGGTAGCAAGGGTGTGTCCAGGAAGCGCTGGTTCAGATTAACCACTGTGTCTTTGGTAGAAACTGATGCTGCACTTCTCCGCTCTTATTTTGGTGTTTGCATTTTCTGTAGCACCATCAACTTAACACTTTAATAGTGTTATTGGAATCCAGGACAAGACTTTATTACCTTTGTAACAAAAAAAAAAAAATGGAAATTTTGATGGTAAAAATAAATATCAATGTAATAACAAGAAACGGCAACTTTCCCGAATGTATTAAGAAAAACAACAAAAGTGCTTCTATAAGAAATTCATGAAAAACACTCTGAGAGTGAAAGAAACACATTTTTTCTGGTACAACATAACCTTAGAATCATTAATGCTGATATTGGCACTTACATTCTTTAGTTTATAAACCTAAATAAAATTGTTAACTTGGCTTATTAAGTTTTAAACTTTACTTTTAAACTTTTCGATTAGCTTGTTACCTTTTGTCTTGACTTGTTTCAACTTAATTTCCAGCAGGTAATATATCATTTAAGGGCTCATCTAATTGGTCAAATGCCAAAATAAGATGTACAGTCATGTAGCAGGATCTTTACTGAAATACTGGATATAGCTCTTGTGCTTCTAGACCTCACTGAGGGACGGGGGGTGGTGGTGGTGGTGGTGGGGGGGGGGTTCATTTGTAAGGGGTATGCAAGTGATCAAAAACAGTAACTTGCCCTATAAAGGGTAAGAACTGCATAAGATAAAAGTTTGATAGATGTTTGTGTTTTTGATGACTCATTGCCAAACAAGAAAAGATAATGCTAATAAATAATTGATTATCTTTGTTTTCTTCTTGCAAGAATTTGGCATCTTTCTTTTATGAGCTTGCAATTACTGAACACTGCTAAACTAGACGGCCATTCAATTTTATATGTATTGCAACTGTTCCTCATCCCATTCTTAAATTATATTATCGTTAATATGTCATAAATTGAAACTTAAATAGTGATGGATAAGTAGTATCAGATATCAGTAATCTGATAAAGTGCTAGATGTTGAGGGTTTAACCACACTAAGGTAAGTTATTTTAGGATCGGTATTTCTCAGTGCAGATTCACTGGTATTATTCTGGTGATTGATTCTCGTCTGAGCTTCTGAGTGTGGGCCAGCTCTGTTGGTTGGCTTTGCTTATTAGCCAAAACAACTCATACTCAGGCCTTTTTTCCAACCACCATAAGGAGAAGGATTCGGTTTTGACCAGAACCAATGAATTTCATGCTTTGACCTCTTTTATTGTGTAAGTTGAGACAGAGCTGCTCTCCCTTTTCTTTTCATGCTATGAATTCAGAGGTTTTAAACTAAAAAAAGAGCATGACACTAGTATCCCTCAAAGGGGCAATATTCTTAATAAAGCCTCTAATAAGATTGAGAATATATTTGTAGAAATGGAGTGGCATCCAAATGTAAGCCTTGGCTTTTCTTTGCTTTGAGCTACCCTCATTAGCACAGACAGCATCTGCCGGGTCTGAAGTACCAAATTGCTGACTGGGGCCTTTGTATAGAGCTGGCTGCAGCCTCTCTTTCAGAGAGTCCATGCTGTCTGGCTGCCCCCAAGCTTAGCACCATATTCCAACAAGGCAGAGGATCCCTGGGCCTGTGCATGTACGAGTGATTACAGATGAAACGATAAGCGCTAAGGTCTGCTGCTTTGGTAGGTTTATTACCGGTATGGTTCAGTTCTGAATCCTTCCAGCTGCCATTATTGATTGGATTAGTTTTTTTTCTTTTTTGCATTTCCTTTTGGTGTCGATAAGCTACAGGATGTGAACTGATACTAAAACCTGAGAGCTTATTTTTTTCTGTAAGATACAGTAGCAGAACCTGAATAACAGGTTAACAATAATGTTTGCAGACATTTCTTTGCACTACAACAACTTTTATGTTTGTTGCTAGCAGTTTGTTTTTTGCAGATAGAATTTTAAGTGCAACCAAGTTTCTTTCGTATAACTGCCAAGAAAAAAAGCCAGAAAAATCTATAGAAACCAGTTGATTGCCAGACTGTGAGCTATGTGAGACTGTCCAAGTTGGGCTTTTGCCAAGGCAGCAGATGTCCAGTGAAACACTAGATGATTTTCTACACTAGCTCCAATAGAAAGACTGATAGAACTGAAAACGTTGATTTAAAATATTTAATCTACATTTGCAAATGTTATAAATCTTTAGACAGTTTGACTCTATGGAAAAAATGGATACATTATAAGATACACACAGTTTTAGCTAATGTTTCTCTAAAGTGGAGTGGCTGAGAAGTTGCTCTTTATACCAGAAACCCACAAAGAAAAACTATAATTTTGATTTGCAATAACTAGGATCAGAAAATCTAACAAATAAACTATCTCAGTCAATACTCCTTATATTGTAGAGACATACAATATGAAAAAAATTAGAATTTTTTTTACTGATTGTTTACATAATGCAATGACTGGTGATGAATACAAAAGATTCAGTTTTAGCTTCAATATAAACATAGGATCCATAAGAGAACTAGTTTAGCTAGATGCAATATTTTTCTTTACTAAAACTTGCGTCTGGCAAAAGTTGTGGTAAGATGCAATGCGTTACATTTTCTTTGCAATTTTAGTAAATGACACTAATTACCAGGGGGGTTCCAGTCAAAACTGCTTCAAAGCAATTAAATTGCTTCTAGTCAGAAAAAACATGTCAACAAACTAAAAGAACACAACCGGATACCTTGGTTCAACTAAATTCTAATAGGAGTGAAAAATGTCTGGCTTAAGTTTATGTTAGCACTTCTTATGGGGACAAGGTCTCAGTATATATAAAAAAAACATTATAACTGTCATTAAACTGGCCACCAGTCTATTAATTTAAATTATGTGTGCTTTTGACTTGACTTATGAAACTCTTGTTTTGAAAGTGGAAACAAATTATTTCTGAGAGGAATTTGATATATCTTTCTTGTGTAAAACACTTAATGTTTCCATCACTTTAAATTAATTTTTTTTTTTGAGTTTTAGTAAAAAGAAAATGACAAACAATAGAATTAAAACTTTGGAAGGTTTGTGAGAACATTTTCCCTACTAACTGGTTGATAGTAAATGAATTTGTATGGAAAATTGCTTTGAAATGCTCGGGATTGATAATGTCAAGTTAAAAATCTGAATGAAACCAGACACCCCTGATCCCTTAACAACAATGTGGCCTCCTCTGTTTTGTTTGCACGATGTGACTGCAGCTCAGCGTAGTTGGAGAATTTGTTTAATGGAAATCATGGCAAAGAAAGTAAGCAAATGAAGTGGGTTTATTTGTGTGCTCTGGATGGGTAAATATGCACCGAGTCCTTGTATAATGATGGGCAGCAGCAAAGCAGTGAAGGACTGATTCATGAAACAATACAAATACGTTGCATCCAGTTGCTGCTCAGGTGGAGTTGTGACTCACGGCACTCGCTTGATTCTCTAAAAGCTTCATTATGTTTGCTTTTGTCATCATAATGAATGTTGTCATTTAAAAAAAGCTTGGGGCTACTGTGAGTGGCAGCTGGGATTTAATTGACCACAATCCCCATGATCCAACACAACACTTAAGTAAATTCAAAAGCAAAGCATGTGACTTAATTCAGTATGAACAAAAGCCCTTATAGAGGATAATGTTGCTGAATAAACAGAGCCGTGCTTTCTCTCATTGTAGCATCAAGTCCTTTTCCAGCCCAGAAGTACACCACAAATTGCAACTGCTGCGAGGAGTGTAATTACCTGCATATGTGTCACTTATGTGTTTTGAAATTACAGCCAGTTCTACTCGCCCTACAAATAATTTTCCACCAGTTCTGTAGAAATCAACAATATTAAATGGTACAGAAAAAAACAGAAGGGTGGATGGTTAATATATATACGATACTAAATGTCTTAATAAAAGGTTACAGTCTAACAGCAGTTAGTTTAGAGTTTAAGGTTTCCATACTCATACAAGAGGTGTAACAAAATAAGGAGCATGGCAGAGAAAGCTATTGTGATTAACAAGTCAGAGACATCTGAATTAGGTGCCTGGGGCTGTCGTAACCTCTGATATGAGCTCTATTCATCTTCCCATCAGCTCTAAGAGGCTTTTCTGGGGCTGCTTAATAAAAGAATCATCACAGCATGATTCCACCTTAAAATAATGCTTCATTTCTTGGTTTTCTGTCATCTAGGAATGTATAGTTTTATATAAAACTTTTATTTTGTAGATCTGCCTTATCTTGACAGTTTACTTTTACTTTAGCGTTTGGTTTGGGTTAGAGTTTAAATATCTATTTCTTAAGCTTAAAGGTGTAGTGGACGATTTTCTCAAATTTTTTAAAAGACCTGCCCTCTTAATTTGAAAATAAAAATGCACATACACAACCCTGTACCTGCTCCTGAGTGGGAATGCCTGTTAAATGCATGCGTTAGCATGCACAAGCCCATATTCTCCTTATGCACGCTCTGTTTAAAAGTTGCTGTTCTCAGAGCTCATAAAAGTTTACTGTGTCTGAACGTCCGCCCTAACCCCTAAGCCCCTCAATCTCTATATAGAGTGGGGACAATATAGTGGACTTTGTCGTAAGCTTAGTTAACTGACCATTCGGACAGATGATCACTACTTTTTGCTCCCAGTTGGTCACATAACGCCGCCTCCAACTCGTGTTGCCTGCGCCATCTTTGTAATTAGTCTCTGCTGTCGGGTAGTGACAGCAAGCCACTGTGACAGCAACTCCCATAATGCTTTGCAAAGTAAGATAGACACTTTTTTCTCCTATGGTCCTCGGCTATTTTCAAAGATGGCTAACTGGGGACGAGCACGTAGGAAGCCCTTACGTAAACATATCACCAGAACGATTGTCAATTAGGAGGACCACTTATTTTGATGATCCACCCGGAAAACGAAAATCTTCCACTATACCTTTAAGCCACACGGCACAAAAAATATCTGTCTCTAATCAAAGCTGCTTAATTTAAGTAAAAAGGGATGCTTTTTTTGTTTAGGTTTATTACTTTACTTTGAATGCATGTGCAAATAGGACTCTTCTTTTTTAATGAGAAAAAAGATTTTAACTATATTGGTTTAGGTAAAAACCAGATAGTTAGTTTATTAGAAGTGTTTTTTCTAGATTGTGTAAGATACATTGATTTGTATAGAGCTCTCATTCTAAGGTCACCACGAACATCAATTGCCTTTTTTTATCGACACCAAGCCATTTACTTATCCCTACTAATATAAGTTCATAGTAACTACTACTGGTGTAGACTTTAAATAATTCAACATGATATTCTAAAAATAGAAACTGTAGTTCAGTTGTTTCCTGCCATTACACTTTGTTTTTAAAAACCACCTTCTAAGAGTCTTCTTCTCTTTATGTGATGGGACATGAGATAGAACTGATAACTGTGATAAAGCTTCACTCAGGCTCCATTTGGGAGACACAGTTTAAAGCATCTAAAAGAAATGATCCATTTTATTTGAACCTCTCTGCTTACAGCTACACTGCCAGACAGAGTGTGGGTGCCAGTCTGCACCCAATCTTTTGTGTCTGCTCTTCTCCTCCTTGTCACAGCTTTGGGACTGTGAGAACGAGGTTTTTACATTAGTCCTCAATTAATGGGATCGCAGCAGCGGAGACATCCCTCTTCATTGGTGTTACTAATATTAGCCAGGCTCAATCTCCTCCTTTCTTTCCGCCTTTGTCTTTGTTAGCTGTCAATATTAGACATTTTCTACACATCCTACAGGTCCATTCCCTTCAGTGTTTGCTCGTCTTTCTTCACAAAGCCTTTGTTCCTTAAACTCTCTTTTTCACTATTCCTTTTCTCATTTACCTCCTTTCCCATTGCCTTCCAAAACATCTGTGTCTGTCTTTGCTTTCCCTAGCATGCCTTTGAGGGTTTTGTCTTAGATGGGGTGGTCTCCGGGGCACACAATGCATGGAGGTATTTTTTAGAGCTAGTCCAACATATCATGTCAGTGGTGACAAGGTCGTGCTGGTCAGCTCACCATGGTGATATCTTTGAGCCTAGTTTCTCTTGTTCCTCGGTTTTTTCCAACATTAGGGGAACAGTTTTAGGTGCTCCATTAAATTGAGTTTGGAAATGTGTGGTAGAACATTCCCACACTATGATAAACATTTTATTCTACTTCACAGGAAAGTTTAAGTCCGACATTTACAACATGTGCCGAAAAAACCCCACTGCTGCTAAGCTTGAGCGATTCATTAATATTGTTTTAATTATCCCATACAGCTTAGCTTTACTAAACTTTTTTTATTGTATACAGTAGTAAACATATCTTTTTAGCATTCTAACATGTGTGAACAAGCTGATTATATCACATGAGGTGTGTCAGGCGTCCAGCAGCCTGCGGTTTAACAGATCTGTTGCTTGAAGCTTTTGCTAAATGTATTTTTTTGAAAATACCTTAATAGGTTCCAGCATTTTTGAAGCAAAGAAAAGCATACCTGAGCTATTTAAGCTAGCTGGCTTTGTAAAGCAACATGCAGGGGAAGGGAAAAGCACTGTTACTGTTATGGTTCTCCCCTTGTGGACTTCTGTTTGAGCTTCTTTTTAAAGTTTTCAGTTCCACTTTGATTTATGTTTTCTGTGTTTTCTTGTTCATTGGTTTCATTTCCATTTTGTGTTATTTTTGTGCAGTTTTGTATTTCGTGAGTCACTGTCTGTTGCCCCCTTGTGCCTGTTTCCTTTCCCCTTGGCTCTCTTCTAGTTAGTTCTATTCACACCTGCTCCATATCAGCTCATTAGCCAGACTGTGTTCTGTTCCCCATATATACACCACCTCTGCAGTTCCTCAATGGATTCTTGTTGTTGTTTTGTTGCTTCCTCGTCTCTTTGCTCCAATGCGTGTTTCCCCCTGAGGCTTACTACATTTTTGTTTTTCAGTATTTTGTGTTTTTTGGACTTTGCTTCAGCTGCAAAGTGGGATTGTTACATTAAACCTACAAACTGCTCTCTGGCTCCTCATACCTGCTACCTTGACAGTTACACTTGCATTCCAAACTGCCTTACTTTTTACAACCAAGAGAAAACCTGATTGCAGTTACTGGCCCAGTTAAAACTAAATCACCTGATAACATTTTTTTTATTTGTTAAGATTTTTTTGTTATTTTATATTTTGTCTTTATTTTCATTACAAAGCTTTTGAATCATTGAATAAAAAAACTTAAGGAAAATATTAAAATGCTGCATTTTATGTCTGATTACTGATAAAAATCTAATATTTGATCTCAAATGGATCTTTTTTTTAAGCTTTGTTTTTTACCATGAGACATTTTTTTAATCTTGTGACACTCCAAAACCACTATAATATGCAGTTTTGAGTTATAAAATTTTTAGCATTTGTGCCCTTTCTTTACTGAAAAGTCCCAAATTTTTTGTAATGTCTTTTATGGATATTTTTTAGTGACATTTTTCTCCCATTAAGTCTGTTGATAGTATCCTTTGTGTTCCCGTTTACTCAATGAACACCTATGCCCCGAGACATACTCTCATTTCCCCATTACAGTTAACTGTTGCCTCTTGATTAAACTTCACATTAAGGCAGCAGCTGACTTGTAATGACTTTACAATTCTATTTAATACATTTAATTCAGTTCAATTATGTGGAATTGTTCCACAACAAACAACATCTGGAGGCACTTTGCTCATCAAAATAAATCAACAAATGTGTTTCCATTCTTAAAGAAATACACAACAAACATAAACAGAGTAGAGTAGGTAGACAGCATTCCAAATAATCCTAAATGTATAATTCTTCTCGTAAATCTCCAGCTGAACCTTGCTCAATGAGATTGGCAGTTCTATCCTATTCATCACTCCGACCATTTTGTTTTGATCCAATGCAAATCTGTGGGATTAAAAAGATGCCTGCTAAACAAATAGGGGAAATAAATATACAGAAATCAATTAATTCAATATTCTGCCTTGCTAAAAAACATTAAAATAGTTAAATGCTAAGTTTAATGTAGTTGTGGTGAGATTCAGCTCAACTTCCCTGTTGCATTTTCACATTCAGTCTCCCATAGCCATTAATATTCAATTCAGTTTATTTATATAGCGCCAATTTACAACACGTCACGTCAAGGCACCTAACAGAGACAATTTAACCAGATCATAGTCAAATTGCTTAAGTTTTCTATTTAAGGAAAACCAGTTGATTGCATCGACTCATTGACTCACACTAAGCATGCTTGTAGCGACAGTGGAAAGGAAAAACTTCCTATTAACAGGAAGAAACCTCAAGCAGAATCAAGCTCAGTGTGAGGGGCCATCTGCTGAGTCCGACGGTGGTTCAAGGAGACAGAAGCAGACATACAGAAATGCTTTAATGCATTGTAGTGGTTTCTCTTTTTGTACTTCGGTTTGTTGCTCTTTTAGCAGATCGTTTTATAAATTTCTATTATTATTATTATCATTTACTATTGCTGTTCATTGGGTAATTGGAGTCTAATATTTACTCTGGTGGTAACTTGCCACCGTTTGTATGTATGCGTGCATGACTACATGAAGTCTACAGAATGAAGTGCAGGCCATTTACTATTAACCATTTCCTATATCTAAAACCTCTAAAATAGGAGAAGTCCTGGGATTAGTCTACTTTATAGGACATAAACAGTTAAAAGTTAGAAATAAAAGTTTTACAAATAAACTTATTTTATTATCTCAGTGTATGATGCACCCTGTATACATTGTGCCATTAGGACTGCAGCACAGGTGGCGGCAAAATGCATTTTCTCAAAGTGGTTTTGCAATATGTGGCAATTTGCATCTTTTAGCAATTTGTTGCTAAGGGTGTCACTATAATTATTATTATTGTTATTATTATTATTATCATACTGATTTTTTTTCAGTGGTGATGGAATGTGAGCGTAAACCTAAATTATTTAAAAATAGAATAGAATAGAATTCAATAAAAATTTTTTTGCCACACTTACTATGCACAATATTAAATCCAGTTTTAAAATTTAAAAATGGTTTCTTCCAACTTACATGCTCTTACTTGCTGGTAATTACTTTGATATGAATATTTTCTATTGTTTTCAAAGATGCATGTCAATATTTAGCCACTCCTTTATCTGTGTGTGAAATGTGACCTGGCAACTCGAGGCACGTGGGCAGGTGGAAAGCAATCTGCAGACCTCCATTGTAAGACCTCCATTGTTTATGCGCAGGCAGCATTTCAGTTCCTACGCTTTCATTTATTCTTTAGGCCTTATTTATTTCAATGCTGTGAGCCCTCTAAGAGGAAACCAAGTTTAAGAATTTAAGTTTTGCGTTACCTGATGGAAACAAATTTGCTTTGGCTTTTTTTTTCATTGATGTCTTACAACTGTAGCTTAGCATGGCCAAATGAGGGTATCACACACTTTTTAGTAATGCGGACTAGTAATAGTTTTTGTTTAAGGGCACTTATTGAGAATTAAAAGAAAATATATATATATATTTTTAATTCAGAACAAAAAAACGGCAGATGGGTGCTTCTGCAAACATATTGTACCTCATCCTGACCCAGTGAACCCAACACCATCAGTCCCGCTGGACATGCAGTGTTTAAAATAGTATATATATATATATCTATATATATATATATCAAGATAACTATGCGACAGGACTTGGTGTTTTAGAAAGTGCCTGTAATTCAATCACAGTTACAGTCACTTAACTGTTTTTCTTTAATTATTATATCAGCATATATAGAGAGATAGAAATGGTTTGATTGCAGTGTTTGGAAGAGTTTCCTTCCTTTTCAATTTGATTTTTCTCATTTATTTTTAGGCTCTCTGCAAGAAAGTAAAATGTCTTGAGCAGGACTAGTTATCTGGGTTAAATGAGATTTTATTACCTTGGGGAATTTCCTGCTGCAAATCTAGAAATTAACATAGAAATCAACCCCAATGACCTCTGATTCACAGTCACTGATTAAATGACATCAGGTCTCATATGGTTAAGACTTTAATGCACCTGCTGTATTGTAGTTATCAACAAAGATCATATTTTCAGGGCACTAAGCATTTTTCAATGTTCTTTCAGCACCTCTATATATTCAATTTTATTTAAAAAATAATTTTTTTGCTATTCTTTCATCTTTATTATTTTTCGTACTGTGCATTTTCTGTGTAACATTCTTGATAACTGTGTTGTATGCTTTAGTTGCTGTCGAGTGGAAACATCGAGGAAGGGGAAATAACTCTTTAACCTCTAGAGGAGCAAAATGAAAGCTATGAAGAGGCAGTAAATCCTCATGATTAAACCCAGATCTCTAAGACTGTCTGGTTTAGATGGGGTTACACCATGTGGTTTGTCAGTTCTTCAAAGGATGCTCACAGACTGTTAAATTTAAAAGCTCTTTGATTATGGTAGCAAGCATGTTAAAACCTATATTTTTTAAAAGCCACAGTAAGGGAAAAATTACGTTTTACCTTTTCTGCTAAGTTACAAAAGTCCAGCACCACTTTCATTTTTACTTTTTTATTTCTAAGTGTCATGATGGGTTTTAGTTTCTTAGCCCACATGCAGAACACAACGGAGGCTGGGTAAAAGTTTAACAGAGTCAATTGAGATATACACAAAACACAAGATCATGAACTGGATCAGGAACTGGTCCGGGCTGGTTCACTGAAGTCTGCAGAGATGATAGTTTGATTAGGAAGCAGGCTGATGAGTTTTGAGTCTTTGATAAATCAAGAATATACCTTGATAGAGTCCGGGCTTCTCTTTGAGAGAGAGAGGGAACCGTTGGGTCCAGAGACTGTTTGTTCAGCAGAGTCCAAGAGCAGCGGCAGCGTCTTGCTTCTGAGTTTAAAGGCAGACCTCGATCAGAGTTTCCAGCTCTTACTAAGAGCAGCAGGGGAATCCACATAGGAATCTTCAGGTTTGGCTCACTTGGGCAATCTCGGCAGGTTAAGCTCATCCAGAGCTTCAGGTCAGAGACAGGTTTCCTGTGAGGCAAAAACAAGGGAGAGTTAGAATCAGATCTCTCTCAAGAGACAGCTAAGATTCTTCAGGTTCAAGGCTCAGGTCGCTAACCAAACTAGGTCAACACTGCGGCGTCGAAGCAAGGTCTGGCAGCTGGTTATAAAGGGCAGGTCTCTTGATGAGTAGATGCGTCTCAGGTGTGCTGGAAGACTCCAGCTCCAGGAGACCCACGGCGCACTCTGCTGGAGGAAGGTGGTACAGCTCTAGATCCCAACACTAAGTTTCATGAATAATAGTGTCAGGAACTGTGATCCTAAGAATAAGAAAATTTAGTAGACTGACTAAATATAATAAGAAATTACTGATTAAATTTAACTTATTTAGTGTGTTTTAGTCAATCTACAAAATGATAATTACCATTAGCTATAATTTAATAAATGTCAGTTTATTATTTTTGCAACTTAGCTGGAAGGTGCTAACTGGCTTAGCTACAAGGCTTACTTGTTTACCACCTGTGCACATGTCCAGTATTTTACCTCTTGTCACTTGGTGTTGTCATTGTCGGTATACACAAAGGGATGTATTTACTAAAAAAATTCAGTCGAAACAAAGTGTAAAACACAAAAATAACAAATGATACACCCGCAGGATGCAATGTCTTTTCAGAAAAACTTTGTATGCAACAAGTGTGAGCTTCTGGGGTATAAATTTAAACTCTCTCACATGACTGTGCTTCCTTAAGTTGCCCTGTGCTTTGCAATAAATAGTACTCAATTCTAATTAATTATAAAAAAAAAAATTATTTAAAAGTTTAGGATAACCTATGGATCTATTAGCCAGATAGCCATATTTATCAGTAATGATCTACATTTTACTGTAATTTAAAGCCACAGTTAAATTACAACTGTTCATTAGTTTTTTCAGATGGCTACAAGCTGTTAAAATTGAATCCATATAATCCAATTGAAAGATCATTGTGGTACAACTAGCTCTCATTTGAAGACATTATCCCGTCTATTTTCTCATTTTATTATGCATGCAAACTGCTGTCCAAAACACTACTAATTTTTTATGCCCAGCGGACCGAGCTCATTAAATCTGCAATGACTTTACCATATTTAAAAGAACATTTGTCATTTTCTGTAACTGGAGAAGCATGTAGCCAGATGTTTATAGGCACAGAGTACACACGCAGAATAATGAATGACCAAGCCCCTTACCAGAGCCCTTTTGTGGACAGATGGCACGTCTGAAGCCGAACCAAACAACATTCAGTCTTCGTGGCAGCCTGTGTATTTCACTACCATGTGCTGCTGCCCACCCTGCTGTGTAGACCCGTATTTTACTTTGTCCTATTACTTAAAGCTATCAGGGAGTTGCTAATGTCACTTCATGCACAGTATAAACTTTTAGTGTATTATATATTCCCTGCTGTTTGCACTTTACACTACCCAAGTATGGACCTCCAGTAAGAAATGAGTCAAACTAATTTCCTCGCAGTCTGGGTTCTTCGAGTGTCGCCAATAAGTTTTTTACTCCAACATATGGCACTCCTTTTCGCACTACGTTGATGTGAAAGACACTTCTATCATACATGATGAATGTAAACTTCTGGTGTAAATTTTCTTTCCCTTTAAGATTACTTAATAATATGGCTTCCAAACATTGGTAGCCTGCAGTAAATAAAAGGACCTTTGTTTTTCAGATTTCAATTTTAGTCTCTGTTACAATCCAGCCATTCTTAACCTGCAGCTAAAAGCGAGATTGCTAATAAAGAAAAATTGTGAATGATTAAATACTTTGTTCAAGGAACTAGATGCATCCCTAAGGGACTGTAAACTAGTCATGTGTTCGAGATTTTATATTTTTACGCCAAATTAAAACATGTTTACTAAATCAAGTTAAGTGAGTCACAGATTTAAAATAGCCTCATTACGTGTTGATTAATGCTGCATAAAATAAGGTTATTGGTAAATATTAAGATTTTTAAGCAGCAGCTAGAGAGTAAAGGCCTGTTTTTTTGGAAATAGCATTTGTCTTCTAAGGCAAAGTCTCCAAACCTGAGCCATTATGAGGCACAAATAAATTTCTATTTATGCATGGGGTCAGTTAAAGAAAATCAAACACATGGGGTGTTACTCCTTGTGGGTTCATACGATCACAGGGCTAATTTAAATAAGAGGCTCAATCTAAATGGCTATATGTTCACTTATGTTATATTATTGATCCTGGTCTGTAGATGAAAAAAAAAACAACATAGAAAACTAGCAGCCCTCATCTCTTTAACTTCAGTGTCAAAGATATTTTAGACTATTGTGGAAATATAATTGAATGATAGCTTCATCAAATATTAATATTAAAGTCAGTATTTTTTTCAGTATTGTTACATTAAGGGAAAAGTAACAAATATTTACACCTACTGTGGTGTTTAAGCAAAGCTCAGTTCATGCTAAGAAGACCAAAAGTTGGCAAGAACATATCTCTAGCAGCATTTTCTTAACTCTATTACCCTGAATGGTTTCTGCAAAGCACAACTGATCCTTGCTTTAATGATGTTTGCAGCAAATTCTGACCCTAACATCCAATTGTTGCAGATGAAATAAAAAATTCTCAGTCTGTTATTTTCTGATGTTGGAGTTTTTATAAGCTGTAATATAATACTTCTTAAGATGCAATAGTTTTAAAATGACTTGAAAGGCTACATGAAGTAGTTTGGCATTCAGTTTCATTTGAATGCCAAAGTAGCAAAAGGCCTTCCATGAGAGACTTTCTTCTTCATGCTTTCATTTCTAGATTAGCACAATAAGACATCCTCTGAAGAGTTTGTCTAAAAATCTCTGTGTAAAAGCATGTTGCTTGAACTCAAGGTCTTTTCATGGACAATTTTCTGCAATTCATGATTATAATAAGTGATTATTCTAGTGACTAATTTTGTCCTAAACCAGTCTGATCAATATCCTATTTGTTCTAACTTTGGTCTTTTTTTGTAAATCCAAGCCATGGTTTTGTGGATAATCCTAATAGATCAACACTTTTAAAAGAACTCCCACCAGCCTTTAAGCGCCAACGATCATGATGGCTTTTAAGTCAGTTAAAAAGCATTTTTGCAGAAAGGTGTCTTCAAAGAATTGCTAATAAGCAAAATAGCAAATAAGATCTTGGTTCCGTAAAAGTAAAAAAAAAAAAAATCCACTGGAAGTGGTTTCCAAGATTTGAAGACCTTTCGCCACCTCTCCAGGAAGCTTTCACAATTCAAGTGGAAACCAAGCCCAGTGGATTTTTTTTTTTTACTTTTACGGAATGACTATGACCTGGATGACTAGGAATCTTCATCAGCAAGATCTTGGTTAAAAAAAGGAGATAATAAATATGTAAGTATGTGTTTTTGAATGTGAGTTAGATATGTAGGTCTCTTTTGTAAGCTATAGTTATTTCCACCTTTGAAAGTTTTAAAGCACAAAAGGAAACCTATAGCTTATATGTAGATCATTTAGTTCTGTCTAACAACATTTTCATTAATTAGAATTAGTCTAATAAAATTCAAAAAACTCAAAACTCTAGTCTAGATTAAATCATTTTTATCAAAATGTGTTAAGATGTTAGATAAGCTTTTTCTCTTGTCTCTCACTATAGCTCTACACCCTTCACACACTCATTCTGATGATAAAGTGCTTTTAGATTTGCCCTTTAATAATGCATGCTTCTGATCCTCCCTTGCTCTTAATTTTTTCATGTTTGGTTCTCTATCCTTTTGCTTCCATCTCAAACAAGGTCTTTCTCCCACGATCCCTGGTTTGCCTCAAGCTACAGTTTTCTGACGTCTCGGTGTGTTTCTGTCTTCACTTATTAGGATCTCACACTTCTCACCCCTTCCCCACTCTTCCCCCTTATCTTTGTCTTTCTTCTCTTGTTGCAGCTCAGCCTGCTTCAGTTCTGCTCAGATAAGATCAATGGAGTTCAAGTTCAAAGCAGATCGGTCAAGAATACAGAATTAAATCGGTTCTAGCTCCTCTAATTCACACCATTCAGTCTATTGCTAAAATATAGTGGGGACTCTTAACAAAAAAAAAAAAAGATTTTTATTTTGTTGTTTTAAAATAAACCCCATTGGTTCAGCCTACTCAGCAGCAATTTTGAAGGTTCTTGTCTAAATAAGAATTTGTTTTGCTAATGTTAGATAAATGGAGGGTCCCCCTGGATATTATGATAATGCTTTTCTGGTCACGGAGGGTAGCCTCTTTGTTGAGGTGAAAGGGGCATTATGCATGTGTCTGTCTTTGTATTGGTGTGTGCATGAGTGAAGAGTGTGGGTGGATTTTACTTGTGATGGAAGTAAAGAGTAATAAAAGTGACAAAAGGACATTGTGGTTGATTAAAGGCCATGTATTAGCAAATCATAGTCATTTACTGAGTATTCCCTCGGGAGGGAGAGAGATGTGCGTATGAATTTGGAGACTTCACTCGACAATGGCTATAGAAGGAGAATACAATAAATTCTGTTTACCTTAATGAATACATCTAAAAAATATTCTATTTTAATCAACATTTACTGTCTATATCACATTGATAACCTAATTACAGTTACAATATTATGATAACTATACAAATAGCATAAAATATATCTCTGTGAATGGAACCAGATGGTATTGATTTGTACCTTTCAAGACAATACTTAAAGCATTGGTCCATTTTATTATTAATGTTTTTCTGAGTCGCTAATCACTCAGTTGAAATGAAGCATGTCACACTTTCACCTTAAACAGCTCTAATTCTGCACTAATTCAAAGGTGGTGCAAACAAATTAGTTGAAATCGTCCAATATCTACAGATCCTTTTAGCACACTGTTGGGTTCCTTTCCTTGTGTCTGTTATCTGTCTCACTCATTAAACGGCTAAAGGGGAGAAACAGCAGAAATAGAGTTCTAAAAAACTTAAAACTTTACCTGCTCCTATGTCAAGGCTCAGAAGGGAGGACTCAGTATTAAAGGCAAGACAGGCAGTAAGATTACTCAAAAATGGTTTATTTAAAACAACAGATTGTCGATTGCAGCTAGGGCGTCTAATGCAGGAACCTCTCTAGGAGGGAAACAGGTTAGTGACTATGTTAATCTGACGGAGGATGATTACGAACATGTGAGTCACTAACCTGGTCTTAAAGTTCAGTTCATACCCAGAGGAAGAGGTGGATTCCAGCCGCCAACATGACGCGACAAATGCTCCCCAGAGAGTTCAACATGCTGAAGTCTTGAAGACATCAGAACTGATCAAGGTTAAGATACAAGTAGGCGAAGGAGGGCAGGACAATCCAGAGGACAAATCTAGAGCCGGTGTCCAAGAGGTTCATAGCAGTCCGGGCCAGAAGTTCAGAGACTAGAAGAGGTACTGAAGGGAAATCCAGGTCTGTGAAAAGAAGCAGATCCAGAGTCGTCAACAGGCAGAATCCAGCAGGAATCCGTAAAAAAGGTTAAGCAAACAGATCAGAACGGGTACGTGGAGGCTCAGACGTCCAAAGGCAGAACGGGTCAGGATCAGGCACTCAGACCACATTAAGGTACGCTGGAGAACTCTCACCAAAGGCTTGAATAATCTGGCGCTGATGACTGGTTAGAGAGCAGGTTAAATAGAAGCTGCAGCAGGTGGATAAGATGAAGGATAATGAGAAAACTGGCTGAGCTAGGTAGGGGAATGAAATGAGTGATCCAGCCAGTCATCAGGGCCAAGATCGTGACATCCAGAGACGATTCCATACCACAGTTTTAGACAAGAGGGTTTCTAGAAAACGATCACAGTTAAGATTTCTTTTCAGTCTTTATTACACTTAATGAACGACTATATTTACTTCTAATGGTACCATGAACTTAAATGCCTAAAGAATTGAGGAACACACTCTATATCTACACTAATTCTATTACTCCTTGTAGTACTAAGAAAAAGGGGAAACCTTTTCAATAAAATGGGATTGGTTGAAACATTATCAGTGCTCAAAAATGAAAGACCTCTGAAATTATTTTTGAGAAGGGAAAGTTTAGGATTGAGTATATGGAATCCAAAGTTTGGAAACTGCCTTGACATTAAGCAGAACATCAGTAATTGAAAAAAGATAAGGGTGTGTCATTCTGAGCGTAGGATGAGTTCGTTTACTTTTTAATAGCCGCTTTAGTTTCGAAGCTTTGATGTTTGCTTTAATGTTTTAGTCAAAAAAAAGAAAGATCAGGTAGAGTTTATGAGCATATAATTTGATGTCTAAATGACGATTATCTTGTTATCCCTTTGTTTTTTGTTGAATTTAAAATGACCACATCTTTCAATATATCTGGAGAATTAATCTTTTCTTGTATGTATTGTAATTCTTAAATTGTGGCTGTGAAACACCAGGAAAAAAGCTGAAATGCAATCGGCTGTGAACGGGTTTTGAGGGTGTCCCTCTAGTTAAATATCTTTTCTAAATACATTTTTCTCATTTAAGCTATTTAGTACCTCTGTTATTTCTTTTAGAAATGTTTCTTTTTTGTATTGCCGTTAAAAACACCCAGTCTCACAGAATTTCTTCCTCTGTGTTGTAGGTCTGATACAACATTAGAAGAAAGTAACTGAGATCTACTCCTATTAGGTGAGTCGACCACTTGATCACTGTCTACTGATTTTCGCGTTTAAATATAGATATATATTAGCAACTCAAACTAATCTATTTTTGGGATTTGGAATGTTTAAGGCGTGTTGTGTCTTTAAAGCTCCTGCATATGCTGTTAGTTTCATTATTTAAACCAAACCTAGCAGAAAACTTGTCTTTCTAAATGGAACAAACCCCTTCCCCCACTGGATGTACTTGCTAAGTTTGTTCTTGTCTAATAAATTGTTTTGGTTCTGACGTTAAACATTTCCTGCTAAGAAGATGATATCTGGTATTAACCAATAGCTTGTAAGGTAGTTGTTGTAGTTTTCCTTTGTGAATTATCAGTGCATCACACATTGTTGTAGTTTTTCACCTACAATGCTTGGATTCTTGTTGCATTTGCTTTCTCAAACTATTTACAACAACATAATCTCTATAGCTTCTTGCTTGTGTTTTGTGCAGTTAGTTGGCTGCTTTATGCTTGGTGTTATCCAGATGACATCATTTCACTGTGGAAGTAAAACTTTCTGGGAAATAGCTTACAAGGGATTAATCTGCGTTGTAAGGGTTTACGTCGGAAGTGATGGGTGCATGGGTACATCGTTATTTGTAAATTCTGGAGAGTGCTTAGTGGTGATGTATATGGCTGCCGCATGCGACTTTTTAAACAAGAGTTATTCACCTGCAAAGCAAAGCTGAATATTTTATAAGATAAACCTAAAAGCAAGTTGTATTAAACTGCAGCAAGAACTGATAAAACACAGGGTAAATACAGTTGTTTGTCAGCTTTTATTGTCATTTCTCTGTTACAAGTACAGAGCAACAAAATGAACTCTCTGCATTAAACCCATCCCCTTGGGGAGGAGTGGGCTGCCATTGTGCGGCGCCCAGGTGTGTGGGGTTAAGGGTCTTGCTCAGGGACCCAGAGTGGCAGTCCGTGGGAGTGAAGCTTGAACTCAGGATTCCAAACTCTATGCCCTAACCACTAGGCTACCAATACCCCTGATTATTATGACTAAAGATTAATTTGCAGAAGGAGTCTTATAATGATATATGTGTCTGGCACAATGCCCAGTAGGATCTTTGTGAAATGAATATGCATAAAGAGATTCAGTTCTAATTTCAAGTGATTCAGTTCTAGCTTCCTGTAGTTATAGTAACAATGTCCACATGGTTTTCAGGTAGACTTTTACTGTGTTTTGCACTGTTCATAACCCCCCCAAACAAAACAAAAAAAAAGATGTAGGTGAGCCTCAAAAAATATTAATTGCATTTTCTTCGTTTTATCACTTATAAAGTCGGACATGATAACACTTTTGATTGGTTTCTCTTGAAAAATATTTTTACCTCTGCACAGGTACCAAACATTTGCTATGTACTTCAGATATTCTTTAGTTCAGTTGTAAATTTCCTGGCGTGAAATGCTTCTTAAACCCTAAAGAGAATAAATTGTCCCTTTCTACAACCTATTATGAAGCATTTTAGTCTTTAGCTGAGCTAATAGCCTTGCTTGTTCTGTAAGGAAGGACAGTGGTGTAAAAATTGTGTTTTTAAAACTACACGTTGCATCAATGTCAACAAACATTATAACAGAGCATAATAAATGACAGCAGGAGTAAGATGATACATTGTGTTTAAGATGTGAGTACATTACAATTAATAGTATGCATTTATTCTTAAGAGCCCAGATGTGTTTTTCATTCATTTAGAGCATTACTAAATAAAAGTGTTTAGCCTTTTGAGATGCAATGAACTAAGCCAGGTGAAAGATTTTATTTTCATTCAGCAACAAAAAAAATGATGCAAAGTAGAAATTTGCCTACAATGTGAAGTAAAGGCATGTGTTTGAACAGAGTTTGAATATGACCAGTATGATGGTACTGGTCAGGATTCAATGTCCTATTCTGCTGCTGAAAATATCACACACATATTTTGATAAAAAAAAACAAAGAACACAACGCAACATTGGCTTTTACAGATTCATCAACACAATCAGATCTTAGTTAGTTTTAACTTCTCTTTGGCTTTGCTTTCAGCAATAACAGTGAGAGGCCTGCTTAAATATATGAATAAGAATGCATAGAAACATTTGTATCAACCATGAGGAAAACCTACAAACAGATCTGCCAGCAGGGAGCATTAGCTTTAGTAAGTAGAGCAATGCAGTATTACATAACACATCACTACTATGTTTTCCATGTTTAATTTCCATCCTTGTTTCCTGAATACTCCCATGAGGACACTCAGTTAAACTGAGCCATAATTTGAAGGGTGAGTCATTACAGGAGTTTGTGTTAGTTTATTGGAGTCACAGAAATAGTGGTTCACTTTCAGGTATTGCACAATGTGATGGTGATCTCTGCTCTGTGTGCCACGGCTTCCTCTCTTCTCCTCTTCATGAGTAATCCTGATGAACAGATGGATGGAGGAGGCCGAAAAGTGGCCATGCCAGCTTGTTACACTGCCATAACACCATCAATTAGAAACCCCTCCCTTGCTCCTTCTGCCCCCACTTTTGCATCATGCTTTTTTCATTCCTCTTTGCATGTTTGCCTACTCTATCTCATAGCCTACCTGCCAACTTCTGTATATGCCACTGTACTCAAGTGTTTGCAGAAATGCTACTGTCATCTAGCCTAAGAGATTATCTTCTCATGGTCACTAAAACAGCTAGAAAATATACATCAAATCTTAAAGGTTTAACAATCATCTCTCACCAGTCTTGCATTGAAAGACAAACACATTTTTCCACAGGATGTTATGTTGTAGAGCTCTACGTGACACACCAAGGCCATGTGTGTCGTTTGCTCATCAATACCTTTCACTTTAAAATAGCACCAAGGAATACTAAAAAAAACTTGGCCCAGAAGGATTTACAGCATCTGTCCATACTAATGCTGCATTGAAATGAAACTGTCATCTGTACAGGCTTATTATTCTTCATGCTTTTTGTGTATTAACAATGCAGTTTATTTACCCCCACGTTTTGCCCAGAGTCACTCATCAAAGGCATGTGTCTTTTATGTTTTAGATGTTAACTGATTGCTGAGTAACAGTCTTTTGCTGAACTGCAATCATCAGAATCAGCTGCACTAAAGCTGAGAAACTTCTAAAACCTGCAGGACAGCAGCCCTCTTGGACCGACTTTGGGCATACCTGTTTTTGATGTTTCCATACTTCAGCACACCTGATTTAGAGAATGTAGTTCAGCAAAGATCTGCTATCATCGATCATGCAATGATTTAGCACACAAATTACATTTAGAAAATTTATTTGGTAATCACCTAGTGGATTGCACTTAAATGGTTTATATCAAAACTTTTTTTTCTACTTTATGTTAATGATGGGTGTTTAAACTTTACTAGACCTTATGGAATTCTCCAGGGTATATTGCTTGGCCCACTAGTTTTAAACTTATACATGTTACATTTGTGTAATTTTACTGCAAAACAGCAGATTGTGATGACTTAACAATTTCCTTTCAAACAATAGAAAGCACAAACGCTTTGATTTGACCCCCAACAATGGTAATATAGTATCTATCTCAGTTTAGGTTGATGCCATCACCTTTGTTGTTAGTACATTATCTTCCTTGCTTCAGATAATTTCTAATTCTCATGGTCTTCTTTTCTATGATATTTTTTTTGTCTTTTTTTTACCTAGTGTTTTAAAAATATATATAATTTGATCAGTTTTATTGTTATTTCATCCAGTTTTAGATAAATGTTAATTTCTTGCATATGTAATTTGTATGTCATTTGGTTATATACAGTATGTTGATCTACATGCCTACTGAAAATGGGCTTAATAAAAGTTCGTTGTAGGACGGGTTTAGTTGTATAATTTCTATTATTAGAAGAGTGTGAGAAATAAATGTTTGCACAACTTTTTAAATTGTTTTAACTCCATACGTTTATTCTAGGTTTCAGCAATGTTGGCTTGCAGCCACAAGGTTCTAGCTTCTAGGTCTGCATTATCACCCTCTGTGTGCGTGGGTGCCTTCTGGGTACTCTGGCTTTTTTCCGACATCCAAAAAACGAGGCTATTAATTAATGACTCTAAATCACCCTCGAATGTGTGTTCATGCTTGTATGTCTCTGTGTTACCCTGTGATGTACTACTGACTTATCCAGTGTGTACCCCACCTTTTGGAGACCAATAGTCCCATGGCCCTGATGGACAACCATTAGATGTGTCAGGGTTCTGCCCTTTGTTTACTTTTCTTTTTAGTCTCACTGTAATTTTGTGTTTTTGTAGTGGTTTTCTAGCAGTGTTGTGTTTTTGTGATACTTTCTGTGTAAAACACGTTCACTTTTGGACACATTTCATTGTCCTGAACAGTTTCGGGTATGGAAAAGTCTTTGATTTTAAGTCTAGCTTTTTAAACATACATGCAGTAGAAACTTATAAGATCCAAAGAGACAAGAACCAGTGATAGACCGAGCCAGGCTCTGCACTGACTCAAGCCACAGATTTTAAAGAGATTACCTTAGACAGGCGAGGCAGACTTTCTGAGCTGTCATAGAAATATATATACCCACGGGCACATCTACAATCAGTCCACAGGCAGCAAATAAATAGATATTTGGGGCTGGCTGTGTGCATTTGCCTGAATAACACGCAATAACTAGAAATTGGATGTAGGGATGAAATACGCACAAATACATGGCTTTCCAAAAGTCTTCATATCCGTTTTTTTTTTGTCCTCATTTTCTAGGGACCACATGCAACTTGATTGTAATGGAATGTTAAACAACAGACCAAAAAAACATATAGGTTATTGATGTGAAAGAGTGATTAAAAAAACCCCACAGATTTTAATTTAAAGTAAAAAAGCTAAAGGTTTTCCACATTTGAACCAGAGTAATACAATGCTCTGCGCCAAACCATGCTGGATTCTTTGAGTGTTGCTTATCAGAACCAAGTCACATATAGCAAATCCTCTATGCTGTTCTCATCCTGACTCATCTGTTTCCCCAGTGCACCCTGCTGCCTGCATGTGGTGTTAACTAAATCGTAAAAAAAATTTGAAAAAAATATATCAGCATTAAAGAGGTTTATATATATATAGATCTAGCCCGCATGTTCTCAGAAGATTGACTTATATATTGACAATATAGCAGGACAACTCGTAAGATATACTTTCTGAACAGAAAATGAAAAGATATGATTTTTTTCTGCTTTACTCCTCAAAGTGGTATGACATAAACATACATACATTTAAATATGTTTATTTGAAACATATATTTCTGTTACATAATCAGCTTCCACTGATTATTTAACTGCCCTTTAAGTGCACATGGCATCTATTTTGCCATGTGCACTTAAAGGGTGGTTAGCGGTTTAAATCTTAATGCTTTTGCTGATCAATATCCCCCCCCCCTAAATTGACTTTTTGGCAACATTTAGACACCCTGGAGACAGATCAATAGATATCCTGCTGTTCACTTTCTTTAAAGGCTTGCTAAGACAAAATTAAGTCCCACACAGGAGCACGCTAATAGACAGACTTGAAGAACTGTGGGAAAATGTTTTCAAACTAGTAGATTTATTTTCATTTCTATTTACATTTTTCTACAGCAATGTAAAACACTCATTGCCAGCTGTCCTGAGTGCCTAACTCTTTTAAATAGGGTGGTGTGAGGAGCTTTTTTTCTTTACTATCCAAGTTTGGAAAAAAAACAAAAACGTTTTATTCACTCAAGTTATCTGTACGACTTAGAAATTAGATTATCTATAAAACCTACACATAATGAAATAGAAAGTGGGGAAAATAGTAAAAAAAAGATATACGTTCTTTCTTAAAAAATAATTTAAAACGGCTTTAAGCAAAGGAATTCTGTTGTTTTTTATATCCTAGCTGTAGGTAATCTTACACGGTTGCCAGCATGGCTGTTTTTATTTATTTTATTATGTTGGTGCTGTGGTCTCCCAGTGGTGTCACTTTGTACCTTAGGACACCGCTGCCGTTTTAGCATTATTGCTGTGATAAACAACATCGGAGGACAAAGGCCCGCATCGGTCAGAGTCAGAAGAGAGGATAGGCAGTGTCATGGCATGAGGCCTGCTGACCATCAGCATATCACAAAGCCTCAGAGAAAAGCGGGCGCAGGGCGATTTCTATAGATGCTGCTAGAACAAACTGACCCACAAAACCAAGGTCCAGTGTGTATGGGTGGGTGGGTGTATTTTGCACATTTAAAAGAAGCTGAGATAGTTTGTTTTGATTAGGTGGCTCAGGGTGATCCGGTTTTAGAGCTGTTGGAGACAAAGGGACCTGCCAGTTTTGTCAGTCTTTATTTTGTGAAGAGATGATGTAACTGTAGCAAAAGCTGTTCCTAATTAATGTCCAACGAGGCATGCATTCTGGTTAAAGTCAACAGATAATAAAACAATTGAAACCACTGACTCAGGAAGGAAGAGATAACTTTAGGTAACAGGGATCCCTTAAATAAATAAGCGTATACAACTCAGTTTTTCTTTTACAAACTGCTTAGTTATGCTAAATAATGTTGTCCTGCTAAAAAAATTTATGAAATAGAAAAACTGAGTTGTTATATGTGTCATTAGAGCATTTTCCAGGAAATAAATATATCAGCTCTGATAACTGATAATATCCAAGTTAAGGTCTCTGTTAAAATAAACATCCTCAGCTCTAGTGTTTCCCATGTAATCACCTTGTATACCTTGGTTTGTATACTTGATTACCATTGCTTATCTAAAGAATCTATAATAATTATAATTGAACTTTATTCATCTTACACTGGAGAAATTTACCTCTGCATTTAACCCATCCCCTTGGGGAGCAGTGGGCTGCCTCTGTGCAGCACCCGGGGAGCAACCTTCTCAGAGTACAAGTGCACTGCTCTAACCAACTAGGCCAACACTCCCCCTACTTCTTACCCTATAAGTTATGAAAATGCAACATAATGTATCAGTTTTTACATATTTTAGTAAAAGGTATTTGAGTTAAACAATATGGTTTAGCTTGTTTTTGTTGCTTTGACCGACTTTCTCAATTTTCCACAGCTGATCTGATCTACCGTCCAGAGTGTAACCAACCAGTCTGCAATAAAATTATACCTGAACCAAAGAAGTATCCCCAGCTTTTACACAAAAAAATTATCAGATTTTTTTAACAGAATTATTGAGATCAGTTCAATAAAAGCAAAGATCTGTTCATGCTCCAAGCAGATGATAGAGCATTCCCTTTGGTTTAATCTTGCTGAAAGCAGCCTGAGTCAGTATATTGTCTCATAAATGTCTCTCTCGCTGTGATTTAATGATTGCAAATGATTGTGCTTTCTATCACTCCGTGCAAATCTCTTCCTTTCTCCTTTTTCCTCCTTCATCATCTGTCATATCAGGCTGTAATCCATCAGTGTTTGTTAGAAAGACGAAGGCTGAGGAGTGACCAACATTGCATTCTGCTTCAGGCTTTGCTATTTTAAGGGCAGAGGAAATCTTGAGTTAACGCTAGTACATTTGAGAGATGTTGATGCCTTTACCAGATAATCCAGTGATGGGTACAGTTCTTTAAAGGACTGAACCTTAAGTTCAAGAACCTTAAGCGAGGACCCTTTTTGAGTATATATATAAAAAAGAAATGGCTTGAATCACTCAGAAAAATCATGCTTGATTTTTTTTTTCAACTACATAATAAAGCGATATCAGTCATTTTTACTCTCTGGAAAAAATAAAATCATATCATAAAAGTTTATTTATACAATAGTAAATGGTGTTTTGGTTGATGGTCTATCAGGGTAGACATAATTTAAGTCAATGGACATAATTCTGCAAGTAACAAGAAGGTAAATTTAATTTCTTGACATATGTTACTTAAATTTGAAAACCTGTTTTAAACCTACTCTATACTTTTACAGCAAAAAAAGAAAGAAAAAAACAAAAAAACTAGCTAATCCATAAAAGGCTTTGATAGAAGTGTGATTTTTATTCTAACCCTGAAAATAAAAGCATTTCTGCAATCACATGCAAACTTATAGGAAAGCACCTAATCATCTGTTATGTTATTAGAAGGGGCTGCTGGTGGCTTTCAACAGAAAAGCTTAGTTTGAAGTTTTGTTTAATGTCACTGCTGAAGAGGTTGACATACCATCACATATTAGTGTAACTAAACAAGCTGCTAGGAACTTTCAGAGCAGGACTTTTTTCTGTGTTCTATTTGTAGCTTGGCTAAACAACCACATTCCAGTTAAAGATGTACATACTTTAACACACATTCTTAGGGGAAATAATTTACTGGATTATGTGCTGCCTGCGCAAAAGAGGAGCCGAAGTAAAGAACTAGATTAGAATTGAAATCAACGTTTTTTTAGATACTTGTCCTTGGAGATCAATTATTATCACTGGGAAAAACAATATCTGTTCACTCTTTTTCTGTAAAATAAGCTCTTTTGTTTCTCTTCTTTTCATGATCAAGCCTCTCTTTTTCATCTCCTATGCGTTCGGCATCCCCACTATGCAGGAAGTATCATTCTCCTTGTTAACAGTGAAAATGAATGAGCATTAAGTATCCATAAGAAGATGAGAAAAATGTAGTTAAAAAATGGATATTGTCTGCAACAAAATCTCAAGTAGGTCATGGCACTTAAAGATGAGGCAATGTTTTTATTGAATTAGTCCAGTTTCAGCCATGGCTACTCAGATAAAAGTTGTCAGAGATTTGAAGGAAACAGAGCTTCTTATAAGCTGTATGGCATTGATTTATATAACTTTATCTAATTCTTACACAAATGATCCATATTCAATTCCAAAGTACATTATTAATCCCAAAGAAAAATCAAATGTTGCAGTATCTCATTATAATATGGAAATTTACGCTGCAAAAATTTAATTCTTAAACATATGAAAGAAATAATATTTATCATCACATTTACAAAGATAACCAAGGAAAGGAAATAGCCATCATTAGTGTGACAGTAAACTACATCAGACAAAATAACACAGCAAAGCAGCCAATGCAGTAATTTAATTACAACTCAGCTGCACTGCTTCATGGTTTCTCTGACCTTAGAGTTGGTCAAAGGATAATGGATGATGAGAGATGACCTACCCACTAGCTGATGTCATTTCAGTGATTCACAAGGTTGAATTTTATTATGATCCTTTCTTCATTTTTGCAGCCTCTTAAGAAAATGTGCAGCGAGGAATTAACATGAGCCTAATAGCTTGAGGTTGAATGTAATGCTGGGTTTCTGTCTGTTTGTGTAATTGTGCTGTTCTGTGAAGAATAAAGCTGCCAAAGCAATGTTTTCCACCACACAGCACAGTACAGCCTCATGGCCTAGCCTTTAACTATGAAAAGTTCACACAGCAGGCTGGATAAACACTTTAGAATAGTCAGTGTTGTTTTAGACACTTATAAGCAAAAAAGTTTGTATATATTTGTAAATATAAACATGAAGATTGATTTGGAAGAATTGTCTAAAACCTGTTGTTGAAGGTCTTTGATAGCACAATTAGTTATACACTGAAATCTGTCTTTTGTGGCAGAAATCTAAAAAAAATAAAAGGTAAAATCCTGCTGAAATATGTAGAAGAGTTTTCTCTGGTGCTATACAATTTAAATTTAAACCGCCTTGTAAAATACAACATTTTAAAAAGATATGAACCTTCCACATCTATGCTATGGGCCACCATGCTATCCTTTAGCAGGGCCAGGAAACGTAGTGAGAGTTTATGCATAGATCAATGCATGACGGAATTCGGAGAAAACCTACAAACAATTTGATGATGGTATGAAGAACACCTTCCAGAGGCTAACAAATAAAAGGTTTAGCCAGCGCTGTAATAGAACGATATGTATCAGAGCATAATCAAATTGATTCTAATAATTTTAAGGGCCAGACTTAAATACTTTCAAGAATAAATCCTGTCGAATCATGGTTTACATATGCACTTTACATTTTAAAACATAATCTGGTATTTTTGTTGCACATTCTACATTGTTAATATAAAAACTAAAGCATTTTCTCCACTTTTTATTTTTGCTTTTTTGCAAAATTTCAGCATTGCTTACTAAAACTGCTGCTGATGTTGCAGCGCCATATCTGTTGCTGCTGCATGGAGCATTATTATAAATAATCTGAACATAAGATGCTGCCTTTATGTAATTATATTGCAGTGGTTTTTACAATGAGATTAAGGGCTTCAGCGTACATGAACTGCCTGTAAGTATGTTCAGCGATATTACACTCTTTATCTCTGGATTTCATCCCCCAGTGAGCGTAATACTCAACAGGACATGTCAGCGTAATTAGTTGTGTCCTGGGGTTGTTTTAGCTCCCACTCACTCCCTAGCTCAGCTTGAAAAAACCTCTGTGTGTAGTCCGGAACTTACTCTCTGTTATTCATTCTCTGAGTGCCATAAGACGTGGCACTCTTGTAACTTCCTAATATATGGATGACTTGCCTTAAAGGTATAGTTGAGGATTTTCATGAACTTTTGAAAAGACCCTCCCTCCCCACTTAAAAAAAAAAGCACATGCACAACCCAGTACCTGCTCCTTGTGCACGCTATGTTTTAAAGTTGCTGTTTGCATCGCTCATACAAGCTTACTTTACCAGATTCACCACTGGTAAGTGAAAATTAGGAGGAGCACGTAGGGTGGCCTTATCTTAACATATTAGCAGAATGATTGATAATAAGACCACTTATTTTGATGATCCACCCAGAAAAAGAACATCCTCCACTATACCTTTAATGTATCTTTCTATATAATGCCACCACTGCATTCAAAATCACATAATCATATTGCTTTCTTAGCCCAAACCTCCTTTGGTGTGCATGATTTTTATCTGATAGTCATTTTTCTATTGTGCTAAAGTTTGTTAACTATGCTACAGCCGCACCCTCTGAAGATTCTTCACAATCAGTATTTAGCTGCAGTGTCAGAGCTTCCTCAAAATAATATCCAATGGTGCAATAATATCAGGAGGAATGCAAATATATATCACCACAACATTTTCATTTAATGACCCTCCCCTATGGTGCCACCATACATGAAAACAATGGTTGTCGGTTGAGTAACGCAGAGCATATTCATTTCTAAAGATGATACCATACCTTTTGTTATCAAGCTATGCCTTCAGACTCTATTTTCACTCTAGATGAAGCCATCTGCTTTGATCTTTATGGCAAGCAATGTATGGGACACTTAGCTGTTAGTGTGAATAATGATAGTCTTTGAGATGGGTTGCAGGATGACAGTAAGTATTATAAAAGGTCCATCACCCTTGTCCAGATGGTAGGCGTTGATCTCTTGAGTGAATGATACTGTATGCATGATTAGGCAGTCATTTTGCTGCATGGTCTGTATTGAATAATTGGATCCTTTACAACAGACAAGTTTAATGTAGCTATTCCTTCCTACACGGAACAATGTCACACCCTTAAAACCCAAATACCAACTATTACCATTGAATTACCAACATTCTGCAGAAAACCTGCAAATATTATTACATTTTCCATCCCAAACCGGTACAATAGTACAATATTAAATGTGCTGAAATTAGACCAACAAATATCAATTACATATATGCTATAAGATGTCAAAACTTGAATTAATTCTGTATGTTTTGGCTTTTTATGCTGGTACGAAAAAATATTAAGAATTCAAATAGAGGAGGCGCAGCTCACTTGCACCGTGTACATTGCCTAGCTTGCATGGTTAGAAATCAGAGCATTACATAAATGGGAAAATGCATGCAAAAAAAAAGAACCTTTTTTGCATTTTATTATTTGATTCTCACTCACTGCTAGAAATAGTTTAAATGCTCCCAGTTGAGTACCGATTGCACATTTAAACCCTCTGCATTGGATTAGGGAGTTAAATGTGTATCCAGTCAGGAAACATGCATTGTGTCTGTGTAGCTGGAATCATTTAAATCTACCCCTTATTCCGGGTCTGCTAAAGCATATTTGACAGTCTGTGAACTGGAAGCAGTTGTAGAAAAAAAAAGCATAATGCATTTTCCCATGATGCTGTTTACTGGAGAACATTAATTTGATTTCGTTGAATTTGTGGTGCATCAGCCAGTATCCCTTGGTGATCCTCTATGAAACTATAGCTTGTGGGTTTCCACTCATGTGTACTTTGATGTATCTAATATGCTGCTGAGGATGGTTCTGGTACTGTTGAGAGATTTTGCATACATGTGCTGATATGCATCTCAGCTGTGCACACTATATGGATGTGTGGTTTTCTTTTTAAGGAAGCTAACATTTAATCACCTGCAGTAAAGATGAAAGATTTAGTCTGCTTTAAACAGTAGTAGATAAAATACAGAAAAGTAGGAGCTACTCTGACTTTGTTTCTCAGTTTTCTAGATAACAGGAAAGAGGAGACAGGCTTATTCAGGACAAAGAATGTTGAATCAGTTTTGTTTTGACGTCTCTTTTTACCAGAGCCACTGCAGTTGATAGTGTTTTACCGTATGTCACTTTAAGATTTAACAAAACCTCCACAAGTGAAATGTATTAATCTTAAAATGTAAATATTTATGCATGTTTTACAGTCTTTTGTATTCATAGAATCGCTATAAATTTCTAACATATCAAAATATTTTGCATTGTTGTTGATCCTTGTGTAGTGTCACATGTAAACCAAAGACCCTTTTTGCTATCCTGCTGTGACCTTTATCCATTTCTTCATTTGTATTTATGTTTACAAGATTAATACTTAAATAAAACATGACATAGCAATCCTTTTACACCTAAATATACATAGTTGTCAGTTGTAACGATAGTAAATCTAGACTATAAACTGTTTTAAGAGTGGTGGGTGGTAAGGGACTTTATTGGGACATTAGTGACTTCTAAAAAAATCTGGTGCTTTGAAAGTTGTTTTTTTTTAATCTCTTTTTGATAAAAAAGACTGAATATTCCCTAAATCAGTTGGTAAAATGTTAACATGTTGCACTAGGATCAAAACAGGAATATGAATCAGTTGCCTCAACCTAAATGTATTAATATGAGTAGCAGTAACAATATTTGGTTGCACATAAGCATTGGATCTGATTTGACCCATCTATATATTTAACTGTTTAGTATTGAGTCATATGAAGCCAATTTCTTATTGGTTATATTAGCAGGTTGTGAGTGATTATGATATTTAGAGATGTCATAGTTTTATCCAAACTTAAATTTCCAATTCAACCTTTGAGTTGATGTTACACTTTTCTTAATACTGTATGCAGCGAAGTTGAAGTGCAATAATTACAACACAGATAAAATATTGTTTTTACAAATTTCTGTTGTGTTTTTTTATCTTTATAGAGTCAGTTCTGCTTGTTCACCAACTGATTGCCCATCCTCTGCTGTTAAACCTGGGGACCGCACATCATTGTGGCAGTGATATACAAACATGGATAAAAAACAAAAATGGGTGCCAGGTCTGGAAGGTGTGTTATTGATACTGCTGAGTCACATGGCTGCAGGACTTGAAGTGCCTCTTGATCGTAAGTACCACTCTCAATAGTTTCATGTATAGATAATGATTTGTGGTGTTTCCCTGCTGTCAGCTGTTAACTCATTGATTTGAATCATTGTGTTTAAAAAAAATCTCTTCTTGCATTTATTCCACCTTCTTAGAAGAAATGCAAGCTAAAAGTGGGAAAGCTGGCTATATCAATTCCTAAAAATATTCCTTCACCTTACGGTATCTGCTGCTTTTTTCTTGCACAAGTTTAAAAGATATTCTAACAATTTTCCTCAATATTCTATTGCTTTTGTATGGCATGCCATATGGGACAAAAAGCTAAAGTACTGGAAGGATGTAAGTTGCTTAAGACATAGCCTTGGCTTGGGTGGAGTTTTGGCCCTTCAAATTTATTGATTTGCTCTTTGTGTGGCTTGAGTAACAATGTGCATGGAGTTTTTTTGCAACAACATAACTCTACTGAGCACCTTGCTTGGCTTGGAGTGTTGCTTGAAGTGTAAATTTTAAGTTAGGAAATGGTAAGACATCAGCTTAAGGGTGAGGTTGCTGCTTATGTCTTTGTTTGCTTCTAAAGTCCGGTCTGACAAGTTTGGCTTGGCATGCACGAAGCTTGAATAGTGATTCTGCTTGTTTATGTCAAAGCATGTCTACATTGGATTTATTGTTGATGTATGCATGAATTACATTGCTCTGCATTTCATATCCAGTGCCTCAACCCCCCACCATAACACTGCAGTCCCCAAAGGATTACATCTTTGATCCCCGGGACAAAATCATCATTCAGTGCGAGGCAAAAGGGAATCCTCATCCCAGGTGAGACGATAACTCCAAAACACTTAATGAAAGATTTAATGCTGCCGCCATGCTTCCTCTCTGGTAAATTACAGCCCTGCTTCTGAGGGCAACTTAACCTGGAGGCGAGTGGAAGAGATAAATCGCCATAGCAACCGTCGCCTCGGAGACCTGGCTGGAACACACCCGGAAGAGTGGATTTGCAGTCTCCATTCATTGAATCAAATAAGTTAGATTCAGGCAAAGACCTACAATTTAATCAAAGGTTTTATTTCATTTGCACCATGTTTTGCTTATGTCTTTGTAACCCTTTATCCTGTTCTAATTATTACCTGGATTTATGTGCAATAACACAATAGTACATAGAGGATACCTCTGTGTTGTTTTATTGACAATACAGCTGTTTGATGAAGTCCTCATAGGTTATCTAGAGCAGTGATTCCCAACCGGGGTGCCTCTATTGGTCCATGAGTGCATTACAAGGGGTACATGAAAATATTTTATTTTCTAGGTATTAAAATAAAACAGGACTGGGATCTATTTTGCTTTGTGAGGACCTAATTCCAAAATTAAACAATCCTTTCAAAAACCGAAAAAGTATTTTTTTTTCTTATATGTTTGAGTTAACTGCAGCTTTAAAAACCATTAAAACAAAGCAGATAAACAGCCTGGAGGTAGAGAACAGCCTGGTATCAGCTGTTTTTCACACTGAGCTGTAGGAGCTCATCAAAGCAGCATCAAAGTAAAACTAATTTAATCAGTCTGACTATCTTTTTTGTTCTGTATTTTGTGTCCAACTGAAGTTTAAATGTGATAATAAGGGAGTTCTCAGAGGAGCCCCGGTTTTATAAATACAGGTTTATAATATGATTTTATTTTGTATTTATTTAGATTCCTTCCTAAATTCCAGGCAACATATTTATGATTTTTAATAGACATGGAAAGCATGAAATGCCTGAGAATTAAATGCTCAAATTAAAAGACTAAAGGTATAGTGGAGGATGTTCTTTTCCTGGGTGGATCATCAAAATAAGTGGTCCTCCTAATTGTCAATCAGTCTGGTCATATGTTTATGTAAGGCCGTCCTATATGCTCATGCCTATTTTCACTTACCCATGGTGAGTCTGACCTAGTGGAAAAAATACAAATCTTCCTTTGCATAGTAAGCTTTTATGGGCGATGCAAACAGCAACTTTTAAACAGAGCATGTATGAGGAGAAATAGGCTGCTGCATTCTCTTCCATGTAATTAATAACCATTCCCTCTCGGGAGCAGGTACAGTGTTGTGACTGTGCTTTTTTTTTTTTTTAATTGGAGAGTAGGTGTCTTTTAAAAACATTGTGAAAAACCTCCACTATACTTTTAAGTAAAATACTTTTTATTTCATAATCGGTTATTGTACATTACACTTTTGGACATTCATCAGTACTTTTGACTGAGGGGGGTATTCATGGTAAGACAAAGTGCCCAAAGAGGTACACAAGTCAAAAAAGGTTTAAGACAGATCAGAGATGATACAATGGAGCTGGCTTTGGTTATAAAAGATCTAAAGCTGTAAACAACTCACAAAGGCTGGAACTTAAGATTATTTTGCAAATCGATTAATCTGTCGACTATTTTTTGATTAATCGATTGATAATTAGATAGCAAAAGGTTCCTTTTTTACTAAATTAAACCAGGTGAAACAAATTTTTTTCCACTTGAGGATTTCTGGATAGAGCATATTGACAGACGAAAAATATTTTTTTTAATCTTAAAATCAAAATATTAACTTTTTTTTTTTTTTACAGTTTTGGTATAATTACTGCTCAAGGTGGGTTGCTCTGTAAGCTAATGAGATATTTTAATGATCAATCAATTGCTAAATAATTTCGCCTCCGTTTCAACAATCGATTAATCCGATTGTTTCAGCCTCACCGTTTGGTTCATCATTGGAAAATCTCTGGCATTCCAGCAAACTTACAAAGACATTGTTTCTACCTCATCTTAACAGAGTATACATTAAAGCACACTCAAGATGCTGCAGATCTTTTATTTTAAATATCAACATGTCTGGCCTTTATGCAAGGATAGGAAAAGGAAAGCTATTGTTAAAAGAGAGCTAAATGAAGCCTCATTTTTAAGAAAACCCGCCTTTTAAAGTTTTGCGAACATATAAGGAGGTGCTCTGTTCAAAGGAGACCAAAAGTGAACTTTTCATTCAACATGCGAAACCATTTGTATGGCAGGAAACTATCACTCCATATAACACTAAACACACCATTCCCTCACTTAACCTTCTGCCAGAATCATATAGTTGGAATGTTGTTTTCATCACGGACAGGAAAGGTTGTCATTCTTAACTGAAAGATAGATACTGCTAAATTAAAGACCAATGAAAAGACCTAAAACTAAGGTGGAGTTTCAGGGAATGAAAAGAATTAGCAATAAAGCACTAACAATATATATAGACACATGATTTATAACAGTAGAAAATACATCCAATAAAATGTTCAGTAATTTCACTGAACTGTTATGCAGAACCAGACCACATTCTTTGGGATGTAAGCAGAGGAAAAGCTTCAGCCTCTTGAGGTTGGCATTAGAGCTGAACTCTTTTTTTAAACTTTAAAGGCTCGATTTAAATTAGACTTAAGTTACAATTTAATTTCAGCCTCTTTCCACTATTTCTGTATTCTTATTTCAGATAAGTAAAAAAAAAAAAAAAAAAAACTAAATTGTTATTATTATCAAGTAACAGGAAAGACTTGTGTAATTTTTCAACTATATTGCACAGCCCTAGTATCTATATCTTCCCTGAACATTTGTCTGGTGGAACCTTATTATTATAATGCTGAAATGTTAATTCACTACAAAAGAATAGTCTGCAACTAAACTTAAACTATTTTTTTTTTTTTTTTATACCTTGTATCTTTAAGCCTCTATTGGTACAGTAAGTGTAGGATTTATTATTATCAGGTTGGGAGAAAGCTTACTGCTTCTTGAAACTCTGGGTTTTATAAACCTTTATAAACCTACTTTGCTTCTTTAGGAACTGAACGGAGATATGGTTAAGAGCTTTTTTTTCCATGCCTGTTGCAGCTGAAAGATATATTAATGACTCTTGTACTCTGTAGCTTTTCATGGACGAGGAATGGGACAAACTTCGATGTGGAGAAAGACCCCAAAGTCGTGATGAAACCTTATTCAGGAACGCTAGAGATTGACATCAGTGGAGAAAAGGCCGAGGCTTATGAAGGAACATACCAGTGTACTGCTAGCAACGAGCACGGCAAAGCTCTAACAAACAACATTGTCATCAGGCAGTCCAGTAAGACAGAAAAAAAAAATCTGATTATCTGTAGCAATTATTGCAAATCTGGTAGATGCATTGTTTGGTTTTGTGACTCACAGGGTCCCCCTTGTGGTCAAAGGAAAAAAATGAGGCGATTCAGGTGCAGAAGGGGTCTCCCCTTGTACTTCACTGTCGACCCCCTGCAGGCCTGCCTCCTCCTGTCATCTTCTGGATGGATCACAGTGAGTTCTGTGAATTTGAACATTGCTGCATTCATGTAAAAATACAGACATAAACAATGCCTGGTTTGCTGATTCTTTTCTCAGATTTCCAGAGAGTGCCTCTGGATAATCGAGTCACCCAGGCCTTGAACGGAGACCTGTACTTTTCCAATGTTCTTCCAGAAGACACCCGGAGCAATTATATTTGCTACGCACGCTTTTACCACACGCAAACCATCCAGCAGAAAGATCCCATCTCTGTCACAGTACTCACCAGTAAGTATAGCCCTGCAACTCATTAAAATGACCCATTGTAATAAATGTTTGTTTATTTAGCTTTAGATCGCATTAAACGGGGAAGGTATTTTATCTGTGTAATATCAAATTTAGCAACTCTTTCTATATAACAGTCTTTCAAAAATCTTTTATAGAACTTGAAAAGTTTTCATATTAAACCCTTAAAATTCATTAGAACCTGTTTGGATTGTTAAAAGACTAAATAACGTTTTATTTAAGATTGTCAGAGTCAGAGAGTTAAATATTTTATTCATTTACTTTTATTTGACCTTTATTCAACTGGGTAAACTTTTTGAGAACCCCTTATCATTTACAACCATGACCTGGCCATGAGGCAAGAATAAATGGAAAATAAACAGTACATAGAAACGAATATTTAAAAGAAATGGATTGTACAAAGAGAAAATAGATGCTTACATGTGCAAGAAACACTTCGGAGTGTAAATTATTGAAACTATTTTCACTATTTTCAACTACTTTTCACTCGATTTCACAATAGTAATTAAGGCGCTGATTTCTATAATGATGAGTGCTGCTGGTTTATTCCATTTTTTTCTATCCCTTGGTATGGATTTGTTCTTTTAACTTGGCTTCAAATCTCTTCATCTGTGGTTACATTAAGACTTAACACAAAAACAATTCTTCCTGTTATTTATTTTCCAATCTTTTTTTTTTTTTGTGAAAATGTAGAATCTAAACAACAATGTCTACTCTTATCCAAGATGGATACAAATTAATGCTGATGATTTTTTTAATATTGTTGTTATTCTCAAAAGATAATTAGTTTAATTCACCAAAGGTTAATTGAAACTATAGACAATAATTCATATCAGCAGTGTGTTTTTTTTTTTATTTCTTTTTATTTTACATAGACAGTATGACACACAACCAGAGTGGCATACCCTTAGGTGAAAACGAAAACAAAACAGAAAAATCCTTCAGCTGCAATCAGAAGGAGTTTTCTACGTTTTTGCATGTACAAAATCATATTAATAAAAACCATAACTGCATATCAGGAGATGGACAGCTCTTAATCAGTGAAAGAGTCCTTTTTCTGATCTTCCTTACTAACATTTTATCCTGTCTACGGTCATGACTCAACTTACATAGTGAATAAATAGATGCACCAGAAAGAAAACACAAGTATCTGTCTTTTTCTAAATTTCTTGCAACCCTGACATATCACATTTGAAGTAGTACCTCTTTCTCCTTTTTCATAGATATCGACCCTGACATCACACTTCCAAATTCTAAAATTCTCTTGTAAATGTTGATTTCATCTTGTTTCCCTGATTTATCAGACAACCCTAAAGGAGAGCGCCGCCCTGGTTTCATTTGGCCTGTTGGTGAAATGAGCACCAAGATGGTTCTAAGAGGGGAAACACTAGAATTGGAATGCATCGCTGAGGGATTGTAAGTTGGCCTTTTATCACACTGCCTTGTAAACTTAAACTTTATTCCATTTTGTCACATTAAGACAACAAACACTTTTGATGCATTGAGACATTAGTACATTAGCACTTTTGCTGGCATTTATTCAAGTAATACTATGGTTAAAGGTATAGTGGAGGATGTTCTTTTTCATCAAAATAAGTGGTCATCCTAAATGTCAATCATTCTGATGATATGTTTATGTAAGGCAGTCCTATATGCGTTTTCACTTATGGTGGTGAGTCTGACGAAGTGGAAAAAATCTTCTTTGCTCTTATGAGCGATGCAAACAACAACTTTTAAAAAGAGCGTGCACGAGGAGAAATGGGCTTGTTCATGCTCTGGCAAGCTATTAATAGGCGTTACCTGTCGGGAGTTGGTGCAGGGTTGTGCATGTACATTTTCTTTGAAAATGGAGAGGGCAGATCTTTTCAGAAATTTGCGAAAATCCTCCACTATACCTTTAATGTTGCAGAAGAACGAAAAAACACAACCTGCTCAGGGTCTCATAAATCCAATCTTGATGTTTTCTGTGACAGACCCACTCCAGAAGTTATGTGGCAGAAGGATGGAGGGAGGCTGCCGAGTGGCAGGACAAGCTTCCACGAATTCAAAAAAACACTGACGATCATCGATGTGAATGAAGATGATGCCGGTGACTACCGCTGTACAGCCACTAACAAGCTGGGCTCTGTCCACCACATAATTAAAGTCACAGTTAAAGGTAAAGACGAGCAAAGATGTATTATCAATTAAATAAAGAAAAATTACTTATATGTGGAAAGAAAATGAAACCAAACTTGCCATTTGTAAAAAAGAATTTTGCCCCCCTTATGATTGTTGTATTGTTCTGTTAAGTTAAGATAGCCACACCCAGACCTGTAACATCTAGAAATCATTTAAAAATCGCCTTCTTAAAGTAATCTTTCTGTGCATCTTCAATCTCCCTCACCAGCTGCTCCTTTTTGGATCAGTGCTCCAAGAAATTTGATTCTGGCTCCAAATGAGACCGGCATCTTAACCTGTCGGGTTAATGGAAACCCTAAGCCAAAAATTAACTGGTTTGTCAACGGACGTTCATTTAAAGGTACGTTTAAATGGTGAATAAGTAAAGGTACTGTTTGGTTTTCAAAATACTGAATTGACATTTGCAGTAGTCCTTTTTCAGTTGAAATAGGTAATAAACACTACAAAAACCAGAAAAATGTACCCTCTTTTTTATGTATTCCAGACTTTTATGAAGATAATGGTCCAAAGGTAGAGGAGGATACCATCATTCTCAGCAATGTACAGTCAGGGAGCAGTGCTGTCTTCCAGTGCAATGCATCTAATGAGTTTGGTTATTTATTGGCTAATGCTTTTGTCAGTGTTCTGGGTAAGCTACATTTGACCGTTTAGTACATCTTGAAATATGCAGATCTGCATGAGTGCAATGAAATTCAAAAAGTCTATGCTTGCCCTCAACAGCTGAACCACCAAGAATTCTCACTACGTCCAACAAAGTGTATCTAGTCATCATGAACAACCCGGCGTTGCTTCACTGCGCCTCGTTTGGCTCGCCAATACCAACTATCACATGGTAGGAATCTGGACCTAATGTATGTTGGTCATTGCTCCATTTAACCATTCTATTGCAGGTTTAGATATATATAATATATGTCAATAGTTATTCATATGATATTAAAAAGATTTTTTTTCCTAATAAAGCATTTTTTACATGTCATTTGAGTTAAAAGCTAGCTTTGAACTTGATGGATGCATACGGCAAGAAAGATGATTAAGATCGAACTGAATACCAGACTCTGTCAAACTCTCTTTTATTGTCATGCTCCACAGTTAAGAAACCAAGATTTGGTTGATATCGCCGGCATAAAGTGCAACTTAAGGCTGTTGCACGCTTAATTTTTTTTAAACTTTTTTTCTTTAAATAAGCCACAAAAACAAACATAAAATATTAAAGCCTTATTATATTGTTGAAGGAAAAGGATACATTGATTTGAAAAAATGTATTTACAAATAAATATCTGAAAGGTCCTGTTTGCGTTTGTAGTCCATTTTTGCTCCAGTTACCAGGGCTTCCAATTCCATGAAAAATATACTTCCTTGGCAGGCATTGACCTCCAATTTGATCTTTTTCTTGGTTTTCCTTTTCCTTCCCTTTTTTTAGGGATGTTAGTAACTTTAGCTAAAATATACACGGAGAGTGATATTTTTGTCATCAAATAGGACAGAGGGACCTAGTATTTAAGGTGAGACAGACAGTGGGAAAATTCAAAACATTTAGTAAATCAAAACAACAGGAAACGCGGAGCTGTGGATCTGCCTCGGCTGAAGGGGGGGGGGGGGGGGGGGGGGGGTTAGGGTTAGGGTTAGGGTTTGATAGGGGTTTGATACTCTGAGTTAAAACAGTTCAGTCCATCATCTCAGGAAAAGGCAGGATCCAACCAATAGATTGCCAAACAGAAGCAACAATCTGATCCAGGTCAGGGAAACAGATCAGATAGGAACAGTTCTGGAATCCAGGAGTCCGCAGCCCGGTCAAGGGTTCTGATCTGCACAGGAACAGAACTATCCAGCATTCCAGGAATCCACAGAGTGTAAAAGCAGGTTCAGAGTTCCATGAGTCTAGCAGCAGGCTCAGACAGAGACTTGCAGATGCAGACAGGCAGGCTCAGTGGTTGAGGGACAGAGACAAGACATTGTACCAAGAAATCTGCAGAACTGGTCTCCACCTAGGAGCCAGGCTTACGGGATTTTAAAACTGTACTCCACCCAGGAGCCAGGACACCATCAGTGGACAAGACCAACACTTAAAAACCTTAAAAACAGGGACACAAACCTTGGACTAACTCAAACTAACAAAACAGACAGACAAACAATCATCAAACAATGATAACTGGACTGAGCCAAATACACAAAGCAACAGACGCAGGTGGATAAGATGAGCGATGATTAGGGCTATTAGGATTAGAGCGATGAAGAGTTAGGCAGGATGATGAAGTGAATAATTAATGTCAGAAATCAGGGCAGATCGTGACAATTGTTTGGCTATTCTTTGCTGCATCTGTAGAAGAAAAAATACATCCCCACACTACAGTGCTATCATGTTTCACCATGCTGATAGTGTCATCTATTTTGCACAAAGGTCAAAGAGCTGTGTTTTAGTCTCAGTTTAATAGGGTGGCCATATTTTTGTAGAACTTCTACTGTGCAGTACTGTTTCTATGTTAGCAAATAGATTCATAAGTACTTAGTGTTGCTTTCAAAGCTGGTGGAACAGCTCCAGCTCAGTATGGGTGGTTTTGCTTCTGCTAAGTGAATCTCCAAGAGTGTGTGTTATGCTGCCAATAACAGATTCTCTTCTGGGATTTCCTTTTAAAAAGCTCCATCCATCTTCTTATCAGCTCTGACTAGCTCCTCTTTTCAAATAAGAGCATCTCCATTTAGCACAATACTGCTAGCTATCTAGGATTGTGTCACCATGTAGAGTTTTTGTTTGTATGCCAAAAAGATAAGGGTATGGAGTTATTTTTGTCTTTTTTTTATTCAAGAAAAAAAGCTATCTGAAAGGGGGAAATTATTTAAAAAGTAAAATAAATATATTGGATTAAAAAAAATTCCCACTGATAGCACAAACAGATGTTATTTGAGACTGAATAAAACAGAGAAAATATTTTGTTATTTAATAAATAAAAGATAAATTGACATTTAGAAAATGATTTCCACGGGAAATATTATTAATTTCTTATTTTATTTGTTTTATTTTTTCTTCTCTTTCTGAAAACCGTAGCCTTTGCTCTCGATTTCTTTCCTTGGCCGGCCTGTGTTCCTATTGGCCAGTCTCAACAGAACTGACAGCTAAGGGGTGATATTAGATGTGTTTGGGTTGAACAGTGCCTCCCCTTGAATTTGGAAGAGAGCTTCCACGTGTCAGCAACTGAACGAGATGGCGACATTGCGTGTATTTTCCTTTAAAAACTTTTTTCAGTCTAAAATTACATCCGTTTTTGCTATCAATGTGAAAATGTGTCTTCTCTAATACATTTATTCGAATTTTAAAATTATTTTCCCCTCTCAGATAGCTTTTTTTCTTGAACTTAATAAAAGGACAAAATAACTCCATACCAGTGCAGCATGTTCCACTTGTTTGCCGTGTCTCCATCATATCTTCTTGGAAGGAACAGATGATTTGCTGGGGCTATTTTTAGTAAATGTTTAGTAAATGCAAGCTTACACTTGAATAGAGGGGGGTTGATATAAATGCATGCAAAAATATTAAACTAAAAGATAGAATACCTTTGCAAAATTTTTGTTTAGTTTTTACCCTGTTGCGTAAGTTCATGCTTCCATTTGGATTTCACCCTGTTGCTGAGACAAATTAATTTCCCCACAAGGGTATAATCACAGGTATTTGTATTCTATTGTGTTCTACTCTATTAAAATGACAAGATTACATATGTCCTTTTTGATTTTTCTAGGTTTAAAGACGGCCAGACCAACATTAAGAACAGTGACCCATATGTGATCCATGAGAATGGTACTCTGGAGATAAACATGGCTCAGCCGATGCACAGTGGAAAGTACACCTGCACTGCCACCAATACCTTGGGCTTCAAAGAAAATCATGTCTCTCTGGAAGTAAAAGGTCAATAGCACCTCATTGCCAATTAGAAAATAGTTTAAGATTATATTATTTTAATTAAACTTAATAATTTCTAGCTGTAAACCTAAATAATTCTAATATTCCAGAGCCGACTCGGATCCTCACGCAGCCGAAGTACAGAGTGGTTCAGAGAGGAATGAGCGCTCTGTTTGAGTGTAGAGTCAAACATGATAGCTCTCTTATTATCAACATCAGTTGGCTAAAAGATAATGGAGAACTGCCAGACGATCAGAGGTACAGCAGACTTGTACTGTAGATAAACCGACAGTGATCACTAGTACAGTATGAACTTTCGATCTGTATCCTGTCAAGAAAAACAGAATTTGTGTTTTTTTGGTGACACACCCAGGTTTGAGGTGGACGATGAAAGCCTGACCATTAGAGATGTGACAGAAGAAGATGCAGGGACTTATACCTGCATCACAAACACCATTCTGGATCAGGACTCTGCAAGTGCAATGCTGACTGTTGTCGGTGGGTTGACATATGGCGACATTAAACATGTTATTCTTTGATGCATTAATTTAAATTTATATTCAATTGTTTTAGTCTTTCTGTGAGAATAAATTGTTTAAAACAGGGGAAGCAGCAATGATATTTGATAAAGGTGAAACAGGTCACCACCCCAGGCAGCAGGACTTTGAGGGTGACTCGAGTAGGTGAAGAAAGAAAAAAGACAATTCTATGTGATTATTAACCCTTTATAGGGCACTCATTGAAATACTTTGAAAATCTAAATTTCAAGCCAATAGTGCTATTGGAGGACAATACCTAATTATTTTTGTAACATTCAAATAATATGTATATTTTGGTGGCAAAAATTTGGATAAATGTAATAACAACAAATGGCCAATTGCCCTAATATATTAAGAAACATATTTAAAAAAGGTGGTTCTATAAGAAGTTCATGAAAACACGCACAGAGTGAAAAGAACATTTTTTTTGTTACAACATAACCTTAGAGGCATTAATTCTGATGCAGATTCTTACATTTTTTACTCTTTTAACTTTGCTTTTTAACTTTTTAATTAGCCTTTTACCTTTTTTTCTTAACTTAAACTTTTATCCAACTTAATTTAATTTACTGTAGGTAATAAATCATTCAGGGGTTCATCTAAATTGTCAAATGCAAAAATAACACGTACAGACATGTAGCAGTATCTTTGCTGAATGGCTGGATATAAATCTATACGGTACTGAGGGATGGGGGGGACTCCATTTGTAAGTGATCAAAAACTAATTTGCTGTATAAAAAGGTTAATATAATTGATTATGTTTGTTATTAATGTGTTTTACTTATTAGGTGTCATGTAATTTGGGACTGGACATCCCAATATGGCCAAAACCTGCAAGGACTCCATTTATGCCAGAACAACCAAGCATTATGAATTAGAATTTTAATTAAAGCATCACTACTTCCAACGGCTCTCCTCTTCCTTTGTCTCTGCTAAATGTATTTTTAATTTCTTCTAGTTTTTTTTTTCCTACTGTAATAATGTAATCCTCCTGTAGTGTTTTTCTTACCTTTTCTTGCATTTCATAAATATCTAACACTAACATCTTATCCTTTTCTTTCATTCTTCTCTTTCTTCTTGCTGTCAGAGGCAACTCCTACTCCAACAATTGTTTTAGGTAAACATGTAGCCTGCCTTCTGTCTATTCAGTCAATGATTTTGTACCTAACAAATATAGTTTCAACTGTTATTTTGTGTGATTTATGTATATATTCTTAGCACATGTCAACAGTCCTCCTACGCAGCTGATTTCATCTATTGTCCCTGTCTTGTCAGACCTTTGTGTGAGAGTTAGTGTACAGGTCTCATTGATTGATATGTTTATATTTCTTTTACTTCACCTCAGCATTCAGGTTTAAACAGCTAGGAGTGAAAACCCCTATGCAGGATCTCATGCATAACAATGCTGCCGATTTTCCTCACTGAAAACTTTGCAAACTTGTCTTGCTGAGTACTTAGTTAATGTTCATTAATACCCCAAAAAATACATATATTTTCAGAACTGACATGCAGAATTTTAATGATCTTTATACTATGTAACTACAAAAAAAACATTTAAGCGTCAAACATTGTCTGCCTACACAGCATAAAAAACTACTCTGATTGATGTTGCAGAGAAACCGGACTCTCCAACTGACCTGGAACTCACTGACCAGATGGAGAGAAGCGTTCGACTCACCTGGATCCCAGGAGATGAAAACAACAGTCCAATACAGAGTAAGAAATACTTAATATTTTTTATTACTTTGTTTAATTTTCACACAGTCATCCAACTACTTTATCGATATCAGATTTGAACTGATAACAAATCACAACTATATATTTCCCATCTTAATTGTGACTTTTTCTTTTGTTGCCACAAATGTTTGCATATCTACAAATATCAGTTTACTCACTGGGACAGTCTTGTTTTTTTACATGGTTTTTCAATTTGTAATTATCACCTGATCATTTTAAGCTGAAATATACAGTTTCTAGAAACAGTATATGACTGAGTCGAAAAAGTTGCTGAATCAATCCCAAATAATTCCAGCTACCCTGCTTTTCTAATCATTTCAAGCATATGACATACTGAGGTGAGGGCACCATTACCAATGCAGAAGTCTGTTTATAGGGTAGAGTGAGATAGACAATGAATTCAGGCCACAGAATTTTTAGACTAGTCCAAAAATGTAAAGGCAGTTTGGAATAGCAGGATATCAAATGGATCCAAGAGAGGCTAATGATGCTTGGATGGTAATGTGAGTCTTAGAAATGAAATGCAGAGATGTTTATTAGGCTATATTAGAAAACTTGCATTCAAATTGGTCATAACATTTTGCTGTTTCTCCAGACTTTATGATTGAGTACATGGATATGCTCCACCAGCCAGGGGTTTGGGTCAACCTCACAGAAATTCCTGGTACCAGTACCACTGCCCAGCTACAGCTCTCTCCATACGTCTACTATATGTTCAGAGTGCGCGCTCGGAATGATGTAGGCTACAGCGACCCTAGTATCCCCTCAGCTCAATACAGAACCAACCCTTCAGGTAATAAAGACACTCAATAACTTGATTACTTCATGTTAAAGATCTCCAGATCTACAAAGTGATCCATGAATATTTGATTTTCCTCAGCTCCAGATGAAAATCCAACAAATGTGAAAGGAGTAGGAACAGAGCCTGGCAACTTGGTTATCTCATGGAAGGTAAGGAAGATAGTTTAGTTGAATTTAAAGATATATTACCTTCATTTTTCAGCAAGAAATGACATACTTTCTGTGTAGCCTCTCACAGGATTTCAGTCCAATGGGCCTGGACTGGAGTACAAGGTTATGTGGAGGCAAAAGGACGTGGAAGATGACTGGACCTCAATGAATGTTGGCAACAATTCCCAACTAACTGTTACTCAAACTCCAACCTATGTGCCCTATGAAATTAAAGTTCAGGCTTTTAATGACTACGGAAATGGTCCTGAGCCTGCTGTGGTCACTGGCTTCTCTGGAGAAGACTGTGAGTTTATTCTGTCTCCACTTTTAACAAATTGTTTTAAATCTATAATGCAAAAAATTATAAGATAGTAACAAATGTTTGATGCCTTTTTTATAGTTCTCTTAGACAAAGTAACAAATCCAGATTCATATTACAGTCTCCTTAAAGGAGATCTTGTTGGTGATTTCCTGGTTAAATCAAGGTTAAATAATATATCACTACATGCTCACGATTAGCTTTTTGTCCTCTTGGCAGTGCCGTTGTCTCCTCCTGATGGTGTCAAGGTCACTGTTCCCAACAGCACACTGGCAGAAGTGCAGTGGGACCCAGTATCGAATCCCTCTATTCGAGGGGAGCTAAAAGGATACAGAGTATGAATTTATTTCTTCTCACAAAGCACATCTTAGTAATTTCTTAAGTCAAGAAACCTTGACTTTATAGTCCATGTATCATATACCTAATTCTCTATGAATTTTAGAAGTCATTCAAACAGTATTGTATAGCTACTGTACATCCAAACAAAATAAAAGTATTTTGTATTCTAGATATTGAATTTAAACAGCTCCATATGTTGGTTACATGTTCGAGTATCTTCAATTTTATGCTTTTGTGTCATTTTTGTAGGTGTACTACAGACGAGTGCGCGGCCAGCATGACTCGCAGGAGGAGGCCGAGCAACAGGAGCAAGTTTTAACTTTCAGTGGGAACCGTACCGAGGCAATGCTGCCAGACCTTCAGCCTTACAGCGTTTACAACGTATTTGTCACGGTCGTTAATAACAAAGGAGAAGGGCCTCCCAGCCCCAACAAGACTTTTGAAACCCCGGAAGGAGGTGTGTTTAAACAGCCAAATGTTTATCATTAATCCCGTAAGGTTGCGTTTTGTATACCTTCTTGATGCCAGTTAATGCCAGCCTTCCCCTAATGTGTAAGACAACTATATATATATATTTACATCTGCATTAAGTTAAACAGTTTGGCAACAAATGATTCCTTGCTGTAGACCTGAAGTTTTTCCATATGTGCTCAACATTTTTTTTAATATTAGCAGAGTTTAAACTATGTATGAAGAACTTTTATCTACCAACAAGCAAAAACTGACAATCAAAAATATGAATATCCAATAGTCTGACTAGCCAACACAAATTTGTGCATAACTGATTCTGATTCCTCTCAACAAAACTGTAGTTGATCATATAACATTATACAGGCCCTTCCATTATTGCATGCAGCACACCACTCCTAGATAAACAGCCCTCTGGCGTAACCCAATGGGGGTTTATAGGCAGGAAGGAGGTACTGATACAAAAACAGCAAACTGTTTACTTAGGAGCACTTTCTATTGGAAAGAGAAACACAGAGAACAAACACACAGTTATTAAGAATAGTCATTGTGCATATTGCATGAATAGAGATTAACAAGACAAAACGACAGAGAGAGGAAAGTGGTTAGAAATTTATTGTAAAATGCCGATGTCTCTAGTCAAGATGTGGAAACTGGAAATTGAATATTACGTCTTTGTCAGCTGAAAATTAAGTTTTTGTTTAATGAAATCAGCTCATCTGGACAAATAATAGTATTTTGAAGCAAAGACAATAATGTCCACCATTTTACCTGGGGAGGTAGCTTTGTAGGTAATTTGTGGGCATTGATAATGATGACAAAACTGTCATTAGATTAAACTTATTATATTATTTAGGTCTGTGAGGTCTTTTTTTTAAATTTCACGTATACACTTAACAGGTTATAGGCTCTGTTTTAACAAAGTTTACTCTGTGGCTTGCTTCATATTTTAGTACCAGGTCCACCTTCTTTTCTAAATACGATGGACCATGGCTTGGATACTCTCACACTAAAATGGGGCCCCCCATTAAGCAACAATGGACACCTTACAGGATACACCCTTATATACCATCCAGGTAGGGGGAACCGATCAAGCTTCTTTGTCCAAGCAACCCTTCTACGTCACTATTGCTGATGAACTGCTTTCCCAACAGTCAATACCACAAATGAACTGGGGCCAGCCAAGAAAAAGTTCTTTCCAGCCAACGTGACTACCATCACCTTAGACAGCCTTAACGCCAGCATGCTTTACAAGTTTTACTTGAACGCCGAAACAAGAAAAGGCCCTGGCCCTAATATCACAAAAGAGGCATACACAGCAATAGATACAGGTATGACTATTATGTTTTAAACTGGTACTTTCCTATACATATATTAAAGGGATTCAAGCCAAAATCCAAGTAGAAAGAAAAACACAGTGTCTTACAACACCAGCTCTAATGCAAAATGATCAAGCATTAAAACTGAAATGGTGTAGGAGATATAAAAGGTTTCGTTAGAATAATGATTTACATGAGGAGGGTCTGCTATTTTCCTCACTAAATGCCTTACAGCCCTTCTGTCTCTATCTTTCCTTTTCTCTTTTAAGCTCTTATTCAGCCTCCTGTACAACCAGGGAAAGGTAAAACTTGTACTGCACCTCTAGACATGTTTGCATGCTATTCTTTTCAATACAAAGCCTTGAATTTTAAATAAATTTTTTATGGATATTTCTATACTCTAGTTTAACTGCCACATAACCCTTTGTTTCTCACTTTTTGAGGCTATAGGTTTCCTGTCTTAGGTCATTTATGATTACCAAAATTATTTTCAACATATTGGCACATACTGGAAAAAAAAAAAAAAAAAAATTAATTATTCTTCTCTAAATTTGGAACTTAAGATACTCTTCCTTAGCATTTTTCTTTCGCTTTGGGTATCCTTTCAAATTTCCACTGAACATTCGACCATTCGGCCATTTCTCCCTACAGAAATAGTGTGACAGAGCCAGGTTTGAGGAATGCATGATTCACACAGACATTTTCATCTTACTGATTTACTGTGAGACTGAGATTAGGGGGTTTCCTCTCAAAGACACTGCAATGGATTTTTATTTCCCTTAAGAGAATAATTTGACAGTATACTTAAAGGGTATTGTCCATTTAGAAGTGTGCTTCTGTCTTCTTGAACCCCAGTCTGCCTGGGCAGATAGACGCTCACACTGAGCATGGTTCTGCTGGAGGTTTCTTTTTGTTAAAAGGGAGTTTTTCCTTTCCACTGTTGCTACAAGCATGATTGATGCCCTCAAGTCAATTAGTTGATTCAATCAAATGGTTTTCCTTAGGTTGAAAACTTTTAATCAATATGAATGTATGATCTGGTTGAATTGAATCTGTAAAGTTCCTTGAGATGACTTGTGTTGTAAAATAAACTAAATTGAAGTGAATTGAGAAGTTCTAGGTATGTCCAAGCTTTAACTTGCTGGTTGATATCTGGAGATGGGGCTTCAGTATTCCTACATTAGCTCAAAATCTGTCTTTTTAAAGAAAAACCTATTTTCCACAGGTTAAGAAACACCCAGACAACATAATGCTACCAACTCCGAACTTCACAGTTGGGATGGTGTTTCTTAGTTTCCTCCCATTGTAATGATGGTACGGCAAGGTGGAGCAGTGTTTAGCACTGTTTCCTTGCTACATTAAGATCCTGGTCTTGGTTGTTTTTGTATCTTTTCCACATGCATGCAAGGGTTTTCTCCAGGTCTAACTGCTTCCTCCACCTTATCTGCTAAAAGCCCTGCAACGATAAGCCCGCCTAGAAAGTGGTTGATTAAATGGATGAAAAGGATATTCATGCCTCAAAAATTAGGGTATTTTCCCCTGTGCATATTTGAAAAGGAAAATGGAGGCCTTAGCCACTATGTTAACAGGGATTTGCTGTCTTTGTCTCCTTTATATGAACATTTCACACGAAAGGCATGTGCATTCCTGAGACGAGATCAGGATGGGTGTGATATCTAGGTATTTCCATGGTGTTTATGCTGCACATAACTGTGTTAAGATATGGAGATTGTACTTCAATAATTTTGAAACAGTAGGCAAGGATAAAACAGACTTGTTTCAGTTCACAGTTCCCTTCCTGATTTGTTTGCTGATGTCTTTTAAATTCCCCACAATATTTAAGGTGTTACCTTCAAATACACCTATAGGCCAGACTCCAATTAACTCAGATCTTGCAAATCAACCTCTCAGACATTACTGGACCCTTTACAAAGGGTTTTACAGAGATGGTATACTAAAAAGGATTTTGGTGATCTTTGCTGACCTGGAATAGGAAATATTTTTGCCTTATTTAATATCTTATTAAGGAAAAAAAAAGGTTTATGCTGTATATTCCACCTATATCACACTACCTTGTTACTATGTTGCTGTCTTCATCTCTATAATCGGCCTTTACAATATAGTTTATTCACCTTGTTAAATGCTAGAGCTTCTTTTTCCATAATCTGCCCCATAATGCAAGATTTTGGACTCAGCTTGTTTGGGTGTATGAATTGTTGTTTTTTAGATCTGGGGACCATTTCAAAAAGCAGATTTAATGAAATCAAGGAAACTCTGAATCCACTAGATCCATAAGAGATATTAGGTTTTAAAAACAAATTGCATGTCCTTTTGACGAGGATCCTATTAAAGAATGATTCCATTGAATCACAGATAAATAACCATTTATAGGGACATGGTTCTTTGACAACTCAGTTGACAGGATAGGAGATTTATTTGTTTTTGGTTTGTCTAATATGAGATCTTTTTTTTTTTACTGGTCGTGAAAAACTACAAAAATTATTTACTGATTACACATAAATAGATCAATTAATTACGGGGAAAAAATCAATTACTTTAGGGTTAAGATTCATTCAGGGATACCAACGTACTGAGCTTACAGGGGGGGATAAGGCACAGTTCTGAAGCCATTCTATAGGACTGATAACCGCTAATAATGGCAATTTATTGGGATGATGACATCCGAAATGGCTGCAAACAGTCCTACCTGTTTGAACATTTTTATACTTTATCTTCACCTGCTGAAAGGTGATTTCACCTAAATAGATTGATCTATCAGGCTGTAAACTAGTTTCCCCTGTAATGTTATCGTGGTTACAACAGGCTGTGGCACACCATTCTGATTTGTATTTGTTTGACTTAAAATGTATTTCTGATATCATGAATATATATTCAGTGAAGCTGTTAAATGTCAAAATGACCACCTAAAATGTGTAAATGTTTGTAGGTATATTAAGTTTAATTCTTACTAATACAATTTTGTTTCCTTACTTTCGGAAATTCAGTTTCTGCTGCAAAAATGTATTTTAGAAAATCTGTTATCACTGTTCTGACTAGGAGTGTGGTTTTGACCAGGATGAATCCTATTTAAGTGATCTACAAATGGAACATAAGAGAGGAAAGTGCTTTTAATAAATGTTAAATCAGCCTGCCATACCAGACTACATATAAAAGTATGCATTAACTAGAGCAACAATCTTCTTCACAATCTTCCAATCCTATGCAGCTATAGCACTGTTTCTCTATCTTTTAAACAAATTTTCAATTTATTTCTTTCATTCCTGCATTAAAATCTCTAGTTCCACTTTGGTGACATAGGCACTTCCTTTTGTATGTTGTCATGGTGACTTGTCGAATCGGCCCTCTAGTGATAACGGCTTTTCATACTTGTTACGCACATGTTCAAGTCTGAGTTGATCTACTTAGAGTTTTTATGTAACTAAAAACTCAGAGTTTCCAAACTTAGGCTAGAGCAAGTTCGTTAAAGTTGCTTATTGAAATGGACCCCGGGTGTAGTTTTGGTTAGGATACTATATTGTATCAGAGTTTGAATGATTTCTAAACTACTAAGATAGGTACTGCTGTAAACTTTTCCTCTCAGTACTGTATGTAGTCTTTTATTGCATGCAGTGAATATGTGTGTTGTCTCACTCTTTCCGTGTCCTTTCAGGCCCCACAGAGTCCCCTCACCTATCCTCCCCTGTCACTCAGTCTCTGCATCCCCCGCTTCCCAAGGGTACAAGCACTTCCAATGTCCCTAGCTGCCTGTCCAATATCCAACTTTAGACTGATTGCTGCAAACACAGCTTCAAAAAGCCACTCAAACAAATGTGACAATATTTTTGGTGTTACGTTGGTTTAGCCATTTATATATATAAAATATTTGTTTGAATATCAATCTGTAAAAATATATAGACCTTCGCTGGTAACTTTATGGATATTCTGTATATCATGTTTTTTATAGAAGGATTCTTTCTGTTTATTATCTATTTTTCCTCTTATTGCAAGTTCTGTCATAAGAATGACACTAACATAAACAATCTGTAGAATGCAGTGTCTTGCAAATATTTGTTTTCTTCCAAACTTATAGATCTTATCTATCTTTAAACCTTGATAGACTACGTGTGAGAGGAAAATCCTGGATTCCTTTTATTTGTCTGTTTTCCTGAAATAACAGATATCAGGCTCCTTAAAAGTTAGTCGTTTTTTTTTATTTTACAGCCACATTATGATAAATAAAACTTTTTTTAAATTTTCATTTAAAAGCAAGCTCTAGAGGGCCAACTTCCTTTGCATAACTGGCTGTTTGATGGTTTTGATCTGGTGACAATTTACTTTAAAAGGAATTACATTTCAGTTGGGTTTCCTCAAACAATGGGGATTTTCTAAAACAGAGATGGTGTAGCATACGAGTGAGGTATTATTCTCCCTAGTTTTCTTATCTTATTGCAGTGTACTAAAATCTTTATAAGGATTTGAAGTTTTTGCATCAACTACCAAATTTACTTTCTGCCTCTTGTCAGATACAGCCATCAAAATTTATGAAAATTTACAAAACAGACTCAAAAGAAATAGTGGCTATTCTATAGGTTTAATGTCAAGATATGTTATTTAAACAAATCAAATGTGCAAGATAAAAAAAATATCTGAAGGCTCCTTATGCATCAGTATGGACCTTAAAGTGTAGGTAGCACTTAAAATATGTCTTTCCTTATTTTCTCATGTGTAACAGTAACATTATTATCAATAGACTTTTTCCAAGTTTATGGGCAGAAATAAGTAATTTGATTGCAGTTTTCCATTAATTACTTCATACTGGAAGTACGAACAACAACTATACTAAAAAGCACTGACAGGATTAAACACAGGATGCCATTATGTACAAGTGTTCTATTTTGCAAATAAATACAAAAAATTATGGTTCATTATTTGAATATTATATATAAAAATTGTTATAATCATAATTGATAAATGCTCAATTTTTTTCTATCTGACATTCAAATAAGAAGACTTTTTTTGTTTTTTTTGTTTGCTCAGTGCCTTCTGTTGGGCCTGTGTTTGGAACAGTTAACACATCTGTATCAGAGGAAGGCCCAGTGATCAGTTGGGAATACTTTGGACATCAAAACAGATTATTTGTGGAATATGTTGTAGAAAACAGTAAGGCTTTTCCATGTTTCCAGAATATCCTTGCATGTATGTATTTTTAAAGTTGCCTAATTCTAATCCCTCTACATGCGCTGCACCGTTTTCAGGTGAGGATGAATGGAAAAGGGAGTCAGTAAATGGTACACATTCACATACTTTAAAAGGTCTGAAGCCGGGGACCTCCTATTGGGTGCGTGTGGTAGCTAGAGATGGAGCTGACCTGGCGGTCCACAAAACCACCGATGTGTTGGTTACAGTTCCAGGTCTGGCGGCATGCCTACGCTTATAGAATGCTTCTGTGTATCATTTTTCTTTCTTTTATATTCAGTCATCAGTTGTTACCTGTTACTCTCAGCCATTAATATAGTTAACTTTTTTTTTGTGTAGAGATTGTCATCATTCTATGTTAAGTGTTTCATGACATTGCATTTTTTATTTAGTTTTTTTTTTTTCCCATTAAGACAACTTAAAAAGTCCTAAAGGATAAGAAGAATTAGTATTCAATTAAACTTTCCTTTGGTGGAGTTTTAGCTAAACAAAGAAACAACACATCTTAGAAATGTAGACTCGACTTTAACATTAGTTTGCATTTTATACCCTTCTAAAGACTACACAGCTACACAGAAACATTTGCATAGACAATATAGCACAAATATTCTAGGATTAAGTTTTTTTCTGGGTAAATTCTGGGTCTGCCTAACAATTGGTGGTTAGACTCAGCAGTTTAAGCTACAGCATTTATTATTGATATACTCGTCTTCCAAAAATTGTTTGCAAAAGAAAATTACTCTTATCTGAATGAGTTCATCATTTAAAAGAAAAACATAATTCAAGACAGTGCTTTTTAATTTGTACTGTAAATGGATGATTCACATTTACTCTTCCCTGTGGATGTAACGTCCAGGAAATGCTGTTACCCTAAATTGTTACTTTATAAAGTCACTATGAAATATATAACAATCCAATCCACTTTATTTATAGCACATTTAACAACAAAATCTTTTCAATGTGCTGTACATAAAAAAAAAAAAAAAAAAACAACACACACACAAAAACGCAGTAAGTTTTAAATGAATAAATATATAAAAAGGACACATAGGACCACACAATTATGCAGTGTTAAAAGCCAAAGAGTAAAATTGGGTCTTAAGACGAGACCTGCAACCCTCCACTGTAGAGGTGGTTCGTATGTGGAGGGACAAAGTATTCCAAAATCTGGGGCCAACTACAGGAAAGAATCTGACCTTTCTGGTTTTAAGCCTCATCTTAGGTACTATTAGCTGAAGACAGCCCTGAGACCTCAGAGCACGTGCCTGAGAGTAAATCTGGAGGAAGTCGATAATGTATTGTGGAGCCATCCCACTTAAAGCTCTAAACACAGACAGTAACATCTTAAAATCTATTGTAAAACGAACAGGGAGCCAGTGCAGAGCCCCAAGAATTAGTGTAATGTTTTGATGTTTTCTGGTCCCCGTTAAAAGATGAGGCACTGCGTTTTGGACTAACTGCAGATGGGAGAGAGCTAATTGGCTACTGCCTGAATAAAATGCATTGCAGTTGTCCAGACAGCTAGAAATAAAAGAGTGTAAAACCTGCTCAAAAAGGTTAAAAAAATAAATACAGTTTTACGATTGATAAAAGATGGAGATGATAAAAACAGGATTTGAAAACAACGTTTATTTGCTTGTCCAGTTTAAATTTGCTGTCTATGGTGACACCAAGGCTGGTTACTTTGGAACATACAAAATCCTTGAAAGGTCCCAAATCAGAGATGTCACTAAACAAAAAGTTAAATATGAGCTTCTATCTTTAAAATCGAGCAAGACTGAAGGTTAAAATAATGAGATTCCAATAAGGAACCTGTTGATTATTTATGTTGCCAATGTCAGTCTGGGCACTACGTTCAACCTAATGAAATCTATAGCATGTAAATGCTTAAAAACATAACAGCCTTAACGTGCACAAATACTGCAATTAATATTTAGATATTAGATGAATTAGTTTGAAGTTGCGTTTTGATTGTCATCTGTTTCTAAAGATATACAGTATTGCATGGTCATAGTCTTTAATAAAAGCATCTCCTGCCCCTGGATTATTTTCATAGCTGAAAGGCTATGCTTGAGTAAATATTATATTCCTGTTTAGATTACTTACCTCAAAAGGTTCCATTTAATGTAGTTCCAGTTAGTCATTTGTAGACAAAACGTAAGTAAAAAATTATCACCCTGCTTCGCAATTTCACCATTTAGCATGAATCGCTATGAAATATAATGAATTGTTCATCAGCTATTTTCTGCAGAGTTCCTACCTGGCCACCCAGGATTTATTAGAGAAAATAACAAACAGTAAAATTGTTCATTCAAGTTCATTCAAGGAATATAAAAATAGAGAAATCAAACAAAAGCATAACATTATGACAATGACAAAAGTCTTTATTAAACCCTTAACTAAAATACAGCCCATTAAGTTAGTAAATATTGAAAGAGGCTACTTGGTTAATCCTCCCTATCTTATTTACTCTCATCCTCTATTACCAAATGTATTTCCTCCCATTTTTAAATGCTATCGTTTTCATATAGAAACAAATCAAAACGTGAGAATAAACAAATCAAAATATGTTATTTTTTCCATAGCCCTAACGCATGTATTAGTAATCATTATTCTAATTGCCATTCTCATTTTTTTCCACTTAGTCGTTTTATTTAGAGTCTTTAAAAGTAACTGCATGTTGACCCATTTTGTTTTCCATTTCAATATCAAAGTTCTGTGTTAACATCGGTCCTGCTTTTCATGAAGAGAACCATCATAATTTTTTAGGACCTCAGTTTCATCATTCATTTAAAGAGATGCACCAAAATATAGATTTATCTTTAATAAGTTCAATTAACAGCATTCAAAGCTTATTTTTTTCTTTATTGCCTTTTTCCTGCTGTAAGCCTTCAATAAGTATTTGTAGTTATTGCAGGTGTGAGTGAAAATGACTTCTAATGTTTTTTTTTTTCCATAATCAGTTTAGTTAGCATACCACATTTAAACAGCTTTGTGTATTTCATGGATATAGTGCTAAAGGCTTTCAACCTATCTGTCTCTAGCATGTTCCATAACAGAGAGCAGTTAAAAGCTCATTAACTCTTCCTGATATTCCTTAAACAGTCACTTCCTGTATAAATATACAAGCGTAAAAGAAGAGCAGACATTTTTTATGTAGAAAACATCTTTTTGAAAATAACTTTTTATTTTTGCTGTGCTTCTTTTGCTTGTAAAGCCCTTATACTTACATAAATTGACTTAATTTGAGTCCCCTGGATCAGTTAAACCTTCCACACCAAAGAGTGTTTTCAGCTTATCCCCTTTTCTCCTAAGTATAGGGCATCATCAATAGAAGAATGTCATGTTTTGAAAATTCTAACTAAACTGCTCTTGGCTGCCGTCCATCAAGCTGATAAGAAGCCAATTCCAGACCCCCAGCCAGGTTTTTGGTGCATCTCTTTAATTTTTTTCTGCCAATTATTCTTACTTTTCTCCTGCTTCTCTGTGTCTTTGTACCCAGCTGTGCCCAACAGGCAGGTGGACATTGCTACGCAGGGCTGGTTTATCGGACTGATGTGTGCAATTGCTCTCCTGATCTTGGTGCTTCTCATCGTATGCTTCATCAAAAGAAACAAAGGTGGCAAATATCCAGGTAAAGCTGTGTTTATGCAGTAAGCAGTATGAGTGTGGGTACATTAAAGAATATATATTAAAAGGGTCTTTGTTTTTTTTTCGCTTTAAAAGTGAAAGAGAAAGAAGATGCTCACCAAGACCCAGAGATTCAGCCAATGAAGGAGGATGATGGAACATTTGGAGAGTACAGGTGAGAAAAAATACTCTTGAAAGAGAGATTTAATAATTGTCTTTAAAAGAGTTAAAACCATAAACACATGTTGGTTTTGCATTCTTTTGACTTGATTTGGCTATTTGTATGTAACACCTTATCAGGTTACAGAGACATTCCCCATCACCTGGCTCCATTTTCAAACACTCCATAGAGGCAAGGCAAAATTAAAACTATGATTTGTTTATCAACCTACTCTATCTATTAGCCATCTAACAGACCATCTAGTTCTCCTAAGTTTTTAATCAAAGCAGTTTATCCTTTAACCAGTGTTATCTAGCCATTTACACTAACAAATTGTAAGACTTTGAAGCTATGGCCTTATCAGTTTTTCAGTGAGATCATCTAATTTAGAAATTGCAGTTAAGACATAAAGGAATATAGAATTACAGCATTCAAATCATTTTATTTATTTTAACTTTTATACAATAATTTTTTTCCTGTTTTTAATTTCTAGTCTCCATTGCATGTTGTACTGTATTACATGTAACAATGGCCAAAAAACTCTAATGAACCATCCATGCAGTGCTGTTAATGTAACCTTGCATTTTTATCTTTCTGCTGTGTGGAGTTTAGGTCAATGGAGAGGTAAGACATGCAATAAAACAAGCATGCACTTCATGCAACCCTTGGTTGCCTTAAAAAGCTTTCTAACTTTAGTGAATCTATTTGAGAGAGCATAGGATGTCTGCTTATCTGGTCAGCACAGACCCTATTTACACCTGGCAATAAGATGACAGTCATATTAGTTTATATAACATGGTCAAAATTGTTCTGTAAATCAGATATTATTGCCCCGTAAAGCAGCTTAAGTAAACTTTCTTTGTTTTTTGGTGAAACTAATTCTGCTTTTTTGCAATAATTTTGAAATGAATAGTGAATTTAATTGCAGAAATACTAGAAAAAACTTCCTTGATGTTGATTTAGAATGATGAGAACATAAAGCATTAAATGGAATGGTATAGAAATGCCTAAAAAACTAAGTGAAGTGCTATACTGTGAGACTAGTCCTAAAGCTCCACTCTTAGTGGCATTTAGGCTAACAATCTGTAAAGAAAAACTTTCATATAAATTCATTTTTTTACGGAAGTTAGATCATTTCATACTTACGAAATGTGTTTTTATAAGATATGTGGCTTTCCTGAGGTATAAATCTAATATGACTGTTGCCTAATTACTCATCAGAAGGGGAAAGAAAGGAGATCATGTCATATAAAACCATAGAAGTTTGGAGAGAGTGAGTCAGGATGATTATGTGCAGAATTATATATTTTTTTCTTTTTGGTGCAGGATAAATAGAACAATCAAATTTTAAGTTTTGAATCACAAATCATATGCAAGCTTTTATATATTTTTCAAAAGATTAAAAGAAATCAGGTAAAGTTAAAGCCATGTGTAACCGGGTCTGTCTTACCTTAATAAATTGATTAACACAAAATAATTTGCTTCTACTTACTTTACCTTCATCATTTCAACAAATAAGTATAGTTTTTTTTATTTTAATTTATGTTCATTCAATACCCGAAGGCTGTGTTGATAGTACCCTTGAAACGCTTGCATTAAAAAAAGACTGGTTTAAGAAGTTTTTACTTACATGCAGCATTAAAACAGAATTTCTAATTGCATTTTGGATTGCTGCATGTTAACTGCTGGCATATTGACTAAAACAGTTTTTATTCAGGTACTTTGTAGCTAGTCAAACAGCACGTAATGGCAAGTTCTCTCCAGTGCTGTATAGGCTTCAAGACCTACAGCCCTTAAGCTTTGGAGGATCTTTTTATTTAGCTGAGCTGCTCCACTGTATGAGTATGCTAACAAGTTTGTGCAGTAAATATCATTTCCGATGCTATAGTTAGGCATGGGATGCAGACAGACACTTGAAACTTTCGTTTAAAGGTTGAAATATAGAAGCGCCTCTACTTTGTTAGCTTGTTTGCAGTCGGCTGTTGATTTGACCGACACACAGTCTGAATTTTATATCCTCTTACCAATATTTGTTTAAAAATATGATGTTAAAAAGGTCTGGTTGTGTCCCTTTGAACAATGCCACTTTGGATAAAAGTTTTGTAAACTTCCTTTCCCTTATTATCTATACACAACAGACTGTCAGTATGAGACAACAGGTCTATACCAAAAAAACATTTTTTGGAGGTTTTTTGTTTAAAAGAAATATATTAGTGAACCTTACAAATTGAAAAACCATGCCTAGTTGTAGCACAATCAAGATTTGGTATTACCATTACTATGATGCCTTGTAACACTTGTGCAGTGGAAAAGCCAGACTCTGAATATGCTTGAAGAGCCTGTTTGTCATTTTACAAATGGTATAAATAATTTTTCAGTAAATCTTCTTTATCTTCCCACCCTTTAAACAGTGACACTGAAGATCACAAACCACTGAAGGGCAGCCGGACGCCGTCCAACGGGACGGTGCGGCGCGACGAGAGCGACGACAGTTTAGTGGACTACGGGGAGGGCGGGGATGGACAGTTCAATGAGGATGGCTCCTTTATTGGCCAGTACAGTGGCAAGAAGGAAAAGGACACACACGAGGGCAATGAGAGTTCGGAGGCGCCGTCGCCTGTTAACGCCATGAACTCGTTCGTCTAACACGGTCAGCCAACTGGCCACAGTGATTACTACGGCCATCCCTCGTCAACCTGGCAAATGTGACCATCCTCTTGGTGACAGTTGCTAAGTCGACAGCTTTTGTGGACACCTACTTTTACCCTGTGGTTGCCATCACTAATGTGATCAAGGCTACCTTAAACCTAAACTGCTGACACGTCCTCATCCCTGCGCCCGTCAGCCCCAGTCACACTGTGACCTCCCACCGACCACACTCTTAAGATTCCCCTACAACTATTACAAGAAGAAAAGAAAGACGTTTGGTATAAAAGAGACAGCGAGAAATACAGAAAAGCAGATGAAATGAACCAAAGGGGGTTCTACCACTCAGACTGAACACGAGTGTGGCCAAGTGTATGTGTGTTTTAGTGACCTCTTTACAATTATAATTATAAAAAATATATATATTTGATGGAAGTATGGCATATGACCCGCAGGCAGGCTAATATAAGTAAATCACATTCATAGGTATCTGCATGGAGCAAACTGTGTGTCCGTTAAACATTTTACTTTCCTCTTATCATTTTCTTTGCAGAATGCTGCAACTTACACTGTATTCGGTGCACGCCTATGGGTCAGGGTGTTTTTCTTATTTGGACAAGTGTTACATGGTGTTTGACATATAGAAGAAAAAATGGCAGCAGTGGTATTATGAAGCCAGCTGTGAAAGTGTGAACTAGAAGCTAGATGTTCTTATTTCACTAACTTATCATTTTTTTTTCCGGTGCTGTCTGGCAGTGTACTATATTTTTTTAATGCAGAGGAAGTTTTTGTACATGTGTAATAGAAAGAGAAGGAAAGCTGTATATCCAGGTCCGGTGTGTCCATTCTTAGTGCCTGGAAAACTGGTAAGGAAGAAACAGAGAGCCAGCATGGTGTTCCCCTGTAGTAGCGCCTTGCTAAAGTATGCGCATGCATTTAACATTTTCAAATGATCTCATGTCACAAACATTAGAATTTAATATGTTTTCTTTGGATATTTAGGACACCTACACAAAGAAATTGATCCCTATCTTGGGAACGACAGCAAAAACAACTATTTCTCATTATGACGATGTTATGTTAGCTTCACGCTACAGATAGTGTAGTGTTCATGAAGACAAAGATGTGCAATAAGAGTTGGCCTTGCTTGCTTGGAAAAAAAATAAGTTCCTGCCTATTTTGTGCATGAGATCTTCTCTGAATCTCTAAATTTCTCCCTCAATTCCAAAACATCATGTCAAAGTATCTGACCTTAAATGGGGTATACTCTAGGGCTGCAACTAACGATTATTTTGCAAATTGGCTCCTTAAAGAAGATTCTTTTTTTACTAAAATAAACCAGGTGAAACTAAAATGTTTCCACTTGAGTTCTGGATTGAACAATTGAAAAACGAAAGTATTTTTTTTTATCTTAAATGCAAAACTTTGATTTTTTTTTTTACAATTTTGTATAATTACTACTCTAAGTGGGTTGCTCTGTCCGCTAAAGGCATGTTTTACAGCCTCTATACTCCAATTAACAATTAATCTATTACTAAAATAGTTGACGATTATTTCAATAATCGATTAATAACAATTTATCCAATTAACTGTTTCACCCCTAGTGTTCTTCTTTGCAGCCGATGGCTTTTATTTAAAAAGTACCAGAATAGAAGGGGCAAATATTAAACATGCCATACTTCTTAATTTTCATTTGCAAAAAAACGCCATTTACCACTCACATCTTACTTCCACTATACAGTCATGCACCATTTAGGTTTTGAGGTCAGCGATATAGAAAGTCCTTAAACTCCAAGGCTGTAAGGTGCCAAAAATTAGGGTTAGTATGAACACTTGTGCGAGGTACCGTATGTCAAAACAGCCTGTTTATAGCTTCATGGTTTAATTATAATTTATGCCATATTTTGTTAGCTTTGCATTGTACGCTTGTTACTGAATACTAATGAATGGTCTACAGTCACTGTTGAGTTCTTCCACCCAGAGTCATAGTTATCTATGTAAAAAAAAAAAAAATATCACTTTAATAATCTGTCTGCTATGTATCCTCCATCTTAGTTTTTTTATATAGACTAACAGAAATATTTGAATTGCATAAGATTACTGTATCGACGGAAGTTTTGGGATATTTGTATTTTCACAAAGCTGTCAGCATGGTTTCTAGTGCCTTCGTAGAAAACAGTCACCTAGTTCCACAGTTCAACGCCTAAATATTCAAACCAAAATGTTACAAGCAGGGTGGAAATTCAAGGAGACCTCATAAAGAAAGAGCTCTCAAAATGCAGCTAATAATACCTTATGTTCTCCAACGTAAATGAAAACACATGGTTTCTCACTGGTAAGTTATTGTGAGGATGCTGTTTGTTTCCGATGGTTGTCAATCTAATGGAGTTCAGCTGATGTGAAACCAGCTTTTTTTCACCAGAATTACTTCATTGTCTTTTAAAACAAATACATTTTATTTACAGTGGAGCAAAAAACGTATTTAGTCAGCCACCAATAATGCAAGTTCTCCCACTCAAAAAGATGACAGAGGCCAGTAATTTTCATCATAGATATACCTCAACTATGAGAGACAAAATGAGCAAAAAAATTCAGAAAATCACATTGTCTGATTTTTAAAGAATTTATTTGCAAAATATGGTGGAAAATAAGTATTTGGTCAATAACAAAAGTTCATCTCAATACTTTGTTATATACCCTTTGTTGGCAATGACAGAGATCAAACATTTTCTGTAAGTCTTCACAAGGTTTTCACACACTGTTGCTGGTATTTTGGCACAAAGCATGATGTTTCCACCCCCATGCTTCACTGTAGGTATGGTGTTCTTTGGATGCAACTCAGCATTCTCTCTCCTCCAAACACGACGAGTAGAGTTTTTACCAAAAAGTTCTATTTTGGTTTCATCTGACCATATGATATTCTCCCAGTCATCGTCTGGATCATCCAAATGCTCTCCAGCAAACTTGAGACGGGCCTTGACATGTACTGGCTTAAGCAGGGGGACACGTCTGGCACTGCAGGATTTGAGTCCCTGGGGGCGTAGTGTGTTACTGATGGTAGCCTTTGTTACTTTGGTCCCAGCTCTCTGCAGGTCATTCACTAGGTCCCCCCATGTGGTTCTGGGATTTTTACTCACCGTTCTTGTGATCATTTTGACCCCACGGGGTGAGATCTTGCGTGGAGCCCCAGATCGAGAAAGATTATCAGTGGTCTTGTATGTTTTCCATTTTCTAATAATTGATCCCACAGTTGATTTCTTCACACCAAGCTGTTTACCTATTGCAGATTCAGACTTCCCAGCCTGGTGCAGGTCTATAATTTTGTTTCGGGTGTCCTTTGACAGCTCTCTAGTTTTGGCCATGGTGGAGTTTAGAGTGTGACTGTTTGAGGTTGTGGACAGGTGTCTTTTATACTGATAACGGGTTCAAACAGGTGCCATTAATGAAGGTAACGAGTGGAGGACAGAGGAGCCTCTTACAGAAGAAGTTACAGGTCTGTGAGAGCCAGAAATCTTGCTTGTTTGTAACTGACCAAATACTTATTTTCCACCATATTTTGCAAATAAATTCTTTAAAAATCAGACAATGTGATTTTCTGTTTTTTTTTTTTCTCATTTTCTCTCTCATAGTTGAGGTATATCTATGATGAAAATTACGGGCCTCTCTCATCTTTTTGAGTGGGAGAACTTGCACTATTGGTGGCTGACTAAATACTTTTTTGCCCCACTGTAAGCTGTTTTGATTTTGTTTTTTTAAGGGTCAAGGTTTCAAAAAAAAAAAAGTCTGAAAATGGTGCTGAAAAGCATTTTCTTTACAGTTGCACAATCATATTAGCTTGATTGAATCTAGTTTTTTTTTTTAATAGATCATATTCTAAAATTTACAATTGGAAGGAAAATAAAGCTTGCCCATTCATTAACTTTCTCTTAACACACATGCATCTCAAATCTAAACCAAACTACTGCCAACCTTTTCACCAGATAACTGCCAGTGTGAACCAGATTCACCATCTTGTCTAGTCTTATTGTAACCATCACTATTAGAAAAAGGTCATATAGAAGTTACAGTAATGAATGTGGATACAAGTGTATGTGTTTTTTCTGAATGAAAATACTGCTTGTTTCATTTTAAAGTGTGAATAAATGCACAAGGGAATTTTATTTATGTATTTTTGTTCACCTTCTGCAGTATGTTATAGTCTGAGAGCAGAATTCATATTTTTGCAAGTGAGGTACATGAATGTGTCAGTGCAGGCATGCTGCTCTGAAGTGTGTGTGTGTGTGTGTGTGTACGCGCAAAAGTGTACACTGCTTTTTAGCGTTCCAATGCATGTCCTGTCATCTGCTCCCCCTGGACACAGAGGCATTTTTTATGTTCTTATCATGACTTGCATCAAGTTTTAAGGTTTCAACATGTCAGAACTCCATGTGTAGATATTTATATTTTCAGTTTTTTTTTTTCTTTTGTTGTAAATAACGGTTTGATTTGAGCATAGGATCAGAGTTGCGATTGGGTAAAAAGACTGTGTGGAATTAGACTCCTTCTAGACTTCACTCTTTGATTTGCTGTGAACATCTGTTTGTTTTATCGTCAGGTAAACATGTTTAGCCCACAGTATCGGGTATCACTACTGATGATTTGTGACTGAGTTCTTGTGACACCTGTACTGTTTCTTTTTCTGGCAGTTCATGCACATTTTCTGCATTTTGTATTTGATATATATAAATATATGAAAGAAAACGGCACATGGTTAAACAGAGTTTTATTTCAAGAAGAATCCACACATCTAATTCATGACAACTAGACTTAAATTAATTAGTCATAATGCAAAAAAGAACAAAAAAAATATTTGGAGCATAGAGCAGGATGGCATGGACACACTTACTCATGCATTTGAGTGTCAATACTCTGGAAACAATGTTGCTGAAATGCTGGCTGAAACAGGATATACAGTATGATAAATTATGACATTCTGGTTAATGTTGAAGCTACATGAGAAGCATGAAAGGCTGTTGAATGGTTTACCCTACAATATAATATTGCAAAATATTTTGTATTTTAAATGAATGAAATGATTAAAAAAATCAATAAATGTTGGTTACAGGATTGAAGATCGGTTCATTTTTGTTTCTTTGCTGCAGTGCAACATGTAGAATTGTGTAAATTGGCTCCACCTAGTGTTTTAAAATATCATCTTTTTCATTTTTTAAAACTCAGTCATCAAAAGAAATATAGAACCTTGGAAAAGTATTCCAATCAAAAGTTTTGGAAATTAAGGCTTAATTTTGAGCAGATTATTTTAAAGAATGAATATACTTTGATTGATTCAGGTTCTCTAGGTGAGTTAATTCCAAGTTCTTACCAGAGGTGGGTAGTAATTATTTACATTTGCTAAGTTACATTTCAACCTAGAGAGACTCACACAGAGAAAAGCTGCAATTAGAAAATATTAAATTCATTTCCACAGGTAAGACAATCATATTCTTCAAACTGTTTTTTTAAGGAAATCCAGCTGATTAAGGCGACTCACTGACTCTCTGCAATCCCTAATGCTGAGCATGCATGTGGTGACAGTGGAGAGGATAACTCCCTTTTAACAGGAAGAAACCTCCAGCATAAACACAATGCAGTGTGAGCTGCCATCTGGGGTTCAAGGATACTGAAGCAGATAAAGGCAGACTTTGATGCTCTGAATCAATGTAAGTTTGGATGAGTGACCTAGAAAAGGATTACCGGTAGCCAGGGCAACACAGAGAAAAACAGGACAAACAACAATTCAAGTTTCATTTCAGTTTATTTATATAGCGCCAATTCACAACACTTCATCTCAAGCAGCAACATGAACATCTCCCCCCCAACAGTACAGCGAGCGTTACGGGACAAAATGTCTTTCACGACGTCCGCATCACCTACCTTCTCAAGTGATGAGGTTTGTTTACATAGATAATTTTACAGATAGTATTTCATTAGTCTGTGTTTTCAGTACCGTCTCAGTTCATCTCTCTCAACTTGCCGTAGTTACTTTCGAGCGTAATGGGCGATCTCGCAATCGCTAGTTTGTTGGCTCTGCGCTGCCGTAGCGCAAAGATGTCTGCCTCCATGGCTGCGAGACCCGCTCCTATGTAATTATAAATAACGAATTCTAAGGCAACGCAAATATTAAGGTTAAGAGGCTGAGCTCGTAGATGATGATAAATAACATAGTTATGTATATGATGTTACTTTCTGACTGTATATCCCTGTAATTATTACTCACTGTAGCTTTAATATATGAAAATCTAAAACGTTTTAAATATTCCGCTTGACAGTTTTACTGTTGCCACCTTCTGTATTAGAGGGAAATAAATTATATGGGTGGCCAAGGATTGGCTAAGGGTGGCCATGGCCCCCCATCTAGCTCCGACCCTGGCTCTGGCGCCTATCCGCTTTCGACCACCCCTCAGTGTACACTGAAGGAAAAAAAAGCGGTTCCTTTTCCTTGTTTCCACCTTTGAGTGTCTGGGATGCGCAGCTCCAGCTCTGCTGCATCCCTCCCATCCTCTCTTCTTCATGGACCAATCGCAGCCACAGCGTCACCGCCCGTCTGACGCGTCGCTCCCATCCAATAGAAAAGTTCGGCCTGGACGGGACGCTCCGGCTGGGTTGTGTCTGCTGATGATGCGGCTAAGGTCCAGGTGTGCGATGAGGACAGCCAGCTGATTTATTTATTTGTTTTTCATCATTTTTCCCCCTTCTTTCCCTTAGCATCTCGTCTCAGAGGTAAGACTGCAATTTGACACTGATTGGGTTGAATATAATGTATGCTGGGTGTTTTGGGGCGCTGTGGTGCTGAAGTGGACCAGCCGGCTCTGGAGTACCGCAATGCAGAGCAACGAATCCAGCACCGCTCCGGCGTCATTAGGGTGAGGTGATGCGCAGATACTTTTTGAGGCTTTATGTGAGCGGCATCTTAAAGTCTGTTTTATTTAAATATCACTCATTCTGCAGCCAAACACATAAAAATCACAGTAGAAACACAAAAAAGAAAGTAAAAAAGGAGAGGAGACACAAGGTGAAAGTGATGCTGCAAGGGCGAAGGGATCCACTGCATGCATCATGATGTGGAATGATTGCAACTCCTTCAGTACCTAAATACACAGATGCATCCCTATATTTTCCCAATCACCAAATGAATGGTGCAAAGTAATAATTACTGTATTTTCTTGGAGATTTGCAACAGATTTTACAATCTTTTAAATTCCTGGATAATGAAACAGAATACAATTCAGTTTATTTATATAGCCCCAATTCACAACACATGTCATATCAAGGCACTTTACAATTCAACCAGATCATTCAGTCAAAATTGATTCATTTTTTTTATCTAAGGAAAACCAGCTGATTGCATGGACTCATTGACTCCAATGCAATCCCTCACAATAAGCATGCTTGTAGCGATAGTGGAGAGGAAAAACTCCCTTCTAACAGGAAGAAACCTCCAGCAGAACCAGGCTCAGTGTTTAGAAGCTCTTTTACACATATAGGAAAACGATATTTACATAGATAATTTGTTTATTTATTTTTTTAAAAGGGGTGGGATGAAAATCTAAAGAACAGAAGGAAAAAGCCCATCTATCCTTTAATCAAAAATAATGATAAAAATATATATTTTTTAATAAATAAGTCAGGGTTAGTCCCTTTATTTGTTTGATTGTGCCATTTTTTTTTAGAGCAGATTAAATCTGCTCACCTAAAAAGGCTTTCAGATTGGCATATATGTGGTGGCACCACATAAAATAACTGATGAGTTCTTTCTTATCTGTGTTCAGTCACTCTAATCCTTATTCTTTCCTGGATTCTGTTTTTTGTAATTTCTATGGCTGAGGCATAAATGTTTCGGTTAAGCTGTTAACTGTAAACCACTTTTAGCTTTTTTGTAAAAAGGTAAATGTGGTTGGTGAAGACAACAAGATCAGTTCCCTTGCTAAAGATATCAAACGGACTTTCGATCAATTTGAGCCAAGTTGTACTGAAATACAGCCTTCAGAATCAAAAATCTGTCGAAATACAGAAGTCTAACAAAATTTTCCTAAAAATGACAGCTCACAACTTTTTCTTTTTATTCTAGGTTTTTAATTTTTACACCACTAGAAAGCAGGTTTTAGCATTCAGCATAGTTTTATTTGTAAAACTTTTATTTTAAAATCAAATTAAAGAACATGGTTCGAATCTAGGAATAAACAACTTATAATATTCTCTATTCTTAATTAAGAGTTTGCTCTGACTGTGTTTTCCTGAAGCCACAAAGCCACAGCCGACATCAGTGTTCAGCCAGTCGCTGAAACACTAGGCTTGGCTTAATACATTTGACCTAAATTTCATGGCAGGGATTCCAAAGAGGATATGTGATGGGATTACTGTCAGAGGGAAATGCATGAAAAACACTCTCGAATAAACTGATGTGAGGTTTTCTTTGTGATTTGTGCAGCTTTGTAAATCTATATGTAAAGGCTGTTTTTTTTTTGTTAAATTCCTGTGTTACATTATTATTGTTTTGGAAAGCTGACGGAAGAGGTTTCACTTTTGCATTATGTTTAACTCTGTCTCAAAGATAAACAGAGGACATATTGACTTGCAGAGGCAACACATGCAGCTAAGAGCTGCATGCTGTGGTAATGTTAGTGTTGAGTCATCAGGACTGCCTAAGGACCCAGTGCTGCAGTCTCTCCTACAGTATGTATTGATTCCATTGCCTCTAAATTGTGGCTCTCGGCAACAAGTATAAACTATGTTTGTTTAAAAGTTTTATCTCTCTGTCATTGTTTTTTTTTTATTCTTTATTTAATGCCTTTTGAGGAATAATAACTTTGTAGGGATAACTTGGAAGTGCATTTTTCAGAATATGTACTCTCCCTATATTTGAGATGAATGATAAGACCCTTTTTTTTTTTTAATCATCTTTCACTTTGGACCAGAACTGGCTGGCCTTTTAAGCCATATAGGCAAATGCTGTGGCTTTTGGGGCCTGCAGGGGGGATTGGAAAATAATTAAATTAAAGCTAGTTTTTCAGTGTATTCTCATTATCAGTTCGTATGAGATCGTACGAAAAGTGATGCACAGTAATTTTGTACGTTTTATACGTTTTTTTTCGTCGTATTTTTACGTCTTGCCTCGAGACAAGATATCCTTGCGCATGCGCATCTTACGCACCATTCAATAACATTGAATTTAACATACAATTAACCCTAATCCTGACCCTAACCCTAAGATACAAAACAGCAAGCAACGTAGTTAGAGACATGAAGAAGTAATTATTGCAGTTTTTCCCAGTTTTACGTCCGTCTGCGGATCTGCTTTTTTCGTCTGTCTGGCTGCGCATGCACACTGTTAAGGAAGAAAATATTCTAAAATAGTTAACTTTGGAAAAAGTTTGTCTCTCTCTTCCTTTGGATCCCAGGCCCTCCCGGCGAGCTGCGTGTGGCCACAAGGAAATCAACAATGCGTGTGGACGTCACAGAATCACAGAATTTAATCCAACAAGAAACAGCTTATGAATTAACAACAAAACTGCAGAACAGAAACATACATTCAATTACCTGAGGTAAAGAAAATAGAAAAGAAAGAAGAAAAGAAAGGCAAAGACGCGTCTTTGGAGAGAGCTGGTGCCAAAAAAGGCCAAAATAGTGGCAGCTGTCTGGATTATTACTCGTGTGCACGAATTTTTATAATGTAGGTGTGTCTTTCCTTTTAGTATATTCAGTTAAGGCGTCCCTCCGCTTGACCAATTGGAAACTACCTTGGACACTAAGAAAAACTTAGAACTTCCCCTAATTTACGGCAAAAATCAAAAGCCATTTGCTCCTTTGTTTAACAAAAAGAGCGGAGAGCTTGTCCTGGCCTCCAGAATTCTTAAGGTCATCTGGCTAAGGAAAACATAAAATAAGATTTCACAGATAGCCGTGGAATCTGGTTTATGGCCTCCTGTCCTCTCTGATAAACAACAGGAGCCTCATTGCGAGATCCCCTTTGATCTACATTTTCCTTCCTGTGGTTTGAATACTTACTTGTTCAAAATTAAGAAATATGTTCAAAATGAGAGTGTTCAACATACCTTTTACACATGCCATAAGATTAACTGTATTAAAAACTAAAAATAATAATTTTTCTAATTTTTCTTTAACAACACTGATGAAATGAAAAAATGTCCAATACGTACGAAATACTGTGCATAACTTTTCGTACGATTTCATATGAACTGATAATGAGAATATGTTGAGTTTTTACTATCAATCTTAAAACAATATGGCTAAAATAGATTTAAATGTAAATTTATCCCCTACTAATGTTACTTCACCACTCCTTCTGCTGATTGGTGCCTGCTTGCTTTCTAGGGGGAGGATCATAAACATTAAATGGGATCCCTGAGAACTTTGTAAAAATGTTAAAATTACTTAAACTGGCCAGAGAGACAAGACAAGAACACAAAACAAGAGCAATAAAGAGGTAAAAATCTGTAATAAAATTAAGCAAAACTTGAACATGGGTAATACCCTGCTGTTTATTTCTTTAGCTTGGTAGACTTTTGGATCAGTCCAAAAATTAGGACCTTTTTAGGGATTAGTCCTACTCAAGTGTCTATATTTTCCTGATATATGCATTTACTATATGATATAAACTATTTACATATGACTTTTTAGCTAGATGCAAATTTTTTTTTCTCCCACCTGCCATCACAGCCAAAATTGCAAATACCTACTTTTAGTGTCTTCATTGATTGGTCACAAAACTTACCTGACCTAAACTCCTTTGAGAGAAAGACGATAGATAACAACTCCAATAATTCAGAAATGCTGAAAGCTGAAACTTGTGCTTCCTGAACACCAGCAGTGCCCTCATCATATTGCCTATGTGCAACACGATATTGATCCCCAGAGAAAGCAATAATCTACATATGTTGAGAATATGCTGGAGCCTACCCCTGTAGCCTCATTTTTCCAGGGATGATGAAGTTTTCCCAATTATTGGTGCATGTTAAGATTTGTATATTTTGAATTACAACGGACATCTACAACTTCTGATAGTTTTACACTAAAGTGCCAGGAAACTCTCTTCTTAGACATTGCACAAAACATTTGAAAACCGCATCATCTAATCTAATGTCCATTTGATTCAATAGATGAGTTTATAAGTTGCTATAGGATGTTTATGCAAAGGTTTTTCATGTGTTTCCTTTGTATTTTGTTTTCCGGTACGATGGTTTTGCTGGCATACTGAAAGATCAGCCCTTAAAAAAAACAATGTTTGTTCTTAATCTGTCAATCCTCAATTTGCTATATATAGCAACGACCCTGTGTTTCCGATTTGATCCTTATCCTCTACTCATTCTGCCTGATTCTTCCCTGCTGTGTGACTTCACTATGACATGGATCTTGTAAGCTACTGTCGAGCATATCTGTGGTTTGTTCATATTTAGTTTTGGTGTTTAAATGCATGTATTTTTTCGTGATTAGACTGTTAAAATTCTGCTGAGTCACTGACATCCTGAATAATTTAGGATTTTTTCCTCACAATTATCTAACTGAGAGAACAGATGATGTCAGGCTGAAGAATATCTGATACTGTCTGTCGCAGTTCAGGATGACTCCAGGGACGGTGGTGTCCCTTCTTCTATGTAGAGACCTCTATTTATTTTTTCTGTGGTTGCAAGTGTGTAATAATATCTTTAAGTCTTTATCTCTAATTAGCATATTCCATACCAAGAGGCAGAGGCGTGCACAGACATTTTGGGGGGCAGGTGCTCAGAAGGGGGGGGGGGCACTTTTTAGCGCACGTGGAACACTTAATTATAAAAAAAAAAATACACACGCATGTTGAATGAAATTTGACTTTTATTTGTAACATTCTCTAAACGTGGGTTTTCAATGGAAAAAAGTCACACCAGCAACAGAACAGACTAAAGCGTACTACTTGCTCATCTTTCTTCTTCTTTCATCTAGCTCATCACCCTGTTTTCCCTCACCCATCTGCTCTCCCTCATCCTGCTGTTCTCCCTCATTCTGGTCTTTTTCTGTCTCTGTGTCTTCCCTGAACTGTTCCTCATCTCCTGTCCTGGTAGATGTTGATGGTATAGAGCTTCCCTGCTGTGACTGGCTACCATGGGCGTAGGTTTGCATAGGGACCATAGGGACATGTCCCTACCAAAATTTTGGACGGACCTATTTGTCCCTACCAATAATTGGATGTGAACAACATGTTTATAATTTACTATACAGCAGCCGCTTCTTTTCCTCTCGCAGCTTCTCTGCCTGGTAGCTGCAGCTGCCTGCTCTTTCCTGTCCCTTTCATATAGCAGGGCATCAACTGTGCTGCGCGGTTTAACGCTCTGATTATTCTGCCTTAAGTTCCGCCCTCTCTCTTTCTGATTGCGTGTTTTCTAGTCTGTATGTGCTTGGAACGCGAAAAAAAGAAAGACGCTAAAATAAATTAATATTGGGCTACGAAACTAGTCCGAATTAAAAAAACTTATTATTTATTTTTATCTACGCTAAAACAGGCGAAAGCTTCCAACTGGAGTTCTGTAAAGAAGCAGGAGAGAGTTTTTTGATTTGTGGAACTTGAGAAATGTAAGTTAACAACGTTAGGATTTTTTAAGATCTTTTATGAAATGAAACCAGGTGAAACAGAAACGTTTAAACGTTTCCTTTGGAGGAGTTCTGGATGGAGAATATTGACAGACAAAAACTTTTTTTTTTACTTCTTAAATGCAAAATGTTTACATATTTTTTACAATCTTGGTATAATTCCTGCTCTAAGTGGGTCGCTCTGTCGGCTAAAGGCACATTTTAGTGGCTCTATAATCGATTAATCAATTACTAAATTAGTTCACGATTATTTAAATAATTTGTTAATATGATTAATTGTTTCAGCCATAGATAAAATACATGAAATTAGCTACACAGAGTAACTAAAGCCCAGATGTACAACTTCTAATATTAATATTTTAAATGCTCAGTGTCAGTTCCTCTTCTAGTTCCTGTGCACATGTAAATACAATACATTTATTTGCCATCCCTTGAATGTATTATTGTGCATGATCCAGAGAGAGCATATTAGATAAAAAAAAATAAGAGTGGGTTTTACCTCTGTTTACCTCTGCACAATTCTATATCTTCAAAAGAAAACACAGGATAAATCCACATACTGTATTATAGACTATATTTTGTTAAAAAGACACTGTCTTAGTCGCAGGTAAATTTAAAGTCCTAATTCCACATTCATCAGAGCCAGTGATGCTTTAAATATTGATAAACAGCATCTAGTGCATGTAGTGCTTATAAGATTGGTATTAATGTAGTAAGAAATGCTGCTTTTCTCTTTAAACAAAATGAGCCCTGAATTTCACATTAAGCATAAAAAATAGCATGCATATTTTTTGCAAAGGACCAATGAAACTGAAGAATAGTATCCCTACCAAAGTTGAAATCAAACCTACGCCCTTGCTGGCTACAATATAATAATAATAACCATCATGACAATAATAATGATAATAATAATAACCATCATGACAATAATAATAATAATAATAGCTTTAACAAATATGCCACATTAGTTTAAATAATGGGGTATTAGGACAACATGACTTGAAGTCTTGCCACGTGGATATGACTTATGGTAGCCTACAAAACAATAGCTATTTTAATACCTGCTGATTTTGTACAAACCACTTAAAAATAAAATGTGAACAGCTTTTAAGATTTTTCAATACAATTAACCCTCCTTTCTTGGCATTGTGCTGCAACTACTAAATCAATATACAATTAAGACAATAAAGAGACCAAAATGTGTTAATTTATGTTGCTTAACAAAACCTATACAACAGAAAACGTTTGTCTTAACACATAGATTTGCAATTGCAAACTCTACCGAAATTATTTGTAGCCTACGTGGTCGTCCTCACGTTATCTGTCATTGACTTGGGCTACAGTGTAAAACTTTATCTAGCCTAGCTAGTTTATCAGGTGACCAGTCGGCAAAAATGCTTGTTTGGTGCTGCTGAATGAGACATTTTAATGCACAACAAAATGATTTTGCTTGATCTGTATATTACCTGGCTAATGGGGCACAGGAGAAGCAGCCTGTCAGCGACCGTTCCTGCTATCTGAAGATGCTTACTGAACTGCTATGATGCTGCGCATCTGGCTGCGCATCTGCGGGCGACCGCGCGAGTTCACGTGACAAAGGATCTGTATATTACCTGGCTAATTGGGCACAGGAGAAGCAGCCTGTCAGCGACCATTCCTGCTATCTGAAGATGCTTACTGAACTGCTATGATGCTGCGCATCTGGCTGCGCATCTGCGGGCGACCGCGCGAGTTCACGTGACAAAGGAAGAGAGATATAGGCTGGTCGGGTGTGCGCAAGGAGGTGGCTCATTTCGGGGCATTGTTTCAGTCGTTTTTAATGGCTCAGGTTTTCAAAAGATCATTTCAAAACCGACATCAGTAAAATCTTAATTATATTAATAAAAAAAAAAAAAAAAAAAAAACGAGTTTCAAAAGGGCATTTTCGTTGATAAAGGGCAAACTTCCTAGTGCTTTAGCACCACCTAGTGTCTATGTGTGCACGCCCATGCCAAGAGGAGTTATTTGGAGAGTTGGGAACATTGTCTTATGCTGAAAGTAGATTTTACAAGAAACAGAATTGACTCAATTGTTATTAACATCATGAGGAAAGAGATTGAGGTGATGGAGGAGTATAAATAAATCCAACTGGTGTTCAGCTGGACAACAAACTCTAATGGAGATGCAACAGTGAAGCCATCTACAAGAATGGATGGGGGAAAAAAAAAAAAGAAGTGACAGAGCAGACTATACTTCTTAAGGAAGATTAGGTCCTGCTTTATTTTTTTTTGTCTATCTGATATACACTAATAAAGAAGCCCTCTGTTCTAGGAACTCATCTAGAACCTCTGAAGATTATTTCATAATATATTCTACATAAAACGAAGAATATTATGGAAAACTGTGTGCATTCATTTTAGCATGTTAAACAAGAGTTTTGTGTCTTCAGTATAAGGCTTCCTCAGATCTGCAGAGCCTTCCTGCCAACAGTTAAAAAAACAACTATGAGCGACTTTATTATTTAATTTGCCTTTGAGATCAATAAAGTAATTTTAAATTGAACTAAATCAATAGCTCTTACATATGATGCTTATACCAATTCGAAAAAGATCAGATCTTAGATCCCATAGAGCTAATGCTCCAGCAGTGGGATCAAGCTGAATTTTGATTGAAAATGTCTTCTGTTTTGGTCTCTCTCAACACTTTACAGTCTGTCTCCGGTTCATCCACCTTCTTACTTGCATCCGTTATTCCATCCATCTAACCCACAAGATTGCAAAGATCCTGCCAGCTGACAGTCATGGTTTCCACAGCTTTATTATTGCTGGGCCTCTTCTCGTCTGTACCAATCACATGTAAGACTAAAACACCTAATTTATAAAAATGATAACCCCACAGAAAACTGATTGTAATCCTATGGAAACTCACTGATTTTGAGGTGCTATGATACTGTTTCTTCTTTATTAGTGGCCGTCTTGTTTGGAGAGCCCAGGATATATGGAGGTGAGTTCAAAACTCCATGGCATATTCAGTGAGGTTTTTAAACTTGTGTTAATTTTTTTTTTACCTTAATTGTCTCAGAGGAAGCTACTGGATATGGCCCCATCTTTGAAGAGGAACCAATGGATGTGGTCTACACTGATGACTCACCTGATAAGAGGATCTCTATGAACTGCAGGGCACGTGCAAATCCTCCAGCTACATACAGGTAAAGTTTCTCTCTTTCTTTTTTCTTTTACATTTAAGCATGTCAATATACAAGCAATGTCCCACACAACAAAAAGCCTATTTTCTATAATAGGTGGCGTCGGGATAACTGGGAAATAAAGCTAATGGAGCAGCCTGATGAACACTACAGCCTAGTTGGTGGAAACCTGGTTATCACGAACCCAATCCAGAAGAAACATGCAGGGACCTACACCTGTGTGGCCCGGAATATCTACGGCACAGTTCTCAGCAAGGAGGCCAGGGTTAAGTTTGGATGTGAGCCCCTCATATGTAAAAAGATTGAAATACAGCCACTAAAGAAATTTGATGCTTCTGCTTCACAACGTCCATACATGCATGAAGCCAGCAACTCACACATACTAGGTCTACAAAGCAAGCCAGAGTGTTGTAAAGACACCAACATAAAACAACACAATACAAAGGCAGACAGGCAGTTCTTCAAGAATGAATACATGAAAGCTAAGTAGTGTGTAAGCATTCACTGCGAGTCTAGGTGGCATATGGGCAACGAAATGGAATAATGTAAACAGATGCAGAACCCCATCATGCATACATAAATATGCCAAATATAATAGAAACACCGTAGCTTGGTTTAAAGAAAGCATTTTAGTTTTATTATAATTGAGTTCGTGGCAAGGATTTTACAGTTTGAAGAAATAGAAAATAACAACTTATGCCAACCGTCACAAGGATGTGCATGACAAGGAAGGGCTATATATACTGCATGCATCATCTATGTAGTTAACACTGTATTACTTCTTGAGCTCCTTGAGTTATTTACTGCTTCAGCCGAAGAGTAAGTGTTGGGGCCGGTATCATATAAGGAGGACTGGCCCTCGCAAGCTGAAATTAGGACCGGCCCACCGGGCATATGCCCGGTATAGCAGATTATCAGTCCAAGCCTGGTCTCCAGGTTAATAATTATCCTAAACTGGTTTGAAAAAGTTCAGTTTATGCAACTGAAAGGGAAGTTTTCTGGAAGACATCTCAAAGACATCCAAGAGGCTTCTTCAGTTCCAAGTAGTGGTGGGGAGCAGTGAGAACACTGTAGGTCTAACAAAGAAATAGGGGGGACTTTAGTTTATTCTTTGTCAGTATTTAATAACATAACTCAGGTCTCTTAACTTATTTCTCTTTAAAACAATTCTGTTATGGTTAAAAAAGTTGGTTAAATAAAGATTTAATTAGAAGTCTGTGTTTGTGTTCTTTATTATAATTAAATCATTTAGCAATATCATAAAAAGTCCAGACAGAGCTGCACATAAAATATGGTTTCAAATTTTTTCAATAATTATCGATATCGATCAATATGCATTTTTTTTTAATCGATAACCTTTTTTTCTATATCGCCCAGCCTTACTTTGATCCCTCCCACCAGATTGGCCTAGGAGGTCACCTGTTAACCTGGAAAAACATCTCTTAACAGAGAAGAAGGTCTTAGACAAAACCTTTTGCCACATTACAAAGCACTTTTAGGAACAATACCCAGAAGATTCACCTGTCACCCGCCCCACCTGCCTTAATAAGGCATATGAACAAAACCAATCTGAGGAGGGAGTTAGTGACCCATCAGAACCCCTTAACAACCATAAAGACCCCCATAGTGACCTCTTTGGCCAATTTAGTGGGAGGTATTTGTCCTCCCTAATTGTTTGTTACTCTTACATTATATTAATCTCAGTGCTCACACCACTAGTTAGAACTGGAAAAAGTCTCTTGGATAAAATATCTTTAGAAAACTTCATGTCCAGTCTCCCAGACTGAACTTTTTCGAGCTTGACCATGAACTGGATGACAGAGAATTTACAGATAAGCTAAACTTGTTTGTATTTATATCAATTTTATAGTTCCCTTTTCTTCTAGACAACCTTGCTGACTTTAAAATATTTCAGAAATTATACAGATAAATGATGCTAGAAATACCAAAAACTGTCATTCAATTAAACTCAGTTTACTTTTATGATCTGGAAAACCTTTATGAGACCCTTTTTTTTCTCTCTAATTGATTTTAGTATTTTTTTTATTTATTTATTTTTTGATTGAAGAACTTTAACTAAAACATTGACTACAACAAAAACAAAAAAAAGTATTTGTCTCCCTGTTATTAATTATCTGTTTTTATAGAGTGGTTAAGTTCAACTCTACTGGAGATAAGTGCCAACATTCAAATGCTGCAAGTTTAGAAAGAGATATCTTTGAATAAAACATAGCTAGAAACAATACGGCATATCTTTTTAAAACAAGAATATTATCTAAAGAATCTTTTCCTTTTCCTCATTTTTAGTTTACCTGTTTCTTTCAATCAGTTTTATAGAAGGAATAATTCTAATTTTCTGTGCTGTTAGATTTTGATGAATGATTTGCTTATTAGAACAATTAAGGCAGCCTTAAACTGTTCTGTCTTGCACAGACATTTCTTATTTAGATTCTGACAACTTTATTGAACATATTGGAATGTTCTTTATTCACCTTCTTTTCTATATATTTTGATATAGTTTAAGGCATTCCGTGGACTTGATGCATATGATTTATTTTTAATGGTTCCTCAGGCCAATATACAGTGTGTATAAATGCTACAAGCTGCGCTCGCCTCTTAAAATACCGCCCATGTACAGTACATCGGAAGGAGATGCACAGTTGTTGGCCAGGTCATTTGATCTGAAAGAACGCCCCGTCCTACCCAGTGGCACTTTGCTTGAGCTCCGCTGCTGGTACTCTCAGGCGGCCTGTTCTGGCGGTGCTCTCCAGAGAGCAGCAGCATTTCTCATTTCTCACCCTCCGTGCTGAACCTAGACCCCTAGCGGGGTCCCCAATCAAAAGGCATGGGAGGCTATCCAGCTGACTGTTGACTTTTGCAACAGTAATGCGGCACTTGTGGCCATAAGGGATATAGAGGTGCAAGTTACAGGTCTAGCGCTCCTAGTGGCCAAAAGTTACAGGCTGTGAATTTAAAGGAGAGTTGAAGTGACCTATACAGGTGCTGGTCATAAAATTAGAATATCATGAAAAAGTAGATTGATTTCAGTAATTCCATTTAAAAAGTGAAACTTGTATATTATATTCATACATTACATACAAACTCATATATTTCAGATGTTTATTTTGTTTAATTTTGATGATTACAAATGACAACAAATGAAAATCTCAAATTCATCATATCAGAAAATTAGAATATTGTGAAAAGGTTCAAAATTGATGGCCCCTGGTGCCACACTCTAATCAGCTAATTAACTCAAACCACCTGCAAAAGCCTTTAAATGGTCTTTCAGTCTAGTTCTATAGGCTACACAATCATGGGGAAGACTGCTGACTTGACAGTTGTCCAAAAGACGACCATCGACACCTTGCACAAGGAGGGCAAGACACAAAAGGTCATCGCTAAAGAGGCTGGCTGTTCACAGAGCTCAGTGTCCAAGCACATTAATAGAGAGGCGAAGGGAAGGAAAAGATGTGGTCGAAAAAAGTGTACAAGCAAGAGAGATAACCGCACCCTGGAGAGGATTGTGAAACAAAACCCATTCAAAAATGTGGGGGAGATTCACAAAGAGTGGACTGCAGCTGGAGTGAGTGCTTCAAGAACCACCACACACAGACGTATGAAAGACATGGGTTTCTGCTGTCGCATTCCTTGTGTCAAGCCACTCTTGAACCACAGACAGCGTCAGAAGCGTCTTGCCTGGGCTAAAGAGAAACAGGACTGGACTGCTGGTGAGTGGTCCAAAGTCATGTTCTCTGATGAAAGTAAATTTTGCATTTCCTTTGGAAATCAAGGTCCCAGAGTCTGGAGGAAAAGAAGAGAGGCACTTCATCCACGTTGCTTGAAGTCCAGTGTAAAGTTTCCACAGTCAGTGATGGTTTGGGGTGCCATGTCATCTGCTGGTGTTGGTCCATTGTGTTTTCTGAGGTCCAGGGTCAACGCAGCCACATACCAGGAAGTTTTAGAGCACTTCATGCTTCCTGCAGCTGACCAACGTTTTGGAGATGCAGATTTCATTTTCCAACAGGACTTGGCACCTGCACACAGTGCCAAAGCTACCAGTACCTGGTTGAAGGACCATGGTATCCCTGTTCTTAATTGGCCAGCAAACTCTCCTGACCTTAACCCCATAGAAAATCTATGGGGTATTGTGAAGAAGAAGATGCAATACACCAGACCCAACAATTCAGAAGAGCTAAAAGCCACTATTAGAGCAACCTGGGCTATCATAACACCTGAGCAGTGCCACAGACTGATCGACTCCATGCCACGCCGCATTGCTGCAGTAATACAGGCCAAAGGAGGCCCAACTAAATACTGAGTGCTGTACATGCTCATACTTTTCATGTTCATACTTTTCAGTTGGCCAACATTTCTATAAATCCTTTGTTTTTATTGGTCTTCAGTAATATTCTAATTTTCTGATATGATGAATTTGAGATTTTCATTTGTTGTCATTTGTAATCATCAAAATTAAACAAAATAAACATCTGAAATATATGAGTTTGTATGTAATGTATGAATATAATATACAAGTTTCACTTTTTAAATAGAATTACTGAAATCAATCTACTTTTTCATGATATTCTAATTTTATGACCAGCACCTGTATGTTAGAGCGACAGCAATCATCAGTAAAATACATTTTTCAGAATTTCCGTCTGAAATAAAGATGGAATTTTGACAGAGTTAACATTTAAAATCTCTTTTAGCACAGCATACTGTATCTCTCTCTCTATTCTCCATAGAATTAACCTCTCAGATGTTTTAAAGCATTTACAAATAATAACTCAGAATGCTTGAAACTTACACAGGTAAAATGTTTACCAATATAGACATATTAGACATCGTTGGAAAGATTGCATTCTGCACAATATAACCACCTAGCTCATTTTATGGACATAGCGAGCACCAAAGCTCAATTAACACAGATATAGCAGAATGTCAAAATGTACCATGACAAAGCAGCCACAACAAGCAGGCATGTCTTTATTACTGCTGTTCAAAAATAAACCTATTATTTTCGAGAATGAAAAAAACAACAACTTTGAGACTTGTTTTAACTGATGCAGCTTGGGTGTTTTACTCACCCAATTTCATGTATATGTTCAGAAACTTGAAGGTGTTAGCTTTCAAATAATGTATCACACATATATTTTGGGCTTAAAGTTCCTAAGTTATTTGCTTTTCAATTTTGGTAATTTGCAAAATAGGTGAGAATTTACCAAAATTAGGTGGATATTAAGAGGTTAAAAAATTATTTAAATTTGAAATTTTCAAAAGACTACCAAATTCCCTAATCCTACCAAAATCCCTAATCCTGCATATTGAATGATAAACTCTGCTTGACTGAACTTTTCTTTCTTGTTTCATCAATAATATCTCTTCTTGTTTAAATTCCCAATGTAGATATTGAAGAGTTTCCGGATGATGAGAGGGACCCAGTGTATGCTAAAGAAGGTCAGGGGGCAGTTCTGTTGTGTGTTCCACCAAAAGCCTGGCCAAGTATGTATACCTTCCTCCTCAGTCTCAAAAATCTACTCTTAAAAATTGAGAGCTCTTGAAAATGCAATTAGATAATCATTGAACATATGATTCTTTGAAACTGTCAGATAACAATCTATAGAAAAATAGCTAACCCTTATTTTGCTGACCAAACTGTAGATCTGTGGATGTGTGAACTTCTTTTCTTTCTTGTCTATGTTTTTATTTTCAGAGGAAGTTACATATCGATGGATCTATAATGAGTTCCCAGTTTTCCTGCCCACAGACCGCCGTCGGTTTGTCTCTCAGAAGACAGGGAACCTTTACATCTCAAAGGTTGAAGCTCAGGATGCAGGAAACTACTCCTGTTTTGTTTCTAGTCCCATAATAGGAAAGAGCGTCTACTCCAAATTTATCCCTCTCATCCCTTTACCTCCAGATGATGGTTAGTCGTAATCTGTGGCAGTTGAGATATCAAACTGTAGTGTTTTCTTATCATTGATATTTATCTTATACTGTCGCAGGTGAGGAGAGAAAATATCCAGCAGACATTAGGGTGAAGTTTCCAGACACCACTGCAATGCTGGCCTCCAATATTACATTGGAGTGCTTTGCTCTTGGAAAGTAAGTGTTTAAAGCTTAGTTGGTGATTGCTTTTATAGATAACATTACAGGACATGAAGTTGGACCTTTTAGAATAATAGAAATTGTCAGAGCACTTGGAAATAAATAATGGACAGGGAACACAAATCACAAGGTTAAGGAATGGGCCAGTTTAGATCTGCTGGTCTTCTATATTTTAGAGGGATTTTAAATAATGCATTTATATTCCTTTAACTTTTTTCACATTCATCAAAATGTTTTATAATGGGATTTTATGCTGTAGAGCAGCACATAGAAGGGATTTATTTTGTGGTGAAATGAAAAGTGTTCATGGTTTTGGGTTTGTTTTTGAAAATAGTAATCTGAAAAGTTATGTATTTATCCCCCTTTGAAGAATTTATTTCCATTGAAACATTTAGACAGTGAAATGTTTGCATGTCCATGAGAATATCAGTTGTCAATGTTTTTCAACTCTTGCCACAGGCGATTCTAAAAGATGAAAATGCTTTGATGTTAACCATTGTTGCTCTTGCTGTATGTTGGGGATCAGTTTTCCTTTACAATATGAAACCTACATTCTCAAGTCTTTTGCATCCTCTAAAATATAATGTCCTCTTTCAAACCTTTCTGGGTTTTCAATAAAAACAGCTTGATTTCTACACTGTTTTGAAGAAAAATTCATGTCATTGGGGGTGTCAGAATAAAGGGGCTAAATGCAAATTCATATCAAACCATACAGAGCTTAATTTGTAAAGTAAAAATGAAAACCATATAAAAAATATGCACTTCTTTGTTTTAGTCTATCAAAAAAATTCCACTTGAATACAACACTGTTTGTGTTTGCAATGTGACAAACCCATCTTACTCTTATATAACCTTAAAGTGTTGAGTTCCTCCATATTTTAAAAATTCCTTTGTCGATCACTTTTCTTATTCAGTCCCATTCCGCACATTGTGTGGAGGAAGGTTGACGCCACTGACCTCCCTGCCAATCATGAGATCAGTGAATCAGGTGCTGTGCTTCATCTCTACAATGTTCAGTATGAAGATGTTGGAGCATATGAATGCGAAGCTATCAACACCAAAGGAAAGGACTGGCACAAAGCCTGGCTTTATGTGGAATGTAAGTCAAGTTAAAGGTGGTAGTATTTTTTTTTTCTCATGTAAGGAATAATGACACCCAATATATGCATGTAGCTGCACCTGAATGGGCGGAAACTATCAACAACACACAAGTGGATATTGGATCTGAGCACACGATGCGTTGTGTGGCTTCAGGAAAACCCTTCCCTTTCATCAGCTGGTACAAAGATGGGTATATGGTAAAACCTTTTTTTATCTTTTAAAGCATTTCTCTAGTCTCATTTGTCATAGTTCTTCTCAAAGCTGTCTTCTTTCCTTCGTACGTTTTTTTTTCTAGTATGGCAAAGGTGAGCTGAAGTTTTCCAGTCTGACTTTTGATGACTCTGGGATGTACCAGTGTATTGCTGAGAATTACTGGGGCATCAAATATGCCAATGCTGAGCTGCGAGTTGTTGGTAAGCTCTTGTGTGTAGATGGTTTTACTATTTGTAAAATGCATCTTTAAATGGAAATAACTCCCCTATTATTTCCAACCAGCCTGGGCTCCAAACTTTGAGCTCAATCCCGTAAAGAAGTATCTACTTGGAGCTAAAGCCGGACGAGTGGTGATAGAGTGTAAGCCAAGAGCTGCTCCAAAACCTCGATTCACCTGGACAAAAGGCAAGGAGGTCCTCTTCAACAACTCCCGGTCAGCATAAATACCCCGCCCCCCAGTAAACATGAACACGTTTTCAGTTTATAACAATAGATAGGTTTAATTCTTTTTATTTTTAGTGTTTCTATCATGCTCGATGGTAGCCTGGAGATCTTGAACGCCACCAAAAACGACGAAGGGTTTTACACCTGTGTTGCAGAAAATGACAGAGGAAAAGCCAGCAGTTCAGGATATCTCACCATCACAGGTTAGCTGGTAAATCTGTGACTATAGTTCTTTGTATAATCATTCATGCACTCTTCAACTTTTGTGTTACGTTCAAAACAAATTCTTGACATGTAGGACAACTGTTAGTCGTACAATCCTCAAACTTGGCCTGTATTAAAGACAAAGCCATGAGAAGTCATGCCTGAAGAATGCTACAAGCTATGCAGGGGACTGGGAAAACTTTTAACACAGGTTGCTCTGGCTAAATGAGACCAGCACTAACACTTTAGTCTCTATTTGCAAATTATTTATTATTTATTTATTATTATTATACACAGAAAAACAGGCCCCACTTTATAATCTAAGGGGTTGATAGCTATAGTCCAGTAGATCTTTAACTTCACGATGGTGTCACATGTAGTGAAATGATCAGATGATGAGAAAAATAGAGAGAATATAAAGCTTTTGGTTGAACTAAAACATCCTGTAGAATGGGAGAATAGAGATAGAACAAGGCAGAGTGATCTTAAGTGGTCTCTATGTCCTCCAGCAGTCTAAGCCTATAGCAGCAGAACTTAAGAGATAATGGGTCTGCCTCACAGACTAAAACTGCTTGTCGGTTCCACAGGGGATGAACCTGATAATTAAAATATCTGCCTCCAATTTCCCTTTAAGCAACATCAAAAAGCAAGAGGTTGGTTGATCAAACATTATTTTAACTTGGTCCTCAGCTTCCACCTTAGCAGGTGGAAGCTGAGGACCATGGCCTAATCTAATATATCTTTGTGGTATGTTTGACAAAGTCAGAGCTCACTTAAAAAAATAAATAACAAATTAAAGCTTTGGTAATGCCAGCTGTAGAGCTGTTCCTATGCAACTCCATTCTTCAGGTATCTTACAAACAAGGAGCATTTCTGACTCACTTATTTCTGGTTCTGGATGTATGGGAGTAATCTATTGTTTCCAGTTCTGTGATCTAGCTGAGGGGAAATGTAATGATTTTATTATTGTTTTGAGGGTTTGAAGTTTTTTAAAATTCAAGAGGACAAAATTAAATTTATTCCATACAGGAGCTCCAAAGTCTATGGTTATTCCTTTTTCTGGCAAAAGTGAGTCTCTTTACTTGCTTTGCACAGAGAAAGGTAGAAAGTATGGTTTTCCTCAGATTTGTTACCTAATTATGGTATATCTAGTAAAGCTGTGCAAGATATTTTGAAAATACTTAATCTTATAGTTGTGTCTACCGTTGATTTATTCATTAGAGGAAAACAAAGTAAAAAATAAATCTTTTTATAAATATATCTTTTTCATATTTGCAGGCGTGCCTCTCAATTCTAGTAAAATAAATATACTTGATGCATTTTTAAATGTATCAGCTTTTCTCTTATTATCATCAATTCATGCCTTGGTTGATTTATGGACAAATAGGGTATAAAACAGTTGCCCATTTGTCATAGCTACTGTAAAAATGGAAAAGACAAGTGAACATGCCATTACATTTATTTTGGAAGATTATAACTTTTCTGCCTTACTCTAAAAACCTAATTGATATTCTCTGAAGTTGAATTGTGTTAATCACCAATATTCAGTAAAGTCAAAAAATATTCAAGCTATTGAACAACATATGTGCATTGGCATGAGTCTCTTTCAAATACACCAAAGCGAAATAATTTATGTAAAAATTAGACGATCCTATTAGCAAAACTGAAAATATATTAGTTTTGCTATTTGTTTAGAATTTTCCTATGTATATTTAATGTGTCTGGGAAAAACAGCAGGAATGTAGTTTAACAACCACTTACAATAATCCTTGTGATTTTTAACGGACGATCTGTTTGTATCTATTCTCAGAGGCAACAGGTATCACTGTAGCACCTGAGGACTCCGATGTCAGAGTTGGAGACGAGGTGGTTCTCCAATGTGCTGCTTCGTATGACTCCATGCTGGACGTCACTTTTATCTGGGCCATTGACCTCAGAGTCATTGACTTTAATGCAGAGTGGCCACACTATGAGAGAGTAATGGTGAGTTGACATCTTAATAATCTTTCAGCATTGCAAATGATGACATTTTCTTATGTTTGTATATGAATGTAATAGGACATGTTTATTTTATTTTTTTACTATCCTAGGAACTACTATTTCATTGTTTTTTTTTTCTTCTTTTATTTGTCCTGAGCAGAGTGAAGATGGAGTTGGTGACTTGAAAATAAAAAATGCACAGATTTGGCATGAGGGTCGTTACACCTGCACTGCTCAGACTGTGGTAGACAGTGACACCGCTTACGCTGACCTGAAAGTTGTAGGTAAGTTCAAGCTTTAAATGAATAAGAGCTCTGCATTGAATTAGTAATAGTGTTACAAAGCAGTTGTATATGAAACCTCCAGGTGTTCCCGGGCCTCCTGGTGTGCTCCGCATCGAGGAGATCGGAGACACTTGGGTGAGGCTTTTGTGGTCTAAAGGATCTGAGCACAACAGTCCCATCTTATACTACACTATTCAGACCAGACACTACTGGGCTCTAAATGAAGATGACTGGAGGAATGCCAGTACATGTAAGTGCTGTTTTTGGCCAGCAGAGGGACATCTTGCTCCACAGACTGTTAAAAAAACAAAGTTTTCCTGATTCCTTAGAATGCATTTCCAGTTAATTTTTTAAGCAGCCTCTTCTTTTGTCCTTCAGCTCCATCCGTTCTTGATGGAACTATGGAGAAAGCAGATGTTACTGACTTATATCCGTGGATGGAGTACCAGTTTAGGATCATTGCCACCAATGAGTATGGATCTGGGGAGGCCAGTATACCTTCTCTCAAGATCAAAACCTGGGGTGCTCGTAAGTTCACTGAAAAATGTTTTGTTTATGATTTTGCCATGAAGCAGACTTTTCTGAAAAACTGACGCTGAGCTGCTTTCTTTCCAGCTCCAGTTGTTTCTCCTACAGAAGTGGCTGGATATGGAGGTAGAAATGGCGAGATTATCATCACTTGGAAGGTACGTTTCCAAACTCACATAATAACATAATATAGATTCTTCCCTAAATGTTTGATGACACCCATTTCTTTTTTTGACATGGTAACCCTCAGCCTGTGGAGCCCTGGTATTTCTATGGCAGGAAATTTGAGTACATTGTCGCATTCAAGCCTCATGACGCCTACGATTGGTGGTATGAGACCATCTCAGACCCAGAGACCAGACGATATGTTCATAGAGATCCCTACTTCATTCCCACCGAGGAGGATTTCCAGGTGCGAGAGTTTCAGGTGAAGATCAAGTCAGTTAATGAGAAAGGGCCCGGACCGTACAGCCTCACCAAGGTCATCTATTACCCGAGAGATGGTGAGAATTAGTTTCTTTTCCTAATAATTTCAATCAAAGCTTAAATAATTAGATAAATTTGTCTAGACAGAAACCTCTGTGGTATAATTTTGGTTATTTTCTAAATTACTAACTTCAAATGTGGTTTTCCTTTTTGGTTACTCAGTTCCAATAGAGCCTCCTACAGATGTCTATGCCAGGCCAGTATCCTCCACTGAAGCAGTGGTTTGGTGGCTGCCTGTTGTTGATACTGGAACAGGTCTACAGCAGTACATTGAGGGATATCAGGTACATACATTTTTACTTCTTGCATGTTGTGGTAATAACTGTAACTCCCACAAAATTACAACTAAGATTAGTTTAACCTAGATTTGAATCTATCCATGCTTTGCCATATTATTTACTCAAAAAAGCTAAAAACTGACCAAAAATGAATCTAACTTCACAGGTCAAATACTGGAGAAAATATGATGACCCAGAACCAGGAGCAAATCGCATATTTGTTCCAGCCACAGTCAATCAGACCCGACTGGAGAATATGCTGCCAGATTCACATTACCTCATTGAGGTCCGGGCCTTCAACGGAGCAGGCCTTGGACCGCCTGGTGAACACTGCGAGATGTTCACAAAGAGAGCACGTAAGAGCAAAATAACATCTGACAGAGATGTGTAATGCTACATATGTGAACATTCAAAATGAATAAACCATTTCTTAACAGCACCCTCTGAGCCTCCCCGGATGTGGCGCTATGTCAGCTGGACAGGACAATGGCTGTATGTATGGTGGGATCATATCCAGTATGACTGGTTTGGGAATGTCTCTTTCCCATTGTACTACAAGGTATGTATGGTTAGCTTTATTTGAACTCTACTGTAAGAAAGGTTTCAGATTGCTAAGATAGCAGGAATGTTTGAGATCACCTGTGTTTTGGTTTCTCAGGTCATGTTTAGAAAAACAGGGTATATATACGGGAAGGTCTATATCACCGGCTGGCACTTTATGGACTTCCCAATGCCTCAGTTTGGTGACTATGAACTGATGGTTCGTGGTCGCTATGAAGGGGGAGATGGCCCAGTCAGGATGATAAGTATTAAGGGTAAGCTCTAAGCTAACAGAATTTTAAAAAATGTTTATCCTTTTTATGACTAACTTTTGTCATCTTTATTCTTCTTCAGGTAAAGCATCCCTCACCACACCCACATTAGGTATCTTATCTTTGTTGCTGCTGGCGCTGTGTATTACAGGTTTGTAAATTTAAATCACAAGCAGGTTTGTTGTATATAATGGACTATAGGAAGCCAATACTTGGACCTCATGGAAGATCGATTCATCGTGAAAATGTTCACAATAACTAGTATCCATTTTTACAGTATTCCTGAAGGTAAAAAGTAGAATTTTGATTTCCAAATAAAAGTGGTTTGTTTGCAGTGCAGTAATTCTGTAATGTACTGCACAAAGATAGCAGCAAGATATCTAAAATGAAGAGTCAGAATTTTAGCAAAATGTTTCATGCACACAAGTTCAAAATTGTTAACAGTTGAAATTCTTTCCAGAATAAATAAAGACGGATACAGACTGCTGGAGCATATAATTAAAACACTGCTTAGGTAGTAATAAATGTAAAGTAACTGAATTGCACTAAAACTAGTTGTTTTGATCATATTTATTTATTAATTAATTTATTTATTTTAATTTACCTGGACATTTTTTTCAAGAGTGCTGTGTGTTAGGAATTTTCCACAAGTGCAACTAATCATTGCCTGTGTTTTTAATATACTTCTAAACTGCTGGGCCACTAAAACTCAGTTTGGCATATGTTTTTAAGCCTGGGTTTCCACATAAAAACATCACATACATGAACAGGAAAAACCTGCAAAATTCACAAATCAATTTTTTACCAACCTTTAGCCACTGTCTCTTCATACTGTGTGTTTCCAGACACCTCTAGAGACAAATAAAGGCAACAGCAGCTGGTTGTGCAGAAAGGTTCCATTTGGTCTCCCTTTGGGTCTGTTTTTGGGTCAAAGATGTACAGTTCTGCTATTGTAGATCTATTTGGAGCTATTTTCACCTTTATAAAAACAATTCTAATCAGTGATTTGGGGGTTTGTGTCAAGCTACAGCTAAACTGCATAAAAGTGACGAGCCCCTGGAAACACCTCATTCAAAAATAAATAAAAAAAGACTTAAAAATGCACAGAACTAAGGAAAAAACTTATTATCTGAGGAGGATTTTGTGTGAAAAATGCAATTAAATTTTTTTTTACTATCCATATACTTACCCTAACTTGTTTCAATGAGAAAATAATTGGTTTATTAAAAGTTCACTATTTTTTTTTTTTATCTCTACAGTGTAAACCCAGCACTTTTCTTTCTTTTCTATTTTGCATATTAAAAATTGAAAGGCATGGATCACTCATAAAGATGCACTTTTATCTGGTAGAAGGTGAAACCTCACTGATGTACTAATGGATATGTATGTTACTGCTACTTTCCTCTATTTAAAGTCTGAAAACTAATAAAAAGAATTCCTCTGTCATAGTCTTATTTTGTTCGTGCTTACACCTACATATCAAATTGGAATCTTCACACTTCAGAATTGTTTGGAAACGTAAAAAACTGAAGCGTTTTCTCATATGTCTGAAAAAAGAAATGCATTGTCTCTTATAAAATATATTATGTAAAAAGGTATCATAAACTATTTGGAAGACATTTTATGAGATTTTAACCAAAATATGATGTTTATAACAAATCTTACTGCATTCTAGGCTTTACTTTATTTTAAACAGAAATGCAAAAGATAATGAGATTTTTTTTTTCTTTAAGGAAAAAAAAGTATGTGGGATTTATATAACTTCTAAACATTAAAGAAGCTGCAAACTAATAGAGAAAGTAATAATACAGCCACCAGATGGCAGTGTTCCCACATAACTACAGTAAATGTTGCAAAGAGGCACTTAAAACCCATCTAATTATATACATTTTTTATCAGTCCTTTCCTTTATTTTTTATTCAAATACAGATAGAGCAATTTCATCTGCACTAAGACAACGTATCAACATTTTAATGTTGTAATACTTTTTTTTATTTTCTTGCACCTTTTAATTTACTTTAACCAACATGGAACATTTCCATGCTATTTCAGTATTCCTTTCAAAATGGCATGTCTGCCATATCTTTTGCAGCTCTCAGTGAGATAGGCCATTTTGTGAGCTTTTACTTTTACTCAAATGAAGCCTTGTGCCTTTCAAGAGTAGGGGCTCTCTGAGTAACTTTTATCTTTTCTACCTCCAGTACCATTTTTCCCCTCCTATTTTACATCCTTCCTGATAAACAAATTACACCGCCCGAATTCCTGTGCGTGGCGAAAAATCAATCTTGCTATCATTTACAAACAATCACAGCAGTTGCAGAAAGGTGAATCCATCGGAGGCAAGGGGGAGTGATTCACCCTCCAGGGAAGGATAATGAACAACCCTTTTGTTGCGATGGTTCCTTTGGTTTTTATTAACATCCTCAGTCTGGTTCTGCTTTGAATGCACTCTTCGTGAAACCAGAAAAACTGCAGCTCTTCTGCTGCACAGTTTTCTTTTACTTCACACATATTTTTCTATGTAGGAAAATAAAAGAAAACAACAATGCATTAGAAGATGGAAATGATAGCTTTCTGGCACTAAATGTTGGATATCTTAATGATCCAAAGATTTGGGTGATATTTTTCTCAACCATGAAAACTAAAGATGACCAGTTGAAATTAGCAGATGAGTGCACATGTAAACTAGATTTGAGCTCTGTAAATGGCAAAGAAAAAGCAAGACAAACTAATCTCAAATAAAACAAAAAAACACCTTTGTAGGTGTCACAAAGTAGAATAATTGAATAATTTGATTGCTTGAATAATTTGATTGCAGAATAATTTTACACTTGCATGATTAAGATATTTATGGTATTGCTGAAAGAAAAATGTTGGTTCTTTGGAAACAAAGACAAACGCTGACTCTCTGACCGATTAAAAATGAACCGCCTATATATCTGACATCTTCTGTAAGAATCTCAGCTCAGTGATAGCAAAGAAGGAGACTAGATTATTAAATCATCAAAGACTGCTTCTATATTGTAAAGTTTCAGTGACAAGTTATTTTAAGAGTGGATAAGGCATAAAAACAGCGCCAAGAGGTTTGATCTCTAGTCCACATAAAATGGCACTTAGAAAAGTGGTCTCATGCTCAGATCCTCCTGGTTGATGTCCTGCGACTTTTAGATTTGTCCCCAGACATAAAATTGCTAAACTGGGCTCAGTCCGAACACCTCAAATGGGTAAGGACACTTAAGCTACAGTGGAAGGACGTCAGTGGCTGTCACGATAAGAGCTATCTGGATAGTGGTGGCAGTAAGGAACAAGTTGGCAGAGAAAGCAGGATCTTGCCAATTAATTTATTGTAGGGACCTTCTGATCATTATATACTTATGTCTAACAGATACAAACCAAATGTGCAACTGTTCTAAAATCAAGACATTTCTGAGCACATCTTTCATTTTTCTGACTGAATTGTTCTAATGATTCACTTAAAATAGGAAACTATTTATACTAAAGGAAATTCAAATAAGTGCAAGTAATAATATGCAGCATGATGGCCATATTCCTACTTAATGGTATTTTAATGTGTCATTACTAGAATTGCACAATTTATCAAAACAGTCATTTTCCCATTATCATGGTGTACAATATTTTAATCAGAGGGGATTACTGGTATTAAATGTTTGGTATTGTATTACTTTTTTAATAACATGAATACAAATAAGTCATGTTGATAATTTCCACTATATATTTTTGTGACCACGATGCTGTTATCTTGCAAAGGTGACATAATGAGGGAGGAAAAGAGCAAACACAAGTTAATCATTATTATTCAAATATTCAGCCAAAGAACCACAATAATCATTTTTATATTTGCTTTATTCACTTATGTTTACTGCTAACATTATGGAAAACTTGAGAATGTAAATCCCTGAATCATTTCTGTTGAGCACAGCAGAGGACCTGCAAACCTGTTTGTATTTCCAAAGGAAACACTTAAAATGATTTAAATAATTGAAATAGAATTTCAATAAACTAAAAAACAACAACAACAACGTTCTTTCACTCAGTCTTTTAGCAAAATACTGATCCAGAAAAGATACCAGGTGTCCAAACATACAAACGACAGACCTTCTGCCGTGGCCCCTTTAGTCTTCTAGACCCAAATCATACAAATTGTGGGACAACTTGAAGTAATGTGAGCATTAGAGAGGATACAGGAAGCAGTTTGGCCATTACAGTAGGTGTTTTAGCATCCATGTTATGTTTTTCAGCAGTAGCCAAATATATCCATCTCAGATGTAGGGTAGAATAAATATTCTCCCTGGGTGCAGCAGAGAACACACTGTTATTTACATATTAGATATTCCCTTTGCTACTTTCCATTTGATCAGAGAAGCCTCTGTCACATTAAACTTGTGACAGCAGGAGCACATGGATGGATTTTGTAATAGAGCTGAGGCCCATAATGCTTAAAAGCACGCTCTGCTTTAGATTTTTCTACCGCTCACATACCCTCATCTTATCATTATCTAATGCTTTTTACCAGTTAGCACATTTCCTTACTCTGTTGCATCCTTTGTTGTTCTGTAAATAATGAATGTAACTCAATAATCTAATATTTGTCATTTAGCAGCAGGTCTTGGGCCCCATGTAATACAGAGGAAGTAACCAAACCAGGCCATATGCAAAGTACTCTGCATGAGCCATGAATCACATCTGAGCCCAGACCCCCTGGGTGGCTCACTAGTTAGCTCAGACCAGAGAGACCCAACACTTCTGGGCCCCGTAGAGCTAAGCAACAAGCATTCTCAGATGGCTCCTGGGGTTCTGAGGGATCCGCTTAATTTTCCTGACAAGTCTTGCAGTGTGGCGCAGACTTGTGTAAATAACTCTTCTAACCTGCATAGCAGCACCGAGGACCATATTTCCTGGTTCCTGGTTCAATGACAGAAATAGGCTGCAGTGTCCATAAGTCAGAAATTGTCTCCTAGGCAAGTATCTTATGGCCTTGTTCACAATGTGAAAAAGGACTGCTACATATTTGATTCTCCTACTAGCTGCATTTTGTCAGACCCTTGATGGTATTTGAGAAGCAAATCATACAATTTATCAGACTATTCACAAGTGATTTTGTTGGAGGACTTATTATTTGAGAAGCTTCATGTGTGATTAAATAAAGTTGGACTTTTCTGTTAGTATCTGTGCAGCTCTATTGATAACGATATTTGATTGAAGCTTAGTTTATTCTCCCTTTATGTCTGTTGCAAAAATCAGTTCAATTCAATTTATTTATATAGCACCAATTCATCATGACACTATATAAACAGACTGATCAGGGCTAAGCTTGAATTTGTCCAGACATCACCTTCTATCAGATGCAGTAGTGTTGTCACATCAACCAAGACATTTGGAGGTGTAGGTAACATATTTCAGTTATTTTATAACTGTTGATTAAACGTTTTTCCTTAACTAATCAAACTCTGAAAATTAAATAGAAAAATACCATAAAGATACTCTAATGTACAAATAATGTCAGGATCTGCAAGTGAGATTTTATTGTTGATTTGTTTTGTTATAGCTTGCCGTAGTTCCTTATCTTTTTCATTGTGGGTTTACTGCGATAGTTCTCTTTGTTTACCTTTCACTGGGTGTTATCTAGTTTATTTATCTTGTATATTTCATATTTTTTTTAGCTGGTTTGTCTTTTCTTTTATCTATCCAACACATTCTATAATGGATGAAAATTCCAATGTATCCATAACTGTCCTCCCAGAGATTGTTTGATAGCATGTAAAGATGAGACATATCATTTATCACGTGATTTAGGAGTAATACAGATAGTTTTTCTATTCTTTAATCTTGATAAATAGTTTCAATTCAAACCCAAAAAAAAGTGCCATATTTTTTGTGGAGCTGTAGTCTTACTTGACAGCAAACTGTGAAAGGAGGGTGAAACCATGAACAGGTTGGGAGTCTGTCTCAACCAGACCAAACAGAGACATACTATGAGATAAACCAATGTTTGAATAGTGAGAGAAACAGAGAAACCACTGTGTGTTCACAAAAAATATATGCAAACTTATTTAGGCCACATCTGAAAACACAGATCTTTGGGTGAAAATGTATTCCTCTATGGAAAAACAGTTTAAGTAAAGGGGATAACATTGTGTTATGGTTTTCCCCTTTTGGACTTTGAGTTTTCATTATCTAAGTATTTCTGTTTTTTTTATCTTTGGTTTATTTTACCATTTTGTTTTATATTCAAGCAGTCTTCAGTTACTCTCTGTTGCCCCCTTGTGCCTGTCTCCTTTTCCATAGCTCCAATCTAATCCATTCCATCCACACCTGCTCCATATCAGCTGATTACCCCAGTCTTTGTTCTGACTCCCATATATACTCTTGCTGTGCAGCTCTTCAGGCTTTTTTCCTTCTTTCTTTGCTACCCTGTGTATTTCCATGATATCTCCTTGATTTTTAGTTTTCAGTATTTTGTTTTGGGAATTTGCTTCTGTTGCTTTTGATAAAACCTACAATAACTCATCTCTGCATTTGGATCCTGAACCAACCTTCACCCTCATGTTTACTCTTTGTTTTTTTTTGGTGAAAATGAAAACAGATTGCAACTTAAGCTAAAGCCTACTACCATAAATCTAATGTCAGCATGTCAACAATATTTCACAATTTTTCACCAAGTATTGTCCCGTTCTAACCCACATACTGCTTTCAGTACATTTTTTTTTTTTATATATAAAGTTTATCACAAATTTAGCAAAGACAAGCAACCAAGAAGGGCTAAAGTAACAACTAATTTAGAAGTATCTATGGTCTCTGTGGAAGAAGAGCAAAGCTTCTCAAAATTAACCAAACATTCAGCATCAGGATCAACCTCTGATTTCTAGTACTAGCTTGATATTCCTAATCTATTTCACAGAAGGTTGTGAATTATTTTAGACTAACAAAGTAAGGATGCAAAACATGTCATGTCAGGAAGGAATTGTGTGAGTAATAAAAACTGAAAGAAAAAACAAATGAAACAAGGGTAATTGTATTAAAATAATAGAAAATAGTTTTGAAATACTCTTAATGGATAGATGCCATGTGCTCTCATCTACAGTTATGTGCCTGTGTGTTGGGTCAGTCAAAATGAAGTTGATGCAAAATAAAAACACTCTCCATATCCATATTTTTTTCTAAAGTTACCAACAAGGACATAAGGTATAGACCCTAAATGAAAAATAAAAACCCTGGATACAAGAGACCCTAATGAGTTCCCTTAGTATGGACAAAATGCAGTCATCTAAAACGCTTTGCATCTGATAAGGATAGCTCCCTTGGGCCTGCCTTTGAAGGTCTACTGGGCACGTCCAGCTGAGGAGAGACCCTATGGCAGACCCAGAACCCAATAGAGCCTATTAAAGATCACTTACCTTCTGGTTTGAAAACATGTTTCACTCCTCAGAATAAGTATTACTGCAGGGAGAATGTCTGTGTTTCACTCTTGGACTTCATATCCCCTGATCCAGATAATGGACAAACAGCATCATGCAACTTACTGCATAATATTAGTTCTTTCCTTCCTTCAGTTTTAGTGTATATTTTTCCAAAGAAAAATGTGCACTTTAAATTAGCTTAAGTCATTTTCAAAAATGAAAAATCACTTAAATATACAAATGTTTTCCTTACCACACTGATAGATCTGTAATGTGGAATATTCTAGCTTAAAAAAAAATTATCAAATTCTTGGAAATGGAAGACTGAAAATCAGTGGTATGTTTTTCATAGTTATGTGTTCATAGTAGGCATATGTACCTAATTTTTCTCTATTTAAATCCCATATCAGTAGGACAGGTTTGTTTTTTTTGTTCCGCAACAGACACTCAGAGGAAACCCTTCTAACACACGACTCTTAAATTATATCAGACTGGTGAAATGTTTCCCTCCGTCAGCCGTAAAACTTTATCTCTACAGAAAACAAGCACTAAAAATGTCCCTTCCTAAATCATGGGTTTACTGTGGGGCCCAAAAGGCAACAAACGTGTTGCATTGTAATCTTTAACAATGGATATCCATCTTTATTTATGCAGGTGATATCAGTTGTAAATGTCTATAATGTCCTTAAAGAGTTGAAACGTAAAATGCATAGAATACGGTCCTGGTCTTTGCAAAACCTGACAAATGAGGTAAAGCTGCAGTTTTAAAATTTCTTTTGACTAACCTTTGTATTCTGGAAACACAGTGTATATTATGTAATTTGTAAGGTCTTAGACAGAGATGCTCTTTAAATAAAAAAGCTTGTGCTTTGCATGTCAAGTAACCACTGCCTGTGCACCCAGACAAGGAGTGGCCGCAGAATGGATGCCTACAGGATCTAAATTCAGGGTTCCCTCTTCTTTTTCAGAATTAGTTCTTGGATGTAAAATGTAATTAAACAATTTTATTACTGGTCAGGTTATGTTGAGTTTATCATCAATACTTAAAACCCAAAAAGAAACAAATGGGGAGAAATGTAAAGCTCAAAACATTAAGGTGTCATCAAACCGGAAAGATGGACCCAGTATTCAAGGTGAGTCAGACAATGGGAAGTTTCAAAACGTCTAATGACAGAAATTAAAACAGAACGGAATGCAGGCTGTTGTGGATAAACGGACCTGCAACCACTGCAGGGGGAGGGAGGAGAATCGCTCATCACCAGTACTCTGGCTGTGGGAGAAACACAGGTAAGTGACCTCAATAATCTAACAGAAGATGATTATCCGTGAGAGTCACTTACCTAGTTTAACAGTTCAGACCATCCACTCCGAGGAAGGAAGGATCCAGGCGATGGACTGCCAAACAAGATGCGGCGCTTAGCTGTCTATGGTTTCCCCGATGCAGCAACCCCAGTGAGCAGGCAGGAAACTAATCCAGGTCAGAGAAAGTTTAGAAGTAGACAGTTCTGAGATCCAGGAGTACGTAGCCTGACCAGGGGTTCCGATCCAAGCAGGAACAGACAGATCCAAGGTTTCAGGAATCCACAGAGAGTTCAGGCAAATTCAGAATTCCATGAGTCCATTAGTGAGCTCAGACAGAAACTCTCAGATGGAGACAGGCGGGCTCAGTGGTTGAGAGGGACAGAGGCAAGAATTGGTACCAGGATAACTGCAGAAACTTTAAACTGTACTCCACGAAGAAACCATGATCACAGGAATTAAAACAGACCTCCCCCGCGCTCCGAGCCAAAACCCTGAGTGCTCCGCCGAGAAGGACCAGAACCTGAGCTCTCCCCGAACACTGAGCCAAAACCCCGAGGGCTCAGTGGGAGGAGCTGGAACATGATCAGGAGACAAAAGACAAACACCAAACCCTCTCAATCAACTGGCCTCTAAGAGTCAGGACATGAACCAGGGACTTTACTAAATTCAAAAAAACAAACATGAACAACTAAGAGGATTATATAACACAAATACACGATTAATGATCTGGCCCCGATAGCTGGGCTAAACTGAATATATAGCAGAGGGAACAGGTAGATAAAATGAATATTAGAAAACGGGTCGGGAATGGCAGGTGAATTAAGTGAGTAATTGGATCAGCTACCGGGCCTGCAAACATTACATAGGGAGCTAATTTTAGTTTAATCTAAGTTTGTAAATACAGTGCTATAAAATTACATGCCCCCTTATAGATTTCCTTCAATTTTTTTTTTCTGTTTTAAAAATATCATGTTAAAAACATAATATCGAAGAATGGTAAAAGTGTGTTCACATCAAACCTGAACAATCCTAGTTTTTTTTTTATTTTTATTTTTTACCTTGTATATCTCCTTATACCTTGACAATTACCGCAAACAATGTGCCAACATTTTTGCTTGACTCATGGAATTTAAGAGAATGAGCTTTAATCTGCTTTCAAGTTCCCCTATTTTTGTTCAACTAAACATAGCAGACCTCGATTTGACTGAGCAACTCACTAGACTGTATTTCATATGGAGAGCCAAACGAGATGCATCACCAGAGTTGCACCCGGTTTGGTGTGTACCAACAACTGCTCTAGGAGCTACATGTAGTTGAATGACACTCCCTTTCATCAGTCCCGCACAAAGTATTAGGACCTGATATCCCCTGCCTGTCAAGGATCATACTGTACTTCCACCTTGTGTGCAAATCCGAATCACTCCTGATCGGTGTGCACCTTCCCACTGTGGATGTCACGTCGGAGTCGGCAAGCCTTGAAGGCAGCTTTCTTTTCCATGCGCCTGGCCCTGCAACATCCCAGTTCTGAACTCCATTTTCGTTCATAACGCCCTCTGTTTGCTGGAGCACCCAGTCAAATTCACCTTGTGCGCTTCTGAAAGTAGCAAACGTTTCTTTGAGTGCCTCAATCATGTGGATAGTCAGTCACAGACAGAGATGGGGACTGTAGGCTTTTGGTTTCAAAATCACTTGCACTGAAGAGCTTAGAGAATGCAACAAGAAGAAAGATTAATCTTTTGGTCTTTAGTTGTTGCAGTAGACATTCGTCTTCTATTTTAGTCTGACCCAACCCCTCCACAAACTCACTTATTGTCTCCAATATCAAGTCATACAACTTCAAAACACTGTTCACAGACTGTGATTTTGAACTCTATCGTATGTCTGTGGCGTGCGTAAGCTCCAGACTGAGTGCGCCTGGATGAAGTTCTTGTTGGGTTTGTAAAAATCGTGCATGTCTGTTGGCTCCGGTCGTGAAATGGTGGAGTGAATACAAAACATAAAAACAAAGTGGCCACAGTGGGTGAAACTTTTGATGCTGTAGAAAGCACCAATTTCAGACAGTGGGAGTGGCATTGCACATAGACAGCGTGAGGAAAGTTTTTTTGAGCTGCATTTGTACCCCAGATTTCTCACCGGACATAACAGGGGCTCCATCAAAATCGAAACCCACACACAATTCAGGATCCAGCTGCAGTGGTTGGAGTATTTCCAATATCTTCTTGGTGATGCCAGATGATATCATCACATCTGTCAAAACAAATCCGTTATTCACATACTTTAAGCAGACAGCAATAGTTCTCTTTTTGACAGGTCCTTATATTCGTCAGCTAAAATTGCATAATACGTGTCTGTCTCTGCATGCAACTCTGCTTTGATTTTCTGGAGGAGTAGGGATGCTGCAATTTCAAGGAGCTCATTCTGAATATCTGGGCTTGTCATTTTTGCATTATTTGGAAGCTCGTCGAATCATTTTTTTTTAAATATATATATATCCTGGTCATAATTACAAATCAGTTTGAACATCTCCAGAAAATTTCCTCTGTTGAGACTTTCTGCGTCCTCCTCGTGACCATGCAGTGCAATGCCCTGTTTTGGGCAGAACAGTAAAATATTGATGATCATTTTCACCTGTGCCCGGTCCGAGTCCATTCAACGCTCATGGCTGTCTTTTGTCACTTGATGTATAATGTCAATGTTTCCTGCACGTTTTATGTCAATGTAAGCTTTGTGTCGGGCCACTGCAGAAACATGAGCTTTACTTGCTTCGTGTTGCATACAGGTCTGACTGAGATGCTTCCAGTCTCTCATTCCTGTGTTTGTGAACCTGGCCAAAGTTTAGTCCGCTCAGAAGGCAGAGACTGAACTGAAAGTTAAGAAGAGTAGTTACAGAGGAGATGAGCTGCAAAGGCTTACTGAAAGGCCAGTGCCGCAAAGGCTGACCAAAAGGGGGCCAGGGCCAGTTGCCGCGAAGGCCTACCAAAAGAGGGCCAGTTACCGAGAAGGCCTACCAAAAGAGGGCCAGGGCCAGTTGCCACGAAAGCCTACCAAAAGAGGGCCAGGGCCAGTTGCCACAAAGGCCTATCAAAAGAGGGCCAGTTGCTGCGAAGGCCTACCAAAAGTTTGTGAAGGTATGATGAGGTGGGGTGAAGTAACGGGAGGTGAATGATGATGGGATGAAGGAGGGGATGATTGCTGGGATGAAAGATAAGATGAATGATAGGAGGGAGCCTAGTATAAAACCATCTGGAATGACGAATTATAGGAGAGAGACGAGTGATGAGAATGGGTTATAAACACAAATGAAATAATGAAACATTCAGATCTGATGAAGGATATAAATGAGTTTTGAAACCACCACCAGTATTGCAGTTTGCTTAACCTTAAAGGCTCAGAGAACATTGAACAGTTCGGATGGATGAATGCATGCTCATGGCGGATATATGAGGCATAGGCTGAAGACCATCAGCCCTGCTGCTGAGAAAGTCAAGGAGATGCCCCAGACCGCTGTTGTGGCTCCTACATTCTCAATGAATGGCCTGACGACGCCAGCTACAGCTAATGGGTAAACCTCACTAAGCAGAAAATTAGAAATGATGAGGGGAGCTGCCATGAACTGCAAACCAACTATTTGAAAGAACCCCCTCAAAACCTATGGATGGGGCATTATCTGTAAAATTGAAGGATGGCTGCAGATAGTATGATGAGACAGTAGAAAGATTGTCGATCCAATCAAGAAGCAGTCTAGACCAAAAGAAAAGTCAGAAGGCAGCCCTTAAACAATGAACCTGGACAAGGAGGAAGGAAAGCAATAGCCAGATCAATCAGCCTGGAAGCCTTGTGATGCGAATGCATGATGGGTTTGGGTGCGATGCACCTGGAGCAATGAGCTGAGGGGCCGTAATGTACCTGCTGCGATGAAAAGAGAGCGACATTGGATAAAAGTGAAATGCGTCTACCGCAATGGGTATGGGCGCCATGGAGTGCCCACCGCGATGCTGCCACCATAAACGCCCACAATACTAGGCGCCATGAAACACCCGCCGCAAAGTAACTGACCCAGTGATCTCAATGAGGACATCAGGTAAGTAATTGTTGTAAGTAATTACAGAAAGATAGGAAGATTTTCAGGAAGGTCCAATGAAAAAGGAGACATGGTACAGGTTACTGAAGTCTACGTGCAAAGGATCAACAATGATTTTCTTCTTGAGGTACAGTACCAAAGAACAGAACACTAGGGCATAAAAAGACTGACAGTCAACTCATCTCATATTTCAGCTGATGAACAAGGGAAAGAGATGTGCAGGGCCCTTCGAATTGTCACCCAAAACAACACTCAAATCCTTCCAATGGCCAATAGAACAAAAAAAGAACTAACAAAGGTAACACGTGTACAAAACACAGTAAAAGAAAAAGTTCTGATTTAGGAAGGATGGAGAGTTATCAAAACTAGACTGGTCCTATGTGTTAATGTAATCAATTCCTTTGTTAAATCATAATTTCTGAAAAGGCAGTAACTGTAAACAACCAATTTAATTTCATATTGCCAGGCCTGATTCTCGCTAAACCTGTAGAGTGAAAGATTGATTTCAACAGACCCTGTTAAGCTTCATAGAGTAGGGTAAAATATAAGAAATAAGAAAATAAAACATGCCCCAATCTCCAGAAATGTAATGACAAAAATAAAGATCCTGAAATCTATTAGACCTGACATGGTTACAAGTATTTTTTTTTTTTTCATTGAGAGTCAGGTGAACCACAGTGAGACTCCACAAAATCAGAAATGAATAAAAGAGCCAAAAATAATATCCAAAACACCACAGGCCTTACTTGGCTCAGTTAAGGACCGTTTATATTTCAATGCAAGATGACTAAGGGTAGGTTTCATTTTAAAACCAATGGTAAAAGGGTTAGATAACAATAACACTAAGGATGCAGGGAAATGCAGCTGCCATGGGAAGTAAAAGGCTGTATAAATTGGTAACAATTTGAAAAAAAAAATCCTATTTGGCAGGAGTGTGTCTTTTTGCATCTTTTGTAAAACTAATGCAGCATTCAGGAAATTATGTGTTATACAACAGTTGAAGACAGTGTTAGTCTGAGATTTTTATTTTTTTTTGCGTGCCCGGGAGTAGGGTGGCATGCAATAAACCATGAATTCTGCTCCCTTGAAGAAAATCTTGAATAAAGTTCCCTTTTCATCCAGTTTTCCCCCTAACAAAGATCTCAGCCACTCCCCATTACTAAGGGGTGGACCTGTTCTGGTTCAGTTTGCATGTTTCCTGAGCCATAACAATGCTTTTTTGGGATACTCTATAAAGCTTTGAACTCAACGCTTATCCAGACATTTTGAGTTAAGAAAGCTTCCTGGATGGGAAGCGAAACGTCTGCATAATTTAATAACAAAGTCCAGCGGTTTGTTTTTTACGTTTTTTTTTTTTAATCTTTTTTGGAATGACTATGACCTGGATGACTGAGAATTGTCACCAGCATAGTGACTGTAGAGATTGCCATTACATTCGAATGAGCCTGTAGCAATTATAGGCCTATAATCCTACACAGACTAATAAATACAATTTATAAAATTATCTGTATAAAGTAGACTTATACCAGCAACCGTTTGGATTTTATGAACATGAAAAATTTGACGCACCGGTTGTTTCGTCTTTTGTTTTGTTTTTTTCTAAGCAGATTTGCATCTTTGTTCAGGTCACAGTGCCCAAAACAGGAGTATGAAATACCTGGACAACAGAGGTAAGGGGAGATTGGCGTGGTTGAACTCAAGCAGAGGCAATCAGTTTGAGAACAGCACTTTACAGAGCTCCATAACTGGGATGAGCCAACCAGTTAAGCTGCCCTCTGTGGCCAACCACAGCCTGGCAGAGGCCAGAAGCAGCTACAGCTGGCTGCTGAAGATTAGATTAGTCTGTCAGGTGTAGACAGGTCTGAGGGCAGGGTAGAATGGCTGCAGCTTACCCTAAGGAGGACGGCTTGACATTGAAGCAGTGTTGTTTTCGTCAACAATGACAATGATACAATTATTTCTTTGACGCTCCTTTTTTCGTTACTATAACAAAAACTGGAGAGCTGCCTTTGAGGATCTTTGATGACGAAATATGACAAGTCATGGGTGTGAGTTTTTGTTGACGAGACTAAATAAAAAGGTTAGTGGGTCGTTTGTCAGACGATTAAAATGTCTGACAAAAACTAGAGTCTAGTTTATGATTGATTTTATTATGTTGTTTTTATGTGTTTTATATGTCTTATTGTATTGGTGCCCCTTGGCCAGGTCTCCCTCGAAAAATAGATTTTATCTCAAGGGACTTCCTGGTAAAATAAAGGTAAAATAAAAATAAAATGCATCATTGTTCTGTAATCTGTTTGAAAAGCTAAGTAGTATCAGCAATGCAATTCCTGTTTGCCCATGCAGCCTACCTGGCGTGCAGCGGTGCACGTTCTGCATGACCACAGATGGATCATGGCAACAGTGAAAATAAGCAAGAATCGTCCTGTACTTTGGGCTCAACTCTGACAAACTATTCTCTTCCAGCTGTGCTTTTGCAGAAATATGAGTCTGAGCTTTAAGCTCTGGTTCACTCTCAGCAGTATGGCTCTTCCTGCTCTTGCTACTTGATAAACTATATTAGGCTGATCATCCTCTGTCAACCATAAAAAAATCCTTATAACAATTAAAATTGCATTTCTTCAATCTTATAACCAGTGATGCAAAACTATCAGGTCTAAGCACGTAAAAAATCATACATACATACAGGGAAAGAAAGAAGGCACAGAGACAATTAATTTATTTACTCGAGGAGAGTAGGAAGGGACTGCAGAGTTTACAATCTCCACCCCACTCTGCAGTCTTCAGCTTTCTCCTTGCCATTTCTTGAAGAAAAGGGGATGTCCCTAATTACACCAGCTGAGGTTTAACTAAGGGAAAGGGAAACAAAAGGATCTTACTTTAAACCTCAGCACATATGTTAAAACAAAGCATGTGGTTGTTTTATAATTGAATTGTTCCAAGAACACATGTTTAGAAGAAACATGGGATAGAGGCTGTTCAGGTCTCTTTTACAACCCAGCATGTGATAGAGGATGGTCAGGCCTCCTTCACAACCCGTCCGTTGCATGACCTTTATCTGCAACAATCTTAAGCAAGAGTTAATAAAAGATGAATCACACATTATACATCATATTAGTAATTATATCCAAAGCAAATATTTAATTGCATTCTGGTTATGTTTGGATAAAGACCCAGATGAAAAGGTACATAGATGTTTGAATATTTCTCTCTCATAGTTCTTGTTTCTATCTATTTGAATATTTCAGTATTTTAGTTAATATATTGAAATAGGGCAGGATTCCCATGGTATTACAAGGCAATTATGTAGGTTGTCTGTGTATTTTATATATATTTTTTATGTCAGACCCCTTTAAATTAAAAACTACTTTGACCCCTGGGCAGCAATATCCAAGGGCGGAATTCTTAGGGATAAAGCTACAATTGACAAAGTGGAAAGAAGAATTATTCTGGTTCTTTGTTTTTTTAAAGTAATGAAGATTTTGTTGATTTATGCGTAATGCATAATTCATAGATCACAAAGTGTTTGCTTTTGAATGAAAACCTTGAATGTCTAAAACATTTCCTAATTGTACATTTTCTTACCTTGGTTTTCTGCTATATTAACCATTGTTTGTGTTGAACTAGATCTGCAATTTCCACAAATCTTGTGACACAGTTTTCTATTAAGTAGAGCATATCATAATGAGTAAAATATGACTAAAACTAATAATATTATTCCTCCTGAAGACTAAAACTAAGAGTAAATCTAAGATGGCTGTTTAAAAACAACACTGCATCGAAGGAACCGATCCAGGTGTCAGAGCAGGAAGAGATGACAGCAGGCCAAGGCTGGCATTTAGATGCTAACTGCTGGAGGTGGAGTACTGCCGAGGTTCAGAGGAGCCTGCACGCAAAGTGTGTGATGGAGCTGGATGAGGGAGTGCATCAGCTGGTCAGTGTCTGTGCTGGAGGTAGGATACGAAACAGTCTTTCTATTGCTTTATTAAAATGGCTTTTATAAAAGCCACTTACAGACCTGTTAGCTTTAAGTTCTTCACAAAACCCAAAATCGGAGGAATTCATGTGACTGCATATCCAAAGAAAGATGGCACAGAGTCTAACTTACAGTGTCATGAATCTGTCCACATTCTCTTCTGTAATGAAGTTAATCAGCTCCACCTACATCTCTGCTGGCAGCAGTTCCAATCAGCTCATTCAATGCACCTGTTCTGCTGCCTTTAAATACAGCTCTCTGGCAGAAATACTCTCCCAGTTTATTTGAAAACCATTGGTTTCTAAAAGTCTAGCATTTGTTCTGCTCACCAGCCTGATCACAACTCTCTTTCTGCCTACTGGATAACTCTACTCTGCCTTGCTTCTCATAGATCTCTCACCAGCTTTTGGTTTCTGGTCACAGACTCTGTTTTTGTGCCCTGGATTCTATCTCCCTCTATATCCCTTGATTGGACTCAGCTCTAACTCTGGCCAGTCTTCCTGGCTAGGGTTTATGGATTTCCCCTTGGGCTGTCAAATTCTGATTCTGCCGCTCTGGTTCTACCTCTGGACCATTGATCCCTGACAGTCCATTATTAAAGCCTGCCAAGATTTCTCCATCACAGTGGAGTGGTTCTCATCTGCCCCTCAAGTGACAGTCAAGTCATACAGGAAACAAAATTGAGGATCCAAATAACTCCCTGATTCAGGGGAGGATACTGGTGTTCAGTCTGAGTTTGTCTAATTCCCCGAGATGCTTAATTGCCACCAAACTGATCCCTCTGACCATAGAGGTTCCTGTGCCTGCTACTGGAGTTTACCTTGTGCCCTTTTTCAGTTTGAATTTAAATAAACAGTTTAAATGCATATATCTTGTGCTGGCTGGATTGTGGGTCTCCAGAACAAGTTTATTATATACAGATCACATTTTGTGTACCAAACCACAGTGAATCAAGCAAATTAAATGGTTCTTCCTTGCTTTCTCCTAAATCTGGTTCCACAAAAATGAAATTAAGTTTGAAGAGCAGTGTTAAAGAAAACACAAATTATCATGTTGTTAGCCTGGTAAGGCTTTTAAGATATAATAGATCTTCTTTTTGAATTCCACATCATTGTCAGTAATTACTCACTGATAACATGAAAATTTCAGACGCAATGTAGAAACACAGCTATTCGGAAAAAAGATTAGTTTTCCAAAAGTACTCCCAGTGCCTTAAAAAATACTTCTAACATCTACATTTGACAAAATGCTACTTTAACATAATGTAATTGTTTCTGCAGTATAAATAAATGTAATAAACATATTTCCTAAATTAATGTACATCATCAAGAACTTACTCTACAGGGATTGATTACCCTCTCAAAAACAAATAAAAGAAATAGGTGACATGACTTTCTGAGAATGAGTTAATCTGGTATCCTTAATTAAGATGGATGCATTTTTAATGACTTTTACTGGCTCAAAGCAAGAGAGGAATCAAATTATGCAAAATAACAAAAAAAAATTTTATAGACCGATGACTGCCTCTGGCGGCAACACAAACGCAAAACTTAGCAGTTTTTAAATGTTCTGTAGATGAATCTTTACATCTGTATCTTACAAAGTGGATTAATTTGAAGGTACAGTAAAGAAAATACATTATTATCACGCTAGAAACCAAATAAACCATACTGTACGTCTCTCTGTTTCACATGCATCTGCAATGAATGGTTTGCTTAGTTCATCTAAAGATCATCAGTTCATCTCTCACTCTGCAAATATTAGCATTAAATAAAATATATTTTTTTCATGTTAGGCCAAGAATATTCATCCTTATGTTTCAACTTCATTGTCCCCTAATGCTCTCAGTAAATATTTCATTGGGAGAGAACTACGCTAATATATAAAGAACAGCATTTTTACTGTTACGTGGATAACGTGTCTGACACAAACCCATTGTTCATTCATATGCATTTTTGGAAATATACACAGGAAGATGGGCACATTAACAGATAAGCATCGGCTGTTTTCTTTTGCAGCCATCTGTCAATTGTCACAATCTCGGGGGAGGTGCAGTGGGCTACAGACTATGCGTCAGTTGGGTGCTAAAATGAACGACTTAGCAGATGTTTGGGAACTTAATACAAACCCACCCAGTCTCAACAAGGACCTGTCAGCTTCCTCAAGAGAAACATAGCATGCAATTGTCTCATAATAATGTCACTTGATTAATGACATTATGGCAGATGAGTGGAAAACATCTGTGTTTGGTTCCTTATAGTCTTTGGACCACAAAAACATTGCAAAAGTAGTTATGCCGATAAAAGACTTGTTTGCATTGTAGCCACAAACTACAGTATACAGTATTTAATTTTATGGGGAATAGAGGAAATCAAGACCTACGTAATTGCACATGCTATAACTGCAGAAATGAAATAAAAGGATGCATGGTTTTCATTTGAGCTGCAAGGGATAGCACTGTTGTCTTGCAGCAAGATGGTTTCTGGGTTCAATTCCTGCCCCAAGGTCTTTCTGCTTTCTGTTGGCATGTTCTCCCTGTGTATGTGGGGGTTCTCTCCAGGTACTCTGGTTTCCTCCCACAGTACAAAAACATGACTACGAAGTAATCGGCTTCTCTGAATTTTCTTAGGACTCTGTGCATGGTCATATGTCTTTGTCTGTCTCTGAGTTGCCCTGTGACACAGCAACTTGTCCAGTGTTTACCCTGCCTGTTGCCTATACACTGTTGGGTGCTAGAAAAAGACAGTGGCCCCACCATCACCCAGATGAAATAAGCAGGAGAAGCGAGATGGTTTTTCATTTTTATTATAAATTTGAATTTGCATATACATTATCATGTAATCCTTTTACTCTAATATGCTTTGATAACTGCCACTGCGCTCCATTGTTTGAGAAGTTAGAGATTCTTAGTCATAAGGCATGTCATCAACAGTAACCCGTCATCAGTAACAGTATGGTACAACTGGAAATCTACCAAGAGATGGTTGTCCACCTATGCTAATATGCCGGGCCAGCATTTACCAGATTCAGATTAAAGGCAGGTCTGGAGGACCTGCAGAGCTCAGTTGACAAAAAATAAAAATAAATAAGAATAACAACAAAAAAGCATCTAGTGGCTGGGATTAAGTAAATCAATGTAATTTATATAGACAAGAGTCACAAAGCAATTCATGGTAAAAGTACAGTTAAAACAGTAAGAAAAAAACATTAAAGATAGATTAAGAATAAAATACAACATAGACAATGTCTCATTGTGAGGTCTACGGTAGACCAAACAGCAGCATATGATCAGCCATAACAGCCCTGGACACATGGGGCTAAATTGCTCCTTTAATATAGAGATGGTCTTTAGATACGTACCTCTTAAAAGCATCAAGAGATACCAGTAATTGCAGGTAAAGCATTCGTGTATTCCATAGTCTTAGATAGATAGATTACTCAGGACAAACTCTTTAAATAACACTTCATAACTTATATGTATTAAACAACCAGGAGACATGACAACAGATTCTGATAGAGATTGTAATGTTACTCAGAGCAGAGAAATTTCTTAGAATGTACAGAAGGAAGCTGCTCACCTCCGGGCTCACCTGACAGTTAAAAAGACATTTTATACATCTCCAGTCTGCCACATCATCTTAATTTACATCATACATGTTAGCAGATGAGTATACATCCATGGCTCCAGACTTATCAAAATATTACTCTTCGTTCTTAGCTGAAGGACCCCTGTCCAATTCCATTCCAAATCTTTGCCACTTACAGATTGAAGATTATAACTGTATATCCGGACAGAGGAACTGTCTTAATTAGATTAAACAATCAGTTCTGACACACAACAGGCAGCCAATACCAAGGTGTAATAAACTCACACATCATCAATGATAATTGTCCTAACAATGGTTTAATCAAAAATGACCTTTACATTTGTTAAGATAGATTATGTATCATTGCTAAAATTGCATAGAGTAGCAGCCATTCAAAATTGCCCTTCCAAGTTAATGCAAGTCAAATGGCAGGCCACTTCCCTGCAACTCCTAGCAGAATACCCTCCAACTTCCAGCCACTTCTCCTGGGCAAGCATATTATTTTACTCTGACTCCACTGTTTCACTGAAATACAGGGTCTGACCAGGAGATGACACTTCTCTTTAGATTTTAACGTCGACAAATCATGACAGAATATTTTAGTACAAATATTTTTGTTTAAAAAGGAAATAGAGGGATTGTAGGGGAACCAGACAAGGACCAGCCAAGGAACATCAAGGAAAGTGGGGTAATTTGCTACTACTGTAGGTGCTCTCTAATACCAGAGATAGAACTATTTGGGTAATAATGAGGACCTCAGATGTCTTTGAGTTTACTTGTAAAACAATAACCACTCAGACACTGTTTTATATTTGAAAGGCTATGCTGGAATTGGTATTCAACTGTATCCAAAGCCAAGGAAAGGGCTAACAGTACATCTTTCTGAGTCAGCACCTACTGTGATATCATTAGATACTTTTAGTAAGAATTTTTATACAGAAGTAATTTAGAAATACACCAAACCTCACCCCCTTATAAAGAAAGTTTAACAACCTTTGTAGATGCATTACACTGTTTGGGTTTCATCCTTAGAATTTTCCGTTATTGATTTTACCACTAACCTGGATAAAAGATAATGAACAATGATATAGGTTTGATTAATGTGACACGCACACACAGGCATACATCCTCAGCATATTGAAAGCAACACCTCCCAAACAATATGCAGCATGTTCGGTCAATCCTCATTACTTCCACAAACCTGTGGCAGCCACTGATGGATGGCACAGTGAAGCTTCTATTGTTCATGAACATTACACAAATGAGTTGAGTCCATAAGCTCGCTCCATGCTGGTGTGACCAGAGCTCCCCTGTGAAAGTAGATTAGTTACTTACATCATCTGTCTGAAGGAATAAGCCTTTTATGAGAAATTTCTTTGCAGGCTAATGGAGTTTTACTTCTAGATCCTATAGTATAAAAGACTAAACTAAACTAAACTAGACTAAAACTTTTCTAGATTTTTTTTCTCTGATACAGGTCTCACACTGCAAAAAAAATTAAATCTAAATAAGTAATTTTTTCCTAAAATAAGTGTATTTTTTCTTGAATTGAGTAGGTAAAAGTGAGACACAAAAGCATTGTCTATTTCAAGTGCATGTTTTCTAATGATCTTATTTTAGGAGGTAATATACTAATCCTTAGGCAAAACATCTTATTTCCCTATTCAAATTAAGAGTAAATACACATAATTTAAAAATGTTTTACTTATTTCTTGACAACTTTTGCACTGTAGGTTCTATTTTTGGTTCTATACATTTCTAAAACTAAACCCAATGCACACCTTAGTCCTACATTTGTAGCTTTTGATGATTAGTAAAGAGTCCTCATTTTACATGTCTTCAATGTGATTGTAAAATAAAATAAAAATGCTCCTCACTGATGCTCAGAAAGGTGACTATGTTGTTTAAAGAATATAAGAACTTCATGAGATCATAGTGAGTCTATTCAGTATAAACCTAAATTCAGACTCAAGTTCTAATTAGAACCATTAAATGCTATGTACAACTGTTTGTCTTGCAGTTATACAAGAAAAAATATAATCAGAGACCTGTCTTCACAAATCAAAAGTATGTGAAATATTACTGGGGTCATAAGCACTCCAGGAAAGTTTGGGAAAATATTGACATTTGGATTCCTTTGTTTGAATCCGTCCCTCTTGTGTTTCAGATTAACTGCTGCCATGTTGGCAAATGTCTGCTCGGTAAGTAGGTCTAAGTAGGACAGCAAGAGGAGGAAATCTGTGTCATCTCATTCACTTAGAAACATAGAATTTTTTGCCATGCTGAATAAACTCTGAATTTCTTAAGAGCAGAAAAAACAATGAAAGATTCATTTATTTCAGTGTATTTTTATACATATTTATAAGGGATGTCAGCTATTTTTCTTTTTCGTGAGCAAAATGTTAACATTAGATTTCCTTAGAGCAGGCAAATGCTCCAAGCAAATGTAGCCCTCTTGGTCTCCTGTTAAAATAAATAGTTTCTAAATTAAAGTGTTATTAAAGTTTTGGAGAGGCTCAGAGTACTAAGTTTAATATGACAGAGAATCTGTGGAGGGAACATTATCAAACTTATTTCACCATTAAAGAGGAATAAAAAAAAATCATTGGAATCAAGTTCAAAGCTGGTAAACCATTTCAAATTAGGGTTCAGAGCTATTTTAAAAAATCTGAAATGCATCATGGTCTGAGATAGACTGGTGACCTGTCCAAAGTGTATGCCGCCTTTTGCCAATAGACTTCCAGAGATAAGCACTAGCCTGACCCTGATGGATAAAGAGATGGATTGAGGGATGGATGGATGGAAATGCATAATGGTTTCACTTTTATGTAAGAGCTTTCAGGTAATATGGAGAAAAATATGTATTTCCTTTAATAAATGAATCCCTTGGCTAATTAGCAGTACTTGCTCATCTAGATTTAGTGGGGATATGCATAATCATGAGTGCTTTGATAGTATGGAAGAACATTTTTTGCCAAAAGATTAATATAAATCATAAAGGGAGCATACATTAACCCTATCCCACCACCACATCTATAAATGATTGTTATGCATGGTGAGGAATGTCAGAATTCATAAACATACAAAAAACCTGAAAAACTGACAGCATGTTTTATTGATTTCTGCCATTTTCTGAAAAGTAGACTTCTTTCTATGCTATTTTACCATTAATTCTGGGGAAAAATTAGAAGTTTTTTTTTTTTTAAAGGAAGTAATTACAGTAATAAAAGCTAAACAGTTAAAGGTTAAAATAAACTGTGCGTTTTGACCCCCTGTGATGAGCAGCAAATAGCTTTAATTCTATGCAAAAGGTTAGAGTAGTGACAAGTTTAAAGTAAGGGCCTGACCTCATTGCAGGAAAACAATAAGAGTAGGTTAGGGGTCAGAGAGCAAGGGCTTTTGTTTAATAAGGTCAGGCAGTGATGCATTGCTGTACTGCTAATGCAAATAACACACCAACTAATGGAAACCAAAGAGACTTTACGGGGTTTTTCTTTATATCCCAGCACCACCCGTGTCTGAATCAATGATGTTCAGTCTGTTTCAGCTTGTTTTAAAAATTTCCCAAAGCAGGACAGAAGTAAAAATCTTAAGTTTTTGTCATGCTAAATGTTACATTTTGCCTTTCTTACTACAAATCATTAAGTTTAGAGGGAATGGAAGAAACATTTTTATGGTACAAAATTGCAGGCTGGGGATCTCCATCATAACATGACCACTGACCTGTAATACGACCCCAGTTTCGTCAAAGTACGAATTGCATCTAATGTAATGATTCCTCATTAAAATCATTAGCTGGATTTTAAGTAAAAAGACATGATTTTAAATAACTTTTTATCCTGTAAGCATTCTTAGCTATTTCTATTTTTTATCACATTAAAAAAGTGAACTACCATCAATTTTCATAAGGGTTCAGTGACATACCATCAGAAAGTTGTGCATAGTTGCAAAGTGATGGGAAAAGATAATTTTTTTTAAATTCTCTTTAATAAACAGCAATTTCTGCTATGTGCAGATTATGTTGTTCTATTGGCCTCATCAAACAAGAACTTTAGCATGCTTTGGGTCGGTTTTCAGCCGAGTGTGGGGCAGCTAGGATAAGGATCAGCACCTCCAAATCCCTCTTCATGTCGGTGGAGAGTCCATGTGTCATGTGGAGGAGTTGAAGTATCTCAGGGTCGTGTTTAAAGGTGACGGACGGATGGAGCGTGAGATTTATAGACACATCGGTGTGGCGTCGTCAGTGATGCGGTCGCTGTATCGGACTGGAAGGAGGCCTCATGAAAGGCCGAGGACACGCTGAAGGGACTATGTCTCTGACCTGGCCTGGTGTTGCTTCAGGGTGCCCCCAGAGCAGCTGGAGGAAGTGTGTGTGTGGATCGGGAAGTCTGGGCATCTTTGCTTAGACTGCTGCCTCTGCAACCTGGCCCCGGATAAGCGGAAGAAGATGAATGAATGGATGGAGATAGCAATCTGAAAAAAACTACTGGTCGTGGTTAAAGTCTTTTTGTGCATTTTTATTGGGTTTAGGTTTAGGTGATCTATGACTAATAATATAACTAATATATGACTGTATATAAGCATTCTCTTGCAATTTTGGTTATATTTGGATTGTTGCTGTAGAAGAATGTGAGTCTCTACCCTTGCAGGTTATAACCCTCACCCTAAATTTAGCTGTTTTCCTTTCAGTATCACCCAATATCTCCATCCATATTCTCTTTAACTCTTTCTGGTTTCCTTGACTTTGCTGAGTGAAAGTGTACAATGATGCAATCAGCATATTTAGAAGTCAAATAATGGGATTGAATTACACAGTTCTTAACTGCCTAATTAGATGACTTCTGATAGTAGCTGATTGCATTTGATTTCATTTTGAAAAACTTAGGCGAAGGGAAATGAATAGTAATCATTTTCCTTCTTCATTCCACTAAAGAATTATGGGCTACTTTTTGTCCATTGCATAAAATTCCAACATCGGATAAAGATTTGTGTCTGTTTACATCAAAAACACTGTTTATTTTGAACTTTTACCTCGTAAAAGTCAATGAGGAAAGCAACTGTTTAACCTGCTTGATGCTCTTGAAAAACGCTACATAAAACATGTAGATATTTGGTGTCTACAAGATGGGCAAAAGAGACTCTAAAAAAAACTCATCATGGTGGCTTTAAGATAGGCTGCTGTGACACATTTGGTTTTTCTTGTTTTAGCCAGCATCTGGAAATGTCTGAGCAGTAATAAAATATTTATTTTATTTTTATACAAAGGGGCAGAATGCATAGATAAGATACTCGTTAGTAAGATAAATGTACACTTTTTATCATTCACATACTGTGTAATGAGTGAAATGTATGCATCTGCTAAAGATGGTGGAAAAAAAATTTAATCGGGAAGATATTTGCATAAGTTTGAAAGAATAAAATGGTGACCCAGAGACCCTAAGACTGATAAAAGCTCTGGTTTGTGGCGCAGGCAGCCACATGAAAAAAGGCTGCGATGAGATCCGGTTGATCAGACAACAAGACTTGCAATTATCTCTGCTGCAAGCCAATCAGAAGCTCTGTGCCGAGGTAAAGAGGCCACAATCAATCTCCACTAGTTCTAATGAGCAACATATTTTTCCTCTGCCATTGAAAAGATAATCAGTAGCTGAACAGAGGGGTCAACAGGTCCTCACTACAAGGATGTTTCAAAACAACAATTGGCACAAATCTCTATCAGGTACAGCAGATTTTTTAACTGAAAGCTCCAACAAGGCTCCCTTAAATCCTTCAAACAACTGAGCTTTTATTTATTAAAAAGAAGCTCAAACCTTCATTGCTGTCAGTTTTGTGTTTAATTCAAATTATGCACTGATGTGAGTATAAATGCGGAAAATACACAGTTTTCTAAGGAAGGATTTCTGAAAGGAGCATAGAAGAGTGCCTCCATAATGTGTCATGCATTTTTATGCTATTACTGCATTGATATAAGCACTACATGCCTGGGGAGATTTTTAGATTTGATCAAAAATGCAACATTTTTTAAATAAACGTGAAGAAAAACACTCAAAGTAGATTATTGCAGAGTTCAAATCACTATATTTAAGCTTTACATATTATTTGCAGCAATGTAATGTAAAAATTTCCACAGCTGTATATTGAATATTTATTTTCCAGATGCAATGTATTTATATCGTAAAAACTTTTTACAGTACAGTAGGCTTTAGACGTTTATCCTCATTTTGTATACACAGAGTGTGTTTCGTTTTTGTGCAGCTCTCATGGCATTTCCATGTTCTTAAAGTGCAGCAGAGATCAAATGTAAATATTGTGGAATAAAAAAACATGGTTTACTTAAAACGCACTGATATGGTCAGTTTGATGCAGAGTCTGGGACAAGATTAAAAGTTTTTTTCAACATTCAGCTTTCTGATGGCAGTGGGGAAGAAACTGATTCGGAATCTGCTGGACCTGCATTGAATGCTGTGAAGCCTCTTTTCCAGAGGGAAGCAGGTAGAATTAATAATGTTACAGACTCAGGATACGCAGCGCAGGGATTGAAAATGTCTGTAATAGAGGGAAGAGGGGACCTAATGATCTTCTCTGCAGTTCTAACAGTATTTTTCACAGTTTCTTTCTTTTTTTTTTTACTCTGTCACTTATTCTGTTATTTTTATAATCCTTAATAAAATGTATATTTTTTTATAATCTTTTTAAGGTCCACATTTGCTTTTGCTGCTGTAACACCACAATTTCCCCATTGTGGGACAACAAATGGATTTTCTATTCTATTCTATTATTATTCTATTCTAATGTTTCTGGGGTACAAATGAGCACTGTATATGGATAAATGCATAAATGTTATGACTGAGATTAATTTGGTGTACTATGAAATTTGAAACGAGTTTCTCATTCGTGCAACAGTCTTTTTAAATGCTCATTGTTGTAACCCCTTACATTTGCAAACATATTGTGTTTCTCTGTTCATCTATCATCATCTTTTCAAAATCTAACATTATAAAATGGCATAATACATCAGAGACCTATAGTGATTATTTATAATCATACAATTTAACACAAAAAAACTAAAAAGAAAGGTATGTTCTTTTAGCTCATTCTATCTTATGACAAGACACCTTGTAAATGTCAAATTTTTAACATACAGGAAGGTTCAGCATGTTTTAAAACCAAGTGGTTGTAACCCCTCCCAGACCATGGCCCATATATCAGTGGGTTTGCATTAAAAGCAGTAATTTCACAAATATCTTAAATCTGCCATATACATTTACAATGCTCCTTCCATAAAGCTGGGAAGTTTTAGGGGTTATTTGATTTACTTTTCATTGTATCTTCCCTGTTCCTCTGAAATGTTCAGTTTTTTTCAGTTTCACAATGTAAATGCATAACACTGCTTCAAATCTCCATAGATTTGGCACATTATCTGCAAAGTATTTAGTCTTTTCCCTTTTTTCCCAGCTTTTTCTTACTGGCTGCCGATATTCGTCACACTGGTAGTTTTCTATTTTTGCCTTAAAACAAATTGTTAAAGAAAGACAAAATGAAACGAATTACTTAGGCGAGGTCACTTACTTTGAATCGTTGAAGTACAGCTTTAGTTTTATAACTTTTGTAATTTTTAGAATTCTTGTGCTACAGATATTTCAGATCCAAATTTCTTTTCATTATTTGAATCTGAAAGCAGCACTCTGTTTTCAAGAAAAGCAGGCAAGTCTGTGTTTATCCCATCTAAGCCCTAAAGAGTGAAAATGTGCGGTTGTTTTCCTATGATCTTAATCTTGTCTGCGCATTCTCTTCAAATCAATGATATCAGTAAAGTATTTTTATTCCAAAGAACTGATCCTCAGTGGGTATTTTCTCTTTTAAAGTCTATCCTCAGTTAAAACAGAGATGGTTGAGCATAAAAATCCCAGTGAATCAGAAATAAACTGAAATCTCTATGCAAAAAAAAAATCAAATATCATTGAGAGTGACTGCATGTCGCCCTAAACTACCCAAATAATACTATATTTACAAAAAGGGTGTTTTATTTCTTAATTTTTAATTCAGAAATGTAGCCAAGACTAAAGTATTTGCTGGGATTTTTTTTGCAAAATGAGAGCCAGTTGTTCAGCTTGTCAAAACTGAGGAACTCAGTCATCCGTTTGGGTTCATTTATGACCTTCTACCTGCTCATGCTTGCTAAAATGTTGGAACAAAGACAAATTTATCTCAGTGTTGCATGAAGACAGTTTGATCGAAGAGTTTAATCTGCAGCCTGCAACCTTAAGTGTCAGTGAGTGCACCCAAACAAGAGAAAATGTATTTATTCTTGGCTCGCTATTGTGCACTGGTCAAACATACTTGACACAGATTCTTTGTTATATTTCTGAATAAAGGAGAGCTCTCAGGTCAAATCAGACAGGTTTTTTTAATGTTTTTGTAGACGAAGGAGGAGATTCGTCTGAGCACACTCTCATACACTCACAGGTGCACACATCATTATAACATGGCTCCACCGTATGAGGCTATTTCAGTGACAGATCTCTGCTTAGCACTCTTCTGTCATCAGCTCTGTCATATTGCCTCGTTGCCATGACAACCACAGCATGATTTCAAGAAAGCAGGTTAAAAAAAGGGGGTCTTATCCCGCTGCACCCTGTTTCAGCAGTTTCTAAACGACACTGATTTTCATAAACAAAAGGCATGCAAGGACGTATGTAAGAGAGCTGTACTAACATCCGTAAAGTAAGGGAAGCCCAATAATCTCTGATAGGCTGATTTGTCTTTTAACAAGCTGTAACATCAATGTAAAAATCTTATGAAAGCATTATGACTTTCTTTGTTGCCATGGACCAATAAAAATCACTCTCTGACCTTGTTTTATTTATTTATTTGTTTTTTTTATTTATTTTGACCTCATACAGTCTGGCTGTAAAAACATGCCTCTATATTGGATCATAAAAAAAAAAAATGACAAGGCTGCTCCTAAGGGGGGAACAAGGTAAAAGTAAGCTGTGGACCACATACCACTATCTGAGATAACAAATGTCGAAGTACACACATGCAGTGCTGTAGAAAAGTTGATTCTATTTTATTTGTTATAAGTACAATCAAGTATTGAATATTTCTAAAATGAATTGTTATTGGTAGTTTTCTTTTTATCCATCTTCTGTTCAATGTCAGATGAAGGGCTTAAACTAATGACTACTTTGCAAATCGATTAATCTGTTAATTATTATTTCGATTCATCGATTAATAATAGGATATTTAAAGGTTCCTTAAAGAACACGTTTTGCTAAATTAAACCAGATGAAACAAAAACTTTTCTACTGGAGGAGTTCTGGATAGAGTATATTGACGGACGAAAAATAATTTTATCTAGAATGCAAAACGTTTACAGTTTGTTTTACAATTCTTGCATAATTGCTGCTCAAGGTGGGTTGCTCTCAGCTAAAGGTATGTTTTAGAGTCTATTCTCCAGTTAACGATTAATAGATTACTAAATTGGTTGACATTATCTCAATAATTGATTAATCATGATTGATCCGATTAATTGTTTCAGCCCTAGGCAGATGTAAGACTCTTAGCCTAAGTCTGACATCTGAGCTATTAATTTAAGTGACAGTAATAAATAGCATAATAGTAAATAGCTGTGGTTACACACATGCATCCTACAACAATGTAGATCCTTGTCATGTTTCCCTTTTTCTAAAGATGACATTTTCCACCTTTTTCCTCAAGCAAACCTCACTGCTATAGATCTTATCTCTGGATACTGTGGTAAAAGGTGTGGAGCTTTCCTCCTGACTCCACTCAACCTCTCCCTTTGGCAGAGAAAAGGCCCATTTCAGATTGGAAGAACTCAACAGCCTATGGAGTACATAATTAGTGCATGAGAGGGGGGGAGTGAAATAGCCTTTGTCTGCACACACCAATATATCCCGCATATCACAAAGTGCATTGAGAAGACCTTTATTGTTAGCCGGTGCATTATAAATAAACTGAACTAAATAGTAAGTTAGTACTGAAACATTAAATTCTCTCAAAAATCATAAAGATTTTATTTATTTATTTATTTATTTATTTATTTATTTATTTATTTATTTATTTATTTTAATAACTAAGCAGCACAGAAAAGATTTTAGTATCTTACAACCCAGGGCCTGTATTCATGATGAAATCAGCAAAATAAATTATTGTCAACCACCATCAAAATGTTTGAAAATGCCTTATTTACATTATCATCTTTATTTTGATTGACCTATTATTTTTATTCACTATATTGGTATATTATTACTGCTTTGATATAAAGTGCATTTATCTATTAAAGTAGTATTTTACAGCGACTATGTGCTTGTATAAATTAACTTAATTGGGCAAATTCAGTGTAGTATTGAGAGAAAATTTAGAAGAAAACTGAACAGGACAGAGGAGAAGCCCCTGCTGTTGCCAGAACAGAAGGAGAATAAAGGAGTGTTGAAAGGAAATTTGGTCCCAAGATCATGGTGTGAACAAAGAGGCAAACTTTATAGCTTCATGCCGAGCAGATCAATCCATATTTCTCTGTTTTTCAAAAAATAGGGAATGTGAGAAGCACAACATGCTGCAATTGAAAGCCAGAGAAGACATGGCTGCTGACATCATCATACGCAGTACAGCAAATCACTTGAATTAAATCTTCCTTCTGTGTATATAGTGTAGATTATTGTACTTTATTCTGTCTAGCGTAATTATGAAAAAAAAATTGCTGAAACTTATTCTGTTTTTTTTATTTTTTTGAGTGCATATTCAAGTCACCAAATAAGACTTGAATTATTTCTGAGTTTATGTCCTTCAATGCACCACTCTAATTTCTTGGTAGCTGCTCTCCTCTGACACCTTGTGTTGCCCCTTTTTTCCCTGAGGTGCTTTTTTCCTAGGAGCTGTCCAGTGCTGAAATGGACAATGCCACAAATACTTAAATCTTGTTTTGTGTGTATAATAGAAGCTTGGTGGCTTGCAGGCAAGATTTGAAAGAAATAGATAGAGCTAATGTTCCTTCAGGCTGTTGTTCTCTGGTCAAGCAACCAGTTCCAAAAACACACATCTACAGTAGTAGCCATTGAAAATATCCCCACTTTCCTTGATGGGCGATAGGCTGGTCCTTGGCTAGTCCCCTACAATTGCTCTTTGAACATCTAAAATATTCTTTCTGTCATGATTTGTGGACATTAAAGGGGTCATAGAGTGCAAAACCGAGTTTTGTTTCGATAAACAACGGTATTTCAGTGGGTGAAATGGGCGCACAGAGAAGTTCAAACCTCATTGACACCTCCTTTCTATGCAAATCTCACATTTCCAAACTTCTACCATAAAAGAGGCGAAACCAAACGAAGCCACGAGTTGAAACTTGGGGATGTTGCCTTATTTGGTTCTGGCCTGTACTTTTTTAACACCCCGAAATTTACATACAGACCAGCCCACTGGTTCACTGTCCCAGGACCATGAAGAGAGGTAGATAAGACACCAGTTTAGCTGTCTAGCCCACAGTTGAGTTTACTTCTACTAGAATTGCAAATCAGGAAGTTTAAGTTTAGTCTATTGAAAATGAGCCAGAACCATGCGCGTAAATGCAGTGCTCCAGGCTGCATGGAGAAAGGGGACATTTTTCACAGTCTTCCCAAGGACCCAAAGAACAATCAAGGTTCAGAGACCTTAAGGACCAGCACCAAATATCCTATAAATTCATTCTATGACCCTCTTTAAGATCTAAAGAGAACTGTTATCTCCTGGACAGACCCTGTGATTTAGTGAAAGGATGGAGTCAGAGTAAAAAAATATGCACTTCAGTGAGAAGGTCCGTGGCTGGAAAAATGTAACTTTCCTTTTTTTGAGTACTGACCAAATTCAACGGTGATTGTGGTCTCCTTGTCCACAGTTTGATTTCTATATCAGTGTGTTAAGGATGCATTTACTCCCTCTTATAACAAATGTATAATCAGTTTTAGTTTAGATGTTTAATGTAATGTACTACAGGTAAGCTAGAATATTGTCTAGGAGAGACATTAAAGCGATAACTACCATGACCAAAATATCCAAAGCGGCTTAGACTGATCATACTCACATGATAAATATAACAGTATCAATTTGAAACAAATCAAACACACATCACCCTTTGATTAGGATATATATGCAGAAACTGCTCAAGTACAATTGATTTCAGGCTAAAATTAGATTGAGCACTATACTGTAGCTTGGATGTTATTAATAATACATTCCTATACTGTAGCGACTCTGTGTGTTACCCACCATTTGTCAAACAGTGGTGGACTCCAGTGCCAATTAGCATTGGAAACCCGCAGGTAATCTGATTCTTTTACCTCTTAGACCTTTGAAGTCTTAATGGAGATGTGTTCTGACTTTAAAAATGCAACAATCCAGTTGAAGTCAATCTGTTATCTGAAAAAGGACCTTTATTTTAATTGCTAACATGTATTGCTTTGTATCTTTGGTTGACTTTCTAGTTTGGCTGTTCTGTTTTTGTTCTTATTTTTTGGTTTACATATTTAATCTTTCATGTTTTTTGCATTAAAAAAATAGAAAGAACACAACATTTTGACTAGAAATACCACCCTGCTCAGTTGTATCCCTTCGGGTATCAGTAAAAGCCTCTTTAAATGTGGTTTGACTATAGCCTCTTTCCCATTGGAATTGGAGGGTTAACACAGGTTTTACAAACATGGGTCGACCGGCTAGGAATCACCATTTGGCTCCCTTCCCATTGTTAAAAACAGCTGAGTCTAACCCCTACTAGCAAGCTGCGTGGCCTCTGTCCCCCCGCCGCTGCGTATCTGGTGACACCATCACTCTGGTGGCACTGATGTCACCAGTGTGACAGAAATAAGGAATATAAACAACGGAGAGCAACAGGGCATAGTAGGTGTGCTTTATTGTAAAGTGTGCTTTAAGTGTGCTCTGCTTTTGGTTCATAATGTCAGTGTGATCAGCAAGCACCAAAGGGTTTACATGAATTTAAAGTAGGGTGTCATCTTAACATCTGCCCTTTTTGTGCCTATTTTAGCCAACAGTCCTTGTTTCCACAACCCATTTCATTTGGCTTCACCTCTACTTGGCACTGAAACTCAAACAATGACCACATATACAAGAGTAAGAAGGATCAGGGAGACAAAGGCCACCTCCTTATCTTTCTCAGAGGCAGTAGCTTGTCCTTCAGTCAGGATTAGACAGAAAAGGTGTCGCCAGCAGCTGGAAGCAGGAAGTTATACAGCACACAACGGCAGGGACCACACATTGAGCTCAGCGTTGTAGAACTAATCCTTAGTCTCCTGAATGTACATTATTTTATCACCGTGTGTGGGGAGCCAGATTAAGGACACATTAATTCCCAACAGTGAAGCTCTTTTAAACCCAGACAGTATGATGATAAAAATCCATATACCTTAATTCTTGGAGAGACTATGCATATAAAAACATATTAAATAAAATGAATATGAGCCTTTTTGTAAATGCTTTTTCCACAGAATATATCCAAGCTCTGTTTGGAAAAATTATGAGAAAGCTAAGCTTTCTTAAATTTCTCAAATATTTTAGTTTCAATTTCAGCAGGTTCTTAGAAAACATTTCTTTTTGATCTGTCTTTATGAAAAGATTAGATGTTTACTTTAACTGCCAAAAGGATGTGAGGCTATAAAGAATTAGTATTTTTTTGCATTGTCTTAGCTCGTAGTTAAAATCAAAAAGGCTCTAGAAAAAGAAAAACACTGTCTTCCTCGAGAGGTGCAGCTACATGAAAAAGTTGCATAACAGTAAGATTAAGCTAAATAACTTTGATTTAGTTGATATGTTACCACAATGACTCTATTAAGGATCTTGCTGTATATTTCATGACTTTGAACCTCCTTAAGTCCCAAGGATTGTGTTGCCTCTTCTTTGGTTGGCCATTACTGAGTATCAATAATCCTTCACTGGATCTTGTCAAGCTTTCATGTTCATGAGTACAAAAAAATCCTCTCCACAATATGACACTGCCACTACCATGTCTGGTTTTTCCAGGACATATAAGGTGTGCATGGAGAACACTATTTTGGTCTTGTCTGTTCAGGGTTTCTATTCTCAATGTTTTGCCATGTCTTCTGTAAAGTTTGTGAAAAAAACAGGCTATGATATGGCTTCTTCACTCAATGTTAACCTTTTTTTTTTTTTGCCTGCATGTTTTATAAAGGGATTTTTTAAATGTATTTTTTTTTTTTTTTGCAGCAAATAGTTTTCATTTAGGAATTGCAAAATTCTCCAATGGACTGTGGATCTCTCTAACTCCTGCAGAGTCCCCATTGAATTCAATTCAATTAAATTCAACTAAAATTCAAGAATACTCTATTAATCCCAAAAGGAAATAAAATGTGATGCTTTACCTTGTAGTTTTTCTGATAATTGCTCTGTCTTGGTTTTTAACCCCATGGGGGAGTGGCGGCCTAGTGCTTAGGGCGTTGGGCTTGGTATCCTATGGTTCTAAGTCCACCTCCACTCCCACAGACTGCCACTCTGGGTCCCTGAGCAAAGACCCCACACTGCTCCCAACGCACTGCACAATGGTAGCCCACTTCTCTCCAAGGGCATGGTTTAAATGCAGAAGGTTCATTTCATTACTCTGTACTTTTGATGGTGTAATGACAATAAAAAAGCTGAAAAAGAAAAAAGTTTAGAGGGATCTCTCCATATTGGTAGGTAAGTATAGCATAGAGTCCAGTTAGAATCCTTTCCATATGTGGAAGATGGATTTAACAGTGATCTTTCTTATGTATGTTTTTAGGTTAGTATATTGTTTTCTTACTTAACCCTGCTATCAACTTTTTTACAGCTTTAACCTGGAGCTATTTCGGTGGTCCTTGAACTCCATGAGACAACAGCTTTCAGGTATACATGACAACATAAAATGGCTGAATATAATGTACAGCACACTTTTTTATGTTTGAAACAACAGGAATTAGTTTTCTAATCCCCTTAACAAAATTGGTCTGCTATGGAAGAAAACATCAACAAATTACTTAAAAAGTATATCAGTCGACTAGTTAATGAGAGATCCATTAATGAGCAGCTAAATTCCTGACATTAATATAGGATTGCTTGTACGGGACATTTTTTAATGTCTGCTTACACCCCCTGGCACTCTGGAGTAACCCAGAAAAACCAGGTCTGCATGCGTGGCTGAACTTGGCCCCATTCCTTATCAATACTGCTGGAAGATAATTTGTCCTTGTGCATCTCCAGCTGTCTCCAATGTTTTAGGTCAAGCCTTTGTATGAAAATGCCTTCACGTTAATTTGTGCATGGAAAAGTCTGGCCTAGTGCCCCTCTGTAATCTTGTTTAGAACCTTGGCAATAAGTGAACAGATGGTTTGGCCTACCTGCACTCTGCAGCATTAAGCTGAGAGGGGATGTGTGCACTGCATTCAGATTAGAAATTAGGAATAGGAACCTTAGGGCTTGAATACAATGACCTAATCTAATTATCTTCAGATTTATTTTCATCCTATCTACTGAGGCCCTCTATCTCTATATTTGTATTCTTGTCTGTCATATATCTTCCTACTTCCCTCCCTGGGGTCAACAATGGCTGTTTGTCTCGTTGTTCCATTCATCCTCTCAGTTCAATACTGACACAGATGTTGTGGAAAGTTTAAAGTGCCCAATTGTGCCATTAGTCCAGCAGTAAGGGCTTGAAGCAGCAGGGGAAGACTTCTCTAATCAGTTTTACCAGAGCCATGCTATTGGGTTAACACAACAGGTCAAGCTCTGAGCCCCGGCGGCACTCCTGTTTAAATGTTAGCTTGTGAGGACATAGAGTAAATCTGTGTATGATCAAACCCTGGAGCTAAGGGCCAGGTACCTGATTCTTTTTGTCTCTTCTTACATAGAAATGCATTGGTTATTAAGTCTAACCTGGATGACACATGAGCTCTGATTGGTTTTGATGCACTCGAAAAAAATACATGGGCTCAAGACACAATGTCACAGCTCTGTTTTATATTACAGTTGATGAGACAGACAAAAACAAAAGAAACTTTGACCTAAATGAATGTATTTCTGTTTTAGGTCAACCCAGTATGCTTTTGTCTTGTCGTGTAGCTTATATATATTAGACACCTTTTGTAAGACATGCTTTGAAATTTGATCACCTACATTTTTTTTCATTATTTCTGTTAAGGTTTTCCTCGTTTGGACTTTGAGTTTTGAGTTTTTAGTTATCTAAGCAATTCTGTTTTGTCTATCTTTGGTTTATTTTTCCATTTTGTGTTATATTCAAGCAGTCTTTAGTTACTCTCTGTGTCCCCCTTGTGCCTGTCTCCTTCCCCTGGCTCCCTTCTAGTCCCTTCCATCCAGACCTACTGTACATCAGCTGATTACCCCGGTCTTTGTTCAGTCTCCCATCTATGGGGTGTGTACGAATTCATGGGATGCGTCCTCCAGATTCCTAGGCCAATTTACGCCTGGTCGGATTCCAAGACTCCTCATTATGCGGCCTACAAATACGTCATTCTTTTTACCCAATTTGAAGGGCAGGTCCGGTGTATCCTACGTAGCCTTGGATATCCCATGATTCATTGCGAGTCCAAGCAATCCTGCTGGGAAATTTGTGGTGTTAATAGCAGCGAAAAGATTATAGAAAAAATGGTCACACAAATGTGAACCTTAGAAAAATTTATAAGAATACCACAATAGTGAATAGTTAAAAGATTAACTGTTAGGTTTATTCAATGATGATTATAAAATTAATGTGTGTTCATATGAAACATTGTAGAAATGAGATGTTTCACTCTGTCTTATGATTCAGTCAAGAGACCACACTGCTTTGTGATTCAGTCAAGAGGAGAGCGTCCTGTATTATGACCTGATCAACTGTCCTGTCAGAACAATACTCTGTCTGTAACCATGTGTTATGTTCTGTTAATAAAGCACTCTGCAGAGGAGGTCCGGGGGAGACAGAGTATTTGAGTCTTGGGTGCAGCTCTTTCTCTCCTCCTGCAGGAAGCTGTTTAAAAATCCCTTACTGTGTATTTCAGTTCTTCTTTTACAAACCTACATTTTTTAACCCAACATTTACCATAAAATAAGGTACTTTAAAGACAATGTAAAGAACTATGCACCTGGAGAATAAATAACCAATATACAGCTATGGACATTTTTAGCAGCAACATCAGAGATGTGCAAAATTACAGCAGCATAATATTTAACTGAATAAGGTTTATATTATTACTTTTGCTTTTATTTTTTATGCTCACCTTTATTCCACTCTGTATTCTCATGAGTGTAGTCTTTCTTCACTTTACAGTAAAAGATAAATTAAAATAAAAAAGAAACAGTTTTGAAAAGTTTGCTATTCCTTCTTTTCCTGCTTTGTGTGTCATGGTTGCTAAGCAACAGGCTGATGAGGGTGAAAGCCGCTGATGGCTGGACCTGTTTGAATTCACAGCCAAAACTCTTCCAGTATCCTTATTTTCACGGACTTCGAAGGACCCAGCCCAGGTAGACCACGTCATTGTTAAATGTCCATGAATTCGAACGCACCGATACTCTCCCTGTGCAGTTTTTCATTGCTGGTTCCTTGTTGTTACTTGGCTCCCCATGTGTGTTTTGTCCCGACGTCTCCTGGGCTTTTGGGTTTGATGCTTGGATTTTGTGTCTGTTGCCCTTTGACTCCATTAAACGTACAAGAACTCATCTCTGCCTCCTTCTTCTTTGCATTTGGGTCCTCAACCAACCTCCACCCTCATGTTGACAATTTAATTTGGGAAAGAATGAGCTGTAAATCTTTAACATCCTACCAGGACTTTAATACCTGAGTTCAAATGATTCTGAATTTTTGATTATAATTTTATTTGAAAAGTATGAATCTAGCAATATTGTATGCTAAAAATGTATCAGAAACATTAATCTATTTTGGTTATAATTATAATTTTGATATTTTACAATTGTTTTTTTCCTAAAACAATGAAATTACCCAACTAATAAAAGGAAGCATAGGCGTCAAGTTACCATATGTTACGAAAAGGCTGAGGTCCTGCTCAGAGGTCCGCAAAGCCTATCTTTTTATCACTGATGTATTAACTGGCTGAAAGGCTTCTGGAGCCCTGAATGCGAATCAGGAGGTCTGGAAAGAACTGCGTGGGTGATGTTGTCTATACAAACAAATGTTTATTTATAAGGGACTATTTGAAAAGTCATTCACAATGACGTGGTAACACGCAACAGCAATTCAGCTTTGAGTCGGAAAAAAGTCTTTGTGTCAAAGGTTGATTCAGATCAAAGATCTAAGTCAAATGGAGAACTGAATCAGTTTCCACTGCTTGAGGACAAATCCATCTTTATGGATTACTTGACCCTGTCGTGAGGTTACTCGTTCAGACACCAGACACTTGACTTATCCAAAAACGTTGTCTCTTTTATTTCAGTTGTTTTATATATTTATATTCAACCTCCAATCCCAGCACACCCTGCACACTGCACTTCATACCAACCCCACAGCTCTCTAAACACATGTCTTCAAGAAATTCTTGAATATTTAATGCTATTACTTTATTACAAAATGTGACTAACTTCATGTGTTTACCTGTGACTGCTTTAAAAAAAAACTAATCAAAGATCACTTGGGGATAATTTGCACTGATTTACTTTTTTTTTTTTCTTCTGTCCAACTGGAGTTTTACATATTAAAACAATACATTATTTTGTGTTCTACCACATGTATTCCAAAAGCCTGCTTTATCTCTATTCTTCTTTGTCTGAATTTGTAGCCTTTTGTTTGCTATGTGATTGTCTTTGTGTTATGATAATTAAATGGCTGATATCCTTCCTGCTCTTTATTTTACAAAGTCAGACATTTTGCTTTGGTAATCAGGTTCAGAAGACAAAAGAGATGAGACAATTGTTATGAAGCGAGGAACTAAGCATTGGCCTTATGGAAAGTAATTAGACGATTATGAATAAATGAAACGTAATTAACAGAATATTAAAAAAAGAAATCAGACATGACAGCTACTTTTCAGTAATTATCATACACAATTGTTATCCCCTCAGCCTTCAGCTTTAAAATGTATGTAGCTCTCTAATTTTATTTTAGCTAGATAAATGGCTCATACTGGTAAATAATGTATGAGTTATGGCCAGTGTGTGTCAGGGAATTTCCTACACCGATCGCTTTGAGCTGCTTAGCAGTTTTGTATTGATCTTTCCAGTGATGGCGATGCGACAATACAGAAAGAAACTTAAGAATTACTTTAGATAGTTAAGATTTGTGTTTGACAGTTCAGGATAGGAAAAAAAATGAAGGAATGTCAGTAGGATCTCCAGACTGAGTGGGAGATCGGCCTGTTTTCCAGTGTGGTTCTGTGACTGGGTGGATGTGCTCTCTTCGTCCTCTGGCATGGGAGCTGGCTCGGAGCTCGTCTGCCTGGCTGTGTGTTTCCTGGACGGGGCCGCCTTTTACAGCTGCTTTTTGTGTCTCTGCTTCCGTCTCCTTGAACCCCAGTCGGCCTCGGCAGATGGCCGCTCGCACTGAGCCTGGTTCTGCTGGAGGTTTCTTCCTGTTAAAAGGGAGTTTTTCCTCTCCACTGTCGCTACAAGTATGCTTAGTGTGAGGGATTGTATTTGAGTCAATTAGTCGATGCAATCAACTGGTTTTCCTTAGATATAAAACTTTGTATCAATTTGACTGTATGATCTGGTTGAACTGTAAAGTGCCTTGAGATGACATGTGTTGTGAATTTGGCGCTATATAAATAAACTGAATTGAATTGAATTGAATTGAGAGTTTTACCTCAAACAGCCTCTGAGGATGAATGGATAATTCGTAACTCTAAAGCACATATGACACTTTTCAAAGCAAGCAGGTTTTCTAAAGACCTTTGTGATTTTTTTAAACATCCACATGTGCAATGCCCAAACTCTAATTTCTTTTTTAAACTCTACACATAGCTGTATAGTTGAGAGCTCCCAAAACTGAGCAAAGTGGCTAATTTTCTATCAGTCCCAACCATTCAGGATATTATGCTAATAGTGTGTTAAAGGCTTCCTTTGAAGTGCAACACTTTCCATCTCTAGCAGGCTATTTTCGGTTAACCTTTGACAGAGCAGCAGATCCAAATGCCAGACTTTACCATGAAATGTAAAATGGACAGTGTGGCTGTTTGAAGCCAACCACAGCCCCCTTCACCCCCAAACTTTACTACCTGTCACAGAATTTATTGAGCATGAGACCTTACATGTATCACACCACTTTTCTGCTGTTATTGCCACCTCTTCTACCAAACATCAAAGATGAAATGCTATTTTTTTTTTTTTTTTGGTACCACACGTTTTCTTCTCTACAGGATCCAAATCCCACGTGTGTCAAAGATCCGTGATTCGTTTCAAAATGTTGAGGGAGCTCAATCCTGTCCAATGTCTCACTTACACACAAGTAAGAAGGCAGGATGATGAAATTTGACAGGGAGCTCATTTCAAGGTATGATGAAAAGAGGCGAATTGAACAATAAAATAGGTCTGTGACTATGTCGTCACCTTTTCAGGAGATTTACGAGTCTCCCTGAAACAGAATGATGTCGGCTGCATTCAAAGTATAGATGAATGTCTTGAGGAATTCAAATTACTGATGGATTTTAACTTTTTAGATTTAATTGACTGAGGTTATCAGTAATAATGTTACTAATGGGTCTTTGTCTTTCACACACTTGGGATGTGTGGCAGACTATAGAAAGCCTATTGTCACAAACGTTGGTTTGAAAACCGATAGGGATTTCAAACTGGATCTACAAATCATTGCAGCAGTCAAATCCATTTTTTCTCAGGCAGGTGGCTAAAATAAAAGCCCTTTTAAAAAATGAATAAAAATAAATAAAAGCCCTCTTTTTAAAGGATGACTTAAGTGCAGTAACCCCGCCTTGTTACAAATTGGCTGTTATACCTTGGAGTGAGTAATTCATATTTATCAAGCCTTCAGTTGGTGCAAAACACTGCTGCTGTTTTTAACTGGAACACAACAAAGAGTATATTACTTCCTGTTTATCCTCTGTACAGCAGTTATCAGTTCTTTTTTTTTTTTGTTTTTTGTTTTTTTAGTTTACCAAATTGTCTTGCTTGTCTCTGTGCAACTGCGTTCTTATCTATCTTCTTGGTCCCACAGTCAGCTGTTGTTGGATTATTTATTTGTACTTCTATTATCAATCTTTAAATTACTATCATTACTGCAGATATTGGCATGTTTAGGCATTTTTGCTTGTAGCCATTTGCTTCCTCATGAGGATTCATAACCATCTGTCCATTTAAGTGGCATGCTTTCTGTGTTTTTATTTTGATAGGAATCTAACAAATCAGGTTTATGTATAACAGAATGATACTATATAGAGCAAGCATTCCCTGGGTTGTTGGTTCAATTCTAGAACCCTCCTGTCACATGGCAATAAGCTTCTGAGCAAAGCATATGATGTACCTGTTCTGGTCTAAATACAGCCAAGGGGGTTTATGCTCCATGAATGTTGGTTGATACATATGCATCGCATAGTGAGGATACTATTAGATTTGCTTTAAAACCATATCAAAGTTTGAGCTAGATATGCTTTCTGTAAGAGCAACGAGACATTGGGAAGATTGTATTTTGACTTTATAAATTCTCTTATTCTGACACTTACTGTGCAATAAATACTGTGTGTTTATAAGAACGCTTATTTATGTATTTTCGAACTAACATGTAAGAATAGACAAAATGCGAGCAAAAAGATTTATTCTGTATTTGGGGTTTGAAGTTATTTTTTGCAATGATAGGTTATCAAGGAATGGACATGAGTAAAATATATACTTTGAAAAAATTAAAATAGTCAATAAATAACTATGAATAAGAAATCATTAATTGAATATTTTATATATCATAGGAATAGTTTTTTTTTTAATCTAATACAATATTTGTTTATAATTAAAGAAACTATTTAAAAACTCCTGGAATTTGACAGTAATTTTCTGTATTTAGATGCATTTGAAACCTTGTGTACTGAAATAATATTCATTTTTCAAAAGCAAAATTTGAAGGTAAGGTTCTAACATAGATTTGTTATTGTAAAAGAGGATAAAAAAAGGGCACTGCAATAGAGTAATGCTATGCTTTTTTTTAAACTGTTTGTTTTGATAACAACACATGTTGTAATTGAATTTATAAACGTTTTTCTTAATGCAAAGAAGATGATAGTAGCCTCTCGGACTGCAAAGTAAGAGGATTTGCCAGAATTCTGCTTTATTTGAAATAATAAATAATAAAATTAATATGTTTTGTTTAACAGAGCCTTTCTAGATACTCAATGTTACTTTACAAAAAATGAAAATATTAATGCAAATACAAGAAACAAAAAAGTATAAACAAATAGTTATGAAAAGGGACACAAACAATGTATTTACAAATAAGCAAGCTGGAACAAGTGGGTTTTTAGTCTGTTAAGACAATCTAAAGGCCAAAAACTGTTTTTAGCTCTATTTCTCTAAATCCTTGGGTGGCCACTGCAGCCGAGTTTATTAATCTTAGGTGAAATGTTCAAATTAAAAATTTAGAATTATTTTGCTTATTTAAACCAGAAACACCAAAAATGTTTTTTTTTTACAACTAGATATTAATAAGGGGCGTCAAGGGTAGGAAAAAACTTAACATTTACTCAAGTTATTATCATCCAAACGTTTTTGTTATATTTTAAAATACTGGATTCCTCTACCCTCTTTTGTCAAGGTTTATCTTATCTTAATGATGTTTAGGTTAATGCGGCTTCTGTACGAATTGTCTACTTTGAACTTAACAAAGCCGATTTTAGTTGGCTAAACAATAATACTCTTAAGCTATTTCATGTCTTCAGATATATACTCTCACACAAATGATATAAAATGTTCATCTGATAAAAAAAAATTGAAATATTTAACAATATATCTGAATCCTATGTAAATAATTATATTTATATTTGTAATCCAATTTCCACATGGCAAATAGCAATGCTTCCAATATGCTAACTAATATTCATTTAAAAATCAAAAGGAAAAGATCCCTTGCATTAATTTGTGAGGTCAAGTAATTTACAAAGGTACGTGCAGAGAGTTGTTAGCTCATTACTCTGCATCTCAACTTGAAAGTTGTTGGAGACGAAGGGTCAAAATTATCTGGAACCTATATTTGGATCTGCCTGGACACCCTTGACTGCACCATTCTGATCCCTGTTCCTGCTTATGTGGCGATAAGGAGGATGATGCATCTTCTATGCCCTGTGCTCTCCGCTCATTAGCCATGGCAACAATTTGTCATGAGGACACATTTCTCCTGCTTCCTGAGTTAAAGCAATTTACCAAAATATGCCATTAATTGTATATCAAGACAAATAATGGTAAACTGTTGACTGCACTTACGACGGGTTTCCTTTTTTCCCGTGGGCATATGAAAGCTGACAAGATGTTAAAAAATCTACAACATATCATGTTGTGATTTACAACCTGGCTTAATAGCGAAAGTAAATGGTTAATGTCACATATGTAATGTACAGGAAATAGGACCCAGGAAACAACTCAGACAGGTCAGTGGAATGGTACGGATTTTATTATGAAAGTGTGGCAGAGGGAGCGCGCTGGCAGCTCTCGGTTTGGAAATCCCCTGTGGCGGAGACAACAGGTTAGTGATCAGCAAGAGCAAAACTAGTGAGGGGGTGAGGCTGGATCACTAACCTGTTACTGGGTCTCAGAGTGGAGGGCTGGCTCCGTGTTGGTTCCGGGGCAGGAGTCCATTAGAGGACGGGGCTTGTGGAAACGGTGGCCGTTGAGCGGCGGACGGTTTGAAGAGGAGTGAGACCGATGAGCTCCAGAGACAATCCGTTAACTGATTCCAGTGATCGGGTCCAAGCACAGGTACAGAGGGGCAATCCAGAAGAGAGGTCCAGGTCCGATTCAGGGTCCGTTGACTGGCAGATTCAGAGAAGCACAGGGGTTAGGCAGACTCGGTACTCACAGACAGAGTGGGGTTCAGGTTCTCAGGCAGGCAATACAAGGCAGAACTGATGCTGGGGTCCAGAGGCAGATCAGGTTTGGTTTCAGGGCAGGCAGACAGGATCAGATAGGGGATTAGGCAGGCTCGGTGAAAAAGAACAGAAAACAGGTCAGGTAACAGGTTGACAGGCAAAAGGTTGAAACGCTGGAAGGTACTCAACAGTTGGTTTGAAATGATCTGGCACTGGAAACGGATCCAAATGATGTAAATATGGAGGTGGAACCACTTAGTGATAATAGCAGGCAGGGTGGAGTGAGCAGGTGTGTCGAGTTGGAGATTAAGCCAGCACCAGTGCCGAGATCGTCACAACATAATGCCACAGATAATGGTTTTCATGAAGAAATTTGGCCATAAAGCCCTCTGTTATCTGTCAAACATGTCATGTTATCTTTTAAAAACAAACCAGCAGGGTCAGTACCTAGTGTTGTGGTAAAATGTTTCCTATCAGAAAATAAAATATTGGTGGCATGTGATCTCTTCTTACATTATTGTGAATACAGAACATGTCAAGAGGGCAAGAGCTTCAGAGACAGACATTATTTCCATGCTTCATCAAATCAAGGTTTATCACTTTTTTTAGCCTTATCAGCCAGTTAATATGATTGTCTTTTTTCAGGGCTCAGAACAGAGGACCCAGTATGACAGACAGTCATATATCTAAAAAGTATTTATTTAAAAATGTTGGATCTGCAGTGAGCAGCAAGGAAGTCTAAGGCTGGAACCTCTGCAGGATGAAAACACAGGTTAGTGACCCTGATAATCTGATGGATGATGATTATGAACGTGTGAGTCACAAACCTGGTTTTATAGGCTGCCCACAAGATGCGGCATACGCTGTCCAGGGGTCACAGACACTCAGTGTTGGGCACGTTACTTTGAAAAAGTAATTAGTTATAGTTACTAGTTACTTCTCCCAAAAAGTAACTGAGTTACTGAGTTACTCCACAATAAAAGTAACTAGTTACTAGTAAAAGTAAATATTGCTTTACTTTTGCGTTTCTCGCCCCCATAAACCTCACCACCCAGCCCCCACCTTCTCGCCGTGTGTTTCCAAAGCCAGCTGAATAGAGAGGACGACAAAGACAAGAACCTGCAGAGAGTTTTGCATTTCTTGTAACTCAACGTAAATGACATCGGGGGGAACGCGATGTGAAGTTTTTTAACAGGGCATTCAGATCTGGTGAGTATATGAAATTAATAACTGGGGATGTCTAATTCTGAAATCCTGTGTGTTTGGGTTGTTATAGATACTGTAACATCTATCTATACATCTATCTATCTAGATGTATACTCTGTGTGTGACATAAAATATGGATCTCCATCCCTGATCAAATAATGTTTAAAATAAAAAATACAGTAGGTTGAAAAGTCAGAGCATCCATCCATCCATCCATCCATCCATCCATCCATCCATCCATCCATCCATCCATCCATCCATCCATCCATCCAGATTTCTCCCTTTCTTCATATAGGCTATCATTTAATCGTTCACGCTCTCCATAGTTCTCCTGTGGCGCGAGCACAGGGCGACTGTTGCGCGCCTTTAGCGAGCATGCGCGTTTCCTGTCGCTTGCGCGGTGACTCTTGCCGCCTGCGCTGTGCGGAGATGCAGAGGAAACCATTATGTGGTGGGGAAACGCAGCTCGACATAACACCGGTATTTCCATGTGGAAAACGCTGTTTTGCTGCTGGAGTCATCCTCACTCTCCATCTCTCTGTGTGTGCTGTACGTTAACACCCGCCAGCGGAAACACCCACCTACCCAACTGACAGACGGGAGCTCACTATACATCAGCCATTCTCATCCTCCCCTCTCTCATGACAAGGCGCGCACCTCTGGATGACCTAAAAAATAATCTTTAATATCTCTTAAACAAAAGTAGCACAAACAATATTTTTTTCTGCACAAATCTGCACTAACGTTGCACTAACCATTCAGTCTATTTGCAGAGTTTTTTGACGTGGGTGGGGTGTCAGCTTCACGCAGCTGCGCACGAGTCCTATCATGAAAAGAGGTTCATTGTGCGACCTGAGTAACGCGCAGTAACGGGGTGTCTGCAAAGGTAACTGCGTTACAGTTACAGTCAAAGTAATTAGTTAGATTACTCGTTACTAAAACAAGGTAACGGCGTTAGTAACACCGTTACTTTCAACGCCGTTAGTCCCATCACTGCAGACACTTTAGTCCCAGAGGATGGATAACAAGCAGGAGATCCATGCACACGAAAGAAGGCAGGACAATCCAGACGCCAAAGCCAAAGCTGGTGTCGAGGACGTGCTCAGGACTAAGAACCAGGAGATCAAAAGTCCAAAAAGCTACCAAATTCATCAAAGCACCAACCTCTAGCCCAGGGGTGGGTAATTCCAGTTCCCGATGGTCAGTATCCTGAAACTTTTAGATTCAACCTTGGTCGAAAAACACCTGAATGAAATGATTGAGTTACCTACTCAGTAAGCAGTCAGTTCCTCCAGAGTTCTCTCAATCATCTAATTGCTTAATTCAGGTGTGTTTAACCAAAGGCACACATCTATTGGACTACTATGTACTTAAAGCTGGGAGGAGATTAGGTTTGCCTGCCCACCTCTCCCACCCTAAACGCTAAGTGTCTAAATGCTTTCCAACAACCCCAGGTGGGAACTGGCATCAGAAGCAAAGCCAGAAAGGTTGTGCCACCACCACTGCCCCAAATATGCCCAACATATGTATGCCTTGGGAATGTCATAAATGATACTGACAAGGGTTTTCATTAAATTTGGGGCACCAGCATAGGAGGACCAACCCTGTTGCTGATCTTTTTCCAGCAGATCCTAGTTGTGTGGTAGTCCCCTACAGACCCCATCAAGTGCCCTGTTCTCCACTCCCCTCCATGGGAGCAAGGTGCCTAACACCAGGGGCAGACCACCACCAGATAGGGGGCCAAGCCACAAATTCCAACCCTAGTTCCAAAAATCCGGCCGAGATAGAGAGAGCCAGTACCTAAAAAAAAGATAGGCCAGGGAAGGGGCACAGAGGCGATAGAGCACAGGTCCCCCACAAATGCAGAGAACCGACCAGCCAGCGTGAAGTGAACTTATCAGGGGGCACCATGCTCAGATGACCCCGACCCAGGTAGAGCATCTGACCAACCCCCAGCCCAGCCCAGGATCCACCACAGCAAAATCAGGAAAAAAAACAGAGTGAGACCCACAACTATGCTAAGGCGAAAGGCTTGCCTCACCCGACCCATGATCACAATTTTACTGTGCCGTCCAAGTTTTCTTTATGCAGAGGAGCACTAGTGACTTTATGATCTGCTGTAGGCTGAGGTAGAGTTCCTGGAAGCTAGTCACAAGGCCCCTTAACCAAGTCGTTGAAGCGCCTTTAATTACACTTGAATTGCATAAATGTATTGTATTAACATTGCTGTTTAAGCAAGGACACTAACTTTTCATTAAGGGAAGAAATTCATCTTTCAATAATATGTTGTTAAACTGCTTTTATTTTTAGCTTAATTTCCATTTATTTAAAGTTTCTCCAACTAGAAAAACATTGACTCCAGTGCATCAAAAAATGAATACTATTGTACTGTGTGAATGCAAATGTTGCCTGTGCATGAATAAAAATATCTCAACTCCATTTCATCTGACTTACATTGGTTTCACCAACTAGAGCAGGTTTTCTGTGGCAAAAGGTTATGTTACTGTAAAAAAAAAATATTAAAGACTAACAAAGACACACTTGAGTTATCTGACTCATTGTACTTGGAATAGCCTTTTTGACATATACATTAGTTTAAACTTTTACACAAATTGCAAAGTTAGAGACAAATTGCTAATAAGGAGAAGAATAATGAAATGAATCCCCAATATAAATGATTCCATGGAATATTGTTTGGAGAAACAGAAGTGCTAATGCCAAGTTGGTAAAAGTAACAATACTGATCAATATTAGAGCACTAACGGAGATACCTTACCCAATACTGCAAAATTTGTAGTTTTTTTTTTCTTTTTTTTTGTCTTAGGGCTTCTTTAAACTGTGTTTAAAAAAAGGACAGACAGCACTCTACAAAGGGCAGTTTTAAGTTCTTCCTTAGGGTGGCTGTTTGTTAGGTTGCCGAGCTACTCACCTACCTTTCTGGCCATCTTTCTTTTCTCTTGATAGACTCGCCAAATAAATCCTCAGCTCATCACTTGAGGGGGGTTGTTGTGTTACACATCAATGCCCAAGTTCTATATTCTGATCTAAGTGTCTTGTTTTCGGCTGTTTGGTGCTCATCTTTCTTTTTTTTTTTCATATTTTATGATTTCTGTACTTGAACATAAACATTGTGAGTATTAATTCTAATATCTCTAAATATTTTGTTTTCAAACTTCCTACTCAAGGTTGTTAATTTCAATAGTGGCATATATAGTGGCATAGATTTGTTTCTTTCATGCATAAATAGAACCACATAGTGATAAATACCATCACTGCACTTTCAATTAATCATAACTGCAATTCTATAACATCCATTCCTCTCCCTGCTCCTCTTTGTATCTTCCCTCTGAAGAGACAAACCAGCAGTGCTGGAAGCTAATTTGAAGCCAATCAATATTAGTCTCTGTTTCTTCCTGTGTGTCAGCCTGGTTCGGTGCCCTTGTCTAACTGCAGGCAAAGATAGGAAGCATCTGCCGGGGGAAGCAGCACAGGCTGACTGTAAATCTATGGCGACCACTAAACACCACTCGTGGAAAAACGGGGCTGAGTGCAAAAGGCTATCTGACTGCATCCAAATAAGATTGATTCCCATGCTGGATCCATTTGTTAAATCTGTGCCCTGACAAATATCCCTTTCACGAACTTGATGAACTGCAGTGACTGCATTTTAACTGTATTCCATGCTTTTGGAAATATAGTCGTCTAAATGTAAAGGGCAACTGTTTTCTCATGCAAACCCATGGTCAGTCACTTATTTTTTAGAAGTTCAGAACTGTCTACTCCCTTAACTGCCCTCAGCCAGCACCCTCCTTTCCTTAAACAGCCAATAAGGATGCTGTCTATTCATGAACTGAAGTGGGAGCAGGCATGTGTAGGCAGCCTGCCACAGGAGGAGGTGTGTCTCTGTGAGCCAACAGTGTGTGCAAAAACGAGAGTATGCTCACACTAAGAGAGGAGGTGGTGGAGTAAAGAGTGTATGGAAGCATGCAAGTGAGCCAAGAGAAGGAGGGAAGGCAAGAGGGAAAGGGAAGACAGGTGCATTATATTGAGTTAATTAGTGAATTATATACTTATTAGAAATCAGAAACAAAGCATTTAGTAACATATGTGTGTGTGAGCAAGAGAGGGAGAGATCTCTGAGGATACACGGATGAGAAGGAAGAGTGAGGGAGGCGAGGAAGAGGAGCCCAAGTGTGGATCGCCCTGGGGGGAGCTCGCACACGCCGCAGACAAGCGCACGCACTCCGGTGGGCAATCGGCACCGTTTCCCTGACAACTAGGATGGGCTGCAATTTGTGCACCTTGCAGAAACGAGAGGAACACTACAAACTGCTCTACGAGATTGCACAGGTGAGTCAAACCTGGCACAGAACAGAAGAAGACTGCACCATAGGGTGATTTTAACCCTCTCTGATTGAAATGATCAGGTATTTGGAGAGTGGGGGGTTGCCCAAAAGTGAACACAAGAGAGTAAGAAGAAGATGCATGAAAGTAAAGAGGAATGACTTACTTCAGAACAGCTAGGCAGTGGGAGAATGTGTTTTGTTTCTCCTTCAAAGTGAATTGGGCTAGTTATTTCTCAGCAGCAGAAGATGGGAGAACAAGTTCAGCTCTTCTTCTTGCACTGGCTCCAGGGGAAATCATCACATCTCCTCTGCTCTAGACACTATAGAAACAATACAGTTGAAAAGACCAGCTTCAAATGTTATGAGGGTGTTTTTCATTGTTTTCAGGAGCGGGTATATTGACAGGAAAATAATACCAGCTTTATTTAGCTGTTTTTTTTTTTTTAACGTCTGCTATCTTTATTTTAATTTTTATGTTACAGACAGTTAACAATCTGGTTTCAGTAACCAAATATCACTGACCAGACATTCAATCGCTTTGCATATATGAGCACTTATTGCACGGTGCAATTACTGCTTTTTTTCAAGTTTCTCTGAAAACTTTCTTTTCAGACTTAAAGTGTCAAAACAACAAGGGATTCCACCTTCATCTACTGTTTTTGGTTTACGCCCTCTTTTCATCTAGAATTAGATTAAATAATTAAAAATATAAACCTTTGAATTGCAGAGAAACAGACAAATGTAAAGCAGTTTTCTTGTATATGCTGGTATATTTAAACTGAGTGTAACGTAGGTCTTAATTTAAGAAAAAAAAATAGATTTTTGTAAAACATCAGGATTAGAATTCAGATTATTTTGATTCGTCAGGACACGGTATGTTACTTTAGCAGTACCAAAACTGTCTTACTTTTTGCCAGATTTTGAGATTAACTGACCATATACCGTCTTGTAAATATGTGCTCTTTGTTTCACTTCAGGTTTTAACACTTGGTGTTGTAGCTTTAGTTTTGTTTCTACAAAGATTTAATTAGAGGCATATAGATGATAAGAATTTTCTTTTAGTCTAATTATGACTCTGTTTTTGATATGATTTTTGATTGCCAACTATATTTCTGTTTTTACCTAAATTAAAGTCTAAGTGTTGATTGTTGTTTCTATAAAATATGCTTAGAATTTAATAGACATCTCATGCTTTTTTAGAGAGAAAGATCACTCAAATTAAGGTTATATATTGAACTTTTATTTTTAGACTGATTAGAGACAGTTTTTTTCCATAAACCTTAGGTATAATATCATACAACTTAATCCTCTACACTTCTTCATTTTGCATTGTGCGTGAAAAATGTGTGGATTTGTGATAAATGGATAGGTGGACGAATGGTTTTGTAGCAGCAAGATGGTGATATGTAGAGACAGATCGTTTCTGAAACACATGCTTTAGCTCTTCTGAGTGTAGTACAGGCAAACATCAGGCCAGCAGTCATTCATCATTTAGTGTCTTACACTGTTACAGACGGCAGGGAAACCCAGTAGGGCATAATCTATGGCATCAGGTTGCACACTGTGCCAATGGTTCAGATACAACTTCTTTGGAATCTGCTTTTATATGACTGCTGTTGACATTACTTGGTGTAATAGTGAAAATTTTAAATGTTTTTTGGTCTGAAAAGCTGTAAAAATGTAACAACTTTTAAACAATTCCAACTATGTTAAACACCGTGCATTTTTCACTGAAGTGTATTGTGCAGTGAATATCAAATACAAGCCCCTTCTTCTGTCATTGCACAAACACATAGTTTTATGAGATGTGCTGTAATGCAATCGTGAGTTTGTTTGAGGAGGTATGTGTCTACATCTGAATTAGATCTGTAGATAAAGCAGAACATGTTATTTTTACAAATATTTCATATGCACAAAGCCTATGATTATATTAAATGTGATCTAGTTTATATAAGTGGATAAGTAGCATATGAAGTCTTAAGAAATGTAATTTATTTGAACTGTAAACCCTATAATTCTTAAGCTTTTGTCCTGTTTATCTTTAAACAGCTTATTGATATTATATTTCACAGCTGGGTACATAATGGACCTTCTGCTTTTGTTTAGGCGAGTTAATACCCTTTTACATCAACATCAGAAAGGAACCATGGCCTCCTAGAGTTTCCTTTAATTGGCATGGCTTACTTTATTGTAGCTTCCCAGGCATAAGACATAAATAGCATAATTCAATAAATATATAGGGTAGTACACATGGAAATGACATAATGTTGAGACTTCAGGTTTTCAAATTACATTCATTTTTCGATGCAGAAATCCATAATACTTTTTTCTATTTTGTTAACTGAAAGAAAATAAAGTATAATTTCTGCTGTTAATCAGGTGATTTACGAGACAGATAGATACATTTATGTTATTTACAACATTATCATTTATAATTTTGGTTTTAATGCATAATTGTGCAATACACCTGCTAATCTTACAGATAGTTTTGAACATATATGCTTGCATATTTTGCATTTAAGTCTAACAGGCTAGTGTTAAACTGGTTAGGCTCAATTCTGCAGTCAATGTTTTTGTTCTCAAGATGGTGTTTAGTTCTTGAACTGTGAGTTTCCATGTTCTTGTACCATCTCAAAGATTTTCCAGTGGTTTAATTTGATTTTGTTGCTATTGAGGGCAAAGTGTAGAACCCTTCTTTCTTCCAGCTGACTGGCAATATTCAGGGCAGGGATAATGCTGTATTCCTCTAAAGCCTGAGAAACACCACTTAAATCTTATGCTTTATTTTGTCCATTTATTTTTGGTCACTCTAGCTCAGTGGCCCCAAATGTATTTTTAATGTCAGACAATATTTTCAAGGACCAGTCTTTAACTGTAGTACTCTCTGAACACTTTAAACATGCCTTTAATATAAGCCAACACAAAAACAAAGTGCATAAAAGCAGCTTACTAACTACTCACAACGGCAGTGAATCAGTAGAAGCATTGAGCTTGTTTTGGTGCAACGAGACAGTGGGCGTTTACAGCAAGAGGGATCACGTGACCTACAGTGTTATGGTTTTCGAAAATATAACAGTTTAGACTTTAAAAAATACACTTGTTGCAGATGATGGAAGTTGTTTATTCTTTTTGTGTGGCCATACACCAAATGACAAACAGACTGGCAACGGGCTAGGGCCCCCAAGGTTGGGGATCACTGCTCAAGCTGCATAAAAGTTCCCTCAACAGATTATTGACTGTCTATGCTCCACACAGTTAGAAACATGTCAGTCACACTAGCAGTGGCATCTCTGCAAAGCACTTTAAAGCAGCACTATGTAATTTTTTGTGTTGCCCTCCTCCTACAGAACCTTTTGAAAATAGCACTGTTGTAAACACTGACTATCCTCCACGTGCCCCGAACCCTACAACGTGCACTGTCACTCTCAAAGCAGCTTGGAGATGTATTGTATCATCACAAAATGTCTGAACTGGTGGGCGGTATTTTACTTTATATGTGTGATTATAAATCTCCAAAATCCAAAAGTCTTCTATGATCACCTGTGAGTGGCGCAATGAGGAGCGTAAGGCTCTAGATGCCAATAGCCTTAAATTGACTGCAGTAAAGCTGCTCCTCTTACAGCGAGGACAGCCTCAACAGTGGGATTTTCCAAGTAGAGATGGCAGACTACTTAACATTCTCATAAACATTTAGATTAGCATCACAATGACTTAGAAGAGCATATATTAAGATAAAAATTTGCATAGTCTTAACAGTCTGATGGACAGTTTTCCAAATCTTGATATACCTTGGTACTGGAAACTGGCCTATGCCTAGCACTGGAAAAGATCCCAATAGAACAGTCTTTACAAATTATTTTAAAAAACCTTTTCCTAAGCCTGGTCTCAATAAATGTCACTCCTGAACTGAAAAGAACCATGATCAATCAAGACAGGTTAGGTAGTCAAAGAGCCTCTACAGCTTTAGTTTGTGCAGAAAATGTTCAAATCAATTGAGAGAAAATATTACCTGTCTTTCCATGTCAGGCAAATATGGAAATAAGCATATTTATTTGCATGTTAAATATAGCACAGCTAACTTACGCCCCTTTGAGTAGGAAATTAGATGTAAAACAAAGGGTTTTTGTCTAACTTGAATGGCTTCTACAAGTAGACATGATTATATGAGGTACTCAAAAAGAGACAAAGCAGCAGAAGAGCCTTTTGCAATTTTTATGGTTTAAAATACCAGCAGATGAACCATAAAATGTTGTTTTCACATAGAGTGGCAAAACAAACTCTAAAAAAGACCATTATGACACATTTTAATCCTGAATTACACTTGGCAAATGTCCTAGAGAGTACTATTTGTCTGTGTACACAGACAAGTCAGCACACCCGCTTACAGTCAAATGTTCTTTGAGGCTGTCAGAGGACACCTACAGTTCTTATTTCCAGTTCATGTTGAAGAAAGAGGGAAAAGAGAGAAAGGAGAAAAGAGGCTCATCAGGCAGCAAGTGTGTCAGTGTGACTTTGGCCTGAAACTCAAGGCTGAGGCGGAATCTACAAATCCAGAGAGACTCCCCAACGATCTCTCTGTCTCATTTTACTTTTGTCATTTCTTCTCCTTCTTATGTTGTATAATTCTCCTTTTCCTTACCTTCATTATGTTTTTTCTCCTACTGCATTACTGATTTTACTTTCTTCTGTCCCCCAATTTAGTTTTAACACACACACAGCCATAAATGTGTTTTCTACATTTTACCTCCTACAGTAGGACGCTCGATGCTCATTAAGCCTGTGAACTACCACAGAAAGCTGATAATGGCTCCATAGCCAGGTGGGGACGGGTGTAAAGTGTGTCGTATTAACACTTGGCTAGATGCTCAAATGTTATGTGTGGCTTACCTCATCATGTTATAGTCCCTATTGTGTAGTTTTAGGAGAAAAACAAAAGACTTAAAAAGTATTATCTGATTTTTTAGGTCCATAGAAATAAAAAAAAATGTAAAGTTGTTTGAAAAGTAAAAGTATTTACCCTAAAAGCATTTCTTGACACTGTTAGGTCACAAAGAAACAAGGTTTATTAATTAAAACAGTCTGACCAAAAATCGAGAAAAAGGCCACTTTCACATAAAAACTTGGAAATAGTTTTAACTGTACCAGAATCTAGTTTCTGGTTTCTAGTGCAAACACAAACCAGGACCATGAATCAGGTCCAGGAACACATTTAGCTTGGTCCCGGGGTATTTTCCCTAAATTGTAAATACCTGTCCATTCCAGCGGACCAAAAAATAAGATCTGATATAAGAGCAGCACATTTGAATAGACGAAGAATATGAGGATAATCGAACTATGAAGTTTAATCAATACACCAAAATTGAAAATGTCTCTTTTGGCAATGGGGAGTAGTAAATAGCTAAATGAAAACATTTATGCCCCAAAGTAGCAAGAGAAATCCCCCACTAACTTTCTTCTTCAAGCTTTTTCATCTTCTCAATCACTACATGCTCCAACATGTAAACTTTGTTTGTAAATGTAGGAATATGGCCTGTTTTTCAGTACAGTCCTGTTTCTCTAACTGTGACTAACTGTATATGGACTCTTTCATCCTCTGACATTGGAGCTGGCTCAGAACTCATCTGCCTGGCTGTGCGTTCCCTAGACAGGGCTGCCTATGCAGCTGGTTTACAGTTGCCTATTGTATCTCTGCTTCTTTTTCTATGTCTGCTTCTGTCTTCTTGAAACTCCAGTCGTCCTCTGAGATGGCCGCTCACACTGAGCCTGGTTCAGCTGGAGGTTTCTTGCTTTTAAAAGGGAGTTTTTCCTCTCCACTGTCACTACAAGCATGCTTGGTGTGATTGAAAACTGAATCAATTTGACTGTATGATCTGGTTGAATCCCAAAGTGCCTTGAGATTAAATATGTTGTGAATTGGTGCTATGTAAATAAACTGAATTGAATTATCGATTAATATTTCACCCTATACAATCTGCTTCATTTAAATATCACTGGTTAAAGCAAACTGTGCCAAGTGAAGGTGTACATCTTTCTCACTTTAACCATTCTCTGAACTGGACCTGTGTCATGATTGGTTTTAATTCAAACCCACATGCAGAACACAACGGAGGCAGGGTAAAAGTTTAACAGAGTTTATTTAAGATGTAGACACAAAAACATGAACAGGATCTGGAACAGGTCCGGGTTGGGTTCACTGAAGTCTGCAGAGATGGATAGTTTGATTAGCTGGGCAGACAGATGATTATAGAGTTCTTTAGATAATTCTAATTCTACCTTGACGGGGTCCAGGCTTCTCTTGTGAGAGAGGGAACCGTTGGGTCCAGAGACTGTTGGTTCAGCAGAGTACACAAGCAGCTGCAGCGTCTAGCTTCTGACTTTGAATGGCAGACCTTGATCAGAGTTTCCAGCTCTTCACAGAGAGCAGCAGGAGAAATCCAAATAGGAATCTTCAGGTTTGGCTCACCAGGGCTGGAAGGCAGGTTAAGCTCACCCAGAGCTTCAGGCTTGAGACAGGTTTCCTGTGAGCAAGGACTTAGATTCTTTCAGGTAACAGAGGCTCAGGTTGCTATACAAAACTAAAGTCAACACTGCGGCGTTGAAGGAAGGTCTGGCAGCTGCTTATAAAGGGAAGGTCTCCTGATGAGTAGATGCGTCTCAGGTGTGCTGGAGGGCTCCAGCCCAGGAGACCCACGGTGCACTCTGCTGGAGGAAGCTGGAACATCCCCAGATCCCAACAACCTGCAGTATAAATGCACCAAATGGATTGTTTGCATTTAGCGAGACGTTCATCCTTCACATCAGCCTTTCAACATAAAATAATTGGGGAAAAAAATTATACTGCAGGGATAGTCAAACACAGTGGTGATAGTGTTTTTTTTTTTTGGGGGGGGGGGGGGGGGGGGGTTACTTTGTTGCTTCAGCGCCTGGATGATTTACATCATTAAGGGAATCAAAAATTCAGCTCTTTACATGTTAAAAACAAAAACTACAACATAAAAAAACATGCAAACAGGTAAACTGTATGTAACCTTTAGCCCAAGTATTTTTGGATTAAGCAGCAGGTTAATAATCAAAAGAATGATAGGAAGTCCACCAGTGAACAACAATAAAACCTCAATAAAAATTGCCATGTACTGTAATTCTGACACAGTGAAGAAAAACAGACCCCGGAAAACCAAAAAACACACTCTGCATTTTTCAGCTTATTAAAAAAGGCTTCATTGTTCTCTGCAAGCCTATAGCATTTACATTTTTCTACATATATTCTACTTTATTTCATGCTTTTGTGTTATTGTACCATTTCACCCCTCAAGAATTTTGCTCTCAGGACTGTGCTTCATTTAATTAATTAAAGACATTTATTAGCGAGAAAGGAAAGTGCTGAAACAGCTTTTCCCTTCTTGAAAGTGTCAGCATTTATTCTGCCAGTTGCAGTTCATCAACTCTCCCTGTAGGTAGACACCAGGAACCTAAACATTCATAGCCAAATGTTTTACAGCAATATAAATGAATTATGCAATTTATTTGATGCATTTTCTTGACAAATCTTTTGAGAGTGAAACAATGGCTCTTAGAATTGCAGCTATTTTGGGCCAGGGTATTGGTTTCCTCTCTGTAACTGGCATGTAATACCATAAGCAAACCTCATACTGTTAAAAAAGTAACTGAGCTTTACAAAGACCAATTTAAATTTTCACCCTGCAGGCCTGCTCCCCACACTACCAGCTATCTTTGCACTCACAGCTGCACCATTCTGACAGGAGCACTAGGTGCTTGACCCCAGCTGCCCAGCAGCCACAGAGATTTATAACTCTTGTCAGACCATTTACATTTAACATTGCATTTGAGCTGGTGTGAATGTGTGTGTGTGCATGTAGCTTGGCGAATTCACACCACGGGGCTCCATTCAGGCTGCAGCAAATGCTTTTCCATGTATTTTGCTTGTAGCTGTGTTAAATTGTCCTACTGCCTCTGGCCTTTAGTGTCTCACTGGGCCAATATGGTTTGTGCTTTTAGTTTGACCAAAATCAGCACTATTGTGTCCAGACAAAAGATGGCAAATTGCATGTGGATAATAGGGTTGATATCTCAACGGTATGATAACCTGGAGTAAAAATACCACTTTCACTGTACCGATGTTTTTACACAAACATTTAAAAATATTAACAAACAACACATTCAACATTATCTGATTACTTTTACTTGGACAGCTAGTGACAGCTGCACAAATAAAAGGACATTCTGTTTCAGATGTGGTGGTTTTGCAATACTTTATAAATAAAGTTGTTATGGTACGGTTATAATGATTAAAGAACAGTGTGTTTGTGATTTTATATGTTATGTTCAGCAATTGCAGCTGCATTTATACAATGATCTACATACTGGTAAATTTGTTTCACATACTGGTAAAATTGTTCACAATGTTGCTAAAGACTCCAAATGTATTTGTATTGTTTGTGCAATATTAAGATTTCAAAACCCTTAGTTAAGTTAGCATTTGCTTGAAAGGAAAAGAATAAAAAATTTATGATAATGCAATCAAATTCAGGATGTAGAAAGTTAAAGGAAGTGCCACAGCAATGACAATGTCGATGTTTGCAATAACTTGGCATGCTGCATGTCATCTACAAAAAAGGTTCAATGTACCCCATTTAAAGTACACCTCATGTCCATGTCGCTCCAGAGCCTTAATTCTGTACACATATAATAATTGAAAAATGCTGCCAGGAAGGTGTAACCCCAAGGAACACAGAAATATGTGGGGGTAGAGACATATTCCACTCTCTTTAGCAGAGACAGAGGAAATAGGGGGAAGATGGGAAAGTTCTGTGAAGCAGGCCAGAAGCTGTGGGCTGTACCAGTTTAAGCCGCTGGCTTAGAGATTCTGTGTGGCTCTCCCTCCTCCAAGATATGGGGTTTTAATGAGAAAAGTCAATAAATATTAGAGCCAAACGCTCTTGATAACCAGAGCCTTAAAGGTATAGTGGAGGATGTTCTTTTTCCGGGTGGATCATCAAAATAAGTGGTCCGCCTAATTGCCAATCATTCTGGTTATATGTTTACGTAAGGCCGTCCTACTTGCTCGTCCCCATTTTCACTTACCAGTGGTGACTCTGACATAGTAGAAAAATTCGAAATTTTCTTTTGGAAAGTAAGCTTGTATGAGCGACTTTTAAACGGCAACTTTTAAACAGAGCGTGCATGAGGACAAATGGGCTTGTGCATGCTTTAGGATGCATTTAATAGGCATACCCTCTCATGAGTACATATGGGGTTCTGCATTTGCATTTTCTTTAAGTGGAGAGGGCGGGTCTTTTAAAAATTTTGTGAAAATCATCCACTGTACCTTAATTATTCTAGACTAGGTGCACTCTTTTTTACCAATTCAAAATGCATTCTTTATTCCTTTTCACAATCATTGTTTTTATTTTTTTCCAATAGCTTTTAGGTCATGTAATCAACTGACATAAAAATAATGTAAAATCATCATACTACTCTGAACAGATGGCGCAGACTTGTTTTATCAACAAAGTCATTTAATTTATTAACTCAGTCCCTAAACGAACCCCTATGTATAAGAAGAGTGAGTCAGCAGAGAGCAGCTGCCCAGGGTAGAACTGTTTTTCAAGGCTTTGCTGGTGAGATCACAAAACATCAGATGTAATAACCCCTTTTTAAACAGAAGGGTGCAGTTTTAGATAAAAAAAAGTAGGATTTTGACAAATGTGCAGTAAATAATACTTGGAACATGTAGACAGCACTTTAAGATATCTATTTAAGATATCTATTAATAAAGTTTAGATTAGTGTGAGTAATCCTTTAATTGATCAGAATTGCTTATACTACTAGTCACTTTAGACTGGTGTAAAAAATATGAAAGGTCTAAGCCATAGTGTTGGGGGCAAAAATGGAAATATAATGATGATAATTATTATGAAAATTATCAGTAGTGCACTTTATATAAATTTCTGAAAGTGCAATGAAAAAAATTTTCTCTGAAATGCAAACACACATTGCTTTGCAAAGGTCCTGCTTTGCATGAAGATTTGCTCTGCGGGTGTAAAATAGTTGGAACATGTTTTAATAAAAGCAAACCTTCTGAAAGTAGGGCTCTAAGTGTAACAGACAGGAACCATAAGAGAAAAAAAAGAAAAAAAAATATGTTGGTCCTCAGTTAACATGGATTACTATACAAACTCCACCCATATTCTCCTGTTTAGTCCTTGTCAGGGTCGCAGTTGGACCGGTGCCTATCTCCCGCAGACTATGGGCAAGAGGTACACCTTGGACAGATCGCCAGTCTGTTTCAGGGTAACACAACCATGCACACACAGACTCACACCTAATGACAATTTGGAGAAGCCAATTAACCATGTTAAGTCATGTTTTTGGACTGTGGCAAGAAGTCAGAGTACCTGGAGAGAACCCACAAATGCACATGGAGAACAGGCAAACTCGATGCAGAAAGACCCGGGCATGAAATCAAACCCGGAACCTTCTTGATGCCAGGCAACAGTGCTATCCAGGCAACAGTGCTATCCACTTACTTAATATAGTTCAACAGTTTTTATTTAACTGTATTTTTTTCTTTATTTTTTGATAGATCGATAAACTAAGGATACACCCTTCTTCTCACCTAAACACCACTGGTGATACCCCCTCTCCATGTATAAATTGATGAATATAACAAGGAAAGTCTGAACTTATACAAAATCTATTAATTCAATTCAACTCTATTCAAAAAATACTTTATTAATCCCAAAGGGAAATTAAATGATGAAGTAAGTCATGAATTATTTTTGTCGGTATAGGCAGGAAGGATCTCAAATGATTAAATAATTACCATGTAAGGCATACCACATTTACATTGTAGAAAATTTTACAAATTTTGTTGAAAAGAAGGAAATTGATTCAGGAACATTACATAGAAAAAAACTCATGAGTATATCTTTGAGCACAAGCTGCCATATTCCATGTACATATGAACTTGTTATTAAAGTTTCCTAAAAGTTTGTTCCTTTTTTGTTTTTTAAATTATATCAATGTGCATTTTAAGCTCTGGTTCATCCAGCATTGTCTCTGGGAAGTCAGTAAAAGAACTTACAACTGGAGAAGCAGTGCAATAGTAATTTTTTGCAGTTTAGAAACCTTAAATTCGAAAATAAACACTGGTATAAATTGACACGGATAACTTCTTAAAGCTTTATTCTAAGTTATTTCGTTTGGATTCCCTCTACGTCTGGAAACAAAAGAGAAGTAGATATGAACTGAACTTATACGTGTTTACTCTTCCTATCCCCTATGCTGCTATTGAAAATCTTTTATATCCACCTTCCCCCATCTTGTACATCAGTCTGGTATCATTGTGAAGCAGGCCAATATATGGTGTGAGCATTTCCTCTAGAGACAGATGCTGTGCACCATGTCCAGCCTGTTAGACAGAACAGAGGGGGCCAGACGAATATCCTCTCACCCCCGACACCACCCAAGGTGTCCTGCAAGTGCCATGCAAAGCAGGGGACTCCGGGGTCAGACCTGGACAGCCGTCCCATCCATATGGCGAAATGAGCTGTGGTCCTCAGCTTCATTTGTAGGGATGTGTTGTGAGTGGCCAGAGGGGTCATGGACCTTTTTTTTTATTTATTATAAAGCTGCAGCAAAGTTAACTAGCATGTTCAGGGTTGTAAATTGTACTACACATCATTTATTTGTCAAAGAAACTCCCTTCTACTGTTTCTGTCTTTTTCAATCTCTCTGATGGGATTTTGGGCCATTGAATGAGGTGACCTTTTTATCTTTTGTGCATTTTTCATTCTAACAAGCATGTTGTCAGCCTGTCTACATGGGTCAGTGAGGGTGACCTTTATACCCATCACTGTAAATCCTCCTGACAATCCTGAAAACTCTGAATGTTTATGTATATATATATATATGTATATGTATTCTAATATACATATTAGGGGAAAAGAAAACAAATACAGCCTAATCTCATGTCAAAGGTATCTACTTTTAGGTTTATGTGAGTAAAATATTTTCTCTTCTAAAAAGAAAATAAATCAAAAAGTTGCCCGAGCATGTAAGAAATTATTCCTGCTCCTTAACACTGATCATCTGGCATCTTCCATCATGGTTATAGCTGCTCATTGGAGCTCAGCATGGTGATAATACCACATGATTTAGAGGTGCATATGTCCTCGTCGCTGACACTGTGGTTAGCACATCTTCTGGTTACTTGGCAAAAAATGGGAAGAGGAAAAGGGTGAATATTCAAAGCCAGTAACACGCAATAATCAATCTCAATATATGTTATTTGTCTATCAATAACAATATATTGATTTAGTGTAAGTTGTGACAAAGTGGTTGAATGATCGACCAAATGCTTCTTTCCGGTGTGTTATGCTGTGTTTCTATATCTTCAAATCTGCCTGCCTGTAAGCAAGCATTCACCTTGTCCCTCCATATGTGTTAGTTGGGGGGGTCCCAAAGTGGATGGGGGGAGGTGAAAGCAGCAACAATCGCTGTTTTGCTTCACTGGCCAACAATCTCCCTCTGCGCTGGCTCCGATAAGCCTGGGATGAAAGCCCTTTCTCTGGGCACAGCCACTCTCCTCATTGCCTCTTCTCTAACCCCTTTCGACAGAAGAATAAACATGTGATGCATGTGGACTCATCTGCAAAATACTAAAGCAGATAGGCATATTTGTATTTCCTATTTACAACAGAGAAGAAAAATTACAAAGGGTCAGAGCATCTGTCAATTTTACAACCTCTATTTTTTTAAGACAATATCAGAATATCCTTCAAGGACTTCTGCTCATTGCAATGCATTTTGTAATCCTACCTCGACAAACTTTTTTCTGTGTTTTCTGATGGGATTTTATGTGATAGGCTACCACAAAGTAGAACACAATTATGAACTTGAAAGAAAAGGGTGTATGGCTTTTAAATTGTTTCAAATAAAGTGCTGAAGGTATTTATGTTCAGATCCCTTTGAACTAAACCAAACCCAGAAAACACCCTCTCCAATATCAAATAAGGTGCAGGATGAAAAAGCTGTCCTCCATTTAAAATAGACTTAGCTGTTTGAAAATAGCAATGTCAAGGATATTCAGCTTTCATTGCAGCGATTAGGAGTTATACACAGCACTAAAGCCCCCGTCATACCGTGACGATTTAGCCAGCTTATGCCTGACATCCCAGAATCTCCTAAAATGCTGGCATGCACTGAATTTTCTATGTATTTTTTTATTTTGGTAGTTTACATAGAGTATTCATAACAAATCCAGAACTTATGTCCAAGGACAGCCTAACTTATGCATAACGCATGGTAAGCCAGTGTCCTGAGAAGGACAGCAATGCACCAGGAGGCACTCGGCTTGCATAAAAATATTTATTTTTGTTAACCTACCTACTGTTTACTGTTACGTATGCCAAAGATCAGATATCTTACCTCTAGCTTATGGCCCAGGTATGGCATACACTGGCATATGTCAAGAACGTTTGAGCATGCTCAAACGTTCTTGACGTACTTGCCGTATGTTGACGTGTGCCAGTGTGTTTCAGTGCTTCAGCATACTCATAACTTGTACAAAACTGACCCATAACTTATCCAATGTATGCCAGCATTTTTGCTGGTGAAATTGTGAAGGTGTGACAGGGGCTAAGTGACCATAGCTGAATGCTTTCATGCACTATTCACAATTTATTGTTGGAGTATTGCAAAAAAATCCCTTATATAATGCTATGTGGTTTGCAATGCACATGTTCAAGTTGTATACAATTGAGTGGAAAGGTTTTAAGAAGTTTGATTGGAGATTAAAGTTAAGATTGGGGAAGGAAAAGTTTAGAAAGATGAGTTGTGGGCCACCAACAATCATCCCTTCTTCAAATTCTCTTCTAAGCTTTCCAAAATATTGTTTCACCCTCCTATATCTTATCACTAATCAAGCACCATTGGAGGTCTGTTCCATCTCACTTACCTTGTCAATCTTGTCTGCTATTTCTTCCACTCATCAATACAGTTTACGCACAACCTCTGCTTCTGGAGTGCCAATAATTGATTGTGAGAAACACACTGCAAGCTACCAATTGAAGGCACAGAAGTGGCATGCCATTCATGCGTTGCCCAGAAAGACAGTCATTTTTGTCTAGTGCTACACTTTGCTTTCAGATAATTACTATTATACAGCTTGAAGTCAACCTTCTGCCAGAATAACCAAATAATACACCTCACACCCTCATGCTGCAGGGAATGTTTTGTCAGGTTAGACAGATGCTTAGATGGACCATCTGGAGCAGTTATGGATCCAGAGAAAGGATTTGCTGCAACAAAAATGCACACATACACATGAAATATGCAAAAAGAAATCCCTCGAGATGAAGCAGTTAGAGAAGTGGAGGAAAACACTAAAACAGAACGGAGATGTAAAGAACCCCCAGCTCCCTACACATTTGCATAAACATTTCTTCCAGTCGGATCTTGAGATTAGATTTTTGACAGTTAGTTGTGATTTTCTTTGAGATCTAGTGTCAGATCAGATAAAACAGGCTAAACATCTGTTTCTCTTTCAGAGTCATTCTCTTTGTCAAGAACATTTCAATATGCGCATTTGTTGTGGGCGAATAAACATGAATAATGGCTTTATGTCGCAGTTCATAGTAATTCACAGCAGATTGCTTGGATTTCAAAGCTCCATAATGTTCTCTATTGTAAAGCCAAAAAAATCTGCATATTGTATGCTATAAACCTGACTAAATGCATTAGAACATCACTGTCAAGTGAGTTTTGAAGCAACTGTGTACATCCTGGGACCAGGTGGTCTTAAGGGAGATCAGGTTTCACCAGAGAGGTGGTGTTAATTTCTCGCTTAACCAGCTTGGTTTTAGAAGTCATTAGGCCCACTCAGAGGCTGGTTTCGAGTCTAGTTACAGATAGAATAACACAGCACCATCTGCAAAGCAGGGGGGTGATTACATTTAGTGTGAGGTGTAATCATAAGCCTTGTGCAGACATGGGAAATATCCTAAGGGTAGAGAAGAGTGGAAGTCCTGCGTGGTGCTGTTAGAAAATATTTAGCACAGTTTTAATGAGCGTAGTAACCCTGTCACACTTTTTTGAGTCAACCTTGCAATTCTGCAGATTATAAACATGCACAATTTTTTGTAAATAATGATTCACTATGACTCTCCATTCACTTAACTCTTAAGTGTATGTAATCTGACCTTCTGTTTGAGCAGACTGTGACAGATTATTTGAACATGTCAAAAATTTTGAGGCAGGATTTTAAGTAAGTAATACATATTGCACATATGCACCACTTAGAGGTGTGCTGCTTAGAAATTCATGCAAATATTCTATAAATAGTATTAATGCAACTTAATCTCATGCAACATGGAGTAGATGCTCTGTCGACACTATTGATTTACTTACCTCAGTCTGCTAAGATGCTTAAAGGAATAGTACACCCAAAACACGATTAGCCTTCATTTTCTACTCACCCCCATGCTGAACAACACTCTGGAGTACTTTTTTGATATCTCAAATGCATCTGGAGATCTGGGAGGCTTCTTGCTGTCTGCTGACATTCAAATAATGGAGGTCTATGGTGCCCGAGGCAGAAAGGTCCATAAAAGTCCACAAAAAACGTGTCAATATTCCTCCATACTGCTCGTCCAATGTATTCCAAGTGTCCTGAGTGGGTAGCTTCCATAATTTACTCGAAACGAAGTCATTTAGAATGTTTTTAGAGCATAAACAGTAGTGTGTAGGATTTCCTAAAAGCGCGCGCCTGCGAGTTCACGAGCCTACGGAAACCGCGGCAGACCAAACCAGATGAAAGTGCGCATTCAGCTCGGTAAAGAACTCATGCTCCTACTCAACACTGAAGTCCTCAGACATTCTTCTTTCGTTGTTTCTTTCTTTGCACAGGTAAACAGCACATTTCGTCTTCTACGCTTGCATTATCAAGAGCAGACGCTGAATGCGCATTTTCATCTGGTTTGGTCTGCCGCGGTTTCCGTAGGCTCGTGAACTCGCAGGCGCGCGCTTTTAGGAAATCCTATACACTACTGTTTATGCTTTAAAAACATTCTAAATGACTTCGTTTCGAGTAAATTATGGAAGCTACCCACTCAAGACACTTGGAATACATTGGACGAGCAGTATGGAGGAATATTGACACGTTTTTTGTGGACTTTTATGGACCTTTCTGCCTCGGGCACCATGGACCTCCATTATTTAAATGTCAGCAGACAGCAAGAAGCCTCCCAGATCTCCAGATGCATTTGAGATATCAAAAAAGTACTCCAGAGTGTTGTTCAGCATGGGGGTGAGTAGAAAATGAAGGCTAATCATGTTTTGGGTGTACTATTCCTTTAAAGCTTCTAAAACCAATTGAAGCTTGATTAATTCAGGCATTATATGTTTGACCACTAAATGACCTCCATACCACATTGGAATCTACATGGTATATTTATATTTTTACTTATTAAGTGTGGAAAAACAAAAAAAACAGACAACTACAGATATATTAGACAAAGCCATCATGGCATATATTTCACCTAATTTAGGTGAGAACTTTGCGTAGCTAGAACATCAGGCCCTTCTTTACTGTAACTCAGGAAATAATAGTTTAGAAATGTATGTGTGTCATGGCCTTCTTGTAAAACATTAACCAAGCTGAAAGTAACTTGTAATATGTAAAGGGAAATTCCAAAGTGTAACTCACTTTATGTTTCCTATGGAATGAGTGACACTGTAAATATGATATGAAATATTATGAAAACAAATTTGAAAAAAAAATGCAAACTTAAATGAACAGACCATGAAAAAACTTCTTTTTTTTTTCAACAAATCGTCTAAATGATAACTAGTCTTCCAAAGGTGTTTTAAATAAACCACAGAAACTATATAAGAAATGTCCCAATCCCTAGAATAACTACCTGGAGTGATATTGCACAATTCAAAAAGAAAATTTCTTTAAAAAAAAAATTTAGGATGATGTTAAACAATTTTAATCAAATAAAAATATGTATTTGTCATGATTTAATTAAAGGTCTGACCCAAAATGCAGAAGACCAAGCAGAGAGACCAGGGAAAAGTTTAAACAGGTTTATTAGGAATAATGTGATGAATCCAGTGCTGCTCTGAACATTGTCAGACCGGAACTGGAAGGTGAGGGGAAGACACTGCGGTTAGTTCAGGCTCAGTGTGAAATTAGATTCTTTGGCTTGAATTGGAGGAATAGGTTGCAGACTAACTTCTCCAGAAAAATGTGTCCTTTATGGAATCCAGTCTGTGTGGAATGTTCTAGTTGTTGTCTTGTTTTGTGTTGGGCGGACGGGGTTACTCAGACTGCGGTTGTTCCTTGGTGAACGGAGAAGCTGACTGCCACTCAGATTTCCTGCAGTACTTGAACGCGCTGTGGTGCATAAGACACATTTGCTCAGTGTGAAGCTCAAACAACCTCTTGGGGAAAGTGGATCCAAACTTCCTGTTTGGAGTGAACGGAGAGGCTGTCTGCCACTCAGATTTCCTGCAGTACTTGCACGGGCTGTGGTGCAGAAGAAACCTTTTCTCAGTGTGAAGCTCAAACAATCTCTTGGGGAAAGTGGATCCAAACTTCCAGTTTGGAGTGAACGGAGAAGCTGACTGCAACTCAGATTTCCTGCGGTACTTGAACGGGCTGCGGTGCAGATGAAACCCCAGCTTGGTTAGAAGCTCAGTTGATCCTTCCAGAGAGAGGTCCGAACAAATCCAGTTTGCAGGATGACTTCCTGCCGAGAGGCAAAGACAAAAAACAAAGTTAAGACTCAGGTTGACAATAACTTAGTTTAACTCAGCAAACTCAGCTTGGCTAGAGTAACTGAGTTAAAGAACTGGCAAACAAAGACTCAGGTTAGACTCAGCTAACTAAGAATGGCTTGAGTGTCCAGTATTGGCAAAACAAAGACTCGGGTTAGACTCTGCTAAACTAAGCATGACTAGAGTACCCTGTATTGGCAAACACTCTGGCATCGAAGTAGTGGCAGTCAGCAGCTTAAGAGCAATCCACAGGTAATGAGGCAATGAGCTGCAGGTGTGCAGGGAGACCCAATGAGGACGGGGCACCACCTGGTGGAAGAGGAAAGAATACACAAAAACAGACCACACAAACTGGAGTCCTGACAGTATTGTTGTGTTTAAAACTTTGAATTAATATTGAAAGATTAGTAGGCCAACTTAATACATTATAATTAATAAACTCATAATCTTAAAACCAAAATTTCCTTATAAAATATATAACTGTTCCTTTAACACTAAGATTAGAAGCATTAGCCAGAGTCAAGACAGTTATACCTGATGGAATTTTACATAAATTAGCTTGTTTTAGGTGACTCTGGTTGACAAAGCTTGTTTTCAGAGATTCATAATTTGAGATGCATCATGATGCTTTCATTTACAGATATAAAATCCTAGACAAAAATAAACTACCATTCTTACTTAACACTTGTATTCACAACATAACGCTGATTTGTTCTGGTGGTCTGAATGGATTAAGACTTTTTAAAGAAAATTTGATTATAATATTTAAGTAAAATATTAAGGCTCTGTTTTACTCATTTTTTAAAATGTACAACTGTATGATCAAAGTTGTTTTCAATAGCTCCTTTTACATTGTCACTCTAAAGCCTGGGGCTTTTGAAATCCTCGGTAGCATTTCCGTACACATTCACCCAGGTAATTTCACATTCCCTGAGCTTTAGTTCCAATAAAGATTTAGTGCTTTCTATCTTTCCCGGGGCTTGTTAAGGGACTAGGTTTTGTATAGCTGCAGTGCTTTGTTCTGCTAGCCCTGGCAGTAACCAAAGACGGTGATTGTAGATATGTTTTTCCTATACCTTTAGTTTGCAAAGAAATATATTTTAAAGTGTTTATGAAGGAAATACATCTCAGAATTTCATCTTTGTAGTCAGTCCATCAAAAAATAATATACATTTAAATCTGTGGTGAAGTAGCAGAGCCCTGTGCTATCAGGCAGGTGTTACTGCTGACACAGTCAGGATGTGCAGTTTAACAGCAGCAGCCAGCCAGTCAGTTACCTGTTAATTATTTAGTGAACATGTAATTATTTCACACAAAAAGCAGTTTTAAAATGATTTTAATTAAGAAACTACAGCTAATTCTTGATCTGTTTTGCCAAAAAGCTTAGAAATTTTGAGCTAATTGATATTAACTGTAAAACGATTCTGTAGTTTAAAGGAAATATTGGAAGTATGCTTAGAGGGTGCATTTCACTTCACCGTGCACCAAAAAAAAAGACAAAAAAAAAAAAAAAAAATATATATATATATATATATATATATATATATATATATATATATATATATATATATATATATATATAGTATATAATATATTTAAACATCCCCTTTAGCAGGCTCGGACTGGTAATCTGTGATACCGGGCATTTGCCAGGTTACCCGGTCCTAAATTCCCCAAAAGTTACTCTCCGGCCGAAGAACCTACCTGTGAGAGTAAATAACTCAAGCAGCTCAAGAAGTAATACAATGTTAACTACATAGATGATGCATGCAGTATATATAGCCCTTCCTTGTCATGCACATCCTTGAGAAGGTTGGCATATGGTGTAATTTTCTATTTCTTCAAACTGTAAAATCCTTGCAACAAAATAAATTATAATAAAACTAAAATGCTTTCTTTAAACCAAACTACGATGTTCCTTTTATATTTGGCGAATTTATGTTTGAATATTTTGCAAAAATATGTTGCGGTACACGACCAGGTTTTGCTTCTAAAGGCTAATGTTTCCCATCTTACGTGCATTGTTGCCAAGTTGGGAAGTTTCCCAATCTGGCAGATTAGGATGATCATCTATGGGTAACAAATGTTTATAAAAGTTATAAAAGAACAATATTGGCCAGATCCAGTTTGATTTAAAAAAAAATAAAGAAATAATGTCACATAACTATTTAAATGTTTTAATTATAGTTATTCAAGGTAATGGTAAAGCATGGTGACAAATTCCCTGGGATTCTTATTACCTGGGTAATACAAATACTAGGGCTTTATACCCGAGTTTTTTAATAAAAATGGGGCTCTTTTTCTAGCATACTTAATGCTAAAGAATTTGTTTTTATTATTATTCCCTAGATCTAGAGATAAATATATGGACCTTCAATGGGGATGCCACATTTTGTTGCAACAGGTTTTGCTGGAAGTAAATGATAAATAATAAGAACACAGTATTCTGTGTGAACTGACATACCACAAAAAATAAAAAAATAAAAAAAAACATCTTCAAACTTGGAAACAAAGTCCAGTGGTTTGTTTTTATTTTATTTTGTTTTTTTTTGGAATGACTATGACCTGGATGACTGAGAATTTTCACCGGCGTATTGAAGTGACATAACCTTTTTACTTACAAGCTTACCGGTTTGCACGGTCAAATTACAGATTTGCACTCTTCTTAAAATGTTGTTAAATTTTATCCATGAATTAGATTGAATCAGGAGTAAATTACACAGGAACAAATCAATTAATTTACTAACCAAGAGTCTGTTTAGATGGAGATATATTTCACTGCAGGCACAGCTCTCTTCCTGCTCACATCTGGTGTGAAGTGTAAATGAAGTGTAAAGTCGTTTTTCTTCTCCACCAAAGGGCACACTGAGGAAGCTTCGAGTTATGAATAATGCTAATGCATTACGTGCTTCCAGTGAACATAAACAGGGATCACTTTAAAATGAAAAAAGGCTAAAGTTTTTGGGTGGGTGGGTGGGGGGGAGACTTCACACACTTGAGGCTTCTATTAAAAAGAAAAAAGATTTATATCTATGCAAAAAGCAGCACATTAATCTTTAATTTATATGCTATTCTGTGTGTGTGTTTTTTTTCACTTTCCAGGCATTAACTTTTACTCTCCAGGCTTCAACTTTATTTTTTAATTATGCTCCAAATTACATGTAGAGTCGACACTTTGCCTTAAACCAACTTTGAGTAAGAATAATTTAACTATGTTCATTGATGATCAAATCCAGCTATAAAAATTGTAGGATAGTAATGAGGGTCAATGGTGTTAGATGAAAGTATTTAAAAATTTTTACATTGCATTGATATTTTTTGATACCTCCATTGTCTGAAACTTTTAAGGTAAAAAATTCATAGATTCATGTTTCTTTTTCTTTTTCTTTTGTGACGGAAGGTAGGTTCTCTCTTAATGATGCCAAAACATTTTTATTTTGTTCCTACTTAGATCGAATATGGAAATCTGGACAAATCTTACACAAAGCAAATTCCTAAAAACCATAACTTCCTTTATTTGAATCCACCATTTCCTCATGCGCTTTTTTTCTTAGGGAAATGGGGGGGCTGGCTAAAGGCGGGGCACACCCTGGATAGGTTGACAGTCAATTGAGAGGGCAACACAGAGAAACACAACCAGGCACAAAAACACTCACACCTAAAGACACACTGGAGTACCCAGAGAAAACCCATGCATGCATGAAAGAACATGCAAACACCTTGGTAAGGACCTTCTTTCTGGAAGGCACCATTGCTATAACCTGCAAGACTGTTCTGGATTTAATAGGCAAGGCAATGCTGTGTATTTGTATGGCACAATTCAGAACATGGACAATTGAAAATGCCTTACGTGAATTAATTAATTACTTAGAAAAATAAAAGCAGAAGAAAAAAAAAATATTAAAAAAAAATATTTGCAATATCCATAAAACAATTGGACCACAACCATAAATTTATAATACAAGTGAACAGTTTAACTTCAACAGTCAAAAGTAGTTATAAACAAATGGGATTTTAACTTTGACTTACATGTGAAGAGTAGGCTTAAACAAGAGGTTTGGGAGGTTGATACACTGACACCTTTTTCTTTCATTTATTTTGGTGCTGATCCATTCAGCGATTTAAAAACAAATAGAAGGATTTTAAAGCCTATTCTATGACGAACAAGGACTCAGTGGAAGGAATTCTAGTGAGAACACAGGAGGAAGCGTTTTGGATCAGTTGCAGCTGTCTGGTGGACTTTTTAGAAAAACCTAAGTAATAATAAGACAAATACTCTTTTTTTTCCTAACTTTTTAAAACTTAGTTTCAATATAAATAAGTAATATTTTTGATTTGCTTTACTTACAAGAATGTTCAGGCAAGAAATATATATAAATGTGTATTAGAGTCTAGAGCAGATGCTAATTAGATAGTATTCCCCCGTTCCCATGCTAACTTCTGTGGGAATATATATATATAATTTTTTTCAAGACTAACCTCTTAATAATAGTTAATGTCTCATATTACTATCAACTTTCATAGTTTTACTACTTACTAAGCTTACTACTTCAAACTAAGAAAATCCACCATTGAGAAAATTATAATAGCATTATCATTTTACAATTTTTTTTAACACAATATGGATGTTCATCTCTAATACCCGCTATCATTATCTGTGGAAATGTTAATAAATAGCATGAAGAAGAATTTTTGTGTACATTTTTATTTAATATATAATAAAAAATAAAAACAGATCCTGATAACAGTTCTAAATAGCCACCACAAAAAAAAAGGTGATACCAACATACAGGAACTGATGTAATTAGATAGAGATTCTGAGGTACTGAGCTTTCAAATCGGAGAGTAAAATATAACCTCTTTGTGAACTCGGCCATCTGGATGAATTATGAGGTCCTAATCGGTGACCCCAGAGAGCCTAATTTAAACTCATTGCCAGTGTGGGTTGTTGGGCTCGAAGATGGGTCACTCTCACTCTGTTGTTACGCTTGGATCAGTGGCTGTAGCTCTAATGGCAAATAAGAGATTAATGGCAATATAATGAGTTTGGGGAGGACACAGCGCAACAATAGAGTCCTGCTACAGCACTGGCCAATTACATTAGTCAGTCAAGGCAACTGTCTGCATCAGCGAGAACACACCTAATTATACGTGCGTAAAATGTTCATAAAACACATTCAGACATTCCCTAGACACAAAAATGCACGCATACGTACAAATGTGGAAACCAAGGTGAGATTTATTGATTTCCAATGAAGAGTTGTTTTTTTTTTGCAGCCACATGTCACAGGAAGGAAAACAAACTGAGCCAGTTCTCAACCTGCCACCACAGAGATGTGACAAAAGGGAGGATAATTTATGCGTCAGTCACATGAAATAAGGAGTGAGTCTGAGCAGTGAGGCTAGGTGCCCACTTTTGGATTGCAGTAATTGTCATTTGGTTGCTAGGATGTTGAGGGTAATGAATGTCTTGTTGATGCAGTTTGTCATAACCCATGGCATCCATGGTTGCTCAAAGACACAGTACCTATTAGTTAAATAGTGGCACATGATGCATGGGACCACCGAGAAGGATGCATTAGTCATTTTATGTGAGAAAATGAAGAAAGCAACCAATATAGTTAATATGGAGCACAAAAGATTGAAAATGCAATATTGCATTCGTGGAAGATGTCTTATATGTTGATATGGGATTTGTAATCCAGAGATGAAATTGTTTTCACCTTGAAAATATCAACGTCTTCTTTTTCTGAAAAAAGGGGGAACAACAGAAACCATATTTCTGTCGAGGACTAAAACAGTGAAATATTTCTGTATTCATGAGGCCTAATTGAAAGGAAGGCTGTCTTGCATAAAGAAGTGGCACAAAAAGGATGAAATAAGAGGTTCCTGATGCATTCCCTGACAGATAACCTTTGATTTCTCTTCGCTTGCATCAGAAATAGCTCCTTGGAATGACATCAGAAGTGAACAAATTCTGATGCCGGTGTGCCTGCTTCCGCCGCCGTGAGGTACGGCAGACATATAAAGAAATGTCTTCTTTTAGGAACTGCTTCACAAAATTCTACATTTTTCCAACTGATTCAAATTAGTTGACCAGCAGGAAAAGTTGCACACAAACAAAGGAGAAGGGAATATAGTGGCAAATGTGGGGAATTTGCTGATATGACAAAAAAGAGGCCGTCATTGAATATATAAAAAAACAATAATAATATACAGTTTTAAAAGACAGGCTTATGGGGCATTGTTTGTCACAACATAACTATATAATAAAAATCATACCTTCTCTTCCAATGGTGTTTGCATACAATAAAACAAAATACTCCTTTTAAGACCTCTGGACTTGAAGTTGTTTAATGCATTTTTATTCCATTGTAATACTTAGAACCAAATATCACTGTAATTACAGTACTAGGGTACATCTTTACCAGTTTTAAAACTCAGTTTACTGAAATGTTAAAAAATGTTACTAGATACGCCCAAATCTTATACATACACACACATAAATATCTATATATATATTTATTTCTGAACCAAAGCTTGTACCTCTGGCAGTATGTCTGGTGGATACAGTAGCTGGTAACAAGGTTTTTATTATTATGGGTCTTTTTTCATTGTTCAATCCATATTCCAATTAAGTTGGAGCAGCTTCCTATTCCCAGAGCATGATGCTGTCACCACCTGAGGGTTGGTAAATTACAGGCAATGTGTTATGTGTCAGTGCTCTGCCAGATAGGATTTTTTGTTCTGTCACTTTCAGTTTTGCTGTTCTTACCTGAGAATCTTATTTCAGACATCTATGTCCCAACGTAACGCTTTTGTTCACAAAAGCTATAAAAGTCAGAGAACATGAGTAATTATCCTTTAAGGTTCTGCCCCCTGAGGTGTGGGTATTTGCAGCTCTTTTATTGTTACCAGGAGATCGCTGTTGTTTAGAAAAACCTCTCTTTAAGTGTCCTTCACATTTATTTAGATGGCCACCTCTTGTTATGGTTTTACTTATGCCAAACTTCTCTTAATAACTTTTGAAGGAAACTGGTGCCGGGACATTTTAGGGGTGTCATAGTAAAACGGGCTGAACATATTTGGGAGCTTTATTCTTCAGAATTTTATTTGATCACCATAGATTCTACCTTAAAATTTTCAATTATTTAAAATATATATATTTTTTTATCTATCCCTGAACATCAAAAAGAAAGTGAAATGTGCAGTTTTAATATAACATAATGTGGAAAAACTGAAAAGATTGTTATTCCAAGTCATTTTTAATTGTCTTTTAAATGTAAACAGAGCAAAAACTAGCTGTAGGTTGAGGAACCAAGGCTTCTTTTTTGTTTTAGTGTTGCACAAATCTAAGAATGGAACCCTAATTAATTAGAAAATAGCATAAAAGGTATTTTACTTCTGCCTTTCAGAGAGAATGAAGCTGCAGAGAAGCAAATTCAGTCCAAATAAAAGACGCGTCAGCTTCACTTAAGCTTCACAATGAGAATATGCAGGTGAAGATTTTCAGTGATCCAGATCAAATGTTAATATTAAGAGACCAACCTTAAAGAGAGCGGGTGGACGTAGGTTCAAACTCTGAAAAACATACAACGCGGTGATAGAGTTGATTCCTTCTCGCTATCATCTCAACCCTCATTGCCATGCAGGGGGCCAAAACATCTTACCTGGTTAGCCAGGCAAACAATAATCCTAACGACTCCCGTTACAGAGGCATGGGCCAGTGTCGGGTTTTGCAGGCCAACAATGACCTCAACGATTCCTTATTACCAAGGGGTGGACCTGTTTTTTTGGTTTAATTTGCATGTTTTCTAAGCAATAACAAGGCTTTTGTTTGGGCCACTCTTTAAGTCTGAAACTCAAATGCTACTCAAGACATTTTGAATTGAGAAAGCTTCCTGGATGGGAAGCAAAACTTTTTCAAACTTGAAAAACAAAGTCCAGTGGATTGTTTTTTAACTTTTTTGGAAGGATTCACAGCGAGAAGTTTGAATACAAGATAACCATGATACACCAACATAATACTTTTAATTAGTATCACAGACATGTGAGACTCACAGTCTTTAGTTTTTGCCATGAAATGACTTGAAGTCTGCCAGTATTTAATTAAAAAGGTACAGCTTTATCTCTAGCCTCCCTCTGACTGCAAGGTCTAACATCTGATGCTAGGCGGCTTTGTGAAGAGTGATTTGTGGGGGAAACATGCTCTAATCTGCTGCACACAGATACCGAGTGATGTTGAAGAGACTGACCTAAGCAGGCTACATAACATCCGTCTCGACAGCAGCTGATAAATCCATGTTTCATGTTGCCATGCTGACTTTCTCATGCAGAACTAATTGGTTGTTTTCGCCTGTTGTGCTGGAGACACTGTCTGTATAAAAAAAATAAAAAATACTCAAGGACACTCTGAAAAACTTTTATGCATACTCATAGGCATGCACACATATGCTATCAGGGAAGTAGAGTAGCACAGGTGGGAAGAGGAGGCTAAATTTCATTCAGTTAGAGCCCTGAGTGAAATCTCCTTGAACCTGTTGCCATAGCTAATCAAACACATGCATACAAACCAACACGGTGAGCTCGTTCCCCAACCCTCTGCACCCCCACCCCTCTCTGTCTGATTTGCATTTTGGTTAACACTCTAATTGCCTCTCATTAAATACCTTGTCACTTTGATTAATTGGTGTGATACATAAATGTAAAACAGCGGAGCACCATGATGCACGGCAAGCAGTTACTGATTGGAGAAGATGATCAAGCCTGGCTTAAAAAATGCAAAGCCGAGTGAAATGTTACTCGTATAATTAGGAATAAATAAAGTAAATGTAATTAATTCCGAGTTTTTATTTTGGTCCTGAAGTGGTAAAAGTGTTGTATCTTGAGAACAAAGCTTTCTGGTTTGTTTTTGTCCATATTTATCTTCTGCTTAAGGGAATCAAGTACTGCAACGTTGGGTTAAACTAAAAAAAGCTGATTTTTGAATAACAGCTTTGTTCTTTTAAAATGTCGGAATTTCCTGAATGTTTAGAACTAAATCATGCCAAATTCTAAATGGTTAAAATATTTCAGATCACTTTTAGTCACCTTGAAAATCAATCTTTATTAGAATAATATTGCAGGATACTAAATGTACTATTATAGAACAGTAATGTAGGACTCTTAGCAGCCTCTGTATTGGATTTGTGTCTGTACAATAACTAGGACTTTCTTAAAACGTGAAATCGCTCTGACCCAAACCATTTTTGTGTGTGTATCTGTGTTTAGTATTGTTTTACAATGCTCAAAGATCCAGCTTTTTGTCTCTTGCAATTAGCAGTAGTTCTTCTACCAGTATGTCCCTGTTGCTACTTGCACCCACTAGACTGGTAAAGCTAACCATGTTCCCTGACCCTAAAAAAAGGCATCATTATAGCATAATGCTGTCGACATCACCATGTTTTATCATGGGTATTTACCTTTAAAAATTATGAAAAATGTTAGTTGTTTGTGTGGCCTGCAGGTCAGGAACTTCTATTTTGGTCCCTTTTTTAGCAGATCTCCTCTGTCTGTTTGCTCTGCCTCCTACATTTCATTAGACTAGAGTTCTTATAACTTTCATTCAACATCAACTTTCTTATTACACCCCTAGAATTTTAAAGGAATAACTTACTCTCCAGAGGACATAGATAACTGGGCTATGAATATCTGCAATTCCCCCTGAGTTACAATAAACCTCCTCTGGTTGTTTGAATAAATCTTCCATGTCCCATCCTTCCAGTTAAGGTTGACTGCACTGTTGTATCCTACTATTCACATTTTCCGAAGACAGTCCTCAACGAAATACTTAAATCTTTGACAGTTGTTTTATACAACCCCTGGTAAAAATTATGGAATCACCGACCTTGGCAGATGTTCATTCAGTTGTTTAAATTTGTAGAAAAAAAGCAGATCACAGACATGACACAAAATTAAAGTGATGTTTTGTAGCGTTATTTTGTTTTGTTTTTTTTATGTTGTTTTTTATGATTCTATATTTTTTTTTACCTCAGAGTTGATTGATTCCATAACTTTTTCCCTCTTCTTGGTCCAAAAAAGTAAGTTACTGACCACCACATGGTTTTTCTTGATTTCTATCAGTGTTTTTTAAAGCCAGACAGTTGCCATTTGAAATGACTTTATCTTTGTGTCATGTCTGTGATCTGCTTTTTTTTTCTACAAAATTAAACAACTGAAGGAACATCCTCTGAGGCCGGTTATTCCATAATTTTTGCCAGGGGTTGTAAACTAATCCTCCTTTAAACATCTCCACAACTTTATCCTTTATTTGTCTGGTGGGCTTTGGTGGTCTTTATGATGCTGCTGATTTTACTAACTTCTCTTACAAACCTCTTAGGTCTTGAGAGAGACAAGTTAATTAAGATCAAATGAAATAAATTAGTAAATTAGTTAGAGATGCTGAGAACAAATGTAACGCAGAGGTTTCAAAATGTTTTCAAAACCATATTTCATTTTCAAGCTATTTAAAAGCCCATTAAGTACATCCAAACTTGACCATATGATACCGAAATAAACTAAACAAGTTCCTAGCAAGAGAAATTAGAAAAGCCTCATACCAAAAAGGTTGAATCCGTAGGTTCTATGTTCAGGTATACAAGGTTACAGTGAGAAAATGTCCTGTAAAAATTGTTTCTTAACCAATTTTTTACAGAGTATTTTTTTGCAAAAACATCTCCAAACAATTGATAAACAAATACAAATTTTAATACCCGCAGCTCGTTTTCGTAACTTTTTCCCTGATGGCTTGTCTCGTGCCCTTTAATATCCTCCCTGTGCTCTGATCGCATGTAGGGGCTGATTCGATTCACCAGTCATATATCCACATGATACAGATACCTGTCACTCAAATGTGTGAAAGCCAGACCATTCTTCATTTATAGCATTGGATATATTGTCTGTAAGAGACTTTTATTATTGAAATGAGACATTTATGAACAGTGAGCCCTTTTGAATCATCACAATGCAGTCAGAGGAGGAAAAGAAATGAGATTTGGCAGATTAAAGTGGCATAAGCCACCTGTGCTTCCTCACTGCTCACAATATCCCACTTTCTATGAATACAAAAGCAGCCTTTTTGTGATCATAGTGGATGTTTACAGAAATCATGATCTAGAGGTAAAAAAGATTGTAGAGAGAACTGTGACTCCCGTAGGACAGGAGGTCAGCGCTGAATGGATAAGGGCAGCTCATTGTTTTAAAGTCCATTGTAATGCTATCCAGACCGAGGCAGGTGTTATTCAGTCAAATATGGTTAATGCAAACATTGCATAGATGTTTTAAGTCTCTCAAGACGGTGAGATAATGCTTAAATTGTGCATGAAAACTTTAGTGTATGTGTTGGTTTTCTATGCTGTGCATTTGCTTCCATTTGTCCACAATGACACCATGTCCGTCAGATTTAGCGGCGAGGTTGAGTGGTTTCGCTCTTATCTCAGTTCAGCAAACACGTTCATTCATGAGTGCAGGCACAAACACACCAAGACACAAATCACATGTGGAGACACAATTCTTATCTGATGGGGTTTTCTTATCGCATGCTGTTTTTATTGAGGACTAGGAATGACATTTAACCATCTGAAGTGACACACTAATAAAAATGCTGTCACATTTAAGGATTGACGTGCAATATGCTTGTATATTTTAAAGGCCCTATATGATGCTTTTAAGCCTTTCAAATAACCTTTACGCAAATATATTGCCTTTAGCACTTCAAAGTATTAATTTGTTATGAAAGTTGTTTATTTCAATGAAAAAAAAAAAAAAACAACATATAGGACTTTAGTTACAGTGCCTACTCTCAAACCAAGATTTATCTTACTGCTTTGAACCTTGACCTTTAGGAAGGACTGTTTGGACGGAAAGGGCTTTGGTTTGGGAATACCAAGAACAATTTTTATTGACAAATTTAACCTTTAACTTGAGATAAATGGGGGTCTAGACTACAGAGCTGTCCCTATAGACTGCAATATACTAAGACTGCAATATACTAAGTCTATTTTTTAGTTGTGATGCTGCATGTCTTTCAAGAATTTTGTCAAAGTGTTAGGGATTATCACACCATGTCATAAGAGCCATTTAAGTAAAAAGATAATATAATAAAAAGTCGCGATATTGACCTTTAATTTGGTATTTATTGTATATAAATTGGCTTTTACTGCTGTAGGAAAAAAATATGCTGTTCTGCTTAAAATTAGGCCAAATACATGTTATAAATCTTGGCTTTTAATTGCTGGGTAGATTACCTTAAATCAGGATTGCTGTGAGATTAATCTCAGAGTAGGACCATGTTGCTGTCATATTTAATTATAAACCAAGGAAAACCTCAGGACTGTGGGTTGCTCTGAGGAAAAAAATAAATAAGGACAGAAAAGCCCTTGAAATAAAATTTGGAAGAAATAGATGAACTTGACAAATAACTAAAGAGAAGCGAGCAAAGTTGAGGGTGATTAGCTGAAAGAAGAATGTGTGAGAGAAACTAACTGGATTTGGTTGAGTGTTTGGTGTTGGGTGCATAACAATTGAAGATGAGGAAAAATGGCCAAATGATAGAATTAACACATAAGGTTAATGAATAATAAATGAAAAAAATGTAAAATTAAAGAAAGGAGCAAAACAGAAAAAAATCAAGGAAATCAAACCACAAAAATCAGAAAAAACACTGCAGTTTTACCCATCCTGTCCTATCTGTAGGTAAAATGTACACTTTTTTAGCTAAAAAAAATACTATTTTAAATAAATATTTTTAATAAATATTGCTTTAATGTAAGAACTAATTCTAAAGCAAAATCTACATGCAACTAAGAAAATCTTTCTTCCCTCTTGGCTTTCCCTTGCTGCTGATGTTCAGGTGTACAGTATATGATAGACAGAAATGTCTGATGCACTGAAACATCTGCCACTTCCGTAGACAAACATGTTCTAAGATACACTGCAAAAATTATCTAGAAATAACTAAAAATTTCTTAAATTAATTTTTTTTACCCTTAATTTGAATATATAAATAAGATAGTCTGCCAACTGAATGAGCATTTTTATACTTAAAATAAGATAGTTATATGATATGCACTTGAAATAAAACATTGCAACAATTGTCTTGTTCCATCAGCAGTGTCTCTCTTACCTCCTCAATTTAAGAACAAGTGAACTTTTTTTTTTTAAGAAAAAAAGGACTTATTTAGTTTTCCATATTTTGCAGTGTATTAAGGTTAGTTTCAATTCCCATTTGTCTGGTAATAATCAGCTTAAAATTTGAACTTCATATGTTCATGTATATAAGTGCTCATTAAAAACTTAACATTTAACTTTGCCTGCTTTTAGTTTATTTTAATTTGATTATTGCTTTTGTAAAAATAAATCCACTCTGTGGTAGGATGCAGGTTTCCACTGTAACTAGAATACATTTTACGTAGATTATTTGTATTTATTTATTTATTTACATTAAGACATGTTTGGATTTTGGCTCCTAACAAAAAGAACAACACCAACAAACAAAAGACAATTCAGATGCTACTGAAAACTATGCAATCTATGTTGCTTGATCCTGATTGCATTCATATGCATGGCCATATTTTAAACCCTTTCCAAACAAATTGATATTTGTCTCTCCTATGGATCAATGCAATTAAACAGTTTGGATGAACACGCGGATCCATGTGTATGTTTTCAAAAGCAGACACCATGACGTGTAACACAAATATGCTTCTCCTTCACTAATTCACTGTAGCACAATTGTGTCTGAACATGTGAATTATATACAGTCTATTGTGCTAGCTAAAATCTGTCTCCAGTGGTGCATTTGATGGTGCTCGTTCCCATTGCTCATTTGTCTCAATCAGCATTGCTATTATGCACTTAATGGGTAGAATAGTAGGATTTTGCTGTAAATAATGCATCTCAGTTAGATAAATTGCAGGAAGAATAGGCCTGGCTTGCATCTGAATTAGAATGAGATAACTTGAACTTTAAAAAGTATTCCCTTATATTTCCCTTTCTGTGACTGAAAAATATACACAACTTTATTTAAAAAAGAAACATGTAGATAGAAAGACAGAAAAATTTTGTATTTCCATGCTTATCTAAACTTGCAAATTAAAGGTAGGTTGGTGAGCAGTTACAGTGTCTCATTGTAACAATGTCTACTGGGAAATGTTCTGAGTTTTCTTGATAAGGATTTATTTTTTTTAAACTTCCCCTTTACAGTTTTTACCTAGTTCATGCCTTAACGGGTGCTATTTCTATCCTGCAAATAAAATGTAGATTACAATATGAAAAGAGATGCTGCTGGATAGCACAAAGGATTTGGACTGATAATTTCAGGTAGAACATTTTTCTTAACAATGGTTTGAAAGAGAGGCAAACATCTGCAACATATAGTAAATTATTTTCCATCAAAATGAAGGAGAGGTCAAGGTTTTTTAGAGTTTCATCAGCTGCTCTCGCTGACTTGTTTCATTATGGTCTTTTGTTCTTTCTCACCCAAGGTGAACGGGCGTGACTTCTCCAAGGTTGAACATGACGAATCAGTGGTGGAAACCATCAGGCGAGACCCTATCGTTGTCCAAGTCCTCCGGCGAACCCCCACCAGAGCCACTGTTGTGCAAAGAAACAACGGATCGGCACAGGATGTGTGCGTGGTCGACGTTTGCACACAGACAGACATCACCTTTGAGCACATCATGGCATTGTCCAAGCTCCGACCGGCTACCCCGCCAGTCCCAGACATCTGTCCATTCCTGCTCTCAGACAGGTGAGGCCAACCACTTATTGCATTTATTTTATAATAACTATTCAGCAGCTCTTCAGGGTAGAAACCCAGCAAAGCCCAGCAGTGTGCTATGATTATGCACTGCCAAACTGGCATGCAGTAATTGCTTCACTATACCACATCCATTTTCTTTAATGAAGGCTTTTGCCAGGTGATTAAAATCCAATGGACTGATAGAGTAGGCAGCCTGATACTACATCCATTCTGATGCTTTTTATAGAACTTTCCTGGATAGAAATTAATTAATTTTACCTCATAAAACTACAGATTCTACAGCCTTGGTCAGTAATTACAGAGAGGCAGTCACACGGTCAATTTTCAGAGTTCATGGTTTTAATTAGGGGAATTGTTGCCTGGTTAGTTACAAAATGAGATGACTTACTATAAGGACTTGAAATGCGGGGAAAGATGATAAATAACTGCTTGTAAAGTCTGGTTCATGAAATTTCAGCAAAATGTTCCATATTGCAAGTTATATAAACAGATGTTTATCTTATGTTATCCACACAATAGCACATGTGCATATGGAAAAGGAAATCCTGCAGATAATCACATATTTAATTTCCTTTCTTTTCTTTAGCTGTCAATCCATCCACACCATGGAACATGAGTTTTATGAATGTCCAGAGTACCTTTCTAATACTACAGCAGACGTCGAGAGGACTGAGGAGTATGAGTATGAGGTAGGGGTACTCTTCATATATTTCTCTTCAATCCACTTTGGGGATAAAAAAATCTCTAACACTACAGTGACGCTTAACTTTAGAGTTCATAATGTCCAGCTATGAATAGCAGACATTTTCAGAGTGTTGCCGATTGACTGGTGTAAGTCTACTAATAATGCTAAGTTCAGACCGCAAGCAGCAGGAGCAGCAAAAACACTTCAATATTGATGCTTGTACAAGTTTAGTTCTGATGCACGTCTGAAGCATCTTTGGTGCTCTAGCTGTGCGGTCAAAAAGCAGCTGAAGCAGCTCTTGCTGCTTAAAATGTGCTGCAGGACCTTTTTGCTGCACCTTGATGCGTAACAACCATTGACTTTGCTTGTAAACTAGCTGCTTCTGCTGCTTTAAGGGCTGGTTATACTCTCGCAGCAGTGTGTAGCAGTGAGCTTGTCGCGGGTTTGACACAGACATTTTTGATTTATGCTCAATATTGAAGCACGTTCTGCACTTATTTGACGCCACAACGCAAAAGGGGAAAATCACAAACTAGCTGTGGGTCTAGATATGGCTGAGGAAGTGGGGGCAAGTTTGTCTGACAACGGAGGGACACGAGGGCGAAAAAGAATGGGGATCTAGATGGAAAAAGGGTCCCAGTCTTCTCGGTACACCTCACTCTGGCCAAACTTCATCAGTCTTTTCCACAATTGCGGTCATAAAAGCAAGTCAGTAAGGTACAAAACAGGAGATACGCATAGTGTAGAGCGGATGTAGATTTGACCAATCAGAGGCATCTGCGGCACTGTCTGCGATAACCGACAATTTGTAAGAGGCACAGAGTCTGCGGAGCGGGCAGGGACTCCTCTGCGTTCACCACGACACCTACGCAGACGACCTAGTTTCGAAGTATAAATCAGCCTTTAGGTGTGAACGTAACATAAGGTTTCTAGTTTGTACACAAGCTTCATTGTTGTCATGTTATTTTTCAGCTATTTTCTCGCTTTGCCATTCAAAACATTTGGCTCTGTTCTAACATGCACCATCTACTGTAAATGGTGCATCTGGTTTCGAAGATTTCATGTTGCTGATAACTGACATCTAGGAATCCCTTTTGATTCAGGAGAAGCTGTAAAGGTTCCCAACTACTCTGCTAATAGTATCCTTTTTCCTTGACTTGATAGTGGAAAGAAAATTTGTTTCAAACATTTGATGGTACTTTTTGTTTTAGTATAACATTAAAAGAAAGCTTTGAAATGTATATATAACATTTACTTTAAATTGTATCTCTTTGAAGGCCAGGCTGACCTTTCATGTAATATTTCTGGAGATGCTTTGTGCCAGTTAGATGATGTTACCTCAAGGCTCTACTAGATTGAAAATGGAGGTTATTATTTGCTTTGTCTGTGTTTCTATGTGGTTTAATAGGCCCTTCCTGGTTCAGTGGACTGTTTTTTTTGTTATTAGGATTCCTTTTGCTGCTGGCTTTGGCCTTTGACCTCACGGCATGGCCTCTATGAAAGGGCCCCAATTTCTGATCAGGGGTAGGGTCAGGAAAGAAGGGATTTGTGCGGTAGTAACAGCAGTATCAGAACAACAACATCTGTACAAAGTTCACTCAAACACCCCCCAATTGCCAGACATGCCCACACTAAATCAGCTGTTCTCGCTTTACTGAGTCCATTCATGTGTATCTGACCGAAACAAGAATGGTTTTCCTCTTGCAAAAAGCACGGCTGTCATTCCCAGGAACATTACTTCTAACTGACAGGGGTTACCTCACTTCAAACTGATTGCCCACATGGGTACAGCTGTCATAATACACACGGTGGTTCTGCCAAATACTAGACAGCATGAGTTCTGATTTGAAATACATTTGTTTCAACCACACTTATATATCCAGTCGCTGTGTAAAGCTATCTTTGAGGCTAGAGATAGTTTATTATGGACAAATTTTGCATTTGTGCAATTTAGAAAGTGGAAAAAGGGGATTAGACTGGAGAAAGTTTCCGTTTGGAAAACTGTTAAATTTTAATTTGGTCTGTACACAGATGCCAATTCAGATTTTCTATTCATCGCATCTTGAAAACCACAAACATTATCTCAAGTAAACCTGTTTAGGAAAACAGCAGTTAAGTGTTAAGAACTTTAAGTTGAAAACAAGGTTGAGTACTTATGTATTTAAAAGGCTTGTATAGGGCAGGGAAAATGTTTTTCCCCATAAAAGAATTCCTCTTTTATGCTGTTTTGTTTCACATTGAGATTTCATATAAGCAACATAATTAGTAACACGGAGAACATTAGTGAGGTAAAAAACAGAGGAGTTGTCATTTAAAAGGCCCAGATTAACACAAGTTATGGTTTAGTTTTACTAGTTAATCCATGAAGTTATTACTGACGTGTGGACAAGGCCACAAAATGTGATTACTTTAGCATATTCTGCAAAGCGGATATTTCTGTTTCTGTATTTTCTGTTTAGATGGAAATTATTCTGTATTCGGCCCCAATGGATTAGCAATATTTGAACGCTGAATAGCCAAATTATCTCCCATATGTTTAAAGCTGCTTACACCTGAACCAGTGAATCGACGAAACAATAAGCAAGTAAATGTTATGGTTGGCAATATTAGAAGTTGAGTAAGGCAAGGGATGTGTTTTAAGCCAATACCAGATTGAAACATTTCTCCCAATGTGACCCTTAGTAACAGAATGACACCTATTGTCGTAGCTTCAGATTTCTCTGTGTATTTACAATATATATCTGGAATATAGCAAGGATACCTTTTTTTAGTCTTGTAAAAATAAAAATAAAAATCATGTTATAACACTCCAGCTGTGCTCTATTTAGAACACAAAGTCTAGTAATCCCTTGCAACCTTTCAGACCACACAATTTTCATCCGGTCCATGATAATGATTAGGATTGTGTCTATTAAAAAGCCGTCTGTTTTACAACAAAATCATAAGCTCCTTCCAGAACCCAACCTTTGAAGGTCAGGGCTGTTTGCACAGGGGGGTCAAATGCTGCAGAAATTAATTTCTTCCGCTGTCAATCTCTGCTATCGTTGTTTCTCTTTACAGTGAAAACCTGAGAGCAAGTTTAATTTTTTTTCCTCCCCTCCACCACGCTCAACCCCCTTCCTTACCTAACATTCCATCCTAAAACCCTTCTTTCATTTCATCATAGAACTGAAATGGATTTTGCAGAGGGAGGTTAATAAAGATTACCCCTAGAGTTATCTTTATATGATTACCTTAATACACAGCAGAGATCAAAAGGAACCAGCAATGAGTAGGACTAAATTTGGTAAAATGTCCTGTGGCGGGTGTGCAAAGACATGAAAGATCTATCCTGTGTGGCTCTTCAGAATTGACTTAGTTTGAGATTTGCATCTTTTCAGTTAATTGCTGTGCAAAACCCAAGGTGGAGCTGACAACACGACAGTGAAGCAATATGTTTAAAGAAGATGCCATTACTTCAATGGATTCCGTGCTGGAGACATTTCCGTACAGCTACAAATATACAAATATCACCCAACTATGTATAAAACAGTGTGTTGTTTTGCATCCTCCATGTTAAGATTTAGTTAGGACTAAAACTCTTGGCATAAGCAAAAGGAAGTTTTTCTAAAGAAAAATAAACTGATAAACTGTGACATACACTAAGAGCAGCATGCAGCTGGAACATTCTCATTACCACAGAAAAGTGGGTTTTAAGTGCTGAGAGGACATGAGGCTGCTGTCCAGAATATAGCATATGCACTCATTAATTATTTTTTTTAGCTTTTTAGAGAGAAATGGTTATGAGAACCTCAAATCATACAGGCAATTTAAGTACATTATATAATGCTATCTACAAACTAGAGATTTGGGTACAAAATGGCTAAAACACCTAAAGTTAAGTTGACAAACCTTACCTATTCCTATCAATCAACCACAGATTTTCACATTAGTGAAAGGCAATGCCAACTGCATTTGTAGAACACCGTCAAGCTCTGCTCCCAGTTCTTTGAGCAAAGCATACTGAAGCAGAACAGAAACGGAGTTGCTCCATATTTTGACAGTGAAGGATGCTGATGTTCTGTGGAGCTACAGACAATGTGGAACCATTCTCTTAATTTCATCAACATAATGTATTTGCTCCGTCGGGTGGAGGGGAGTTTACATGAGTGGAGCAGAAACAGAGGACTCAAGAATTTAGGGTTCAGATAGAAGTCAAGCTCCCAAGTATGCTCCCAAGTACTACAAAGTGTGTAAATGGGTCACTCCAAACAGCTTAGGGAATCTCATGTAAATTAGCTGATAGGAGGCCACCTTTTTGATCGAGGAATTTACAAAATTATGCAATGTATTTCACAGTCAACTATTGTTTGTATCACAACAAAGTGAACAGATAGGAAAATCACATTACTCACTCACTATATAGAATATCATGTATCATATGTAATGACCTCAGAACGTTGGACCCAATATTCAAAGCAAACAGATTAGGTTGATTTTCCGCAAGCTTTATTAATACAAGATCCAGCGAGCAGCTGGTCATCAGGGGAGGATAACCAGATTCTCTGGTTAAGAGTTCCCAGAGGGAGGGGAGGATTTCGGGAGGGAGGTTGTACACCGCTTGCAGCCGTAGCCGCTTCCAGAAGTCAGGGTGATGACGAGCTGGCACCAGCCGCCGCCGTGAAAGCAAAAACTCAAATATCCAAACGCAGAAAGCAGTTAAGAATCACAATCCCAGGACAGTTACTTGAAACACTAGACTTACTCTCACCAAACATCTTAAATAATCTGGCAACGATGGTAGGTCTACAAACAGCATACATAGGAGAAGGAACCAGGAGAAAACGATAAGCGTTAGTGAGCCGCCAGGCAAATTAGAAGGTGAAATAAAACTGCCAACCATCAGCGCCAAGACCATGACATCATAGAATAGATAAATGCAAAGTTAGCAAAAGTCTGCATCTTTCTGCAGAGCCAAGACCTACAGCGGTAGAAACTACAGCTGGCGTTCAGGTTAGCTTAACAATAGTGCATGGAGACTTTCATGGTACTGCTTTTTGTGACAAAGAAGCTGTGTCTAAACGAATCATGGTTTTTCTGTCTATTACTCAAGTGGCTTTGAGTTTGGTTGCCAGGATTACATGCATGAATGAATTGTGTTATGTTTAAAGTTTAGTGGTGGGACAATGATGCTGGGTTGTGTTTCAAGGATTAACATATTTCCCTTTTTTCGGTAAAACAAGCTATTCAGGAAGCGAAGACCTTTTAGACAATTCCCTGCTCCAGACCAAGTTGAAATAGTATAGTTGAAATGCAAGTGTGCTCAAGAGAACAAACTAAAACCTATAGGGCCATGAATAAGTGGGTGTAGGATAGAGAACTGGTACTCAGGCTCACTATCCTACCTGCTATAGGTGTTCCCCTATTGGCACATAACTGACCTACAAATTGGTGATAAGCAGGATTCTACAGCACTTATTGACATGATGAGGAGGTAATGCAGTCATTTGAACAGAAATGTTAGAGCACAGGTTTATCACATAAAAGAACAATAGGCCCAAAGGTCCAGGATTTGTAAAGTTCATTGTTAAGAACAGTCAAATATTTTTACGTTGTGGGCAGCTTCACGTTTGCTACCTCTTTTTACAACCTCAAAAAGGTCAAAGCTGCATACTATCTTAAATTAAGAGAGTTTGAGTTTATAGGATTGGATTGACATTGTTCTCACATTATATAAAAGGATAGTGAATTGGCTTTATCATAATTCCAACCTATAACCTTAAACCAACAAACTGTTGAAAGGTAATTCCAATGAGGCTCTCAAAGAAAACAATTGCTGTGTCCGTACATCCGCCCTAACCCTTAAACCCCACCATCAGAGTAGGGACTATATAGTGGACTTTATACTGAACTCAGTAAGCTGACCATTCAGACAGATGATCACTACTTTTCGCTTCACGTTGGTCACATGACTCCGCCTCGCCGCACGGTGCCTGTGCCATCTTTGTTCTTTGTCACCACTGCCGGGTAGTGACAGCGGGCTAATGTGACAACAAATCCCATGATGCTTTGTGAGGAGAGCTCTCCATGCAAAGCATTCCGGGATATATCTGCTTGTCTAGGGACCATGGATGATCAATACTTTTTAAGGTGCATTGTGGGGAATTTCGAGTCCACTACTTTGTCATCCACTAGACATTCAGACACTCATCTAGAATGGCGTAACAACTATATAGTGCCCTATATAGTGGTTAGGGTGGACATTTAGAAATGGCCAATGACTCCATAAAAGCACACATGCAGCATTCTGACTGAACAATTTGAGCCCTTCACAAAAAAACAATCTAGAAATAAGTCAACATTTCCTAAATTAAGTGCATTTACCCTTAATTAGAGTAGGTAGATAAGATGATTTGTCATGGAATTAGTAAGTTTACTCTTAAAATAAGATAATTAGATAATATGCACTTGAAATGAGACAATGCAATTGGTTTTTCTTATTTTTAATTTAAATTGTCCAAGTGTCTCACTTACCTCCTCAATTCAAGAAAAAAGGTACTTATTTTTAGAAAAAAATACTTTTTTTTCCTATTTTTTTTCAGTGTTTTATTTGCTATTGGCATGTTTTTCCCAGTTTTTTATTTGAATCCAAATCTAAAAGACATGTTTAACTGGGGTGCCCAAAAACTGGGGTCTTAAAACTCTCTTTGCGAAAATGGAACTTCTTTAGCCTGCAGGACTTTTAGAAATGTTGCCTAGGTGTTAAAAGACATGCTGTGTAAGCCAATCTGATCAACCCGCACAAGCGTTGAACTGCATTCAGCTATCGCAAACAGAAAACAATCTATAACATATTTATTTTTCTTTCTTAAACAGGAAGTGGAACTCTGTCGGCTGAACAGCCAGGACAAACTCGGTCTGACTCTCTGCTACCGGACTGATGATGAGGAGGACACTGGTATTTATGTCAGCCAGGTACAGAGAAACCACTAATAAAACTTTTATGAGTGAGAAAAAAGTAAAAGAAACGTTTTTTTTACGACTTGAAATTTAAAGTCACATGAAAGCGAGTAAAAAGCCCACTTAAAAACTCTTTGTTTTTGGGATTCATTATTGGCCATTTCTGAGTAAGAAGTTATCAGAGGATTTCATGAAATCCCAGACACGTTCGTTCATTGAAAGCCGAGAGCGAATTGAACTAAATTATGGAAGAAGAAAAAAAACGTCATCCTGCCAAACATAAAGTCAGAATGAGACACGCATGGCCTAAAAGGAAGTCAGGTTTGTAATGTGATTCACTTCCTTCACTTCTCATTTCTCACTCTTGAACATGTTATTCTTTTAATTAGCTCCCAGCAGCAGCTTTCTCTTTCTACCCTGCACAAAGTTCTAAATTACTTATTATACCATTTACTGTCACTCATCTAAATACCAAACACGCAAAGCAAGACAGGAATACATTACAGAGATTCTCCTAATTCACATGAGTGTCAGCTCAGAAAAGAAAATATCCCCTATTGCAAGAGTGTCGATAAGGGAGAATGCAAAACTAATTATTGAGGTATCCAAAAGAGAACCAAATGAATGACGGCATTCTGGAGAATTTAGGCAACAGGAAATAAATTAGGAAATCATTCAATATGACTGCAGGTGCAATTTTAATCCTATTATGAAGAGAAAGGCAGGCTGTAAGGTGGCGTAAGAGCTGCTATGAGGATTAGTTCCCAACAAACGAGCATGGATGGCACAATTACAATAGTCTATTCAGCTCCTTTCAAATCACTTGTTTGTAAATATAACACATTTGATCAAATTACAAATGATTATGTATTATAATGCTATATTTTGTGTCAGACCAGATCAAATTGGTGCATAGTTGTGAAGATAAATAGGTTTTCATTGTTTGCATTTTATTATTTGTTATGATACCCTTATTTTCTACTGGTTCGTTTGAAATAAAGTTGACAAAATAATTGATTGATTGATCCATCCATAAAATGTCATGCAACTATCAGATATCACACATGGTGAAGAAATGGGGGATAATTGTATATGAATGTTTGTGTTTCTTTCGTGTATCAGATTGCAATGAAATAAACTAACATCCATAAATATTTAAGCACCAGGCCCTGTAATATTTTTAGCTATTTCTGTGTCTTTTTACTTCCTTCTATTGAACCTAACAAAAAGGTACAAAACTGATAGGGACAGGCTTTTGCTGTCTGTATAGCTGATAGGAAGGATGCAAATGTAAGTTTTCTTTCTCATTTTTCTACGTATATGGATAGTATTGATGGAACTCAGGGAAATGCATTATTTTATTTTAATCTTGATACTTTTTTGTTTTCCTTTTTCATGTTTTTTCACACCTCACTGAGACTATTGATCTTGCACGTTGGGAAAACAACAAAGTTTAAATCAGGGTTGGTGTAGCACATGTGCATATCCGCTGGGATGCCTTTGAAGATTAGGATGCATTGAGCTGTTCAGCCAAAAATGTACAGAGTTTTCAAGCCATTTCAAATTTTCTTTTTTTATCTTAGTCTCTCATTGTTTTTATTTTCTAGTTCTGTCTGCAGCACGAGTGACATCCCTCTATTTTTATAAACACCTCTGTGTTAACTCTGTGTTTCTTTGTTACCATCCTCTGACACTTGATTCTGAATTAAACCCAAGTACCGAGAGTTTGCAAAAAGCCAGCCTTTAACTTTTGAAAAATGCCGGTTTGAGACTGAGGTTGAAAAAGGTATTGTTTGTCTATAGGGAAAATTTGTGTTTTCTGCAAACAGCACACATCAAAGTGCAGTTTGAGCTTGAAACATTGCAGCTGTATTTCGGAGAACACAGACACGCTCAAAGACCGTCTGTCAGCATTGATTTCTTGGTTCTTTTGTGCAGGTGGAGCCAAACAGCATAGCTGCTAGAGACGGACGCATTAAGGAGGGAGATCGCATTCTGCAGGTAAATTATTCAATTTCAGAGACAACAGTCTACAATCATCAGGTTATATCATATTGTTCCAAATGCAATATATATCTTTCAAAACTACAACAGTTTAATTGAAAAGAAAAAAAAATCTAAACCAAGTGGAATAAAAATTCTGCAGATACATTATCCACCCTTGTCGCTGAACCTGAGAATGAAGTAAAACCAGAGAATACCTGAGCTGCTGCTGTCTCGGGTCTGGGCAAGGATATGTATATTTAATCACCTCGTTTTACATGGAAATTGAAGTCCTTAGTTGCAGTTTTTCAGGCACTACATCATCTCTGAAAACACTTCCTTGCTCTGCCTCTCATTATGCAAAGCTCTCCATGGGGTCACAGACTGAGTAGCTTTGTCTTAACAACGATCTGTGGTTATTAATCTAACTAGAGCAGAAACACATAAACAAATGATTTTAGTTTAGAAGATGTGCTCCATCTCAGCGTTTATGCCTATTTTAAAGCAGATCAATAATAATGTTGGTGAATATGTTTTTTTTTTTTATGATTGTTAATTCAGATTCTTTTGATTTGTTTCTACTGAACCAATGAAATAATAAACTGAAAATGTTGTCATCCTCACATCAGCCTTTCACATAAGCCTCGATTGGCATATGTCACCAACCCATCAACCCTAACACGTATTTACTTAATAAGTAAATGCGTGATAAATGCGCATAAAGCAATTTCCCTCTGGGATTTTGTAATTTCCCTCTGGGATTATTAACGTATGTCTGATTGTGATTCTGATAAATCTTTCTATCTATGATTTTCTCTTACATTCAACAAATATTATATGCCCTTTCAGTAATTTGGTTTAAACCGGTATGTAAACATAGCAAGTTACCAGTCTTTATTACATATGCACTCCCTAACGCACCAAATAAGGAGTGCTAGATGACTTGTGCAATTAGTGGGAATGCTGATGGTAATCAAGTAAGATTGTGTATAGAAATGATTAATGACAAATAATGTGGACTGCCCGTTACTGCCTGTCACGATGAATACGTTTGGAGGGGTTAGAGAATTTATTTAGCACATCCTAAAGGGAGGCAAAAAATGCAAAAGCACTGCACAAAGATGGCAGGTATGATTGCTTTGTGGAGAAGATGCAGACAGAGTTTTTGCCCATTTATATGAGAAGACTTGAGAGTAGATTCACAGTGGAGTAGCTTCTTGCATTTGGATCATTCCAACTTTCACAGTTTTAAATTCTGAAACAAGTGATTTAAAAATTAACTTCCTGCCTGACTCACATTTATTTATTTTGTATATTATGTCTTTAATAAAGGGTTTGCCAAATAAGGCTTTAATGGGCTACTGTATAAAACCTCGAAGTCAACGCTATCCCTGACATTTTGAATTGAAAAAGCTTCCTGGAAGAGGACAGAAAACCTCTTCAAACTTGGAAACAAAGTCCAGTGGATGTTTTTCATTTTCTTTTTTTTTGGTTTAATAAGCAATTTCCCCCAGATAGGTGTAAACTCTGTCAAAATTTCCAAAAAGAATTTTCCTCTAATTATGTTTTTTTTAAAGTTGGAATTATCTGTTATCACCGCTTATCTCTGCAAATTAAATTCTTAGTAGCTTTAAGTCCAGGAAGAAGACTCTGACTCATCTTTATTAATTGTATATTGAGCCCTGAGTATCTTCATTCTCTTGGTGCATTGTTTGTTTCCTCATCCTGAATGAATGATTGGGGGGGACAAAGCCTGCTGTACTCCTGGCCTTATTATCTTCCCCTGACAGCCCCATTACTCTAGTGAGCAAAAGATGAACGCCACCTGTCAAAGAACAGTTAATTGTATGTCTGGATGGTGTGGCAAGAGCAAAGTTCCACAACTAACTCATTCATATTTGGAGAAAGTGGAAGCATAGCGGGGACATACAGTAAAAAGCAACACACATAAATTATATAAAGAAATGTGTGAAAACAAAGTCAAATGGAGTAAAAATGTATGGTTTGGGGAAAAAAAGAAGGTTTTAGAGTCCAAAAAGATTGATTAGCCACAAAAAAAATGTATACATTTTCTCCAGTTTCTTTTATGTTGAGGATATTATGATAATTGTCATTCTGAAATAAAACGATGGTCTTTGGTTTGCAGATAAATGGCTTTGAAGTGCAAGACCGGGAGAAAGCTGTTGCGTTGTTGTCAAGCGAACAGGCAAAGAGCATCACACTTCTGGTGACAAGGCCAGAGATCCAGGTAAACACACATACACACCTACGCAGCCCTCTCGCCCTGCCTTGACAACCTTTGTCATGTCAGATGAAAGCACCTGCTTCCAGAGAGCCTTTTGCTTTTTTCCCCCCTGTCAACGGTGTTGTTTAGAGTTCACAAGCACACATACACAGACAGTGGTACAAAACCCGAGGAAGGACTCTGACAAGATCTTGTGATTACAGCTAGAGGAGGAGACAGTGTGGCTGGATGATGAGCAACAACAGCTTGTTGAAGAGCTGAAGATGGAGATATTAGAGGAGAGGAGGAAGCAGATGGAACAAAGCTTTGAAATGGCAGATAAGGTGAGGTTGTTCACAGAGCAAAGCAAATCAAAGTACAATAAATGTCCAAAAGAGAGATAACTGAGGAAGAACGGTGAAAGTCAGCATTTGATGTATGGCATCATGGCATCATTCTTTATAAGGCTGTGGGAAATTGGAAGTCCAATCAGAAAAACCTTTGTGCATGTCATTCTTTCCATATATTACTAAAATCTTGTATTGATTACTTCACCGCAGTAGTTTATTTCATTCAGTTTTAAGTATACATATTTAAGAGTAACCTTTGGGATAAATGAATTTGGCTGTATATCATTGGTAAAGGTATTGATTATTGTAACATATAAACTATCTTAAATCATGTGTTTGTCAATTTCTCCAAGGTCTTGTTCCTAGACCTCACAATAAACTAAAGGGTTTCCCTACGATCAGAATAATGCCGAACCAAGGCCACTGAGTACATGATATTTTTGCTATGTTCAAAATTTCTAAATTCACATTGAACTATAAACTCTCTAAATTTGGCATTAAACATAAATATTGCACAGGATCGACTCTGACATCCACAATGTATGCTTATGTTATTTGTTCTTCCTTTTAAACTGTGACCAAAGTACTGATGAAATCCTTTACTCCTATTAATGAATTGAATACCCAGCAATAACAGGAGTCTTCTTCTCTTTATTTAAAGCTTCAATGTGATGGGGACATTACGACAGATACAGCAACCTGTTCTTCCAACAATCTTGACAGTGGATTTGGGCGCAGCACAGACAGCCCTGAGCACCAACCTTTATTGGCAAGACTCTACAGGAGGAGTCCAGCCCAGTGTCTAAGGGATCGATGGCAGTCAGAACATCAGCACAACAAGCGAGGGAATGCCGTGTCACACGAAGCCCAGAGCACAAGAACCCATTCAACAAGCCAAGGCAATGAAAGTGTAGTTAGTATTCGCAATGGTGGATGTGAAGTCCGAGGTTTAGAGAACTGCTTTCAACAGCTCTTAGAACTCAAGTGCCAAATCCGTAATGGAGGTGAATGTGGGGTGTACTCTATTCGACACAGTATAGAGTGTAGTCTCACTGGACAAGGTGGAGGGGATGGAGATAGTGAGAGTGAAGGTGGCGCAGGGAGAGGGGTAGAGCAGGAGTTAAAGTTGCTAAACGAAGAGCTTCGTAGTATTGAATTAGAATGCCAGAGCATTATGCAAGCCCATCAGCTACGACAGTCTCAGCAGCTTGAGCAATCCCACTCTGCACCCTGCTCACCAGGAATGAACTTTAAAAATGCACACAAGCCACACGGGAGGCTGGATGATATTCATGAATACCCAGAGAGATCTGAAAGCGATAGAGTTCGTGAGAAGGACAGCTCTAGCGCCTACAACACAGCAGAGAGTGCTAGGTCAACCCCACTAGGAATGGAGAGATCCCCTGATCATTCCCTGCAGAGAAAAATAAGCATCACTAACCAGAAAAACCTCAGACTGGCGTCTACTGCATCATCCAATCCCATTCCTATTCCCAAGCCTCAGGGTACACATAATCCTTGCAGACCAGCAGATCAAGGTCCAGTTATCTCTAGCAGCCCTGACCAGAGCAATCCTTCACGGTCTGAGTCAGACCCAGCACTACCAGCTGATGATGAAAGGTGCGACAAAAAGGGAAGGAACAGAGACTCAAGGAGAGCTCTTCCCTATGGGGTTTCATATCAGACAGGCACTTATCATGGCCAGGGGGGATCCAAACAACTGCAGGTTTGTATTATCAAAAACATATATTTCCATATAAATGTAATGCATTTGTATATAAACTTTGTATATAACTTTGTGCTGAACACAATATTTTTAATAATTTGTTTTTATTTCTGCAGAGCTATATGCAGCTGTTGCAGCAGCACTCCGCTCTAGAGTACTCGCAAAGCCAGCTGAGCCTTCTCAGTGTGTGTCGAGATCCTATGAACCGTAACGGACGAACAGGGGAACCTCGCCTGGAGTGGAAAGTCAAAGTTCGTGCAGATGGGACACGTTATGTTGCACGTAGACCTGCCCGTGACCGTATACTGAGAGAGCGGGCACTTCGAATCAGAGAAGAGAGGAGTGGAGGCATGACCACAGATGACGATGCAATGAGTGAGATGAAAATGGGTCGCTACTGGAGCAAGGAGGAGAGGAAGCAGCATTTGGCGAGGGCCAGGGAGCAAAGAAGGAGGAGGGAATTCATGCAGAAAAGCCGTCTTGAATGCTTAAAGGAAGGACCAGTGAGTGGAGCTGAAGGAAGAAAGGAGATCAATATCTTGGAGCTCAGTCACAAAAAAATGATGAAAAAGCGTAACAAAAAGATTCTGGACAACTGGATGACCATCCAAGAGCTGATGAGCCATGGTGCAAGGGTCCCAGAGGGCTCTCAAGTTCACAATGCCTTTCTTTCTGTCACCACTGTTTAAGAGACATGTCAAAAACATGCACTTGTTTTATATCAGCTTTGAAAACTGTCTTTCTGTGAAATTACTGCAAATCAAGAAATGTCAGTGGTGAATAACTGTAGCATTCCTGGAGCAGCTTTTTACCAACCGTTGAAGAATGTTCAGAAATGAGTACCATATATTAGCCTTTTAAGCTGGACCAAACATTTTGGTGACGGTGGTACCTTGTAGCATGTTGGTTTAATCAAACATGATATAAGAATGAACCAACAAACTTTTATATACTCCTTGTTGTGTCTCCATTACAATCTGCCATCCTTGTGTTTCATAGTTTATGAAGCAATTTTACTTGCCTCGTTCAAGTTGGCCTTTTATATTGGTAAGATTGCAGTATTTTTATGCTTTGGTATCTCAAAGAATTTTGTAAGGATTCTTTTTTTATGCAGAATGTCAATGTATTGTAAACGTTTATTGCAATTTCTTATGTATATGTTTATAAGTAATCCGATACTGTCAAGGAGAGACTATTTGATTGTACTATAGCTTGAGCTGTATGCCAGAGCAGCAAAACAAGGAGAAATCCAAAAAAGAAAATCCCTGCTGGGGACAACTACTGTATGTTCTATTTGTTTAAGAATCAGTGTTGTCTTGTAAACATATAGCAGTTTACAGCACTGAAAACCTCAATATGTCATCTGAAAGAGGAACTGAAGACATGAATTGAAAAAGTTGAAAAAATTACCTCATCTTATTCCTTAAAAAGAATAGTTAAGAATTCGAATCCTTTTTAAATTAAATCGTTGTGAAACTTTGAAGATTAATCTGTGTGTTTTGTTAAAATACTAATTATTTTATTTATAATGTTAACTATTAATTGCATTTATTGTACATTGATTTAAAAATCTAATTCTCTTGAAGTGGTTATCTTGGGGAAAGCAACAATTTTTAATGCACTGGATAAACTTTGTATCATATTTTCAGCTTTTCTGGGAAAAAAAATGCTTTTTTACTGTAAACAAGGCCTCAAGTTCAGTAATTGTTGATAATGATGTTTGTAAAATTGAATAAAGAAAGCAACACAAAGCATTTCCCTCTTGTCCAAAGCTTTTAACCTTCTTCGTATATTAATTCATTTTTGTCTTTTTATCCCCGCTTGTGAAAACACATTTGTCAAAATGCGTTAAAAAAAAAAAGTTCAAAATTTCTCTCAAAGAAGCCAGTTAATTAGCGCTGGCCTCTCCCCTTGTTGTGGCAGATAAGACATTCGAATTGTTTTTGCATGGCAAGGCATTTCATTATTTATTAACTATAGTTTATATTAGCTTTTATTTTTGCATAATTGCTTTTTACTGTATTAATTCAAAGAAATTTCTACTATATAGACAAAAAAAGTGCAAGCTTGGTATCTTTTAAAGTTGAAAACTTAACAAAAGTGGTTATAGTTACATAAAAATGGTAGTGCTGTACAGTAGTCAAGACCGAGGTGTACAGAAACCACAACATGGCCAAGCATCAAGAAGTCAGAACCAGGAGATCAGAACGGTGTTGGGAAATAGTTCAACCTTCGGTTCCCAAACAAGCAGAAATCCAGCGGGAGTCCGAAGATAGGTCAGGCAGACAGATCAGAATGGGGACAGGCAGACTCAGAATCCCAGAGGCAGAACAGGTTAGTATCAGGCAATCAGAAACACAGGTATGCTAGAGAACTCTCACCAAAGGCTCAAATAATCTGGCACTGATGACTGGTTAAGGGCCGGTTAAATAGATGCTGGGCGGAGATAAACAGGTGAGTGAAATGAGTGATCAGACCAGACATCAGCACCAAGATAATGACACCAAGACCTGTAAGAGATCAAGACAAGACCAAGATATTTAGTGGCCAAGGCCAAGACCATAAGGTCTTCATCTACAAATTTCTTGGTCTTAGCCTTGTCTCTGTACTCCTTGTTCTCAGTCGGTGTGGTCTTGAATACAACACTACATTTTTGTAAAGTAACTGCCACTAAACCCCTCAAATTGTGGAGAAGTCATCACATTCTGCTTACTTTTGTATCAGTCAACCCTAAATATGTCTACATTAATAACTAATTCAAAGAATTAAACTATTTACTTAACTAGATTGGTTGAATTTTTTTTATTTATTACACAAAGTTCACTAGTGTGGTCAATACACTGTGGTGAGCCCATTTTAATTGTCTAATCTGCATATTTAGTTGTTGCTTTTTCATAGTTCTTTTGTTTGTTTTTTGGGGGTTTTTTTGTAACGTATGTACCATATATGGTGAGGAAAAAAATGGGTTCTCCTTTAGAAAGTTTTCCTCAAGTTAGAGAAACATTTTTTTCCCCAAATACATCAAATGGATTCAATGTCCTATGCCTAATGGAACACATGGGGATTTATTTTACCAAGTCACAGCCATTAACTCTTTTAATGTATTCATATTGGACATGACTGACAGCGCAGGGGGGTAGGACATGTGCATGAGGAGTTTGAGAAGAGTAAAAGCATGTCCACGCTTTAAAGAAAGCATCATAGCTAAAGCATCAAAAAGACAGTGTTGAAGTCTCCTTTCCCCCTTTCAGTCTGTGGTGCCTGTCCACAGCCCACTGAACTGAGGAATTAATGAGACACTTCAGGAAGGCATACTCTTCACTGGGGCCTTTATAATATTAAATAAGGTAAGCAATACATCCATTTCTACCAAACTCTGCCTATCTTCCTCATACTATATCCAAGGCATTGTAGCATCTGTTTGACAGAAAGGTGGGAGCTAATAAGGAATATTGCAATCAGTTTCCAGGGTCCAAAGTAAACATAATTGGATACATCTAGATGGGGATCAGTTATACACCAATTGTATTTTTAGACACAAACAAGCTTACATTTTTATGCATATTTATAGCTCAATACCCTAACGAGGACAGATGGCCTGATGCTGTGTATCCGAGGTGTAACTCTTTCTAAGGCGCTCCGGGCATCACCTTCTATAAAATGTTTCATACATGTATTTAGTTCAGAAAATCAGTTTATCTGGTATAAACACAGCAGGACAGTTTTATTATTTTTGCACATGCATGGCATCGAAATTGTAAATAAATATCAGAAAACGTACTTTTAAGTGATCAAAAACACCTATATAACTAGATAAGATGAGTGTCGGTACTGTAGGTGAACTTGTTAATATTCCTTGAAAAGCAGTACACAGAACTATAAAAAAAACTGAATAAGGTAATTCAGCTTCTGCCTACAGAATTAAATTTATAATAATTCTGCTTCTTTTTCCTTAAACCCATCGGCCTCAGCAAATGGCCGCTCACAATGAACCTGGTGTTGAAAGGGAGTTTTTTCTCTCCACTGTTGCTACAAGCATGCTTGGTGTGAGGGATTCCCTTTGAGTCAAAAAGTCCATACAATCAACTAGTTTTCCTTAGATAGAAAACCTCAAAATAATTAGACTGTATGATCTGGTTAAATTGTCTTAGTAAAGTGCCTTGAGATGACATGTGTTATGAATTATGTTACAATATATATAAATAAACTGAATTGAATACATGGCCTTAGGGTTGGAGCTCTTTGTAATTGATTAAAATTATGATAAAGCTCAACAACTTGCAAGCCTAAAGAGATCATTTGTTTTGTTGTTGTTGTTTTTTTGGCAGGAATAAAGAATACTTAATGTCGTTATGAAACTATATCTAATGTTTATTTACAAAATTTTAAAAGACAAATATGTGTATAGACGTTTAGCTTGTTGAGAGTACTTAATGTGCAGCTAGTGTCAGTCCAGTTTGTAAAACTGGTTGGTGCTCTGTAAACGGTTGGCAGAAAAACTAACAAATGTTGATACCAAACCAAGACAATGCAGGTAAATATTAGAAAATTAAAAAATAGTTAACCCCTTCCACTGCTCACCTGTAGTTCATCAAGGATTAGTTGAAAATATAATCATCTTTGATGAAGTCATGAATGATTTCTTCTCATCTACATCAGCCCCATTTAAATTCCAATAGCTGACATGGAGCAGTAAGGTTCCAGAGATGGGGGAAAAAAAACCTACCCCCCTTCTTTAATCTAACTACGCCTTTGAAGTGAGCAGGGAAGCCAGAACAAAGTCAGCCGTTCTTTGCTGGGATAAACGCTGTGATGGGAAACAGGTGACAGGTTGTGTATGATGCTGTGAGTCCTTGAAGGTGATTATATAGTTTTTATATACAGGAATATTCAGTTGAAGCTTTGTCACATTGAAAAATAACAAATTATACAAAGATGTGGCATATGTGTTGGAGTATTTTAAAGAAAAATCACAAACTTGAGACCAGGACAAAATGACAGAGTAATATAAATACAGGAAGTTACCTTCCTGTTTTGCCTTTTTGTCTTTTATATTATATGAGAGTTTATAGTACCTTTAAGCAAAGAAACACAATATGAAAGCAAAATTGTCTTTCTTACTAATTTATCTAAACAAAAACGACTCAAGTTTAAGTAACTGTATTTTTTCAATGCAACAATTAAAAAACTTAAACTGTGATTCGTTTAGCTTTTGTTTGCTTTCATGTTTGATTTAGAAAGTCGTGCCGGTGTATCCATTATACATTTTCTGTGCAACACAATTAGAGTGATTGGGCTACTGGATGATGATTTAATCAGATTTAATCTTCCTTTCATTAAACTTCTATTCATAGCCCAAATTAAAAACAAATTATTCATTCAGACTTCTACTTAAAAGTAGGTCTTTTTTTGTCTTGTTGCCAAAAAGGCAAACTAAGTGTATCCAAATGTTTTGGATAAAGAAATATTTCACTGACCGATAAATGCTAGTGTATTTTTCTGTGTTTTCAAACATCCTAATTTGCACTTTAACAAAACATTTTTGAATGTCATATATGAATCACTTGACTCATCCTACTGATGGACAGGGCCAGTTTTATAATGTTGTCAACTCATTGGTTTCGTCATCAGAATATCCACCCATAGCTTAAAAGACCAGCAAGACTTAAATTGCACCAGTTTTTTTTTTTTTTTTGCTGTAAGTTCTTCTCATAAAATTTTCCAAATGCTTCCTCTCTATTTACTGTTGTTTCTCATTGCTTTCCATCTATTGACCTATGGAAAATACCCCAAGCTGACACTGGAATTATCTTATTCCATTCCTCATCCATAATTATATTGTATTAGATTCTGTTACTGGCCCATTTTTCCCACTGTGAAAAAAAAAGAAAGTGTCTTGCAAGTGTTGACAACTGCATTTTATCATATTACCAAATACAAAAGCAAATTTTGCCCTTAATTGTAACTTAAACCTTTAGATAAAACTCGCACATGATCTGGATGATTCATAAATTAAACTTCATTGTTCCTTGACATGAGGCACACCTCTGATAAAATTTTAATTAAAATCCATCCATAGCTTTTTAATTGATCCTACTAACAAACCAAAAATTCCCTTCTCTTGTGTTTTTGTTTTAAGCAAAATACCTCAGGACTTTTTGAGTCTAATGCCGAGGCTGTAGAGAATCCTCTAATAAATTCCTGTATCTGGATTATGATCATCACCAAAATTTAATGGATTGTTCCTTGGCATGAGGAATACATCTGATAAAAAAATTGATTAAAATCCATCCATAACTTTTTAAGTTATAATGTTCACTGACACCCTTATGTTTGTGTTATGGTGAGTGTTGATCATGTTTGTAATGATTAAGTTTGAACTATATTTCAGGGAAGAAAAAGCAAAGTTATCAGTGTTGAAATGTGCAAAAGCTGTTAGACATATACAGTGAGAACTTCAAAAAAAGAATATACTAAAAAATAAACTTTTCTTTTCCTTTTTTCATGAGCTGGTGAAAGAATAGGAAATATGTAGAAAGAAAACATTGTTTTAAATTTACAAGATTTTCAATCATAACATTTGTTTTCCACAGTTGTTTAGAATACAGACACATAAGTTGTCATGGTTCTGCCCTCTATTTAAGTTTTTTTTTTTTTTGTTTCTTTGATAGTCTGTCTCTTTGTAGTTGTTTTCTCTCAGTTTGGTATTTATTTAATCACTCTCTGTTGCCCCCTTGTGCCTGTTCCTTCCCATTGGCTCCCTTCTAATTAGTTCTATTCACACCTGCTCCATATCAGCTCATTAGCCCATCCTTTGTTCTGTTCCCCATATATACTGCTCCTCTGCAGTTCCTATTTGCTTGTTTCTTGATGTTTTGTTGCTCCCTTGTCTCATGCGCCCCATCTGTGGTTGCCCTAAAGTTTATTGGATTTTGTTTGGTTTAAAGTATTTTTGCATTTTCTGGATGTTTGCCTCAGTTGCCTGTTTTTCCTTAATTAAATCAGCAAAAATAATATCTGCCTACTTTACCTGCATTTGAGTACTCAAAGCCTCCACCCAACCTGACAAACATGTTGCAAAGCATTCATTGTAATACACAAATGAAATTTCTCTGTCTCTTTGAAAACATTGAAATTATCTCTTAGATAGTTAGACAGCAATCAGGAAAATGTCATTCTTTTCCTTGAATCAGACTTTTAAGAGTTGAGCAAATCAGCCACCACTTTAAAGACATACACTCACCAGCCAGGAACCCCTAATAGATGTTTTTATTTCAAGTGAAATGTCATGCGGAGATGTAAGATACATAATAAAGGTGTCTCAACTTCTGCTTAATGAGAGGAATGAAATATTCAGTGGCCCAGCACCGATACAGATTTTACACTCGAGATAATTGGCACAGAATTCAGAGAAAGAGTAGGGTAGTAGGAGGCAAATAGTACGTAACTGTCCTTTCATGAGATGGTTGAGAGAGGTGTTAAGGATTGTAGCTCAGTTGCCTCAAAATCCAGATTTTGCCTAATGCTCTAAAATTCTTCACTATGGACTGTCCATAGTAGATTGCAACATATGAAACAAGAAAACCAATATATATTGGGTCTGTCTAAAGTGTGTGTGTTTTTTTTGTTCTTGTCTTGGGGTAGTGACAACAGAAAGGTTACAGATGGTTTCATAACCCAGTCGATCTCAAAGAGGGTTTATCCTGTGGGGTGAAGGCTATGATTAAACAGTGATGTGCTCAACTGTTGATCCAGCTGACTGCTCCTGATCTCACTGGTTCACTGAAAGCATCATTACAGGCTTACTGGTTTAGAGCGATTTGCTGCGAATACCAGCCCTGCGTCGCCTGGAGAGTTCAGTACACCCTGAGCAAGACGGTGTATGAAACATAAAGAAAGCAACAGCTTTTTTATAGACCTGTTCTTTGTTCAGTTCTCTATGCTTTTTTTCCTTATCTTAGAAAGTAATAGCCAATAAAGTTATTTATATATATATATATATATATATATATATATATATATATATATATATATATATATATATATATATATATATATACATTAGACATCTGAAACCAATATAATTGTTAAACGCCATTAGGGGGTTATACTCTCAGAGCACAGCTTTAGTTTCGTCACAAAGCAATATAAACAAAGTAGAAATGGTCATAGTCAACCTACAGTATAAAGAAATAAAAAAATACTACAATTAATATTATCAAGAAGCATATAAACGCATTGTCGTTTTGATCTAACATGCACAACAGAAAGTGAAAAAGCAATGTTCTGTGCTATGAACAAATAATAGATTAAATTCTTATGCACATTTGGCAAAGGTTTTTTTTTAGCCAATATTTTGTGTGTTTCCACTCCAGAAACATTTTCCAGGAAATGGTTCACTTTTCTCCAGCCATTTTTCCCCTACCATTTCTACTGCATATATTATGTCTTTGAAATTTAAGTTAGAGTGTCTTACTTAAATTAGCCTTGTCATCCGTTTATCAACAGCTGCTTGGGATCTGCTTGTTCACAGAGGTTTTACACTCTTTGATTGTCTTTCTTTTCAAAAAAGAATTACTCCATTTCCATAAAAGTGTCAATGATGTTAAAAAAAAAAAAAAAGAATTGACCTGGAATTTAACTTCTCTTTTTATTTACAAGATACAACAAGATTGCTCCCTACAAAAAATCCTTATATTAGATGTGCGTGTGTGTGTGTGTATATGTGTGTGTATGTGTATATATATATATATATATATATATATATATATATGTGTGTGTGTATATATATATATATATATATATATATATATATATATATATATATATAAACAACAAGTTAATAGCTCCCGGATACCAATTACTCACACTCATCATCTACCATTAATCTCTGCCTGGGTCAGTGGGGTAGCAGTCTCCACAGAGACTCTAAAGCTACGTTCACACTGCATGCTTTGATGCTCAATTCCGATTTTTATGCGAAATCCGCTTTTTTTGCATTACCGTTCACATTTCCAAATGTATGCAACTTGTATGTGATCGTCCGTGTGAACTGCAGTCATACAACGCAAAGTGTCGCGCATGCGCAGTAGAGGACGCAGTGACATCACAGGCCAGCGTGCTCTTTTTTTCCGGCAGTAAACATTGATGGTAGTGCCGGCGCACATCTAGCGGTCTTTTCCAATCATAAAAACACAATCTTTTCAATATGTTTAAACATAAATGCTGCTCTCCGCATCATCATCTGCCATGGTTTTTAATTTTTTTTTTGCCGCTTCTGCGTAGCAAGACCAAGAATAGTGACCTTTGTCGGATATTGATGACGTTCAGGTCGAATGAATCCGACCTGGCCGTTCACACACAGGTCGCATTTGAAAAGATCAGATTTGTATCGGATTCAGGACCACATAGCCAAGTGGCCTGGGACGGATTGGAAAAAATTGGATCTGTGTTGTTCAGACTGTCATGAAAAGATAGGATCCAGGTCACATATGGGCAAAAAAATCGGATTTGGGTCACTTCAGGCTGCAGTGTGAACATAACCTAAGATATCCATCTCCCCAGACAAAGTCCCTCAATCATGTCCTGAGCCATCCCCTGGGCCTCTTTTCGATAGGATGTGCCAGGAGCTCAACCGTAAACCACCCCAGTGCATGGTGTAGGTCAGGGGTCGGCAACCCAAACTGCTCAAAGAGCCATATTGGACCAAAAAAGCAACAAAAAAAATCTGTCTGGAGCTTCAAAAATGTGAAAGTCTTATATAAGCCTCGTATGGCAACACTGGTTCTAAGTGTATTACCCCACTATAAAAAAGCACTATGTGGGCTTAAATCTATAGGTATTCATGATTAAATGTTTGTCATTTGGGGAGGACAATTCAGATACCTGCATAAGAGCACTACCTGTTCGATCTGTGTAACTACCCTTCCCTGGAAACACCTTTCTAAATTATTATTTTTTTTTGACAACCTCTCATCACAAAGCAACAATGCAGGCAATCCTTGCACATTGATTATGAAAGCAAATTATTTGGTCCTTTCGTCTTTGAATCCTCTGTTCTCATCAGGTATCTCCCTTTATTTTCCTTTGGGCTCCATGGTCTGAGACAAACCCACCGCTTTGTTTGCCTGGCACCGCGCCACGCCGAAACGTGTGTTGCAGGCTATGACCACTGATATATGACCCAATTTTTGTTGAAAGAAATGTGCACATGTATTGTTTGAATTTATTCATTATACAAATGTTTACAGCATTGGAAAACCTAATGACTGTTTTTTTTTTTTACCTCATGCACACCATATTAAAATAAACAAACAAAAAGAAAATCAATATTCATAAATGACTCCTGCTATAGGGGTTGCAACCTGTGGGCAAGTTTGGCAAACTTGCATGAACCCTTGAGCATACTGTAGAGCAGGGGTCTCAACCCGGTTTTCTTATCAACCAAGCTATCGCACACCAGACTCCATTCATCTCATGAAGTCATCATGTTCAGATTGCACTCAGTTGATGAGATGAATGGAGTCTGGTGTGCGATTGCTTAGTTGGAAAGAAAACCTGCAGCCACATGGCCCTTTCTGGAACCGGTTTGATACCCCTGCTGTAGAGGGTGCAGAGCTGGACCAGTGTCACACTTTTCCCCTTAAAACCAAGATTCCACCTGCCAAACAAAATTGCTTAAAAAGACAACATTGTTTACTTCTAAACTTCATCTACAGTAGATTGACAAGTGAAAGTTGAAAAGACGTAGAAAACCCAGCACAACAGGTACCATAGACCTTCCAACTGCGGCTGGAGGAGGCAGTTAAAAATGTACCGGACCAAGCTTCCTCCTCGTTCCAGTATTTCCAACTTACCACCTGGTGGTGATCAGTGATCAGCTTACTGGCCTACTTTTCCCCTAGTGTCAAAGACATGCAGTCTAAGTTCAGAGGAAATGACCACAAAGTTTATCAGCAATGTCTTGTATAGGTTATTCTGATGCCAAGTTCAGTGAAAAACATCTTTATGCTTGAACATCCAATGTTCAAGCAATGATCCATGGCTAGCAAAGATGTCCAATGATGAAACAAGACTTGGATTTAGAAGTTGGGGTCCATTCATTCCAGCCAGATGTCCCTGTCATTGCCCATATGGGCAATAAAGTTCCCTAGTAGAATAATATATTCCATGAGAAAGATGCAATCGAATATCAACCCGGGAATGTTAAGAAGGCCTGGTATTTCATTCTGCCATTGGTTCCATAGGCCAAGAAAACAGCCAAATAATTCCCCCCTATCCAAAGATGATGTCATGATTGGTTTAAGGTTAAACCCACATGCAGAACACAAACGGAGGCTGAGTAAAAGTTTAACAGAGTTTATTGAAATAAGTTTTCACACAAAGACATGAACTGGATCAGGTACTGGTCCGGGTTGGGTTCACTGATGTCTGCAGAGATGGACAGTTTGATTAGCCAGGCAGTCAGATGATTAATTGAGTCTTAAGATTATTCAGAGTCTACCTTGAAGAAGTCTAGGCTTTACTTGTGAGAGAGGGAACCGTTGGGTCCAGAGACTGTTGGTTCAGCAGAGTGCACAAGCAGCAGCAGTGTCTAGCTTCTGACTTTGAATGGCAGACCTTGATCAGAGTTTCCAGCTCTTCTCTGAGAGCAGCAGGAGAAATCCAGACTGGAATCTTCAGGTTTGGCTCACCAGGGCTGGCAGGCAGGTTAAGCTCACCCAGAGCTTCAGACTTGAGACAGGTTTCCTGTGAGCAAAGACAGAGGCAGATTAGAATCAGGTTTCTCACTTGAGATGACTAAGATTCTTTCTGGTAACAGAGGCTCAGGTTTGCTAACCAAACTAGGTCAACACTGCGGCGTTGAAGGAAGGTCTGGCAGCTGCTTATGTAGGGAAGGTCTCCTGATGGGCTGACGAGCTCCAGGTGTGCTGGAGGGCTCCAGCCCAGGAGACCCACGGCGCACTCTGCTGGAGAAAGGTGGTACATCCCCAGATCCCAACAGATGAAGGGAATATAACGTCTCGTCCAGCGGGTAAACTCCAACACCAGAGGTGAGCAGGGAAAAGACAAGCAAACCCAACCCTCCACCTCTCCCCACAGGCAACACCACAGAGGCGGAGAGTCCAGCCTCTCTCGAGGAACTGTGTTCAGGAGCCCAAGTTATGCATTGAGGTGAATTTGAGTATTTCATGCCTTAATCGCACTACCTCTTGTAGAACGTCATGCTTACCACCAGCAAGGTGACATTACATGTCCTCCAGGGCCTGTTTAATTTTTTGTGGATCAGGTCGCTAAGGTCTCTGATTATGACTGCTGTCCAATCTTTTTTGCACTGTGCCCTTATGATCATCCCTGCAGGTGTTGGGCCCACACGGAGATAGCCTTACATTACTCCTTTAGGCTTGGTCTGGCCAGGTCCACTGAATGAGAACCAGACCACCAGGATCTTGCAGGCGAATCCCACTATCAGACCTAGTGTGGTTCCAGCTCTACTGTACTGGGCGATGTCACTTGCTTAGATTTTGTTGTCATCTTAAGGACTTCTTGAACCACGTTTTATCCGACGCATCATACAGAGTTTTTGTATTCAATTCTACCTGCGTCTGACTACTAACTTGTTGTAGGAGGGGAGGCATTAATTTATTTTTGTAGCTCAGAGGCGAAGTAGTGATACCTAATGCTTCATAAAAAAAAACATCCTGTAAACTTGCAAAAACTTGTATATAGCAGTAGATACACAGTAGACCTTAAAATCAATAATTTACTTCTACCTGCAATGTGTTATTGCACCGTGATCATAGCAAAGATTCACTCTTGAATCAAAGTGGGAATAATTGAACACCAGAAAAGCTCAGGGAAATGTATTATATTGTGTTAGGAGAAAACTTCTATGCTTAATGGTCAGCATCATAAAATGAGATTGCTCTTAATCTAAAGAGATTCAACACTTGAAATTGGAGTAAATAAACATATAATCTAAGTAAAAGCTGTGACATTTAGAAAGAGCTCTTTCAATTATCTCAGCATATGTGTCCCTAGCCACTGAAGTGTTCTCAAAAATTTTCCTTTTCCCTACAAAGAGTCTCTTGATGGTTTACTCAAAGTGGATACCCATAACCAAGAGCCATTAGACTTAATGAAAGCAAATTGATTTTCGTTGGCAAGATGATTTTTTATAGAATGAGAAGGGCCTTGGTGAGATTACCTTAACCACTGAGAAGACATGTTTATGTTGTTTTTAATACATGTTCTACTGCTAGACAACAGGGCACAGATGGTGCTTCTGTCATGATCTGGCCTGTTTGCTCTCCCCTAATTAGTAATTCCTCTCAACTGCCCTCTTCCTTCCCAGCCTCAATTATAATTTATTCCCCTCACCTGTTTCCTCTGGTTTATATTCAGTTCAGCCTGAGCATTCAGTACCAGATCATTACTTGTCTTTCTGTTAGTCTGTCTGTTTGGTTTTTTGTCATGGTTTCTGTCCTGGATCCTAGCTGCCAGTGGAAAGAGGGTTTAGGTGTTTGTCTCGTCTCCTGATCCTCCACTGTTCCTCCCCCGCGGAGTCCTCTGGGTTTTTGGCTCATTATGGGGGGAGGTTCAGTTTTTATCAAAGTAAGCCTGGCTCCAGGGAGGAGACCAGTTTAAAGTATTGGTGCTGTGTCAGTGGTTCGAAGCGGCCTTTTCTCATACACTGACCATCCAAATTGTTTTGCCAGTAGCTCACTCTGGATGCACACTAAGGCTTTCCAATTAAATCGTACCACCCTGTTGGCTTATTATGTATTATTTGTTCCATATGTCAAAACACTTGTGCATTACCGGTATTTGTATCAGGGCTCAGAATGGAGGACCCAGTATTCAAGGTAGGCAGATAATTCCAAAGCATTTATTTAAAAAGTGATCTGCAGTAACAGCTGCTAGGGCATCAAGGTGAACCTCTGCTGAAGGAAACTCAGGTTAGTGACCGTGTAAATCTGGAAGAGTAAGATTATGAACGCAAGTCACTAACCAGGTTTAATAGTTCAATCCAAGCCCAGAGAACAAGGTAGAATCAAGCCGTTGGGCTGCCAACAAGATGCGGCGGACAGAGGATGGAGAACAAGCAGGAAACCAGATCTGGGCAGACGAACGACAGCAGGAAAATCTAGAGGGCGAAGCAGGTCAAGGACCTGCTCAGGATTTAGAACCAGGAGATCAGAAGTCTGAAGAGGTTCCAAAGAGAAATCTAGGTCTGTGTCAAGAAAAGATCCAAGTTAAATAAACAAGCAGAATCCATCGGGAGTTCTGAAACAGGTCAGTCTAAAATAGATCAGACAGGAACAACCAGTCTCAATAGTTGAAGGTTAAACAGATCAGGATCAGGTAATCAGAAACACTAACATAACGCTGAAACGCTCTCCCCACTGGCTCGAAAATAATCTTACAGATGACTGGAAACAGGCAGGTTAAATTAGACCAGACAGGAACAGGCGGGCTCCGTGGTTGAGAGGAAGAACAGGTAATCAGAAACACTAAGGTAACGCCGAAACTCTCTCCCCACTGGCTCGAGAATAATCTGGCGCTGAACAGTAAAGAGAAACTGGGCGGAGTTAGAAAGGTGAATGAAATAAGTAATTAAGCCAGTCATCCAGACCAAGATCACAACAGTTAACCATAACCATAAGTATAATAATGCACATGTACACAACAATTAAACAAGGAAGGGATTTCCCGGGTGGAGGTCTGGAATGAAGGAGGAAAAGTCCAATCTAAAGAGTGAATAAGCACAAAATATCGGATGCAAAGAGGGATAAGAGACAAGTAGCACTTATAATACGTTATGAAGGTTGGTATTAACTAAAGTAGGACATTAAGGTGCTGAAGCTAGCATATTATTAGACGTGAAAAAATTCTGCTAGTAGAAAGCGGAGGGCACAGCAATGTATATAAGTGATAGTGCAAATAATTATTTTCAGGCTAAAAAAGCATTTAAGTAAACACAATCATGAGGTGTTTGGTTTAAAGCTTTATTTTTACTTGGTTACCTTATTGTAAACATGTTGTTTTCATTGGGGCTTTGGGGGCATAATGTGTCAGTTAAACGTTTTTTTATTTATTTTATTTTTTTTATTTTTTTTTTTATCTGTTTGAGGTCAATTGAAACCTCTCTACTCTCCACTTTCCAAATTCATTATGAGGTACATTTTGTCATTTGTACCTGTAACACCCTGATTGCAGCCTGCTGCCATGATTTGTGTGGCTACAGATATTTGTGGGTGACAACAGCAGTAATAAAACTCCAGTGTAAAAAGTGCAGCTTAATGTATCGCACATCTAGAATTTGAAATTATTTTATGCAGTAGGAGTGGGATATTCATGGGCAATCACAGCTTAAATTTATTGCCAGCCCTCTATTTCTGTTTTTATGTCCTTATTAACTATCCTTATATATGTGCATTGTTAGCTGTCCATGAGTTGACCCTTTTATACTGGCAAGCTGTCACTGTATCCTGTTGCCTGCTGCAGAGACTCCAAAGCTATGCTATAATCACAAACTGGACTATGCAAATGCAGAAGGCAAGTGTAAAAATGGTAAATTAGCTGAACCAAAAACAGGGGGCAATAGAACTATCTCTACTATACCATGGAGTTGTTTGGTTTTGTTTTTTGTTCTTTTCTTTTACGACAGCGTTACCATCACATTAAGTAGGTTTCTGCATAGGTCTAAAGATTGAAATTCCTCCATTTGATTACTTAAATCCTAGTTCTTGAAAACTGAAAGGTATCATCTCGAGGAGGTAACAAAAAACATGAAAAGAGAACATTTAGATTTATTACCTATAATTGGATAAAACATGAACAAGTGGCGAATCCTCTTCTCAGACAAATTAAGAAAAGGTGCTGTAATGAAATCCTGTGCTGCTAAAAGGCCAAGACCTTTGTTAAAGAACCAGTAAGATTAGTGTCAGAGGTTTATCTAACCTGCTATAAATCTTCCTTTTGAAACCCTTAGTCCTATTACACCATTGAAACACTGAGAATTTGTCTTCTTCCACCTGCATAATGAGAAGCTTATCTTAGTGTAGATTTCCTGTTGGCTTAAATAGAGTTCAAGATCTTCCCAGATAAGGAAAGATCTTTAATATAGTGCTCTCCAGGTATTGGTACCTGCTAGTAAGAATGGTCATTATTTAGAAAAATCAAGAAACGTTCAACTTTTATAAGGTAGATCTAGTAATAACGAAGTAAATGTATTTGAAAGTACCAAACCACAGGTGCAGAAATTGTTGGTATCATCCTGACTTTTGTTTAAACAAAAAGTATGGATCTTCAGCCAAAAAACAGGGATATTTGCTGCTACGATCTCTTATCTGCATTTTTTTGTGTAGAAGTTAGATCTAAAAACCAAGATGTATAAAAGATGTTCATTTTTTGTCTGATGAACCATTTCAGTGTTGCTTTGGTTAAATTTTGTAGGTGCTTATCTTATTAAAATGTCTAATGTGGAACTGTCTTTAGTTTGTGACCAGAATTTACCCCACATGTCAAGTTATTTTAAAGTTATCATAAAGTCATGCATTCAAAAAACTTTTGCAGGACCTTTAAAAGAGATAGAGCAAAACATCAACATAGATTTGCTAGCTCAGTTACCAAGGCCGAGAGATGTTTTTCCTCAAAAAGTTCAATAATACTCTGATGTAATAAAGGTTACAGGGTTTCTAAACTTTTGAATTATTACTCTAGCTGTAGATAAGACCCACTTTATGAAGCCAGACCTATAAATATAAGGACATATTGTCCTTACTTGAAAAACATATTATTTTTAATTTTAAAAGAAAATTAAGCTCCATGTGACATCATATTTATATCAAAGAGCATCAAATGAAAGATTACACTTTAGTTATCCTAGAGATTCCTCAGTTAAGGTACATAAAGTCCTGATGATACTGTTAAAGTAAAAATAGTATATATTTCTTTCCACAGAGGTTTTCTTCTGAATGATAAAAAATACTAATGCATCAAAATGAGCTCATAACAATACTGGAAAAATCTTTTAAAACAGATGAAATATCCTTTTCTTCTAGTGTTGAATGTCTTATTATGTAATGCAAAAATCTTCCTCTGTTATGTACACTGTCCATTATCAACCAATTTCATTTACTACCTTGATAATAAGTACATGAAAGCTGAGCTTACTGAAAACATAGGTATTATATAGGTAGGGTTACCTTGAGCTCTGTTTTACAGATAAAAGGTTAGGTCTGAACTCAGGATAGCGAAGGTGTTTGCTAATGATATGGCGTTTTACTTCAAAGGCATCTCGGTTGGCAGGTTGAGAGACAAGTGCAGTAGTAGGCTTGTAATGACCCTAGGTCGACGGAAAGGGAAGGGTTAGCAACCGAAGGTAGAAATAATGACAGTGAAAAAAGCTGAGCTCGGCACAGAGACCACTGGGAACATGAAAAGTGAAACCCGAGAAAGCATTAGTCTTCCAGGTGTATGTCTGTTGACTAAAGAAATGACAACTGGGGCCTTATGCTCTCTGAAAAAAAATCAGAAAAGCACTTCTTAAAATCACCGCTTTGGTCACTTTAAAATTATCTTTTGGTTTTGTTTTCCTTTGAGTAATCAGTAGCATCTTTGATTCCAGTTATCAACTGCAGTAACAATGTGCATAGTTCAAAATGACATTTTACTATGACAGAAAATGAGAGTTACGAGGAATTGAAAAAAAAAAAAATCTATAAAGCATGACTGTCAAACCACCACAGAAGACAAGAGAAGCTTGTTCATCAACATGACCGAGAACTGGACGCTTTCGTATTGATCTTGTTAATTAACTGTTACAAACAGCAGGTCTGTGGATTCCTGCCGGTCGATACAGACCAAATCTGTATACTTTACATTTTGCCTTGGTCTTATATACTGCCTTAAATATGATTTGCTCACCGCAATAATCAATATAATGGTTCTTACAATTGCTCTTAGACTCACATTTTGATTATTGCTTAAGCATGCTACCTCATTCTCAGTGGAAAAAGCCTTCAAAGTAACCATAAGTTTACATAAGCCAGTTTGGGCATGCCATTGATAACGTCTTTGATCAGCACTGTTAGTTAATCTACTGCCCAAAGGCATGCTTGAGCATGTGTACCCAAAAACTACATCACCAGAATAGCCCATCTTATATGTATATTTGATAGACATGTATTTATTATACAACTTCTTATTTTCTCTTGATTATCAGCTTTTTATATTGTGTCCTACATATTTTCTTGCTGCTTGGTGTTTGAGTCTGTAGCTCCTGGCATATGCCATTCATCAGAACTGAAAACTCATTCAGCAATCACCATTTCAGTTCCCTGTTACTCACCTCCCTCTTAGAACTTTGTGTTGTCTTCAGTGGTCTTTGTGTTTCTTTCCTTTGACTTACTTCCTTTTTTATCAGTTAAAACTCTTCCTAGCATCATAATGAGAGAAAATGGTGAAACACTTTAATTTTAACATCAGTTGAATTTTTCCAAAAGCCAGCTCAAACGTTCCCATCCTACATGGTAGTTTTTCTGTGGTGTTTACCAGCATACTTTTAACAAACTTTAAAATTCTACAGCTAGATAGCACTACACAATTTATTCAGGTATGTTGATAAACACAATCTTAAGTAAAACCTATAATAAAAAGGAAAAAATAGCCTCCATCTTCTGCTGCTTATTCCTTAAGGGTTGCTTAGGGGCCAGAGCCTATCTCCGGCAGTCTATGGATGAAACACAAGGTACACCCTGGACAGGTGCCTATTTCACCCCACTGACCATGTCATGATCTGGGTGCTGATGACTGGCTTTTTGATTATTTATTTCATTCACTACTTTTATTCTGCCCGGTTTCTCATTACCACTTATCGTATCCAGCTGTGCCAACTTCTATTTAAACTACTTGCACCCAGTTGTCAGTGCCAGATTATTCTTGAGCCTTAGGTGTTGAGAGTTTTCCAGTGTTACTTGTTGTGTTCTGTTTGCCTGATTCTGACCCGTTTCTGACTTCAGACCTTTGAGCCTGCCTGCCCTTGTTCTGATCTGTTTCCCTGACTCGTCTTTGGACTCCTATTAAACCCTGTCTGCTTACGACCTTGGATCTGCCTCCTAACTTCACCCTCTGGATTATCCTGCCTTCCGTCACCTGCTTGGATCGATCTCCTGTCAGTTCTGTGTCCTTGAAGGCTTCGATATCTGGAACTCTCTGTGCGGCAAGCGCTGCGTCTTGTCAGCTGACCGGTTGGTATCAACCTCGTTCTCTGGGCCCGGGGTGAAATGTAAACCAGGTTAGTGACCTATGCGTTCAGTTCATCCTCCGTCATATTATCGTGGTCACTAACCTGTTATTCCTCTCTCCATAGTTACCTGCCTCAGACGCCCCAGCCACTGCAACTCCAATCCTGTGTTGCTTTAAAAATGTTTTTTTAAGTTATCCCACTGTTTGTCTTGCTCGAGTACTGAGTCCCTCTGTTCTTAGTCATTACAGAATCATCTATGGTGCGTATTTTAGAGAGGCTTTTAAAGAAAAGAAAGAAATGAGAAAAACAAAATCTAAAATCTCCTGTTTTATACCATAACTGAGGGGAAAGATACCATTCTTTAAAAAAAAAAAAAAAGGTCTTTAGATGGAACTATATTTTTAAATGCTAATTGTATATTTGTGTTTCAAGAATAAAAGTGACAATGTTGGCTTTTTTTCAGTAATTATTTTCTAATTTAATTAGCTTAGTGCAAAGTTTGCATATCTCAAGTCCATAGATACCCTTTAGATTAAAAGCTGAAAATAATTGGGAAGTACGAGCCATGTACCATGGTAGTTCATAATTCAAAATAAAGGAAAGAGCAATTCTCTGTATTTGGGTGAAAATGAAATAAAACTTTGATTCTATTAACCTGTTCGGTTCTTTATTGTGCAACAGATTTCCATTATTTCTATTATAGCATATAAGAATGTTATTTTCTTGTATCCAGAATGAAAAGCTAGAAGAAAAGCTACATTTGTTCACTTCTTGTATCATTTTTATAATTTAGTAGTTCAAGATGGACTCAAAGTAGGGTTGTGTTTTACATATTAAGCCATGTCCAATGGTAAATTGGAAAACCAAATATCCCTGACTATTAAAAAAAAGCTAAATATCAGCTTATTACTTAATGTCTTATAGAAAAGCAAAAAGAAAAAGCTAAGGAAGAACCCACCTTGTTTATCCTATTTCAAGTTATTTTAGGTTATTTTTTGTTTATTGTGTAAGCTAAAACCATCGCTTCCCTGTAGGGTTCTCCATAATAAGGTAATCCACCCATTCACCTTCCTAAATCTCCTTTCATATTAACCTCAGAGATTTCCTTTGGGTGTTGATTCCTCTTAACAAGCAATAAAGTAAAGTTTATCTAAGACTTTTAATCCTTCAATTGATGGGGCAGGGGGGGAACCAAGATAAAAGGATTGGGGGATGTTTTCTATTTTTTTTTATCGTAAAGCTGGACCACCTATAGATTTCAAGGATTTTGCCTCTTATCCTGTATTCTCTGAAATTTAGATTTACCTGATCAGAATTTCCATATCGTCTTTTAACACATAATTCAAATGCATATGGTTGACCAGCCCTTTTTGTAGCCTAAAGCTTCACAGGAATCAGAAAAACAGACATGCATTCCACTATCAGGTATACTGCAAAGTCAGCTTGACTATTACCAAACAATTTAACCTGCATCGTGTTTATTGTTATCAGAAAAGTCCTGTTCTATATCCTAGTGCAATATGCAATAAAGGGGTCCTTATTCATTTTTACATTAATTACATTTTAATGCCAGCATAAGCATTTAACCTTTTCCAACATTAATACATTAGCTGTTCTCCTTGTTCAGTATAAACACCAGGGAATAGATCCTCAAAGTCACACCAATTACTGTGTGAAGCTTCCTCTGCTTCTCAGACAGCTGGGGGGAGAGAGAGGAGTGTATTTCATACCAGAAGCTACTGTATATGATAATAAGGAGAGCAGAAGTTGCATTTTTATGCCTCTTGTATTCAGATTCTTCTAATATTTAGGGGTCATCTTTTGTTTATTATTGCCCCAATGCCCCTTTTCAGGCTGAAATGAGGAAGCATGAAACCAACACATGCATTTTAAATACTTCAACTGATTTGATGCTCTTACTTTGATGGATCATGTGTTGTAAACCAAATGGCAAGATGAATAGCAATAAGTTATTTGACTCAGCATTATAATTATAGTAAATAAAAAATTAAGAACTGAATGAAATAGAGGTATTTTTTGGAGGAGGGGCAATAAGATATGTAGTTAATAATCTAGGAAAGACAAATCTCCTAAGCAATCCCTTGTGATGACCGAACTAAAGCTCAAAAGGCAACAGCTATGCAGCCTGAGGCTTGATGCGTTTTCTTTTAGAATAATTGCCCAATTCCTGCATTCATTATGGTCTTTGTGGTCATGCTCTGAAAGAAACAAGATGATTTTGGTGTCAGAAAAGACAATGTATTCATGCTGGTGCTCCAGGCATGTGGCTGGTGAGGATAGAAACAGTTTCTGAATCTGTATTCAAAATTCAGTGAGGTCACTTCCACCTGTTGTTGCATTTTTCCTTTTTCTGATCTTGCATGAATCCCTCGTAAATACAGCTACCTCAAAGAAAGGAATGTTTTCTAATAAAGAACTTCCCAGCCACCACTGTGTTCTGTCTGATCATATCTAAGGAGAAGAAAATCCTTGTGACAAGAAAGAGATGCACACCTTCAGCCTTTAACAATGGTTTTTTTTTCTACTATTGTTATTTCTGAAGGTCCAAATATGCTTACATGCGCAAAAAATCTCTTTCTGTCCATTGGCATTTCATCAATGCATTTTTTGTGGCAACTATCATCGTAGAAATCTTTGTCTGTCAGTTTGTACCAGTTTGTAGCACCTTTGCTCAAAGCACTACAGAGTTTTTATTTTAGTTAAAATTGCCTTTGGTTGATTTTGTCAACCATGATTTCACCTTGGCAGCTTCATTTTTCTTGTACATTGGTTGATAAAGTAAGATGGCCGAAGTGCAAAAAGTAAACACAATTATGCAATCATAGATTTGTTTTTTTATTTGAGGTTTCCTCAATTAATACATGTTTTGGATCTTTATTTGCCTGAATGTCCAGACAAATACTGTCATGCACTGGGACAAATTATTATCCTATCATGAGGGACTGAATGTTTTCACTCATGAGGTCCATTCCCCTGCTGTCACTTTCAAAACCAAAGGGTTAAACTAATACCCCTAAAAAACAAGAACATCAGCATAAGACTTTATAGTTAATATGATACAAAATATGCTCTAAATTTAAACTCCCAGCAACCAATCGTAAAGTATATAAGGTTCTTCTCAATCATATTATCCAATGATACTAAATGCCTGAAGTGTTTAAGAACTGAGTTCTGAATGGGTTCTATTAATATAACAGAAAGTAATAGCAGAAAGCATAAATCTATGCAGTGGCCTCACAAAACTGATGTAGTACACTAGAGCACATTTGGAGACAGGAAACAGGCAAAAGGGGAGGGTCCTAGAAAAGTATAAATACATTTCAAATTCAGTATGCTAGTATCACAACACTTTCTGAATTCATGTTTCAGGTTTCCTTCAGCAGTTTAAGGGGGGAAGTTTAAAAAAAAGGCTTGGTTTTGGTCCTTTCTAGTCCGAGAACACAGTGCAGCATCTGGATGCCTTCTCTAATAGCAAAAAGGATAAAACCAGCAACATGGCGGAGCTCCAAGGCAGCAGCCAAAAAGAGCTCCTCTCGATGATTTCGCAAAATATGCCGCTTAAAACGATACAAACTAAGACATCAAACTCTCATCTATGATCGCCACCGCCTGCTGGAGCTACTGTCACAAAATGTTTTAAATACTGACATTTTTGACCGTTTAAAAAGGTGCGGAATGCTACGGACTGATGTCAACAGCGGGAAATAACGGACGAGGGGGGGGATGCGCGAGACGGTGTTAGGATCCCAGTTTGTGTGGGTTGTTTTTTGTGTTTTTCTTCTCTCCACTACTAGATGGTGCCCTGTCCTCTTTGGGCCTCCTTGCACACCTGCGGCTCGTTGGGTCTTCACCAGAGGAGCATTTGAGCAGCGGGCTGTCACTACCTTGACGCCAGAGTGTTTGCCAGTGTTGGGTACTCTAGCCATACTGAGATTAGCAGAGTCTAACCTTAGTCTTGTCTCTCTGAGTCTAAGCTTGTTTTGTCTTTGTTCTTCAGCAGCAAGCCTTCCTGAAACTTTGGATAAGCTCGTAAGCAAAATGGATCATCTCAGACTCAAATTCTCTTCAACAAATAGATATAGTAGAGATATGTGAATGCTACAACCTGCTGATGGCAACACTGCTGCTTCAACCACGTCAGCCTCTTCAACCTAGGAGGGAACCTCCCTCACAGCATCATCATCATTGTCCTCTTCCTCCCCTAAAAAGGGAGAAGGAAGTGCTTCAGGAGCTGGAGGCAGTAGTAGCAGCTCAACAACAACTGATGGGATGAAGCCCAGGAAACAGGCCCCTAATGCTCCAGCATCAGAATCCTCATCCACCAGCGTAAAAATCCCATTTGGATGCTAAGATCCTATCCAGATCCGTCTGACATCAATGCTGCCAAGCAAACATGAATGAGATGCATTCCATAACTAGATATAGTGACTTAATATTATTTTTTATCACTGCTGCTTACCTTATCAATGCTGCACTTTAAAAAATGAAATTGTCTAGAGAGCTGTTCTAAATGAAGTTTGTTTTTGTTTACACTTGTGTATACAAAATGACAAAATAAGTCTATGTCTAACATAATCTTATATTAGACCTTCAGATCTAATATCCATAAGTCAAATAAAACGGTCTTAATTCAATAAAGTTAAAAACATTGACGAGTATAAAATTAACAATAACCTGATTTCTATAACCTGCTGACATTTCCCTTTAGGAAGTCCCCTGCTGTGTTGTTGGAACAATCCAACACATAACAAAGGTAATAGTTCACCTCAAGGCACTGAAAGCATAATGTTGTCAAGGAGACGCCCTTTTTTGTGTTCAGTACATGATTTTTCACAGAACGTTTGTCAAAATGCATATCCTCCCAAAAACGTTCGTAGACACCTCTATCCAAGGACAAATTAATTAGCGGTGAATGACAGGTGGACCGCTTTTGAAGAATGTCAGCGCCTGCACCTTAGGTGAGAGGCAATGGCTGGTGTAGAGCAACTGTCAAGTAGGATACCCATCAGAGCGATTCCCCAATGTCATACAGACACACAAACTCACACTCACACAGACATACTCCTCCCCGGAGCCTCCGCCAATATCAGACACGTGTTTCACAAAGACACCGCTCACAGGATGCTAAAATCAATGCTGAGAGAAGCCGAGAGGTGTGAGTATTTCATACACATATTATCAAACTGAATCACAGATTAGCATTCCTTCAGAATTACCCTAGGTGATGTCAGGGAGACACTGAGCAATGAGTTACCTTCAATTTACTGCATCTGGAAAGAAAAAAAAACAAATAGAGACCTATATAATGATAAAATCAGAAGTATTAATCAGGGATTCCACTTTTCAAGAATATTGCTTAATGACAACATAATTCTCTGCATAAGTATTCAAACCTATATTTTTGGTTGTTTTGCCCTATTATAATCAAAAACTTCAGTATATTTTAATAGATCAACCAATACAAGCAGCTCTTTAATTGTTATGTTAAGGTAAGCTTAAATGGGGTGTAAAGATTTATATACATAAACATGTTAATTATGTGCCTAACATCTCTTTTTCTACTTTAAAGAGACACATCTCTCTTTCATTGAAGTAGCAATGTGTGTCGCCGCCAGCCTTGTACCTCTAAAGACATAAATCATTGCCCATTTTTTAGGCAACATGCTAAAACTCATTCTGATTGATGAATAAGACTTGGAAACATTCATTCCTAGCCCTGATTTTTGCTCGATTTACTGAGGAGACCATTTAGAAGCATTAAAATACTTTGATCTTAACCACAAAACAAGATTTAATCACAAGAATCTGCACTTTTACTCATTTTTTTGTAAAAAATAATGTTTCGACAGCAGGCGGCTTTTTCAGTTCTGGCAGTGTCCGCTAGAGCTACCTGTAGTTAGAAAGCTGCTGTATTTGAGTATATGACGGCCCATCCTCCTAGTTGCAGTCCTAGTCCGAAGCAAATCAATGACCCATCCCATAATTTCCTGGGTAAAGTCTGCTGTTCAGTGAAAGTTTTGCATATGAATATTCCGTTCAGCCTCTAAGCCTTTAATGTTGCTGTCCTGCTCAAAATTGAACCCATCATCCCACATAAAATGTTTTTTGGCTCCTCTAATTTCTTTCATTTGCTGTTAGAGAAAAGCATCACGCTGCATTACCACAATGCTGTACAAAATTTTTATGTTTTTTCCAACAGAATTGTGCAATTAGGAAAAACAATTTTTTTACACAGTTGTGCCATGTCTCAGACTCTGACTGTTGTTAACTTCAATGAGGACTCATGGATTTTGTTTCAACAATGGTTTTCTTCTTGCTTTTTTGTTTGCATCCATCCATCCATCCATTCATCCATTTTCCTTCACGCTTATCCCAAGTGGGGTGGTGAGGGGTGCTGGTGCCTATCTCCAGCTGTCTAAAGGCAAGAGGCGGGGTACACCCTGGACAGGTCGCCAGTCCATTGGAGGGCAACAGAGAGACAAACAGGAAAAAACCATTCACTCAAACCTAAGGGGAATTTAGAGAAGCCAATTAACCTAACAGTCAGGTTTTTAGACTGTGGGAGGAAGCCGGAGTACCGGGAGAGAACCCATGCATGCTAAGTAAGAACATGCAAAATCCATGTAGAAAGACCCCAGACAGGAAATCGAACCCTTTTTGTTTGTATTTTTAATTAAATTGGTGGAATTTGTTTGATAAGTATTTCAGCTGTCATCTATCACACAGCATATCCTCGATGTTTAAGTTTTTGAATAATTTGGTTCCTTTTCATAAATGTAAATTATTTCGAGAATAATTCAATGGATTTTTTGCCTTAAATTGCTTAATAATACAATCTCTGGGTTTTCTACATATAATCTTCCACAAAACAATGAAAATAAACATCTTATTTTAAGATTACCCAGACAACAGTTTAGATTTTGTTCTGAGCAGGTACAAATGTTGTCGTTTTGAAAAGATATGTGAACAATGAAACAAGCTATGGCAGCTTAGAGATGGGAATGTTGGTTAAAAAAAAAAGAAACATTTCTTTTTTTAACTAAGCAGAAATTATAGAAAACAAAGACAATACACAGATTTATCTACATTGGAAAGAATTTGAAGACAAAGGACTTTATCAGTTTAAACATAGAAAAGCAACACCAGTAAGAGTTAATCACAAAAAAATGAAATAAGACGATGAAAAAGGAAAACCTTTACAGATAAACCTTTAAAGTTTTCTGAGTCCCATCATTTACTTTCTTCTGCTGCGTTATCCATTAATGCATCATAATAACTCTGACTGACGAGCAGCCAACGTCCAATCATGGAAATGCATCGTGCCAAGAAAAGATCCTAAAGGCCTGCTAATTGAGATTCATGACTTCAAATACCAATCAGATAAAGTGATTAAGGCTTCGATTGTCCACATCTTGAAATTTGCAGCTTTCCCTCCCAGAGCATCATCCTCTGATAGTTCATGTCTCATCATTTCATTATTAATCTCTTCTTTGTTTTGGAGCTCTGTAGCTCCCAGGAGAACTCCAAGTTGATGCAATTAGAAGCTGTAATTACTTCTCCACAGAGCAGTAGATCTAAACAGTCTATATCTGTATGTCTGCTTGAAGCACACAAGAGAGTGATTGATGATGCTGTTAGCATTTGGGTGTTGATTGTTGTCTTAAAAGGTACTGAAGGAAGTTACTGTTTATAGAGAGTTTGCAGTTGTAAAAGTTAATGACCTGCTTTTCAGCTCTAAGTTATAACACATGCTTTTTAATTCCATTACATAGTCTTAGGCCATTTATTAACTTTTATGCTCATTTTGATAAGACATCAGCAAATATATGCTTGGGTTATGTGCCTTATATTGAGAGTAAATCATTTATACAAATAAAAAATAGAAAGACGAAAAAAAAATGATGCTTTACCAAATTCTGTCAGGGGTTGAAAATTTAACATAAACCATCTTAGCTATATCAGGAAACCTTTAACATCCACTGGTGTTCCATTACTACTCCAACAGCCAATCAAATGATAAGATGGATCTATCTGGATGATCAGGCCCTTTTATTTATATTTGTAATATCTATTGAAAGCACATGTTAGAATCAGATGCAATATTTTTAATTACAAATTAGTTTCTTTGAAATCACAGATTTGATTTGATTTACTTAAAAAAAATTGCATTGCAGTCTGGTGGAATATATTCATGGTTTTAAACTTAAGTGAAGAGACAAATCACAATAAAATTTTTAATAACTTCAAATAGCAGTGATGCACAGCACCCTCAACCAAAATGAACTGTGTAAGGCTTTTGCATATCTCAAGAAGGCCCATAAATGTGGAGAGTACTTTAGGTCCAGATCACAAATTCACCATCGTTCTGAAAAATTTGTCCCATAAGAACAAGAAAGACTGGAGGCTGAAATATTGAGATGCATTTTCTATACTTCAATAGGCCTAACTTTGATATCAGGGTTCCCAAACGGGTTTTTATGTTCATGTTAAAACACTCAGTGAATGTATGGCAGACAGTTCGCCTGCAGGCAAGCTTTAAATATGAAGGAGGTAGGAGGACACACTAGAAAGCAAGTGAATAAGGCAGGGAGGAAGGACAAGAGGAAGCGAGGGAGGAAAGACATTGGAAAGGTAGAGTTTGGCTGTAGGAGGTACAAAAAAAGTAAGGAGACAAAGACAAATATAAGGTAGGGTGGAATAAGGCATTGTATGAAACGATGGATTGAAGTAGGAAAGAACAACAGAATGTATGAAGAAAGGGGGGATGATGATAAGGTACAACAGGGGGAAGAAAGAAAGAAATAAATGATTGGATGAAGGGAAAAAGGAAGGATGGACAAAATGGAGGATGGGTGGGATGGGAAGGAAGGCAAGGAGTGGAAATAAAATATATGACAGTTAAGAAGAAAAGGGATCAAAGGAGGAAAACAGGGATATTTGTGGAAAAGTAATTGACTGTTTTTCCCTATACTTACCCCGACCTAAAAGAACTAAAATCAATTATTCTTCAGACTGCATATGAAATATTGGAAGCTAGGAATCAGTTCACCGCTGCATGGGAAAGAGAAGCTCCTCAGACATTTAGCAGCAAAGAGATTAATAATAATATTGAACTCAAAAATGGGTTAGGAAGGATAAATAGAAGTCAAACGAACATTGTAGACTGTGAGGAATCTCTGCAACAACTGCTCTACATTAATGTCTTCAAGGTCATCCTCAATGACTTCTTAATCTCTCTGCTACTATAGCTGGGATGACGCCCACCACTCTCCAGTTGTCCAATAAAATTATTCCATGTTCAAAAGGACTCATTAATTAAGAGGTTAATAACTCGAGATGCTTAATTAATTCAACACCCACTGAAATACCTCCTATAAAATAAGTTCTACAGGGTTGGAGAGGGTTCAGTCATTAGCCTAATGTTCTTCAAGATGAATGGAGCTTTTCCTTCTGCATTTTCTGTGATCTTCATTTTCTTTCTTGGTCAGATTCGATTTATAGTTTAATTAAGATTTTGGTTGAAAAAGATTTTTCAGACTCTACATCGTCAGCAAAATAGGATAAACTTTGTCTTGATCGTAAATGAAACACCCAGCACCAGGTAGCAGGAAGTCTATACCTAATAATAAAAATAACATTTATAAATGTTCATGTGCTTTTATCCCATTGGGGAACAGTAAAAATAAAAGGCATCTAAAGTAGACTGTGTATACATGGCGTTGGCAACTTCCAATCATAAACTGGTGGCAGTAAAGTTGTGTTTTCAAAGTGGTCCATTCTGTTCTGATTGAGTGTCCTCGTAAAAACAGACTATATCTGGAATTGGCACACTATTTTAGCCGTCATGCAGTTATGATAGCTAGTGCTGATTAAAACCTTAAATTTTGATAATGGCCAATGTGCAGTCTCGGTACTGAGATTAAGCTGTCACTGTAGAGAAGGGTTGCTTCTGTAAGTAATATCAACTGCTTTAAAATTTGTTAACATTTTTCTAGCGTCTAATGGAGCAACACTGGCAGATCAAACAAGCGGTACCTAATTTATTACCAAATGTTTAGAATGCATGGCTGTGTTTAGGCCAAATGATGTGCATATGCTTTTTTAATGGTCAAGGAGTGGAAGAATGTGCTGTGCAGTGCAATAAATACAATCTCTTGAATGTGCCCCCTGTGTCAGGGCTAGGAATGTAGGACCCATAATTCAGGCAGACAGATCAGAGTGATTTAGAAGAAAGCATTTATTTATTTACTGCTCGAAAATCTGCGGCTTATCGGCTGGGACAGGATAACTGGAATCTCTGTAGAGGGTGAAAGTGAGGTTTGTGAGTATGAAACTCTGACAGGGAACGGTAGCGAGCATGTGAGTCACTGACCTGGTTTTTAAGTTTAGTCAGAGTCCAGAGGAAGGAGTAGAAACCTTTTGTTTAGCTTTTGTTTATCTGTCTGATTAAGTTAAATTTAGATCTAAATAAACTTTGTGGACAGAGGAAAGAAACAATAAAACCTATTAAAAAAAACAGTTCTTGGATATATATATGTATATATTTCTTTAAATATATATTATTTTTAGTGACTGAAAGAGTCCAGGACTGGGAAGCCTGTAGGATACTGCAGAAAAGGCAGTGTGAATGATGTAAAGATGATGCTATTAGTGAGACCAATAGATGACAGAGGAAGGAAAAAAATGCTAGCAGTAATGGAACTGGTGAAGAGGATGGTGAAGCAGCCAGGGTAATGTTTTATAATCAGTACAAAGATGCCATGAATCAATGTGTGGCGTTTTATCCCTACAGATACAGGAGCCAGTGATCTTCCATCTCTTGAAAGTGCCCCCTGTGTCAGGGCTAGGAATGTAGGACCCATAATTCAGGCAGACAGATCAGAGTGATTTAAAAGAAAGCATTTATTTATTTACTGCTCGAAAATCTGCGGATCATCAGCTGGGACAGGATAACTGGAATCTCTGTAGAGGGTGAAAGTGAGGTTTGTGAGTATGAAACTCTGACAGGAAACGGTAGCGAGCATGTGAGTCACTGACCTGGTTTTTAAGTTTAGTCAGAGTCCAGATGAAGGAGTGGAAACCAGCTGGATGATTTTTTCACAGCATGTGGTGGGAGCTGGCCAGAGAGTTTCAGAAGAAGACTGACGAGCAGAACCCACCAGAGACGGAAGAGCAGAAGTATCTGGAGGGAAAATCTAAAGTTGGTGTCAATGCAGGAGCAGATTTCCAGGCCAAAAGATCAGAGATCTGAAAAGCTACTGAGGGGAAATCCAAGAGACAGATCCAAGGTTGTTGGCATGCAGAATCCAAAGAGCAGTCCAAAGACAGGTCAGGCGAAACGGATCAGAACAGGGCAAGCAAAACTTAGAAGTCCAGAGGCAGAAACTAGTCAGGATCTGGTAATCAGAAACACACTAGGTAGGCTAGAGAACACTCACACACGGCTCGAATAATCTGGCACTGATGGCTGGGACCAAGTAGTTTAAATAGGAACTGGAACAGGTGAATCTGTTGAGTGAGAATGGAAACTGGGTGGAGCTAGGCAGGTGGAAGAAATATGTCAAGTGCCAAGATCATGACACGCCTACATATTTCTATCACCCAAAATGGTACCTTTTATGATCAGTGCCAGAGGAAGAGCTTGAGTCACCCATTGCAAGTAAATCAAAGAAGAGTTGAAAACCACAGAAATCAAGCTGAGCCCTGGAAACCACTTCCCTCAATTCATTGAAGCCAAGAATAAAAACCTGTGCTGTGATGCTGCATAAAACTGAAAACTGAATGCAGTTTATTGTGACCTTGTGCCCCAGCTTTCAAACAAAAGAGTTGTGTCTTTTTAAGTATCTCTGCAAAGAGCAAAGGTGAGCTAAGCATGCCATAAAAGTCGAAAGGCTCGCTATGGATAGTTTATACCAGGATCATGTTATACTGTTAGAAGCTCTAATTAACACAAGAATTGCATGTCAATAATATTCATCCTTCAAATATTGATATCATGCTGAGATCTTAAGTATTTTCATTTCAGTCTTCCTCATTAGGTATAGCAGTAATTTTTGTATGCTTACGTTTCCCATTCTTTATCATGTAGTCATTTTTTGTTAAGTACACAAATTATTATTGATGTTTTATGTTTCAGTGGAAAGCAGAAACATGTTTTCTAGACAAAAGATAAACCATCAAGTTAAAGCAATTATCTATCCTCCAAGGAAAATGAAAACGCATAGAAAAAGAATTAGCGACTGAATCTGTTATAGAACATACATTTTTTTAATATGTGAAACTGTGAAGATTAAAATGTACATTTGTATTTCCCTGTAATGTTAATGTTTTGCACCAAATAAACAAGAACTGCAGGCCAAGTTTCCTATAGATGGTTCATCTAGTGTACCTTTTTTTTAGCTTTAGTGTTAAAGAAACAACATTTTTGATCTTCAGTGATTCATATTTGACTACAGGCAGCATAACTGACAAGTTACATGATGGTTAACCTTTTTTTTTACCTCTCCTGTTCCCGTCCCTCCACCTTCACACAGCATGACTCCATCTATAAACGGGGGTAATTATGATTTTCGTAATTATAACCCTTGTTAGTGTTCCTTCATTAGTCCAGCATGATGCTTATCTCTGTCTGATCCGAGCCATCAGCCTCATATCCTGTCTCACATCCTCCACTCAGAACAACAGAAGAGCAAAGCTAGATAAATAACCCTGATAAAAATCCATTCACTTACTATAGCTTGGAAGCCAGCCCAGGGCTATTTTGTATGGTTCTTATGAGCTTCATTTAGAAACCACTGAGCACTCCGAAATAAAAAACGTATGTGGTACATTTTCGTGCTTTATGCTTAAAATTTGGCTGTAAATAGATCTGGAGCTTCTACAAAGGTATATCATTAAAGTGATGCATTCATGTGTGTTATTAGCATGCACAAATGGAAATGCTTATTTCTTCATGTAATGAGGAAGGAAAAGGGCTTTAATTGGCAGGAAATATCCTTTGCAGTTTGGGCTTGCTGTTGATGTGTTTTTGCAACCTGAAAAGTTCGAGGATAACACTGCAAAGACGTATCTCCTACCTTGCCATCACTTTCTATAAGTATTTATTTTGTTGTGCCTTAAGCTTTTCAGGCTGACATGTGTGGCCATTCAGATCAATAGGCTCTCAGGATAAAATGAACCCAAGTGTGAATTAACTCAGTAGGGAGCAGCATGGCGGCACAGTGTTTACTGGGGTGTAATTTGGACAAACACATCTCTACTGCATGAGTGCTGCTACAGGAGTTGACAAGTATCTAGTGGTGTAATTTTCTACAATATATGATTTTTCTGTTGTTTTAGAAAGCTTTTTTGAGAGCTATTTCAAAGTAGCGGATGTTTATATTCAGCATTACAAGTAAGGATATTGTACACAACAACAAAAAGGGCCTGGAAAAGAGTAGCAACCAAACGTTGGTACAGTTTTTTTAAGACGTTTCGACACCTATCCAAGAGTCTTTGTCAATTATTTTCCTTGCACCAGAGCAAACTCTAACTGGAGCACTGATGTATTTAAGCAATCACCCTACATATATTCCAAGTCAGATGCAAATCAATAAGTCACCCCTTGTTCTTCTGTTCTGGAGCCTTTTGTTGTGCATGGCGATTGGTCTTGTTATTCATAATGTGACTGCTTATGTAATTTATTTGGAATTAAATCCATGATTGAATTGTAAATGCTTGGAAACTAAAACGCAATCCTCTTCCTCTGTTCAGTTTTCTCTTTTAACAAAGATGGCTTCTTTCCCCCCCCCCCCCCCCCCCCCCCCTTTCAAACCATATGTCCTCTCCACCTTAAAAGAAAACTTTATTACAGAGATTTAGTGTGGAAATCTTGACAGTTGTTTGAAATCCCACTTCTGACACAAATATTATTATCTACCTGTATGGTGCTCTGGAGGTTAGCGCACTTTTTGTTTTGTTGTTCTTGTCATTGGAGTCTTTCTGGTCTGCTGCTAGTTTACCTATTTGGGAGCTGACAAGAATTCATGATTGTACAACTAGTGGAATCATGAATTCTGCCATATAGAGGAAAATCCAGAGAGAAAATCTGTGGACATCAGTTTGTGACGCACAACCACAAAAAAAACATACTTTAGATAAAAAAAATGTATGAAAATTTTATAAATGAGATCATCATTTCAAGCATAATTGTCTATTTGGTCAGGCTGATTTAAATGTGAAAATGTATTTTATTTTTAAAGTGTAAAAAAAAAGAAAACAAAGGAAATCAGTATTTTTTTATTTGTATTTCTGTTGTTTTTTTTTGTTTTTTTGTTTTTTTTGTTGTTGGTGTTCTATGAGCCAAAGTGTTTAAAAGTTTTTTTACTTCTGCTTAAGACACATATCATTTTATTAGATTATCTCTTTAAGGTCTAGCTAAACGCAAAATATGAACCCAGAAAATATGTCTGCTGTGTGATTACAACAAAAAATAATTCGGAAAAATGTTTGTTTGTTGTAATCAATTTGCTTTTACCCATGGAAACCGATGAACTACCGTGGATGTAAATCTGAATTTAAACTGTTTCTCCCGCTTAAGGCCTTCTCTTAATAACTCAGGAGTCCCTCATAATGTAACATATAACATTGCAATAAAAAATATTAACAAAATGTTTAATAGGGCTTTAAATGCGCTGCTAGTGGGTGGTAGGTTTATCTGAGCAGTGTACCCTGCAGGCAAAATCTTGCAGCTGACCTCCTGCTGCACTCTGATCATATACCCCCTGAAGTCTCGCTGGCATTGTACAATATTTATAATTAAAGATAGGCTGATGTTGCCTCAGTAAGCATACGCTAAAATAAAATTACATCCCAAACTTCCTTTATTACAGGATATAAATATGGAAAGCCTCTTGGACAAACACACAATGGAGTCTTTAGAGCCAGAACATGTGTGAGCATAAACAGACTTGCGTCGACGCAGATTCACACACAGACGGCGCAGAGACCTATACAGACATGTCACAAAATGACACACTTGCAAACACACTAATATGCGTGCACAGACAATAGCCTCCAACTCCCTTCCAGCCTGGCAGGTAATTGCTGTCTATGGGGGGACAGGTGCCTCTACAATAGACCGCCAGTGTCCAGACAGGCTCTATTCACTGCTACTGTAATTACCTAATTGAAAAGCCCACAAGGGAAGCAGAGAGGGTGTGTGTGAGAAAGAGGGGTGTTGAGAACTGAGAATAAAGTGGAAAAATAGAAGATAAGCCTACAACAAAGCCTCCTGGCCATCCCCTCCACACACATGCTTTTACACAACTGTGAATGCACTTCTGCTTCTACAACATTTGTTTGCACAAATGGATAAATACGCATATGAACACACACACATCCACACAGAAGCCCTGACATCTATTCTGAGTCGTCTCACTCTGGGGGCCAATATTTCAGGGATAGAACGAATGAGGGGGCAGTAATGGGGAATCTATTGTTGTACCATGAGGATAAAGCTGAGAGAAAAAGGTGGGGGAGGGTCAGGAAACTCAGAAATATCAAAGCAGCAGGTTCACTCATTTATGATGAGAGAATCTGCTGTATTAGAACAAAATGTGAGTTTCTTTTACATGTATAGAGCCAGTAGAGTCTGAGAGTAATGCAAAAGGTTGTATGATATACCTTTATGCATATTGAATGACAAGCATACAAATTCGCACCTTGGTTGAGAACGTCTCTACAGAAACACATAACGAATACAGATGACTGTAAACTTCTACTGCTTGCTTCCATCCTTTGTAAGGTTGCGTCATGTCGTTTTCAAGTTTGAACCCAAACTCAGTCTCCTTGAGAATTATTATAGTCTCCGAGTAGCTCTGTATCAACACAAAAAAACTCATCACTGTTTGGTTGAAAGGTGTAAGTAGGGGTCACCAGCAGTTTTTATTTTATTTTATGGGCAACATGGACAGCCTGGTAGGTTGGCATTCAAAACAAAGCATATTATTACTAGTCTTCAGAAGAAAATCCTTAGTTTATTGCATCATTTTTCCAATGGTAGACAGCAAAAAGTTAGTATACCCTTGTTTGGAGCAACTCACTACATCAGAAAGAGCAGATTACATCCAGGAATCTTGTTAAAAGGCAACAATCTAAGTTTGCTGTAGCAATATGCCATATGCAACTGAATTTTAAAATATGGTGATCTTAATTTGTCCGCACTAAGAACTGTTTATGGAAAATTAACTTTCAACATCAGCAAGACCCTGCCTTATTAACAAATAGCAGTTTTGTTAAATGACCTGTACTTGTCAAATGTACATTACATTCACTGCATTCAGTCTTTCACCCATTCACAAAGTAATTCATACGCTGATGGGGGTAAGCTACGTTGTAGTCACGGCTGCTGTGGGGCTCACTGACAACAGTGAGGCTGCCGTAGAATCGTGCACGTGACAATTGAGACAGATCGATCGGACAGACGGATCAATCTGGCAGTTCAAAGGTTACATTATTGAATCCCTTCCTCCTGACACCTCTTACCCATATCAGGTTCACAAGAATGAAACAAGATTTTGGAAATGCTTCTGGGAACACAAAATAATTTCTTTTTTCTCTCATGATTAAAAGTAAAAAACATTGTAAAACCAAAAGTAGAAAGTATTTAAAATATTTGCTCACTTTACGATGTGACCAACCTGTTTTGTTTGGTTGCATCTTTGCACATTTGTCAAACTTAAAACCAAATCACTTTAGGGTCATTTATCACTGAAAATTTCATCAAATCCTGTTTATAAAAAGAATGGAATTCCTTTTCACTGAACAGGGGAAACAAAAACTCTTTTGGAAATTGCCAAAAGAAGGAAACTCCTGGAGGGGGGCCATCTGCCTTAATATGTTAGGGTAGAGCGACAGAATAAGAGAGAGAAAAAAAGCAGCGAGGGAAACACAGCGACAAACATAAAAAAAAAATCTTGGCATGCCTTCAAACTGGCACAGAGTCCTAAAAATTCAACTCAGGAACAGAAATATCTTCAGAAAGGTACATGGAGAGAAAAAAATTACAAACTCTGGATGACAGGCACAAAAAGATAACGACATACAGTGCACAGAGTGAAAACGGGACGAATGTCGGGATTGTGCCAATGCAACAACATCACCCTGGGCCAGGAACACATAATAGCCCCCCAAGTGAGTAAGTTTAGGTTGTATGAAAAAGATTTTGTGAGTAAAGTGGAATTTTGGCTTTAAAGCTAAACTGGATTCTGCTTTTACTGAAAAAGTGCCCTGTTTGGAAAGAGGTTTGATTCCTATTAAATCATTTATTATTTTTTATTTAGTATTAAAAAAAGAGTTTTAGATGATAAAGGATTTTTTTTAAGGAAATTTTGTGACTGGATTATTTCTACTTAGTGCTTGTAAAGACTCACAAAAAGTAAACCTTTAATATGATTTTGATGTTTTATGGTGATATAATAATATGGCTTATATTGTTTCTATAATAAATGTATACTGACAAATAATTTTTTATTGAATTTCAGAGAATTATTTCACAGAATTCAACATCTTTCCCTGAAGTAAACAAAGTTGTTTCTGATTTGTATGTATTTTGGTAAATTACATCCCTTTAGGCTAAGGGATGGAGCAAATCGCTAAGCTTAGCATAAGTAAAAATTCAGGAAAAGCTGTGAACTTCTTTATTTACATTTTTTAACTACAGATACAGCAATCCATTAGTAAAAATATGAAATGATCAACTTTGAGTTCTTGGAAGCTTATTCTTTACCTGCATGTTGAATGCATCAAAAATAATCAACTAACAGGATGTGCTTTTCTCTTGGATACACTTTTTATTTTATAGTTGATAATCCTCTGATTATTTCCCTTTCACTGAGACATAAAAATCTCCATCAATTAACCTTCAGCTTTTTTTGTTGGTGTTATGGTCCTTAAAAACATGGATTGGCAGGTTAGGTATTAAAAAAAAAAAAAAAACTCAGATCACCCAGTAACATCCTGATAAACGTTTGACAGCCTACTATTCCAATATGCGATGGTCCAATGCACTGCAGATATCAGCAAAAAAAATTAAAAAGAAGAAATTTAATTCAAGAAAATTATTATGGTTTTCCCCTTTTGGAATTTAAGTTTTGAGATTTCATTATCTAAGTTATTCTGTTTTGTTCTGATTTATTTTCCCTTTTGTGTCATATTTAAGCAGTCTTCAGTTAATCTCTGTTGCCCCCTTGTGTCTGTCTCCTTTCCCCTAGCTCCCTTCTAGTCCCTTCCATCCACACCTGCTCCATATCAGCTGATCACCCCAGTCTTTGTTCTGTCTCCCATATTTACTCTCCCTGTGCAGTTCTTCAATGCTGGTTCCTTGCTGTTTCTTTGCTCCAATGTGTGCTTTCCATGACGTCTCCTAGATTTTTAGTTTTCAGTATTTTGTTTTTGGACTTTGCTTCTGTTGCCTCTGAGATTCTAATTAAACCTATAAGAACTCATCCCTGCCTCCCTCATCTCTGCTTTTGGGTCCAACCTCCACCATCACGTTGACACAAATGTGGTTGTACTTTGCAGATACTCAAAACAACACTGATCAGTAGCTTTAGGTATTGTGTGATGTCACCAAATGCACATGCACTAAGAGGTGTGTTTCTAGAAGTTTTTTTTTCCATCCTGGTTTAATCGCGACTTGCATCACGATACCACAACAAGTAGATAAAATGAGCATGACATGCTGTTCTGTAAATGACAAAACACGCTAAAAATGAGAATGATTGATTCTTACATTTATGTTGCTTCAGGCTCTTTGAGCTATATTCTAGGAAAAACACAACATCTATCAGAGGGATATTGATTCCCTGAGGGAAACATGACGTTCTGTCTTTTTTTTTTTTTTGTTACCCCACTTGCATCTTTCCCTGTTTAGCAAATGTACCCTCTCAAAATACTTCAAACCTTTTTGAACCTTAATTTTGTTGCACGCATCTCACCAACCTCATGTGCTTGAACATATTTAAACATACTCCATGTCCTTGGATTTGTTTACCACATGATGACAACCTGACTTTGAAGCATGCATGCCTTCTGGAGTGGGATAGAGTGGAGCGGCTTAAATCCTCAACACGAGCTAATAAACATATGGAGTGCATATGAATTTTTAAAGCTTTCCATTTCTTGAAATAAAGTTCCTAAATACAATTTATGAGTATATTCTGTGTTTTGTATTCATGATGAAAGGTTTTCCTGCAGACCAGGGTTAGAGACTAAGGTAAAGAGACAGAATTAGGACAAAGAGGTGGAATGAGAATCTGAAACTGAAAAAACAAAAACAAGAGCAGCATTTGGCAGAAAGCCTATTATTGGAGGCGAAAATCTTGGTGCTGGCTCCCCTGATGGCAAAAAGGATCTCTCCCAGAGCTGGACAGGCATCATTTGGCTCGGCTTTTGTGGTGTTTGCGGCGGAGAGCCTGTCAAACAAGCACAGTAAATAGGCGGCAAGGTAAATAAAGCAATCTGATTTAGAGACAACTCAGTATCTCTCTCAGTCCCTTTATCATCAGAATTGCTGCAAAAATGTAGTTTCAGTTCAGGCAAATACATACTTTCCATCTCACTGAGTATCAAACATACTTCGGATTGCGAACATGTATAAAATAAGGAGTGCAGTACATGACATTCTGCTTGTTAGGAGCATTTGAGCCTCTCATCCCCTGCAGCTTTTGACATACAGACCCTATTACAGCATGTAAATGACCCCCCACTGAGGGATCCAGAGGCATGGTGTGACAAACATCCTCACATTTGCAGAGGGGAGGTTGTGTGTGAATCGTGTGTCATTTACCTGTGCCGGTTGAAGACTTGTGATGTCAGGAATTGGGCAGGTGTCATGTCACTTTAAGTGGGAAATATAAAAAGCATATGCCGGAAGAAAAAATTCAATTATAGTACCGCATGGCAAAGAAATCACGGGGTAAAATCGTTTCATAAGATTTAATTTATGATTTATTGTTTTACAGTTTTGAAAATTGTGTTTGATATTGAGGAACAATTTGATCTCCTGCAGGGCTGCAGTATTGTTCTGATTAATATTTGCTGGGGAAGATTCTCAGTCATCCAGGTCATAGTCATTCCAAAAAAGTAAAAAAAAAAACAAAAACAATCCACTGGACTTTGTTTTCAAAGTTTGAGACGTTTCACTTCCCATCTGAGAAGCCTTTTCAATTAAAAAGGTCTGAATTAGTGTTGAGTTCCAAGCTTTATAGAATAGTCCAAAACAAAGCCTTGTTTTGGCTTAGAAAACATGCAAATTGAACCGGAAGAATGGGTCCCCCCCTTAGGAATGGGGAGTCGTTTGGGTTCTTTGTTAGCCTGCAATACCCTATACTGGTCTATACCTCTTAGGCCCCGTCCACACGAAGTCAAAACGAACACGAAACGCTAATATTTTCCAGAACGTTTGTCGTAAAGACGGAGACGTAAAATAAATGTCATCGTCCACACGAATGCATGAAAACGCTGCAAAATGTATGCCAGGCCTGTAAGTGGTGCTGTGGTGCCAAAGCAAAAATAGGCGACGAAATGTTGGGCATGCGCACTAATATTTATACATGGTTGCCCTGCGGGTCCATTTTCGTGGTTCAGTCAAATTCAGGTGCTGAACTATGTCGTCGATATTGCTCTGTTCTTCCTGGAGATATTCCAGAAGAAGAAGATTCTGTTGTAAGCCCGACAGCAGGGTGAGTAGCATGAGCAGCAACCAGTCAACACAGTACGGCGCCATTGTTGTTGTGATACTGTGTCGAGCATGCGTGTTTAGAGGCGACGCTATGACGCATGCGTGTAAAAAAAAAAAAAATGCGGTTAGAGCTTAAAGATGGAAACGTGAAAACTGCGTTTCAAAATCTTCCCACTCTGAAGGCTGAATAAAAAAAAGATTGTTTACAGACCCCCGAAACGCCGTTTTCGTATGGATGAGAGGCTGGTTTGGTGAAAAATGTGTGCGTTTAGGCCAGGGTTTGGCTTCGTGTGGATGGGGCCTTAAAGGGAGGTCGTTAAGGGCATTGTTGGCCTGGCTGAAAATATGAGATGTTTTTTCCCCTGCAAGGGGGTGGGGGTTGCGATGGGAAGCAAAACGTCTTCAAATTTGGAAAGAAATTAATTAATATTATTTTATGAAATCCAAGCAGTGATGAAACCAGAGGTCCCAGCTGAGTTTATCTTGTATTTCTTGAGTTAAATGTTTCAGGAGTTTTTTTTTTTTCCATCATTGAAGCTCTATTTATAAAGTATCACCTACAACAAAGTTTATATATTAAAAAAATGACAATTCTAGCAAATTTCAGCAATTTAAAAACAAGTGATATTACCTAATTAATTTAGCATATTAGAGAAATCAACATAACCTAACCTAGAGATGCTATTTTTGGTACTTTGATAATCATTGTTTGTTAACTTAACCTTGCAACCTACCTCTGTTATTAAACTTTCTTTTTATTAAACTCCAGAATGAAAATTTCTATTGGCACCTCTTCTAAAGTTAGATATCTGACCAGCACTAAAATATCATGTCATAAACTAATTGCAGACAGGAAAGTTTGTATATTTTTGAATAAATTCATATATTTTATGGATTCTAATCTCACCAGAGATTAGAATCCTTACTGCATGTAGTTGATTATCAAAAAATGATCAAATGTGTCAGATCCCAATCTGTTGGTTGCGAGCCCCAACTACCTGATCATAGATGAAAAAGTAAAAATGTTCCTTATAAAAACAAAACAGAAACTGATGATTGTGAAACAGATGGAATCCTGAATTAAAGACAAGGAATAATAAGTTTATGAGTGTAGATAGTATGCAGCTCTTTGTTGTCCTGTACAAAACATTTAGGCATTAATGCCCTGTTTTGATTTTCACTACTATTCTGCAACTTTCATCTCTCTGCATAATAATGGCTTTTGCTTTAATTTTTGTTTACAGTGTGTTTCCTTCTAAATTTCCACGCCTTTTCTAAAATGAAAACTGACATAACTATTGTGATCTTTAGGCTTAAACAAAACTGGAAAGGGAGTTGAAGGAATTGTGATATATAGCTATTATCCTTAGTTTGCAAACTGTTTCATGATGTTTGAGAAGCAGCTTGTTTTATATCATTCATTGTCTATATTCATGTTCCAACCTAATGCCAAAGTAATGGGTACAGGTCCCCCTGAATATAAAAGCAGCTTAATGATGATGCATTTATCCACCTCTAATTTACCAAAGAGGGAGAAGCTGCTCCTCTAAAAGAGTCTTTCTTTTTCTCTGTGGTTGTTTTTTGTGGCATGGATGGAAGCGTCTTCACATTAGTGGTGGTTTTACCACCCATCATCAAAGAACACATTACATGTTTGTATTCTCTACCCCCCAAAAAAGACATGTTTGGCTTTTTTTTCCTTTTGATGATACAATTTCGAGGGCTCAACTTTGTTTTTCAGTCAGCCTCCAAAAAAAAAAATAAAAAATCAAGCTCCAACCTCACAAAGCACCTTAATTGCTGTATCGGCTATGACAGCCTTTTTTCTTTCATCACTAACACTCTCCATCAGCCTTTTCTCCGTCCTCCTGCTTATTGTTCATCCCTGCTCTCCACTGACAATAGCAAAAAATAAAGGCCAGCCTTACCTGGATTTTTCTTCTCCCAATATGTCTTTTCTTTTGTCCATCACGAACACACACACTCACACACACGCATTCAATACTTGTACAATGTCCCCATTTTTCAAGCATCTTCCACTCGACCCACTCTGAAAGCTGGAGGTCACGTTTTTATTTTAGTTTCTCTCGCAGCTGAAAAGATGCCACAAAAGAAATCCAATCTGAGTAATTTATCACAATATAAAACATGAGGTTTCAGGGAAATTAAACCTCTGGAAGATGAACCGTTGAAATGTGGGCTTCATTCAACCCTCCCTGCGGACCCTGAATGTTACACATCGCTTTAAAGCACACAGGTCAATAAAGGTAATTGATAAGCCTTCATATAGATATATAGTGATGAATGGAGGAAGTTTATGGAGTAATGAATCAAACTACCTCTGGAACCATAAATGGATAACCGTATGCCCCCCCACCCCCGTAATGGGAATAAGCATAAACTCATCTGCTGTAGTCAATGGGATATCACAGACAGGGCACCTATACAGGGCTGTGTTATTGGTCCATCACTTACATTTTATAAGCAGCTTGGAGCTGAGGCGGGAATAGTGTTGCACTGGGTGGTCTAGTCATAGATTATTGGCAAAGCTATTGATCTCTCAGAGATGGTGTTTGAAACATAGCCTCAATTTTCAATTTTTTTTATGGGGTCAACAAAATGTATCAGTTGACCAAAATTCTTGCTTTAAATTTTAATTATACTTCTTATGGTCATGGTCTTGGTTCTGTTAAGTTTTCTTTTAGTTTTCAGTTTCACTTTGATCCATGTTTTTCTTTGTTTTCTAGTTTTATTGGTTTAATTCCTATTTTGTGGTGTTTTCTGGTTATATTTGAGTTCTTTGATTTTTCTTGCTTGCCCTCTGTTGCCCTCTTGTGTTGACCTCCTTTTCCCTAGCTCCTTTCTAGAAGCCTCTGTTCACACCTGCTCCCAATCAGCTCATTAGTCCTGTCTTTGTTCAGTCAGCTATATATACTCTTCCTGTGCAGTTCCTCAGTGCTAGTTCCTTGTCTTTTCCTTGCTCCCCACATGAGGTTTCCCATGAAGTTGTCTGGTTTTGGTTCCATGTATTTGCACTTTCGTTTTTAGATTTTTGGCCTCATTTATTCAATTAAATCTTCAAGAACTCACCTCTGCCTCCTCGTCTCTGTATTTGGGTCCTCAAAACCTCAATCAAACCCTGACACAGGCTATGTTCACACCGCAGCCTGAAGTGACCCAAATCCAATTTTTTTTGCCCACATGCAACCTGTATCTAATATTTTCATTGCTGTCTGAACAACACAGATCCGATTTATTCCAATGCGACCCAGGCCACTTGGCTATGTGGTCCTGGATCCGATACGAATCTGATCTTTTCAAATGCGACATGTGTCTGAACGGCCAAGTCGTATTCATCCGGGCTGAACGCCATTAGTAACCGACATAGGTCACTATTCTGCTTCTTGCTAAACAGACGATGATGCGGAGGGCAGTATTTATGTTGAACCACGCTGGCTTGTGACGTCATTGCGTCCTCTACTGCGCATGCGGGACACTTAAGCTGTATGAATGCAGTTTACACAGGAGATCACATAAGTCACATATATTTGGAAACGTGAACGGCAACGCAAAACAATCGGATTTCACACAAAAAATCGTAATTTAGCATCAAGGCCTGCAGTGTGAACGTAGCCTTATTTCAAGCTCCAAGCGAAAGGGACCACTGTCACACACCAAAATCACATGTTACATTTCCAGTGCTGATGTTGTATGTTGAAAGCAGGGGGTTAATTTAACAGTTATTGAATCTAATTAACTTATTTGGAATTTAGTTCCTCTAAAGAATTTGTGTTAATCCGCAGTGTTACATTCAAGCAACCCTGTTAATTGTTGATTTATAAATAAACAGCATAGTGTCTACTAGAACCCTTACCTAACGGTGAATTCTTACCACTCAGAACACCTGTGGTAACAACAATATTGGTGAACTTGGGAGTTGAGGTGTAGGATGCAGAAGTTAGTCTGGTTGCTGGTTCAAATCCCAGCTCAGTTGTTGTGTCCTTTGGCAAAACATGTGACTTGCATTGGTGAAGTGTTGATGGTATTCAGACGGCCCGGTAGTGCTTGTTTACAGCAGTTTTGCTCCTATCAGCATGCCCCAGGCCATCTTTGGCTACAATGTATCAAACAGCATGAGGTTAATAACATTGTTATGCTGATGATACTCAGCTATATTGTTCATAAATCCTTTAGTGTTAAAACTAGTGTGCAGGGTTCACTTTTGACGCTGTTTACTCTTGTTAGATAAATTCAACAAGTGTTCCAGCTCTTTCAGTGTTGACGCTTTTATTTTAGCAATCTAGTTACAAATATCCTCTGTAAGTAAAATAGAATATTTCCTTTATAATGTTCCATACATGTTTTTCTTCAGTCTCTTTGTTTGCAGCAACCATTCACAACAACCACATCTTTTCAGCATGAAAGTAAAAAAAAACAAGTTCATGAATGTTCAATATCATGCCTTTTTCCTATAAATGCCTTTATTACTTTTGGGTTTAGGCCATTCTAAGACATGAATAATGAACCAAAGTAAGGAGATATATTATGGTTGGAAATTCTGTAATGACGATAACTGAGCATCAACAATCACCATCAACGAATTATTACAGTTTCTCCACCACACCTTATTGGCTGTAATACCTCAGCCACCTAAATACACTGTATATCAACTGTGGGTTAAAAGGATTTTTATATTTAACCAAAATTATGAAATATACGACCAATAATGAGAAATCTTGAAATACATTCTTCTAGCAAATGTTCCAAGAAATTTTGTTCGTACTGCAAAATTGCCCTTGCTGATATGGCAGCTCTCTATATGGAGTACCGCTACGTTAAATCATACAACTGTGTATGTTTAGAATTACTATCCTACTTAAAGGAGAATTCTCATTTTTTTTCGATATCTCTCCAGCGTTTTATTGTTTTTCTTTTAATTTCTATGTCACTTGTGTTTAGATTGTCAGCCCCACAGACTATTCATGTTTTCCAAGAGAGTCGGTGTTGAATTCTCCAACTCCTCCAGAATTAAAACAGGCCTTTTTCTTCTCTGATCAATATTATTTTTGCCCAGCATGTCAGCTCAGGTAGAGGGAAACATCTTAAAGTTTGTTTTGTTGTTGTTGTTGTGTATAACTGTTGTTTTTTTTACTAATGGATATAACAGTGCTCGATAAGATTGGGTACAAAATCTACTTAAACATCACCAGAAGTGTATCCTTAATACGGCTGCTGTTTTTTTTTTCTTTCTTCTGCCATTCGCCCAATGATGTTCTTTGACCTCTGCTGTTTATTGAGATCAAATGACACATAGTTTCACTTTATTTTCTAATTACATGACTTAAGCACATCTCACTTCTTCAAGATGTATGTGAAAAAAATAAACATTGTTTCCTTTCAATTCACAATTTATTATAAATCTGTTAGGCTATTTCTTTAAATAATGAAAATGTGCATTGAGGGTTGCAGTTGATAAAATGTTAAACATAAAAAAAGTATGAATAATTCTTTTTAATGAAAAAAACTTTATTAAAAACAAACAAAAAAATATTCAACATCTCTTAAAGCACAGATGATAAGCAACAATACATTTGAAAAATGCTGCCCTCTGGTGTCTTCATAACTTTTAATAGAAGAATATTATTAATATTTGAAATGATCTTTATTGAAATAATAAACAAAAAACTCACATTGGATGAACAGAATCATAAACACTCCGTTTTACCCATTTTAACCCCAATTATATGAGATACATTCAGTGGTTCACAAACTTTAAGTACAAAAACAAGTCTTTGGTATCAGAAGCACACATTCAACAGTCAGTCACCTGAATGCTAATCAATACATTACTGAAAACACATTATCAGAAAAACAACAAAAAACTATGAAAAACTGACATTGCAAAATGTTTTTTTTTCCTATTTTGGTACTTTGCTCACATTTTCAGCATAGATTAAAAAAAAAAGAGCTGTAAAATACATATAATTTTATTCTTGTTTGCAGTCACTTTTACTTAGGCAGTCTTGGGGGAAAAAAATAAAAAAATAGATCAGGGTTTTTAAAATTAATCCACTACAATGTGGATTGAGACAAACCTGTGTTTTGTTCCGTGCTCTGCAGTTTCTCTTTTCTTTTTTTTCTTCAAGACAGTTTCTGTAGGAAACAGTTCTACTATTCAACTCCCTCAAGGACTAGCTAGGTCAAGACGGCTCCAGTAAAGTTCTCACAAAGCATGGCGTTAAATGAGGAACTCTTTATTATTTATCCTTGATCTGTGTAACTGATTCATACAGAAGAGGATTAGGGCCAGTGGGAAAAAAAAAAGTTAACTGATTTTTAAATTTTATTTCAGCTTAGTATGGAATTATGACTTTAATCTCAAGATTCTGACTGAATTCTGACAATAAAAAAGTCAGAATTCTGAGATAAAAGTCAGAATTCTGAGACTAGAGTCAGATTTCAGACTTTTTTTTTTCCAGTGGCCCTTATCCTCTTCCATAGATTCAACACAGCTACACTCCTTAAGAAATTCATTCTTTTTTTATCCTGCTGAATACTTTTTTTTAATGTACATCAGTTTGCTAAAGTGAGTTTTGATATGACTTAATGGTATACTGTGCCATATTCCAGTTATTTGTATGCAGACAGAGCATAAAGAGGTTAAATACTAACTGTGTAAACTTAATACTTTGTTTTAAGCGTCATAAATTGTAACAGAGATGTTTCCGCCACTTTCTGCTTGACTTAATTAATTTTTTTGAGCCAGATGGTGAGGCCAAACAACTAAACCTTAAATGATTAACACTGGGAAACGCACTTTAGCCGTGCATATAGAAACAGAAAAACAAAAGCAATAATACATATAATGTTATCACTGATCTTTATCATCTAAAAAAACTATTGATCTGGAATCAGAGACAATAACTGGAGTAAGGACATCCTTAGTTCTACCACGTTTGAAAGCTGTAAAAAAGCAGTCCATTGCACAAATATTTGAAAAACCTTTTCTCCACTCCTTATGTGGTTACAACCTCCTTTTAATAAAAGTTAAATAAATTCTCCAATATGGAAATTCCAGTGCTTTTCTTCCTCCCGGCTTCTTTTATTCAGAATCAGAACTAAAAGCTCATCAAGATCTCTTATTTTCTCCATGGAAGAGGCGTCCTTCCACAAAGAACACATTTGGAGATGTTCGTTTTTCACTAAAAAACATCCTTGATTTAAAAAGGCGGGGAGGGGGGAGGAATTTATGCACCTGTAGCATATGCCTTTTTAGCTGAGCACTCTGGTTTCAGGGTTTTTACATCATGCTCTCAACCTAAGAGATTTACAAGTGTGAATGATCCCAGCTGGCGTTTTGAGCTCCAGGCAGCTGTTCTCCGACAGAACCTCAAATCTTTACACCATCATTGCCTATAATCTCAAAGTAGTGTGGTTCCACAGTTCTGTTGGCTCATTAAAAATACTTTCTTACAAGTTTGGTTTAACTGTAGACGTCACTTTCCACGTGGAGGTTTCCTGTGTATGTTTGCCAGACTAAGTGCTAGTCTCTTGGTGAAGAGTGAATGGGATTTGCCGCAGTAGGTGTGGGTCGTATTCAGCAGATCCTCCTTCAAAGGTTTCAGTAAAGAAGCGACCGGGTCTGAGCCAAAAGAATACTGGAATGACAAAAAAACAACAACACGTTTTTAGGCTCAGGTTTAACAAAGCTAAGTCCTTTGGGGCCATAAATTGGCCCGGAAAGCCTGGCTAAATATAAACTGCTCCACATTGTCCGCCTCAGTGTAATTCTATAGGCTTAATGTCAAGTAATAACCAGAGAAGGCAGCAGAGGTTTCACAATTTCCCAATAATGAAGGGGCCTTTACTACGCTCTGAGGAAATCAAAGGGGAATTAACATTTTTTATGCCAGCTCATTTGCTTGCAGTTGGGTCCTTGATATTGGGTCGCAAAGAGATCGGCATTTTTAACGAGTCCAAAACCAGACGCGCCCGTCGCTCATAAAGTTGCGTTTACAGTTGATGTTATTGATTTTGTGTGGCTTTCCGTGTCTGGAATCAGGCTCCAAATGCAGCGCCGGCTGTAAAAATTAACAGCGGCTTCTCAGACTCAGCTTTTTGCTGCAGAAGGAGGGAAGGAGGGCATCACCCAGGTCTAAAAGTGCATTTTTCTGAAAGTCTGGCTTTAATATCATGACCTGGTTGTCAAAGGATTCCCGGCTAGTAGCTCCTAGATCACAGTAAAGACAATGCACTCTTTTAAAGCATCAATTCACAACAGTGGAAAGAATTTTTATTGCATTTAATAACTGAGAGCTGATGGATGGATATATGGATGGGCCAAAGGGATTATTCATGAATGGTCAGCTTGATAATTATTTAGATTTATAAAGGTTTATGTGAAAGTATGGGAAGGTGGAACAGTTTGAAGGTCGATAATACTGTATGTTCCTTTATCACTTTTATAGTGATTATGACGGTAAAAAACATGCCAATCTGCAGCTGAACAAACTGAAATGGATTAAATGGTCAGTCAAGACATTTTAACCACACAGAAGATTAACCAATTTGCTCATATCCTCCTGGCAAATCCGAATTGATCACAAATCTATAAAAAGCTTCGCCTGAGGTGGTAAAAATATGAGCATGTGAAGCGCCCATAGTACATGTGTCTAGTAGTGTCATTGATCCTGTCCTATAGAGATACAGTCTTAACTCTAGGCTATGGATAAGGTATGGATAAACCATCAGTCTGATCTATCTTCAATGGGAAAGCAATGAGACTCCCGGTGTTGATGGCTTCATTAAGTAAATGCCACTTGTGTCGTCAATATCATTAAACAGCAGGTAAGCAACCTATAAACATCCTCGTGGGGGAAATTAGCTTTCAATCCAAGCATCCTCTAAAGATGGAGATTTGTGTTTTTCCTGTATAAGGCAATTGCTGTCTCTAAAGCTTATTTGGTCTTTAGGGTCCGCAGCAATCCAAAACAACTCATCCCAGAAGGTAGAAAGAGCAGGCGGATGACCGAGGCTGGAAAACAGCTCTTTCATCTGATGACGAGCTAGATTAAACCAACAGGACTTGGAGGAGCCTTGTCAAATCTGCTCTTTAAACTTTGATGTATCCAGGAGGGTTTTTTTTGTTTTTTTTACAAGAGGGGCACTCGCTGTGTTTCATTCTCTGAAGAGAGGCAGACTAGCAATGTAATAAAAATGCTAAAACTGTTTCAATTCTAAAGGATGGGGAAATCTGTTTGACATCAATCCATGCAGAGCTGATTATCTTCTAAAGGTTTAAAGAGATTTCTTTCATTCCCTTTAAATGTGGCAATGTTTAATTTTCTCATCTCTATATGTTTCAAAACGCATAGAAAAAAGAAGGAGTGGTAACATTATTCAGGGTTTGTGATCTACATTATTTTGAAACTTGACAGCATAGTGGAGGATTTTTTCCTCTTCACTTACAAAAAAATGCACATCCACAACCTTGTACACGTTCCCGAAGCCCTATTAAACTCGTGCGAGAGCATGCACGAGCCAATTTCTCCTCGTGCACGCTCTGTTTAATTAAAATTTGCTGTTTGCATCTCTCATACAACTTTACTTTCCAAAAGAATATTTGCAATGTCTCCACTATGTCAGACTCACCACTGGTAAGTGAAAATGGGGACGAGCACGTAGGACGTCCTTATGTAAACCTATCACCAGAATGATTGACAACTAGGAGGACCACTTATTTTGATGATCCACCCGAAGAAAGAAACATCCTCCACTATACCATTAACTATAATCACACAGAAACAAAAGTGCTGAGCAGTAAGAATAAAGCCTGATTTATACTCAGAAACCAGGTCGCCTGCTTGTGTGTCGTAGTTAACGCAGATATGCGTAAGATGGACCATCTAGAAGAGCAAGGTGCATGAGAACGCTGGGACCCTTTTTCCACCTGGATCCCTGCTCTTTTTCGCCCTCATGTCCTTCCGTTGTACCACAAACTTGCCCCTTGCATTTATCTACTTCCTCACCACCTCGGCCGTATCTAGACCCACAGCTAGTTTGTGATTGTCCCTCTTGCGTTGTGGAATAACAACGCAGACCATGCTTCAAAATTGAGCATAAATCAAAAATATCTGCGCCATACAGGCAACAAGCTCACTGCAACACACTGCTGCAGGATTATACACAGCCTATTAACCATCATGGTGCTATATTAACAACACGCTAAAAGCACATATGTAATAAAAAAAACAAGGTTTCTATTGTCCTGCTATCACAGATGCGAATGGTCATGTTTGAATGCCGGAGTTGGATCAAGACCACTGCGACAAATTTAGTTCCATATGGACCTTTATAGATATGAGCTTAAAATGAAAAAAATCATAAAATGGCAAATAAATTAATACCCACTATTAAGCATTGTGGGAGAACAGTCATGGTATGGGACTGTTTCTCCTCAGACTCGTGTTAAGCTGCATTGCATCATACACTATATATTCCCAGTCTTAAAAATTAAACAAAAATGTTGTGATTGTTACAACAAATCAGAAAAATTTTTCTAATTAACTCTTTTAGTTGATAAAAAATATCCTACTGCCATTTCCATCTTAGCCCCTAGAGCTAAATCCTATAGAAATCACTACTCTGTCAAGTAGTAGTGAGAGTCATTCTTAAAAGCCCTTTTCTGCTCTACTGTCACAATCGTAAAAATAAATTGGCTAATCCCTGCTGGGACAAATGACCCTAACATCAAACAAGAAGGTTGGGTCCAAATCAAAACAAAGGATAAACAAGTGCAAAGTGTCTGTCAAGTACGATAGCAGATCTATCATGCTGTGGGCCTGTTTCTCTTCCAAACGCCTAAAGAAATCTTATTAGAGTGTAAAATATAAAGTCATAAAGAAAAAAGAGATTCTACATAAGCTCTGTTGGACTCTGCAGCAGAGCTATCTCCCAGATATACAAACCTTTTTTATTGCATCGTAAACGGCTCTGAAAGCAGGTTGCTTGTAGTCATGGTAAACCCCTCTGTTTCCATGCAAGACGTAGATGCCATCCTCCTCAGCTGAGGCACAGTTACTGCCATAGATGCAATGATCTGGGCGATAGTTCCACTTGCATGGAAACTCCAGCAGAAACTCTGAAAGAGGAAAAACACAGATAAAAGTCACTGATATGCTCTCTGGTATCAATGAAAAACAAATTTAGTTTTGCAACTTTAAATCTAAATCCATCAAGCTAAAGGCACAGAATGTGCAGCTTACAAAGGATGCAAAATTACCTGGATTATGGTGAAAAATAATGTTGAGAAGGTCCTGGTCTCCCCAGGTGATATTCAGTTTGTACTTTTGAAGCAGCGGCATCAGCAGCTCTTCCCAGCGCAGTCCCACCGGGGTCATATCATTCTGTCAACACAGACAAGCGTTTCTAAACATTGGTACGCACCAAATACAGAGGAATGGGGCCCTCTTGTGGTCAACGGGAGGCATTTCACCTTGAAAAAGGTGCTCCTCATTCTCGTCATGTTCATGAGCATGACCCCAGAGTTGATACCCGTCCTGCCATAGAAGGGGTGGCGGGCAAAGCGGCTGTACCAGGCGATGCGGGGCTCCTCGTGCTCTGGGGACATGGCTGCCAGCTGGGAGGGATTAAATCGGGACAGGAAGTCCCAGATGTCGTCTACAGGCTGAAGGAAGAGGATGTCGGAGTCGACGTACACAACGGAGTCGACGTCCTTTAAGATCAGCTGTAAATCGACAGAGTATTCTTATGGATGACGATGATCTCAAGGGTTCTTCAAGTTTATTTATCTCTAAGTAACTCACGGGGAGGAAGAGTCTCTGAGAAGCACAGGGTTTGAAGAGCTTCTTCCACTCGCCCGCGTTCTCACTGGGGAAACTGATGGAGTAAATGGTGTAGTTGAACCGGGAGCGGAAAGCATCCGGCCATGACTCCAACTGCAACACAGAAGCGTGAAGCGCTGATTGGAAGCAGGAAGAAAATAAACAACACTGACAAGGAAGGGAACTCACAGCTTCCATAAAGCTGGCGTGAAGCTGATCTTCAGCAAAGATGTGCAGATGAAGGCGCTTGATGCTGAAAAGCACCGCAGATTTGATCATAGTGAGGGTCTCATCCAGTCGTTCCCCGCAGGCCACCACAGCCAGGTGCATGGTGGGCTCAGATCTGACCCCAACACTGTTACCAGCACCTTCCACCTGACCCCTCTGACGCATGATGTATCTGAGGAAGACAAAATAAGCAGTTCAGACACACGATGTTGCAGAAACGGTATTTTAAAGTAGATCTAAACGACATATCCGCAAATAAAATTTATTATTTAGATCTTGTTGCTATTTATGTGTATGGCGAGGCTGAAAGGGTAGAGAACTATATAAAACACTGGATAACAGTGGAGGTTCTAGACACTGATGCAGTGTTTTTCAGATTAAAAAAATTAAACCAAACTCGATAAAAAAGTATAACAGGTGAGCCACAAAGCCATAGTTGTGGACTCCTGATCTAAAAGATGAAAGCTGACACTAACTAATAGCAGATTCTGTCAGATTATTAATCTTCTTTTTGCAGGATTCTACTCATTATAAATGCAATAATCTGCAAATGAAGTGAGACTTTGTAAGACTTCTTAAAATCAAGATAGATTCTCAAAAAAAAGAAGTAATATAGCAATTGGAAAACAAGATCAAAAAGACTTTTTAGCTAGATTTAACATTTGAGACCTTGTCAAAGCGACATTTTTTGCAGTGCAGTCCCTAACATCAGCACATATTAAATTATTTAGGTCTTATACTGCAAAACTGGATCTAAAAAACGAAAAAAAAAAAGTCTAAAATAAGTGTATTTGCCCTTAAACTGAGCAGGTACATAAAACAATCTGTCAAAGGAATTAGTATTCTTGCCCTTATAATAAGATAATTACATATTAACCAGTTGAAATAGGATAACTGAGTTATTTTTGTATTCTTTTAAATGTAAATCTTCTTATCTACATACTCAAATCAAGGGAAAATACACGTTTTTGTTAAGAAAAAAGCATTTTTGTAGTGTATGCTTTAAGTAAAGGGGCCAGAAGGAGTTCTGCAGGAGCACTGCCCCCTGCTGGTAAATATTGATTATTGCCTGTGGCGTCAATATTAATATCACTGGCTCAGATATTCACATCAGTGCACTCCTTATTTTAAAGATATTAATCAAGTATTATTTGTACTTGTTGTGGACACAACCAAATAATTTGAAAGCATACTTTATTATTAATCTCAAACCTTATACAACAAAAACACTGACATGACAATAATAAGTTAAGTTATGTTATACCATTACTAAAGTCATGAGATAAGTTTTCTTTGCAGGGGAAACTCCAAACAGGTGGGAAAAGGTTTGATCAGTTGAGATCAAAAGGAAACTTTTAGGCCTACATGCAAAACCGCAGAGGGTTTCGCATGTAGGCCTCCTCTTCCATAGTAACACATGGTGGTGGCAGCATCATGCTGTGGGGTAAAGTTCATCCAATCACCCCTTTCTCTCTCATATGTTGATCTTTCAATTCAAATACATAAACAACAATAAAAAAAAGATTTACTTTTATAAATAGCTTTGGCAACAGTGATAATAGCGACCTCTAGAGGCCCTTTAAATGTGGGGGAAAAAAAGACTTACATTTGATTTTTCTGTTGCAAACCAGGGTTCAATAACTTTCAATTATTTCCTTTGAATACATTTCTGAGCTCAGCCCACGCAATCCCTGTGAATTACCTATTGTACCAGTGGGGTTTTTGTGGCCCCAGTCCTCGCCTGGCGCCGGTGTCTCTCTGTGGGATGAAAGCCCTCCTCGCTCCGCTTCTTCCGTCCGTGTGAAACACCTTACTGTAAGCGTAGAGTCCCGAAAACACCGCGAACACCGTGCACAGGAGCAGCGCACGCATGTAACGCCGCATCATGGTGTCGGAAAACACATCTCTGAGCTAAAGTCATGACATAGAAACTAACGTTCTCTTTTTGTTTTTAGTTAGCCGTGAAGTTAGACGCATTGTGCAAGAAGCGCTTCCTGTTGAGGTTTAGAAAGTAAAACTCATCGGACTCAATCCAGAGAGGAAAATGTCGCCATCTGGTGGTGGTAACGAAGCACAACTACCTCCCAAACACTATTGTGGGAAATTGTTTTATATTTTAGAGTTTACCTCTTGAAGTGATACATTGATGAGCAATTTATTACTTTTTTCATTTTTTATATTTTATTTCTTACCGGTTCAGTAAGGATCTCATCATCTATATTATTTATCTGATTTACATCTGATCCGTTGGTATTTATATTCTTTTTAGCAGAGGCGTAGCCAGAATTTTTTTTATAATGTTCGCCAGGCAATAACCAATGTACTGTGAGGGGGGCCGAAAGCGGCACCAGAACCTCACCGTCAATCTACACTATTCCAACAGGAAAAATAACGAGCAAAATATCCATATTTTCTAAATAAAGACTAACTATACTTTCCTGCAGCCTTTGCTAACAAATAGACACATATATTTAAACAGTTTTGAGTTCTGGTGGTTGTATCTCTTTGGTTTCCCTGCAACAGACTTGCGACCTGTCCAGGGTGTACCACGCCTAGGCACTGGATTTATCATCACCCTGCCGGAATAAGCGGGACAAGGTGTACTGACTGTATTTTTTCTATCTTTGTACTTTTTAATGTTTGTAAATAGATCCTAATCTGTTCTTTGATCAAATTCTGTGTTTCTCTGCATGTAAATGAAATGTCTACATTTGCATTATTGAACTAATAAAGTGTGCATTTACTGTATAACTTGGTGAAGCTGAGGCTCTAGAGAGCAGACTATAAATGCTTTTAGGAAAGCCATAAACCTTTTAAAAATGGGATTATAATAATGTCAAAATTTGGTAACAGCTAAAGTGTTCAATGTAGTTAAATAGGGAAAAAAATGTGACCTTCAGTAGCCACAGTGGAAGACCTTTTGTAATGCACCGTAATGGGTTTAAAATGATGTAATCTCAAGAAAAGAAGAACTAAAAAGTGCTTTCATTAGTGGTGTTGTACCAGCTAATGGGAAAGAAAGTTTCCTGTTGTTATCATGGCTCCTACCACTAAGTCAATTATCCTCGGTGGGTTTCAATCCCACTAATCACTTCTCCCAGGGTATATTAGTGGTTTGCAGTCAGTTGTTTTTGTTTAGTTTTTTAGCAGATCTTTGCACGATCTCAATTGCCAGGTCTTTGAGTTTACGCTGAGTTAGTTTATTTATTCTGTTCACTTTTTTAGTTGGTTTACCTACTGACCTAGACTTCTCTATTGTCACTCATTCTCTTGTTTATTCTGTATCAGATCTGTACTTGTTTTTTATTTTGCTCTTTTGTCAATGTGTATTTGATTTTTTTCCCCTTGTTTTGCTTTTCTTTATTATGTCATGCTTGAATATGTTTCTGTGCACTATTAGTGCTTTGTTGTCCCTGTCATTTCTGCTTTGCAAGAAAAAATGTAATAAAAACGTGTATGAAAAAAACTGATTTAATGCTGTATATAGTAAATAACAAGCACGGGTGTCATACTTCTTCAAAAAAAAAAATTGAACAGAATGAAGTAATGTGTCCTGTGATGCATGTGCTTTAATTTCTATTAGATGTTGATAGAAGGTAAAAATGTGCTGAATGCGTCAGTCATATCACTACTGCTTTAATTATGATCCAAGTAAAACTCCTTGTCTCGCCTCTTTACATTTCTTTTATTTTGAAGGAGGGATGAGAATGAGGATCTTCTCTCTTCATGCTATCTGTTCAATCTAATGCAGCTTCTGCAGCAGGCAGAGACCCTCTGTTGGGGGAAGGGTGGGAGCAAAAAATGAAAAGGGTTCCCTGAAAGGGCTCATTCATCCTGGCTTTAAGAGAGTCGCTCTTATTGAGTGAGGAGCGTTTGACTAACAGACCTGAAGGTCAATTTTATTATCATTAACTGTGGGAAAAAATGTGTAATTGATACAAGGACAAAAACATTTATATAAATAAATAAAAAGCAAGTATTTTACACATAATAAAGGTTTAAATTTTGAATATTAAGGCTTCTATCACATAATTCTGCAGTGGATTTTTCGTATTAACCCTGAAAATGTGCAGTTTTTCTATTAAAAATGTCCTTGTTTCATAAATGAAAACTGATCTTACTCATAATGTGCAGAAAACAAGCAGTGAGAGTGGTGTTCCAGGAAAACTTGAGCCTACAGGCACCTTTATGTCAGAAATAATCGCCGGCCGTGCGTTAATAAGAAGCAGGACCAGTTTTTCTTTTTTGTTTTTTTGTTTTTAATTTGGTACATTTCTCATTTAGACACATTTAAACACAATTCCAAACAAATGAGCATGAAAAATGCAATTCAGATGCGGAAAAAAAGAATAAAGTTTCTTTTTCTTTTCAAATTTTCGCCACAAAGTATTCTTGGGAGTACACACACCTAGTCCCAGCTAGAGTGGTGAGACAACCGACACATAAAACAGTTCTAGCAACTAAGAGACGCCGCCTTTTCCACGTTATATCAAGACTTTCACTTCATGCTGCGACAATTCTCCAGCTGTGAGCTACAAAGGGGGAAAAAAATCTGAACAACACTGACATGATGATTATAACCACATCAAAACATTGTAGTAGAATATTATAGAAAGCTCTATTCTACAGGTTTTAGAGGTTATGGTGGAGTTAGGTTCATTGCTGGAAGATTATCTTTGTCTGAAGCTGCTTTTAAGTCCTCCGTTTTTCAAAAGTTCATATGGACGAGTCCACTTGTTTTCTTCCTCTCACATTCGTATCAAGTAGAAATTGGCTTCTTGTGCTTTTTTTCTCCCCTCTTCAGTACTTGAAGCAGGTAGAGCTTTCTCTTTAGATCACGACGATTCCAAGAAGCGTACCAAAGTCATTCATAGCTACGTTCTTTTACTACCTTTTTAAGCGGGTAGATTTATATTCCTTAGTGTGCGATCAGCGACTATAAATAGCAATCTTAGCTGAAATAAGCTCCGGTCAAAAAAAAAAAAAATTCTGAAAAATGTTGCATATGTGCACAGATCCAGCCTTTAGAATGCGTCTAGAAAATATAAATCTCCGAGAGGGAATTTAAAGAAATAGAATCCCTGGTGTTTCCTCACTATGGATGGTGATTGTTTTCAGTATATGGAGAGGAAAAAGCACCAATATCCAAAATGGTTTTAGTGCACTGAGGTGGAGCCAGCCTGCAAATAAGACATTCATGAGTGCTGGGGTGATGAAGATTAAGGAATGCCTTCGCTTTGAAGCATGATGCAGAAAGAAGTTTCCATCCACTCATCATTCATTGGGGAAAAAATTGAAATCTAGATAAGTAATTTGTTCCTAAAATGAGTGCATATGTTCTTGGATTGAGGAGGTAAATGATACATTTTGAAAATGGAACAAGAGAATTTACATTTAAAATAAGAAAACACAATATCACATCTTATTTCAAGTGTATACTATCGAATTATCTTATTTTAAGAGTAAAAATACTCATCCCATTGGCAAATTATCTCATTTACCTACTCAAATTAAGGGTAAATGCACTTAATCTAAGACATTTTTACTTATTTCTAGATCATTTTCCAGTATTCATAGGTGTGAATGTAACATTAAAAGGTTTAATTATTTATTTTAACTATTCTTCAAGGGGATAGTAATCCATATTCTACGATAGAAACTACTGGCGAAAGCTGAAGTTAATTTAGGTGATCAATTATAAAGGTAAGCCTTTACTTTCAGACGAAGCAGAAGATTGTGTGAGGCTACCAACGCCAGCCTCATTATGTAGACATTACTGATTCTTCCTGTTAAAAGGGAGTTTTTCCTCTCCACTGTTGCTACAAGCATGCTTAGTGTGAGTCGATGCAATCAACTGGTTTTCCTTAGATAGAAAACTTTGAATAAATTTGACTGTATGATCCGGTGAACTGTAAAGTGCCTTGAGATGACATGTGTTATGAACTGGCGCTGTATAAATAAACTGAATTGAATTAAAGTGAATAGACCTGTGTGTAAATATGTATATTTATCATGCGTGGCTAGATTTCGGTTAATTTAGATGTTTGAACACAGGATCTCCTTTAAACATGAACTGATATTTTATAACCGCAGACAAACCTTGATTTAGTGAGATTCGTGTCTAAGTTGAGAGGATGTAAACGTCTGTTTTTATTCAACACTTAGTAGAGTTTCTCTGTGGAAAAAAAAAAAGGATAAAGACAGAAAAGCAGATTATTTGCGACACCATTCTACGGCACCAATCAGTGCCATTTTCAGTCAGATGACTTTTACACATTCATTTTGTTGCTGATCCTGCTGCAGATATTATGTAAGTTGACTGATGTGGTTGAGAGAAGAAGGTTTGCTGTGGGGATTGAGTCGCTGGTCAGACTGGAAAAGCGTTTGCTTAAACTGAAAATCTCCAGGTAGGGGGTAGAAGAAGTTCCTAATGATGATGATGATGGTGGTCATATAGTACGTTTAAGAGGAATTTCAGCTCGAGGTGATCCAGTAGTCTGTCCAAAGTTTGTCCTAAGTTTCTATAAGAAGTTCCTCATTAGGACCAAACTTTCAGGAAGTCCATATTCTAGCAGCAGACTTTAGTCAGTTCAGCAAAACATGTCTTCAGAATATTGAGGTGAATCTTTCAGCTGGTTGGGAACAACAAAGAAAAAAAAAAATCTTCAAAATATCACCCCCCCCTCAAAGAATAACCAACAGTTTATCCACCAGTGACAGCGGACAGAGCCCTCCAGAGGCAGGCTGCCAGTCAGGATGATCAGTGGGACTCTCCGTTGACCGAGCTTCCCTCTCCTCGGGACAGGGAGGAGAGCGAAAGAGCCTTTTCCATGTTTTCTGAGCCAGAGCCGTTCTGACTGTGATGGTCGGCCAACGAGGCGGAGCTGGACGAAGGAGCGGAGGCGGGCGAGGGCTTGGCCTTCTCTTTAAAGTCTGTTATAATGACCGTGAGGTCTCCAACCGTCACCTCCAGGTGCTGGGCGCTGCTCCGGTCGATGTTTTTTAATCTTGGTCTGATAAAGGGCAGAGAAAACAAGAGAAAAGAGCCTTTAATACGCTGTCTCAATCGATGCTAACTTCCTGTGTAAGATTCATATTCACTTTACCTCATCTTCTTGTGACTGTTCTTCTTGGGCGCTGGCTCTCTTTCGCCCTTGTCCTTCTCGACCCTCTCCTTCTTTTCCTTTTTGGGCTGCGACGGCAAAACAAACTGCTGCGTTACTTGCTGCTGAGAGACGAGCTGAGAGACGGGACGAGGTTTCCTGATCCAGCAGGAAGGTTGGTTAAAAAGACATAAGAGAGAAAGAACAGCAGATTAACAAGGAGGAAATAAAAATCAGAGAGAACAAGACCCGTCACTGCTACGAAGTGCTAGAGAAGCCTGCTGGTGCTGGAAAGGAGGGTGATGCTCAAGTGTTTTAATGTCAGCTACAAAACATCCAAAGGAGATTAGATTACTGTGATTATTTTAACACTTTAAGGGGTAGATTTAGGAAATTATTCAACTAAAGTTGTTCATTTTCTGTCTGAAAAGCTGCACTAAACAAAATTTCACTTTGTAAAGTCCTGATCACTTCTAATCAAGAGTTTTCTATACTCAGCTAAGAAAATCTAAGATAAGAATTAATTCTATAAACAGAGCAAGCATCCTTTCTATTATTTTAAAATATTTTTTTTTAGATTTAGTATATTTAATTGTTCCTAAGAAGAACAGTTATCACTTTAATTTAAAAAAGGAGTATTTTGTGATGGAAAGAGGCCAGCAAACATCACAAGTTCCTTTTTAGCCACCTTACATATTCATGAGTGAGATGTAAAGATGGGCTGCATCCCATCTGAAAATGAAGAGCTGGGTCAATTAAAAATAGATGCAAATTTGTCCACTGAGGTGTATTTATGCAGATGGCTACAAAAATGCATGGCGGTAGAAGCAAACATGCAGACAGGAAAGCTGTAGAGCAATAGGAATCCTGAGAGCAGTGTTTTATTCTCGTTTGCAAGCCTTTCATCATATTTATGGGGTTTGTTGAACAAATTGTTCTTCACAATCAAAACAAATTAAAAAAGCTCCATCAAAAGCAATCTTTGGACTTTTGCATGACAAATAGATTGCCAAATTTCATCATAAGGCTGGTAACACTGATAAGCCCAAACCATCTGCAGAGTCTGATCATTTGGACAAGCATTGCAGAGGCCAGCGCCAGAATTTGACCAACATAAGCCTAAGTGGCCCATTTTACTTTATGCTTTCGGCAGATTTTCCGAAAAATGAGGCAATATGTGGTCAGCAGTCTTGTTCAGCAGGGGTGAAATGGTTGTTTAATGATTCTGCGGTGACCTAAATTTAGACCCAGTATGAGTCTCTCCCCCTTTCCTCCCCCCCAGACTTATCAGTGTCTTCATAGAACCTTTGGTGTTAGCAAGGGTAGAGTAAAATGCAAATTGGTCTCTTGGCCTATATAACCATAACCACCATGACAAGGAGATAGTGAGATGCTCTAACATATCCGTCTTGTCAGCAAGATGCAGGGAAACCGCTGATGTTCTTGTTGAAATAAAACAAGATGCCTTTAAGTCGTCTCTTCAGGACTATGAACAGATTTCTGCCCTCTTTAGCATCCTTCACATAAAAAATATCCCTTTATTTATTAAAAAGCAAGCTATAAAGTGTATTTTATAAAAACTTTTCTGATTGATGTACTCCATCTTCATGAATCTCTCATTTAATCCCTTCTACGTATTGATGAAGTAAATCGGCACACTAAACCCTGTTTCATATATTTAACTCTGGTTAAAGAAGACATGCTGGTTGCTGTTGCTTACCTTGTTTTTTTTACTTTTTTACTCTCTATTTATGTTTTATTTGTATGTAGCCGTTTCTGAGTTAAGTTGTATCACTTTTGGACAATTTAAAAGAGCCATTAACTTTGTATAATAATGTTTTGCCATAAAAAGTACACCTCACTGATATGTTCTCTGTTTAGCTGTAATGTGTTATTAATTTTGATGTTGCTCCTAGCCCCATTGGTTGCATTTCAGTAAATATATACTTTTTTTTTTTATTTTCATAGAAAGTATAACTAATTCCTAACCTGCTAATGTTTATCAGTGTCTCCTTTTTATATAGAGTCTCCTAAGACACTCTTATAGTCATAAACTCTGGCTACTGCTTGCTATAAACACTACTTCCTTCTTTGTGGGGAAGATTTTACATGCCAGTTCCAATATAAAAGCTGCGTTCTTTATGCAACGTCTAATCAATCATAAATCTAAATGAAAGTTGTTTTCTTACATAAAGATGGCTTTGCTAAACCACCAGAAATCAAGCCTTTGCTGTGTCGCACATATAACCGAATATAGGTATGTCAGATATGGGTTACTCTTAAAAAAATACCAAACTTTATTGCTAGATCCATCCGTCTTAATTAGTTTAAACCCTCAAGCTTTTCACGCCGCTGCTGCTGCTAGCTTTCAGGGAAGCTTGAAGATGTAAAGCAGTGGGTTGGCTTTAACTTCCCCTTCAGAGTCCTTGGAAAGAAAACAAGGAAGTGGTGCACAGAAGGTGCCCTATTGCTTAGCTGAAGTCAGTCTGGGAAAAGTGCTCACCATCCTTCCAAACCCCTCTGCTCCACTTTTATTATGTTAAAGTTTAGCAGGATTTATTGCTGCAATGTCTAAACTAAATCAATCAGCTGACAAAATTATTAGAATGAAGGAATGCAGCAGAACTAATTAATAATAAAACAATCTTAATCTTTATTCTGCACTTTAGAGATATTTTTTTTTGTAATCCAAAAATGACCTGAAACAGGAAAAAGCAGTTTGATTTCATGTCTGACAAAGAGAAAAGAATGGATAAGTACCCTTTTACCACAAATATACATTTTTAGTTTTTCCTGATCTCTCTAAGGCAGCCGACTCCATAAGAGTTTATCAATTCGAAAAAACTATTTCGGCACATAATGCTAAGAGCTAATTCCCTTTGACATTAATGCTGGGTGTTGGGTTGGGAAGGGGTCAGTACCTGTTCTACTAATGCAAATCTATTCAGCAAAATTTAAAGAAAACATACAAAAAGAACAATGTGGATATTGTAAGGAATGATTTAGAGAAAAAAAAAAAAAAACCCAGAAAGCCCATATTCTTATCTTCAGCTTCCACAGTATTTATGTCAGATTAAATAATACTAATTATACTTCAGCGATAGTATCAAGGTGTTACTTTATTCTATCTCCTATACTATATCCGTTAGTTGGGCTGTTCTTTTTACATCTCTTTGCAAGTGATGAAACAGACTGAAGATGTTTTATAGTTATCTCTTTTTTCCTGTTTTTCCTTTCCTGTTCTACTTACATTGCAGTGTCCATAAAATCTGTAATACTCCCTTTATGAATTATAATAAAGCTATTTATATGCATAAATTAAGCGGAACACTATGACGATAGCCGCACTGCTCCACTTGTGAAAGCAAAATCTGGATCTCTTATTTGGCATTAAGACAATTATTCTTATTGCCACATTGCCAGACAGGATACTGTTAAAAAAAATGATGCAATTTTCCAGAAACTGCATCTGTCTATTTGAGAATAAGTGCATAAGCGTGCATAACCTGATGGAAATTAGGCCCAGTTGCTGAATAAGCAGATAGTTTGAGACAAACCTGCTTTACTCTGCAGAGTGCACACTACAGAAAACCTCACATTTCAGTAACGGGGAACTTTGGCTGACTTGTCCCTTAATGTTGCACCCCCCACCCCCAACACACACACCTATCAGTATCTCACTAGCATGGTCTTTCACACTCCTCTCACTCCTCCTCCTCATGCACTCGCTGACCTCGCACGCTTCCTCCACTAATGGCTTTGGCTGGAAACAGATGGTAACTTTATTGGTGCTGACTGGCTTATAAACAGCTTTTAAAAGAGCTAATATAATTCTAAGTGTATATTGTGATATTTGAACTTTTATGATGATTAGAGTAAAAAAATAAAGGGTTTAACTTTCTAACATATAATGAGCATTGTAAAAGTTTTATTCTCAGCTCATTTTGAAAATGTACTCACAAAAGACATTTAATGATTTTTTTCCACCCTGGTAGTTATTGCCTTATATTAAGAAATTGGATTGTTAGATTATTGATTTCTGCACTCTTCTTGGCTTTTGTGCGCCGTTATTTGTGTCTGGTGGGATCATTTTCTGCTAGTCTCACGTAGGGTTGAAACCTTTCATACCTTCATTACATTGGAGGTTCCTAGTAGAAAGTTTTAGTTTATGCAGCTGCTACTAGTAAAGAGGCAAGTTGTCCAAATAAAGGTTAAATCCTTCATTAGCAAAGAACGATACATAGTAAATAATTTGCATAAAATACAGCAAACAATGAGGAAATTTTGATGACACGCATGATTTAGTCATTACACAGTTCACTACTTAATGATATAGTGTACTATACGATCTATCATATGGCACGGGCATCTAAATCTGGGCATTTTATGTATAGGGCTTGATAAATATCTATTTAAACATTGTACAAAATAGGAAATATTGTCTGCAGTAAAATGTTCTCAAACTGAAGTGCAATATAACTCCTATTTCTGTGATCTCTGAATAAAGATTCCTTAAAATAAAAAAATAAAAATACCCAGAAGAAGCAAAAAAACTTTTTTTTTTGTTTTTTTTTTTAAGAAAAAGGCATATTTTGGCAATACTTGTTTGCCTAATTGACTCTTAAAATGGCTGTTTATATTGGCTAAATTACAGATTGAATAAATGATCATTAACTCCACATAAACCCTCAATAGAACCTCGATTATGAGCATATTTTCTACCAAATTAGTCTCAGGAGATGATCAGGGTGTGAAGGACTGATGCTTGAGATTCTGTAGTGTTTCTGTCCTGCTGACTCTTGAGCCATGAACAGCACGCTGTGCGCCGCTATAAACACTCACTGACACCCTGACAGATTTTATCATTTTCCTCATCCTCACTGTCACCGTTCAGCTAGGAATTTAATTCTCCCCCCTCATGTCTTTATGTTTGAAAGCTTTTCCTTTGTAAGGAAGAGACGTAACACTGGTAACAGGGACTCTAGGCAACCATGACAGCAGCTGGTGTGAAGCTAAGGAGGTCCTGCTTAGGTCTGCCAGGACAATTTAGTAGGTTTTAATAGTTCCTGTGATTTATCCTGTTGTTAGATTTGGTGTTGTGCGTGCAGATTTGTCTATTGGATGTTTATGAAAATAGAGGACAAATCGAGTTTCTGCCAAATAAAGAACGGTTTCGTATTTTAAGTGATGGGTAGAAACCCTAAACTCACTGTGACGAACTAGCAGGCATGCCAGGTGTGTATTCATGTCCATCTAAAATAATAAATAATAACATTGCTGCCAAACAGTCCTTTATGAAAAGCCAAGCTAAGGGTATGGGATTAAATATAAGGAAGGAAGATCAACGCCTATTGGACTCTATGTGCAGTGAGGTCATTTGATGGTCAAAGGAAAAAAGCAGCCTCATATCTCAACGCATCAACCTCCAGGCTTGAAAGGAAGGATGTCGCTTTTTTTTGGGTCAACCTCAGTGTTTCATATCGTCCAAATATAGCAGTTCTTTTCAGGATATGCCAAAAATAAAAAAAATAAATAATAACCTCTTTATTTAATCTCATCTGAAAGCTTTACCTTTTTCAATTCAGTTCCTAAGATGTTATAATAAATGGGAAAACAAAAACAAACAGACTTGGTGCATTTCAAACTTTTTTTTTTTCCTAACACTGAACAAAACCATTCAGATGTATTCAGCAGCAGCAGCCTTTTAAAGTCTCTATGCTCCTGGTCAGTTTGCATAATATTCTCTATGGGGATCAGCTAAAGCAGATTGATAGAAATCTTCTCCACTTAACTGTTGATCTACTAATGAGCTCGATCTAAAGCACAGCTCTCCAGAAGCCTGCAGATGTTTCAACTACGATCTTTTATTTTGTGAAGTACTCAGTGTGATGAACAAGCAGCTGCTGGTCTGCAGCCATAAGAAAATCTCATGTTGTTATGCAGCGATGATTATGAAATAGCAGGTTTTACGCCCTGTTGATCACCTGCAACTACGCTAGATGGGTGTGTGTGTGCTTTTTTTTTTTAAAGCAGGCTGCTTTGCTGCTCCTGGGAGTTCCTCCAACCCAATGATTGTCTTTTCCTGTCTGTACATGCTACCATTTTGTGTGTGTGGGTGTGAGAGAGCGTTTTAATACGCAGACAGATGGCTCTCTGTGCCCTTTGGTTTACGACACCTTCCGCAGCCCACTGACCACACTGTGCTGCACACAATCACCTGCCTGCACAAACACATAAAGCGGCACGCATCAGTGTCACGATCGCTGATTACAGGCTTACCAGGCTGCTGTAATTTTTGATCTGTGTTGATGTGATAACAGCTAGCCTCATTGTCCCGTCCGTACAATGTGTGAGCGCTAATACCGGGAAACCACACTAAAGACCCATCTGCGGCACTTAGCAGAAAATGGGATCATGGCGACCATTTATATTCTGGAGAAAGCCAGAACAAAAGAGAAGTAGATGTGTTTAACGACACTCTCATTCCTCAATGACTCCAGCCTAAAAGGCTCTGCAGAAAAATGGAAACAAACATAAGAATTTATCAGCACCTAAGGGGATAAAAACACGTGACTCAGAGGTGTTATTCTCTGCTAGTGTCAGTTCTGAGTAATTAGTGGGGAAAAAATTTATAAAAAACAAACACAGCAAGGCTATTAAAGAAACCAAATGGGGGGAAAACTGTGGGTTGCGGCATGCATGCAGCTTTCCTGAAGAAAAACAAGACAAAAAAAGAAAAAAAAAAACACTTAAGCAGGCTTTACTGCTATTTACTATTTATTTTAGGGCTGCAACTAATGATTTATTTTCATAATCGTTTAATCTGTTGATTTTTTTTTTTTGGATTAATAATCCGGTAGCGAAAGGTTCCTTAAAAATGATTTTATACAGAATTAACATTTCATTTTTTTTACTTGTGGAGTTCTGAATATAGCAGATTGACAGGAGAAATGCATTTTTAAATCTTAAATGCAAAATATTTATATAATTTTTCATAATTGTGTTATAATTACTGCTCTAAGTGGGTCGCTCTGTCGGCTAAAGGCATGTTTTAGACTCTGTATAGTCCAGTTAACGATTAATCAATTAATGAATTAGTTGATTATTTCAATAATTGATTAATCTGATTAATTCTTGTAGCCCCTTAAAAGTTTTTTATGAAAAGTGCCTTATAAATTAAATTTGTTATATGAAAAAAACATGTAGAAATGCATCTCAATAAAATAGGGAAAAAACGGTTATAGATAATGTGTAAAATTAATATTTTCTCTGAATTTTTGCAAAAATTATGGACATTAATGTTAATGGCGATTAAATATATCAGTTTGAGAGGTGAATCAATAGACAAACATCCTAATCTGTAATTTACTGTAAACATTTTTGCCAAGTCGACAAGGAGCCGTAGTCCTTTTACCAGAGGGATTGCACAAACATGTCAAAATAAATCCAACATTTTACTCCACCTTACATGTTCAGACTAACCCAGAACAGTGAGCCTCAGGACAGTAACGTTTTATGCATTCAAATACTTTCAGGAAGGTAGAATTGCAGAAGTAATGAAAGCACATCTACTGAATAGGTTTTTCTTTGCACAGAAATAGACCCGAGTTCAGCTCTGCCACTACTTCTCCGCTCGACAAATGTGTCAACTTCCACCCCCAATTCCTCCTCCATGTTATACAAATAGGCTGCTGAAGTAAAACGAAACCGCAACAGTTCCACCTTGGAGATAAGCAGCGTGTCAGAGTCTGGAAACTGTTTTTATTTATGTTTCTTATGCAAATCATAAAATAGCTTTCAAGCATTTATTTTTGCACTAGTTGCAGAGAGTACATCTGTGACTGATAAATGCCAGAGTGTGAAGTTATAAAAGAATGGATTATTCTCTACATGTTTGGGAAGAAAGGCTTTAAAATTTGTAAAAACTTAATGTTATCCTTAAGTTCACATACAGATTTTTTAAAAGATGAACAGAAAAAAAAAAGGATAGAGTCATAAAATACCACAAGAGCATCAGTTATGTCAAACCAAATGACCTCTAAGTCACCTCATTAAAGCATTAAAAGCTTGAAGATTGATGCTAGTGTGGCTAAATCTAGAGGTCATCAACCCTGCAGCAAATTCTGCTTTATTTTTCCAAAGGTAAAACCAATCGGCACTAAATATAAATAAAATTAATGTAAGGTATAGACAAAACGGTATAGTTTAAAAAGGCTTTACACATTTTATATACATTTCTCTAAAATTACGGCCATGCAGAAAGCATTTTAAAGCAGTTCTTTTAATATAAAGTTTGCACATGTTAATAAAGATACAGCATATTCTGAATTAAGACTGTTTTTATGCATCAGTGCAGTTTGTCTACTGAAAATAATGGATTTTCAATAAAACAATAGAATGCACCTCACTAAAAACAGGAAGGGTGTCCTTCTCATTGCCTAAAGAACGTCTAGTGAAGACGCCTGTTTGCTTAGCTCGAAAGGAGGAGGGGTGTTTAAACACAGCTCTATATATTTAAAGTCTAAATCTCAGTTTAGCTGAAAAGAGTCTCAGATTCCAAATCAACATAATCTGCAATAATCTCAGTGGTTCAGACTTCCCCACTCTGGTGAGAGACGCTTAGCTTTCAGGCCACATTTTGAGATAAGCTATGAATAAATTAAGCAAAACTTTTATTTTGCTCACTATTACTTCGAATCGGCATCTTTTCAACCCCGTGGAAACAAAACAAAGCCTAACGAAGAGGTTGCGTAACTTTGCACACCGACTGTGTGGGAGAACTTTTGGAAACGACTACTCAAAAACAGCCAAACGCTGACAGGTTCCCAGTAAGCCAGAATAGCTGGTGCTCGTTTAGGTGAAGCTCACGAAAGGCTTCACATCGGTCATTCTGTCAGAAAGGAGCCCAAGGTTCAGTTCCGCTCTAGGGGAGAGGCAGAAAAAAAAAGAAACTGCAGAGAGAGAGAGAGGGATGAGCACAAACAGGGGACGACTAACGGGAACATGATCAGACTCACTGTCCTGACCTGCAGAATGAGTAACACTGCGAACAGGATGTGAAACATGTAGCGTGTCCCCTGGTGGCTCAGCTCAGTGAAATGTTTAAGGAGAAGTCCACAACGAAGAAACTTTAACTTTAACTATAACAGATTGTCAGTAGCACTTGTTCAATTTGTAGTTTAAATCCAAACATCAGACCACAGAATTGACCCTAAATGTCTGGTAGCTTTCACTGAATCCTTAAAGCATTGGAACGAGTTCAACTGGTTGCCCGGGTCGACCTTTTGTGCTTGGCTCAAGGTTTCTGCTTCTTTGCTGCTGCTGGGAAAAAAAACTTGTTACCTCCTAACTCACTTAACAACCCCTCTAAGAGACAACATCACTACTGCGCCATGACCTCCATATTCAGCTTGTTTTCAAAAGCTTGGACTGAGCCCAAAACATTTCCAGGAAGACAAAATATCTGCTGCCTTTCCCTCAGTAAACTGGTAATAAAATGAAAGGCTCTCGTGTGTCGTCTCCTCCAAGGCTGCTTTCATTAAATATTGCAAATGAGCAGCTTGCAGTAGAGGAGTAACATATTTTTATGTATATTAATTTGCACAAATTACAGAATTTCGTTTAAAGCAAGTTTTTTTTTTACTGCAAATTTAAAGCCTGGATTACAAGTATTCATAACCCTCAGCTGCATATTTTTAAACCCAAAGTAGCACACAAAATAATTTATGGTTTCCAAAATAGATGCTGCAGGAATTTGTTTTCAGACCCCTTTACTCTGATCCCTAAAGCAAAAATCATTGAAACAGTTTACCAAAGACATTTGGAGGGGAGAACTTTAAAGATGGAGCTTTAACAAGATTGTGCCACCCCTAGATTGTAACACGGCAGCGGCAGTAACATGCTGTGGGGAAGCATCACTTTTGCAGGGAGTAGGAAGCTTGTAGGAGTTTATGGAAAGACTGATGGGAGTTAAATGCAGAACAAATCTAAAAAACAAGAGGTAAAAGTCTGTAAAGGACCAGGATGGATACCAAGTAGTATACCTTTAAACAGAAGCATGATAAATATCTAATCTGAGCCGAACCGGAGTGGTTCAGATTAAAACATATTCACGCGATAGATTAACAGATGTACACAGATGCTCTCTGCTTGCTCTGTAATTGTTTTGAGTGATTTTGCAAAGAATAAGATAACTGCACTTCTCAGTCTGTCAATTTGTAAAGTTGGTAGGAATTAAACCTTGCAGCTGTTTTTGAAGCATAGAATATTGATAACTATATTCTGGCTTATTCTGGCTTCACAATTATCAGCTACTTTCTGATTAAACTTTGTGACAGAAGTACAAAGATTAACAACTTCCTGTGGGTATAACTACCCAAGAAACTGTAAACCCCAAAAATCCCTGCAAGTGTGTAGTTTGTGCTTCATGAAATCCACCTTCAGAGCTGTTGGCAGCATTAGTGAACCATCAGCTGGTTCCCACTTAGTCAAACTGTCATCACAGACACCATTACCTCCGATAAGAGTCCAGTTCTGCTGATGTGGGCTTGCTTGTATGCAATCAGAACCACAGACTCGACACACAGCTTTCAGCCAGCCGACAGCTTTGAACCCTCCTGCAGCGGATCATCTTCCAACGCCGCTGGAATCCAGGCTGCAAGGGATACTGAACTGCGCCTTCATTAAACATTTATATCCCAACGTCTGGGTTAAAATCTACAAGCAAATGCTTTCAAATCTTTTTCATGATATTTTGAATGTCAACCATTTGCTGTTAGTGTGTGATAAGCTGATTTAAAGTCCCATCCGCTGCTGTGGAATGCTTCTCCTGACATCTGGCCGTGCCGACAGGAATCCATTGCCCTCAGCTACGGTGCATTGATAGTTATTTTGCACCCAGCACAAAAATCTGCTTGCCTAACATTCATGTACAGCCTCCAGTAAACTTATAAAGAAATCCATTATTTTGATGCTTTTGGTCTCTTCCAGCTGTGCAGCTTTTTTCTGAAGTCCCCCCTTTAGGAAGACAGCCACATTACTGTCAGTATTTCTACGATACTTGGAGAAAAAAAGGGGTTTTCATTTTTAAAAAGATCTTCAAAGATATAATTCTGTAGAGTTAGTCTTGAGGTCTCATCTTTAGATCCATTTACATAAATGAAACTGAGCCAGCTTTTAGATCCAGCTATGGTTCATTTCTATGCAGATAAAAGAATTACATACAAACCAGCCTTATCTGTACAAGATTACCTTGGATCAAATACTAAAGAATGATGCACGGAAATGTCAAAATAAGTATATTTCATTGGAGAAGCAGACACATTGCACCGCACATTTAAGTTACAGCTGCCTCTTAATTAATTCAGTTGGAAAATAGTATCAAAAGAATATTTTTTTCTTTAAAGAAAATCACTTATAACAGAAATATTGGTACTCCATTTCACTTAGACCGATATCTTGGGGTTAAGGAGTCCCTCCAATGACTATTAGATGCAGTCTACTCTTTTGTGAGAATGTTAGGAAGCAACTTTTTCTGTCATTCCTTCCCAAATGGGACATAATTATACAATACGGCAAAAAACAGTCCAGAAGAGTTTAGGGGAAACGAAAGGTGTCCAATGTTAGGGTGGTGGATTTGTGATGCTGTGGGCCTGCATCACTTCTAAAGACATTTAGACCTTGCTACAGTGCATGACATTGACTCATTAAAGTGTCCAGATTTATATATAGTTAGCCAAAACACACATTGACAAAGAAACAGATCCCTACTTAGAAATGCAACCTGCTGTTATGGTCTAACCAGGCAAAAGCCAGATTGATACAAGAAGAGTGATACAGAAAGCTGCTGTAGAGACTATTCACAAAAAAGGGAAGAGCATTCAGTGGAATTCTGGGTAAATCCAATGGTATCTGCCTCTCATGTCGCGTTTTTAGCCAATCACAGCAGCAATAGGCACTTGATTTGTTTCACAACAAGCAGAGTTAACTGATAAGTCAAACTCCAAGGAAAGCTCCACAATCTTACCATTCAAACAGGGCAAAAATTGCATCTTTTTGCAGAAAGGATGCAGAAATAGAGGTTTTCCCAGCTAAAACTGCTGCAGACAGTTTTAGCTGGGACACGTTGATGTACATACATCACTGCATTTCATTGGACAGAAACATTTCTGTGGAGGCAAACATATCTTGCTTGCAAGTTAAGTCACGACCATCTCAGTTTCCAGACTTAAATCCTAATTCTAGTAAACCTTAAGAGTCAGACTGGATGATCGACGGAGGAATGTTAGCATTAAAAGCCAGAATCTTAATTGTGCAACCAGTAACTTTGCTAAAAATGATTAAAAAGTTCATTTTTCCTCTGCTGAATAAAATAACCTTAAGTAAAAGTTTACAGTTTTCCCAGATGTTTAGTTGAACATGCATTTTTAAAGGATTATAAAGGGATCTTTAATTGCTTTTGTGGTTGGGGAAAGCAAAGTTTTTGCTTTGCAACAATGTCAAATCGTTCCTAAAAACATGCTTTTAACTTTCATGGGTTTCTGGAGAATTTTTAGATGTGTCATTCCCAACTTCCTCAAGGAAAAAAAATGAAGATGGAAAGAAAAAATAAGTCACAACCTCTGTTGTCATGAGAATCGAGACAAGTTCTTGGCAGCCCTGAAAGCGACTTGGATGAGTCGATGAAGTGTCCTCTACACAGCGACAGCAGCATGTCTGCTGCTTCTACCAATTTCAACATTAGTCCTCTCTCTACACACACACACACACATTATCCTACAAAATATGCATGCAGTCATGTTGAAAATTTGCATGATGGGCGCATCTGGGCTCAAGTGTGTGCATGTGTGTGTCCCTCCGACAGCAGGCTGATTAAGCTGTTGCATAGTAATGAGCTATGGCTGTCTGTCTTGCAGCTGCTCTTTTTACAACAAAGCCTCCCACTCACACACACAAAGAAATAAACAGAATCATTAAAACAAACACACAAAAAAATAAAAAATACCACCAAGTCCATCACTGATCCATTGTTTTAGAATGCGCAATCATTGAGAAGTTGGTGCTAATACAGATGAGAATTAGTAATTCACTCAAGAGGGTGTTTATGAAACAACAGTGTCCCATAGCAGGAGAGCAGTGCCGTACTTCTTCCCCTTTATGCCTTTCTATTGTTTTTTTTTTTCAAAGGCTACCGCTTTTGGAACAACTCCGATTTCCTACTTCACATTTCCAATGATATAAAAAATATCTTCATTAACCGTGCACCTAAATCATGTTAATGTGCAGGTATCTACCAATCTATGGTGTCTATATTACATGGGAATAATTTAGATCTAGGTAGGAATGAGTGAGTTTCAATGTAGATTAAGCTTTTAGTAAAATTGTCTCAAAGGAGCAAATATTTACTACCTTTTATCTACCTTTAAAAAGTTTGAAGTCCTTCGTGAAAATAATAATGGGAACACTGTTTATCATATAGCATTGATGAAAAGACTGCAAACAGCTGACTGTCTAGCAGGTTGTTTTACTTTTTTAAGGATGTGCAGCATAAAATTCTCCCTGTATGAAAACCTTAGGTAAAAACACCAGTTATACACTTTTAAACTACAAAAAATACATATTTTTCACTGATAAATTCAACAAAAGCCTGTTTTTCTCTTGATTTCAACATATTTAAACACTATGGGCCGGATTTATCAAGATCCAATTTTGCGTGCAATAATTTGCGCTCGCAAACTGGAATTTTGCGCGAGGGGCTGAACCATGGTTTGCGGGTGATTTAACAAGAGTGATTGCGCAACTGGTGGCAGGTGCAAAACTGTTGGAGACGCCCTATTTAAATGATGGTTTTGCGCGTTTTGTGGTTTGCGGCAAAGTAGTTTGTAATTTGCGTACGCATCCCCGCAGCATTGGCATGTTGCTCCACATGTGCAGGGGGGAGGTCGGGGTTCTCCGTTAGGGCGTCAGGGCGACATGGCATTTATAACGTCGGACAGCACTTCTGAAAAACGAGATTGGGAGATCCAATGTTGCAAGGAGTTTTGTGATATCTGGTATTGCGTGGGTCCTCCTTGTGGCTGGCTCCGAATCCATTCGGAGTTCCCCCAGCAGCTCCAAAATGGCAATGCTGGATAAACGATGTGTTTTGATGATCGTTTCCTCCTTCATTCCAAAAATATTCACACGGAGTGAAAAAATGCGTTCTCTGCGTCTCCTTGCTTCATTTCGATGTCTCCTTCTTGCGACAATAACCGCTGCCATGTGTGCGCAATTACGCATACAGACCATTTGCACCTTCTTTTGAAACGTGTTAAATATAGAGTCAGATACCGTTAGCAAAATTGCTTTCAGGTTTGATAAATCACTTTGCGAGTGCTAAATTAATATATTTACATGTTCTCCTCCCACAAGACGCACTTTTGCGTGTAAACGCCCCATATTGCATATTCATTGCAGAAAAAGTACTAAATGGATAAGAGGCGCTATTTAGCACGTTTTAAAGACCAAATCCTTTTAGCACGCTGTTGATAGATCAGTTTGTACATTTTTTAGCGTGCGCAGTGAAATAGCTCACGTTTTTATACACGCAAACCTTTGATAGATCCGGCCCTATAAGAATGTTATTCAACATTGTCTTTCCTTACTTAATCAGAAATTAATAAGACAAAGTGCAGAATTTAGTTACTTTCAAATCCCTGCAAACAATATTTAATTTTATTGGTTCTTTTTTACAAAATATACCAAGTAGCAATTAGGTAAAAGCTACCTTGATTAGGATACTTAATTTTGATCATCTCCTTCAAACAGAAATATCCTTATTTAGCCAGCTTTAACTATATTTATGCAAGCAATAAATCCACAATCTTTCTGAGAAAAGGGAAGCAATGTTGTACTTTTTGAACACTCTTCTCTTTAAGTTTTAAACCGTACAATCAGAACAATACCAACTGCCAGGACATGTTATTGATTCGATTTCCCTTTGGGATTAATAAAGTATTTTTGAATAAAACTGTTTGAATTTTATGGAATAAAACCCACTAAAAAGGGATACATTTGAATTAAACTGCAAGCTTTAAATGTAGTTTTCATACATATAAAAGGTTATTAACAAAACTATAACTTTTTCTATTTTTTTTTTACTGTCATTAAACTCTCACAAGTAGTGAGCAATGAAATTAACTCTCCTGCATTTAACCTATCCCATAATTCCAAGTCGTATTGTATAAAATAAAACACTCAAATACATCCTTCTTTTAAGATCTTTGTTGTGTTTTGAAACATATTATATGACTGTATTTTTTTTACCAACCGTCTTATGAATTATACACAGTTATTAACATAGTAATTAAAAGTACCAATGTCTGCTTTGCTATTGGTGGCGTGTTTAAACGGTTCACCATCATGTTCAAATCTGCCATGTGTTGCGGTATAAATACAGTCCGGTCAGTCATCCTAGTATCAGGTGGGTTTGAGAGGAATTTTTTGTACCATTAAATCTGCAAAGAGACGTCCTAGTCTACAAATGCGTAGGGGGCCAACAAGGTGTCAGTAACAGGGCCCCTAAGCAATTGCAGTCTCTGTTTCCACGCCCTATGCCCCAAGCACTAGGGCACCACTGCCCCCTAAATTTGGCAAAATGAACACAAATACATACCCCACCTCAACTGCAATAAGAACAAAAGCTTTCATAAGGTGTTATGTATGTGTAATAAAACAGGCATAAATAAATCTATAAGAAAACTACAGCTGGAATCCATGGGTGGTTCTAGACAGGGGCCAAAGGGGGCCAGTCATGTCCTGGCACATGGTTACTGATAGGTCCTTTGGATCTATTTCATATTTTTTCTTTACAAATTATGTTTTATAATTATTTAGAAACAATAAGGTGATAGCTTCAATGGTATTGAGATAGGATCCCAGTTTTCATCTGCTAAATGTTTTTTTTTTCAAAACAAATAAAATTTTTACAGCTGAATTTATCAATTTTTCTTGACTTCTAATTCAGATTTCATATAAAATGGTAATTTTAACTTAAGTGAAAAATATGTAAAATTCCTAAATTATGAATGTATATTGACCTCATTAGAAATTAAACTTTTATTAAACCTAAACCTAATGAATAGAAATTTCACTTCATGCAGCTTTCTTAATATATGTAAGTCCCTTGCAATGTTTTTTTATTTCATGCTTTTCTGTGCACCAAGAAAACACGCTGGCCCCCTGGTGCATTTGGTCTAGAACCGCCACTGCTGGAATCACTTTTATTTTGCAAACAAAACAAAAATTAAACACGTGGCTGCAAACTCTTGACAACTACTTAACCCATGCTTGTATAAAGCAAAGTAAGAAAAGCTTAAAAATGCATCACTAACCTTCAATAAATTATACTTTTATTCATGTTAAGACACAGAGAGGATGATCGTGACAAAGTGTCGTTTTGTTATATGGAAAGGGGAGGCATCTATCCATCCATACATCCATCCCTAGGGACCCACTAATGCCCAAACACATAAAACCTAATGCTATATCCAACCTTACCTGGTTGACGTCCCCTTCCTCACATCACACATCATGCACTTAAAAGCCTCTGCCGTGTTCTTGTAGGTGCATACGCTGCAGTCCCAAAACCCCTCGTCGGAGGAGGGCTTCGGTTGACGCTTCGGCCTTTAAAGACAATAAATGTGGAGATGAAGGAGAGAAAAGACAACAGTTATCAGCAAAAGGAAGGGGGAGAAGAAAGCAAACCTATTTTCAAAGCCTAAAGGATAGAGGAAACCATCGTCCATCCGCACGCTCGCCGTGTTCTGACACTGTAATTGCCGATGAGGGTTTTTTTAACACCCGCGCGCGGCTACATGGCACGCGCTCATACACGAGAAGGAGAGGGAGAGACCGAAAGAGAAAAGCCCATTTTTTTTTCCTCCCCCTCCTCCGTGTGCTCTCGCCTCTTATGTCCGCTCCCCTCCCTATTTTAGGACGCGCTGCTTACCTTGTGGGGCTCCGCTTGTCGCCCATGCCAGACCAGGGTTTATCTGGAGGAGCTGGGACGAGCACAAGTCGTTTTATTTTTCAGATTATTTCAGGGAAAGAAGCGATGCGCCTTTTTACCCGCTCGGCTTCCAGCTGTCGTGGAAACTCCGCTTGGGAAATCGGCACGTGACTCAAGGTGGCCAATCAGAGCCCGGATGTTTCCCTAGGCTGACATTACTCTTGGTCTCATGCTGCGTTCACGGACTCCTCAGAATATCGTAGATGTTAAATTTAACGAAATACATATATATAAATACATATATATTAGGTATTAAGTATTTATTCATTTACATACAATCGAAAAGTTATAATCACTTTACTGTATAATCATATCGTATATAATATATATTTTTTTCCTTCAGTATTTCTGTGTTATCAATATTCTGGTGAAATATTCTGATCTCAAATACAGTGTTTGATGATTATGGTTAACAGGAACTAGATTAAGAAAATTTGACACATTTACCCCTAATTGTGCCTCATAATTGATCTCTGCATTAATAACCCTAACCACCATTTATTGCATTAATGCAATAAATGGTTGATCAGCCTGAGGTACAGTGTCTGGGACCTTGCTTTCCAATCTAAGATGCAAAATTTGCTTTAATTAGTAAAAAAAAGAAGACAAAAACAAAACAAAAATGGAAACAAAGTAAGAATTCAGTCCCCTTTCTCCTTAGCCCAGATAAGATGCCTCTGGTTCAGGATTGGCTTCAAAACAAGAAATAAAACCACCGCAGCTTGTCTTTGATACCTCTTGAATCAGGGCTGTTGAAGCTGTGATTCCAGCAGCACCACACTCTTGAATGAGCTTTGCTTCACCATCATCTCAGATATTCGGTTATCAGTTTCCGATGCACAGTTTTGTCTTTACACTAAACATCACATTAATTTGCATGGGTAGAGCACTCTTTAAAGTGAGTGCTTTGTGGAATTTTCCTTTAGTAGATCATTTGTTAAATAAGCATCGTTACAGATGATTAGGTAGGCCATGACCTAAATATAATAATCTTAACTGTTTTAATGTCATACCCAAATGTTCCTTTTCATGAGAACCTCATTCTGTTTGATTTCCTATTGGTTATAAGCCATAACCTTCAGTTAACAGAATAATAATCTAAAATGTATTATTTTTCATATACAGTCAAATTCAATAATTCCGGATAAGGGTTTTAGTGCAGCTTGCTGGTCAGTTTAAAGTTATCGTTTTATTATTATTAATAGTTTTAAACAGATTTCTGTATTTATTGTTCTGGTGTAATGTTTTCATTTTAAATACAGTGTTTATATTAGCTGTACGTAAAGTGGTATTATACATGAGTCCATGTGTAATTGAGCTATAAAGTGCTTCAATTAGTTAAAGTTTTTTGAATAAATGAACACTTCAATATTCTAAATTATTGGGTACATTTTTGAAAAAATTATTGGAACGATTTTAATTACATTCTAGTTTTTTGCATTCAAATTGACTGAGATGGACTTAAATGAGCTCAATTAACAAACGACTCGTAACAAATTAAGTTCTTTCTTTACAAATGCCAATTGGAAAAAAGCCTACAAAGAGAGAATTTATTTCAACTTGGGTAGTTTTTTTCTTTTAAGGCAGGATTATCCATCCATCTTCACATGATTATGAACTAAACCTCTATTCATCACCCATCACAGATGTGCAATGCAAACACGTAAACAAAGCAAGTTTATTAGGAATAAAAACAATGATATAGAAGAAACATAAATATGTTTGTTTTTTTTTGTCTGTGTGTTAGTCACTGAGCTCCTCCTCGTCACTGAAGTAAGCACTCTTTTTGATCCTCGGTTTCTTAGAGTCTGAAGATGTTGAGGCATGGGCGTTCTCCTCTTCCGCTTGCCTTTTCTTCTTTTTCTCCTCTTCCTCAATACGGGTTTGCTGAAGAGACCCAAAAGGGGTTTTATTTGAATATCTTTGTGACATTTCACTTTTGAGTCATTTTGTTGAATCCACCAATTAGCCATGTAATTGAAACTGTACATGATGCTGTGAATTACCTGAAACGCTATGGCTTGGCTTAAGCTATCCAAAGCTGGGTCTTCTCCCTCCTCTTCACTTTCTTCATCTTCTTCACTAAAAGAAAATACATATAGTGGGATATACCGAATGATGCAAAAAGAGATAGAGGCGTTTCAAATCCCTGCAAAAATTATTTACACATGTTCAGGTTGTTGAGGCCTTTTCTTCTTCTTTTTTTCTTTCTTCGGTGGTGGTTCTCTCTCTCCAAGCAGGTTTTTGGGGCAGGCATAGCTCAGATGTCCCGTTTCCTGTATCATAAAGGACTGCATTCACAAAGGGCATCCCTAAAAACGACCCATTCTAAGCGTTAAGCATGCACTCACCCCACATTCATAACATTTGGACTTGTCTGTATAGTTCCGCCTCCGAATGAATTCAGTTGCTCGTCCGTTGTCTATAGCAATGCTTGCTTTAACTGTTCTGCCAAATAACTGGATGGATAAAGACATTTGGACTGGACTGTGAAGATTTAAAGAAACTTTAAAATATGCCTGCAGTAAGAGTTATTCAGTATTACTCACCTGTTTGTTGTTTACCGCTCTTGCACAGTTATGAGCAGATTCTCTGTCTAAGAAGAGAACAAACGCCACTCCTTTACTCTGTCGGGTGAATTTATCCTTGACTATTGTAACCCTGGATAAAAAGGATGGATATTATGAGGAAATTATATGGTTAATTTTTAAAGGCTGTGAACCAAAGTTTTAAATCAATCTAGCTCATTTCAATTGTAGTTTTTCAGCTTTTTGTTGTGCTATATTAATGTCAATTATATATATATATTTTTTTTGGCTAAAAACCTTTAAAAAAAAAAACTCTTATTTTGCAACTAAAAGGATCAGATAACATAACACACCCACTGGAACACAGACTTTCTGTAACCAGAACCTTACTACACCGGGCCGAGCATGTCCCTGCTAAAACAGAAGGGAAGCACAAACACAGAAACACATCAAAGACGCTCTTCAAACCTGTGGATACCGAAACTGGCCGTTTGTCAAATCAACAAGGGAATCCAAAAGACACGCAGCAGAGCATAGCGGTGAGAAGTTTAAACGCAAAAACATTGCCATCCTATATATTGCTGAAGTCTCTAAAAAACTGAAGAGGATTTTCTCCAAACACAAAATTCCAGTACATTTCAAAACAAACAAGACCCTTTAACAGAGACTAGTGTATCCTAAAGACTAACCCCCCAGAGTTAAGATGAGCGGAGTTGCAGTTCAATGCAGTGAGAAATGCTCTGATCTTTATATTAGAGAAAGCAAACAACCTCTCCACAGATGCAAGGATCAACACAGAAGAGCAACCTCCTCCGGACAAGATTCTGCTGTCCACCTACACCTTAAGGTCAAGGGACATTTGTTTGAGGACCAGAATGGTCACATTTTGGACAAAGAAGAAAGCTGGTTTGAAAGGGTAGTGAAGGAAGCCATTTATGTTAAGAGAGAAAAAACAACCTTAAACAGAAGTGGTGCACTCAACAACCTTGATTCCTTTCCGCTATCATAATCCTCATCGCCATGCAGGAGACCAAGACATCTCTCCTGGTCAGCCAGGCCAACAACGATCCTTATGACTCCCCTTTTCAGAGGCACAGGCCAGTATTGGGTTTTGCAGGCCAACAACAACTCCCCATTACTAAGGGATTTTTTGGTTCAATTTGAATGTTTTCTAAGCCATAACAAGGCTTTGTTGGGCTACTCTATAATGCTTGGAATTCAACGCTAATCCAGACATTTTAAATTAAGAAAATCTTCCTGTAGGGGAAGCGAAACGTCTTCAAACTCCAAACAAGTCCAGTGTTGTTGTTTTTTTTGTTTTTTTTTTTTACTTTTTTGGAATCACAAAAGGAAACTACTTTTTTAGTGTTTTATTTAAATCTTATATCCTCAAATATGTTTACGTGCATAACATATGCTGGAAAGAAAGCATTGGAGCCATATGCTAGAAGCCTGCATTGAATTCCTAAAATCTGGCAATAAGGGCCGTAAATTATGAAGAGACAGGATGGAATAATTTTCCCTAAATATTCAACATCCATTTTAAGCCAACTTGCTAAAAAAAAGCACAGAGTCTAGTCGAAAAGTTCCATTGGGAACACTTCAGAATTGCTGCATCCCTTGTTTTTCCTGGCAAAAAAAAAAGATAGACATAACCTGTGGCCAAAACACAGAACTGCAGCACTCTTCTGTTCTTCTTGTACAGTGCCCTCCACCATTATTGGCACATATGCAAAGACGAGAAAAATTTAACCTTCTATTTAAGTACATTACTTTCGTGGTAAAAATAAAATCACACATTTAGAAAAAACAACAAATATGTGAAAGGACGTGGTCACAGTATCTAGGGACGTTTATTTAGTAATTGGAGAAAAATAGGCTAAAGGCATATAGATCCATCGCCTCTGAATTATTGAGGTGTCAGTCTGATCATCAAATAATGTTCTAATCATTAAGGGTCAAATAAAAGTCTCGAGGAGTTTAAGAATACCACTACTTGGCAGTGATGTACACAACTGAAAATATCAGGCTTTTCAAGGTTGATATGAGTGTTTTTTTTTTTATTTGATCAGATTTTGACAAATCCGATTTTAACTGACTTGATAACACGGAAGTTACAGTGTTATCCCTGCTTAAATGTCAAAGCATGTAAATACCTTCATATTATTTTCTGTAAAATTGCGATGCGTAATAGTATATTTTATTGTTTGCTCTGCGCATTATGATAATACAGAACTGGAGAGCTCCTTCACGGACAAACTGCTGCATTTTAAATGCTCAATGGAAAGTCATCACAGCTCTTTCCACCTAATAGCTTCTAGACTTTACAACCATCCCAACAAACTCAATTAGTACTCTTTTACACTTTATAGTAAGAAGTCTTTTGATGCTTTTTTATGTGGCTTAACTTTAGTACATTCCAAAGGAAATATTGTGATACTTTGAAACAAACATCTGCAGAAGAGAGAGAGAGAGTGGAAAACAGAGAGGATATTTTAGTCCAGCTATGCTTACCCCTGGGGAACTTGTACATCTCTACCTTTGTTGGGCAACTTGTAAGTAAATGACAAGTGATATTTCAACCAGGTGAACATCTGTCATTTATTTTTTAAGTCAAATTAATATTAAAGATTAACTGATAATTTTCATTTTATTTCTCTGACGGTATAGCCGAATTTGCCCCAGTTTGGGACAATAAAGGACATTTTTATTTTATTGTTGATATTTTTTTTTTCAAACCTGCAAAAAAAAAATAGCTCATACTAACATTTATAATCCAAAGGGAGACAAAGGAGATACATGTAGAGGGTGTGAAAAAAAAGGGATGGAAAAAAGCTAGTGGTGGGATTTTTTTATTTGATTTTTTTGTCATATAAGGAAATTGACAATTATTCTGATTTTTGTAAAAAAAAAAATTCAATTTATAATAGAATTATAAATTTGTGGCACATGACAGAAGGCATCATCAACAACTTGCTTAGGCGTGCAAGAATGCAGAATGCTTGGTATTGTTGGTCAAATCTATGCAAAACTTTTTATTATGATATGGTTTTACAAACCTCAGCTGCTTAGCTCCCTTTTTATGTCATTAATAAATGAATTAACAGTTCTTCTTTCCTTACTATGCTTTTTTTCTAGGTGTTGCATTTTGTAAAATACAGTGCAAATGCATGCCTAATCATAAAGGTTGTTTTGTTTTTATTTTTCAGTCCACATTTGGTGGTAAAAATACATTTTCCATTAAGCAGCATTTTATTACACGTGATGAGCAGATAAAAAAAAAATAAAAAAAAGAAGAAAAGAAGCATCACTTACTTGACAACTTTTCCATACTTTGTGAACAACTGTAATGACATACATGTAGGTTAGTATACAAAACAAAAATCCTAGCATATTCACAAACAAATATCCATTCTGCTAAACTCAGATTACCTTATATAGATCGTTGTTTGTCAGAGAGAATGGTAAATTAGATACGTAAACTGTGCTTTTGCTTGGTGCCAAACCCCCACTCATAGTGGACAGACTGTTAACACAAAATGTAAAAGTAGCATACAAACAACAATTAGCATATTTCCGTTTCATTTAAACGTTAGCGCATGCCTTCATGTAGTAACATAAATTAAATTTCATACTTACCAAAACTGCTACCACTGATAAAATGCAGTTTATTGTCAAAAAGGGAAAATGCGAATGTTTCTAAATATCGATGCTAACAGAAACAAAAACAGCGCACGCGCGTCGCAGCTTGATGACGTATCCACGTTGATAAATTGGTTTTGCTGTGTTGCTAATGAGAAAAGCTAGGCTAGTCCCACGGCAAGAATAGGTGAGACTGTGTTGCTATTTTAAACTGAAAGAAATGTATTATTTGCCTTTTATAAAATTTGTTTTTTACAAGAACAGACGTCACTGTTTATATTTGTTTTAATTTTTTTTTTGTGGTAACCTGGACTTTCGTCATTCCAAACGTGTGAATGTTTGCTGCACTGACGGGTTAGCCAAACTAGCTTTATATTCTGGAGCTAGCTGCTGTCATGAATACATTTACATTTAACATGCTTATAGTTCATTGCTATAAGAGCTAAGATGTCAGAGATTAGTTCTTCATTGAAATGTTCCTGAATGATATGATTACAAGCTGTTAAATCTACTGAAAATCTCTTCACAGATCAATAAGAAGGCTGTTTCCCGAAAAAAAAAACAAAGTTTAAAAGTAAGTAACCAAGTCTTTATAGTACAGACAAATACAGTTGGGTTGTATTTAAGCCTTTGCGTTATTGAGAGCAATATTGACACAGTAAAGAATGCTGCTTTGCAATTTTATTTGCTCTTATTACACATGACTTTACAACTATTAGTATATCTTTGTCTTTTGACGTTATAGATCATTGTGGCTTAAAAATAACACAAATTTTTTAAAATATTGTCTAAAAGCTTAACATTACAAACTTCCAGGGCAGTAGTCTCCACAATGCAGATAAGCCACAGAAGATCTTGCTAAAGAAGTGTTACTCAGAGTTCTGTTTTAAAGCATATTTACATAATGAAAGCATGGTAGGAAAAGGTGCAACAGACCTGCGGCCTTGAGAGGATTGTCAAGCAAGCTCTGTTGGGAAAAATTCACAATCTTGAACCTCCTGAACCAGAGCCGACATCAGAATCATCTGACTTTGGCTAAGGAGAAATAAACTAGACTTCCGCAGTGATTCTGTCCCCTTTTCACATAGAAATAGTTACATTTTCATTTTGACAAGAGAGAGTATGAAAGAAGAGTGGAGAAAAATCACATCACTAAAAGACTAGTTCAAAGTGATGATTTAGGATGCCAAATCATCTGCAGTTTTCTTTCCATTGCTTTTTCTGGAGTCCACAGTCAACACAGACATCTGTCTGGGTGCTTCAGAGCATGTTATTACTTCTTCTGCTAAATGGTTCCTGATTTAATTTTCTTGCAAATTTTGACATTTGCAAACACTGGCCATCAAACTGGCCTGACCTGACCTCATACCTGATTTTTGAAATCCTTTAGCGTGAATTACTGCATTTGATCAATGCTGTAATTCATGCAGAAGGAGCCTCAGTAAACTATGGAGTGCATAGAAATTAACATCCTTTTCGGATGTTGTGTTCAAAATGGGAAATTTTTAAAATCTTATGTAATATTCTACCTTCCCAAGACAATTTCAGATTTGGGAGTGAAAGCATTGCATATTTTAGTCTGTAATGAATCTATATATTGTAGCTGTAGTTGTACCTTTCTAAAATGAGAGGCAATATGTATCAAACATATTCACAAAATTTCTTTTTTTTTTTTTCTTAACTCTACATGTCTGGTTAGACCAAATTTAGTCTTATCTGACCATTTGTGGCAGAAAACTATTACTGACTATGTCTTCCCCATGATCGCAGCATAATGTAGGAATGCCTTTATTCAGCAGACACAGAAGCTGGTCAGAGTTGAGAAGGAAAATGAATGAAGCTAAACACAGGACTAAGGTGAAGATATGTTTTCTATCAGGATACCAACCTAAACACACAGTCTGCTTTGAGACCACAGAGAAAATTAAAACATTTGCATATGTTAAACTTATATTTTCAAGGTCAAGACCTGCAAAGTTGGATAGATGCTTACTAATAAAGGTCCGTACCATTAAAGACTTGCAGCTGAAATTGAACCAAATAGGATTCTACAATTCTGACTAGGGATGTAAATCACACCCATCATGACGATTCACTTCACTATCAATTTCCTGACCCAACGATTCGATCATTTTCGATACTCAAGAATACACCACGATACGATTGGATTAAGTGGTAATTTTTTTTTTTTTACCTTACAGGCTAGAAAATGTTTCAAATTTGAAATAGATCAATGAAAGTTGTAACATAGTTATGCATTTTATTTGAGAAACAACAGCAAATAAAAGAAGTAGCAAAGTTGTACTCCACCTAGGCCTGTCAAAACCTCATTCACTGAAAAATAATAATGCCTCTGTGTTATAGATTCTGAAAGGCCTTGCATCAAAAAATACTTCACGCGGAAGCGAGGTAGGAGGGCAAAATAGGTATAGCGCCACCACAGCACAGGAGTCAGAATTGCGTCCAGGAGCAAATGGATAAAAATAGCAGAGAAAAAAACAAAACACAAATCGATACTCTTGCGGACGTGTCGATGCATCGGATCCTCAGCTGTTGGATCGACGCATCGATACCAAACGATTATTATTTACAGCCCTAGTTCTGACTAATGTTCCATAGAAATGAATCCCTTCATTTAAAGATGCTAATTGAAAAATAGGGCGTGAAAACCACAAATAAAAAATGCCTTACTTTTATGGTTGTTACTTGACAGAAAGTAAAGTTTTAGGTGTGTTAAAATATTTCCCAGTTACTGTGTGTGACAGAATAGGTAGTGAGCTCGACCTATATATCTATAAAGATATTTTTATATTTATTATCACAGTGACATACAGAAGAGATCGAGGTGTGCGAGAGGCGTATGAAGAGCGCTTCTTGCCAGAAAGACCAGTAAGTGTGTACTTTGTACAGATCATCTTAAAGCACAAATCATATACCCCTTTGTACAGCAACCAAGAGCATGCCACAGGGTAATTATATTTTTCCCTCCAATTGAAAAAAAATATGCTTCTGTGTAGGGTCCATATCCACGAGTAGCTGGAGGCGTTGAGAGGAGAGGCCCATTTGGAAGGTCGGAGGATGAGTACGGGCGTGGCTATGAAGGAGGTCCCCGTTTTTACCCCAATGGAGGCGGCCCCAGAGGCTACCATGAAGACCAGAGGGGCTACCAAGTTGAAGGCCATCACTTTCCTGAACGCAGAGCAATCCCACCAGCACGGAGGGTGAAAATCAACCTTATTTATTCATCATTGATTAAATGTGAAATTCCATACACAGAATTACAATCATTACTTTTTGCTTTTGATGGTTAGGAAGAGTTTCCATACAGGATACCAAGAGAAGACCCTCATGCAGCGCGACCTTTGGAGTTTGGGTAATTCAAATATTTTTTTTGTCATTTATTGCCAAAATCCATCTGATTTTGATGATTGGAGCTGGTCCTAATCCAGATTTATTTATTCATACTTACCCAGATTATTTTTGCTGTATTTACAAAGTCCCAGCACAGAGGGGCGCTCTAGGTTCTAGAAGTGCTATAAAGTAATTGAAACCAGCCTCAGTTGATTCTAAGAGCAGCTGCCTTTCTTTCTGCTGCCTTTCTTTCTGCAATGATAGAATGAGTCCTTATTGCACAACAGCTGAAAGTTCTTGAATTAACTTTTCCAAGCTTGACCTGTCCTAATTTTGCATTTTGGCTAATAACTCCTGTAATGATTAAATAAATTGGGAAATTCAGATTGTAGTTGAAGTATCCATCCCCCCACCTTTTCATTACTCAGTTCCCTTGCATTTATCAGAGTTCAGGTTTGTGAGAACCTCAGGCATCCCTCTCAGCATCCAGCACGTCATTTTAAAGATACATGCTGCTGCTTATTCTTTTTTAATAGTATGACAGCTTCTGCAGTTAGGAAAAAAAAAGCTCACGTTTTTGTAACTGGGATAAAAGATTATAAAATGAGAGTGAACAAAGTGACACTGTAGAAAATGTATTTGCATTGTAAATTTTTATGTAGCAATTTGACTGGCCCTTTCTACTTTGCATTATTTTCTCTAAACTCACATTTCCCGAACGCCGTACAGTTTTAATGCTCTGTATTGTCTATTATTGTTTAGTAATAGAGTAATTTAGCAACTGAAATTGTTTTTCGGGAAAGCTTGAAGATCTTCAGTTCACTTTTTGTTTTTGTGTAAAACAGTCTTGGGTGTTTGAGAAATTTTGGTTACACATTTTTGTTTTTTGTGTATATAGGGGAATTTTTAGTATCATTAGCTTTTTGTTTTTTGTGTTAATCTTAAATCTTTTTTTAACTGTGACCCCCCCCCCCCCCCCAGGGCTCGTGTTCCTCCACCTCACAGTGTGCGAAGTCAGGGCGTCTATCCAGCACCCAGATCACTTCCAGAAAGCGGAGAAGATACATTAGTGCAAGCCATCCGCAACCTGGACAGAGGGTATGGAAACCGACTTCCTGATCACTGACCAAGTTTGTTAGTATTGTTTCTTTATTAAACATGGGAAATGCAACTATTGACAATTAAATTACAATCATCGAATTCCTTAGCTGAAATAAAGTCAAGTAGTGTTTTCTTCCAAGAAATGAAGTTCAGTACATCTTGGTGCATTCTAGATGGCAGCATTGTACAATATTTATGGATAGTGGACAGAATATGTAGAATATCAATGGTTATGGATATATAAAATGAGAAGAATTTTCCTTTTTTTAAATTAAAAAAAAATTTTTTTCTTATATATATTTTAAACACTTGAACTGTTTAAGTATACCATAAACTAGCTTTATGTCTGTTTTTATTTTTCCAGGGAGGACCGAGATCCCTATAGGAGAAAGACGACACTGTTTCCTCCCCTAAGAGAACGTTCCCCTGTCCGCCGCGAGGTGGCTCGTTCCCCCCACAGTCGCTCTGGCTCCAGTGTGAGCAGCAGAGGCTACTCACCAGAGAGAGCCAAAAGCCTGCCTTTTCCAGCACAGCAAGGCAAGAGTATGTACAAAATGTCTAAGCCTTTTGAAGCTTTGGAGAATGGGGGTGTTATAAATGGCCTTAGCTTCTTACAATACATGGAGTATAAATGCAGCTTAAATTTTTACCATTTTAAAACCACAAACTTCTTTACCAATTTGTCGTTTTTTTTTTTTGTTTTTTTTTTTGTTTGCATGGATCAACCCAAAGTAGTGTCCTCCTGTGAAATGGAAGAAAAATGATGCAAAGTTTCAAGTTGGGTTAGGCTCTAAAACAATATCCCAATCTGGGAATATCTCAAAAGACTAGCTATTTACCTCAAGTGAGATAGTCTAACAATTCAGTGGGGAAAGCAGTTCATTGGACAACTTTTAACTGTGCACCACACAGATCTGGGCCGTTTCTCAATATATGTACTTGCAAGTTGTCATGTGCTCATGAAACGTTCTGAGCCTAAGCCCTAGAATTGTTCCAATTCATAACAACACAAGACTGATAACAAAGTCTCCAGATGTTGTTCTTGCCCCTCCCTTTTTACTGAGCATGCATCAGAGCAGACTTGTCTGTTCTTGAGATTGACAGCTACCCCAGCATGCACCATGGAAGCATCAGCTTCCAGGGGAGCGCTCACAGAACTCAGAGTATGAAATTAAAAGTTCTTTTTTTTTTTTTTTTTTGTTGCCGTTTTTCTATAAAAGTACGTTTTAAGATAATTTGAGGTGAGAATGTTATAGTTTTAAGTGTCACTAAATGGCTCATTTACTTTTTTAGTGCCTAATTAAAATATTCTGATGTTTAGAGGACCATGGCAACCAGTGGACCTCCGATGCTAACCGCAGCCATGGCTAACATTAGCCTGTATGCAGCAGCCTTTTCTCAGCATAGCCTTGTGTGAACTGCAGCTGGCTCTGGCGATTTTAATTTAATAAAACGTTAATTCAATTTGTGTTTGTTTTACTGTGTTGATTATTATTCCCCCACTAAATGAAAAAGTAATATTTTATTATCCAGAGACTATTAATAACAGGACGTGAAATGCGGTTCCAGACGAGCTGCGCATGTGGTGACGACACGAGTATACTTCTTTTCCAATTGACCCATATTTACATTGCATTCTCCCGTTCTCCCCAAGTCCATACTCTCCTTTGTTTTTATCAAGAACATACTTTGGGAGGACACGAGTCCGTACTCGCGTTCTTGTGAATTGAGAAACGGCCCGGGTCATTGTTGCTGGACAAACAGTTTGTTAGAAGTCCTGTTTGAAGCTTCCCAGTATCCCTGTAGAGAATGTGCTGTTTTCTTTGTGTTAAGCACGGTGACAAAAGATAAATATGAAACACTTTGGCCGCAAGTCTGAGGTTTGAGATTTGCAAACCTAGTATAGATATGATCCCAGATTCTGCAGCTTTAACTGCAGCCAACAGCAGTTCTACCAAGTGTTAGCCAAGAGGGTCTGAGTGCAAATTAACTTTTTTTTTTTTTTTACAAAAAGTTATTTTGCTTCACAATCATGCACTTCTTTGTGTTGTTTTACAAAAAATGCCAAGAAACTATATAAAAGTTTTGCATAGCTACATGGGCAAAGTTCAACAGATGTTGATACAAGTTTGTACTAAAAAAGACATTCGGATTAATTCTGTGATCCAAGCTACTAAATATTTAGTTCATGGAGCAAGACCTTCATAAAAAATCCACCCAGCATACGTAAGCATGTTAAGTATTTTTATTAGACGCCATTAAACAGACCAAAGGAATGTAACTGACCAAAATCAGAGTAGATTGCAGCTTCAAAAGGATTAACAGAAATGAATGATTTAAAAAACATTTTGCAATTAAATTCATATGTATTTATTTTTTCCCCATTTCTTTTTTTTTTCACAATCTCTTTCCGTTTCCTCCACCTACAATCTGGCTGATTGGCTTTTCCAGACTTGGACGTTCCAGAGAGTCACACAGGTGTTACTGAGCACCTCTGGGGGGCGCTCTTTCCTCAGACTGGACACCAGACTTTGGGTCTGTACACAAACTCACGTGAACAAGCTTGGACTTGGGTGATGTCTTTACTTGCATCTTTGTCATGCCCAAAACATGATGAAGACCACTTAAATGAATTGGAGGATTACACAAAATGAGATCAGAGCCACATTTTTCTGCTAATACCAAAAGATAAAACAGCTCAGCAACTTTAGCTGTTATTTTCAAAACATGTAGAGTTTTTACCCAGGTCTTAAGTAAGTGCTCTCATGAGTTTTAAATCTAATGTAGAACCTAGTGGGGACTTTGGAGCATCAGGAATCCATTTTAGCCTCTCGTTGAGGGATACCTTGGCTCTTTTCATTGTTTCTACTCTGATCCACCCACAAGACTTGCACAAATACTTTAATTTGATTGAAAGTAGTTTTTTATTCTTTTTTTCCCCAAATGTTCGCATTTTAATAGCTGTGGTATAAACTTTGAAAGTGCTAAAGGTATCTCTTTACATTTTGCATGATGAAACCTTTAATCCTCCATTTAACATTATTTCACCTCTTTCCTCTGCTTTCCATTTCACTTTGAGCTTTCCCCTGTGAAATAAGGATTCAATTTATACCCAAATAACATTGTCTTTTTGTGTATTTTGTGAAACAAGAGTGGCGGTTTTGTAATGATTTAGAGGTGCATATAAAGAAGAGTACAAACCTTTCTTCATAGGGACAATATAGTTGATGCATGCTCTTACTAGATGTCTTAGTTATGGTACTTAGTTTAGTGACCTTACGGTTTGGTCTTCCTGCAGGGTATGAAGAAACTTATTCTCAGTCCAAGGTAATTTGTAAGTAAAGCTCAGTCTAGTTATTGACGGCCAAAATGTGGTCTCTGCTGTTAAGTGGGATAACTGATTTATAATGCAAGAATAAGGCAGTTAAAAATATAGATATGTTTTTAATTTAAGTCTTTATTCAGACTTTTGCAAACGTATGTGTATATCTGCTTTACTTATTTTAATTAACTGTGATTGAAGTTTCGTGTTGTGCTTGGAAAGCGATTAGCTTCTTTTTTATAATTATAAAACCTTGTTGTGGGAATTGGATTTCCAAGTATTGAAAAGATGAAAATAATTATTTCAGGTCCCCATGAGGGAAAGAATTGTATTAAAAATCTTGATGGCAGAATATTTTTCTTTTATAGAAGGTGACAAAATACTTTCATTGTGTTAAAGTGGTTGGTGTTAAAATTACATCTAATGTTTAGTAAATGGTTCTCGATTGATTTGGTTCCACTTTGATGGAATCCATTTAATTGGTTATATGAAAACTTTCCTCAAAAGTGTTTATTTGAATGTGGTTAAGCATGTAACCAGATTTAAGAAAAGAATGGTTAAATAAAATGACTGTAAACTTTAATAAGGGCCTAGTTTCATTAAAAACCTAACAGCTTTTTTTTATCTTGTTTAGTTTTAGAGTAAAATGTTTAACAGTCTACAAAACTTTTATTTACCTTTTACTATAAACAGTATAAAGGTATATGATTTACAAAGTGCTAGAAGATTCATTCCAGTTTTTAACAAATAAAATATGGATTAAGAATGAGATTTTCAACAAGCCCAAAGAAAACCCACCAACCCTTTATTTTGCTGTTAGCTTGGAAACCAACCTCAATATGAGGGAACATTTCACATAATAAAAAAGTTATAAAGGGACTAGTTCTGCATGACGGTAGGAAAAAAAACTTAATGTAGAAAAATTTAGTTTCATTTAGCTATGATTTCATTTGTTTTATAATTAAGTGTTAATGACCTTCTGCTTTTGACTTATTTTCAACTTAGAACCCAAGTAACCCTAGTTTACCTAATGAGGAAAAATCTATAAATATTTCCATCTCAGCAACAAGGTTCTGTTAAAGTTTCCTCTGCCGTAATTTTGCTGGCATCCTCCCCTTTCGGTATCATAATGAGTTTGATACTTATTTTCTACCTTCTATATCTTCTTTATTTAACTAATGCTACAAACTTAATACATATTGCTAGTTAAATAACTGCCTAACATATCCTTTGATCCATTACTGTTGCACAGTAACAGATGCAATTTCCAGAACAAATGAATAGAAATTCAAACCGTTAAATTAGGTTAATCTGAGTTGACAGAAAGCGTTTCTAATGTGTCCTGCAGGAAGCTCTTCTCATCTGTTCTGTCCTTCCCGCCGTTGGTGATCGTAAAGACGGCACCAGAAGTAGAGGGGTGTGGGTATAGAGTGTCTGATGGATATTCCTGAAGCCATATTTTATGTTTCTTTTGGAGCGCCCAGGGTTCCTATTTGTGTTTTTAGTTGACCTAGAAGTTGGTCACACAAGAAATTAAAATTCAGGAGACTGAATTTAAGGGTGTCTGTAATTAACTTAATGCAGTGTTTTGGCTACAACAGTAATCCTTGTTCCTTAAACTATATTTAAACATCTCTTGTTCTTTCTTTTTATAGATGTCAGCTTCTCCACTTTTTCTCTATTCCTGAGTCTCTTTGTGGGATCATCTTACTTGTTAGCTCCAATGTTAAAGTTGAATGTATCACTTCTTTGTTCTCTTTCTCTTTTGTCTTCTTAAAATTCTAGACAAAATCCCTGGCCTGTCACGAGAAGGCTCCCCACAAAGTGCAACATCAAATAAGGTAAGTAATGGAGACCAATATGTTTCCATAAAAAGGACGTTTAATTTGTGTTTTTAACAAATAAACAACTTTTGTTTAAAGTCGCTAAACATGTTCACATTAATTGGTGGCCCTGCTCTCTGCATTTGTCCCGTTACTGCAGGGTGCATCTGGAACTTCTTAAATCCCATCCCTAGCTATAAGCGTTCAGTCCTACTGGAGCATGCTAATGGCTTTTTAAGCAATGTTCACGCACAGCATAAAAGCCATCAGGCCTGCGTTGTGTTTACCATTGGTGTAAGCAGACTTCTGTTACATAGACTGATAGTAGTAAAAGAAAGCTGCTCGACGGTTGACAAAGTTTTTAAAAACTACTTTTAGTGTTGAATGTGTACATCTCTGGACTGAATTGTAAACAGTAGTTTGTTTCGCTCATGCATCCATCTCCAGATACGCACAGGGAGGGTAAATAAAATCAGATGGTGATTGCGATTAGGAGCAGGGTGTGCAGCAAAGGCCACCCAGAAGCTAGGGGTTAACTCAGTAGCCCAAGTCATAACTTTATCACATGATCTTGACCGCAAAGACAGCAGAGTCCCAGCAGAGCTCATTTAGATGTGTTTATGCTGTTTACAATGAACAATCGTTTCCTTATGCAGGGGGAGAGTGTGTCTGTGCATGTGCGAGTGTCTGCTGGACGGGGCAAGGTATCCGTCGTATGATTTTTTTTTGGTTGAAGTGCAACCTGAGACTCACAGGGAACATTTTGACTAGAATTTGAGAGGCTTCAGTGTTTTATGCCTCATTCATAGCTTTGGAAAAAAATCTAAATGGTCTGAAAGTGCTGCCTGTTAATGTCTTTAGCGTTGATTTGCGTCTCATTTTTTAAAGGTTCTGCAGTGTTTTATTCATTTGATAATTTGACATCTTTCTAAAATGTTCTGTGTCTTCTAGACTTGTGGAAGTTCTTTGTGCTGAACACATCTAAGCTTTAGAAAAAGCTCTTTGAACTGGCGCAACTTTGCAATTTCCTAAAGTTTGTAATGATGATTATAAGGATTTTTTTTGATAGCTCCACAGTAATTTGGAACTATTAAAAGCTGAATGCACTAAATGTTCTGTTAGGGCTGAAACAGTTAATTGGATTAATTGTAATTAAATGATTATTGAAATAATCCTCAATTAATTTAGTAATGGATTAATCGTTAACTGAAGTATAGACTCTGAAACATGCCTTTAGCTGACAGATCTGCCTACTTAGAGCAGTAATTATATCAGGATTGTAAAAAAACATATGAACATTTAGCATATAATATATAAAAAAGGAAATGTTTGAGTTTCACCTGTTTAAAAATTGTATAGCCAAAGATTTTTTAAAGAAGACTTTTTACAAATTTAAAATCGATTAATTGAAAAAAATGGTCAACAGATTAACTGATTTGCAAAATATTTTTTTTGTTGCAGCCATAGCATTTGTTTTCTGTTGTGTCATCCTTGCGTATTTTTTTCAAAGTCATCAGCACCAATGACAAACTTTAAGTTTAAAATTTATGCAGATGTGCTTGGTGCATAAATGATGTAGCTTCTCTATGACGGGTGCAGAGCGCTAGACGGAGAAGCTACCTGTGAACTATGTCTTTGTCTTTAACAATCACTGTTTCATGCTTGTAGATACTGGCATTTATTAGCCATCACCAGGGCAGCATGGGAGCTCTTTCTAAGCCTTGGATTTGGATTTATTTGAGGAAGTGCACATCGCTGCTTCGTTTTGACATATAGTGAGCGTTGTTTTACATATGCTGATGTGTACAAACTGTCTTTATACACTCCTTTCTCCATCCCTTTTAAGCACGGAGACTTGTGGCAAATGTTAAAAACCTGGAAACACTCTTAGGATATTATCCAGAGGAAATATTTATATGTAAATATGCTTAAACTAATTATTTCTCAGTCCCTTTGTCTGACAGCGAATCTTTTAGCTCCTTTCACCTTTCATCAAAAAATGGCAAAACTTAGTTTGCTTCCTTCATCAGAAACCCTATTGCTCAATCATTAGTTTTTGGTCTATTTCTTTTGTATTTCAAAAAACTGTTTTTGTAAAGGCTGCTTCCTATCTCCAGAGTGAAACTAGGGGCGACTGACTTGTAATATTTTACAAGTCAGGGTTGAGTTCCCTTTAATCAAAAAGTAATTGAAGCATCTCTGTTATGACCAGAGTGGCTTTGGGGTTTCACTGAACCAGTTAAGAAACAGTGTGGCCAACCACAGACTAAATCAACCCCTTTTTTTATTTTTGCCAGAGGTGACTGCTGAAGTTGAAAGACAAAGTATAATTTTAGGGAATGCTTTATTTCAAAAACTGGACTGACTTTTTGGCTGTACTTCGCCGTTTAAATGAAAGCTGGGTAACATCAGTAATAACCAAATAGAAGCGTGTCTCTTTCTGACGCACGTCCAATTGGATCAATGCTGTGATCAAAGTTTGTTACTGTCCCACTTGTCCACAAGTACACATAGAAACATGTGCTGCTGCTGGTTTTGATCTGTGCTGCGGCGCATTGTTCCCCGTTCCCAGGGCACATGCCCATAACCTTGGCCGAGATGAAAGATTGTTGCTGTGCTCTTAGTAAAGCTTGTTCCAATGGTCTGGGTCATTGCCTGCTGTGGCAGTTCAGCATGCACACATAGGCTTTCTGGGGTCATCATTGACGGAGGAGACCAAAGAGGAGGGCTCCACCTTTGGCTCACAGCCAGATGATCAATGGGTGGAGGGCTGGATTTGGAACAAAGGAAAGGTCATCAGGAGGCTCATCTCTGCTGAAAATTCCTGTTTATAATTTCATATTTTACCAAGTAAGATACCTATGTGTGTTCTAACATGCAGATACACGGCTTATGAAAGTATTAATTATGGAATTTTGTAACATTACACCTCAAACTTGATGTATTGTGGCAGACTAGTGCATAACCCTGAGGCTGAAGGAAAATGAGATACTTTTTAAACTGGCTTTTAAATCTAAAGAATTTGGAGTTGTGCCATAACCTGTCCATTTTTGGAGATAGATTTGTCCTGTGACACATTTGCTCTGGGTGTTTATTAGGGTTGGAAATTGATAAGATTTTAACGATTCCGATTTGCTTTATCGATTCTATGAACAATGAACTTGGTAAGTGCACGGTGACATTCTTCTACCTTCGCCTGGGACATTCTATTTCTGTCCGCCTCGGCAAAAACAGAAGGCAGTGAACAGGAGCTGCCAGCCTCTGAGCCAGCCAGGCTACTCGTCTCGTCACAGTCATCTAAATCTAATGGATAAGGCATCCGTTTAAAGAAAAAGCATTACTTTACAATTTCAGGAAATAAACTCATCTCTCCCTGATTTAAATAAACAAGCGTAACCTTTCTCTCGCTCCCTGAACTGCGGAGCAACTTCGTAGCATGTTTAATGACCCCAAAGAGAGGTAGGGAATTGGTTTATCATGAACCACATCAAGTACAGTCAGTGATATAAAACTAGCTACTTGCCACCAGAGTTGCCTTCCATGCTGATCGTAACTGGAGCGTCTGTCCCGAAGCATCAATGATTGCAAAGCACCTTGTTGCCATCTTCTCTTCCTTAAAATGAAGCCAAACTTTTGATCACTTTACCTAATGGGCCGCCATTTGTTTTGTTTTGCTTTTCTTGACTTATGCCTGGGAAGGTCGTACTTGCTTACTGAATGTCGTGTGCGTAACTTGCATAAAAAATGTGTTGTAAGTCCTGCTGCCCAGCGCTAGGCTCTCATGCTGGTTGGAACTGTTAAATCGTTGAATCGTTAAGCGAGCTGCCAAACGGTGCCATGGATTTGGAACACACGGAACCGGTTTTCAATTCCCATCCCTAGTATTTATCCAGAACCTGGGTTGAACTATTCCACCACATTATTCCTAATCCGTCTTTTTACTTTATTATTGTTTTCTAACAAATCTCTTGGGCCTTCACAGTCCCTTTCACACTGGCCGAAAAACATGTTTAAACCCGGGGACAACCGGCTTTAGTGGCAGTGGGAACAGATCACTGACGAGTGTCTACCTGGGTCAAATGCATCGGTTCTGATTGCATGCTGTGGAAACACCAGACCCGTTTTGACCCGTTAAATACATGACACCATTTAACGCAACGTACGAACATCAACACACTGCGCAAGTCGCTTCTGATCTAACAAGCCATAACAACTCTGTTTAGATTCAATAAACATGGCGCAGCGATGATAAAAGGCTCTGGCTCCCATCCATGTTGCTCTCCATTAATTACTTCCCTGATTTCCGTCTCACTCCGGAATCCGTGAAAAGGCGGTGTATTAGTTTCTGGAAACGCATGCTTTGCAACAACAACAATAAATCTTGTGTTTATTGAATGGTTTGTTGCAGAAGTGGTTAAATATCCCCCTAAAATTACATTTATGATTCTCTATGTGGGAGGTAATTCTGTCCTGCTTTGTCTTGGGAAAGGGGTGGAACGCATTCAAGACTTTTTCCTGCCAGTTATTATTAAGCTCCAGTAAGTTTGCATTTTTTTCTTTTTTACTCAAGCAAAGGAGGTTGAACACTGACAAATGTGATCTATCTTGCATGCACAAGTATGTATGCAGGACTTCTCCCCGGAGCTATGGTTGGGACTGAATAGGAAGGAATAATTGGATGATTCCTTATGAGTTGCGCTTTTCTTTTTTAGACAGCAGTTGGCCTTGATGTTCTATCCCCTCTCTTTACTCAGCCATCTAGGAATGAAAGATGACTCGGTCCGTGGCCCGTTTCTTCTTAATGTATGAGTGAACTTAATTCCTGCTTGGGTAGCTCTGCGGTTCGGCCGTCAGACTCTCACAGAATCAGGAAATGAGCATTAATAGTATGACCCTATTTACACTCGGTTTCAGGTTTTTGCAGGAACATGGCCGCCACAGTTTCCAGTCTGTTCATTAGAAGGGTTAATATCTGTGTCTGGACAGAATTTTAATCCTATTTTGTCAAGTAGAAACTACTAAAAGTGCCTGTAGATCTAAGCTTGACCTTTTATGTTTTATCCATTTAGATCTTTTTATTAAAAAAGAGCCACTCACAGTGATCCACTGATGTTGGGCCTCAGGTTATTGACCCACATTCCATTACGTCCTTTTGTTCGTTCATTTGGTCATGTATGATGTTTGATAATTTATCTTGGATTTGTTTCTCTCATCAAGTCTTAATGTTAAAAGCAATTTCCGTGCATGTTTTCCTGTTTCCTAGTTTTCTTTAAAGCTCCTCACATTTTCTTCTCCTCTCTGCAGGAGGAGAGCCATCCTGCGGAAGTAGAAAAGGAGGAACCAGTTGCAGCCCCTGTGATTGAGGAAAGCAAAAAGTCAACTGAGAATTCAGAAGAGAGGCGAACTATGGCTATCGCAGCCAAAGCCAAGGAAATTGAAAAGGTACATGTCCTTTATCTACTAAAAACGAGGGATTTGTTGATCAGGGGGAAGGGGGTCATATAGAGCACATTTTAAATTATCACTGGTAAATTATCTGATTCCCTAAGGTTAAGGTTTTTACTCTTGGAATAGTTTTCTTTCTGGCTCCTTTAACTTCTTGTTACCTGCAGCTCTGGTTTATTCATGCATTTGTTATTAATGAGGTAAAGCTTGACTCTTGCTTTTTAAACACACACAGTAAATGTTGAAATTGCATGTTTAACAGAGCTTGGAGGACCCCAGGCTAAAAGTTCCAGATCTGCTCCCTTGTCTAATGAATGCCATGCCAGGACCAGTTAATGCTACCACTGGTTTACTCGAAACCATTAAAACTTGAGCTAACTTTGCCCTGGAGCACTCGGTTCCCTCTCCCAGCGAGCTGCACCAGTGAGCCTGCAGCTCTGCCGTAATGTTCCTGCTGACGCTGCACCTTCCCTCCTGTTTTACAGTCAAAGCATTTTGTCCTTGCTTGTGTTTTTGCTCATTTTCTTGAGTAAATTCTCATTGTTACTCCCATTGCATGCCACTATAGCACCCCTGAGAAGTAGCCTAATCTCGCATTGAAAGATTTGTTTCCATCCACCTTTCAATTTGAACATATTTCTTTATATGGTAAAAACAACTCACCGTGGTTGTTTGGGTTGCATTAAAGTAAAAATATCTTCTTCACCTTTCCAATTTAGCATGTGCTTTATATGTTTACGTTTATGATAAATATGGTTGCGGATCAGTGGTGCTGTCAACATGTTTCTTTACTTAAAGTCATGGGAATGTAGTTTAGAAAACCTTTAAGTCTGAATTTAATGATGCACAGGCCTGAATAAACATACTTATAGGATGGCTTTTAGTAAACTGTCTTAATCAAAATTTAAATTTGTCTGATTAATGCGTATAAATGGCTTGGTGAACCGGTAATTGTGGCTGATTCTGTAAATCAAGGTTTTCTTTTTCACCAAAAATTTTGTTTAGGGGGTGTCCGATTTCATTTATAGTAAGACTATTTGGTAAGGAAAACAAAGGAATATTTATATATGAAGTGTTTTTTTTAATGTTCTTTTGCTTTTCCAACTTTTGTTCTCTCACGTTCTCTGGCCTTTATCATTTCCAGATTTCATCAGTTGTTTTGCAGCTCTGATCTTTTTCATGTGTTATTTGGACATATCTTGCCAGAAAAAGTAATTCAATCAGTGTGTTTTTTTTTTCCTAAATCATAAAACTAAAGCAGCGGACTCTATTTCAGTCCGGGTGGTTTGCTGTCCTGCAGCCTTTAGATGTGTCACTACTTCAACACATCTGAGTCTAATAATCAGGTCATTAGCAGGACGGGAGAACTTAAATGCTTATTAAGGAGGTAATTCAGCTGTGAAGCTTTATGTAGGAACCCTGCTCTACTGCTTCCTTTCTTTTGTTTGGTGAATATTTGAACTACTGAGGCTTCAATACACTAGCCAAAACCTAAAGGCTGCTTTCTAACTAGTTTGTCCTAATAGTGCTTTTCTGTAAGTACACTTAAGCCAAAGCTGAGGTGTGTTGGCAGTCTTCTTAAGTGCTCTCTGAATTATGCTAGCAGTAAAAGGAGGTAGGAACGTTACGGAGTGCAACAAAAATACATTAGTTTGTTCTTTCCATCCTAAGGTATTGTTTTTACTTTTGTCCCTGCATAAGGTAAAGGAATAGGAGCTAGAGTTTGCATTATTCTCCTCCCCTGGATCCTTAAAATGTATCAAACCACTTTTCTGTTTTAGCTGTCATAATTTCCCACCATCCCTCCCACGTTCAGGTAAACTCACTTAGCGGTTTATTTTTACTCCATGATAAAGTAACTTTCACTTTTGCAATCTAAAGTCAAAACAGTATTTTTCTCGAGTGACAAGATGACAGGTGTGGTTCAGATGTTTGGCTTTCTGTCCTCCGTTAAATGCTTTCAATTTACTGCCCTCACACAAACACAAACGCACTAAATGGGCCTTCTTCTAAAACACTCACAGAACGTCCCACTTTGAAACCTAAACGGCCAGCATCATTGAAGCTGACTGGAATGACTGACGAGGCATGCATGCTGTAAAGATGGTAATTTTACTATTCACTACCCAGATTTTCCAACAAAAGCAGTTGTATGTTGTTGGGTGAGGAGTATCAATGGGACTGGACAAAGAACAACTGTTAGGCTTTTTGAGTTTCTATTAAATTTATCTTTTTCTATCATTTTATTTTTAAAACAGGCAATTTCACAGTCCTAATCTACAACCATCAGCATAAGGGGAGATGCAAACATCCAGATTCAGTCTGTAATAAATCTAAAACGATCACACACCCTGTCAAATTCCCAGTCTTTGTGGTGAAGATATAAAAAAAAAAAACATAAACCATATAAAATCTTCCCTTCGGCTTCATAAGTCTTCACAGCCTTAAACTAACACTTGGTCTTATACACTGCCTAGATTGCTTTCATATGCAAATCCTGAATAGAGCCCTGACATAAATCATACTGAGTCTCAGTTATGTGAAATAATTTTCAATGTCAGGATTTCACTGATGTCGGATCATTTGTATGCTTTGGCAAAAGCCGTGGTTTATAGAGGGGTTTCAAAGGATCAGCGGGATCTTAAAGGTACCATTAAGGAGAAGGATGCCAAAAGAAATATCTGCTTTATATGAAGTCTATGGCAAAGAAAAGCAGACATGAGTTATTTTAGAAATAATCAGAATATAAAGGCCGAAATATGACTATTGTAAAGGATTAGAAATGTTTCATTGTCAAAGTAGTGTGTTTGTCTCATTTTTGTTTAAAAGTCTCATGCTATTCACTGCAAAAAACATCTAGAAATAAGTTAAAAAAAAAAAAATCTTAAATTTATTGTATTTACTCTTAATTTGAGTAGGTAAATAAGATTTTTTTTCACCAATATAATTAATATTTCTACTTTGAAAACAAGATCAGTTAAAATGCACTTGAAATAAGACAATGCAATAGTTTTTTTCCCTTATTTTAAAACTTTTAAATTATCTTGTTCATTGGTAAAGGGTCTCACTTATCACCTCAATTCAAAACAAAATGCACTTATTTTAAGAAAAATGAATTCTCTAGATTTGTTATTTTTTTCAGTGTGAGATGTACGAGTTTGATTTTGTTTTAATTAAAAAAGAAATAGTGTAACTGAAGTGGGATATTAGGTGGTTCCATTTACTATTGTTAATACTACACTTTAAAGTTTTAGTATCTAACTATTTATAGTTATTAGTCACAATTTTCCAATCTTTCATAAAACACTTTTTGTTTCCCATTAGTTTGTTTTGTTGTTTTGCAATAGAATTGTGTTGAAAACCTCACATTAGAGATGAAAAGTGATTTTATCTTATTTCCTCATTTTTTAATACTTTCAAAGAATTATCACAAGACAGGAGTGTGTCTTTTTCTGTTGCAAACTACTTCTTTCCTTCCTGATGGATAACTGGATAGATTTTTAGGAGCATGGCTGAATACAGGAACCTCGTTTTCTGCACATTGTTTTGTAGGAACAGCTTCTTCCTGTATTTTTAGCAGCCGTTTTCCATACTGATTGGCCACATCCTGAGAGAATAGCGTAAATAGTTAGCCGCTGAATGTGACTATCAGACATTGTTAGAATACCTAAAAGGAAGTATATTAGTTTATCTAGAACAGTATAGAGAGTGATTTACACACATCCCTCCTAATTATATTCTACATGTATGGACACACACCATGTTTAAAGGTCGGGTGTGTTTGATTTGCGTCAGCACCTGGTTTAGAGACATCCTGATGATCAAGGCACGTTTCCTCTGCAGTGATTAATGCCACTGTTTTCTTCCTATTAAGTAAATCATTTAAAAAGCCACGCCACCTATTTCCCCCTCCCTCTGGATGTGTTTGTGTAAGGCAGGGACTTGATGGTTTATATGGAACAGCTAATTTTCACCTTTTGTCTTGTAAAGGTTTGTAAGTGATTTTTACACCTTTAAGTTTCAGTGAGTTAATTTCTAAAAATTTTTATCTTTTTTACATTCACAATAATGGACATTTCATAGAAAGTCTTTTTTGTGGAACAGTCACCTAGCATAATGCTGCCATCACCATGCTTGACAATTAATACAATTTCCTTTATTTGAGAATCCTCACTATAACTATATTATCATAATTCTGTTATGATTAATATAAGCCCAATGAAACTTTAATTTCTAAAATGAATAACTTTTATGCCAATAGCCGTTTTTTTTGTTAACCTTTCACTAAAACCTTTATAGGTGTAGATTTATTATAAATCTATTTTTTGGAAATATCCGTTTATGCAGTGATAAGAGCTTAACTTTAGCTTTTAGCTTTCATCAAACCCTGGCTAAATATTCATAGTTCGTTAAAGAAGTGGTTCGACTCTGATCTTTTAGTCTGAGGGGGATGTTTATTTTGTTTAACTCATTACAAATAAACTGTTCGTTGAAGAACAAAGATCTGCTGTAAAACAAAGTGAAAATCTATAAATAAAGTTTGTGAGTCAGTGGGCCCTGCAGTGGAGAAGCCACTATGACTGAACAACTGAGAGTTGATTTTGGCTGGCCTAATTTAAAACACGGAGGCTGATGGGTACATAGATGTTTGTCTGTATGCGCTGTTAAAGGGGATGTGTTTGTGAGTCGGCTCCCAGCGCATCAACTTCAGAGGTAGTGAACTTAGTTCTGACTCAGGAAAAACAGACCTTGGGGTTAGAGAACATTGGAAGGTAATGTAATGGTTGTGTTGTGAAATGGTGTTCATTTCTACACTGTAACTTCAAAACAAATTACTTGGGTACAGTCTAGAAAGATAGTTCATGCTTAACCATTTGATTTAGGTTTACAATTTTGTCTTGCTAAACTGGAAAAGTAATTAAGCTAATCTTGATAAACTCTTTTAAAAACATTGGTAACTTGCAAATGCTTTTATTCCATTTGTATTTTTTTTCTCTTTGTCCATTTTGGCCAGTGTTGCCACTGTAACCTAAGTCACACTCGGTCACACATACTGCAAACTGTTTAGGCTTTTCCCTAAAGGTTGGTGATACTGAGCACTAATTACAAAAATCTGTCAAAGATACCTTCACCAGGCTGGAAATATAACCTTTTAGGTCAGAGTCACCTGATCAATGCCATGCTTATTTAAATCAATCCCTCTTCTGATGTTTCCTGACTATTGACATTTTATCATCAGTGACTGAATTCCTTTTCTGTCAGCTGTGATTTTTTTCTGAGACCTAAAAAGACTTTAAATTCAGGTTATTCTGGACCTGTGCTTCTTAAACGAGCTCTAAATACCACAAAATGCTGTTTTAAGGAATTTCACAAACTGCATTTTTGTTCATTAGCGTTCACTTTAGGTTTTAGTCCATAGTGATTGAAAGGTTCAGAGGAATAATAAAGCCTTCTAAGTATAGATGCCAGAAAAACATTGAAATTGTTCTTCCTACAATCCAAAAACTCTAAACTAATCTTAGATTCATTTTTGCATTTTTTTTTTTTTTTTTTTTTTTGGTTTTTGGATCCCAAGAATGAAACCCGACGAATACTCAAAACGGTTTAACATGGAAACGTTTTACCCAAATGTCTTTGAAATTAAATGATGAAAGTGATGATCTTAGCTCTGCACCTTTTTATTCCTGGTTAATTTTTTTTTTTTTTAAACTACTCCGCTGTACCTCTGGCTTTGTTTTTCCCTATTCAGCTCAATTTAACTGCAGTGTTATGCTTTATCACTCAAATATCAGTGTGGAAATGATGAGTTCACTCTATTGAAGCACCTATTTCTTTATTACACCTTTAACATCTGATATAAACATCTAAAATACTGATTCAATGTGTTTGGGATTGTTTCTCAGCTTTAGCACATGGAATACAAAATAAGTCATCTGTTCTGACACTACTTTGTTCACAATGTAGTAGTTAGCTGAGACATAGTGCTGTGAAGTATTTGCATCCAGGTGACTGGTAGAGCAGGAAGGAAATGGTTCATTACCATCAAATTAAAGGCTTTTCCTTAAACCCCACCCCTCAAACACACACACAAGCCTCCTCTGAAATCTGCATTCAAATGGATAGGCGCAGATCTGGGCCATCACATTTATAAAAAGCATTTTGTAAAAAGATAAGTGTTAAATCAACATTCCTTGTCATTCTGCAGGTCTACAGGCAGGACTGCGAGACGTTCGGAATGGTTGTGAAAATGCTCGTGGCTAAGGATCCCAACTTGGAGAAACAGCTGCAAGTCCCTCTCAGAGAGAACCTTGGAGAGATACGAGACCGCTGTCTGAGCGACCTTAAACACTTCATCAGAGAGCTGGATGAGGAGGTCCGGCTGCAAGAACCGACAGTCTGTGACTCTGCCACTCCTGCCATTTCCCAGAAACTCTCAAAGACCGGAGTGAACCACAGCTCATCTTTCTGATTCGTTTTTTTGTTGTTTTTTCCTGACTCCGCTCCAATAATGCAAGGAATTTTTGGAATGATCGGCTCAAATTTAGGATTGTTTGGCTGAACGTACTGTAGGTCACAGCAAGCCATGAAACTCTTCACAGGACTGACCAGTGTTATATTTGAATGGACCCTTTATTAGGTTTTCTATGATATATGTCAAAATATTCTAAACGATATTCTGTTTAATGTTAAATTGTTATTTAAAATTAAGTCACCATGGCTCCCATGGGTTCGGTTTAACGTTCATTTTTCAAGCATTTTCTCACATTTTTTAAGTCTTGTTTTCTGGTATGTGAATTGAATTATAAATCGTCAGATGTATGTATATGTATAAGTTGGTGCTGCAAATGAAAAAAATGTTAAAAGATCATATAAATTTGTACTGTCTTGAAATATTTGAATTTGACTTTTTGCTTTTTAAAAGTGTGCAGTAAACATGCAAATCCTATCCATCTTTATATAAATCTTATATTGCTTAATTATTGGCAGCTATGGTAAATTAATACATGTAAAAGCTTTTTGGCTTTAAAGTTACCATATTTTATTACATCACTTACTGCTCATCACCTTGGTTTTAATTAGAAATGGAAAATTTAAACCCTAACCCTAATCACAAGACTTGCACTTTTTGAAAACTGCCACATGCTTTGTACATCTAGATTTAGGCAGTTTGGCCCATTCTTCTTTGCAGTACATCTAAAAATCCATCAGGTTGGATAGGAAACGTCTGCATGGCCATTTTCAGGTCTGCCAGAGCTGTTCAATCCGATTTGAGTCTGGACTCTGGCTTGGACACTCCAGGACATTAAGGAAGTATTTCTAAAGCCATTTTGGGATCTTGGCAATGCTTTAGGTCGTTTCCCCAGTCTGAAGTCCAGGGAGCTCTGAAGCAGATTTTCCATTCAGGGTGTCTCTTTGCATTTCTGCATTCATCTTTCCTTCTATATTGACTACGCTGACATTATCTGCAAAAAAAAAAAAATCACCGTAACTCTTTGCACCAACTTTGCCCATGGTATTACCCTGGTGATGAGTCTTGGTTGGTTTCCTCCAAAATGACACCTGGCATTCACATCAGAGTTAAATCATTGTTTTAGATAAGAGAATGATCATGGAAGACCTTTGGGAATTTGTCAAAAGGTGTCTAAAGGACTTCCAGACCAAGTTAAAAACACATTTAAAAGTGGCTTTCATCTGGACACTACTGTACAGGCCTGAATGGTGGCAGCTGGGATTGTTGTCCTTCTGGAAGGTTCTTGGTCACCTCTTCTAAGGGCCCCTAACCAGCTCTAGAAAGAGCCCAGGTGGTTCCAAACTTATTCCATTAATAAACAAAGTGCTCACTAGAAACTTCAAAGCAGTATTTTTATTTTCCAGTGTTTTTCCCCAGATTTGTGTCTCCAGACAATCCTCTCTAGGAGGTCCACACCCATTTCAATTCAATTCATGTTCCATGTTTGCACTCTGACAGGGACCGCCAACTATGCCACCTTAAAGACAAGTGTGTGCCTCTTTTAGTTAAGTCCATTCAGCTGAATTACTATGGGAGGACTCCATTTAAACTGTTAAAACCTTTTCAGAATGATTAGTGGAAACAATATTCACATCAGCTCAATCTTCAATGCTTCAGTAAATGCAGTTTCTCAGTTTTCTTTTTTCAGTAACTCAGCAAATATCTCCAAAAACCTTTTTTTTAATTGTTATAAGTTATTGTTTGCAGAATTTTGAGAAAAGAGATTAATTTAGAACCCTTTGGAATAAGGCTGCACTATAGCTAAATGTGTAAGACCTGCAGCCATGTGCATTCCTGTCACCCTGTGTTACATTTGTTTGACATAAAATGATTACAAATATATGTTTCCAATAGTGTCTTAATTCCCATGGAATAACAAATGGTTCAACAAAATGTTGAAGCATAAATTAAATTAAACCTTTCTCAGTTACATACACAGCACTGAATCAAGGTTGTATTTTTTTTAGTTTTTTTCTTTGGCTACTTTTTAAAGAAGTAACATATAGGGAGCCATTTTAGCCAAGATTGGATAATCCTGTTTTACATGTAATTAGAAAGAGGAAAATCCTCAATGTGTTGCTTTTTGTTTCTATATGATATATTGTAAGATATCAATTACTATAATAACAACAACCAAAATATATTTAATTAGGAAAAAAACATTTTATTGAATTTTGCAGTTCTTGTTTATTTTTTCCCTAAAATTTTCATAGGCCGTCTGGCAAAACCACAAGGGCCTCCACTTTTAAATATTGCTGGCCTGGTCACCTGAAAAGAAAAAAAAATGCAAACCTTCCTTTCTCTGACTGCAGATACAAGCGCAATTGGGTAGCTGTTTTCCTGTAACCATTTACTGACTTCTAAACATCAGTACCCATCTAGATTACATTAGTTTGTTTACTTTTGGTTCCCATTTTGAAGAAGGCAAAATAGAAGAAGTTATGTGCACGTAGCCTGAGAAGAGAGATCAATTTAGTACCTGTTGGAATAAGGCTGCACAATGGCTAAATGTAGAAGGCATGCAGCCATCCAATATGTATCCTCGGTGATTAAAAGTTAGTCAAATGTTTTGATTACATGTTTATAGTCTTCTGAAGCACCAATAAATATGGTACTAGTGACTTCTTAATGTAAGGGTCTTTTTCCAGCTCTGAATATTTTTTTCATTCAAACCATAAACAATCCATGGATGAAAGATAAATGGTCAAAAAAAACCTATTTAATGATGAAAAACATTGCTGGAATATTGTGAAGGTGCCATGTAAAGGTTTTAGAAACTGTCTCTACTCCAAGCTCAAGTCAGTCATGAAAAAGACATCAATAAACTTGATTCAAATAGAAAATTCTCAAAGCATTGGAGAAAAAAAAATTTATTACAGGCTTTTACATCATAAAGCATATGTTTGGTTATCTTAGGGCAACGGTGGTGATCAGATCCAAACATGGGTGTGTTTCTGCCAGTTCTGTATACGGAATATGAGTAAATAATGTGGGAGGTGGTGCAAATAATCATTAATAACAAGACCATTTTCTGTGAATAAAGCTGTACCATGTTCCTCTTCTTTTTTTATACTCATCTACCTCAAACAAAACAGTTTTTACACTTTCAAATGAGTATAAAAATACCAGTCCTGAAATTTTAACTTATTATATACAATTTTCTTGTCTTGCTAAACATTAAATAATTTTTCGGTTAGTTTCTAGGTTCAACTTCCATTGTCAACCTCCAGAAAATGCACTTATATACTGTTGCCAAAGTGAACATTTCAAGACTTCCACTAGTTACACACATTCTAACTGTTGAGCATTTGGCCAGTTTTGCATACATGTAAGATGTGTCTTAACAACTTAACAATAGCCTCTTTACGAAATATGACAAACCTAGCTTAACATCTTTACAATATTGCATGTTTAGTGCACTTTCCGACATCCTTAAGGTGGTACGCTAAGAAATTATACAGTTTTTGGAGCTGTGGCCTTTTCTGCGACCAGTCTGTGAGCCACTGCTGAGGGCCGTGAGGGCAGTCACCCTCGTCGGGTAGTCTTCTGTGTAGTAGCGCCCAACCGCTCGAGGCTGGGGTATTGGTTGACCGAGGAAATATCCCTCTTCCTCAGAGTCCGATGATGAAGAGGAACAAGTGGAACACCACTCGTCCTCGTCTCTGTGGAGACCCATGAAATGTTCAAACCGTGAGTCCTTCTGGTTTGAACTACGGATCATATAGTCAGATCGGGTTTGAGTGTAGGATAGCGGCAGCATGTGTGTGGGGTGCTGTAGATGCATTGCACCATATTGTGGCTTTACGATATCATGCTGCTGATGTTCAAATGGCCTTTGAGCTCTCTCCACAGGTACCATGTGAAGGGCGTTGTCCGAACGGGTCTTGCGACTCCTGTGGCACCGGCCCTGTCGGTGGTGTTGGGGCCGGCTTCTGCCATGCTGGCTTGTCGAGTGGCTTCTTGCTCTGCCAAGCTCATCTGGGCAGCATGCTCTCCTCTGTGGCTTCTCACTCATGGGATGTTTTTTTACTGTGACCTCATATCCATCATTGTATCCATTGTCCACTGTGTCCTCTGAGAACTTGACCATTTGGGGTGGCCTGGAATGCGACTTGCTCCTCCTTAGAGCTGGAGCCTGAACAAAGGATGCGGGAAGGCCCTCTGAATGTGGAGAAATTGAGTGAAGGCCTACAGGAGGGACCACCCTCATTCCAAGGGCCACTGAATTCTCTGCTTCTTCAACTCTCTTTTCAATGTTGAGACTAAGGGAGTTAGCACTGTGGTGAATATGGGATGAATTAAAGGTTCCCATGTTGCTCATGTTCTCGCACTCAGTCAGAGAGGAATCCTGAACTGCATGAAGGTTGTAGACTGTGGGTGCATCTCCATCCACTGAAGCACCTAGTAGAGTAAACAAGGAATATCTGTTGGAATGTGTTTTTTATACATTAAAATAGTGAAAAACCTAATGTAGGAAATAAGGACCATACATACCAGTGATGTTTGACAAAGCAAGGGAGTCCATGGAGTCTCCAACACCATTCTCAACATTCCTCAACTCATCAGCGATACATTCTAGGGAGTCTTCATACCACTGTCTTGTGTCTGGCCAAAAAGCCTGTTTACCTATTCCAGACTGCTCCTGATCTTGGTCAAGTTCCAGCTCTTGGATCTTTCTTGCACTTGCAGGACCTGGATGACTCCCATAAGCAGAGTCTCCGAGGCCATCTTGCGACTGGGCCCAGTACATCTCCGGTAGATGTTTCTTGTCCATCAAGCCTGGACTGAGGCTGTTAGCTCGAGATTGATCAGAAGTCTGGCTCTGAGTGGGACTGGTAGGGGTTGGAGAGGAGGGGTTAATGCCCACAGATGTAGAATCAGACTTCAGCCATGGATCCGACACACCTATTAGCTTTGTTGAGTCACTGTTGGGGCTTGGTGATTTTAGGGATTGAGGTTGGAGTTGGTGCAGCATCCCACGGTCACCAAACTTAAGCAGGAGCTGAGTCATATAGTCATCATGCTGAGCCCACTCCTCTGGATCCTCCTCTCCAGCAGCTTCCTGCTCCTCCCGCTCCCTCCAGAACCTCTCCTCCTCAAGACCAAGATGCGTTAGCTTACTCCCCACTATATCAATGTCGCCATCAGCATCTCTATTGCCCTGTCCCTCCGCAAAACCTTGCTCATAAGGCGCAACTGTAGCAGGAGGGTTAAATAGCTGTGACTGTCTCCACTCTTCAGCAGGCCTACTGCTCTTCCCCATGCGAACGCTCTGGCGGGACTCCCGAGAGCGGGCCGACTGGAAAGCAGAATCTGATGAGTCCGAGGCATGTACATCTTCACCTTGGCTGCAGGCCTTTGAGCAATAGATGCGACCTTGCTTGGGTAAGAAGGGACAACCCAGCAAGGACGTCTTACATTGGGCACAACAGAAGCACTGGTCGGTGGCGTGCCAGTGAACACCCTCATAGGTCATCTGGGCATGGTCAACGCCTATAGAAAGGAAAAACAAGAATCCCAATACAGTAAGCATGTTTTCAAGCGCCTGACTGAGAATGTAGATATGGCAAATAACATCTCAAAGCAATATTTATATTTCATAAAATTGTTTCTAATACATTATAGCACTTTATTCTCCTTTTTATAAATAAAAAATAATATTTTTTTGTTACATCTGTATTTTCTTTAATAATGAGCAGTTTCCCTCCTAAATGCTCTCACCACTCTCTCTTTTCCTGGTATTATGGGGCTGAATAAAAATGCATACTAGATGTTTGGTATGCAAACAGAGAGATTCTTTGTTTTTTCTCATGATTTTAGTGATGACTTACCAATGTTTTCCCCACAGGCCTCACAGTACTCTGCATACAGGGACTCAAAGCACCCACAGCAATAGGGACGTCCATTTTTCATGATGTATCGCTGTCCGCCCAGCATCGTCCCGCACTCAAAACAGGCAAAGTGCTTCATGTGCCAGTGACGTCCCTCCGCCTCAGTGCATTCATCTGCAAAGATGATCTATGACGGCAAATTTGCAAACCGTTGTTAGTTTGCATCAGTTTTACATACTACAGTTGTCGGTTACTATTAAAACAGCTGTGTTGGTTACCTCATCACAGGAGGAGCATCGGGGTTTCATGAGCTCAGCATGGTGTCTTCCACAGAAGATTTTGCCATTTTGATAGAAGTAGATGAGATCCACCAGGAGCTCTTGGCATGTGGAGCATGCAAAGCAGGCCGGGTGCCAGCAGGGACCTGGCCCAGCTCTGGAGGCAAAAATGGCCATCTCCCCTCCATTAATCCCACCACGACACTATCAGACACAAACGGGAGGTAATCTGTGAGATGAAGCCCCCAACTTTGACAGTGTTAATTCACTTTCATTTGAAAAATTGCAATTATGACCATGTTAAGCCAGACAATCTCTAATAAGTATGATTAGTGACAAACTATTGCTAGTGAAGCTGGTTGTTTATCGAGAACAGTATCCAAGCATGCCCAATTCGAAGGAAGATGTTCATCAAATAGTTAGTGAATTAACAAACTAATTAACACATTGTACAAAGTATGAACTGTGGCTTGAGTCAATGCATCTGGATGCTGCCTAAACCAACACATGTCAAGGCCTGTCTTAAGTTTCTCAATTACGATTTGGATGATAGAAAGAGAGACCAAAATAGAAATTTTTGGTCATAATTCCACTATTTGGAGAAAGAAAAATGAGTACCATCCCAAGAGCAACATCCCTACTGTGAAGGAATTGGGTGGGTATGATTTTTTAATGTATGATTTTTCAATGTATGATTACAAAATCAAAAAATTTAGATTTTTGTCACTCGCAGTTGACATGCACCTACGATGACAATTTCAGACTCCTCCACGAAGTGGGAGAACTTGGAAAATAGCGTTCAAATACTTATTTTTCTCACTTTATAAGTTCTCATTTTTACATACAACACAATAAAAGGTGATTACACCTGGAGTGTACTGAAACTAAAGATTATGTTGAGGCATACTAAATCTTTAGGAGTGAGCGCTCACCATGAAATCATCACTAATTCATTGGAAAGCACCTCTGATCTGTAAAGCGGCCTTGGCCTTCTGACAAAAGATCTCATGACTCCACAGAGATCATTAAAGCCTGTCTGAACACACAGTCTTTATATAACTAGGCATATTTATAAGGCATTCATAGGCTGCTATGGGACTGCATGCCCAGCTGTTAGCCATTATGACCAGTTTGGACAGACTGGGTCCTTGAAAACTGTGGTGTTGCATATCCCTAAAGGCTAAGACCAGCAAAGCAATGAGGTTTGAGCTGCCATTAAATGCCCTTTGGTTGACAATAGCATATGTTTGCAGAGCTGCCGTAAATATGTGCATGTCCGGTCCAACGTGTGTGTATGTGTCCGCTGGAATCCTGTGAGCATGTGTGTGACCTTGCATCCCCTCCATTTCAGCGTCTGTGCCTGAGTGGTGACAGACTGCATCTGAATGTTCAGAGAGGGGGATTAGATTCATCTGCTCCCTCCAGGACATCTGGAAGAGGATGTGGTTGACTCACTCTTCAGAGACAAATGCATCGGAAGCCACATAACACCAATATTTATGTTGGGTGAAATGAGAGGAAGGCTTTTTTTTTTCAGAAATATGATCAGCAGCACTTAACGTTTCTGTTTAAAATGTCTGCAAATGTTGTTGCATTGTGTCCGGAGCTCAACCTGACTTTTCTCTATTTCCAAAATGCCAAGATGTCTTGCAATTAGCTCCAAATAATGAAAAGATCTAGTTACAGCACTTAATATGGAATTACTTGCTGCGTACTGTGACTTGTTTGGATAAAAACAGGATTTTAGAAACCTGTGCAAAAATGACTAATTAATCTGGCCACTTTTTTCTCTCACGCTGGGTTATAGATAGCTGGCAGGAAATTGGCTGAGCTTCTCATGAGGAACTGGCCTCTCTGCTCAGCTTAAACATGAGCCCTCCAATTTCCCTGTTTCCTCTTCTGCCCTAATGAGGAAGTTTATGTCAGTGATTAAAACGGCTTTTTTAGCCGGGCAGGACCGGCCCTTCAGGCTGCAATGAATAGGATACTGGATTTGGGGCACATGATATAAATAGCTGAAGACCCTCCGGTTGGTTTATTTGTGACCGTTATCTTAGCTCAGTGTATGTGTACACAGTAATAGAAGTGTGTATGTGTGAGAGGTGCATACATTTTCACAGCGGGTGTGTTGCAGGGCTCTCGGGAGGATCTTTGGCGTTCCTCTGCCTAGTGCCTCCCTCTTCCTTTGGTTGCTGAACATTTGGAGCTCCCTCTTTTCCTCCTCTGTTAAAGACTGACAGTAGCGCAACTGTTGGAAGAAAAAAATAATGGAAATAGCAAAAAAAAGGGTTGGTTATTGACAGTTCATTCAACAAATCTAAGTTTCTATTTATTTGCTGATTGAAGTTATGGGGTATATAATATAATTGGTGAAAATATTCATGCAAGTAAATCTATAATTGGTGACATGTTTTTATTGAGCCCCTATGAGTCGTTACTTTGCAGGTCTACCAGCTTTGGACATCTAATTAAAGAGACAATAACTTTTCTTCTTAAACAAAGAACTGAAGCTCATTCCGTCTGGATCGATTTTGCATGATCAACTATTTCTTAAATCTTTCCACAGATTCATAATTTTAGGTCTGGACTTGACTTGACCATTCTAAGACAGGATTGTACTTAAATCTAATACATTCAGCTGTTTGTTGGCCTAAGGCTGATTTATACTTCAAAACTAAGTCATCTGCGTAGGTGTCGCAGTGAACGCAGAGAGGTCCCCGCCCCCTTCGCAGACACTCTGCCGCACCTCTTCCAAACTGTAGGTGACCGCAGACAGGAGGCCCCTGATTGGTCAATCTGCTCTGCACTATTCATATTTCCTGTTTGGTACCTTACCAGCTTGTTTTGTTTGTATGACCCCCATCGTGGAAAACAACTCGTGCAGATGGACCAGCTAGAAGAGCGAGGTGCGCGAGAACCCTGGTACCCTTTTTTTCCACCTGGATCCCTGCTCTTTTTCACCCTCATGTCCCTCCGTTGTCGGAAAAACTTGCCCCCACTTCCTCACCGCCTCTGCCGTATCTATACCTACAGCTAGTTAGTGATTTTCTCCTTTTGCGTTGTGGCGTGGAATAAACATAGCGCAGCCACGCTTCAATATTGAGTATAAATCAAAAATGTCTGCGCCATTCCTAAGACAAGCTCACTGCGACACACTGCTGCTGGAGTTTAACCAGCCCTTTAGACTCGTTGTCCCGCTAGTAAGTAAACTTCCCCCCTCGTCTTGTACCTTTTATAACCTCTAATTGGTTTCTGCCTTGCACTGCAAAAACCATCTGGAAATAGGTAAAAGTATCTTAAAAGGTATAGTGGAGGATGATCTTTTTCCGGGTGGTTCATCAAAATAAGTGGTCCTCCTAATTGTCAATCATTCTGGTGATATATTTACATAAGGCTGTCCTACGTGCTCATACTCCTTTTTACTACCGGTGGTGAGTCTGACATAGTGGAAAAATTGCAAATCTTCTATTAGAAAGTAAGCTTGTGCGAAACGCAAACAGAAACTTTTAAACAGAGCGTGCTCTCGCACGCGTTTAATAGGCATTCCCTCTTGGTAGTGAGTACAGTGTTGTGCATGTGCATTTTTTTTTTCAAACTGCAGAGGGCGGGTCTTTTCAAATATTTGCGTAAATCCTCCACTATACCTTTAAATAAGTGTTTTTACCCTTTATTTGCGTAGGTTAATAAGATGATTTGCCAATGGAATTAGTATTTTTACTCTTAAAATACAATAATTAGATTACATACACTTTAAATAAGACAATGCACTTGTTCTTTTCTTATTTTAAATGTAAATTAAAGAAATAAGGCACTTATTTTGAGAAAAAATTACTTATTTAGATTTCTATTTTTTTGCAATGTGTATCATACTTCAAAGTGAGAATAGTGTATTTAGAGTGATGTTCAATTTATGTTTTCTGTCATGTGTTAACATTTCCATATCACAAAAAATCAATCATGGTGATCAGCTTTCCAGTCCCTAGTTAGGACAAAAATCGCAACATGATCAAAAAGTTTTAACTTGTGTTCCCTACATGGTTTGTTACAAACTTTAAATGGGACCTTTTATGTTTTTTTTTTCTCTTCGTTTCTGGCCACTCTTTCATGAAGTCCAGGTTTAGAAAGCCTCAAGATTTACCATAAGCCTCTTGGTTGTTATCTTGCTAATGTTCTCCTTGCCCAGTCAGTTTACAGTTGCATATAAGCTCTGTCTCTGTAGATGATAAAATAAACAGTACTCTGGGAGATGTTCAAAGCTTGGGATCATGTTTTTTTCCTCTTCCTTTCTTCATCTTGACCAAGCTTTATCTCAGCCACGAGGAATCTGGCTTTATTCAAGATTAAATTACTATTTACAAATTAGCCAGTTGGGATTTTTCACAAAACATATGTCCATCCTATTACTATGCACGACTTACTAATGGTCTAATTTAGGAAAAAAAACAAAAAAATAAAATAAAAAACAATAGATTATGGTGAGGGTTGATGTTGCAAGGCGGCACTGTTTAAAAGTTAAAGGATATTCATACCGTTACCTTAAACACTGTCTGCTTTTAAGTGGAAAGCAAAAGATAAACTAGCATAAATTATAGCACTGCTTTCATCTTTCTTTGCATGCTTGGATAACGCAATTCTAAAAAGTCCAAATATGGTTAAAGAAAGAGTTTGATTAAAGCCAATTATCTGCCCAAGGCTACTTTGAAAGGATGGCATAAGCAATATACAAACACTTCCTCGGTATTTAGAGAAAAGGTTGAGGGCTTAGATAAAAGACTAGGGCTGTCCTAACAACCAGCTCAGATGATCTCTAAACATCAGTCAGCGATGTTTTCTGTCTCTTTCTCTTTTCAACTCCACGCACACACAGACAGACTTCTTATCCCTCCTAACCACAGCGACTCAGCCTCATTTTGTTTCCCCCTGCCATCAGACATAATAAAAAATGCTCAGTCAAACACTGCCTGTGCAATAAGTGTACCTATTGTATATTTCCCATATGTGTACACACAGACCACCACTGTCTATCTGGTGATAGCCCTCCACCGTATCCCATAATGTAAATTCCAGTGTTGTACATGTGAAAGAGGAGCTGGTTTGCACATCATAAATGGAGACAACAGAAGAGATAGTTGTTTGCTATAATATCACACATTTATGTTTTTTTGGGTTTGAAGGAATGCAGCTATTGTTTTAGGTTTCTTTTTAGAAAGAACTGGTATTGTCTGCTCAACCACATGTAGGTTGCAGACATGGGAAATGTGGATTCAAAAAGTCATCTTCATGTAATGTATTTGTTCTACCCAGCCACTGAAGCAGGTGAGTCCAATCTTCTGAATTAACCTGTGCAGATTGGACTCACCTGGTTAATTGGCTGGGTAGATTAAATACATGACATGGCAATGACTTTTTGACTCTGAGGCATAAGCCAGTTTGTGACTGGATCAGGATGGCGGCTCAAGTTGTAGAGGATGAGGAAGAGCTAGAAAGTGATTCGGATATGGATAGTTGGACGCCAGTTGGTAGTTACCGGAGAAGTGGAAAATTCAAAAGTAGTGAAGCGGGCAGAGCTTGTGGTAATTCAGGAAACAAAAGAAACCTTGAAGACGACAGCACAGATGATGGAAGCAAGGGTGTACGTAAAAAAATCATGAAAGAAGAGGTGAAGATAATATTAAAATTCAGAAAGGAAGATGAAAATATTATTCTGAGCCCAGTAATAGTTTCTAAGGAACTAAAAAAGAAAGTGGGGGAAGTTGAAATGGCTAAAACTCTGAGAGATGGAAACTTGCTAATTGTCTGTAAATCAGAAGAACAAAAAAGGAAAGCAATGAGTGTTGAAAGTATTGGAAAGAAAGAGTGGAAAGTAAAAGAGTGTTGGGAGAAAAGAAAGGATCCCGAGGAGTTATTTACGGAATTCCGGTAAATGAAGATTTGGAGAAATTAAAACATAACATCCATAATGTTGAAGTCAGTGGTATAAAGAGATTGCAGAAAACAGTTAACAATGAGAGAGTTGACAGCTTATCTGTGCTTCTGGAATTTTCTACTCCAGAAGTCGCAGAGAGAGTTAAAGTGGGTTTCTTGTGTTATCTAGTCAGGCCTTATGTTCCACCTCCACTTCGGTGTTACAAGTGTCAGAGATATGGTCACATTGCTGCAGTGTGCAGGGGCAAACAGAGATGTTTAAAATGTGGAGGGGAACACAAAACAAGAATGTGGTGAAAATACTCAGGATAAATGCTGTAATTGTGGTGGAGAGCACAGGGCAACATATGGAGGGTGTGAATTTAGGAAGAAAGCGGTTGAGGTTCAAAAAGTGAAAACAACAAACAACCTAAGTTATGCTGAGGCATTAAAGAAGGTTCAGGAAAAGCAAAAGAAAACTGTGAGTAACATACAAGTATTAAGACGAGAACCAGAGCAGCATGCCAGGGTATATAACCCTGTTGAGTTTGACAAACTAGCTTTGTTTATGGCTTTTGTTATTAACTGCACGGACCAGGTCAAACATAAAACTGAAAAAATCAAAATCATTGTTAAAGGAGCTGAGAAATTCTTAGGGATGAGGAATATTTCGTGGGAACAAGTTAAACAAAAACTTGAGGCAGATGGCAATAAGCCAAAGTAAGAGTGATATAAGAATCGATATGAGTAAAACAGAAGTTAAAAGTATTATTAAAAGAAATATCCAAGAAGATTGGCAAAAACAGTGGGAAGAAGATATAAAAGGAAGATGGCTTTATAGAATACAAAGGAAGGTTGGTGAAATTCGAGGAAAATTGGGAGGAACAGAATAGAGGAAAAGATAATAACTAGACTACATTTGGGACATACAGGACTTAATTCAACGTTACGATTAATGGGAAAACATGAAACAGGAAGATGTGATGAATGTGGGGAAAATGAAACAATAGAACACGTAATGTATACCTGTAGGAGGTTTCAAAGACAAAGAACACAATTGATAAGGAGTCTGACAAAGGAAAAAGAAAAGTATTGTCTAACAAATATTTTAAGGAAAAGTATTTATGATTCAAGTTATAGAATTATGTTTCGTTATTTATTGGCTACAGGTTTAGCGAAAAGAATTTAGTTTTTTTTTTTGTTTTTTGTTTTTTTGAGCATGTCTGTCCTGATCCACACTCCTTATTGGTTGGTGGCGGTAATGCACCACTTAGTTGTTTGCCAACCGCCATTAAAAACAAGAAGAAGACTTGTTGACTCCACATTTCCCATTTCTGGTAAGTTGTAATTTATCTGCCAACCTAAGTTCTCAGGACCCTGCAAACATCCAGCTGTAGCCAAGATGTTTGTATATAAGTTGAGTGTTTATTAATAGGCTGGGTAGGGAAGTATTTGGAGACTCTTAACCTTAAAACTTTGCATTTTTGAATTTAGCAGAATATTGCATAGTTTTGTGTGCATTTTGACAGGAATGCAGCTTCTGGTTTCTTTAAAAAAATATAGCTACAGATTTGTTGCAGCACCAAACAAAATAAGGCTTGAATAAAATAGGAATGGGCTGGATTTTAGTTGAATTAAATTGGGATGAATTAAGTTTAGGTTTAGATAAGGTTACTTTATTTGAACTGAACTTGAATTGTTTGTTTAAGTTAAAGGTGTAATGGAGGATGCTCTTTTTCTGGGTGGATCTTCAAAATAAGTGGTCCTCCTAATTGTCAATCATTCTGTTGATATGTTTACGTAAGGCTGTCCTACGTGCACGTCCTAATTTTTCCTTACCAGTGGTGAGTCTGTGATTGTGGGAAAATTGCATATCTTCTTTTGGAAAGTAAGCTTGTTTGAGCGATGCAAACAACTTTCACACAGCGTGCAAAAGGAAAAAATGGGCTTGTGCAAGCTCTTGCACCCGTTTAATAGGTGTTCCCTCTCGGAGGCATCTATAGGTTGTGCATATGCAATTTCTTTAAAGTGGAGAGGGTGGGTCTTTTCAAAAATTAGCGAAACTGCTCCTCTATACTTTTAACCTAAGCTGATCTGAACATATAAAGAGGTTTGCAACTCAATAAGAAACAGAACAGTCTCACTGACTGAATGGAATCTATATGCTCTGTGGATATTACTATAAAATACCCAACAAAAAAACTGTGTAATTTTGAAATTATACTTTATTTATTTTCAGTAGAAAAACAGACTTATAGGTCTCTTCATTGGGTTGCAGCGATTTTAGTGAATTTCACCAATACCCCTTAATTGTCCATTTAAAGTGTACTTTAGAAAGATCTGCAGTGGAGCTGCCAAACACCCCATCTATTGAGTCAGTCTGTCCAGACCTTTCATTGGTTATGTTTTTTATTGGTTATCATTGGTTATTCTAGTGAGGTAATCTTAAAATTTGGATACACTAAATATTCTGAATATTCCCAGCACTTTTCTTCTGCACTTTTTCCTTCCACTTCATTTCCACAAATATTCTTAAATTCCAGCTTCTTTAGCAAAACTGTTTATGCCTTACACTCATGAATAGGGTCAACAGATCTCTTGCTATTGGCATGATTGATTAGCTCATAACATTTAGGTCATACATTTTTACCTTTTCTGTGAATCCAATTTTTTTTAAGGCATATCAGTCAAAATGAGCAGAAAAATGCTAATAGATATTAGGGCTGCAACTAACTAATTTATATAACATCTGATCTTGGTTTGATTGAAATATCAAAAACTGTTATGGTTCTCCCCTAGTGTACTTCTGATTGAGCTTCTTTTTAAAGTTTTCAGTTCCAATTTGATTTATGTTATTCTATGTTTTCTTGTTCATTGGTTTCTTTTCCATTTTGTGTTATATTTATGCAGTTTTATATTTCTTGAGTTACTCTCTGTTGCCCCCTTGTTCCTGTTTCCTTCCCCCCTTGGCTCCCTTCTAGTTAGTTCTATTCACACCTGCTCCATATTAGCTCATTAGCCCATTCTTTGTTCTGCTCCCCTTATATATACCTCCTCTGCAGTTGCTGGTTGCTTGTTGGTTTGCTGCTTTGTTGTTACTTGGCTCCCTGTGTGTAATTCTCCCTGGCATCTTCTGGTTCTTTGATTTTCTGTATATTTGATTTATTTTCTTAGTTTAGCCTCAGCTGCCTTTGGGTTTTCCATTAAATCTGCCAAATCATTTCTGCCTCCTTATCTCTGCATTGGGTCCTCAACAACCTCCACACAAACCTGACAAAAACTAGATGTTATCATATTCTAAAGTATTAAGAATAATTCATACATGCAATTTTTAAGCTATCTGCCAACAAAACTAGAGCCCTTTCCTGAAAGATATGTGTAAAAACAAATAAAGCACTATAAACCATGGTTTTACAGATTGCTTATTTAGTTAGATATCTATGTATCTATTTAAAAGGAAAATCTAGTTTTCTACACTGATAAACCCAATCTTATTTTGTAGATCTTGTTTTTCTAGTCACACTCTGATCACAGAGTTTTTCTACCTCATTGTCATGCGGTGGCAGCTGGTAGAGGAGCTGTCTGATCCTGTGCTTCTCTCCCGGGCTGTTGACGTACGGCACCTTGTCTTCGGGTAGACAGGCGAAATACATCTGGACCTGAAGAAGGAGAGACGCGTGCGTGAGCAGATCTGAACCTCCGTCAGGCCATTCAATAACTCATTTGTCGGGCTGCTTAAAGGCAATAAAGATAGGAAGGTCTTTTGCTGTCATCCGGGCGTATCAGTGTGTGTCTTTCTTTTGTGACTCTATGGGCCAAACATGTCAATCTATATCTAGTCACAGGCGCCTGACTGTGAAATCTCTTCACACACAAGCAGACAGCGAGGGATTGTAAATGTTAATGTTTGCCTCGGGTAATTTCCCTTGACAGGAGGAACGGAAGCCAGAGCAAAAAGGTGCTTTCATGTCCATGGAGGGGAAAAAACACATGGCAAATTATTTTCTGACTAAAGGTTGAACTGAAAGTCTTTATGCTGGATACACACAGTTAAATGAGGATGAGCAGATGCTCAGTCAGGGCATGCCTGCACAAAAAAAATCTCTTACTTGAACTAAACCTCCTGCTTATCGCAAACGATTTCACACAATTAAACTCCCATTACGTGTGTTGGTTTCTTAGGCTTTTGTCAGCAAGTTATCTTTTGCTGAAATTAGACGGGTAATCTTAAAGACACAATGAAAGACGTAGATTATATGTAAAGCTCTCTAAACGGTCAAAGTGAATCACTTTGGAAGGAAGGCTTTACCTGTTCAGGCCTGAGTCCGGGTGGCACCCAGGCATACTCCTCCAGCACACAGCCAGAGTCGTCGTCTGAGGTAGAGCTCCTCTGGAATCCCACAGACGTCATCTTCCCCATCTTTCCCCCCGAACGAGCCTCCATGTCTGACCCACGGGGTGATGGACGTTCCCTCCTGTCGCTTCGATCAAGGTTCATCACACTCAGGTTCTGTGGAGACAAAATTAATGGATTGAGCATTCATTTTTTACAAATTTCAACATTTGTTTTAGAAATTTTAACATCTGGGTTGACATCAGAGCAACCTGTGATGTCATTTAAACCTGTGATGGTGTGTTTCTTGGGCAAATCTCCCACTGCTCCAGAGGCTTGTCAAAAGATATGAGTAAAGATAAAATATTTTCTTCCTTTCCATGTTTTTATCTAATTATACAAAAAGGCCTGCATTTACAATTTCATAATTTTTCTGTCTGGAATATCGCTGTTACTAAATTTCTCACAATTAATGTTTGCAATTGCTAACAATCAGTCAATTTTCCCATTGTTTCTTTAAGTCTCTCAGCAATATAATTACATCTACCCCAGTGGTGTGGTGGGAGTTTCACATACTGGCTTGAAAATAAAACAATATTGGAAGAGCAGAGAGAAAACAGTGGAGTAAAAACATTTCTCCCCAATTTAACACCGATTCAGTTCACAAGTCAACTAAAAGAATAACATTTGTAGGGGCACACAGCAGAGATGGCCACTTGGATTATAACTGGATCAAGTCACTTAAGACTAGATGGAATCATATTGATTTTTTTCATTTAGTTTAAAAAGTGAGAACATAACAGCCTTCTCATTTTCTCTCTCATATTCTCGGATTTTTATCCTGTTCATTGCCACTTAGGGTCCCCCAGGGACCCCACTAATAGTCTCTGGGTGCTGCAGTGTGGCAACCATTACTTAAGGGTGTGTGATACATTTGCAGATGACACGTTTTAACAATGAAAGGTAATAGATATCAGGGCTGATATCAGGGCTGCAACTAACGATTATTTTGCAAATACGTAATATTGAATATTTTTTTGTTTTTTCAATTAATAATTGGATAAAAGTTCTTAAGAAGGTTTTCTACAAAATTAAACTAGATGAAACTAAAACTTTTCCACTCGAGGAGTTCTTGATAGCCCTTATTGACAGATGAAAAAAAATATTTTTTTTTTTACTTAAAGAGAAACAATTTTACAATTTTGGTATAATTACTGCTCTAAGTGGGTTTGCTCTGTCAACTAAAGGCATGTTTTACAGCCTCTATACTCCATTTAACAATGAACCAATTACTAAATTAGTTGACAATTATTTCAATTAATTAGCCCTAAAAAATATAAATGGATGTTTAGGAAAGCGTCTTCAAAAATAAATAGATATTTTATACACATATTGCTAAATTTAAATAATCTAATAGCTGCCTACAGATAATCCATATGCAAAATGATGAAGAGTTTTAGATCAATGAGAGTTTTAGTTTATTTGAAGGCATCTTTTATTTTGACCTAATAGAATGAAAATGGGAACGGAAAGATAATGGACTATTTAGCTGTTTAACAGAGCCTTATAGTTTGAAAGTTAAGAAACTTTGTAATAAAAATTAACATCTATCTGTTTTTATTAGGACCACCATAGATTAGAAACTCTGATAATAAAAAGTATATAGATTTAAATGAGCTCAGGCAAAGTAAGACAAAACCAGGGATTCTGTCAACTAAAGAGTTCATCAGACAAGCCGTTGCATTGAAATATGCTAATTATATACAGATGTAGTGCGTAGAGTCTGACAGGAAATACAACACTTTGTCTTAACCAAGAACCCTATAGTCTGAATAGAAAGCCACTCAGCTACAACAGTCTAGAAAACAACATGCACTCATACTGCTGCAGGAATCTACATTCAGGAGCATTGCAAACAGCCTTTGTTATCAGCTTTTATGAGCTGATAACGGATGGACCGGCAAGTGATTGGAGACCCTTCTAGCCGTGCCCCATCTGCCTCCCCCTCCTCCGCCATCAGCAGTAGCCTCCTTATCTCACAGCAGCTATGTTCTCCAGATCCCTCTCAACCTGATAACAAGCGCTAAAGGTGTCGAAAAGGCCACTTCTCCGTAGCCCCTACCCATGCTCTGTGTCTTTCACATGCAAATAAAGACTAGAATGAGTTGTTGTTTAGCTATAAAGCAGACAGAAACTTCACACACCCAACTTAAAACTGTATGCAGATTAGATGTTTTACATAAGAACAGCACTTTGAAGCACATTAGGGTCTTTTATTGAACTATAATTATTGGTGTCAAATATCTTCTGAAATTCCTCACCTTTGAGTCACTTGGGATAAATGACCAAGTGTAAATAAAAGGGGACAAACACACCTTACCACAAATAATTACAGCATTCCTTTTAATAAACTACTGTTCTCCATACTTATGTTACCCTCCAGGCTTCTAACATCACACCATGTAGTAAAACCCCAGGAACAAGACTTGGGGCATAAAGGCATTCCTTCAATTAGCATACAAGGCTACAGAACGTAGAATTTAGAGATTAGAGCTGCAGGTTTGCTTTTAACTGCAGCTCTTATCACAGGGAAAAAAAAGGAATCTGACCATCGCTTTGTTCCTTGGCGGCTAATCTGTTCTAGTGAGATAGATAATCTTATCAAGCAGAGGATTTTCGCCATGGTTGTCCTGTATCATCTCATTTTACCCAGTTAAGATCAATAAATGAATAGATTAGATGAAGAAAAGAGTTTGGATAAAATATATGTAATTACTTACTGTTATAACACATCCTTCTTGAAAATCACTCCCACCTTTGGTTAAGGTAAAAATAGTTTACATTATATAATCTGACTCTTGAAACTAAAGTCTAAGCTTTAATATCAATATTGAATTTAATCACACAATAGGAAATAAAAGCTGGATAAGTAAACGGTTAATAAAAGGAAAAGGTCTATATTAAGATATGGTTCACTTCTAAGGAGAAAAATCATTAATGCAGGGAAGTCATCTTTAAAATCTCATCAAAGGGACATTTTCTTTCTCATTAAAAGGCCAGACGAACATCATGGTGTTTTCAAACTATGAGAAAATGAAAATATGCAATCTCTGAGGTAACATGCATTTCATCAAAATAATGTTCCAAAAAAATATGGCTTCATTTATCTAAAAAAAAACTTTTTCAAAGCTCACCATTGGAGATCGAATACAAAGATTGGCTCCGTAGAGTTAGAGTTCCAATCGTTACAATTCATTTCAAATCTTTGCCAGAAGTGACAATAATTGTGAAAAGTAGAAGAAAAAAAAATCTGATGCTAAATATTTTTTTTAGATTGTTATTTCAGTCATTACGACTCTCTTATGCTTTCCATTCTGGATAATTACAAGGATCTTTAAATCAATGCCCCATAAAGTCTCTCATTATTTTACTATGACCAAACTTAAGCTGATGCGCCTTCATTCATCAGGCTCACTACCTGCTTCTGCCCTTCAGCTCTCCCGCCTCTCATCCCGCAAGCAACGGAAAAAGGATGACTGCAGGTTCCTGAGCCAATATACACAGCAACTCACATTTCACCATGTCACCACTTGGCAATTACACAATGGCTGTCTTTGTTGAAATACACAAACAAAAAGGTATTCCTCTTCAAGACATGGGTATCAGTGAAGATGTAGCAAAAAAGAATGTTAGAAGTTAAAGTTCTTGTTCCTTTTTCTTTTAATTTAGAGGTACAACATTAGGTCTGAGTGAACACAGACCAGATGTAATCTCCATCTTAACTGTAACTACTAGCAAAGTATATCATATTCTCTTTTTCGTGTAGGATGCCTCAAAACTAGTTGAATGCAAATAAATACTACTTATATGTATTTATATGCCGTTAACTGGAAATCATAAATTTAAGCTTGAACAAACTTTCCCCGATTTATGAGAAATGTTTGGTAAAGAGGAGATCAATATTAAGATAACACCATAGCAACAGCTGTATTGGTAAAGTACACACAAAAAAAACTATTATGAAAAAAAAATCAAAATTTTCTTATAAATCAACAGCAACTATTAGCTTTTCTTGCATTCTGTAGGATATAGCCGGAAAATGTAGCTGCGAAAAAAAGGAGATTTAAAAAATAAAAAAAAATAAACACCTATTAAACAACCCTGCCTTCAAGTGAAGATTTGTCTTCAAATGGCTATTTTTCTATGTTTCCTATAATTATGCCACATATCCATAAGTTTTAATTCTGTTCCTGTAAACAATTTGAAGTTATTATAAACATTTAAAATTAATGGTAAACACACTCTTGTTAACCTTATAATAGCAGTCAGCACAACTTCAGTATCAAAACTAGCTCTAAATTGAAGAGAAACACAAAGTCAGCTCTCATGTGACAAGACTAAAAAAACCAAGTAAAAAAAAAGAAAAAGGAAAATTTTTTGAGGATGTTTGCAAGTGCGACTTTACTTATTTCCACAAGAGGGTCGCTGTGCTGAAGTGCAAAATATGTGCATGTCTGAGTGAGTACTCATAGTATCAGTTTACATGCTCCAGTGTATACATGATGACCATTGGGTCTGATTATTCAGTATATTATTCAAAGAACAAATCTACATTCTCTAAATGTGATGGGATTGTCTTCAGGAAAACTATTGCTCAGTGAAGTTTAAATATGAAGTTAATTCATTTAGACAGCTTAAGAGGGTTATATTAATGACCAAATGGGGTGTCAGGAGGTTCATGGCCCGGCTTGAACGAGAAGACTTGCGTCATTTGCTGCTGTGAACACCAGAAATTCCCCATTGTGCGACAATAAAGGGATTTTCTATTCTCTCTAAGAAGAAATAAAAAAAGGCCTTTTTCAGAACAGCTTGAGAATCTTTTTTTGTCTTACCTCTACTAAAAACATCTACCTCTCTCCATTGTTCCAGAAAAACTGCAAAAAATCCTCTGCCAACTGTGGTCACTCAGTTTTCCACCACTGGTTACCTCTCTGCAGCACCAAGTTGAACAGTTCCATGCTCTAATCAGATCCAGATCACTTAGGAAGTACCCCTCACTGACAATCCTCTTCATGCAGCTTGAAAAGTCAACTTCTTTTATAAGGAGGCTTGTTGGAGAAGCAACCTGTTTAGCAGTCCAAACACTCCCAAGTCCAGAAGGCAAGCAGTGAGGGCAGAGAGGTGACGTCTCTATCTGCACTATCTCTGATCCCACTGTGACTATGAGCTCTTGGGGCAGTGAAGCCTTGTCAGCCCCTCCCTTATTTTTCCCCTAAAGAGCAAATCGCCTGGCTGTCTCTGCACTTCAGTCTCTCTCTCGTACAGACACACACACAAATACACTTCAGAATCAACACCCCCCTCACCCATCGTCTCTATCTCCACATTCCCTTCCTCCACCGGCATGACACAGAGCCCTGCAGCCAGCACCTCAGTGAGCCGATGGATTCCTAAAAGCCAGATGATGTGTCTGCTTACTTCCCATTTTATCTTTTAATTTCCAAACCTATGAGCTGACATTATATCATACCAGTTTAACTGTTCAGATTTCCAGTGACATAGACAACAGTTTGTCATTTTCTCTCCTTTATGCCTAAATCTAATATGAAATTCCAAGTACTGAGGCAGATTAGCACATGTTCCAGTTTTCTCTGTCATAACATGGCATTTATGACCGTTCAGGCTAATATGTTTGATACCATTTGTTATTCCTATATCCCATTAACAACCACTTATTTTTCTCGGTACGGATATACATTTAAGACCTTTACCGGCAATTTCTCCACACCTGGCTATTTGCGTCCATTCTGTTTTAAAGATTATAAATCATTTCAAAGGCAGTTTTTCCTTACTAAAATATCTCATGTCTTGTTTGTGAGTCAGAAGTTAAATATTAACCCTGCTTCCTCTTGAGTTGGGCTCATCCATCTCAGGAAATTCTAGTGGTCGAGATCTGTCCAGTCCCACCCTCCCCTTGTAGACATCTCCGCCGCCCTTCTTCTTTTGCAGGTCTGAATGATGTAGAGGAGAGGGGTCCCCTGTTCTCATCTCTCACTTCAGGCCACAACAATAAAGTAATTGTTAAACACTTTGGTACACAAAACCCTTGTCGATCCGACAGATGTAGCAATGAAGAAATTCTGTCTGAAAATAAGAATGAAAGCCACTAAAATTGTCCCAGGAAAATGTTGCATAAGTAAAAATAAACTCGCTGGATGAGACTTGAGCTATTTGCTGGGCTTATTTGGTCAAGTTGTGTGCCATCCGTCAACGTGAAAGGCTGAAAAGAAGCAACAGCTTCGTTTAAAGAGTCAAAGATGAGAAATGAGTTTACTCAATTGTCCCATAGACAAAGATGCCCTCTCGTCTGACAACCCAACAAAGTCGGCTTCCAAATAGGGCAGCGGTGCTGTTTGTCGCATGCCATAACCTGTTACAAATGAGAAATGACTCACTTGGCTAATTAACTTGGGAGAGAGAGTTTCTCTGTGTGCTTGAAGAGGAGACTTTCTATGCTTCTTTTTTTTCGGGCCGACCAATTCATATTTAGACGAAGAGCATAGCTGTCGTGTCATAAGGTAAACCTTTCAGAAAAGTTTCTAGGTTATCCACCATCCTTGGCAGAGCATTGCAAAAGTTTCTCATTATTCCGTCAATAGAATGGTTTGCGTGGGTTTCCAGTGATACTCATCTGGATATGCATTTCAGATGCACATCATATCTTATTTCGGCAGATGGGTCTAGAAGACGACCTCTGTTTTTTTCTTTTCTTTCTGAAAGCAAAGCACTTAATCCTAATAATGAAAACAGGGAAAGAGCGGGTGAAGAATGCTGCTGCATGAATAGAGGACAGGACAGAGGACGAGTGGCTTTAAGGGAGACAATGGACAGAAATCTGTCTTTCAGACTAGGCCTGGGCTCTTGGCCAGAGACCTATGGTTCTTTAGAAAACAAAACTGACCTAGCCGTCTCTTTGGCTTCCTCCTAAATGAATATAAAGGGTTCAACAGTGCAAAGAAAGAAACACAAATGTATTATAAATAATAAAAATAGTTTTTATAGTTTCTGGTGCCTCTTAATGTTCAGAGCAAGTGATTGGTATATTTAAAAAAGGCTGTAAGATGGTGATGATATGATGAGACTGTCAACGTATATATATATATATATATATATATATATATATATATATAGATATTTTGCGTACATTTTAAGGAGGCAACACTGCTTGGTCACAGTTCTTAGCTTCTAGCTTAGATACCAAAGTAAGTGGGATGCAATGTAAATCATCCTTTTTTATGTTGGGATGTTGTGTTAAGGATTTTAAGGTGAAGACCCAGCATTTCTGTTTAAAAAGTAGCTATAAAAAGCTACAAATGAGTAGTATTTACATTAATATATGTGTATTGGCAGATGGAAGCCGTGAACATTTTCATTTTAAGCTGTTACAATCTAAAACTGTAAGTGAAATTGTGCACTGACAAGAGATGGCAAGAAAAAGTTACAGGTGTTCCTCCACTTTTTAGAGCTTAACTGTCTCGTTTGTAACTAGATATTTTCTAATAATAGCAGGTAAGATAGCTACATGTCATATTTTGTTTTGCAATAAATACCGTAAAGTGCTATCTAAAATAGAATAATACGTGTCTCTCATGTGATTATATTCAAAAGAGTGAAGCTGTTTAGGATGTCTCTTACTGAGATCGAGAGTTTTGGGGCTTTAATATTTTATGCCAAGGTTGTAATATGCCATCTTGAAATAATCATAAGAAGAATTAGAATAACAAAACTACAAAGTATTTTTATCTACATTGACTTAAAAGTTTTTTTTTATTATTATTTTCAGATTAAATAATGATCTATTCTATTTCCATATATCTTGTATATCTTGGCTTTGCTGATAATGAAAAGGAACCGAGTTTTTATTGCATTGAAGTATGATTTCAACGTTAAAGCAAGTAAAATCTGAAAACTGTTGGAGATAAATCTTTTGATCAACTCCCCCCAGGGACTTTTAATGCAGGGTTTTCTCTCCTTGACAAAAGGGTAAAGACTGGCATGTCAGACAAGATTTAGTTACCTTTTTCTGCATTTGAATCCAAGTTGAAACTAGACACCAAGTGCATAAAGACACCCAGCACACTTTCATGGCTCAACATTTTATCTGTCTTGAGGAAGAGAGCTTAGCTGATAATTTGGCCCTTTCTTGCTCCGTATTGTGGAGGGATGGCTTACAAGGTAAACATGCTCCTTTGGCATTGTGTTCTACTTTCACATTCAACAGATATTTACACCTGAAGTCTGTCAGGGGAGTCTCACCTCCAGGAGGTGAAAAGAGATTTGCTCGATCATTTAAGTAGGGTGGTAGACATTTGTCGGTTGTTTGAAAGCTCAACCAGGACAGTTACGTGTCTGAACGTGTTGAAGGGCAGTTTGTCATAAAAGTCAAACTCAAACAGACCAGAGACCATTCCAGGAGCTAAAGAGACATAAAGTACAAAGAAACAATTCAGCATGCGAGAGTGTGCAAATAGCTCTGCATAATTAAACATGACTTAAGTGCTTGCATTTGTCAAAGTCACAAATATGTGTGATGTAGGCCCACAATTCTGACAGTGACAGTGTGAAAATAACACAGCTATGTCACAAACAATGTAAACAGTCAAATCTATAAGGAAAAAGTCTACCTGATCACCTAAAGTATATTTATCCAGAGTCTACCCAAAAATGACCTTAATGCCTTGACAAGCAGCTTAAAAAAATGTAGAATTCACATAACTCCCCCACTCCCAGAGAAACATCTCAATTCACATCCACTTTGAATTCACCGTTTCAACACCATTCATGCCTTTTTACGCTGACAGACGCCTCTCAGCAGCCTTTCACGCCAAGAAAGTAGACCTTCAGTTCTTCCTAACAAGGCCCACCGGCTCAACTTGCCTTTTTCTGCAGCGTATCAGGTCCGCCGAGCTCCTTTGTAGTTAGTCCTGCCAGGTCAGTGTTAATATTCTTTGACACTCATGCTCCAAGTGTAGTTTAACTTTCTAGCTGTAAAACTTTCTGCTGTGATTTGTTAACCACTGCAAGGTGTTGGCTACACACCTCTAGGATGACAGAAGTGGCAATAAAAGAACTATAAAATGCAGGAAATCGTCAACTGTGAAGGAAGCATGGGCAGGAATTGGGTTTTAAACATTTGCATTCAACTTCTTAGAGACTCAAAAACCTTTGCCTTATTGCATCCAATTCAGTAAAAAAATCTTTGCATAGTCTCTTGTAATAGGCCTGGAAAGATTCTGAGTAAAGCATGGCTGACATAATCCAAAAGGTTGGTGTAGCTACTTTAAGTCGGGGTATTTGTGTGTGGGGTTAATGCATCAACTACTAGAAAAAATGTTGAGAATGGACATTGGTGTGGCATTCATGCACACTAAACATATGTAAACTTATGAGTTTAATAATATTTCAAATAAATAGAAGAACACTTTAATTAACTAATGGAGAAAACATTATAACTATAGAGAACATAATAACTATAGAGAACTATAGAAATATATCCTTTATTGCCTATCATACAGGGAAGGAGAGAGTCTTGTGCACTCTGTCCAACTCTGATTTGATCATGTTAAGTGATGCATTCCTTCTTTAATAAAAGCCAGATGGACATTTACCCTTCACTTTAAAAGGGGTGTATGTGTGTCTGTGATTGAGTGTGTGGGCTTTTAAGTATGCTGCAATCCTAGCATTGCTTCACATCCAAATTCCAACTTAAAAAAAAGAAATGTACAATGGATCAGGCAGATGTGAGGAAAATCTACAATGTTACTGGATATCATGGCTGTTGGCATAGTCCAGCTGTTGTTATCAGACGTGTATTTCATATTTTAACATGTGAGGGTTTCCAAACTTCTGATAAATCAATATTTCTTTTAGTTTAAAGTGCTTTAAATAAAATATGCTAATATCCCACTTAAGAAAACATATCAATTTAGCTGTTTCGAAAGATTTGCAATATCTATAAGATCATTATCTGTAATTAGACAAAGGCATGGGCCTTTGTCAGACTTGGCATGATACCTTTGAGTGAAAAATACAGATCATATTTCAGTTAGATTAGCTTAAATTATTTTCTACTGATCCGTAAATTTCATGTATTAACCATTATATTTTAGATAACATTGATTTATTGCTTTATTTTGAGACAGAATGAAAACATATAGGCTAAATGTTTGGTGGTTCAAGTGTTAACTGTACAGAAATTCTTTTATGCTTTTTTGCGTTTTGATTAACAGATATAACAAGTGTACATTTCCTGGTAGTTGGGTATATATTTCCCATTTTAAAAATACTCATATGTCAATACTTTGGTATGCCTTGATAATACAGACTGTGGCTAGACTGCTTACAAGACAAACAAAAATATATTTTTTACTTTTGTCTAAAACTACCATACTATAAAAGCAATGTGCTATAGTTTATCTCTTAAGAATATCAGAATAGAATAGAAAATCCCTTTATTGTCCAACAGTGGGGAAATTCTGGTGTTTACAGCAGCAAAAAGACTATAGAAAAAATGGTCACACAAATATTGACCTTAGAAAAAATGTAAAAGAATTACATAATAGTGAAAAGTTCAAAGATAACCAATAAAATACTGTACTGTAAAATGTTTTAACAATATAAAAACTGTGGGCACTTTTACACTAATGGATACTTGAAAATAGCAGCAACATTCGAGATGTGCAAAATGACAGCAGCATGTTATCTAACTGACTAAGGTAGAAACGGCAAAATCAGCATGAATGTAACAACTTATTGAAGTTGTTGGGAACAGTGATGGTTATAAAGTCTTACAGCTGCTGGAGGGAAGGATGTGTGATAACGCTCCCATTTAGGGTTCAGCAGTCTGTCACTGAAGGAACTCTCCAATTCTGCAAATGCTTCATGCATGGGGTGGGAGACATCATATAACAGAGATGTTTATTCAGTTAGTCACAGGTTGCCTAAGTTGGTATTTCCACTTGAATTTATCTTATTAATGAGATTATTGGATAATATTTAATGTAAATTTTTGGAAAAGGCACAAAAGAATCCTGCCATTGACCCATGTAATCGACACTATGAGATGACAACACAAGCTAAGTAACCAGCATATCTTGTTCATCTTGACAGAAAAGAGAAATGAGCAACTTTAGGTGCACCTGCCAATATTCAACATATTTTTGTTTTTACTGGCTGACATTATCACTCTGATTTATTGAAGAATGATAAATCGTTGTTATGGTGGTTACATATAGTCCCACTACCGCTGTGAGCATCATTGTGAGAGATTAATGGTGTGTCATTATTTGGCCAACACAAACAGGACCTTTAATTAGTTGTGCCAATCACTGTGGATCCATTTAGTTCGCTATCATGAGAAACTGACTTAAAAACAACAGGGTTTAGTATGATATGCCAGTGGCATTACTTCACATTTTGCAGGAAAAGCCGTTAGGATATTGATATAAGTTTGCATGAAGTGTGTGAATTCCCCTCTGACATTTCTATAGAGACAGATATTGGCCGTGGATCAGGGGGGTTGTGTATACACAGTCTTAATGATAGGACCCCAGAGGGCTCGTACATAAGTCAAGCAGAACAGAGAAACACATCACTAGCATGCAAAGACACAAACATATGCAAGCAAGCATTTGTGTATTACCCCACCAGAATCCTGGTTTTTCCCATGATTTAGTATTAGAAGCTTAATGATGGCTGGGAAAGACAACAGGTCGGACCAAGTTTGCAGCTCCAGGCACTTCGTCACACTCTTGACTGCAGTTGGGACAACATGTACTTGCACAATCCTCAAGACAGCATAGTGTTAGAGAAAGGTGAGTGGAAAACCGCAAAGACTCTCTCGTTTAACTATTTTTCCCCACACCCTAAATAGAAAAAACATCTTAGAAGGGAAAGCAAAACAGCTGCTTGGTGTTGCATTTTTTTTTTCTCCCAAGCTTGGTTGGATACCGAAACGGTGAAGGATATCAAATCTATTAGTTACAGGTCAACTGCTTTGAGCTCTAGAAAAAAAAAAAAAAATACATAAAAAGAGCTAAAGTAGCATGACTTGTAGAGAGTCAGCCTCTCTTTCATAGAATCTGGCCGAACATTCGGTCCTGGCATTCCACACTGACCCTCTAGTAGAGGGCTAGTTTCATGGGTAAACAGATGAACCGTTTGGTGGTCTCTCTGTGTAATTTCAGACCCTCTTTCCTTCTCCCTGTTCGACTCTTTACTGCAAAAAGAGCACACCCCTTCACCCCCCAATAGCCATATCCTCAGCTGGCCTCTGTTAATTCGGACCTACCTGACAGCTCTGACTTGTGGGTTTACTATCAGTCCTGCTCAGCGACAATCTTTTCTCTAAATACACAATTGAAACTAATCTACAACAGATGGGAAACGACCTGGGGAAGGAAGTAGTATAAAAGGGATATACAACATATTTGTGCCCCTCTGAACCAGCCGATAGAGTTTCAACCAAGTTGCGAGTAAAGCCTGGGCTTTGTTGTAACGATGTGCACATCAGGGGCTCCCAGGGGGCCTAAAAGTCAACTTTAGTTAAATCTATAAGCTATCAATCTGCATTTTTGTTGACCAAAAGGCCCTAAAGTGGGGTATGCGGGGGGATTCTCTAAAGAGGACACCCAAAAACACAGAAAATGCATACATGCAAATTAAAGAATAAACAAAAGACATATCCCAACCCACAGATGAATATCAGCACTAGACACCTGAACAGGGCCCACATGTTGTTATTTCATGTGTGGCTGGTTGGGGATAATGAATCCTCAGCGCAAACTTTACTTTTGGAGTTTAGAGATGATTCGTGTAAACACTAGAGAGACATTTATTTACAACCTAATCAATGCACGCTATTTAATCACCTTTTCACAGCAAACAAAATTAAAACAAATGAATTTTAAACTCCAACAGCAGTGAGGCAGAATAACTGTCAAATAACTAATTCTGATATTTAACAATATGTCATAAGAAAACCCAACTTTTAATTCTTAGTCTCCTATCTAAAGACGTTTTAAAGAGTTGGCAGGCTATATCATTGATAATTAAGGCTAACTTTGGTTACTTATAATCGGGGATTAACTGTAGCTAATTCCACATTGGCCATACGTACATAGTTCCAATCACCCCATCTGATGCAGTTTTTTAAAGGGTTGCTGGTGATTTTCCATCTAAGATATTTAGTATTTTGTACTGTATTTTTTTCCCGGGGCTGCACAGTGAGGCAGTGTGTAGCACTGCTGCCTTGCAGCAAGAAGGTTCTGGGTTTGATTCCCAGCCCCTGGTCTTTCTGCATGTAGTTCACATGTTCTTCCTTTGCATGCATGGGTTTCTCTGGGTACTCCTCCCAAAGTCCAAAAACATGACTATTAGGTTAATTGGCTTCTCCTTAGGTGTGAGTGTGTACATGAATGGTTGTTTGTCCTGTTTGTCTCTGTGTTGCACTGCGATAGATTGGCGACGGGTCCAAGGTGTACCCCGCCTCTCACCCATTGACAGCTGCAGATAGGCACCATCACCCCTCGTGACCCCAGCAGGGATAAGCGTAACGGAAAAGGGATGAATGGATGGATAGTCAGTTTTTCCAGGTGTAAAAAGAAGCCATGTGCCATGAAAAGTTATTTATCATCCTCATCTCCCCTTATATATAAGTAATGCTGGCAATGAATGATATATTATATTAATATATTAAATGTATAACATTTAAGTTAATTTAGATTGGTATTGCATCACCTGTAGTAAAAAGAGTAAAAATACTTTTGTATAACCATGTTTGGGCAACAGAAAGACCAGTGTAATCCAGTGTTTTAATGAGAAATAAAATACTGCTTCTTTTACTTGTCCAGAAAGAAAATGTGTAACTTTTTGCTAATTTTGTGAAAATCCTGTAATTTACTTTAGCCCCATTACACTGCATTTATCACCCTGGTCCATTTCCTGACTCCGGGTGGCATCAGATTCGAGGGAGCCATTTCCTCTTGGAATGAATTAAAGACCTAGTATTCCTTTGGGATGATGTAAAGGAGATATGCAGACACTGTGACCAGCAGGGAATAACTCAAGAGACATTGGCAAAAAAACAACTGCCAAATTTAATAACATTAACAATTTCTTACTCTTCTAGCTCAAGAATTCATTTATGTGGTGATTTTGTTCCATCAGATGTTTGAAGCTCTTAAACAAAATTGAGAAATGAGACAGAAAGGTGCAGAGATGTAGTTTAGGGAGGGGAAAAGACCCACTGTCCTTTATTGGAGCTGACTTGAGAATTTCACCTTAAGGGGTTGTATTCGCCTCAAGAGGAAAATGTCCAACACATGAAACTAATTTAGGGAAAGATGGAAGAGGCTAAGTCATGTATCAGTCCTATAATAACAAGCACAACTCTTGCATTTAGGCTCTTTTGCAGGCTTTTTTTTTTTTTTACAAAAGAAAAGGTTTTCTATAATGTTATTTAACCTCCTGCACCCTAGCTCCATTAAAACCTGCTACCTGAGGAGTGAGAGAGTAGTTTTTAAAAGTAGATTGCCTTAGATTTAGAGTACTTTTAATGGGTCGTACCAGCTGAAGACAATTATTTAAAGCATTCATGTAGCTCTGATCATCCGTCTAGAATTGCCGCTCTGCTGGAAGGATAAATCCAAATGTCAAGACTTTTAAAGTAAATGACAGGTTTTCTTTCATGATTGTGTAGTGTTTAGGTTTAGCCATCATCCCACCAACTCTGAGTAGCAAACTCACAGCTTGATGCTGCCGGTGGCCTTTATCCCAAAGATAATATGCTGAGGATGATGCATAATGTGCATTTTCCATCACACATAGCATTTTACTTATATGACAAAGAGGTTTGAGACCAGCTTTTCTTACTGTACTGGAAAAAAAAGAATCTGCGGAGCATGATTTCACTTCAACTATGTTTCTCGATTGGAATGGTGTATTTAGGGTGACACTAAGTATAGTTATGATAAATAGTATGTGAGAAAATGTACTACTTGGCAAGGCACTCAAACATTTACCTTTATGCCAAAGCAGACTGAATGACAAGTCCATGCTGCTAAACGTCAAACCGAAAGCATCATCAAGACAACTAAAGATTACAGTCTTCCCTAGTAGATGATGAGAAGTGAAACTCATCAACCCAGGATCTGTTCTGTGGACCTTTTTATCTCTTTCCACAATCAAAAACAAAACAGAAAGCTATCATTTGTTTTTCCCCCCAGGGTGGTCATTTGATGAGAAATAATTACGTGTTTTCTGCAGAGCAGTCTTGCCTTCCTATATGATGCTCTCCCTACATCTATACTTTTTACTTGTACCTGAGCTTTAAAGCCTTTTTAATTATTACCATATAATAATCATTGCCTTTAATGTCTCCATGTTTGCTGTGGCTGGCGACCGACATCGTCTGACAGTGGCTTTAATCATGATCAAATAGAGCTGTGTGTATAGGTAATTAAGGTGGTGCCATATCGACTCTCACTCTCAGGCACCAAGTTGGAAGTTCTCCATAGCATCACAGTTTTTGTGCTGCTCAGAAAAGCGCTGTGGGCGACTTTACTTCTGGTCTGCTGCAAGTTTTGACACAGAGTTTAAAGCAAGTCATCCCTTGAGTCCATTACTTAGTATCTCCTAGTCTGCTAAACCTCGGATTACTTTTCCAACCCACAAGCCGACCATAATACCAGGTTTGTGGAGCCAATGTGGCCTGAAGGGTTTGGTCTGAAACCACTCAATAAGCACTAAGATCAGGATAAGTGTTTGTACAAAAGGAACTACTGACCAAGCCTTCCCACACATGTGAAAAGAGCAGACCAGGGCTGATGCCTGACAGGCATGAATGGAGAGGGGGTGAAAATCTAAGACATGTGAAAGTTTCAAGGTTTAAAATGTGTAGCTGTGAGACAAAGACAAAGAAAAAAATGTGGTCATTTTAAGATGACACAGCAAGGCACTAAAGTCATTCAATGAAATGTCAAAAAAAAAATCATCTAGATGATATTTTGCTTGTCAGTAGCCTTAAAGATAGTTATTACACTTATTGGTAGGAAAATGCAATTTCAAAAAAATTATTAGTCACAAACAACAATTAACTTTATTCAAACTTGGAATGCCTGTCTTGCTGTATAAAGAGCAGAGCTGTAGAGATTTCATACTCTATGAAAAAAAAGCACTGGGAACCATAAATCCCTAATAATTAGTATATTAGTATCTAATATACTAATATTTAGTAAAAACTAATAAATTTACTATACAGGTATGTGTAGATATCAAACATTAAAACCACTTTGACATCGAGTGATGCACTAGCAATAAATCTTCTGTTTCTGTTTAGGTATAAAGTCTTTAGGTGAAGTCAATGGTAACATGTCATGTCCGTGTCATTATGAGTTTTTTCATGAGTGTTAAATTATTTTGGGATTGTGCATAATATTTTCTATCTATTCTGAAAAGAAAACAAAAAAAAAAAGTTAGTGAAGTCTGAACATAGAAGATGATCTGCATATATATGTAATTTATTTATTTAAGCTAGGTAAAATAAAATTTGAAGCAATTAGTTATATCTTAAAAGTATCTACAACATATATGGCATTTCTTTTTTATTATACAGGCTCTTGAGGACCACCTTAAACTATTAGTAGTCTTTCTCTTCATTAGCCTCCCAATCTTTGGCCTTCTGTACTGACTGGGATAAGCTGTTTTCAATGTGCTGTGTTTTCTTGAGTTTGTGTTAGATGGAGCATTTTCTAAGGTTCTGAATTATTTATGCAATTGATTAATTTTAATATTAAGGAAGAAACTGTCGCTTAATAAATACACAAATTTATCAAGCTTTCAAACTGAGCATATATTTAGTATTAGCTGTTTTTTGTGCTAAGTTTTTTTCTTTGCTGCAGTTTAGCTCAAAGTGCCAAATTCTGGCTTCAAACAAAATGCTGCAAAAGTCAAAGTAGAGACAGATAAAAAAAACATGTTTTACACTTTTCCTTATTTAATTTCTTAATACTGTTGGACATAGCAGAATAAAGTCTTTGAATTCATAACTGAGATGTGTTTTTTCTACAAGAGCTCATTGTGCTAAATCAGGCGTGATGGCTGCTGAACAAAAAAAGGAAAAAAGGTTTTCCAGGAGAGTGTCCAACAATATCAAAACAATCTCCAAGCTGGATTTCCTCTGCGACTCTTTGGGTTTCACAGGAATAAAAGAAAAAAAAAAAAAAAAAAGCTGTTGGATGAAAGTCCAAAGATGCTGTTCTGAAAAACGAGTCTGTCGGTTGAAGACTGTCCACAAATACAGCACAGACTCTTCTTATAAAGGCTCTGTAATAAAATGTCAATGAGGCCTTCCAAAGTCTAAGCATTTCTCCAGCTACTTCTTCATCTAAATAAGATCTGTACACATCCTCCTATTCCTTCCATATGATATTTAAATAAAATCAATCTTTTCACTCATATTAGTATTTCTAAGCCAGTAAAAGAGCTTAAGCTAATCCTCCTTTCCTGGGCTTAATGAAACATGGAAAAAATACATTTATCAGTATTTAAGATATACATGGGTTGTCTTTGGTCTCAAACTCTCCAATATATTAAGTTAGATTTCATTTTTAAAGGACATATGTAGTGTTTAAAGCTACAGTGTGTAATAATTACAGGGATATACAGTCAGAAATGTAATATATTATACATAACTATGTTATTTATCATATTCTACACGCTCAGCCTCTTAACCTTAATATTTGCGTTGCCTTAGAATTCGTTATTTATAATTACATAGGAGCGGGTCTCGCAGCCATGGAGGCAGACATCTTTGCGCTACGGCAGCGCAGAGCCAACAAACTAGCGATTGCGAGATCGCCCATTACGCTCGAAAGTAACTACGGCAAGTTGAGAGAGATGAACTGAGACGGTACTGAACACACAGACTAATGAAATACTATCTGTAAAATTATCTATGTAAACAAACCTCATCACTTGAGAAGGTAGGTGATGCGGACGTTGTGGAAGACATTTTGTCCCGTAACGCTCGCCGTACTGTTAGGGGGGAGAAGCGGTGGGGGGAGGGGGGGTTCTTGTTGCTGCGGTCTGCAGTCTGGACGTTAGATGTCGCTAAAAATTACACACTGTAGCTTTAAATGTCTTTACAGAAAATTAGTTGAGTTTTTGCAACCATTTCAAATGGCATTAAGTCAGTGGTCCTTAAACAATGTTTCAGTATTACTGTCAAGCCAAGCTCATGGGCTATGATAAGAAAATGGGAAAGGACTCAAGAGTATGACTTATACGTTTTTTTGTTTTAAAGAAAATAAAGATTAGCAACGGTCTGGTATTTGAAGTCAGTGAAATCAGTCATGGTAATGTCAATTAGGGGTCAATGGTAAATGTATGTCATGTGATAAATTAAGCCAAGCAAAGCAATAAATCTGACACTGGAGGACAAACATGGCAAGGAGAGGGCGAAGATCTTATCTTAAGTTTCTAAAAGTAGTTAGTCTGGTTTCTGACATTGAAAAAGGTTAAAAAAAACATAAAATGGGCTTACTTTCTATAGATGAAAATCTTTCCTTGTTAATTCAGCTTTAAATGATAAGTTCAGTGGTTTGTTTGAGAAAAGATTTACAAACTGAAAACTGAAGCATGGTTCAGCTGGGTTGAATATCATTCAATGCAATTTTAACGCAAGGGCTAAAAGGCACGCAGCAAAAGTAGTAAATAAATTCCACATTTCTACTTGGAAGTTTTTTCTCACTGCCCCTCTTGTTATTGAGCCATATTAACTTCACATTGTCAGTATTTTTATTTGTATATAGTTGTAATGCCTACATATGCCATTAAGACAGTTGTCATGGATTTTAAACAATACATTTTATTTTATTTACTATTAACAACTGATTTTTTTCAGTCATGAACACATTTAGCTTAGACATTAATGGCTGTGTTGAGTTGACTTATTCAATTCAGTTTATCTCTATAGCGCCAATTCACAACACATGTGATCTCATTGCCTTTAACCACATCATCCAGTCAAACTGTTTCAAAAGTATCTAAGGAAAACCAGCTGATTGCATCGACTCATTGACTCAAAGACACTCCCTAACACCAAGCATGCTTTTAGCGACAGTGGAGAGGAAAAACTCCCTTTTAACAGGGATACAAGCTGTATGCTGACTACTTTATATTCTAACAAAGTATTAAATCCTAAGTGTTGTTTCATGAAAAGTGATCATTAAATATTTCCCAAAATGTAAGGGGGTGCACTAACTTTTGTGTGCAACTGTATATAAAAACCCTTTTAGATTATTAACACAGGCAGAAAGCATGTTTCCAGTTCTCCAAAATTAGCCATCCTGTAGGGTACAGAAAGTTGCTTCAGCTAACAAAAAATGGGTTGAGCGGATGCTGAAAAAAAGCAGATGTGGCAACGAAAAAAATTTGTAGGATGTCAAATAATTATTTGGGGGCATGACCAACATTTGCAAGGTTTGTAGGGTACAAACAGCATATGCTGTGCATATCCAAGAGATTGGAATACATGTAGTTGATCAGGTTTACAAACATGTATTGATGGGAGTAGATGGAGGATCATATTCCTATTTTTTAACAATAAACTAGAGAAAAACACTTCAAGCTGGCAGCCAAACAACCAAAGTGGCAAGGGGAGTTGAAGTTAAACAACCATTATTGTTGAGGTAACTGCAGCCCCATAACAACACATGTAAAGGGTAACCAAAAATGTTACAAACTGAAAGACTAATGAAGGTCTGAAACACATCTTCTGGGTTTCAATGCACATTGCATGTGTTGTGATGGAGTGCTATAAAAAAAAGATTAGATCGCTGGACTTTCAGCCATGGGTAGTTTTTTTCAGAAGTGATGATGATTAGAAATAGAACAAAACTAAAAAGTTGGTAAAGATTCTCAGTCATCCAGGTCATAGTCATTCCAAAAAAGTTATAACCCTAATGACTTCCTTTTCAGAAGTATAGGCCAGTGTTGGGTATTGCAGACCGACAGCGACTCCCCATTACTAAGGAGTGGGCCTGTTTTTTCGGTTCAATTTGCATGTTCTCTAAGCAGTAACAAGACTTTGTTGGGCTACTCTATAAAGCTTGGAACTCAATGCTAATCCAGACATTTTGAATTGAGAATGTTTCCTGGATGGGAAGCAAAACGTCTTGAAACTTTAAAAAGTTTTTATAAAAAAGCAAAAAACACTGGACCTGTTTAAACTTTAAACTTAAAGTTCGAAAGTATGAAAAGTTCAACCTTTAGAGTTGGAGACGACCATTTTTTTTTAAATTGCTCTTTACAGACACTGCGTACATTCATTTGACTTATTTCTGTTATGTAGGGATGGATGTCTTGAACAATGTCATGGCCTGACTGGTAATCCAAGAAGTATTCAAAAAGAAGGGCTTGTTTGCTTAGTTTTATGACAGGAACTTGTAGTGTTAAAGGCTAAAGATATCAAATCTGAGTCACAAAACAAACTGGCCACAGATGGAGTCAAAAATCCCAATGATTTCAGTACTGTGCCTGACTCCAGTCTCCCCTGTGGTCGAAATGGCTAACCAATTAACAGCAGCTTAACTCCCGAGTCGAAACACCAATTTCAATCACACATGCATGAGCACACAAGTAGTGACAGAAGTGCAGATATTCAGGGGAAAAAAGGACACATGCATGCATGCACACAAGCATAGAACGTAATAGACACCTGGATCCACGTGCACCCGGGGCCAATGCCACACACAGAGAAGGACATAGATTCCTACTCATTAACAAAGGCTTAGAATTGCATAGTGTATACCCCCTGCAAAGCCTGCCTCCCACAGTTTTTTTGGTTTTTGGGGGGGTGACACACCTCAGCCATCCTGGATCTGCTAACTATAGGACATATATTGCATATTCTAGGCATGTTATTAGTGCTTTGAGATGTTTTTCATTTTAGAAAGAAGAGAAATTCGGCAAACACACACACACAGCTTTGCTTGCATGAGATGCACTGACTTGCATACATTTTCTATGGCCTAAACCAGACTATTACCCTGACCTTAACTGAATTAACACCTTAGTCCTAAAACTCAACCCAACTCAAAGAACAGCACTTTGCCATATGAGGAACAATTGAAAGTCCCCATATGTACCAGAAAGCTGCCATAATAACTGCTGGGTGCAGCATTTTAGTCACCACAAGGTGCCACCACTGGACTCTTTTGAAATTATGTCCACACAAAAAATCTAAACTCTTTTCTTTTCTATTTCAATTATACACTATGAGGGTAAAAGTGTTAAATGTTATTCATTGTTTAAGAGGAAAAAAACATTTCCTCTTGAATGTATCGTTAAAGATTTTAAATCACAGTGTGGAGTGAAGGAAAAAACAAACTGTGGTTTCAGGGATGTGACACGCAGTTTCTGTGGATTTGGAATGCAGTCTTTCAACACTAGCGGGGTTTCTCAAGAGTTCAAAACTCACCGACAAGAATTTGAAAGGGGGGGGGGGGACGAGCTCACCTGAATGACAAGCAACAGCTGAGCCCACACATCTGGAAACCTAAATGCAACCCTACATTAGTGCACCTTTACGCACACACGCACCTTGAAATATCCCAGTGCGTCTGTTAACCTAGAGACTGCAGCCTCCTGCTAAAAAAAATCTGCAGGATTTTTTTAGATACATTTTGAAACCAAACTCTAAACAGTGAAGAATCTTTTAGATAATTAGATAATGACTGCTTTAGTAAAAAAAAAAAAAAAAAAAAAAAAAGGTTTGCAAAACATCCCAAACTTACCTCCAAGACCCAAACTCAAAAGGCGCAGTAATCCTTAAATCAAAGTATAAAAATAACGACTGCTGACGCATCCAGAACAAAGAAAGAAGCGAAAAAAGAAATAAAAAATCACAACACAAGTCATGAAGGAGCTCAGGGATGGAGGATCTCTGTGTATGACCATGGGCAGAGCTACAGAGAGGCAGGTTGAGTAATGCAACCAGGGCTGAATGATGCGCAGCTTTGGGTATGAGTTAAAGCGACCAGAAAACACATTTGCGCTGCTGTGCGCCAATTGGCTGAAACGCGGAGCTCCCCACGCCTTTATATCCCTCCCACTGCTACATGCACGCATCCCACTTGGACATACTGTATGGTCCTAATTCATGATTCCATATGTTTCAGTGGTGCAGGAAAACTTGCATGCATGGAACGCTGTCTTAGGAAAGTGTGGGCTCCTATTAAAACACCAACAGAATAGATAAGTTGCTCTAAAACTGATTAAAAACTACTGTAAGGCAGAAATTTCATTGGAAAACAATCCTGACTCGTTATTATGCCTTTTTATATGTAGTATAAACAAGATCTTACTTGGTAGATCATTTCAGTAACAAAAAGCAACAAAAGCTTCTCACCTTCCTGCCTCATGAGACAAAATGCATCTTCAAATCAGCAAGTTGGAATCAGTTAAGTCAAAAGGAAAAAATAATGATGTAGTATTTTTATTTATTTAGTTTTGTTTGATCAATTGTTGCATCCTTTAGCACAGCTGCCCTCCAAAAAAACCTAGTGGTTATGATCGATACATGTTTTTGCAAAAAGATCATACCACATAGGGGGACATTTTTCACTAATTAATCAATGACTTAATTGTTTTCACATTATTTCCTCCCCTTTTCTTGGAAAGACAATGTCAAGCTTTGTAATCTGCCTCACTTTCTGTAGCCCTTCAGTCCTTAACTTTGATTTTTCAAGGTTAATTTAATGAGGTTTTATTCTGGTAGGACTATTTCGGACTATTTGTAAAGTGTTCCAGGAATGGGATTAGAGAAAGGCTCAAAGTGTTGGGATCTGGAGATTTACCACCTTTCTCCAGCAGAGAGCGCTGTGGGTCTCCTGGGCTGGAGCCCTCCAGCACACCTGAAGCTCATCAGCCCATCAGGAGACCTTCCTACATAAGCAGCAGCCAGACCTTCCTTCAACGCCGCAGTGTTGACCAAGTTTGGTTAGCGAACCTGAGCCTCTGTTATTCAAGTGAATCTTAGTTGTCTCTAGAGAGAAACCTGATTCTAATCTGCCTCTGTCTTCTTGCTCACAGGAAACCCGTCTAAAGTCCAAAGCTCTGGATGAGCTTTGCTTGTAAACCTGCCTGCCTGCCTAAGAGAGCCAAACCTGAAGATCTCAATCTGGACTCCTCCTGCTGCTCTCAAGGAAGAGCTGGAATCACAAACCAAGGTCTGCCACGCATAAGTCAGAAGCTAGACGCTGCTGCTGCTGAGCACTCTGCTGAACCAACAGTCTCTGGACCCAACCGGTTCCCTCTCTCACAAAGATCAGTCTGGACCTCTTCAAGGTATATTCTGAATAACCTAAACTCAACAAACCATCTGACTGCCTGGCTAATCAAACTATCCGTCTCTGCAGACATCAGTGAATCCAGTCCCGGACCAGTGCCTGAACCAGTTCATGTTCTTTGTGTGAAAACCTTCAATAAACTCTGTTAAACTTTTACTCTGCTTCCAGTGGTGTTCTGCATGTGGGTTAAGTCTCTTAAGCCAATCATGACACAAAGCTTCACAAAAGACGTTGTATAAGTTATTTAAAAGCACTAGTTCAAGAAAAAAAAGTTTATCTAACATAGCTGCTTATTTTTCAGTAATACCATGATCAAGCAATTGAAAAATATGGACTGAAAGTTGGGGGATCTAGCCAAAGCAGGCTCACACAGTCACAAAAATAATATTAAAATGTGATGGGATTAAATTGGAGCTGAGTTAATATCTCCTGGCAGTGAGTAATTTTGCATTTTGAACCAATGCATACTTTCAAGTGTATGGTGCACCCTTAACACTTTGCCAAAGAAGCCAGAGCCCCAACTGATGTCTAGAACAAACATGCGAACGCTGGAGAGAAAAGCAGGATGAAGAATTTAAATCCAAGACCTTTTCTTGTGATGTAACAGTACTGATAGGTAATGGAATGAAGCAGTGAAATCAGTACGGGCTATCCAGCTTTGTCTGCTCAATCTTAAACTCAACTAATAAGGACCAATTGATTCCCTGATGGGTTAAAACAAACATTTTCAGACTGTATTTCATTGTATCTCATGTTTTCATCCAAAACTCATTGTAGGATGTCTTGTCCCAGCAAGACAACACACCATTACCTCAATTTTCTTTGGGGAGATGCTGCCTAGTGTTTAGGGCATTACGCTGTGGTTCTGAGTTTGAGCCCCACCCTCACGGACTGCCACTCTGGATTCCTGAGCAAAGACCCTTAACCCCACCCTGCTCCCCGGGCGCCGCTCAATGGCCTCCCATTGCTACCCAAAGAGATGGGTTAAATGCAAATATAAATTTCTCCAATGGGAGATCAATCAAGTTCAATTATTATTATATGTTGGTAATAGTTAGGGTAAGGTCTGCTTTTTACTTGTGACAGTGTTATGACAATAAAATGCTGGGGGGAAAAAAATGCTCTGATTAGTTCAGCCACATCAAAAAGCGTGTCCTTTTGGACCCCAGTGAACGTACAAACTGTCTCTGAACCAACAATCTGATGCAGATCTGCAAAGCTCAGCATTTGGATTGAGTCCTCATTCCAGGCTTTGAATTCAGGATTGTGAGCGTAGCTTTTCTGAATGTCCGTAAAGCTGGCAGTGAGACAGACAGGGGCAGGTCAAACAGTATAGCTCATTGTCCCTAGAAGCCAGTGAGCCCACACATCATGAGCCACACGGACGCCCTCATTCACCCTGCTGGCTGCTGCTCCGACGTCCTGACAGCTTGATTAACAGCTCACAGTTACAGTTTATCCTTTAGCCATACTTTTGCTTGTTTGCTTCTAAATTTATCTTACCTGGAGTGTTGCACAAATTTCAAGTAATCCTGCATGGAATACCTAAATTTCCATCTTCGGCACCATGATGACCCTGTTTCCACCTGTTCTCCTAGCCTAACCGCAGCATAGAGGCACTCTCTGTGCTTCCCCTCAGCGCTTTGTGCTCCCTCCCACAGACATCTGTAACATTAAGCCTATTTACAGCAGACACCGAAAAGGGGAGTAGGGTATAAAAGGTAAGCTTATAGGCATACACATGCAGCTAGGGAAGAAACAAGGATCAGCGCTGTGTAGAAAGCACAAAAAGGGGCCTCCAGGTCAGTAAATCCTGACCCAGTCACCCTCTGGAGCTCGGAACCGCAGCCTTGTTGATAATAGCCCCAGATTCGTGGGACAGCGTGTTCGTAAATCTCCAATCTCGCTTCTCTCCATCTTTTTTATGGAACACTGCTTTGAAAACATCAAAAACAGATTGATGTGGGTCTGCACACTTTGTGATGCTGGCTTGGGTGTCATGTGCAGTGAAAGGTGAACTGCAGCGTAAGGCGGTTATCTTGCTATCAGCATATCTGGCTTTCATAACGGATAAAAGGCATCCACTCCATCTGTCCTGCATGGGCCTGCTTGGTTATCCCAGATTTTTCATGCTAATGGGATTGGAAAACCATTGGACTCTAGCAACACGCCTCATGCTTAGTGATTCATTTGTAAGAGAGAAATTTTAAAAAGTTTCCCGAACTGTTCCTGAACATAGTAAACAATTTCCTCCCATTAGAAGATGACAGTTTAGGCAAAATAGTGGCTATTTACACGCAGCTTACATTTGAAATGTTCTTTGCACAGGTGAATCAGATCTTTGGATATTTTAAGAGGAGAATGGTTACTATATGGCAAAACTGCTTTTTTGGATAAAATATACTGACATCAATTTTATAATGGGCCTTTTTTTTATTCTTTTTTTATTGGTTAGCCATTTTTTGGCCACCAAAATAACAGAAGAAAAGAAAAAAAGCCTTTCTAAAAAGTTGACATTGTCTGCCAAAACGTGTTGAGAATGCCAAACAATTGTATCAGAAAATAAAATGTTTAAAGCAACTATACCAAAAAAGAAGAACTGAGTTAAGAGCAATTTAATCAAAAATTAGCCTAAATTTAAACTCTGTATATATTCTAGCATTTATGTTCAATTGTGACCCACTGCAGATTTGAGAAAACACCTCATTAATATCGGGATCCAGCTGTTTTTTAATACTGTTGTAGTGCAATGCTCTATACTCATATGCTCTTTTAAAGACAACTTTTCAATCTCATTAACTTTGTGCTCGAAATGATCATATGTAGACTTCGAGTCTAAAACTGTATCTGAAATTTACCCTCTACAATCTGGATTAATTGCTATGCTACCCCAAAATTGTTTCCTTTCCTGGTCATGACCCAGTGGACTCTTCTTACCATGACCCTGAATAACCCTGCGCCAAAATCTTTTGCGAGAGTGAAGTAAGTAGTTCCAGATTTAGCCTGAAGGAAAACTGTCACTCAAACAGTGGGAATCTGGGCTGTTTTTCCTAACGCCCACAAACAGCCAAAGGAGATGGTGATCAGAACTCATTCACCACCTGTCTTTGTCTCTGACTTCAGATTTCACAACACGCATACCTGGTTGGTTACTGTCACCCTCATATATCCCCTTCTGATCAATGTTTTCTTACACCCACATTATTTGTCTATCTGCTCATGTCATCTCTGCCGTTACAACAGGCTGAGTTAGAGACGGGGGAGGGATGCACTGTTAATACTTTGCTGTCTGTCATTTAGTGCCTGAGGTCACACAAGTCGTGACGGATTAGGCTACTGGAAGGATCTGCGTTGGCTGTCAACCATTTATAAATTATAATGCTGTGTATTTACATGAATACATTTGCTGTTTTAGTGAAGAAAAGTGGGTTACACTAAAAAAGATGGAAATTTGTTTCATAAAAATGTGATTTAATACAATTAGGTTTAGGAGAGCTGTTAAAATGAAACATGCCTCCCACAGTTTTCTGTATTTGGAAAGGGTTGCCACTTTTTGGAGGCGATTTTAAACTTTAATGTGAAAGCTAATAAAAACACATTCTAAGAAATATGATATAAATATATTATACCCATAAACACTCCACTTGCAGTTACAAAGGAAACAAAAGCCCTACCAGCTTGCCTAGTAACTGTATGATATATTTTGATAAAAAAACAAAAAAAACAAGAGAAACTATTTTTTATTGCTTTATAACCCAACTTAATCAGCCCCCTAAGACAAAACCTCGACCACACCAAGCTAATGTTTAAACCCCTGTGATTCATCAGATCTCAATATGAAACAGCCAATAAAGACCAAAGAACACAGTAGACAAGTCAGAGAGAAAGCTGTGGAAAAGCAGTATTATTTGATAATAATAACATACCCCCACAGAGCATTGTTCAGTCCATCATTTGATCATGATTATAGGAAAACTGAACCACCAAAACTTACAGAGAGAAAACATTCCTCGGAAAAGCAGCCTAAAGGCTCACAGAAACGTTGAAGGATCTGCAAAGATTCCCACCTCAGGCGGGAGAATTTGCTGACTGCACAATTATTAGCCATGCACTCCACATGTAAGGATAACTGAAAGTGACAACAGCAAATCCTGTTTGCAGTTTGACCCAAACCTTGTGGAAAAAAAAGCTTCTTTGCCCACATGAGACCATACCAGAACTATTTATATGGATGTGCTCAGCTGGTAGAGGCATTAAGTAAGTGGGTTGATCTCAAAGGCATGCCACACTTGTCTGATTTTTTATTTACAAAAAAAAAAAAAAAAGAAGCAAACTAAATATATATTTTTCCAATTTGTCCAACTTTCTTCAAACTGTCACATAAAGTACATCTAATCTTCTTATTTTTGCTGGTCAGTCTACATCTTCCAGACACAAGAATAAACCCTTATTTATTACCTGGATCAAAAGAAACTTGCACCTGAAGAGGATAAGCAGACCTTTCAGGGGGAATATAGATTGACACCAGAGAAGCGATGTAATTTAATTCAGGTATTTTTATGAGAGAAAAAGCTGCAGATGAATGGAACAGAACATAACCACCTTCCTATTTTAGGAATTCCTGCCCCCTCTGAGAGGCAATAGTTGAATTCAGTAGATCAACAGTCTGCGCCCCCCTGCAGAGTCCGTTTCCTGACACTTTACTTCCTTTATAAATAGGTGTGCAACAACAAGTGAATGCAGCGGTTAAACTTTAATCCCATTAGGTGGATGTCTTGCTCATAGCTCAAGGCATATCAAGACTTTACACAAGCTCCTTTAATTAGGCTTGGAACACAAATCACATCCGGTATACTACCTCCAACCTGTGCAGGACCTCCAGCAGCTGAGCTACCATAGCTGGCATACCTTTGCAATGAGTGCTTTAGTCTCCTGCAGTTGACCATATAAGGTTTGATGGGACTTTGGCTCAACATTAGTGAGTTCATTACTTCTGTACTGTGAATGCTAAAAAATAACAACTGCAGACGACCAACTTTTCCTTTTATTTTTTTGGAACAACCAATTTTCACTCACATGGTTTATTAATTGTATCACCACTCTCTGGAAGCTTTCATGTTTAATGATGATTTCATTGTTTATTTCTCTATTTTATATTTACACGACATGCCAGGTGTAACGATTAACCATGAGATGTGCTTAGATTCTGGTTTTAACATCACAGTTTTAGCAGTAAAATGAACGTTATGAAATAAGAAGTGCAACTGATCAACATAAGACTGATATACAAAGTAGTCGACCCTGCTGATTTGTTCTTTTATTGTCAAGTTCATCATCAATCTAATTTTAGGTCCTACAAAATTACACGATCTACAATTAAAATTGTCACCATGTTATATTTGTCTTTCATTTTCCAATTAAACCTCTGAACTAAAACTTTCTTTTAGAATAAAATGAAAATAAAACCAAAGGCAAACACATTGTTGGTGGTGTGATGGCATTTGGTTGCTCCTCTGCTCACCATATTTAAATAAACCAATGAGTTCTGTTCTCTATCCAAAAAAAAAAAAAAATCCTAAAGGAGACTGTCTGGCAGTCTTTAAAACTGAATTAAAGCAGACTTAGGTTATGTAGCAAGACAACGAGCCAAAAAACAACAGCTAGTACACCACTAAATTCTTAAGAAAAAAAAACAGGCTAGGACATTGATCAGTGTGGTTTAGTTTAAACAGCTCTGTGAGGCGCAGTGGACCAAATATTTTCTCTACAGTGATATAAAAAACGTATTGCTATTTATCAAAAATGCGTCATGAGAGGTGAGATACAGCCAGTTATCAGGCTTATGGGGGAAATACTTTCTCACAAATGCTCTATTTAGTTACAAAAACCTTTGTTTTCCCTTTAATAAATAAAATCATAAAACAAAATTCTGGCATACCTCAGGTTATCATTTATAGCCACATGATTTAAAGAAAGAAAACTCAGGAAAATACAAAATTTTGTTCAGATCAGTGTTGGGTAAAATTAGTGTGTGAGATTAATAGTATAGAATTCAACTTTATTGTCGTTACACTGTCAAAACTACAAAGCAACAAAATGTCCAGAATATCCAGAAGTGCTATAAAGGATATAAATATTTATTTATTGTCTATGAATTGTATATATACACAGAGAGTGATTGTAGGAGGCTATAAAATAAATAAATATGAAAAACTATAGAAAAGTTAGGATAGGATTTATATATATATATATATATATATATATATATATATATATATATATATATTAGTGGGGTTAAAATAAAGGATAAAATATGACACATAACAGCAGTTAAAAGGTTTTCAGAATTTATTTTAATAAAGCCCAGGTCCCTCTGATTGCGTCCAACTCTTTAATCTCGGACTGAAGTTTTTTTTTTTTTTTTTATGTCACACCTGAACACCCACTTTGTATGCATCTGACAGAAAATCGTGTCATACGCAGTCGTGGCATTTAGCACCTATTGAAAGTGAATGCGGGAAAAACACACCCTAAAGGGCTTGGTTAGCACCGACTGGGATAGAACCCAGGTCTATTCTGTCGTATTATGCAGCAATTCAGCTGCAATTTCATGGTTCTGACAGGAAGAGAGATGAGGGTACAAAAGTAAACAAGATTTTAGGATTTTAAGTAAGAAGCAATTTCTGTAACTAGGCTTGCAAAAAATTGTATCAGGTGTTTTTACCCCCATTGCCTCTCAATGAGCACCTTCCGCAGACACTCTGGTGCACCTCTCCAAAATTGTAGGTGGCCGCAGACAGTGCCGTAGACAGAAGGCCTCTGATTGGTCAAGTCTGCATCCTCTCTATACTATGCTAAGATCAGAATCAGGGCTATTTTTTCTTTATGTGAAAATCCTTTTTCAGTTCCTCAATGCTGGAGTTAATGGTAAACCACTGCTACGTCATTGCTTAATGTTTAAGCATTTACTGATATGATCACCCCTTACAGGCCAAAAGTTTCCAATCATGAAAAATGTTGTGCTTTTTTCTTTCACAATTTTATATTTTTCTATGTCATTTATGTAAAGTTTTATTGAATTTTACTACATTAATAACCTACCTGATCATACTTATTGAGGCATAGTTGGTTTTATCATAGGTGTAGTGTAGCTCAATCAGATTGAGCCTATTTCATACATTTAATACTCATGATTTCAGAAATGCTTTACTTGAAGATAAAACCATCAACATGTTTTCAGCTCTGAATGGAGCTGAATGTCATCCAAATAATCTGATGAAATTGACCCCGATAGAACAGTTTTATAGATATGCAAAAGTATTAAGCATTATTTGTCAACTTGCTTGAGGTTTTATTTGTTCTAAATCATGATCTGAATAAAAACCTAGCATGTTTATCTGCTTAAAGTATTTGTGGATGGGCTATAACAAAGTATTGTAAAGGAATCTGTTCATGTATGCAATAAATAGGGGGACAGCATAAGAGGCCTTATGTTTTTTCTTTAGTTCATACCGGATTTCATCAAGTGTGCATGATGGAGAACCACTTTTCTGTAACATTCAATTGCTTTACATTTAGTCTCCCTGGAGGGCGAATTTGATCTTGTGCTATTTCTCGGCAGAACTGTAGAACTAGTTTCACGCACTTTTCCCCTTTTATACGAATTTCATTGCAACATTTTCCTCCGACTCCTCCTTTCTGAGGCCATGGGCCTCAGGGAGGAAGGGTGTGACAGCACATAGCTCCTGAGTCCATTCTGAGGAATTTTTCACATACACTCATACGGGTGTGCAACAACACACTGGAAATTCAAGGATGTGTCAGCCAAGGGCAAGGCTAGAGATCAGACACAGGGTGAAGGCGAGCAAGGAATGAGAGGAGGAGGATGAAGGATCAGGGATGGGGGGGGGACTTGGAGTATGCTCTCGACTTGGGAGGCCAAGAGGAACAAATGTCTTTGACAGTCCTGAAATGAATTTTCCTGTCACTGCTGCAACAGCCGCCAAATATGTCAAATCTTCCCAAGGGTCCCAAGACCGCAGCCCGTCAGCGAGAGATAAAATATAAGACAAATAATCTATTTGTAAATTGTTTGAAGGTACTCCAAACTAAAGTGTCCAGGGAAATATGTCTTCTTTCTTTTATTGCTGAGAAAGTTCTTAATTATTTTGTGAGACAATCTTATTTTTCCTTGGCAGCATGCATTAAAATTAAGCATGTCAGTGTGAGCTCTAAGTTCCTGCTTATTAAATCGACAATAATAATGAGTAGAGGAGCCTTTTGGGGTCACTATTGAGATAAAATAAAGTTGTTAATTATGTGTCAGGGTTCTGCCCTTTGTTTAAGTTTGATTTTAGTTTCTCTTTAATTTTGTGTCTCTGTAGTTGTTTTCTGGCAGTGTCATGTTTTTTGTGTTACTCTCTGTTCCCCTCTTTTGCCAGTTTCCTTTCCCTTTGGCTTCCTTCTAGTTACTTCTATCCACAACTGCTCCATATCAGCTCATTAGCCCATTCTTTGTTCTGTTCCCCATATATACACCTCTGCAGTTCCTCGTTGCTGGTTTCTTGTTGCTTTATTGCTTCATTGTTGCTACCCATGTGTTTCTTTCTCCCTGGCGTCTCCTGGTTATTGGTTTCTTATTTTGTTCCTGAATTTTTGCCTTTGTTGCCTGTGGAACCTTTATTAAACCAGCACAGCCTCCTTATCTCTGCATTTGGGTCCTCAACCAACTTCCACCAAACATTGTCAATGAGATAATTTGTCATAAACTGGCGTCATATGCAGTGCCCTGCAAGAAAATGTTATTTAATTGCAGTTTTAGATAGATTTAAAAACTGTGTGCAGTTTCAAAGCCGATAAAATTATGACTTTCAATTTGTTCATAAATAAGAATATTACAAGAAATTAATGCTCTTCAGGGCTAAAACATTGTAGCTCACACTTTTGCTGAGGTCAGAGCTGCAGGTCCTTTAAAGTTTGACTTTAACTGCTTTTTAAATTAAGAGATTAGAAATAGCTTAAGCTGTCTGATTGGAGAGTGTGTGTCTCTAAACATCAATTTTCAAGCCCTACCATACATGTTTAATTGTATTTCGAAGGGTTTCTTTTTATTATTATTTGCATTTAGGTCTGGACCTCGACTGGCTCATTCTAACAAACGCATTTAGTCTAAACCAGGCTATTCCAACCTGTTTTTTAGTTTTTTGGCCAAATGGAATGGGATGCTCCATTCATTTTTGTGTCAACTCTGACCAGGTTCACCATTCTTGCTGAAGAAAACATTGACACAGCATGCTACTGACCTAGACTTAGACAACTTTTATTGTCATTTTGTATGCACGGAGTGCAAAGAAAATAAAATTTTGTTTAGTACAGCTTTCAGACATACTGCCATCGCCATGCATCACTGTGGCGATGAGGTGTGCAGGATACTGTGTGTTAGTTTTCCACCATACATTTAATTTTTTACCATAAAAATACTCCTTTTTTATAATCGGACCATTTTCTTTGTACTTCACAGTTAATCACCACCCTATGCTGCTCTGTCACATCAAATCGCATAAGAACATACTGAAGTTTACGGCTGCAAATAGGTGAGGTGAAAGTTATTCTGCTAAATAAAAGCTAAATCTAAGAAGTATTGCCCTCTTTATCTTTGCAACTGTAACACTAGTATAATCTCTTCTTCAAAGTTGTCTCAAACTCCCTTTGCAGAAGTCCTGCAGGCTTTAGAGGTGAGAAACAGGCTCAGATAGGCCAACAAAGCTGAATCAGAAACACATGTAACACACATGGACAGTTGTTCTCATCCACCACAGAGAACTCCTACCACTCACACTCACAGTAATTCACACTAGTGTTGTGTTTCAGTTGATAGATGCAGAGGATTGTATATACACAGGATGTAATCAGTAATATATTCCTCTCAAATGATCTGCCATGATATAGACAAGTGATGCAATGCTGGGTTTTAATACCTTCTCGTCGAACAACACCCAGAAAAATGTGCAAGGCCTGAGCTAATGCTTTCAGCCCTGTAGAGCAGGAAAGCAAGTCTCCAAACTGGCTCAAGAAAGTAAACAAATGTAGATTTTGGCCAGATAGTAGAGTCATTATTTTCTCTGTGTATGGGAAAAAAAGATTCTGGCAAGAAGTAAATGTATCTGGTACATTAACAGAGCCCCACATGGAATCATTTTCATATAATCCAGATTTTTTTTATGCTCCAAATAATTTGAGTTTGTTATATCAGTTCAATAAGGAGGCCAAATGTTCATGACTCAGTCGTTTTGGGGAGACTATCCATTATGAAATAAGACAGACATGCAGTCATAGCAAAGATGATATCATATCGTTTGAAAGAGGGAAGCGTTGAGAAAGATCAGCTCGTCCTTTTATGGTCTTTTTGAGCAAAGTCCAACCCCTTATAACATATTGCAGTGTTTTTTGCCAAAAGACTAGTTCAAAAGGTATAAGCAGGATTTGCCCATGCAACTAATAAAGCCAACTTGATTTTAAATGTTGATGTTCCTGCTTTGCTTGGCATTTGTGATGCTCTCAGTGATTGCAAGTAGCAAGTTTTAGATAAGAGCCTAGATCAACAGGCCTCCAGCATGCTTATCAACACATACAGAGCTTTGAATAAAGTGGTTTAATGTGGCCTCATGTGAATAGACTTGTAATGACTGTTTGTGCCACCCCTGGAAGTGACTTCTGCCATCATCCATTTAAGATAATTAACAGTATGCTGATGAAGGTTCTCAGTCATCCAGGTCATAGTCATTCCGTAAAAATTCAAAAAATATCCACTGGACTTGGTTTTCAACATTTGAAGACGTTTCGCCACCTCTCCAGGAAGTCTTATATGGACAAGGCCTTGTCCATATAAGACTCAAACTCACTGCGGATCCAGACATTTGAATTGAGAAAGCTTCCTGGAGAGGTGGCGAAACGTCTTCAAATCTTGAAAACCAAGTCCAGTGGATATTTTTTGAATTTTTACGGAATAATTAACAGTAACTCTTTTGCATTACAAATTATTCAATTTTGCATAAGGTCAAAATTCAGCACTTCATTACTGTAGGTATGAGTTAGAGATATTGATTCAATTCATTCCAAAACATTCATTTTGGGCACCCTTTGAATAGAGATAGATTGGCTCCTGTGCATTGGATAATTTTCCTGCCGCATAACAAAGGTTCTCTTGAGTTTAGCATCTTATCCAATGACTGGGTATTCTGGTTCTCTGATTTTCTGGTTTAGAACTTAACTCCTGGTTCCATCAGTTAAAACAAACCAAATTCAAAGGCAGGAACACAGCTCTAAACCTCTTACAACTTCCAATGGCAAAATATAAAACAGATCTGTTTTGTTTATTTAGCAATAATTTTTGCCCTAAACCTTCAAATTCAAGCTCTATTTGCAGAAATGAGGTCATCATCACAGTTAATTTTGGCTGGCTGTTCTCTTCCTGTAAGGTTCACCATCTTTTTTCCGTTTTTAGATCATGGTTTGCTATGCATCTTATCTGTTCTTGAGTGTTTTTAATTTATAAAATTGCTGTCATGACTGTTTTTTTAAGATTTAGTGGAGGATTTTCTTTTTCCAGGTGGATCATCAAAATAAGTGATCCTCCCGATTGTCAATCATTCTGGGGATATGTTTACATAAGGCTTAGCTATCTTATTGTGCGCGTGCACACTTTCAGGCGCATATCTGTGTAAGCTCTGGTATTAGTCATTGAAGCTCACCTTTCTCACTGCAGTTCTTTGAAAATGGCCAAGGGTCGTAAGAGAAAATGTGTCTACGAAGTGTATGAGAAGAAGAGAAAGGCCTCAGAGGAGAGAAAAAAGACCAGAGTTTATATGGGAGATTCTTTCACGCGATGGTGTACACTGAAAGTAGAGGTCGAGCTTCCCACTCATGATAAAGGTTGGCATGCTATATGAAGAAATCCATTTCACATCATTGCTATAAAGGTTATCTACCTCTATAGTGTAGCTTTCAAGGGAAGATAATCTTATTTATTTTGTAATTTGCATCGTTAGTATTTAAAAGGTGGCCACAGATCCTTATATACCCCACAAACATGTTCAAGTTTCCACTGCAACACACACAAGTAGGTCATGATTTTTTCAATGTACCAGTAGTCTTATTGTGGGGAAACTTTTTTATTTATAAATATGGGTGAGATGAGATTCATCTGAGCAACCATCTTGTCATGTGCCCACACCACCTCGAGGAGAAATGGGCTTGTGCATGCTCTCACACGTGTTTAATAGGCATTCCTTCTCCGGAGCAGGTACAGGGTTGTGTATTTTTATAATTTTTTTTAAAGTGGAGAGGGTGGGTCTTTTCAAAAATTTGTGAAAATCCTCCACCAATACCTTTAACATATGTTGTAAAACACTTTCTATTTTCCTGATTTCTTGGTTGTTTAGTCCTTTTTGCAATTTTCCATAGGTGTGGCAAGAGTTTGATGTACTAACAATACTTATTCTAGCCTGTAAATTTTCACATTTTCTGTTTAAATAATAGTCCAATTAGGTTAATGAAAAACTGTAAGAGCATCACACATTCAGAACCTATGCACTTTCATATATATATATATATATATATATATATATATATATATATATATATATATATATATTAAATATAGTCTGCATTTTTTTGATTGCAACAATGAGCAAACATATAAATATATTCAAGTGGTTTACTTTTTTTTAACCTGAAGAAGGAGTAATGTAGTTCTTTCCAAAAGTTTTATCTTTTAAAACCAAAACATTAACTTAAAGTTGTTGAAAATGATAACGATATTATCACTGTTGGATGTTTTCCACCCCATGCATGAAGCTGTTGCTGATCTGGAAAGCTAATTCAATGACAGACTGCTGCACCCTAAATGCACCATCCTTCCCAGCAGCCATAATGCTTTATAACCAACACCGTTCAAAACCAACTAAATAAGTTGTTACATTCATGCTGATTTGGCACAGTCTCTTAGTCAGTTAAATAACATGCTGCTGTCATTTTGCACATATCTGATGTTGCTGCTATTTTTAGCATTTCTTTAAAAATGTCCATAGCTGTATATTGGTTATTTTATTCTCCAGGTGCACAGTTTTATATTGTTAAAACACTTTACAGTACAGTCTTTTATTATTTATCGTTTGACTCTTCACTAGTATGTTATTCTTATACTTTTTTCTGAGGTCCACGTTTGTGTGACAATTTTTTATATAATGTTTTTGCTGCTGTAAACACCAGAATTTCCCCATTGTGGGACAATAAAGGAATTTTCTATTCTATTCTATTTATAAAGAGTGAATCGGAGAAAAGAACAACGGAACAAATAAATTTGTAATATGGCTTCAATGTTATCCTTCACAGAGTAGTTCTCACATTTTAGTAATGGTGCCAAACACCAACTTAAGTTCCAACTAATTTGCTTTGCTTTGTGTAAACAGCTGAATGAATATTCTTAGAAACGTTCTTGCCAGAACCTCAGTTATAAAGTTGAGGGTTGTTTTTTTTCTTTTGATTCCTATTTATGTGTTTCATTTTAGTAATTAAGGATTTAATTCTGCATTCAAATGGCGGGACACCATTCCACAGCATGGATAAAGGGGAATCCTGGACACTTTACTGTTGAAATGCAAGATAGCCCCTTCAGTTTGCTCTCAGTGCATGTTTTATCACCTGGCTTGGTGTGGGACAGTTGTATTAATCCCTCCGGCATGTGTACTGTGAATTGGCATCTATGTGTGTCTGCATTTTCCAGACTCTGGAAGGTTCATCTGCAAAACATGTGCCTGGGAAGTTCTGTCATCGCCTCTGTGATGAGTGGAGGAGAGAAGGAAAACAGCATTGAGAGGGAGGAAAGGAGCAGAGACAGATGGAGGACATGGGGGAAGAGGAGAGACATAAAAAGTGAGGGAGCAGAGGAGGGGAAGGTACGAGTGGATGTTAGAGCGTTGAGGGGAGGGGATGAAACTCTCCAAAGAGAGGAGGAGGAAGGTAGTTTTAAAAAGCGTTCTCCATTATATGTTGCCTTTTTGATAGAAATTCTGGCTTGTATCCATTGAACATGCCTCCTAAGTGGCAGATCCATCCATCGTTCTGCCACTGAAGATGAATGGCCCTAAATGTTTTTGTCTCTTTTCTTACTGACTCAATGAAAGCCACAGCATGGAAATAGAGTCAAGAGAAGAATCATGCTTTGTTCGTTTTGGTCAAATTTTCTTTTTTATGTTTTGCATGTCAAATATCTCCTTCTTGCATACCTTACTCTCTTCATAGAAAAGAAATATCAATGATCAAGAAGATGTAAATAGTCTGGTATTTAAGTTGTCGTTTCCATAGGAGTACCATATAGTATTTTCTAAATTATGTAAGTTTAATCCATATAACCTAACGTCAGCTCAGGTTTTTCTCTGAATAGCTCCCTTAAACAATACTTTAAATCAGGCATCCCCAAAGTCGGTCCTTAACCTCTAAAACCTGCAGGACAGCGGCCCTCAAGGTCCTGCTTTAAATGAAGGGGAAATATTGTTTGTGTAAACGTACTGGTAGAGAAGATTACCTGACACCTCCTCCAAATGTATAAATCAGTAAAGTTAGTAACTCTAAAGTGTCATTTTAATTGAGCTAATTACTCCGTCTGTTTTATTGTCCAACAAACTTCACCTTCCTTGCCTGCGGTTGGTGGCCATAGGCCAAAACCAATGTTGCCAATAACAGCCGAGTATCCACTCATTGATTTGCTTTTGAATTCTCCCACTGCCATTACATATCCTATGTAATCATCATTACATCATTTTAGTTTCCACTTGAAAGTTATCCTCCTTTTTGTGTCAAAGTGTAACATACAAAAAGCAACAGCAGACCGAATGAATGTGATTTACTTTATTTTTTAAATTTTGTTTTTATCATTTCTGGCATTTTCTTTATTTTTCAATGTATTTTCAAGCTAATCTTTTAGTAAAATAAAAAAAAAACATTTAAGAGCTTAACTGTTCATCATATGAGTGTCAGTTTAAACTAATGTGCTATGGTAAACATTAAAGGGTGTCAATGCTGTAAAATGAAACCTGCTGTAGGATCTCTGGAGACTATTGCTGGGTGTGGATTACTATTCTCATACATGGGTTCAGGTGTGCGATCAAAGAGAAGAAAAGGGCGACAGATAAATGCTTTGATTGCTGTTCCTATTTTACTTCCAGTCCCAGCGTACATCTCTTGGCAAACTGTACAGAGACCACCCCTGGGAACCCATGTGGTTTACCAACCTTTTATTTAGCACATAATTGAAACAAAATACACTTTTGTGAAAATGAGTTGCCAAGTAATTAACTAGCTACTTTTGCAAACATTGCTGTTTTTTTTATCATAATAGAATAAATAGAGTACAGCCTTTAGTAGGGAATAATATAGTTATAATATGCATTTATTTCAGACAGAAAGATATTCACCGCCTCTTTGCTGCTCTACATTCAGGTTTCATAAGCACAGACTGATCCAAGTGCAGCCATGTTGTGCCATCTTAGCTCATATAAAAGAGCCCCATCTTTTCTACTTTCTCACTGGCTTTTAATGCAAACTCAGCTCTGTGAATCCCATATGCATTCAGGTCTGCATGTGGAACAGAAAAATAACTGCAGCGAGCAAGCGTAAAACAAAAGGCTAAACAGAGCCATCTGCTGAGATCGTTTAAGTGATTCTGTCTTGGTTCTTTATATATATTTCTTTTAATCTAGTGTTTTTGTTTTAACGTTTTTGTGGTGCTGATGTGAAGACAGATTAAGAACAAATAAACAGGGAGATGAAAGGGAAATAAACAACGTTGCAAAGTTAAGGGGCTGAAACCACAAAAGGCTAACATGGATATTCTTTAAATAATGGGTGAAACTTTTTCATCTGCCGTCCACCTGGTGCTCTACCATGCGTGGAAGCTTAGCATGTTACTGTGAGTTTGTTGCTCCTTGCTGTGTTCCTGCCAATTCTGACTCATTGCTTCACCAGGCTGCTGCCTTGGCATCGCAGAGGCTCAGCTGCCATGGTGAGCCCACTCCAACAGCGCTTACGTGGATGTCCACTGTGAGGATAAAGGAAAGAAAACTGACACTGAGCGAAAAAGTAGAGAAATGAATAAATAAATATCTCTATTTATATAATTTTCTTAAAAAAAAAAGAACTGGTTTTTGAAGGGAGCATCTGTTCTAAGCGGCAAGGAGGGCAGGAACTAACATTAGATCTGCTGAGATGAATGAGTCCCCGAGGACCAAAGCCATCAGTAGATGCCCCTTTTGATAAGCTGCCAGTTTCCTCCTTCTTTTGCCTAATTTCAGTTTATTTCCTTGAGGTTATTGGTAAATGTTTTCATTGGCAATGGGGGGAGGTTCGTAGAGGACCCAAATGCAGAGACGGAGGCTGAGATGGTTTCTTTCAGATTTTATAATTAGAATGGTGGCAATAGAGCATAAGTCCAGAAATAACTAACCAGAGAACACAGGAACCAGAACAAAGGGGAAAACAGGGCTGCAGGAGGGAATGAAGAGAATCAAGCCAACTGCAGAGGAGGAGTATGGAGTATATATCGCAAACACAACAATGAATGGAGTCATCAACTGATTGGGAGCAGGTATGGAAAGAGGTAACAAGAAGGGAGCTAGGGGGGAGGGACATGGCACAAAGGGCCAACAGAGAGTTAGGGCCCAGTCACACTTTGACGATTTAGCCAGAATCTTCTAAAACGCTGGCATACACTGAACTTTCTATAAATTTTTTTCAATTTTCGGTGTATATATTGAGTATTCATAATGAGTCCAGAGCGTATGTCCAACGACAGCCTAACTTATGCATAATGCACGGCAGCGTAGTGCCTATCAAATGTCACAAGCCAGGGTCCTGAGGGGGGCAGCGATGCGCCTGGAGGCGCCCGGCCTGCATAAGAAGATTTCTTTGATCTTTAACCTAGATAAACCCAAATACCCTAAATAAAAAGGAAAAAAAGAGAAGTTTTGCAGTCACAGCAGATTCAGTTCTTCTCACTCACCCTATGATGCGAATGCGGTCTGGAGGAGAACTGACAGTGTTCCCCCTTTTATACCAAAATGATGCCAATACGCCATTATACATTAGCTGTACGTTAGAAATAACATTCAGCTGTCATCTGGAACACGTCAAATACGTTGATATGCATTGGAGACAAGTTCTTGATGAGTTACGCATAAGTTATGCACAAGTTACTCATAGGTTTTGGATATGTTAGACACAACAACTTATGAGTAACTTACACTTAACGTGTGTCAACAAGCAAATAACTTACCTGTAACCTATGCCCAATGTATGAGCAAATGCTGGAATTCAGTGTGTTTTAGTGAGCTCACAACTTATACAAAACATACCCATAACTTATCCAAAGTATGCCAGCATTTTTGCCAGATTTTTCATACTTCAGGCATACACTGGCTAAATCATCAAGGTGTGACAGGGCCTTAACCAAGAAGTAGAATTCTGCTTAAATATAACTAGAAAATAACATAAATTACATTGCATTGAAATGGAATTAATGTCTTAGAAAACACAGAATACACAAGTCAAAGTTCAACTGAAAACCCAAAGTGAAAACCAGAGCAGAACAAAAAATCAAACAGATCCTGACAATCTGTGCAAATCACAGCATCTTAATATGCCACAAGGATGCAGCAATGCTAACAAATAACCGACCAGGCTCTTTATTATCCTACAATAAATTTTTCATCTAAATTTAACAAATCTGGTTTTATTACATAAAAGAACAGCTTGAAACACAGCTTGGAAAAAAAAATCTGTAGCCAGTGCAGCAGCACGACTAATGATTAATTCACTAACAGATGACAAGCCTGCAGGATGTACAGGGCTTACATAAGGTTAGAGATCTCTCTCCCTGTCAGATTGCAGTGTTAATGACGAAGCGTTGCTCTCTGCAGTTAATTGGCTACTTTGTACCTCAACAGCACACATGCAGAGACCTCATTCAGTTTTATTATGCAAGTAGCAATTCATCAATATTATAAATACAGTAGTGCACATTATAATATGTTTCTTTGAAAAAGCTGATTTATTTTTATTATAAATTAAAAGTATTTGTAGTTTGAAGAATTGAAGCATAAACAGAAGTTATACTGAATAAACTGGATCGCTTACCCTCCTGCAATCAGGGGCTCATCCGTCTGTGAGCAGCCTATTAGCATTCAACCGTACCTCCTTGTAATCCAACCAGACCCAAAGTCCTGCTTAAAAGACTTTCAAATCAACATCTCATCCTGCCATCAACAAGCATCTGGGTTGGATGGCATGACTTTGATTCTTATTACCCTGTTTCAACCCTCCTCCAACCTCTTCACCACCGTCCTTGCAAGCTCCATCTGGCTCCTTCTCTATGTTTGACCCTAATGAAGTAGATACTTGGACTCATACTGTTCGGCATAGGACCGCCATTTTGAGCCTGGTTCTGCCAGAGATTTCTTCCCAAAGGGGAGTTTATTTTTTCTCCCCACTGTCCCTTCATGCTTGCTCATCATGGAGGATCATACGCCCCTGCGCCTTGTTCCAGCTGGCATCCACCTTCATACCATTCCGTTCCACCACCAGTTACAGGCCTTAGAGCTTCCTCCCTGTTCTCATTCAACCAAAGTTAAATTCATTGTTAATGTACCCTGCCGAGGCCTGAGTGCCAAAGTCTTAAAATGTTGCTTCAATAAAATTCTTCTAATTGCCTTCCTTCTTTTTGTGAATTTTTCAGGTTGAAATGTGGATTTGATCCTGAAAATGTATTTAAAGGCAACTGGGTCTCCTACTTGTATCATTAAGTCTTACTAAGTAGGATGCACATTTAAAAAAAAATATCCAGTTTCTCTCTTTATTTCACTGAGTATCGTGCTAGTCATTGTAACTCCAAAAAAAGTAAAACAAAAACATAACAGCTGAAAACGTTTTTGCTCTTTCTCTGAAAGACTTATTTGCTGAAAGTCTTTTCTCATTTTAAAGCAAGGAAGAAGTTCCAAACTCATAAGCTATATGGGATGTGCTGTTTTTCTGGATCCAAGTTCACATGTCATTTGGACTCCAGTAACAATAGGGCATTGTTAATGCCATTGATCGACTGACGTACAGAGATGTTTGGTCACTTGTGAGGCTGTGAATTGTTTTGATCAAAGTATCTCAAAAGTCTTTGGCTTCTCGGGTGTTTTTAGAAATTGCGTGAAGCTCTTTGTTGAACCATTAACAATTTACTTAAATGAGGCCAATCAGGCCTTCGGTGCTTCAGATGTTGGTCTGGGTTCCTTTTTGGCTTCCTGGATGAGATGTTGATGTGCCTTTGGTAATTTTGGTAGCATAGCCACTAGTTAGACCATCTATTTTGCATATTTTTGTTAATTAGTGGAAAATGGTTCTAAACGTGATTCTCTGGAGTCTCAAAGCTGAAAAATGACTATTTTAACATTTCCATGTTTGATAGTTTTGTGTTTTTTCCACCTATTGAAATTTAATCTTTAGCTCAGCATAGGTCTGATAAGTTCTGTTGAAGTTTTGATTATAGAGGTAAACGGTGATCAGACTTAGTTGGATAGCTTTTTATAGTATAATATATAATCTTAATTTATTAAAATGTTTTTTGAATTAGTAAGGTAATCTTTTCTACTTTAGTATAGACAAACCAGCCTTCACAAGCGATTGGCATACCAAAAAACTGATGCAAAAATAAATAAAAACATAACTTCATTCATTAAAATAGTAAAAAAAAAAAAAAAGAGGCAGAGACCAGCAACATCAAGTGAAGAACACCATAACATATGGTGCTTTCACTAAGAGGAACACATATATTTAAGCATACTTACCTGGCTCGACCAATCCTCTCAGAAGCATAATGAAAGCCTTCATTATGTGTGTGTGGTTGCCACTTAGAGCGTCTTGCAGACTTACCCCAACTACGACACCAAAGTCTCTGGCTGTAAATCACACGGTAGATGTTGCACAAATTAATAAAGCCAGGGCAGACTTTGCGACTCTGGGGAAATTTAATAATGTTATCAAAAAAAAAAACCCTTCAAAGTCAAACCTGATTATTATAATGAAGAAACCTGGGTTTTTTTTTTTTTTTTTTTTTGCAGAATTAGCAGCAGGGATCAGCAGGTTTTTTCATTCAGTCTATGCTTCTTAATGTATGTGTGCACAAATGCTCACATTTAGCATGCTCATTGCCTTCAAGCTTTCTTAGTGGGAATGCACCCTTGTAACTACTGAGGTCAAAGAGTGATGACCCCCCGCAGACTACCAGCAGGGGTTAAAGGTCCTTTATCCTTAAGGGAGCCACTGGCGACACCCAGGACCGACAGGCTTGGGTCAACATATTAACCACTTCATTGAATTTGACAGCCTCAAAATCTGCAAGGACTATGCTCAGAAAAGGAACTCTCATTGCTGGATGCAAAGTTTTGGTTTTGTAAGATTTGTTCTGCTAAACAGTAATTCCATCAGAACTTAGGTTTTATTTCCAAAACCCACATTTACCTCATCTTCAAAAAACAAAACCTAGGAATTCATAGGTGTTCATGTGAGATATGAAGTATCATATTAACACCATTTAGAAAGAAAAACTCTCCGATTCAGTGCATAGATTTTGATAGTAGTATTTTATAACAGCTTAAAAGCATAGAACCTGCAGTTCAAACTCACAGGTCTACTACTTTATTTTTTAAAGGATTTGTAGGGAAAATTCTGTAAAGGTGATCAAAATACAAATCCAGCAGGTTTTCAGAGTATCATATAATCTGCAGAGTATGCTTTCTCATCATTATAGTGAAAACTTTTAGGTATTCCACATGATATAGGTTCAGAACAAAGGCAGCAAATATTAATACCTATTAGGAAAAAAGTGGTTTATGAAAATAACTGATGTTATAATTGTTGAGGAGAACTTAAAAAAAAAAAAATCCATACTATAAATACTTGACTTTTAAATTTGACCCGATTATCATTAAAATTCTAAGTAGAATCGGAAATACAGGAAAATATGCTATTTAAATGTGCTGGATGATTTTTCTGTTAAGTCTATAAGAGTTACAATGTTAGAGCAACACTTTAAAATGTTTAAAATAGCTAAAAGTGTTTCTAAAAACATGGCTATGTGAAGCATTTCACAGCTGGAGAAATTCAAGTTCCTTTTTCAAAGAGATATAAATGTTTTAGAGCTTTGTAATTTTGCCAAAAGTAGTTTCCTATCCTATTGTTAACAGATGTTTCATTGCAGTCAGTTTAAAGAAATATGAAGAAATGCTTAGAGTGTGCAAACCACCACTGTTCTACAAACTTAAGCCTAAAAAGCCTGCATAATCTATTTTAAGATTCAGTGTAGAAGTCTACCGGGGGTTGATTGCATTGTGGAAGTTGCTGTTTGTGAAACACAAAGACTTGCATTTCTTTCAGTTGTACATTGCTCTCACCCGTCACGTTCAATAAGCTCAGCATTATTAATGATCCTTTCATTTTTGAACGACCTTCAACTGCCCAAATACATGCATGCAAAATGCTTCTACTTAAATGACATCTCCTGCAAATTTAGTTTGCAAATGTCCTTTTTGCAGCAGTCGATCAAATTAAGCTCAATTTAAAGTGTTTAGTCAGACCCTAAACAGATTGGCTGTGGGTTTGATGGATGTGCAGTTCCTTCCAAGCAGCTCCCACCCCTAAAACGAAGCCATACATCATGTTGGATTATGTCTCCGTTTTGTGTGCCCTGGTTGCTCTGACACCAAAACCAGTTAAACAGATTGGTGGCAAGAATCTCTACCGTTTGAGGTCTGCAGCTTTTAAAAGACACGTCTGTGCACGTGGAAACTGCCTGCTAATCAGATGACAGCCTTCTAAATAATGTTACCGCTCTCTCTCTCAAATCCACTTTTCAAACTTATGGGAAATTTCCTCCTTCATGCATTGCTAATCCTGTCGTTTCAAATAGAAAGAGGCAATTTTGTGGAGAAACTCCCTTCTTTTCCAGTACACAGTTAAAGACCACCTTGGAGAGAATTGTAAGAAGCCTCATGGTGCAGCAGGCCAAGAGGAATAAAGACACTATTCAGTGGCTGGCTGGCCCAATTTCTGTTGACATAGAGAGCGAGAGAAGAAAACATGAAAACATATGCTGATTTAGAAAGAATCTTTGCCTGTGTCTGACCTTTTTATCATCTGACGTTTGAATAACAAGCTCAAAGTATCCATATTTTAAACCGATCCATTTTTTTTAAAAGCATTTGATTTTACCGTTTTACTTCTCACCTGTCTGGTGTGACAATTAGTCATCAACGTTACATCTCTGTAGTTGTGCAGTTTGCCCCTCCACACCCTTTACTCCATTGTTTAACACAGCTCATCACTAAATAAAAGACTTCACGCCATTTGAGTGAGAATAACACCTAGTGCTGGGCCAAGCACATGGTCCACTGGTGGGTTAAGTACTGAAATGAGAAAAAAAAACAGCTTTAAACAACATATAGCATGAACAGAGTCCTTCCGCTTCCCTTTTATGTTCTGTTCAGTCAGACTATTTATAGATCGGACACAAGAGGACTTAATCTGAAGAGGGAGGGACGCCAAACCGAAAATGGATGGAAGTTCCTATAAAAGAAAACCGAAAGGGAAACTATCATTTTTTGACTGCAGATAATTACTGTTAACATTACCCCGATGGAAAAGCCTCTCCAAATATTTATGTAACAAGGCACAAGAGATGGGAGATACTTTGAATTTATCTGCATGCTAAAGTATTGTACCTGGTGTTTTTAACCCCCTGGACACACATAAAAATCCCCCAAAAATGTTTATATCGGAATGATTAAGGAAAATGTTAAACATATGTGACTCCTGAGGTGTATGTCTCACACACACTCATACAGCGCCCATTCATACCATCTGAACATGTTTACTGTTTGCCACAAAACTTAACTTTGGAGCTGGCTTTAATGCAATGGACCACCACAGTGCAGTCCTTACTTGTAAAACACACACGCACTCAGATATATGTGTGTGTATATTTATATATATACACATATATTATTGCTGGTGAAGGTTCTCAGTCATCCAGGTCATAGTCATTCCGTAAAAATTCAAAAAATATCCACTGGACTTGGTTTTCAAGATTTGAAGACGTTTCACCACCTCTCCAGGAAGCTTTCTCAATTCAAATGTCTGGTTCTGCAGTGAGTTTGAGTCTTATATGGACAAGGCCTTGTATTGCTTGGAAACATGCAAATGGTAACCGATGAATGGGTCGTTTAGTTCCATGGAACTAATACCGTTAAGTGACGCTTCATCCAATCTTACTATGTTTAAAATATTTTACAAGGTAAGATACGCAAAAAAGCATGATGCCAAATCATGTGAAGTAGGTAGAGAGTAATATACCAAAAATATTTACAGATGTTACTTTAAAAAAAAGTCTTTACCAAGAGAAGCTAAATATATGATACCAAATGCAGAGTTATTTAAAAAGAGGTTATGCACTTCTTTATTTTTTCCTCTAATAAAATCTCAACTGGTTGCTTGGATGGTAATCCATCTATGACGGTAATCCATCCAAGGCATTGTAATTGTTATATGGTCCATTGCATGGCTAATAAAAAAAAAGAAGTTAGATTTGCCCAACTATGTACCAACTGTAAAGATGGAATCCAATGATCTAAAAGTGGAGGCTACGATGACAGCCCTACACTGATGGTGGTAAGAGGGCCCGATGGTGCCAGCTTCTGACAGTGTGCCTCAGTGCAGCTGGGGCTACAATGTAGCTTTCCACCATCAGCGTGTGATTGAATGACTAAAAGTAGTGAAAAGCGCATTTTTCAAGTCAATTGACTTTAAAAAAATAGAAGTACAGGCCATTTAGCCCAACTGGCTTGGGACATGAATTAATTAAAGTGCTTTAGACAGTTTTCCCAAAACATTTAAATGTTAGTCAGTTTTTTGGGAGTATTAATAAGTAATCAACAATGAAAGCTTATAATCCTTTAAATTCTAAATATTCAATGCCACTAATTTTATCTTAAGGTGTCTTCCATCTTTTACTGAGTCTGTATCAAATCTGCAAGACACATTAATGATTACATAGGAACACCCCCTCCCCCCCGAAAATCCTTAAATCTTTTTCAACATGCACATTTTCTCCCAGGAGCAGCCGCACTGTAAATCCTGTAAAGCAAATATGGTTCAGTCAACACACAACTAATAGTAAAATCAACCAATGAAATATATATTGTGGGTTGGACTCTACAGTTATAAACTATAATAATGGCAAGATGTAATTTTTTTAACATGGCTGGAAATAGTTGGAGGGGCCCCAAAACAAATGTTGGTTAGAACCTTATAAAGCCAACTGAGGGGGTGGTGTGTTTGCGTTGGGGGGCTGCCTTAATTAACCTTGTTTGCTTGAGTAACCATGACTGTGTGGAAGTACTTACTTCAGTTAACGTGTGTTCATATTTATACTCCCTTCAGCTTTTATCATTACAGTAAATATAAAACAGAAGCCTTTTGGCCTTAAGCAAGAACCATTAAAACTAACTGTGTCACATTTATCTATAGTGAAAGCCTTCATTGGCAGGTTAATTGCAGGTTGCTATGCAGAGGAGCAGACATCTCCCCATCACCTCAGGGATTGTGTAATCCAACTCCAATTACATGAGGAGAAAGCTCTTTTTAAGCACTGCTGGCAGATCTAAGCAGAGGAGTGAGAAAACGGTTGCAACACATAGAGTAGGCTCAGTAACACAAAGACCTGGTGTACAGTAACATCTGATGCTCTACATTCTGTTGTGCTCCGGATTTGTCAGCTCTTTGTTTTGCAATCTGTGCATTCAGGATTACGTGTGCGTCACATGTCAACCCTTTTAGTTTATTGGCCAACCTGGAACATTTGGGAAAATAAGGACATGACGCAAGACAAGCAAGAAACAATTTAAGATGTGATTACCTCATATCTTTTTCCATACACTGCAAAAACTTCTAAAAATAAGTGTAAACTTCTTAAAATAAGTGGTTTTACCTTTAATTTGATTAGAAAAATATGGTGACACGCCAATGGAATAAGCATTTTTACCCTTTAACCCTGTAATGCCAAATGTATCATATTTGATACATACGGTTTCTGAAATGTTTTGCGTCTGACACCTTTTGCATAATTTAATGGTAAAAACTTTGCTCAAAATCCTATTGTACACAATCAGATATACCTGATAACAGAGGGCAGAAGACTACACAAAAAATAATCTTGACTTATCGCATAGTAATAAATTATTAATATCAACAATGCATTTCTGTTTTTTTCTTTTTACATATTTTTGTAAAAGGTCAAATAAGGACTTCAAAACAAAAAAAAGTAATTTTCTGTTTTGTTTTATTCTTGGATCGGGCTTTAAAGGGTTAAATGAGATAATTAGATATTATGCACTTGAAATAAAAGACTCCAGTTGTTTTTTTCTTCTTAAATGTAAGTTGTCTTATTCTATGGCAAAGTCTCTCACCTGCTCAATTCAAGAAGAACTTCACTACATTAGATGTAGATTTTTTTGTGTGTGTGTATTTACACCTATAATTAGTTTTTCTATGCAAATGCCAACCACCACTTGTTTATTCTTATTTTTTTAATTTAGAAGAAGCTGTTTATTCCTTTCCAAACTGAAATAAAATTTCCACTAAGATCCCAAGACACGTCAATTAAAATGACCTGTCGATTAAATCAACCATGTCAATTTAAATGACCTGATTAGTTTGACAGCCATGTTTGAATTAAAGAGCAGTGGGAATATTCCCAATGCAAAACATATTAAACTCCAAAAAAATTCCTTTATAAAGGGAAGTCCTTATTAGGTTACTTTATCCAACTTCTCATCAGCACTACGGTCCGTCAGGGTTCAGAGTTTGGGGAATTGAATGGAACTTATGGGAGGCAAAAAGGAGAGTTTTTCCTTTCAACTTGAAATCCTGTTGTATGAATCTTATTTTGAAACACAGACGGAAGTAGTTATTTAGCTGCCTTTTTTATTTTCACAGAGTTAACTTAGCCTAATTCACCTTGGCATCATTCAACATCATTCATAACCTGACCAGACTTTGTACTAGCTCCGCATTATAAGGCATTTCTCAGTTTATGTATTTGGGGACTTTTTTTCCAGCCTTAAAATAGGTTGTTTAACTACTTGTCAAATATTTTTAAAGATGTGCTTTTTTCAGGCATTGTTTAAAGGTATAGTGGAGGATATTCTTTTCCGGGTCATCACGATAAGTGGTCCTCCTAACCTTCTTTTGGAAAGTAAGCTTGTATGAACGATGCAAACAGCAACATTTAAACAGGCACATGCATGCACTTACATGCGTCTAATAGGCGTTCCCTCTTAGGAATGGGTGCAGGGTTGTGTATGTGCATTGTTTTTTAAAAGTGCAGAGGGCGGGTTTTTTTAATAAAAACAATTCAAAAATGTGAATTAATAATGTATATTAGCAAATTCACCTCAAACAATGCTACAAAAATAAGAGTCTTTTTATACCAGATAAAATCACATTAATATTGAAAAATCACTTAGACTTTTTTTTTTTAACTGTTTGGCTCTTCTAAACATCCAATCAACAAATACATTACTGCTTGTGTTTAGGCCTAAGTATAAACAGTAGTCTCAAGTGTTAAATATGATGTTGGAGTTTATGTGAAAACAGCATGAATTTGAGCATTTATGGGCCCGAACAGCTTATAAATGAGGTAAAGGAAAAGTGCATTTAGACCTAAACTTATTAACACTATTATCAAGGTTTTTGCTCAGCAGTTGTGCTTTGGAATCAATAAAAACTTTCATTTACAGCTATTATATACAGGGTTTTTGGTTGTCTGGAGCCCTTCCTACAAAAAGCTAATTTAAATGTTGAATCTGTCATAAAACATTTTCCAGTAAATCCCTTTATTTGAAAAAAAGTCTCTAAACGTGTTTATCAGTTGCATGGACAAAGTCACAAGAATAATCTTTTAATACACACAAACTGCACTAGAAAAGGGTGATCATTTCAAATGTAGTTGGGGATATTTAAGGATTAAGAACATTTTTTGTATCCATTTGATGTATTTTCATCAGATTTTCTTGTCAAGGCTCAGAACAGGGGAACCAGTATTCAAGGAAGACAGTCAGATAATTCAAAAGCTAATTCAATTACAGTAAGGACGTCCAATTCAGGAACCTCTGCAGGAGGAAAACACAGGTTTGTGAGCACATAAATATGATGGAGAATGATTATGAATGTGTGGGTCCCTAATCTGGTTTAATAGTTCAGTCTGTGCCCAGAGAATAAGGTAGGATCCAGCCGGTCAGCTGCCAACAAGATGCGTTGGGCGCCGCCCAGAGTCCCAGATGCTGCAGCCCTGATGCTGGAGATCCGAACCAAGCAGATAAAGGAAGGCAGGATCAATCAGAGGGCGAAGCTGAAGCTGATGTCGAAGACGTGCTTAGGATTGAGAACCACGAGATCAGAAGTCTAAAGGGAATTCCAGATTAGCGTCAGAAAGCAGCTCCAAGTTCAATAAAATAGCAGAATCCAGCAGGAGTCCATAGACAGGTAAAGCAAACCGGTCAGACGGGAACAGGTAGGCTCAGTGGTTGAGAGGCAGAACAGGTCAGGTAACAGGAACAGGTAATCAGAAAATCTAAGATGACGCTAAAACGCTCTCAACACTGGCTTAAGAATAATCTGCCACTGATGATTGGAAACAGGCAGGTTAAATAGAGACTTGAGCAGGTGACACAGATGAGCAGTGATGAGAAACTGGGTGGAGTAAGAAAGGTGAATGCAATGAGTAATCCAGCCAGACATCAGTGCCAAGATCATGCATGACATTTCATGTTTGAAACAGTCTTTAAATACTTTGTACAATTTCCTAGGGCTCTGTGAAAAAACAATTATTTTTATAACTCTAAAAAATATTGCACATTATCTATATATATATACCTATATTTTAATCAATGCATTCACTTATCCACTAGTAACTTAGTGCCACATCTTTAAGACAAGTTTCTTTTATTTATTTACTGCTTTTTATTTATTTTCTGCTCTACATTTAATCACTAATCTTGTACATATCATTTTTTTTAATCTAATGCTTATCACAGGAACTCTAGAGTTACTTTTACTGTGAGATGCCCTTTAAGTAACATACTCTGTGGCTTTCACTTTGATACTAAAACAAAGAGATCTCCTGGTTGGATCATAAGTACCTTTTAATGAGAAGCCCACAAACACTTCGCATATCAATCTCAAACTAAATCCTGGGACATTTTTTATTAATTTTAAAAGGCTTTAAACTCGTGCAGTTATTACTCACAATAGAAACATAACATTTAAACACTTAATATGATGCTTAAGCAACAAACATTGTTTTATGGCTCCCCCTGTTTGTCTCTAACTTGCTATTTACAAGTTATTCTCTCCACAAACTTGGATCTGTTCAGAGAAGCATAACCTGATATAACAGCTAAATAAAGACACTCTATTCATCTGGAAATTGCAAACTTAGAATATATTAAATGTGACCTATTTAACTTGAATCAGCATCAGTAAGGACCCCCTTCTCCCTGAGAAGTCTTTATCCAAACAATTCATGACAAATTTTCAACCTTGACTCTCAAATGAGTCAGCACATTACCATCTTTCCACTTTCAAATCATTGTTAGAAACAAGAAAATTGCTAGATTATATATACTGAATATGACAAAGCTTCCATGAAACACATGTAAATTAAAAATGTAATTATTGATTGAATTAGTCATATTTCTTTTATATTTATGATGTAAAGGAATGTTGGCTCATTACCAAGTCCATCTACTAATCTGTTGAGATCTTTTTATTTCCCCTGCTGGAAAACTATCAGTTTTCAGAAATTTCTTGGGCATGTTGGAAATAGCGGCGTATTAATCATCTATCTGTCCTTCCAACCATCCAGCCATGTGCATCCATCCTTGGAAGTCATTAGGAAACACAGTCATTCCAATGTTTTCCCATGCAAACAATGATAGACACTTACCAGCCAGTCTATTAGGCATAGGTGTTCAATAAGATGAAGGTTTAAATTCAAATATGTAGGTACATCAAGAACCTTATAGCGACAGACCACAACTATGTCAGTATCAATATTTCTTATTTCCAATTTTATTCCGCTATGTCTCAGCTTGCAAACACAGCACAAAGATTTTAAAACCCCCTTCTCCAGCTGAGTTTGCCTATGACAAAATAGCTGCATGACATGCATTTTGCAAACCTTCATAGTTTTGTCATTTAACACAAAGGAAGTTGGCCTGTTGACAAGTGAGCTTACATTTTAAAAACTATTTTGACATTTGCTCTGTACATGCCTTCAAGACATTTTACTAGCACAGTAGTTATAACTCCCTTACAAGTCATAACATCTTGCCCTAATTTGATCCAACGTACAACTATAATTGCCAGGTCTGCAATACCTTTAATAATGGGGTTGATAGTGATATGACTATATCAGTATTTATATTATTGTCCTGACTTGATTCCATTCAGATCTGTGCTGCTTTTATTTTGGAGTGTATTCAAAGCAATCATTTTGATATATGATGAGATTTATAGTTTTTTTGTCTAAGGACTGACCAAATGCTCCAAACTCTAGAGTATTTTTGAGATGCAAGACCTAAATTCCTGGAGTTTTTTCTCTAAAATTTTGGACTGAATTGAATTACTATTATTTTTCCTTTATGAAATGTCTAGATATCTATTTGAATTGATCCAATTGATGCCTGAATATTTAACGGTGCAGTGACCTCACTGAAACATTTGTGGCTTTAGTAACAGTCTCTCTTCTATGGCAAAGCTCAGTAATACAATTAACCCTCCCCTTGCCCTATGTAAACTACAGTATAACAAGCTAAAGCCCTCCTTTCCAAAAATATACCCTTTGTATGAAATGCAATTACATGCATCATACTCAGCAGACTGTAGACGCCCTGCCCCAGATGACAAATCATGTCCCCTCCATTGTCAATAGAAAATATGCCATCGGACAATCCCCCCACCCCCCCACCTCCCCTTCCATTATTGTCTGATCTGCCTCTCATAATGAACAGATTACGATTTAACCCCTACTTGAACCCAGCAGCCTCCCAACCCCAATCCACCGTGTCTATATGTTGCAGGATAGTTTCAGAAAACAAAAGAGACAATTTGGAAAACTCTGTCTAAAAGGTTTCATTTATAATGTTCCACTAGATCATATGACATTCTCCATTTTAATATCTATACAAATTTAGCTCTGAGGCAACTGTTACAGTTTGGACAAGTCTGAAAGTTTGGGCATATAAAGCTGCTGGAAGGCAATACAATAAACCAGCTAAAATTATTGGAGGGATCTTGATCAAATAAGTCATCCTGCTAAATTATATCAATAATATACATAATTCTCAATGTTTCACTGGTATCTGTGGGACCCATCAGTGTACACTGTTTGACAAGTTCAAGGCACCACTTTGAGCTGGACTAGGTTTTGTCACATGGTGTATTATTTTGCAAGAAGTCAGAGGCAAAAGACAGGTACACTAAAGTCATTAAGTGATGAACAAGCTATTTGGCCTAGGTTTGAAAGTGTAACAAAGATTGACAAGACCAATATACTGCTTAAACAGCTGACAAGCAACAGTTAAGTTTTAAGACTGTGAATATGGGGTAAGAAGGTTCTGGGTTCCATTCCTGGTCCTGGGTCTTTATACATGGAGTTTGCATGGAGTTTGCATGTTCTCCCTGTACATGTGTGGTTTCTCTCCAGGTACTCCGGCTTCTTCCCACAGTTCAAAAATATGACTGTTAGGTTAACTGGCTTCTATAAACTGTCCTTAGGTGTGAGTGTGTGCATTGTTGCGTGTCTCTGTGTTGCCCTGCGACAGACTGGCAACCTGTCCAGGGTGTACCCCTCCACTTGCCCGTAGACTACCAGAGGTAGGCACCGGCCCCACCTTGACCCTGACAAGGATTAAGCGGAAGAAAATAGATGGATGTAAATGCAATGTAATCCTTTGACTTTGTCATTTGAGGAGCCTTTGCCACTCTATGAAGATGGTATTTCACTAGTTTATCAATAAACATTCTTAAGGATTTTTTTATTCTATTTTATTCAAGAGAGATAAGAGGGGGCTGTTTGCTTTTTCTTCATGAGGAATGAATGTTTACCCTGACTACATACCATATTACATTGGCAGATGGTCCATTAACACAACTTCATCAATTAAAGAGAATTTTCCTAACCGCACTCTTTCTGCTGCAGGTGAGATCTACTTTTTATGTCTAGTCCGAGGAAAAAGCAGGGGGGCTGAGATAGTCGCGCATATGAAGGCAATCAGCTGAGGAAGTATAACATGGGCAGGTGTTCATGGACATAAAGACAGACACATGGTGGATAACCCAAAAAATGTAATAATAGCATCCCTAAGCATAGACATTATTATATACTAGCTGAAGCCAAAGACAAAATGTTTCACCCTTACACAAAACTGGCTGCCTTGCATTTTGCTCATTCTTGCATCTATTTCCTCACTTGCATCAATTACCTTCATAAATATATGAAGTAAATTGTAATTTGTTGTCATCTAGAATGGCCTGACTGCTATAGTTTTACAACAACTTCTTTTTTTATAATATATATTATATGAAAAGCATTTTTTGGGTGTTACACCTATTCTATAGTCGGTTGCAGCACATTAATGAGGATAAATACCAAGTTCTAAAAGATCTTTTTTTCATAATTTTTTATTAAAAACTTTTGCAAGATTAGTAGATAATGTTTGCAGATTTTAGTCAATTTCTTTAAGGATTTACTGGTATGAAACATTCTATATTTGGTAATAGACATCCCTCTTCTATTTTAAGCTATGATAACAGAGAAGTTGTCCAAAATCATTGTCATTTTGACAAAACACTACCTGCAAAGTGACCTTGCCCAGTAGTTTCCACAGTAAAAGAGTTTCTATCGTAGTTTATTTTAGGTAGAAATAATGTAATTATAACTAATTACTTTCTTTAAACTTATGTGCCCAACATTTGTCTTAACTGTGCCACCATTTCAGAGTTGTAATCTGTTAGAGTGTCTGTTGGGTTATTCTGTAAAGATACATGCAAGTATTTGTAATAATTATGAATTTTCTTGTTTAGAACAGCTTTGAGGACTTTTTTTTATTGCTCCACATTATTCCTAAAGATCAGTTTACTCTTTTTGGATTGATATCCTGACCAGCTTAAACACATTTCTGTTTCACAGATATGAATCTCTGCAGAGAGGCAGAGATTTACTGGGAGAGAACAAGAGTTGGAGAGGCTTTGGTGACAGGGCCTTCTATCTCTGTATCCTTCTTCTGGACCCCTGGAGTCTTACACCCTTCAGAGGAGTCCCCCTCGGATGCAGGGTCTCTGCAGGGAGCAATACCACATGCAAAAAACATTCATGTATACTGGTCTTTCTTGGGGGTTTGTTAGACACATACTCTTCTGGAAACAAGTATATAAAACCTTTTAATTGCAAGCTTTTCCACACAGGGGATAATCCTTGAGCGCTTTTGCACAGCGGGGACATATTTTGCAGACAGCTGGGGGATGAATCATTGAGAGGAGAGAAACACTCTAAAGAAAGGCCAAACTAGAGTGCAAGCAGGATGGAGACCTTTTACAATTTACGATTAGGAATGTAAACAGCTCAAGTTTTATGAGCTTAATAGGTTCTTCTTGTCAGTTGAGTTTTGTTAACAGCGTGAAACATACCATTCTAGTTTTAGTTGGTCTTGAGACCACTTTGCTTTGGTCATTGTTCACCCAATCAGTGTAGTTCATGGCGTTTTAAAAAAAATAAGTACCCCAGTAATTTGGTGTTGAAATGTTTTAGGACACTTTTTATTCCCTCACAATCTAATGTAGACAGAGATGATAGAAAATCCCCTGCGTTTAACCCCATATTTATCGGTTCAATTTCATGCTCCTTACCCTGCCAAGATAATTGTTTGACCCGTAGAATAAAACAATACAATAATATGTTTATTCTAACAACATAAATGATGTACAAAATCTTAAAAACGCTACAAATCATTCTGGAAAGTGTTAAAAAACCCATCCTTAATCAAACATCAGGGAGATTTTATAAATGGAGAAAACATGGAGAATTTCTACAGTAGCTAAGCTACCAAAATGACTGCAATGATGACCCACTGAGAAGGTCACTAGGAACCACAAATTACAATTTAAAGTACTGCAGGCCTCACATGCTTTGATTTAGACAATGGTTTATGAATCAATGGTACAAAAGTGACACTAAAATGGCATCTAAACAAGACTTCCCAGGCCCAAACAAAGGTAGAGAGAAAATACCAATTTTTTTTGCAGAGCTTAAGATTTCAAAAGTCCCCCAAATTAAGGTGGCCTACCTCACCTACCCTCACCTATGATCATGAAATCTGGATCATGACAGAATGAGATCTCGGATACAAGCGGCCAAAATGAGCTTTCTCTGTAGGGTGGCTGAGCTCACCCTTATGCTACGTTCACACCTAATGTGCTTTGGGCAGCAGCAGCAGCCACTTTACATGCAAAGTCTATGGTTGACGTGCATAGAAATAGAACTTGAATAGAGAAATTAACCCTGCATATAACGCATCCCCTTAGGGAGCAGTGGGCTGCCACTGTGCAGCACCCAGGGAGCAGTGTGAGGTTAAGGGTCATGCTCAGAGACCCAGAGTGCCTCTGGGGATCAAACCAGGTACTTGCAACCTACTTAGAGCACAAGTGCACTGCTCTAACCACAACACTTCCCCAAAGGAAGTGATCAAGACGCTTCAAAAGGTCCTGCAGTGTGTCATGAGCTCCTGAGCTTCTAAGCATCTGATGCACGAGACACGCTTCACAAGCAGCAGATGCTGGAGTTGGAAAAATGTAATTTTTGCAGCTGGAAATGCCACATCAACCAACCAGAGAAGCTGATCTGGGAGGTGGCAGGGAGACAGACACAGCATTGCTGATTCAGAGCCTATGATCACTCCCCTGAAACTGTTTATTAATGCTAAAATTAAAATTTGACTTAAAAAGTCAAAACTGCTTTTCGCTTTCATTTTTTCTGGTGCATGCAGTTGGGCCATGCACCAGACAGTAGGGGAAACCCCCCCAAGAGGTGACCCTTCCTGAGGCAACTGCTGCTAGGGATTCCCAGTTACACTGCACAGCCGGTATGATGGGTCTGCGCACCTGCATCAGCAAAATTATATTTTAAGGCAGGATTGTAATCTTGATGAACTGACTGCACAGACAATGTTTTCAGTAGGACTTTCTCATTTAAACATATATTAAAACTACTTTTTACCAGCTTATTACAGCAAATATAGCAAAGCCCCTCTCTGCCATTGAACATAGGAGCAGCAGAAGCATCAGGAAGCTTTTTTGGTGTTCAAATCATGTGCAGCGTGAACGTCACATTTCAGTTAGGGTGAGGAGCTTGGTCATTTGGGAGGGGCTTGGAAAGAGCCGCTTCTCCTCCAAATCAAAAGGAGTACAATAAGGTGGCTTTTTCGGATGCTTCTTGGAGTTCCAGGCACCTCACACCAGAAAGAGGAACCGGAAGAAACTCTGGTGGGACTATGTCTCTCAGCTGGCCTGGGAGTGCCTTGGGATTCTGGGAAAAGCTTTGCTTCTCTCTGTGTAAAGGGAAGTGTGGGAGGCTGCTGCCCCCGTGACCCAGGGGGAGCACGAGACAAGACGAGAGGAGATTAAGGTGACATGGTTAAAGTCCACACTGAAATATGATTTTAGATGCATTGGCATTAGCTTCCGCACTACAGCGTGACTAAAATTTGGCTTTAGAGTAGAGCGAGTCATAATCCCACCACAGTGAGACTCATTGCCAATTTTGGTCAACACTTAATGGCAGATGTTTCTACTAAGGATGGCAAATAAAGTTATTTATTTTTTACATTTAGAGATAGATTTTTTTACATACAATATAAGAAATGCAATTTTTTATGAGTCAGTTTTTTTTTATGAGGTAAATACTTTTTCATAACACTTTATATACATTATTCAAACATGGACTGTAAATGTATAGATAAAGAGCTTGTTCTCAGGCCCTTCTCATTCCTCTACAAGCCCACATGTGTTTTATTAGCAGGCAGGCCCATTGGACTGTAAATTCCAACAGCGGGCCAGCCCGAGGCTACACGCAGCCCAAGGTTAAGAAAGATCACAGGAAAAAAAAGGAAATGATAGGCACGAGAGGATTCACATCTTTCCATGGTTTTCCTACATACGCTCTTTCCAGCAAACGTTTGCTACTGTTCTCATGGCTGCCTGTGTACCTTTATTTGAAGTATCAATCTTTTTTTATCCTGGTTATCATCTGTTTCTCTTTCAGCTCTGGCTGCAATCCAGTTTTTTCTTTGATATCCTGCACATTTCTTTAGTAAAACCACCTTTGTTTCCCTACAGTTCTTTTCCCTTCCATCTGGTTTCTTCCCCCTCCTCACTTTCTCTTGGTTTCTGTTGGTGCCCTGCTGCGTTCCTACTCTCTGACTCCAAAACCACAGCCTTCTCGCAACAGCAAAACACTTCTAAGACAAGAAAGCTGTGGCTTAAACAATAGTTTCCGCTCGCCTCAGGACAAAATAACTCACTCCCACTGACGCACAAACATATGCAACCTCCTTAACAAACTAACGCTCATTCTTAGATCCAAGTACTCATCAATAAAATTTATCTCAGTTTTCTAACTTTCCCGTCTCCCTTTATCTTCTCAATCAACATGACAATCATAATTAGAGTGTGACATAGCAGGTCGTGACCTGACCCACTCCGAAGCCCCCCTCAACAGTGAAACCATCTGCAGGGTTACTTACATGGTCTTTTAGTGTTTACTAGTGTTACCAGTGTAGAAGAAACTAGTTAAAGGGATTTTTATTTTATAAATCAAGCTAATTTAATCAACTAATAGAGGAATAATTTCAAACTACTCTGGTATCTTTCAGAATCTCTGTTTATTTTCACCATCTATTTTGGACACTGCTGCATTAACGATCATATAGTTGTATAAGTTTTTCCTCAAATGCATCCTTTTTGATACGAAGTTCATTGGAAAACGTTAGTCCCAAAAATGCAATATTAGGATCTAACTTTAGTTAAAGACTCTGTAGGGTAAAGCTAATGCTGTATTCCATTTACCTCAGAACTGGGAAATTGTCGTGCTGTAATTTATGAGGTGATAATGTCCCGGTGTCCCACTTATTCTTCATTATTTGTAATTGGTCAAAGCCACTATAGCAGTGACCAAAACTATATGGTATTGTGTGCATATAAACTACATTAAAGTATCTTGTCTGTTTGACTCACTATTCCAACTTTCCATTTGAAATGTCCTTATTTGAGGTCAGAAATACAGAGTTGTAAGTGCAAATGTAATGCAACAGAGTATTATGTTTGCATTTGTTTTGGTAGGAACAAAGAACACTTTTTCAAGGTGTCATTCCCAAATAAACAGTTGCCATGTAGTTTCAAGAACAGTAGAAACACATTGGCCTTGTGTGGAACTAGTAACTGCAGCAAAACCTAACAACTGTACTCTTTATACAAGTAGATTCTATGCTATTTGAACTGATTATTTGTTAATCCATTCTTCAACAGAACAGTTTCTATTAGTCAACTGACTAAACTAAACCCAAGCAGGGATTTATATTAATTGGTGGTGTTAAAACCAAATGCTGGGCAACAGAGTTATTTGCTTGACATAACTTAAGTATTGCTGCTTTTTGAGTTATCTACAGCAGCATGTGCACATGCTGTGTGCAGTGCTTTAGCAAAAATAACGCTCAGATTTTTGCTTTCGATTCTCTCAATAGCAATCCCACTTGGTATGGTAGGGTGAAGGTTGTGATAATCCTTTTATAATATATAAAAAAAGACATTGGTTGTCTTTATAAAAGCTCACAATGTGGCAATAATCTGGCTGATATTGCTTTAAATGTGTGATAGGATGGAGTATTCTAGTACCCCAGCAGTGTGATCCTCCTGGTGCAATTAAATTACTTTTTAAAATTGATACTTGTCCACTGCATTATTATGATTTCCCTTTTAGTACACACTATCCTTAAAAAAGTAATGATGCTGCTCCAGACAATCGTTTAAAGAATTTGGACTTCTATTAAAAACACTATTTTAAAATGTTCTATATCTTCTACACCTGACACTGGATTCAATCTGCTGCCTTTTAGCAGATGTGGTAGAAAAATAAAATTTAATACCTTTCAATAAGTGGTGACGGCATTCTGCTGAGCAGTTTAATTATCTATCTCCCACCAGGCCTTGTTCTCATTATCTCTGCTACCACTCAACTCTCCTCTGTGGTTACCTCCTTCCCGCTGTATCTCAACTGCCGTACATACAAAGAAAAAACAAAAACCCTGCAAAAACTCAAATGAACTCTAAGGATTTTTTTACAATATCCATTTGTTTTATTTCATTATTGTATATGAAAAAGTGTATTTGGTTTTTCTTCCAATGGCATAAATGATATTTTTCGCCATGCAAATAAGCCCTAAAAGTCAGTAATGGCGACCATGGGAAACCTATGTCATGATGTGCTTTAAACCATCTAACCATAAATACCATGTTGGATTATGGGTGTTTTTCCATATGACAAACTTTCAAAGGAAGAGGCTTTGCATACCTCTATGTGTTTGGAGATTACTTTTTGCCTGCTCCTTGGCCCCAAACCAAGACAATGCTAAGATGGCCAGTATACATACTCCAACATATCTACTTTAGTTCTTCACGTAGTCTACTTTTTTCTTTTCTTTTTTCCTACCCGTTTCAGGAAACAGAATGCAGACATAACAGTAAGACCACCTAACCCAAGACGGACAGCCAAAAAGAGAAAATCATACCATAAGTGCCTTCGAGTAGAGTTTGTGGCCTCAATCTCATCTCATTTAAAGTGATTTCATGCCAAAGAAGCAGTTGTCAGCAATTTGATACTGCTGTTAAGAGGTTTCCATTCAAGACACCAAGCATTTGTTTGACACCTTTAGTCAAATCAAATTAGTTTTATTCAGAACTGTGAAAAAGCTTACTCCATAGAGCCCTTGCAAAAACAAGGTATTGTACAATATATGTTTGTTCTGACAAACATTATTTCAACAAGACTTTACCAACTCTCTGGATAGATAGGTCAAACTTCCCGGTTGTTTGACCCCACAGATGTTATTAATTGAGTTTCTCATTAGTTACTTACAAGAAAGGTTGATTACCTCCCTCCCCATGCGCTAGATTGTGTTCCAGTTGTACTGACTTCCCCGAGAGTGAAAATACTAGTCCTTATGACATGATTCTTTTGACAAAAAAAAAACAAGCAACTAAAAAAAACAAAACAAAAAAAAAAAACATAAGTATATCACAAACACTAGGAAAAAATAAAGGATTGTTTTAAGACACATTCATGTCCTTGTAAGAATTTACCATAAGCATCCTTTAGAGGGAAAATTTTTAATCTGAGTGGAATGTTATCTACAATCTGCCCGTGTCCTCACTAAGACTAAGAAAGGAGAGCACATCCCCCCAGTCCTTCCACTGGCTCCCTGTATCTCAGAGAGTAGACTTTAAAATACTTCTGTTAGTCTATACATCTCTGAATGGCTTAGCACCTAAATACATCACAGACTTGGTATCAGTGTATCAACCCTCCAGACCACTCAGGTCTTCTGGCTCCAGCCTGCTCTGCATACCTAGAACCAGAACTAAACATGGAGAAGCAGCATTTAGTTCCTATGCTCCACTTATCTGGAACAAACTTCCAGGAAACTATAAAAGTGCAGAAAGCCTGAGTTCCTTTAAATCAAGACTAAAAACTGTTCTAGTTAAACAGTTCAACTGAAACATCATTAGTTCAACTTTTTTATTTTTTTTAGTCCAACTGTTCTTTTTTGTTTCTGCATTTTTTATTTTATTTATTTTTATTCCGTACTTGCTTTGATTCTGTTTTATTTTCCTATATTTTAATCATGTAAAGCACTTTGCATTGTCTTTGTACTGAATTGTGCTATACAAATAAATTTGTCTTGCCTTGCCTTGCCTTACAAAAATAAAATTTCACAGAAAAATGATAGTGAGGGTCCAAAAAACACATGTTCAGAAGACATGTGTCTAAGCTAGCAATTTTATGAATTTTGCAATGGTTTACATTCATTTAAGCATGAAAGATAAATACCACATGATTGAATTTCAGCTTCGTTTAGTTGGTGAAGTGTTACAAATGTTACATAAAACAGTAACTGAAGACCTCAGGACACTCATTTGGCTTGGATTTGGTATTTATTTGTTACTCTCATTAACTGACTAATGCCAAAAACACAAAAATCCTAGACCTTGAAAGCCCTTCAATAGAATAATGTATGCATCTCTTTTTGATTGACATAATTAAATCTGGCTTTGTATACTTTCTGAACATTATGTTATCCTGGATTGGATAACTGTCTTATGTCTCAAATTTCCCTACTCAAAATCTCCGGGTATTTGGAAGGCAACCAAAACTCTAACCTTTATCATCCTAAACTGATTGTTATGTGCATCACATTATTCTGAAGAAAGTCACATGAGGATCCTCAAACTAACTTACTGTCCAGAGTTTTCACATGCCGTTGATCAGGTCAGTGTAGAGTTCTCACAAGAACTCAAAGTAATGCTGCTAAATATCAGGACACTTTTTAGTGGCATAGAAAACAGGGTGTTTGTCTTTTTTAAGGTAAAAAAAAAGAAAAAAAGAAGAAAGAATAGGGAACAGGAAAGCAGTCACTTTTCTCACGCAGGGCAAAAGGGCAAGTGCTTGAGCAATAGCTGTGGACTATCTGCGCACACGCCTTGTCACAAATAGCTTTAAGTCAATCTCTGGGCTGTCATTTTTCACATAAAATAAAGGGGAAAAAAAGCATTCCAACAATAATCTGAGAAGATTGTCTTCTTAATGGGTATCAATAAGTTGAGTTAGACAAACATTTAGGGTTTAGCGTATTGAAATTTCCTGAAAGGCTTTGGAAATTTAGTGCACTGTCCTAATGTTTCCACTGCAAAACAAGGTTTGGCTTGCACTGATTTTCGTCTTACCGTAGAGAATGTTTGCAGCAACAGAAACAACTCCAAACTTATGTCAACACACAGCTGTACACATGTAAACCTCACCTAGAATGGGGAATCAGGTCTCTTCTGGCTTTGCTTGCTGACTTTGGCAACCATACACAACTCAGTCAAAATATATAGTTGGATCCTGGTCTGGGCTTTTGTCGCTGCAAACTCTTTGATGTCAGCTTTTTTTGGCTCAAGAACAGCAATGTGTTGTTGATGGTCTTCAAGAAGATTTCCTGGCTGAGAGCAGGTTATTCTATGATTGGAACACAAAGATCTTGTTAAAGGTTAGGCACCTGCTCTGGTTGTTCCCCTTAAATGCTTTGTTGGAAACGGCTTGTCCTGCAAAGAAGTCACCTTCAAACTGTTGTAAAAAAGTATTCTTTTAAACACTAGCTGGATCATACGTGTCATTTTACCATAAAGACAGGGTACATTTGAAGGCTTTACACTCATGTTCTCAAATACTAATTAGCAATGCCATAAGTGGCTAAGGATTGCATACAAAAGTGTAAATCCTGTTCAAATAATATTTAGCATTTTGTTCCCACGGATGTTCTATCTTATCATCTCTTACTGCCCCTGTAATAAGTATTCCCACCCCCCTATGGCAACCTCCCGTCTTTTTACCTGTAAGGCTTCAGGGTGAGGAGGATGTGGTCTGTTTAGCAAGGATTTACTTCTGTTTTTCCCCCAACACCATGTGCTCACTCCAAATGTGGGTACAAGATTCCCAAGTCCATGCTACTGCACATTTGCAAACCAAAGTTATGGAGGGACTTTCGTTACCCAAAGTGGGTTGGAGGTGGGATGTTATAACAAACTTAAATGTTATCACAGGTAATCTTTGCAAGCATAGTACATCTTTATCTGAGAGCTCTCCTATCAGTGTGTAAATGCTGGTTGCAGTGACGTCAGTCTGCAATTTTAGCAACTGTACACTCATGAAATGCAGATTTCTACTGTATGCTAGAGTGTTTCTAGGCCATTTTTAATCTCTCTTTGGGATTCTGATAGAAATATATTTAAAAAAAATTATCACAGAAAAAAAAAACCTAAAGTATGGAAAATTTGAATTTTATGGAGAGAATGAATAGAGGTAAAGATGCAGCAACCGTTAATGGCTATTCTTCTTGTCCAAGCAATCTCCTTATCTGGGTCTGTGCCACATTCCAGACAAATGCAGCACTATCTCTGTGTCTGTGATGCCGCTAATGTGGCTATTATCTCAGTGATTTGCTGATACGAGATGTCGAGCGAATCTCTTGGCAGTTAATTACAGGCTAGTCCCGGTAAGGTCAACATGACTCAAAGCATTTTAGTCTTGTATAATGAAGATGAGCTTTCTTTTTATATTTATTAGGGAACCGTTAAACTGCCTAAATGTGAGTTATTAGCTGAACTTTGCTGTCAATTACAATACTGCAGTACAGGAGAAGACAGGTTTATCCCCATTAAATGGAAATTTGTGAAAGAAAACATGGAACAATTAGAAATGGTAAGCACTGACTTAAGAGTACAAATACATATAAGAACTCAGTCTGCTGTCTGCTATAAAGGACCAGTTGAACATTGTAATCATTTCAATAAAGCCAGGGGTTATACCTGACTGCTTTCTCCTTTAAATCAAGAGAGATATGCATTACAAAGAGAAAAAAATTGTCATTTAAAGTTGATCTGAAAGAGGGAAACCTTAGACAGGATAGAAACACAGTAGATGATAAGCTAATAATGTGGGACTGGCTCTAGATAAGGACCGATATCTTGTTGGCAGGCATTTCCTTAACACTGCAGACTCTAAATTACTAATTACACACAGAATGCTAAAGGGGAATGGTCATCAGATAAAAATAATATTTTCCATTACAAAAAAAATGTTTTGCAGATGCTTAACAGATCTGACCTATGACTTGGATTTTGGTCCTTATTCATTTTTTTTTGTCAAAGAAAATACAGGAATGCATTGCTGGGATACATTGTCAGGAAATGGGGATCCTGTGGGCTTAATCACCAGACAAATTATAATCTTTTTGATCCAGTCAAGCAAAAAGAAGTTACTACCTTTTGGTAGTAAAGCACTTGATACATTATTACAATGCATTCTATACATTCACACTATAGTATCCAGTTAACAAAATGCTTACCAGTACTGAGCATGCAAGGTATTGGTGATACAAACTAATATCAGGGCAAACTCATAGCTTAATTCTAAAGCTATTATTATCTATTAAAGTCTGGGTTTATGAGATGCTGCATGCCATTTAGTCTATAGGTCAACATTTAGATCTTGGATGGATGTTACCCATGTGTTAGTGCATCATTAAGGAATAAGAATTAAGAAATTTAAACCCACAAAAGAGGAATTAGACTTTAGTTCGAAATTAGGTTTTACTGTAAACGGTGACAGTAGCTGTAGTGTAACACACTGTGGTCAAGTCTCCTGATTTAAAAAAATGCCCCATTAAAACCTTGGTTCAGTTCCCTGCAAAGGGTCTTTCTGCATGGAGTCAGCATGTTCTCCCTGTGTATGCCTGGATTCTCTCAAGATATTCCAGCTTCCTCCCACGGTCCAAAAACATGTCTGTTAGGTTACTTAGTATTTCTTAACAGTCTTTAGGTTTTGTGCATGATTATATGTCTCTTTGTCGCCCCTGCAATGGACAATTGACCTGTTCAGGGTGCACCCTATTACCCCAGTTCCACTACCCCTCTGAAACTAATGTGTGCCGAGTTCAAACAGAGTTTGGATCAGTTAACCGTGCCAAGCTTGGTTCTTATGACCATTTACATATCACGTTAGCACGGTTCCTCACCTTCTATTAATACTACAGATCTCAAGGCGGGATTACGCAAAAAAAAAAGGCAGGCATCATCCCATATCACACCGCGTTCTTTTAATGCCATTTATTGTTAATAGGCTGAGAAGATGTTTGTGTTGTAAACAGATAAATAGATCTGTGAATTGCAGTGCCAGACTCACAAGAAAACCTGCAAAATTAGTCAGCTGACTTTAAACAGGAGATAGCGCTTTTTTGCTATGAAAGAACCGAGCCACAACTGAACCGTGCTGAGCCCTACTGTTGAACTAGTACTAGATTTAGTGCGGTTCGGTTGTGTCTAGCATGGTCCAGTTCATTCCGTTTACACTCAAAAGTTATCTCGGTTACCATGCTCGGACCATTCTCTGCACGGTTTCAAAGGGGTAGTGTAAATGGGGCTTATATCTGCTGCTGCTCTCTTGAAACAGGGGAGGCTCCAGCAAGGGTATGCAAAGATTGTGTCTAAATTGTCACAGATATTTCAGCTACAAAGGAGACGACAGATGGAAGAAAATTGAATTGGTTAGCTTTACTGTTGGTACTTACGGAAGGAAATTTGCAAAAGTCCATGAAAGTGGCCAAATAAAAAGAAAAACACATTGTTCAGCAGAGGACTGTGAGAAGTATTATTTCCCAAGAAAAGTCACTTCAAAAATTCAGTGGGCAAAAAGGTAGTGTCTAAACCAGCTTCTTATTACACAGTTAACGTGATAGCATTTGGATGACCAGCGTGTGTTTTTTCTCTCCCACAGACTCATGAGTCACGGTAAAAAGTTTGCACAGACGTCCTGCTGCTTCCATGAGTAAGTGTGGAAATGGTCATTGCAGGACACTTTGGAGAGCAGTAATTCTTCCTCTCAGTTGGTTGTGAACTCACAGTTCCTCCTCAGAAATAAAAGAATCAAGGGGAGAGCATTACAGAAAGCTAAGTAGATAAAAATGAGACCACTTAGTTGGAAGGTAGAGGAGAAAAATCCATGTGGGAGAAAGGGAAGAAATAATGGGAATAACCAGAAACAAGACACTGAGCTTTTTATTGCCATTATTTAGGAGATGGTTTTCTATGCAGTGCAAGGAGGATGTAATTTTCATTAGGTAAAGCTGTAAAAGTAAGCTGAATACCTGAGAGCACATTAAATCCATAAAGAAAAGTCTGGTAGCGTTTAACCATGGTACAGAGGACACAAACTTCTTTAAATCATAAAAACAGTTTTGATTTATTCACATTAGAGAAATATATGATGATTTTTTAAGTAAAGTCATAAAACATTTTTTTTATTATTATTATTCTCAGTTTACTTTTGTTTTTGTTCCTAACTGTAAGCCATCAAGTTCATCAACCCAGGCAGTGATGCACAAACTTTTCACCCAGAGCAAATGAGGCAGTAAAAAGAACACTAAACTATAAACATTCTGAGCTTATAAATGTGATGGTGGTACAACAACTAAGACAAAACGCCATCTGATTCCTGTTATACCGCAACGGGCACGCAGCAGGCCTGGAAAAGACTTACAATGTCATTCGTGCCCTCTGTGTGCTGGTTTATAACTTTGCCGTTCATCTCCCCGTTCAGGCAACTATGCATGGCCATCCGTCTCCCTTATGTTGGAGGATGCTATAAATCTACTTGCGGAGAACTGTGTGCAGATGTGCATGCATCATCTTTCAGGCTTCAGTTAAGAAAAATTAGATGCAATGAGTCTAAATTTGTTTTTCATTTGCAGTTTTGCAGTGGCCTGTTTTTCCATCTTGTTTTATATGGTGTTTGTCTACTGCAGCATAATGTTAGAAAGAATAAATGAAGATGAAAAAGTTGTGCTAATTTGGTCTTTTCTAACACAGCTTTGCTTTAATGACTCTGAGGTCCATAATTGCTTTAAGATGCATGTGTGGGCATTTTGAGAAACCTAACAAAGGAACAGGAAAACAGAGTAAAACATTTAACACCAGCTTACCCTTCAAAAATGTCCATAATTACCAAATGATGAATAAAATGGAGCTACGGTGAAACACTCTGGAAATGTTTTATGTTAATATTTAGGAGGGGGCAGGGGTATTCTTCATACAATTCTCCGTCAAATTTAATGTGTAAAATTCAGCAGCAAAAAGACAGGTAAACGTATGTATATATATATATATATATATATATATATATATATATATATATATATATCAGAGGTGGAAAAAGTACTAAAATATCATACTCAAGTAAAAGTAGCAATACTTGGATGAAATATTACTCAAGTAAAAGTAATAAGTAGCTAATTTAAGTAAAAGTTACTTAGTTACATTTAAAAAAAAAAAACTGTTGCCAACCTCGCCAAGATAGTGCTGTGGGAAACACTGACTTAAATGAAATACTTAGTTTTTTTTTTTAGCAATTTATTTTCCCAAGCCACTCAGAGCCGCAGTATAAGGATGAAAGAGCCGCATGCGGCTCCGGAGCCGCGGGTTGCCGACCCCTGTGCTAGACAAAATTAGCAATGCCACAAAACAGGTTGTTTTGCTAATTGGCTATTAGTCATGAAAACTTTGTTTGAAGTACCAATGCACTAAATACTTATCAAAACATGCTTCCGCTGATTAGATGTGGAGTTATTGAATGCTGCCAGCTCAGTCACCTTTGGCAGACACATCTGGCATTGCATGATGATACTGTTGGCCCTCTTGAATTTAAATGAAAAGCAGTCTTTCAAATGTGGCCAAGGATTTTCTTCGTTTTGGGCAGCAGAATTTGATGTTTCAGCTAGCATTTCTAGTGAACATTCTCTGAACCGTCGTCACTCTCATGATCCACCTCCATCTCGTTCCCAATCTCCTACAGAAAGACTTTGCGCCTGGTAGCCTAGATTTACATGCTGATCACATCACTCGCTGTAGTGCTTCCGGGCCCGATTTTTTGTTTTCCTTTTAGTTTCCAAAGTTTTTTTTTTACTCAGTAACGGATGGGATTTGTAATGTAGCGAAATACAATACTTCACTCAAAACGTAATCAAGTAAAATTTAAATTACTGATTTTAAAAACTACTTGAAAAATACAAAATACACAAAAAATCTACTCAATACAGTAACTTGAGTAAATGTATTTCGTTACTTTCCACCTCTGATATATATATATATATATATATATATATATATATATATATATATATATATATATATATATATATATATACACCTTTGTGTGAATCTACATTCTTACATTTACCTGTCTCCTTGCTGCTGAATTTTACAAACTAAATTCAACGGACTATAAAAAATACTCCTACTCTGTTCTAGTGTAAACTTTAAACTTTGGAGTTTAAACTTATTTGGCTTATAATCTTAGGATATTCCAAGGTCCTTTAATCACACTAAAATGTTCAGATCAAAGCAATTTAAAAGCTAGAAAAAATAGTCTCAGTAAAAACATAACACTGTATTCGAACCATAAATTCATTACATTTCATTTCATCAAATGAAAAAGCTGTTAAAAAGTAATCCCCCACCCAAAAAGTAAGAAGTGGTTATACCAACCTAAGTGGCAAATGCTTCCATTGAGTTATGAGGCTTAAGTCAGCTTACACTGTGTGACTTTATGCCCTTTTCGGGGCGACTTTCCAGTTGTGAGAGAATTTTCTGATCGGGCCGATTTTCAGCTTGATTGTGCGTCATGCATTGAGTAGTTTACAGGGGTAACAAGGGGCGATCAGCCTCTCACGACCACCTCCTGATCAGGAATCGTGAGGTCGTGGGCAAATCACTCAGTGGGCATGTGGAAATAAGGATTCTTCTTCTTCTTCGTCCTCCTCTCAGATGTAAACACGGAAGCATGGCAGGGGTGCGAGTGAAATGGAGTTCTTTCTGTAAAATTGACAGACTGTATTAGCTACGTTTGCTCAGCCATGTCTATGTGGAAAAACGTTGTCGCCTTTTCTTTTTAGGGCTTTCAGCACAAAATTGCACAATTTGCTGAGGCAGCGCGTTTCACTCTAGTGAGCTTCATATTCCTCTTCTACCTGTTTGGCTTCCGGATAGACGAGTCAGAGTAGCTCCATCTCACTGTGGTGCTAAGTCTGACGTGGTTTTTTTAGACTTACAGTATGAGCAGGTAGATCGCATCAGAGGGTCTTGCTGCAAATACATTGTGAGCTGTGAGCTGTAGTTGTGTGCTACGATTGAAAACATTGCATAGTGTATGCCCGGCTTTAAGCGTAAATTAAATCTGGAAGACTCTTATCAGTTTCCCCTAAACTACCTACGATGTCTCTCGTCCAGCTCCAGCCAGTCAACTCGGGGGCCACACCTTCTCAGAAGCCAATCATCTTACAAGATCTCCCCTTCATTTGAGGGGGGGTCTGATTTAGGTTATTTATCCAAGCGTATGTTGATTCATAGCATCAAAGTCCTCTGCCGGGGCCCGAGTGCCAAATAACTTATTTTGTTTATGTCCTTATCTGCTTCCATCTCCTTGAAACCCAGTCCCCAGCAGATGGCAGCTCACAATGAGCCTGGTTCTGCAGGAGGTTTCTTCCTGTTTAAAGGGAGTTTTCCTCCTCACTGTTGCTATGTGTATGGTCAGTGCGAGGGATTCCAGAGAGTCAATGAGTCCTCACAATCAGCAGGTTTTCCTAAGATATTTTGAAGAATAAGATTGTTTTACCTGTATAAATAAATATAATTTTTTTCTAATTGCAATTTTTCTTTGTGTGAGTCTCCCCAGGTTTAATTTTTGTTTACTGGCAGTCAGGGTTCTACATATCTGCGAAATAAATGCAGCTATATTTTAAGCAGGAATGTACCATTTAATTCCATGCAACAGCAATTCAATTAAATGTTAATCCTGACTCAGAAATTATGGTCTGAAGGGTTTGAGAAAAGGTTCGTTTTGTTTACTATTATTTGTCTGTTAGTGTCCTGGATCATGATGTTAGACCACTGATCTTAAGTTCAACAGCAGACGTCCAGACATTCTTCTTTCTTTTTTGTGACTGTGAGAAAGGTCCTACAATATCATCTCTTGTAAGCAGTGACCCTAAGTGACCCAAGTGAGGTTTATAGTGCCTTAGATGCAATCATGGGTTCTTTTGTGACATCCCCGGATAAGTAAGTATGCTCTCATTGAGCAATTTGCTTGGCCAAACAATCTCCGAAGACCCAAAGACATAAAAATAAAACAAACTTTTTTCACTCTAATAGATATACAAATATGTTTTTTTTCTTTTTTGTGTTCTCAATTTTCTTAGATTGGTGCCTTATGAGTTAATTTTTAGGAATTTTTTTTGTTGTCAGATAGTTTATATGTAGGTAATTTCTTGATTTCAATAGAATAACAATTTTACTGAGGAGTAGCTCTTTTTTGCCCTGTTGTTGCTTGCATATATTACCTTTAAAAGCCTTTCCTTACTGACTTAAATCATCATTTAAAATCTGCTTACTATATTTACTTGTGGTATATTAGTCTGATATCAAAATCCGTTTGTTACCACAAAATATAAATAAAGACAGAAACCTGCAAGGGGCATCTGCGTTTCACAGCATACCATAAACTGTCTCTTCATTATTATTTGAATCTAAACTCTTCCTTTAAAGAGCTCACAACAGCTAAATTAAGATTTTATTTTACATTTAGAATAAAGAAAACGAACCCAGGTTTGGGAATTAATAGATCAGGCTTGTGACTTAACTGAAAGCCTTCTGCCCCCTTTTCCTTTCTTTAAGTCTGCTTGATCGTCTGGTATGGGAGGAATTTCACACATCTCACACTCAGACGCAGCAGCCACCATGGCAGCCACTCATACTGGAGTTTATGGTCAGTTAACAAGTGGATTATCAAACACTAAGGTGAAAGAAACAAGGACACTGCAGTTTACAATATTTCTCTAAAAGCAGGAACTAAGTAGTTGGTGTGGTTTTTCTTAGCCTTTTTAAATATCCTGGTTCCAGGTATCACCTATTTGTGATCCTAATCCATCATATGGACATTTGGAAATGATAACTATCTCACTTTTAGTGTGAGTCTTGGCTCCGTGTTACACCCCAGATGCACAATCCTTGTAGCGCTTCAGCAGCCACGGGGTCAAATGTCAGTCTCTGAACTTAATGAGACACAAAGATTGATGGAGTTGCAATGCCAGTATGAGATAATCTGTACTGAAAAAACTTGAAAAGGAATGGCTCTGAAGGGGAAATCTTTCACATTCAGATTGAAACATGTTCCTCAGGCTCAGTGTGTTCTGTTTTGTAAAATTTAATGGTCCATATGGTTTGGCTTTTAAAAATCTCTTTGTAATATACCATTGAAAAAAGGACGAGTGCAAGCAGATGAGAAATACTGACCACAACAGCATGCCATTGCAATATGTTTAATTGTTTTTGGCACAACAATTATAACTGATATTGCCCACTTAATCAGTAGCTGGTAAATATCTCTGTTAAAATGTTTCCCTTAATGATTAAGCCCCAGAAATGTAGCTGATTCATCTTGAATATTAAAGAAAAAATAACTAATTGGTGACACATTTCCTAGTTTCTAGTGTCCCTGCAGCAATACAAACACCAGCTCAAAAGGTAGCAGTAATACATCTGGAGTTCATTGTTAATGGATAAGAAGATGAATAAGAGTCATTAGTACCACAGTTTACATGAATAGATATGACCAAATATGGACACCAGGACTAATATTAATCACAGCTCTCCACAACAAATAGACGACTACATGAATGGCTACTAATTTAAAGAAAAGTCAAAGAAAAGGTATCCAAATAGAGTAAACTGTGTTTGTTGTGTTAAATATTAATAATTAAAGCAACACAATTTCATTATCCTTGACCTCTAATGGTCAAACTGCAGCAACATCAACTGTCCCCCCACCACTTCTCTCCCCTCCAACAATACAGAGGCCATCATGGTAAAAAAAATGGCTTCTGCGACATCCCCATCTCCCACTTTGTAAAGTGATGATGAGTTTTTTTTTCATAAAAGATTTTATAAATAGTATTTTATTAGTGTGTGTATGACATATATTTTTATATGGGCCTAACTTGCCCATTCGAACATAATAGCGGTCTCTACTGTTACCAGTTTGCCAGCTCTGCGCTGCTGTACTGCAAAGACGTCTGCCTCCATGAATGCGAGATCTGGTTATATATAATTATAAACAGAAATTTTAAAGGCAACACAAACATAAACATTGAGACTTTCAGTTTATAGATGCTAATAAATAACATTTGTATATATAATGTATTACATTTCTGTTAGTAAATCCCTGTAATTATTTCACACTATAGCTTTAATCAGTTTTAGTTAAATGAGAATTAATAATTAGATAGGGGGTATATAACTTGATAAGTTCTCAAAACTGCTTCTTTTGATAAGTTCACAATATTTGAAATGTATCTTAAAATAATTTGTTGAGTAATATGTAATACTATGAATTAGGTGCGTGGAATGTACTGATGCCAACGAACACCAGGGGTTTAAAAAGGTACGATTTCCTTCCTAAATTTTCCATCCTTGGAATTGGTTGAAAAGACAACATCATTTATATCCAAAAGACATCTAGATTTGGTTGGAAAATGAAAGGTAAAAAGCCATAATTTTCAGATCGTTGACAAGACATTGCAAACTGGGTTTGCATCGTCTTTTCAACATCTATTATTGGACTAAAGTGGGACAAAATCAGACCGACCAAACAAAGCCCAATTTTCGACAGCTATTTTTGACTAAATCAAGACTATGAAGAACTGACCAGAATTGGCCTAAAAACCAACGTCTAAACGACTTCTGGTTTTTGGGGGAATATTGCCTAGGTTGATTGTCCTTATGATAAGAAGTCACGTGGGTGCCAAAGGGACTTTCCTTCGATTAATATGTAGAAACAGATGAAAATACAACACTAATGTGAAATTGATTGCTCTCTGTCCTTAAAATTTCGAACCAAGAAAATTTTACACCCTTTACCCAAATAAGTGTGTTATGATCTTGGCACTGATCTGGTCTGATTTCTCATTTCATTCACCTACTTATCCAGTTCTCATTACCACTTATCTGATCCACCTGCTCCAGCTTCTATTCAACCAGCCTCAATACCAGCCATCAGTGCCAGATTGTTTGAGCCTTTGGTGAGAGATCTTTAGCATTCCGGATTACTTCTGATTGCCTGATCCTGACCTGTTGTGCCTCTAGACCTCTCAGGCTGCCTGTCCCCATTCTGATCTGTTTGCTAGACCTGTCTTCAGATTCCTGCTGGATTTCTGCCTGTATATGAACCAAACCTGAAACCATTTCCCGACATCATTCTGGATTTCCCTTCAGCGCTCTGATCTCTTGGCTCTGACTCCTGAGCTCGTCTTCGACACCGGTTTTGGCTTTGCCCTGTGGATTATCCTGCCTTACTTTGTTTGCTCAGTTCTGATCTCCTACCTGTCCTCAGACCTTTGTGACATCGGAGTCCAGGACTCTTTGGGCAGCATCTGCTGCCTCTTCTTGGCACCCAACTGGCTGGAACCAACCTCCCCCTCTGGGCTCGGACTAAACTATAAGACCAGATGCCTTATTCGCCGATGCTGTGCACTACAGTTTCATTTCTAAAACATTTTTTTAGAAATCTGTCTGCCTTGAATGCTGGATCTAATCGTTTTAGGCTTGAGGTTCATGTATTACTCAAAAGGAGGTGTATCAAAAGCAGCACACATACCACCATTAAGTAACAAGACTTAGAATGAACAAATTGTGCTTAGACATGTGTACGATTTGATTTTAGGTACCAACATATTAGCAAAGAAACGAAATAGCTTGTTAGGTGCTAAGGTCAACAATTTGCTCTCTCTCAAAAAGAACACAAGACATGGGTTTACACTTGGGAATAATGACAAAACACTGGAGAAAAGCAATAGGAAATTAAAGTTAGAAGTCAAAAACCACATATGAAGAAAGTCTATTTACAAGAGCCAAAATTAAATAACTAAAGAAGTTGTGGTGAAAACACTGACGTTCTATAATTCCAACAGGGATGACAAATAATGGGTGAAACCACAATGTGACATTTAAATGGCGAAATACCGCAAAAATGCGTTTCCACTGTGAGCTTAATATCATTACATATTTCAGTGTTACACTTTTCTTTCACTTTAGAGAAAAGGCTTCAATGTTTTAACAGACATCATTTCAAGAAACATCTGCATTTCCATTGTTGGGTCGTTATAAAGAAATGTAATTCCTTGTCAGGAAGATCTGCATATTCACCTGCCCCATGTTTTAGAATACAGCCTATATCAAACTTAAGAAATTTTATTTTATTTTCATTCCAAAGCAACTTCGGGTTTTAATTTGATGTGTGTTTATGTGTCACTGAAGACTTAACAAGTTAAAAACAGTATTTAAATACACTTAAAGGTATATTGGAGGATGTTCTTTTTCAGGGTGGATTATCAAAATAAAGTGCTTGTCCCCATTTTCACTTACCTGTGGTGAGTCCAACATATTGGAAAAATTGCAAACCTTCTTTTAGAAAGTAAGCTTGTGTGAGTGATGCAAACAGCAAGTTTTAAACAGAGCGTGCATGAGGAGCAATGGGCTTGTGCATGCCCTCACGGACGTCTAATAGACGCACAGTTGATTTTCATTGATTAACAGGCTTTTGATGAACTGCAATCAGAATCAGCTGTGATGAAGCAGGAAAACCTCTAAAACCTGCAGGGCAGCGGCACTCAAGGACTGACTTTGCACACACCTAAGTTAAAGTGAGATGTTTTAAGCACCATACAAGATTTTATATTCTAAACCAGCTTTAAACTCCATAACTAATTTCCTGATGTGTCTGCTGTGTTTCTTTGCTAGGTTTCTCTGAGGTCTAACAGATCAGCTGAATTTATACTAAGAAATCCCAGAGTGGATTTTTATTTTTTAAGGGGTTCGAAGAAAAGAATATAATTAAAACACTAAGAAATGCTAAAAGCTTGAGTGAATACTTTCACAAGCAACAGTACATCTTTTTTAATTACTTCAATTGTTTATGATTAATAACAATTTAATAACCTTTGTGTCACTGCAATGCACATTTATGTGTTTTCATATTTTGTTTCTTAAATTGTGTTGCTAATGAAATGTGCAATATACATAATTTTGCCGGGTTTTTTTTTTTGGTTGGGATTTCTAATAAAATAAAAAATAAAAAGTCAACTAGGTTACATAGTAATGAAATACAAGAACAAACATAAAACTCTGCATAGTCCAACCCTCTGCAGATCATATGCAATAATGCCCAACAAAAACAACACTGTCAGGAAAAATGAGTAAAGATTGATTAAATCAGGGAAAAAGAGAGGAACCATGTCATTATATTTCTACATGGAAAAGAAAGCCAGGGGCTTAAAGGAATAGTACACCCAAAACATGATTAGCCTTCATTTTCTACTCACCCCTGAACAACACTCTGGAGTACTTTTTTGATATCTGAAATGCATCTGGAGATCTGGGAGGCTTCTTACTGTCTGCTGACATTCAAATAATGGAGGTCTATGGTGCCCAAGGCAGAAAGGTCCATAAAAGTCCACAAAAAACGTGTCAATATTCCTCCATACTGCTCGTCCAATGTATTCCAAGTGTCCTGAGTGGGTAGGGTCCATAATTTACTCAAAACGAAGTCATTTAGAATGTTTTTAGAGCATAAACAGTAGTGTATAGGATTTCCTAAAAGCGCGCCCCTGCGAGTTCACGAGCCTACGGAAACCACGGCAGACCAAACCAGATGAAAGTGCGCATTCAGCTCGGCAAAGAACTAATGCTCTTCCTCAACACTGAAGTCCTCAGACATTTTTCTTTCTTTGTTTCGTTCTTTGCACAGGTAAACAGCAAATTTCTTCTTATACGCTTGCATTATCAAGAGCAGACGCTGAATGCGCACTTTCATCTGGCGTGGTCTGCCGCAGTTTCCGTAGGCTCGTGAACTCGCAGGCGCGCGCTTTTAGGAAATCCTATACACTACTGTTTATGCTCTAAAAACATTCTAAATGACTTTGTTTCGAGTAAATTATGGACGCTACCAACTCAGGACACTTGGAATACATTGGACGAGCAGTATGGAGGAATATTATTAAAAATAATTTTTTGTGGACTTTTATGGACCTTTCTGCCTTGGGCACCATAGACCTCCATTATTTGAATGTCAGCAGACAGCAAGAAGCCTCCCAGATCTCCAGATGCATTTGAGATATCAAAAAAGTACTCCAGAGTGTTGTTCAGCATGGGGTGAGTAGAAAATGAAGGGTAATCATGTTTTGGGTGTACTATTCCTTTAAATCAAAAAAAGGGGTAAAATAACCTTCGGGGGTTTCTGAAACATCTATCATCGCAGCAAAAGCATCGCCAAAAAACTCTCCCACATAAAAGAAAACCGCCAACAGCTGGGGCGCAGAAACCAGTCTGTGTCAGTCTGATGAGTGGGGGAGCACATCACACAGACTGTTGGATAGAAAAAGGGTTTGGGAGAGAAACATTGACTGGCAAGGGGTAACAACTGCCCTGACATGCTGTCATGCAGAGGGGCCAGTCAGACAAACAGGGTGTGTCAGGCGGCGCAGTGCTCTATTTTTAAAATGACAAAAGATGGCACAAATGTGGAAGGTTTAAATAAACTCATTTATAGTTAATGAATTGAGCATGTAAAGTATGGGTAAATAGCATTAATTTAAAGTTTATTTGAAACCTTATTTCAAACCGTTTCTAAAGTCTAATAATATAACAGAAAAGGTAAGCCACACCTCCTGTATCAAAGGCAAATTTGTTTCTTGCTCTCACCTCTCATTGGCTTTGAGTACACATTGCGAAGTTGATTGTAAACAAGAATAGAAGACTATTGCTTACAATAATGTAACTAGAATAGTGTTGAATATTGTGGATATTTGTTGTAATTTCTCTTACCAAACCCAGGCATTAACTCAAGATATCACTTAATTGAATCTTGTCTGACAACATAAAGTGGGCATAAAAAACATGAAATTGTGCCTCAATCTATATTGACTCCAGAAAAGATGAAAAACATGTTTTCAAATCAGTACTTATAGGGTTACAAAGCCATTTCTACAGTGGAGGGACTTCAATAAACCAGGCTGAGAGTCACTAACGACAAATGGGTAAAAATCCTTGATAGAGCTTCTTGGGAGTGGTCGGCATACAAAATTACTCATCAGCACTTTATCTAGCAGGTCATAAAGAACCCAAAACAACATCTGAAACACCACAAACCTCATTTGCATCAGTTAATGTCAATGTTCATGGATCAACAAAGAGAAGGGATTGGGGGGAAAATCCAAAGCCATTGCTGACCACAAACATCTCAAAGACATGTCTGACATGTAACAAAACACATCTGGAAAAGCACCAAGATTAATGAAAAAAATTTTTTAGACCAGAAATAGAAAAGTGGAAATGGAAAAGTTTGGAGGTTGCATGTCCTTTTTTAAACATGCGACTTGAAACTACTACAGCATTCTAGAAAAAAAACATTTAACTGTAAAAACCGGGTGGTGGCAGTGTGATGCTGTGGGTCTGCTTTCAAGAGATGGAGAACTTCCCACAATCAGTGGAACAATGATTTCCACTGTATGGAAGAAAATCCCAAGAATGAAAATCTGATTCTGACTTTAAATTCAAGCTATTGCAATGATGGCGATATGATTTTGGCACCATAGTCTGCGGTAGCTGAATTTATTTTTTGTCATATTTTCAACACAACTTAATTTCTCACAAACTGAAGTTTAATATTGTCTCAGAATGGAGCTTAAATCAATGATATGGAGCACAATGACAAGGTCAACTCTAAATGAAAGAAAAAAAAAACATACAAACAGGCCAACACTAAGTGGCCTAGTCAAAGTCTAGCCCTAAGTCCAACGGAGAAGCAGGGCCATAATTAGTCTTTTCAAATGGAGAGACAAAAACTGCAGTGTGGCTACTTAAAACAATAATGCAAACACATGATGGTAGTTTCTATGGTAAAATATGGCACAACCTACAAGCACATTACTTTGTCACAACATCACACATCCATTCAGTATCTATTCTTGTTTTCTTTCTATTATATTTCACTTTAGTTGCTTATCTAAAATGTGTGATAGAAAATAAAATTGGGTTAAATCAAAGAGAGTGAAAAGAAAGTGGAATTATAAAAGAGGGAACAGAAGAGGTAGAAAAGATGATAAAGTTAAGTCAGGCAAAACCACAGTCAACACATTGATGGAAAAATCAGATAAACCTCTCAGCCGACATCTTATCCATCACAGGCAGGAGACCGCAAGGCGTGTGTGTGTGTGTAAAGAGGTGTGTGGGTGTGTGCATGTGTTAGTGTCAAAGAAAAAGGTGAGATGTGATCTGCTAAAAGTTATGTGATGCTTTGAAATAAATCCAAACTGAGCATAGACAGCCTCGGGCCCTAAACTAGGCACGGTTTCTATCTCAGAGAGTATTTTTCAGCAGGTCTGGGAATCTGATCTTGAAAATTCAGAGTACTTATCCGTAGCAGCCAGCATCTTTGCATTTGTTTCCTCTCCACTTGAGTGTGAGTCATTTTGCTGAGGTCCCTCTTCAGAACAGGAAGGAATGATTAAAAAAGATGGACTCTTGGAAAGATTTCACATCTGGAAACAGGTATAAGGCCAAGGATAGGTCTGCTTTCTTCTTCCACTGCTTTCTCTCACATCCTGAAGATTATTTTTTTAACATCTTGCCATAAGCACTTAATCTCCCATCATATCTTTAGCATTACTTAGTACACAGAATAAGAAAAAAAAATCCTTCTCCTCCGATACCTTCAGAATCCTCTCTACAACTCCAGTAATCAATCAGCCTTACACAGCAAACACAATTTTTCATCCAGGGCTTTGGGTTTTAGCTAAAAATATATGGCTTTAATTCATCTCAGCTGGAAGCCGGTCTTTTAACAGAGATCCTTTTCTTTATACAATATTCTCATAACCTTTAAAAGGCAACACATGAAACTCATTTACCTTAGTATAGCAGTTAAATAATTAACTAGGTAGTTATTTTTCTGGGTTGGGTGAGACCAAGAAACCAAAGTTGGTTAAAAACAACAACAACAAAAAAAACAATAGGCCTTGTCTATACTAATGTGAATATTTGCAAAAGTGAGATTTACTGCTGCATTTGGTCAACAAGACAGCTCTGGGTCCATTTACCTCTGTGCCATTTCATACTACCTTTCTTTAACCTTCATGTACGTTATGATCCTTTGCTATTGTATTTTACATTACTGTGAAACACAGCAATGTTGAACCACACCAATTAAATTATGAAAATGACAAATCAGCTCATCTCTATATTTCTTTGAAGGCTGCGGTCCTATCGGTTATCATTAGCTAACATTACAAATGCATGCAAAACTATATCAATATTCTGTTAAATATGAAAATGCTAAGTTTTGCAATTGCGGCATTTCCATTAAATAACAAAAACAATGAAAATTGCATTTGAATAAATTTGTTCACGCTATAACTTTGAAAACAACATGGCAACAGAGGATGTAAACAGATGTGATATATCCATACTTCAGCCATGGCTCTAGAGGGAGCCGTCTACCTCCAACTACTTCCGGCTTCTTCTTATCTTTTTACAAGGCAGTAAGGTTCAGTCGCAAATCACTTGAGTCATTTGATTTCCAATGCAGTTTTGCTGCAAAATATAAGAATTTCGCTGCAACTGAAGTACCATCCCACTGAAGCATATTTTTGAAAAACCTGCTCTAAGAGATTTCAAGTATCTGGTCCAATCCCCACCGCCAGCACTGTGGGTTAGAGTCCTGCAACGGGTCGGGTACCTGCGGGTCCCCGACGGGTCACCTGCTAAAATGCTCTTTTACGGGTGAAAAATACATAAATAAAAATAAACGGGTCGGGGGTCGGGCAGATATTTTTTTAGTGCGGGCGGGTAGTTGGTGATTTTTTTTTTTATGCGTGTGTGTTGTTATGGACATCAGAAATGTTATATTAATCAGGCACTGTCTGGGGTCACCCTTGTTGTAGCTTAAAGCCCTGCCGGCAGTGTGGGCTTCCCTCCAAAAAGGCCACAGTCAGTGCACAGTCTGCTGCAGTTTTAATGGCGCTGTTCTGCAGCGCAGCGTACTATAGCCTATTACTTGATGTGTTAACGGGTCGGGTTGCGGGTTAAATATCAACGGGTCGGGTTTGGATTTGAATTGAAGATATCCGCGGGTGACGGGTCGGGTTCGGTAGTCATCCTAACGGGTTCGGGCGGGTGCGGGTTGGTAAAACTCGACCCGTGCAGGACTCTACTGTGGGTCTCTGAGCAAGACTCTTAACCCCACACTGCTCCCCGGGCGCCGCACAATGGCAGATCACTGCTCCATAAAAGGATGGGTTAAATACACAGAGTTAATTTCTACATTGTAAGAGCAATAAAGTTACATTTTGATTTTCTTTTTCTTACAATTTTGGTGAATTTCTTTTTATAATTACACATTGCGCAATTTAAATGTTAATGGAAAAACACTTTTTGGATGTGATCTTGATCCCCATGACCAGTTAGTGGGAAAAAAAAGGCCACAAATCAAGCAAAAATTAACTTATCCATCGTCCTTCTATCCAGCTGTTAAACTTAAAAATTCCAAATCTTCCATTTGAATATTGTACTTAAAGTTGAGGCTGATTGCTGGTTGGTTTGAGGTCTTTAAGTGTGGTTTTGACCATTTCTTGATTTGCTGCCATCTGATTAGCAAATTTGCTGTTTATAGCATAGTAGTACGGTATCTAAACAGCTGTAAAAATTGTCTGGTGTCGGCTAAAACTTAAATGAAGAGGTTTCAAGTAGTTGGGTTCCAAGTGAAGTTATTCTTTCACTTATGGGTCTGTTGGGATCTGGAGTTCTGCCACCTGTCTCCAGCAGAGAGCGCTGTGGGTCTCCTGGACTGGAGCCTCCAGCACACCTGGGGATCATCAGCCCATCAGGAGACCTCCTACATAAGCAGCGGCCAGACCTGACTTCTTCGCCGGACTGTTGACCAGTTTTGGTTAGCGGAACCTGAGCCTCTGATCTCTTGAAGAATCTCTGTCTGCTCTTGAGAGTAAACGTGATTCTAACCAGCCTTTGTCTTCTCTGCTCACAGGAAAGCCTGACTGAAGCCCTTAGCTCTGGAGGAGCTAGCCAAGAAACCTGCCTGCCTGCCCTTGGAAGCCAAACCTGAAGATAATCAGTCTGGATCCTTCAGCCAACTCTCAAGGGAGAGCTAGAGCATCAAATCAAGGTCTGAACACCTCTAGCCTGAAGCTAGACGCTGCCGCTGCTGCTGTTGTGCTCTCTGCTGAATCTACTGACTCTGGACCCAACCGGTTCCCCCTCTCCAAGGATCTGTCTGAACATCATCAAGGTATAAACCTGAATCAACATCAAACAATTCATCATCGCTGTCAAGCTAACCAAACAATCCATCTCTGCAGATACTCTGTGATTCCAGTCCTGGACCAGTACCTGAATCTGCCCTTAATTATTCTGTGTGTTCTCATCATTCAATAAACTGTTGAACTTTTTATTAGACTCCTGTGGTGTTCTGCATGTGGGTTAAGTCACTTAGACCCATCATGACAGGGTCAGGTTTCATGCTCCAAATAAAATCTAACATTGTGTTTAAAGCTGTTTCAGGTAAGGAAACATGGTTCAGTCATAAAAAAAAAAATGGATCAGAATTTCTATTCACTATAATCATCTCAAGATGATTGATGTAAACATTTGCACGTCAGGATGAAAAAAAAATGTTGTTTTCTTTCTCTCGGCATATTTTGGCTGCAAGTCTGACCATGCCTTATGACTGCTGTTGTAGCTCCTTCACTGCCACAGTTTCCATAGTCTTTAATTGGGACATACATAGTTATTAATAATGGATTCACAGCTGCCATTTTGCATCAGGTTTGTAATGGAATTATGATCAATGGGAACTAAAGAAGAGTTGGTTATTTTCCATCAACAAAATTCTCTACAAAGGAAAGCTGGACAATTTTCAAAGGACTGGATTACAAATATGTTTGGAATTCCAGTCAGGATGCCACAGTTTACAGAGCTCCAAACTGTTGACACAACGCAGAACCATCATTTATCCAGCTGCATTCTGGGATTCTCCTCAGACAAGAATTGCATCCTCACGCTCCCCCTAAAGTGGAACAAAGCATACCGTCTTCTTTCATCTGTGTCTCTTTTTTTCAGTTTTAATTTCAAAATAGCAACCATATGTCCAAGAGAATCCCAGCATAAAGTGAACACCTTGGAAGAACCAAGCTATTACGTATGACTGTATAATGGCAGACAGTGCATGTAGAGATCAGATTATTAAAACGAAAAGGTTAAGAGGGGTGAAACCTCGGTGGATTTGTTTGCATGTGGCTGTTTCTGCTTGTCTAAGTTTATCCATACATTATGCTGCACAGTCAAAATCTAAATCCTGAAGGAAGATTGATTGCTCTGTAAAGATAATCTTTCCCAGACATTTTCAACTCCCCCCCCTCCTTAAACCCCCTCCTTCTCCGTCCTAGTCCTACTGCTCCCTTTGGCATGTCCTTTTTTTACCCATGCCTACCTTCCTTATCCTTTGCTCTTTCACTAACATCATCATCCTGTCCTTTCGTTTCTAATATATTTGTCTCTCTTAGGTTCTTGCACATACTTTTTCGTTTTTTTTTGTTGACCAGTTTCTTTACTAGCTCTTGAACTTGAGGCTGTGTCTGAAGAATTGAAAGCTGGCAATATACCAAGATGTTCCCATCTGGCTTTAACTTTTATTTTAAATAGATTTTTTGACAGACAAAAGGAATGTCCTCCTCTTACTAGAGATGTTCCGACACCATTTTTTTTGGCTACGTTCATACTGCAGACCTTGATGCTCAATTCCGATTTTTTTTTGCGAAATCCGATTTGTTTACGTCTCCGTTTATATTTCCAAATATATGCGACTTGTATGTGATCTCCTGTGTGAACTGCAGTCATACAACACAAGTGTCCCGCATGTGCAGTAGAGGACGCAATGACGTCACAGGGCAGCGTGCTCTTTTTTTCCGGAAGTAAACATGGATGGTAGTGCCACCGCGGATCTAGCAGTCTTTTCCAACCATAAAAACACAATCTTTTCAATATGGTTAAACTTAAATACTGATTTCCGCATCATCAACTGCAATGGTTGTTGTTTTTCTTTCCGCTTCTGCGTAGCAAGACGCATAATAGTGACCTTTGTCGGGTATTAATGACATTCAGGTAAAAATGAATCCGACCTGGCCGTTCACACACAGGTCACATTTGAAAAGATCAGATTCGTATCGGATTCAGGACCACATAGCCAAGTGGCCTGGGTCAGATTGGAAAAAATCAGATCTGTGTTGTTTAGACAGCCATGAAAAGATCAGATTCAGGTTGCATACAGGCAAAAAAATTGGATTTGGGTCACTTCAGGCTGCAGTGTGAACGTAGCCTTTCTCTCCTGATACGATTTTGAAACTTGTGCTGTGAGTATTGGTTAATACTGAGTACAAATAACAGTATTTCACAAAACAAAATATATATATATATATATAATCATACCACGCCTGCATGCCTGTGATACAATAATCATTGTGGCCTCGCTGAGGTTAAACCCTTGAATTGAAACATGAATGAATACAGGAAGAACTCATCTTAAACGGTAGTTGAAAGTTATTGTTAAAATTTAAAGTGGGCAAAGACTTTACAGGGGTTCTTGGCTTGAGATACTCATATATTTTGAAAGATCGTGGGCAGAACGAACTTGTTCTTGTTGCCTCCTCAAGTAACCAAATACATTCTATAGTTCTTGTGTTGTAAGCAGAGTCCATAACACAATGTTTAAATTAGATGGAGAAACATAATGTTGCAAAAGGGATGTTTTTCAAGTTGTAGATAGAAGAGCCACTTGGTTTCCACTCGGAGCAAAAAGGATTGTGCCCTTTCTAAGATCACTGCTTCAAGATCGGAGAAAGTGAGTGAGTTGTTTACTGGGCAGGCATGGTGCGATCAATGTAAGCACTTCCTGGAGTTGGAGGGTAATCACTACGATGCTTACACTGGTAAAGGCCACTTGTTTTCCAAAACAAGAGTTCTGATCAGACAGCAGAATTTATGGGGAATACTCAGATATGCACAAATCAAACAAAAATACCACTCTGTGCATGATTTTGACGAAAGAATATAATTTCAACATATTTAAAAGGTCAAAAATTTGATTTTGCTTTATTACACCAAGAGAACTCAAAACCAATTTTGTTTGCTTGATGTGGCTCAAAAACATGAATTAGTTTCAATGTCTCAGGGAACTGTTTTAATTTTGTCCAAATTAAATTAGTTTGGGAGGGATTGTAGAACTTTATTATTTATAAACAAACTAGCTTAAGAAAAGGCAGAAGTCAGATCAGTAAAACCTCTCCGACATAGATGGGTTACCTTTATGTCTGTCACAGCTTACCAGAAAGCTGTGCCGCATTGTTGCACCTTCTCATATAAGCAAACTGGTTCAGGTTTTTGTGTTTTTAGTTTCTGACTCAAAAGCATCACACTATGGTAAGTATATACTGGGCTATCATCAGGTGAGGATGTAATACTGGCCTAAGTTGAGATGTGACCATATTACAACTTACAGCAGTATCATGATTGAGGCCTTTGCTATTGACTACAGAGGACCTCAGTACTTACTGGAAGACTAATTGTGAAAATGAAGCCCTGCTTCCCTTGAACTCCCCCTGAACTTAATCCCAGACTTTAAATGATGCCCCTGTGTTTGTGTCTGACCCTGGTGTGGAAGCAGTACCTTCGTTATCCCTGGAAAATTGTAGGCTATGTGGGGAGCACACTACTGCCATTAGAGTGTGACTCTGCCTTTAACAAACAGCAGATGGGTTCTGGCATGTTTTGTGTTCCCCCTGGCAGATCTGCGACAATGTTGATACAAAGATCCAGAAGTGCCAATTAGATTTGCTAAATAGCTTTTTAAGCTTGGTTGATGTTTCAAAGGTTTAGATTCTGTTTAACAAGATCGCAGAAACAGACTCAGTAATATTCAGTTTTTAAGTGGGAGCTTATTTTTATTTCCCATCTGACAAGCTCTGCTTTTTAATTTGAGACGCTGCATTAGATTGGTATACATTCACAATTATAGACCAGGATATATGTCAGCTTGTAAGAATAAGACATGTCAACATGTGTAGTCGTTAAAATGCCGTTTAAAGTTTTATGGGAATTCATGTGGGTTTAAAGGCACATGTATCAGAGAATGAAGACGTATCTCAGCTCCAATTCCAGTTTTGGGGGAGTTTGAAATCTTTCCCACCAGGTGTGCAGAATGAGCCATATGGATTGCATTTACTGTTGATTTTGCTCAAATAATAAAAGATCTGTCATGGAGACAGAGAAAGCTGCTTCCAAAAAAAAGATGTATTCTAAAGATGAAAACGAAAGCATGCTGAGGTTAGATAAGTTGACACGCAACATAATCTGATTTTTTTTTTAAAAGTCTCCTTCTAGTTGATCCCTCATTCACACATGTGGTTTCAATTCTTTGGAATATGCACATTATTACTTTTGAAGCTCAAAAGGTGCAGGAGGATTATTTTTATCCTTATCTCATGATCCACATGTCTTCGAATAAAAATCATACCAACATTATTACAGCTTTGATGCAACAAATTACTCTTGAATTCCAAGTAGCCCTCTACTGGTAGGGGATAACTTATGCTGGCATGGAAATGTGTTTAGTCTAAAGCACACAATCTCTAAAGATTGTAGACTTGGAGAAGAGGATTTTCAAGATAACTCCTTGTTCTGGCCAAAGTTAAAAACTCTGCAACAAGGAATGTATGAAGAAAAATAACCTACTGAGTGCAGATTTGTAAAATACACAACCTGTCAAATGTTATTCCTTCAACATCAACACTGTCCAAGTTCTGCAAAATCGTATCTAAAATGAAAGCGAAAAAATCCACAAGGTCATTGTATTTCATTCATACTATTTGAGATAAAATCTTACCCCCTCAGCAAATCGATCCTGTCACAAAAAACTGACAACATGATGACAATGTTGCTTTGGAGTTTTTTTCAAGAAAGGGGAGGCACCCTGTTCTGCACTTATGTTATATATTGAGGACAATCTAGGGCTGGTTTGTAAACTGTCAAAAAAAGGAAAACTGGGCAAGAGATAAGAAAAACAGAGGGATTTCATACCAACAAAATGAATGCAAGGGTTTTTTCCACCTTATGATAAATTATAAAGAGTCTCATCATTATTTTTTTTTTCTTCAATTTTTCTGACTCAGTTTTTGTGTATCTTTATATGTATGGCACTTAAATTACGTAGTACTGTATCGTCAATGTCAAAGCAAAGACAGAGTGAGGTCTGCTCACTAAAACATCTGAGTCCTTCTTGTTTTCCTGTAAGTCTGGTAATATAAGTAGGAAAACACAGATTTGAATGATCGACTTCCTGGATTTTCAAGCAAGTGTAGGATTTCCAATAAATTGGCCAAATCCACTTCTCTGTTTCATAAAATACATTTAGTAAACACATTGAACTAAATAATTTGAGTCAGTTGTGTTTTGAAAGAAGTTTCTCATCATATCAAGCCAATTTCTCATATTGTGTATTAAAAAATATGTTTCTTACAGTGGAAATAATAGCAATTCAGTTCATGCTTGAATGAAGTACTTGTGCATTTATTGCAATGGTGTTTTTCAGTGCTATGAAATGTCACTGGTGTAGCTAGGCATATTTCACATTCTCAAGGAAAGTAAAGAAAGGCATCTTCACATAATTTGGATACATCGGCCTGCTCTGAAACTTTGTTCATATTCTTTAACTCCTCAAATACTTGGGCTTGTCAAAGCCACCTGTGCGTCACGTACTGACGAGACAGACATTGCCATATATTGACATTAAAGAACATTGTATAACCTGAAACAGGGGAGGGCAGCCTAGTGGTTAGGGCATAGGGCTTGGAATCCTGAGGTTCTGAGTTCGGGCCCCATTCCCACAGACTGCCACTCTTGGTCCCTGAGCAATGCCATTAACCACACCCGGGCGCAGGACAATGGCAGCCCACTGCTCCCAAAGGGGATGGGTTAAATGCAGTGAGTTAATTTCATTGCATTGTACTTGTGACAGTTTAATGATAATACAAGCTTGAAATACAAATGCAGAAAAAAAATACAAACAGAAACACATGTGACGAAATTCTTTTTCCAAATTTATTGTTAGTAGCTTTAGGACTGTATGGTAACATGTATGCTAGTGTTTCTTTACACATAGGGTTATAGTAAGGGATTGGTTAGTGTAGGTTTTTTACTTTACAGTTCATGGGAATTTTTTGCAAGTTCCAACAAATAACCATCATGGACCCTGTGCGTCAATAATTGACAAGAGGGGCACCCCTCGTCAGTATCTGACGTGCAGGTGGCTTGACCATATATTAATATTAGATGAGTTGGGAGTGAGAATACATTGTGCAGTAACACAGACCAGAACCTTTAAAAGCTTTTTTATATGTTTTAATTAATACAATGTTGCACTAATACATTTGATTATAAGTCATTTAGCTACAAGCATTTCTAAAAATCAAATTTTCCTAAAACTCCTATGTATCTGAGGTAAAGCTAGGAGGTGAGGTGTCCAACCAAAAGAGTGAGGGTTTGTTTTTGGCACAGACGCATGCTCAAATATATTTTATGCCAGGTGCTTAAGCCAAAATAGGGTTTCCGTTGAAAAAGAAAGTTTGATCAAATATTTTATATTTAGAAAGGAGCCAGGTAATGTTTTCAGTATCCAATAATGTTAAGTATGGTAGTCTATTTTTGCGCCAAAAAATCTTGGGGAGGCGACCAACACAAACATTAACATGTGTCTGATGCTACAGGTCAAGGGGAACGTTTGGTAGCTGCAGTTGTTCGGTCTTGGAAGGAGGAAGAGGATGGGGCAAGGCAGGGTCTTGTGCGTGCCTTGGCCCTCCCTGTTTCTTATGGTACATTCACTGCAACCACGGTGTCCAAGATCATTTCCACCTGCAACGCAAGGATTTCACTGCACTTTTCATGCATCATCAAATAGGAAGAACTTGAGCTTCTATTTGATCTCAACATGGCAGACCGAGTTTTTATGGAGCGAGTGACAGAGCTTGCTTTGCTGTAGAAAGCCAAATAACGCTGTTGGGGCGATGTCTATGGCTCCACCTGATTCTCCAGAGACGGAAACAGTTTGGAGAGTACCACCAATTTCTCCAAGCATCTGGATGCAGGTCAGATTCTGCAGTACTTCCTTTTATCTAGACAGGAAGAAAACTCTAGTTCTGGCGAAAGGCAAGGGTCTCAAGTGAGGGACAACAAATGGTAAATGATTCAACAGTTCTTAAAAGAGCTTTTTTCAAAAGCCTAAAACCACGTTAGAGCATTCCTTATTTCAGCCTTTGTCAACATTATTTTCTCCATATTCCATGTTGAAAAAAGCTTTGTCTTGGCTGCATTCTTTCAACCGAGGTCCAAACCAGTCCCTGATTGGTTGTCGTAACCAGATTTCACAGAAAAGTTCACATTTTTTAATTTCAGCTCTCACCCCTGGAACTTCAACGCTCTTGCCCATGCCATTTTCATAGGGATTTTATGTAAGGATTTACATACTATACAGAATTCTAAGAACCTAAGTAAATGAATATAAAATATTTTAAAACTTGTTGGCCAATAAATAACAGAGAGTCTAATTTTATTTTCAAATATTTATGCATGAAGAAAGGACGCTTTAAGCATCTATGGTAAAAGGGTCCGTGTTTGGACACTATTAGAGATGTACTGTATCGTTTGCATGACTACATCAATACATTGCTGCATAATATTTTAAGGAACAATTTGATCGAAGGCATATCGGATTTTATCCTGCTCGTTCGTGCTGTTTTAAACAATAACTAAGCCTTTGTGACATTCATAACAGTTGGACTCTCTTTCACTTCGATCTTGTCTATTGTTACAAAGGAATCTGTCCTCAATCAGCATTGCCCTGGAAGGGTTGGTTCATGATGAAACTGAATGCTCAATGGTAAAACCTCAAGCCAGAAAGGATAAACATCAAAAAACGCTTGTCTGTTTACTTGGCAGACAGATTTTGAACATGTGGCTGTGGTATTGTGAATTTGTGATACTGAAATGAAAAGAGCCCGACGCCTGTGGGAAATGGATTATTTGCAGATTTCCTCTTTTCCGCAGCTTTTTTCCTGCACATACAAATATGCATACCCTCACCACTGGCCACCAACATCTTCCATCAACAGCATTACTGAAGCTGGTCTTGTCATCTTTAAAGTAGCTGTTGTTACTCTATTCAAATGGCAGAGCAGAACTCCTATTCAATGTTTGATTCTGACTCTTTACAGACGACCTGTAAAATAAGACTCCCAGGCGGCAGCTATAAAACGCAGGAGTTGGAGGGGAGTGTTCTTATATGAAATGGGTCTCACTGGGAACATGAATATGACAGACACTTCACAAAACTTAAGGACCTCACAGTAGTTTTGACCTATATGTTGCCCACCAGAACTATGGTTGGAGGTCAGTGATTGCTCATAATCTGTAACGATTGAGAAAATATTTCCATATAAGAACATATAATTTTTTGACCACAAAAAAAAAAAAGAAATAAATAAAAGCTTTGACTGTAACTGAGTATACTTAATTTTGAGAGTGGCCAGTCCTGCAGAGATACCAACCAGATATTTTATGCAATATGTTCACAAGATACTTTGTGGTTCTGGAGTGCAAAAAACTCCCTGCTTACTTTTACACCAGGAGAATGAATATCTGCAACTGGGCAGTAGTTTCCAGTACAATTAAGGTGAGTTATGTTTTATATGCATATTAGACATACTCTGTTTTACCTTGAGGTTGGGGAAAAAACTTACCACAATGCATGATGTAAGGGTATGCTGCATTTGCACTTTGATGTCAGAGTTTTGAAACAATGATTTATAAAGCTGATTGCAATATCTAGACAACTGGATCCCATAATCCTGTCAAACTGTTTTGCAACCTCTTGTAGCCAAATTTTTTTATAGCATCCACAAAATGCTGGGAAAAAGTTTGTGATTAGTCTCTTCACTGGAAAAAAAAAAGGTAAATCACATTAATCACCAACTGTAATTGGAATTAAATAAGGTACTAATTATTACACTTTAGCTGCCATTTTAAATATTACTCAAACACACTTTATTTCTTATCCATGCACGTCTAAAAATTTAACATTCAAGGTATTAAAGAATCCAATATACATTCTCCCTTTCCTTAAATGCTCCTGCAGCCCCTTCGTAGCTCGTTTTACTCAGAGATCTGATAATCATCTTAATCCAGTGAACAGCCTGGGCTTTTCTACTCTTACAACTTGTACAGTTGTAGGGACATCAGTGCGAACCTACTGAATATAGTTGTCTGTGTGGGCTAGTTCTGGCGGAGGCAAAAAGGCATGTGTAAGGCCAGATCGCACTGCGTTGATCACCTGACCCACACTACCACGCTTGACTGGAAGTGTGGGAATGTGCCATCTGATATCATACCTCCAGAAGGACCAGCAAGGACAAAGAAAATCCTTGGGAGGAAGGTGTGGATGTGTTGATCTGATCAACAAAGTTAAAAGGGGTCTAAATCAAACGGTTCTATCATAATCTACATTGCATTGCTCTGAAACTTGCTTCTTCGAAGCTGGTTCCTGTTCAAGCAAGCTGAAACAAAGGAGATGTTAGACGCAGGAACTATGCACTAATTTACATTCTTTAACAGAGTAACAGCTGCTTCTTTTGGCATCTTAAGTTTCTGTGGAAATAGTTGCCTTGCTATGCTGGACCACAGCCCAAATTGCAATCAAAAACTGTCAAATGTTCCTCGGTTGATATATGAAATTTTGTCTTTTTTTTATTTTAATTACATATATATATATACAGCGCCTCTGGAAATATGAATACCACTTCTATTTTTTGCATTTCAACATGTTACTCAGCAAATACAGCTTTAAATCTTCTAGATTCTGTAACTATGTATATGTAGATTTATTCTTATATGTTTTTTTTTTGTTGTTGTTGCTGCTGATTTTTTTGCCACATTTTTAGTTGGTTTCCAGTATTTTGTCATTCTGGAAAATTAACTACTCTCAAGTGTTAAGTGAAAAACAATGACATGTGTTGTATTTTTATGTGGTAAAGGATATTATACAATGGAAAAATACTTCAAATCAGCAGAATTAAATAAAAATTCATTATTTTCTAAATCTTATAACCAAAATAAGTCATTTATAACTTTGACCCATTTTTTTACAATAAAATGTAGGTCAAGTTTGCTTTCTCATTGTGCAAAGTATTATTTAATAACATGCCCCTATAACACCCTGTGTATGTGTCTGAGATTTTTAGGTTATTTTATCTCTCAGGCAGAACAGCAACCAAGGTGGCGCCTGATTTGTTTTGACTGATACAGTAAGTGATGGTTCTGGTAAAATGCTTACTGTTTGTGTTTTGGGGATATTCTGCTGTCAGGTTTTGGTTTGGAAATGCTGTCCTATTTCAAGTGTTTTCCTGTTTGATATTAAACACACCTGCACGCAAAGATTAACCAATGTGTTTTTACTTGTCCCTCTCATAGTTTCACCATGGGACCATATTAACGGTAACTGTCCCGTTCTTATTTAGCTCTTTTTTCATGTCACGAGACTTGACCAAAGCATTTTACTCCACATTCAGTCAATCACCCACTCATGCACACTTTACATGGGGCAAGTTACTTTATAGCTACAGGTTCCGTGGGACAGACTGAAAGAAACAAGGCTGTTTCTCTCTGACCACCATCAGTAGGCAGTGTAGGTGAAGTGTCTTGCCTAATGACATTGAAAGCCAGAGCTGGGGCTGGTGCCAACAACTTCAGTGCCACCTCCTGCGTTCGATGCCACTGTCTGGCTTATTGCTCTTACAGGCAGGAATTCTGTGGTGGAACATATGTCCAGGGGCTTTTTGTGCATTTTTGAGTTGTGCGCATGTGTCAGTGCCCCCTCCACAAAATTCCTCTACACTGTAAATGCCTCTGCCAGTGTTCTGTCAGATGAGCATACCCCATCAGACCAGCATACCAGTCAGTACGCATGTTCAAGATGTCAGATTTGCGTTTATCCCTTTAGTTTTGTACGAAAAATAGACTTTAAACTACCTCAACAGGCATGTATCCCTTTAGTCATGTACAAAAAACTATTTAAGCTGAGATCACCATACGCTTCAAAAAACACCGAAAAGTAATTAATTAAATTGTTTTTTGTACATGACTAAAGGGATGCATGCCCGTTGAGGTAGTTTAGTTTATTTTTCGCACAAAAATAAAGAGATAAAGTAAATGGATAAACAGTGATAAACTAAAGGAATAGACTAAAGGGATAAATGGGTATTGACTATTGATATGCTGGTCTAACCGGCTATGCTCATCTGACAGAACACCAGCGATTTTGTTTTTCACCTAGAGAGGCAGCAAAGTGCCAGGATGCACCTAGTCAGCAGGAATTCTCAATAAGAAGAAGAGGCCTTTGCCGACGTTATCAGTGCAAGTTATATTTACAATTTATTGGTGTACTTAATACAGAATTAAAAGTAATTTGCCTGTCCAGCAGATTTTTTGCAGCAGCAGCAGATCTCCTAAACACTCACTTAGCCGGCTCCGTTCTCTCCCACTCTGTCTCTTTTCAACTATATCGAAAAACGTAGTTGTCAGGATTCTTTTTTGGACATTTATGGTCTAGTCTATTTGAGTGAAAATATAGCTAAAAAAAAAGCCACAGCAGCAAACAAGAATTACTTTTTCGTACTTCAGCTCAATGGCGACCGCTAGCCAAACAACGCATGAGTGACACCTGGGGGTGACGTAAATAATGTGCTGGAGGCACGCATGCAAAATGAAACAAGTAGCCAATCCCACTTTCGACAGTAGGCAAAGTTGTTTGGCTAATTTTTTGTAGGCATCACCGTGGTCAAAGGTTATGGATTTTTATGTATTTTTTCTTCTTTTTTCTTTATCTTGGCAAAACTGTGTTGTTAAAATTCCTCAAAAAGGACAATTTAGCAAAACTAAAATCCTCTGCAAAAAAACAAATAATTTCCTTTCATTATGTAGTTCCAAAAATGACGAATTGAAAATCAACATTTATTCTTTTATTTCATTGTGTTTTGTACATTTTATTTATAAAACAGCAGGATATTTTTAGATATGCCAAATATTTTGACTATCGAGTGTCCTGAATTTATATTACCTTTGGCAGCCTTGAACTTTTGAATGCTCTCTAAAGGAAAAAAGCACCTTGTGACTGGAAGTCAACTCTCTGTTTTCTGTTTATTACATAAAAACAGTTTGAGATGCAGCTTTAAGCTTGCTGTCATGAACTCTTTGGTGTTAGGAGAGAACGTTTATCTCCTTTAGCTCTTCACCCAGTTATTTGACACAAACGTGCATCCTGCAAATTGCACCCTTGACTGCCTCTCACATGAGACGTATTTTGAGACACAGATACACTAAGGGCAAAGTTACTGGAGCACATTTTCTTAGCTCCCTCACTGAAAGTGCAGCATTTGTTAATATCAAGAAATTCAACAATATGGAAAAAATATTTCAGATGTGGAATCAGACAGCTTTGTTTTATTTATTATTGAGATCTACAAAGTGGTTATGTTTTATCACTCCAAACATTTATGATAAGCAGAATTCGTGTTTCTCTTTGTGAGGCCTGCGTTGCTTTTGCTGTGAGCCAATTAAATTCAACCCCATCTGTTGTTTCTGTGCTCTAGAACGCCACCAGATGAATGTTTTTGTTGATCTGTATTGATGAATGATTTATCCTACTTCTGTTTTCTTCTGCTAACTGGACCAAGTCCATTTCCTTTGCAAAAGAAAGAATTTTTCAGGCGACCGTACACACGCACACACACAAATGCACATCAGGTTTTTCCAGATGCTCTGAAACAAAGGCTCAATTCTTGGAAAATTCCCCCTAACTCTAAATTTGATTAGACATATAAACCGGTTCTGATTCCCAGCCCCTTTTTTGTTTTTTTGGAGATCTGTGCTTCATTTGCAGGCAGTTAGTGTCATATTAGTGTGCAGCTTGGTTGAGTCATGCTTTTCTTTAATGGGTAAGAGAAGAAGTTGGTTCCACATGCTGTGTCTTGCATAGGATTATTTTTTTCCAGGATCATAGTGCAGAATGCATGTAATCTAAATACAGTGCGGCTGAAGTGGGATACAACAGAAGCTGTCACATCTTTCTTTATGTCTATAGCAAAAGTCTGTTTAAAGCAGATTTAGAAATTAAGCGTTAATATTTTTTATTATAACAGGTCGTAGTATTTATAAGCCCAACTAAGGAAGAGGCTGAACACTAAGGATTTTCCTGTGTGAGACCTGTTATAATCTGGATGGAATTTGCATTTAGTGGTTGAGAGGAGCCAGTAGGTATATTTTCACCATTCTATTATCAAAAACACTCTTTCTTAGCCCTTCTGCTGTATCATAGAATGTGATGATAACAGATCCATTACATTGCTCATGAGTTAGGAAGATTAAATTTTAAAAATCCAGCTGATCTTTACAGTTAACTGTCCCTAAACAAGCGTACTCTTGTAATATTTACACAAAAGTACCGAATTTATTATTTTTTTTAAGACTTGCAAAAAATCTTTAGAGATGCAACATGTATAGTATATTTTATGAACAGCGAGTTTTCTTAAAATGATGTAGTTAAAACCCTTTCAAAATAAAAAGCATTATTTCCATAAGAACAGGAATCATTTCATTGATCCATATTGTAGACTCACTGAACTTGAATTGGAAACTGTTTTAAAGAGAAAGGTTTGAACACTCATAATTTAACACATGATCAACAAAAAGCACTGACTGAATTTGAACATAATAAATCTATTGATATTATAGCCTGATAAAGGAGGGGCCATTATTGTAATGATTGGTAATAATTATGAGAAGGATGCTCTAAGACAATTAGAAAATTCAACCTTCTATAAAAAAAACCAAAAAAAAAACCCAAAGAAATATCTCAATGAATGAATATTGATACTTAAAGAGGGGTTCTCACACAATGAAATCTCTCTGAAGGAGAAAAAAATCCTAATGAATGAACACCAACTCAAAGCTTTTTTTTTTACCAAAAATCCACAAAACCAAGAAAAACCGCCTGGGAGACTTATTATTTTAGGAATTGGAAATATAACTGAAAGAATGTCAAGGTTTTTAGATTTTTATAGTAAGAATTTTGTACCGACCTTAAAATCTTACATTAAAGATAGCTCTCACTTTCTGAACCTCCTTAAAAACCTCCCACCTACTGATTCAGATGAAATGATGTATACTTTAGATGTTGAATCTCTGTACACAAATACTATCCATGAACAGGGCTTGAATTAATTACATTTTTCCCTATACCAGATCTTCAAAATCACCTTCACTGGCATTTTTAATTAAGCTAATTGCATTTTCTGTCAGGGTTCTGGTAATTTTGTGTCTTTGTAGTTGTTTTCTGCCAGTGTAGAGTCTTTGTGTTACCCTCCGTTGCCCCCTTGTGTCAGTTTCTATTCCCCCTGATCTCCCCTCTAATCACTTCTATCCACACCTGCTCCATATCAGCTAATTACCCCAGTTTTTGTTCTGTCTCCTATATATACTCTGTGCAGTTCCTCAGTGCTGGTTTGTTGTTGCTTCATTGCTGTGCTCCCCATGTGTTGTTTCTCCCTGGTATCTCCTGGTTTCTTTTTAGTGTTCTTGGATCTATGCTTCTGTTGCTATCAAGTTCCCATTAAATCAGTAAAATTCATCATCTCTCCCTCCTCTGCATGTTTTAACAACATACCATAACTTCAAGTTTCTGGAAGTGCAATAGTTACAAAATGGCTCCCAGTTTTGCTTTCCTATTTATTGGTCAACTACAAGAGCAAATTTTATATAACCACAAAAAAAAACCTTCCTACCTTTCATTGTGTCTCAGAAGAGGTACATAGATGATGTTTTCTTTTTCTTGAAATTACCAATTGCCACCCTAATGCAGTTTTTAGAATTCTGAATGAAAACTTTGCAGGCTTATGTTTTACTCTTGAACACAGCTCTCAGGCATTGAATTTTCTTGATATTAAAAGTCACAAAAACACGCAAACAATTGTCCTCCTCTCTTTACACAAAATCAACTGATCGGAATATATTACTTAACTTTGCAAGTCTTTTTTTTCACCCTATAAAAAGTCTACCTATAAGTCAACTCATCAGTGATGTATTGTGAAATCCTAAAATATTACAAGAGCAAAGAAGAGATGTTAAGGAAATTCAATGAAAGATATTACAAGGAAGAATGGTTCTGCAGAGAATAATATGGATTTGAGGAATTTCTACTTAGAAACTAAAAACCCAAAACAAGGAATATTAAAAAAATAATTTCAAATTTTTATCTTTTTTTTTCAACTATTCTAAAAGCAATAAAAAATTAAAAAAATAACTTTTCTTATTTTTATTTTTCAAATTTCTTATTATTTATAAAAAATAAACTTTTAATGTTTATTCATGTCTTTAATGTTTCTATGGTTGCAGTGTATATCAGATGTTCCCTATTAGTGTTTTTGTATTCATGGTTATTTTTGTGGAATGATGTACCTCTTTTAAAGCCAAAAAGGCTCTCTTCCCAGAGCATTGTTGGCCACTCGTTGTAAATAGACAGGAAGTAATACGTCTTTATGCTTTGTCAGTTTATGTGTGCATATAAGATTAGTTCGTTAGAATTTTTTTCAGTATTATACCCTTTAATTGGACTTGGGGATGTATTCCAATTATAGAGGGTTAACATTTCCCATCCTCCCTGATAAGGCCTATGCCAGGGTCCTGGAGAGCAGAATCTTGCGAACCTCAGCTTCAGGAGGAACATTGTGGTTTTCGCCCTGGCCGTAGAACAGCTCTACTCTCTACAGTGTTTTCCAGGGCACTTGGGAGTTTGCCCAACCGGTCCACATGCGTTTTGCGGACCTGGAGATGGAGTTTGATCGGTATTGCCGGCATTAAGTCTTGCTCACGGTGCATACTGGACTCCGACGGCAGCCCTCTGTCACCGGTCCTGTTCATAACCTTTATGGGCAGGAGTTCCAGGCGCAGCCAAGCGCTGGATGGGGTCTGGTTTGGGGACCAACGGCTCTCCCCCCTGCTTTTTGTGCATGACGTGGTTCAGCTGGCTTCTTCCTACCAAGACCTACAGCATGCACCGGGGTGGTTTGCAGCAGAATGTGAAGTGGCCGCGTTGAGAATAAACTCCAAGTTCGAAGTCGTGGTTCTCGATCGGAAAAAGGTGCTTTGTTGCCTTCAGATGGCAGGAGAGCATCTTGGGGTTCTGTTTACGAGTGAGGGGAAAATGGATCGGGAGATCGATAGACTGATCGGTGCGGCTGCTAAAATGGTGCTCTACATCGGTCTGTTATGGTGAAGTGAGAGCTGAGCAAAAAGGCAAAGCTCTCGATTTGCCTGTGGGTTTACGTTCCTACCCTCAAGAACGAGATCCCGGATACAAGCTACCAAAATCTCTCTCCGCAGGGTGGCTTGGGCTCTCCCTTAGAGATGTGGTGAGGAGCTTGGTCATTCGGGAGGTGCTCAGAATAGAGTCGTTGCTCCACCACATAGAAAGGAGTCAGCTGAGGTGGCTCTGACATGTTTTTCAGATGCTACCATGGAGATGTTCCAGGCACATTCAACAGGGGAGGAGGACCAGGGGACAACTCAGGACACGCATGATGGACTATGTCTCTTAGCTGGCCTGGGAGTGACTTGGGCTTCCCCAGCAGAGCTGAAGGAGATTTCTGCTGAGACTGCTGCCCCCGCGGTCACCCGGTCCAGAATAAAGTAGAAGATGACAGGCTGAGACCTTTTAAATGCAAACTTTGTGGTGACTTGTAAATGACCATGAAGAAGGCCACAGCCGAAAAGCTTAAGCCTCCAGTCTTGCTGAAGTTTTTCCTCACCAGTGCATAAAAACGGTAACAAAATGTATATCATGCAAAAAGTTCTGATAAACTCAGATGTTCATTCTGTTTCAATTATAAAATTGGATATTCTTCCTATTTTATCAGTATTATATTGGATGTTCATTTTGCTTCATCTCTGTGACATTGGATGTTTATTCCAATATCACAATGTGATTTCAATCCCTTATCAAAGGAGGTTGAGGGAGGCATTCCCCCTGATTGGTTCAAGGCGCTGACTTACTGAGGCTCTAAGCCAGAGCTGCCAGAGAACAGGAACACTCGCTACACACTCACTGCCTAAAATATAGGTGTTTATTAGCAGATGATGTTTAAACGAATAGGAAAATTCTACTGCAATGGACTACGTTCAATCACTAAACGCCAATTTATGCTTCTGACACATAGCCTCTGCAACCGTCAAATCTGTCTCTGTGCGCGACCACGCCCCTCGCACAGAAGTCCTGCAACCGTCATCACGCACCTCAAAAAAATCCTGACTACTCATCGGACTGTCGCAATCCTGCGAAGACCTCAAGTGGAAGTGCGCAGACAAAAAGCAGCTGTGATTGGTTCTTGGGATGCCTTTCCGACTGTCTGTGTGATCGTCCTTCTCGATTCGGTGCCGGGGGGCACCATTTTTAAAAACCAAGGAAAAACTACAATGGACAACTACGACGTAAGGTTAATCAGTGTTTTTGCCAACTTCATTAAGAGAACCTGTTCCTCTTGGATGTCTAGCAACTCTAGATCCATCTCCATGACCCTGATATCTTGCAGACGCACCATTGTTGTTTTGGAAAATGAACACTCCTGCCGGAGCAGCCAAAATTCTCGTGACCATCCGCCAAAGTTCTCTCAAGTTCTCGAATAGGCTCCCCCTTGCACTTTGGCAGAAAATTGCTGTGCGATGGTGCAGAAGCATACGAGCAAAACTGGTTCGCGACCAGACCCAAGCGACATTTGATGTGTGCGGATGCAGAAGTATAATTTGCCCTTTAAGCGGCCCTGAGAAGGTTTTGATAAAGAACTAAAAAAATCCAACATGAAGATGTAAGGAAATGAAGAGCCATATTAAAATTATTACCCAATAGACCCAGTTTAAAAAAAAGGTTAATCCCTTTATTGTCCCACAATGGGGGAATTCATTCTCTGCTTTTAACCCATCCACCTTGGAAAGCACTGGGCATTGTGCGGCGACTAGGGAGCAGTGTGGGTTTAAGGGTCTTACTCAGGAACCCAGATTAGAGGCTGTAGGGATCGAACCGGCTACTTGCGACCTTCTCAGAGCACATGCGCACTGCTCTTACCACTAGGCCAACCCTCCCCCTACATTTATACAGTTAATGCAAAGGTGAGTGCGAGATAAATGACAAAACAATGTGGGTATTTTATTTTTCCACATTTGCCAGTTTGCTTTTTGATATTTTGTTATCTATTATAAAGGGAATCGTTATATGAAAACAGAATTTTTGCACGGTTTTCATTTTGATGTGAACATTTTCTTGATGATCTAATAGATCAAAGAATTAAAGAAGAAATATGTTTGTAATATTTCAGAATAATTTCCATGTACTTATGCATTTATTTCCACTTGGTGTGGAAAAGACTTGCAGAATAAACTGATATAAAAAGCAAACCCTAAATACAAAAAAATGCAATATGCTTTTTGTGTTTTCAAAGAAGGCATTGTATCAGCTCAACAGTGTTTTATTCTTGGATTTGGAGAGAAAACAGGTAATGTGCCTTTTTCTCTTGAACAGCCGAGAGACGACATTAAAAATAATGAGCAAGCTCTTTTACAGCCAGTCAACAGATTGTTTTACTTTGGCAAAAGACTGCTCACTTTCACAAAGCAGAGGTCTAACGTTTTTTTTTTTTCTGTAAGATTGAACATTGTGAGAAATATTAATGGTATATTAGCGCATGGACAAACAGCTAACCACATGCCTATTTGGGTGGATTGGGAGCTGCGTTTGGGTGGGTAACATCATGGGTCACAAACAGGGCAGGAAATTGGCATTTTCCACTGACTGTAAATGATGCCTAGCTGGCCCTATAGAATACCCTCCCCAAACTCCAGATGTTTCACTACTTTTTCTTGACAGATTTTATTTGAAAAAGAAAACTTGTTGGTTTTAATCAGGGATTCAGAACCTGATTAGATCCATATCCAGAGAAGGAATGTGGCTAATGGTTACAACATCCATTTTTCAAACTGGATGAATTCCCAGTGTGCAATAAGTGATATTTGAATGTTCTTGCAGGTAGGAAATTAACTATGTGAAATGTAATTTATTTTCATGTACTTGTGCGCTTTAGTTGCACGTTCTGGTCTATGTTTTTTAGTGGACGTACAGTATCCATGCTGCCAACACACTGCAGCAATAATGAAAGCATTAATCAATTTTTTTTTCATTCAGTTCTTTTTTTTTCTTCCTGTTTCCACTTGTCAATAGCACAGCTGCAGTTATTATGTCAGTGTATTTTCCACAGGCAGTATGTGGGACACTGACTAGAGTGCACTAAAGCGATGATCGTATAACTTCTGGGCCAGCATAGAGGTCAAATGGTTTTACACAGATCAAAAATGAAAAAAATCTAAAGATTAAAGACTTGCTTATACATCTATCAAACAATATTATATCTTTATCTTTTTATGTAGTCAAACAAATATGAAGTTTTAAGTAAATGGAAAGGGAATTTCACCTTTCTACACAAATGTTACCTTGGCTTAAATAATTAAATCTCTAGCAAAAGCAGGATAGCACAAATCTTAAAAAGAAATTCACCTGCTTGAGCAATTAAATGTATTACATAGCACATATATGCACCACTACCTTGGAAGATATTTATTAAAGGTATAGTAGAGGATGTTCTTTTTCTGCGTGGTTCATCAAAATAAGTGGTCCTCCTAATTGTCAATCATTCTGGTGATATGTTTATGTAAGGCCGTCCTACGCGCTCGTCTTCAATTTCACAGTCTGACATAATGGAAAAATTGCCAATCTTCTTTTGGAAAGTAACCATGTATGAGCGATGCAAACAGCTACTTTTAAACAGAGCGTGCATGAGGAGAAAGGGCTTGTGCACGCTCTTGCATGTCTAAACAGGTGTTCCCTCTCAGGAGAAGGTACAGGGTTGTGCATGTGCACTTTTTTTTTAAGTGGAGAGGGTGAGTCTTTTCAGAGATTCTTGAAAATTCTCCACTATACGTTTAATATTTGATATATTTTTTGTATTTTGCCAAATGTTGCAGTATTAACCCAAATAACAACATTATTCCACCAATTACCATCCAGACTCTTTTTCTACTAAACATACCTCAGCATGCAGAATACTTGAATTGTCAGCGAGATGGGATCTGGCTGTATTTATTTAAAATTTTATCCATGCTTTCTTTAAACATTAATATCAAAATCTGCTGTTGATCCAAAATGCATCAAATATAAATCTTTAATAGTGTGCACTACAGTTTCAAGCACACATGTTTTTGTTCAAACTAAATAACTTGTTATGACATGCTATGTATGTAGGATGTCATCATGACAGGGGTGGGAAGATCTCACATTGTTGGAAAATGACACCAGATAATACTCTATAAAACCAAATGCAATGTTTTTTTATGTTTATCCATATAATTGACTTTCAAAGGCTTTAAAAACACTCAGTCGCATCCCCAAAATGTTATAGCCTACAATAAGTATTGTATCAGTAAACTGATTACAGCAGATGAAGTAGGACTTGATAATGGCAAAAAAAAACGGGTCCTTTAGACTAATTTTAAGCCAAGTAACAAAATACAGCACCATAGGTAGATAAACACTAGTATGAATGGAGCATTATAATTTGTCTCTACGCCCGTGTTCAGTTTCAAATTTCTGACTATTTCTGACAAATTGATTTTTGAAAGGTTCATTTTCCTTAATACTTTATAAACCAATGAAACATGTCTGACAATTTGGCAAGATGTGTTTATTTTTTGGAATCAGCTACTTATGTAGGCCTGGATAATATCAAAATCATTTCGAAAATTTTCCAAGGTCTGGTTTTAATAAAAACTCTGCTCCCATTTGGTCTTTTCCTGGCAATCAGGAGGCCGAAATTCCAATACAAGATTATATGTATGTCCAATTTTTAAACTCAGTTTGTCATTTAAGTAAATGGGTTGAACAGATGCATGAAATCTATGCTGTAATACCTGACATCCCAAATCCCTTCACTTCTTTTTCTTTAGGTGACAGATGAGAAATAAAGTATTACCCTAAAGAGCTGCAGGGATCTCTTTCTGATACCGCCTAAAATCAGTTTTGGTCGTGCACAGCCACTTTGTTTACACATTCTGTCATGTCTGGACAGTACTGCGCTTTGGCTCCTGCTCCGACACGGGTGACAGGACCTGGAAGCAACAACAAACACACACTCGCACTTTACCTTCAGCAGGCAGAGACAAGCTCAAAACACAGAGGTGAAACGTGAGTAAAAGTTTCTGCGCAGGTAAGAACAGCAGGTATGGGCTGATGATCAGCTGAGGCAACTCAGACAAGATGAAGGCCTGCAGATTGTTTTGGGGATTTACCATTATTGTTCATTCGTGCTTTAACCTTTTTGTAACAGGCAAACAACAATAAATGTAAGATGAAACTGGTGCTTTTGTAGAGGTTTACAAGAATAATATAACTATATATTGTGTCTCTTAAATTATTTTGATTTTATGTTTAATTAATGTAAACAAATAAATCCCACAGTCAAGACGAACACATTTATATGCGGAATTTATTCATTGGAAATGCGGATGAGAGACAGACTTATATGGAAGTGGGCACGTTTTAAAATCTAACACCTTATTTGTAACACCCAATAATTGTTGAATTTTTGCATCAATTCAGATCAGATTTTGTGATTTAAAAAAAAATTAATATAATATTAACCTTAGCTAGTTGCTTTGATGATGTCTGCAAATGAAAAATCTAACAGAGTAAAGTTATTTTACAATTTCTTACATCCATTTGCTTTGCTTTCACTTTCACTGGGTCAATATTTTTCCAACACTGGCTGGATGAAAGATCTTCGCCAGAAGCTGAGAAAAAGACTCACTCCCTGCTTATAATCTGTGTGTAAAAATTAAGGGTGACAAAAATATCCTCCTTCTAGTTCAGCCTACAATGTGAAATTTGGATTTCGCTTTTTTTTTAAGGGAAACGGGAATCATACTTTTAGAAACCTACAGATCCCTTTAAACCAATAAATACCATTCTAACCTTTCAAATGTCATTTAATGGCCACACTTGTAAATGTGTTATGACAACGTTTCATTGTGCTGTCTCTGTAAGGATGAAAAGTCAAAAACAGAAAAACAAAGTTGCACATTATATTGAGGTAATTTTTACGATACAGAATCAGAAAACAAATTTGGCTCTGATATTTTAGGAAAATTCTGCTGTATTTCTTAGTTCAATCGGTTATGCTCTCTCTGCCTTTTCTCAACAGAGTAGCTTCATCCCGTGTGTTCTTGTTTCACTGTGACACCATCCTGTAGGGCAGGGTTGCTCAAGTCCAGTCCTCAAGAGCTACCATCCTGTAACTTTTAGATGCATCTCTTCTCTATCACACCTGAATCAAAAGGCTCAATCCCCTCATTTAGCTCAGCAGAGGCATGGTAATGAGCCACTCATTTGATTCAGGTGTGTTAAAAATGGGGTGCATCAAAAAGTTGCAGGATAGTAGCTCTTGAGGACTGGACATGAGCACCCCTGCTGTAGGGAAATATCGGTTGTGCTGCTGCCATCAACACCTTTGTTTATGGGTTTTGGAGATTGGCCGGTTTTTCAGTATAGTCCTGTTTCTCTGACTGCACATGCTCTCTTTCATCCTCTGACATGGGAGCTGGCTTGGAGCTCGTCTGCCTGGCTGTGTTTCCTGGGCCGGGCTGCCTGTGAAGCTGGTTGACATTGTCTTTTGTATCTCTGCTTCTGTCTCCTTGAACCCCAGTCGTCCTCGGCCAATGGCCGCTCACACTGAGCCTGGTTCTGCTGGAGGTTTCTTCCTGTTTAAAGGGAGTTTTTCCTCTGCGCTGTCGCTACAAGCATGCTTGGTGTGAGGGATTCCTTTCAAGCCAATGAGTCGATGCAATCAGCTGGTTTTCCTTAGATAGAAAACTTTGAACCAATCTGACTGTATGATCTGGGTCAATTGTCTCTGTAAAGTGCATTGAGATTATATGTGTTGTGAATTGGCACTATATAAATAAATTGAAATGAATTGAGTCAAGTTTTCCTGTAGTAACAATTCTAAATTTCTCATGAGGATGAACCTAAACCTCTTGTCACCAGTGTTGTGCAGCCTGAAATGGGTTTTCTGTGGTTTAAGCTCCATTTAACATCTCATAAACTCTGGCAAGCCCCCCTGTCCATGCTGAAGAAAAAGAATCACATTTAAAATTATTGCAATTATAAATTACAACAAACTTTCCCTCTGCATTTTACCCATCTGCTAAGGATAGTAAGTTCGCTTCATGTTCACTTTTGATTTAAAATAACAGGAAAGAAAAAATAAATCTAGGAAAACATCCCTGCAGCATTACGTGACACATCCGTGTTTCATGGTGCCTATGGTTTGTTAAGAATAATCTCCATGTAACATGTATCTCTCATCTATCTCACCTGGCCAGAGCTCTGTCTTCCACATGTTTTAGCTGTCCCTTCATGACTCTTGTTGCTTTTTTTTTCTTATGCTCTAAATCTGGTTGTAAAATTTGAAGTAGAATACTTTTCTAACTTAGATTCTTATCTGATACTGATTTATTCTAGAGACATATCTGAAAAAGTATTTTTTTCAGCTTTTTATTTGTTTTTTTGTATTTCAAATCAAAAGGGCACATGAGAAAAAACTAATTATTACTAATGTGTCTCACTGTCAGAAAGTTTAGCTTAGAGGCAGGTACTCAATCAAGCAGCGCTTTAGTCTGATGACAAGCTGCATGTCAGAACCAAGCTCAAACTGAAACACCCTCTATCCAACTTGCTTTTCATAAAGTATACTGTATATATATATATATATATATATATATATATATATATGTATGTATAAATTCAGAGGTTAAATATGTCTTTTTAAAGGTGTTGGTAGTCTAACTTATTATATAGGACCTCTTTTCTACTACTTCCACTGATTTTGCTCCTCTGCAGGGCCATGACACTGGTGTAAGGCTTTGTCTATTGACCTCATTCAAGCGTTTTATGTCATATGCATTGCCAAAATGAAAGTGATAAACACTTTAATAGCTATGCTTATCCCTTGTGAAGAGCTGAAATATCTTTGCAAGACAAAAGCTACACAAAATAATGAAAATCCACGTGTCTGCTGCCATCTAGAGGATATTAGTGGACAATACATGAGTCACAAAAAAAGTTCTACAACCAATACACTACAACTTAAGACAAGCTCTGTTTTGCTGATTTATAAGGGAAAATGTATGACATTAAACATAGAATGCCATCTGCATACATTGCTTTGTATTTTATTGGTGTTAATTAGTTTTTGCACTTAAGACAGAATTCATGTGATTTGGATATGGAGAAAAATTCCAACACAGACCTGCTGAATCTGTTTACATAAGGATACTAGATGAAATTCATTTTGTGGGTAGGACAATATTAGAAAAAAAAAATCTGCTTTTTAAAAGAAAAAAAAGAGCTAAATTGGTAAAAAAAAAAATAAAAAATACAAATTAATCTTTGGCTTTCCATGACCTGCCTGCTGTTCTCCTGGGTCTTAACATTGTCTGCTTATTGATGTTCTCAAAGAAACCCCCTGAAGCCTTTACAGGACAGCTGCTTTTATACTGATTTTACATTAAACACAATTGGACTGTTTATAATCGCCAATCAGAGGCTAGTGGTTTATGAAAAATAATGGCAATTGATTTATTAAGGGGCATCAGAGTAAATAAAAACTGGCAGCATTATAAACAATACTCAACGATTTCTTATCGTTACAGCCTCAGGATCTATATGAATACAGACATAAACTGCATTTCTGTAAAGCTACACCTTTTTTTTTAGCTGTCAAAGTGTGTTTGGGTGCTGTGATGGTACAGATCACATGACCCATTTCTGGAGACCTTAGTCCTCAATGCAGCATCAAGGTTACGTTGCTGCATATATTCCCATTCTATGTCCAATTTCCTTTGTACCTACTTCCACAAATAAAAATAAAGGTCACTAAAAGTGTATGGTCAATTGTTCCAGTGTGCAAGTAAAATAATACTTAAGCCAAACTGTAATCTATTTTTTTAAATAAATTGTCTGTTTATTCTTACATTTTTAAAGTAAAACAATAAAAAATGCTGGAGAGTTTTCACTACATTGTTTTACATAGATAATACAGTTCATAAAGGACTTATATATTTGATTATAGCCATTAAACATAGTTAGAAATCTCCATTAATTCTCCATTACTCCACTTACCTTAACATTAGAAATAACTAAAAATTTTACAAATAAATGTATACAATGTTAGAAGTCATAGATTTTTTTTTTAATAACAGCACAAAGGATAAACGTCAACATTTTAACATTTAAAATTCATTTTTGTCAACTTTAACTCATTATCATGCTTTTTAATACAACACCGAACAAAAAAGTTTAAAAGAAAAAAGAAATAGAACAGCTTTAACTTTTGATTTCAAGCCTCACACTTCATGATCTCTCTGAGGCAAATAGTGGCATAGCAAGAGGAGTCCAGGTCAAAGTTCAAGCTGAGTATTAGAGACTCCATGGCTGATTCTTGATTTGTTGCTCCACGGCTGCAGGCTGCTCTCTGTAGCTGGTAGCTTAGGTTGTGTGGGATGGCCAGCAGGGGGCGGTAGCAGCCAGGAAGGTTCAGTTTAAGGCTGCTCACTCTGAAGCGGCATTCTGCCAACCCATCTCCTGCCAGTCTCTCCTGGTACCAGGTTCTCATAGCGTTTTCTGGATATTTAACAGAGTTTCCTGGCATTGGTAATAACACCTGAGAGGATGACAAAATATTATTGATTAAAAAAAAAAAAGCTTAATATAGCATATGACCAGAATTATAAGAGAACCCCATACTTGTTCTAGTGAATATACTCCTGCTTGCTCCTCCTCATGTGTCACCACATGGACCTGAAAAGGTAAAAGGAATAAGAAAACTACTTAATGAGACCTTTTATCGTTTAAGTTACAACCATAAACCAAAATTTAAATCTACCAAACCACTTTTCTTCATAAAGCACTTCAGAATAAGAAAAGTCATCAATGGGCTATACATACAAGTGAAAATAAAAACCGTTAAGAGATTAAAAAACACATAAGAACTTTAAAACAAATCCTAAAACATAAAGGCAATCAATGCGGTACATAAGATCGGCTTTCATCTTAAATCCTAGATTTGTTGTAACTGACCCAAAGTGCCCCAGAGAACAAAGATCTATGTTGAAGATGTTGAATGTGCTGACAAAAATCATCCCTTCTTGAAGCCATCCGGGCCTCTATATCATCAACATTTCAACAATTAATCTAATGAGAGGCTCTGGGCTGTTTCAAGAGGGAGATAAACCTGGGAGTCATCTGCAAAAGGGTAGAAGGAAACAATGTTTCCTAAAAATAAAGTTTAAATCTAGGTTAAAAACAGGTTAAAAATTACAGTGCATAAAAAAACTACTTGGCAGTTTAAAGTTCAAACCTAAAAAGTATAAGTCATACCTTCTACTTTTTGTGAATGAACAAAACTAAATTAAGACAAAACAAGAAATTCGAGAAAGTCTCTAAATGATTCAACTATCTGAGAATATTTCATTCATAAAAGTACAATTTGGAAGGAAGTTTTCAGAATTTTTAATTTTCCAAATATCGCCCGCGTTTGGGTAAAATAATTTCTGGTAAAGTTAAAATAGCATTTAGTCTAAACAAAAACATGCTCTCAGTTTAAATGAATGTTTCTCCTCCATTTCAGATCTTACCTGTGGAGAAGCAGCCTCTCCAGGCTCCTCTGCTTTGTTTTCCTCTCTCTGTGTCCAAACCAGGTCCCCTTCTCTGACACCAAGGCCCATAGTGGAGAGCCTGTATGCCGCTGCTTCGTTCCACACCCTGATGACCATAAAGACGTAATTGCTGAAAACTACAGGAAGGATTCGCCTATTTGGAACTTTCAATGGATATATCTAACTTATAAGCTTATAAATAACACATTGTGATTTTCTTTAGTAGATCAGGATAACATCAGATGTAGAAAAAATGGAGAAAAACCTGACTTTCTTTCACAAGTGTATGTAGTGGTTTAGCTGACCTGCTGCAATAGGCATGAGGGTAGAAAATCCTCATGCTGTGGGGCAGACTTAGCCACGCTTGGACGCAACCATCCGGGCCGTTACCGTAGCGATTCAGAGCGCGGAGCATCAGCCGCTCCCTGGGCTTGGAAAGGGGCATCAGCGCCAAAGACTCCTTTGCATTATCTGTTGCAAAATGAGCAAAAATTATAAGAAAAAGCTTCCTAAAATATTCAGCTAACACATATTACAGCATTTCATGCAATAAAGCAATGCTAGACATTCTGTAATATTTGTAGCAGGAAATAGAGATTCTTGCACAAATAACTCGTTTAAAGGAGACAAAATAATTATTGAGGCTGTAACGAAGGAGAATTCTTAGCAAGATCATAGCCTGGCATCATATATCTAAAGTCAAATCAACATTCTTTTGGAAAAAACCTTCATAACAGCTGTCATAAAAAATATATATATCAATCATGTAACATTTTTCTTCTGCTTCAGATTTATTATCACTATGTCAAAAATATGTGGTCGTAATTTGAAGAAGTGAACAATGTGAAACACATTAGGGTTAGAGGCTTTTGGGAGGCACCTTGTACACAGGTGAAAAAAAAAAAAAAAAAAAAATATATATATATATATATATATATATATATATATATATATATATATTTAGGTATTATTACCTACTGTATTAATGAGAGAGGACTGAAAATTAAACAAATAGAAACTCTCTGGTCCAAAGGAATTACAAATTACTACAGCAGCTTTTACTCTAATCTGGGGCGACAGTGGCGTTGGATGTAGGAGTTTGCCCTGAAATCGAAGGGTTGACGGTTCAAGCCCCGACTCCGACTATCAGTGTCGTTGTGTGCTTGGGCAAGACACTTCACCTGCATTGTCTACTGATGGTGATCAGAGGGCCCGGTGGCGCCAGTGTACAGCAGCCCTGCTTCTGTCAGTGAGCCCCAGGGCAGCTGTGGCTACAATGTAGCTTGCCATTATCAGTGTGTGCGTGAATGGGTGAATGAATGTAGTGTAAAGCGCCTTGGTCAAGTCTCCTAACTTGAATAAAGGCGCTATATAAGTACATGCCATTTACCATTTAATCCCTGTCAGAGGTATTTAAAATCAAAACGTTTACTTGTTTGGAGGAAATGTCTCTTTGCAACGCTCTGAGGTTCCTCATTTTCCTCGTGAGAAAAGAACAGACGTACGGCGCTGACCTGAAAAAACCAAAAATAAATAGAGATAGACAAATGTCTTAAAATCCTATGCCAGGAGCCCTTTACAATAATTGATATATATATATATATATATATATATACAGTGGGGCAAAAAAGTATTTAGTCAGCCACCAACAGTGCAAGTTCTCCCACTTAAAAAGATGAGAGAGGCCGGTTATTTTCATCATAGATATACCTCAACTATGAGAGACAAAATGAGAAAAAAAAATCCAGAAAATCACATTGTCTGATTTTTAAAGAATTTATTTGCAAAATATGGTGGAAAATAAGTATTTGGTCAATAACAAAAGTTCATCTCAATACTTTGTTATATACCCTTTGTTGGCAATGACAGAGATCAAACATTTTCTGTAAGTCTTCACAAGGTTTTCACACACTGTTGCTGGTATTTTGGCCCATTCCTCCATGCAGATCTCCTCTAGAGCAGTGATGTTCTGGGGCTGTCGCTGGGCAACACGGACTTTCAACTCCCTCCAAAGATTTTCTATGGGGTTGAGATCTGGAGACTGGCTAGGCCACTCCAGGACCTTGAAATGCTTCTTACGAAGCCACTCCTTCGTTACCCGGGCGGTGTGTTTGGGATCATTGTCATGCTGAAAGACCCAGCCACGTTTCATCTTCAACGCCCTTGATGATGGAAGGAGGTTTTCACTCAAAATTTGACGATACATGGCCCCATTCATTCTTTCCTTCACACGGATCAGTCGTCCTGGTCCCTTAGCAGAAAAACAGCCCCAAAGCATGATGTTTCCACCCCCATGCTTCACTGTAGGTATGGTGTTCTTTGGATGCAACTCAGCATTCTCTCTCCTCCAAACACGACGAGTAGAGTTTTTATCAAAAAGTTCTATTTTGGTTTCATCTGACCATATGATATTCTCCCAGTCATCGTCTGGATCATCCAAATGCTCTCCAGCAAACTTGAGACGGGCCTTGACATGTACTGGCTTAAGCAGGGGGAGGCGTCTGGCACTGCAGGATTTGAGTCCCTGGCGGCGTAGTGTGTTACTGATGGTAGCCTTTGTTACTTTGGTCCCAGCTCTCTGCAGGTCATTCACTAGGTCCCCCCGTGTGGTTCTGGGATTTTTACTCACCGTTCTTGTGATCATTTTGACCCCACGGGGTGAGATCTTGCGTGGAGCCCCAGATCGAGGAAGATTATTAGTGGTCTTGTATGTTTTCCATTTTCTAATAATTGATCCCACAGTTGATTTCTTCACACCAAGCTGTTTACCTATTGCAGATTCAGATTTCCCAGCCTGGTGCAGGTCTATAATTTTGTTTCGGGTGTCCTTTGACAGCTCTCTAGTTTTGGCCATGGTGGAGTTTAGAGTGTGACTGTTTGAGGTTGTGGACAGGTGTCTTTTATACTGATAACGGGTTCAAACAGGTGCCATTAATGAAGGTAACGAGTGGAGGACAGAGGAGCCTCTTACAGAAGAAGTTACAGGTCTGTGAGAGCCAGAAATCTCGCTTGTTTGTAACTGACCAAATACTTATTTTCCACCATATTTTGCAAATAAATTCTTTAAAAATCAGACAATGTGATTTTCTGGATTTTCTTTTCTCATTTTGTCTCTCCTAGTTGAGGTATATCTATGATGAAAATTACCGGCCTCTCTCATCTTTTTGAGTGGGAGAACTTGCACTATTGGTGGCTGACTAAATGCTTTTTTGCCCCACTGTATATATACACTATATTGCCAAAAGTATTTGCTCACCCATCCAAATTATTGGAATCAGGTGTTCCAATCACTTCCATGGCCACAGGTGTATAAATTCAAGCACCTAGGCATGCAGACTGTTTTTACAAACATTTGTGAAAGAATGGGTCGCTCTCAGGAGCTCAGTGAATTCCAGCGTGGAACTGTGATAGGATGCCACCTGTGCAACAAATCCAGTCGTGAAATTTCCTCGCTCCTAAATATTCCACAGTCAACTGTCAGCTGTATTATAAGAAAATGGAAGTGTTTGGGAACGACAGCAACTCAGCCACGAAGTGGTAGGCCACGTAAACTGACGGAGCGGGGTCAGCGGATGCTGAAGCGCATAGTGCGAAGAGGTCGCCAACTTTCTGCAGAGTCAATCACTACAGACCTCCAAACTTCATGTGGCCTTCAGATTAGCTCAAGAACAGTGCGCAGAGAGCTTCATGGAATGGGTTTCCATGGTCGAGCAGCTGCATCCAAGCCATACATAACCAAGTGCAATGCAAAGCGTCGGATGCGGTGGTGTAAAGCACGCCGCCACTGGACTCTAGAGCAGTGGAGACGCGTTCTCTGGAGTGACGAATCGCGCTTCTCCATCTGGCAATCTGATGGACGGGTCTGGGTTTGGCGGTTGCCAGGAGAACGGTACTTGTCTGACTGCATTGTGCCAAGTGTAAAGTTTGATGGAGGGGGGATTATGGTGTGGGGTTGTTTTTCAGGAGCTGGGCTTGGCCCCTTAGTTCCAGTGAAAGGAACTCTGAATGCTTCAGCATACCAAGACATTTTGGACAATTCCATGCTCCCAACTTTGTGGGAACAGTTTGGAGCTGGCCCCTTCCTCTTCCAACATGACTGTGCACCAGTGCACAAAGCAAGGTCCATAAAGACATGGATGACAGAGTCTGGTGTGGATGAACTTGACTGGCCTGCACAGAGTCCTGACCTCAACCCGATAGAACACCTTTGGGATGAATTAGAGCGGAGACTGAGAGCCAGGCCTTCTCGTCCAACATCAGTGTGCGACCTCACAAATGCGCTTCTGGAAGAATGGTCAAAAATTCCCATAAACACACTCCTAAACCTTGTGGACAGCCTTCCCAGAAGAGTTGAAGCTGTTCTAGCTGCAAAGGGTGGACCGACGTCATATTGAACCCTATGGATTAGGAACGGGATGTCACTTAAGCTCATATGTGAGTCAAGGCAGGTGAGCAAATACTTTTGGCAATATAGTGTATATATGTATATATATATGTGTATACATATATATATATATATATGTATATATATGTGTGTATATGTATATATATATATGTATATATATGTGTGTATATGTATATATATATATGTATATATATGTGTGTATATGTATATATATATATGTATATATATGTGTGTATATGTATATATATGTGTGTGTGTATATATATATATATATATATATGTATATATATGTGTGTGTGTATATATATATATATATATATGTATATATATGTGTGTGTATATATATATGTGTGTATATATATATGTGTGTGTATATATATATATATGTATATATATGTGTGTATATATATATATATATATATATGTATATATATGTGTGTATATATATATATATATATGTATATATATGTGTGTATATATATGTGTGTATATATATGTGTATATATATGTGTGTATATATATATGTATATATATGTGTGTATATATATATATATATATGTATATATATGTGTGTATGTATATATATGTATATGTGTGTATGTATACATTTTTTTGTTGTGTGTGAGAGTATTGGAGAAACAAAAACAAGTTTAACATGTGGGTTACTCTTCTTTAAGTCAATTTAAGTGCAATTAGAGGGTAAAGGGGTATAAACCTCTTTTCAAACAATTCACATTAATTGATGTTACTTTACAGGTTGTATATACCGACAGCTTTATTTGGTGCAGGTTTTTTTAAATATTTATATTGAGGTGAATTTATTTTGTTTAGAAATTGATGTTTGGTTTGCTTGTTTTTAAGTACCGGTACTCTTTTGTTTTGTGTATTTGGTTGATTCATTTATTGTTGTTTTTCAAATTGTCTTGTCTGAAATAAATCCCTAAATTCCTATTAATTCAATCGAAAGGATCATATAAAAAAAAGGAATAAAATATTATTCATAAAACGTATTTATGTAGTAAGGTTTATAAAATAAAAAAGAAATAGAAAGTTAAAAGGTCAATAAAAACAAAGAAAATCTAAAAAGAAACTTTTAATAAAAAAACTTAAGACAGTGATTATAAAACTTTCAACTAAAGACCAACACCAATAGATTAAACAAAGACAAGGCTTTGGATTTCTTACCATGTCCTCTTTGAGCAGAGCCAATCCTACTTGATCAGACAGAACACTCTGTCCGCTTCCAAACCTCTGTGGCCCGTAGTAGTTGACAAAACCTCTCCTCTAAAAAGACACACAATGATGCTAAATGGTAGCTTCTGCAGCCGTGACATAAGCAGGCTACTCTACTTTAAAATAAAAAGTGTTTCTAGCACCATAAAATTGACACACAGCCTCAAAAAAGGGTAGATAATACCTAAATAAAAAAAGATAGCAAAATATATGATAAATGCAGCATATTTCTACTTATACCTGTAGATGGAATCTAGCTCATTTATAACTGCTTAACACAATGGTTGTAGTGCAGTAAATACAAAACTAAATACGCTAGAAACCAAACATGTTGAAATAGAGACAAGATTGAACTCAAAGGACCTTTACATTCTCCACTGCTTCCTTTATGAGAGCTGCCAGCTGAGCGTGATCATCAGCGTCGGCCAAGTGTCCGTCTAAAGCTCCGTGTGGTCTAAGGTTGCGGACCACAAGGTCAAAGTGATTCCCCCGCAGTCGCCCCAGCTTTAGAGGCTCGCCGACGGAGCGGATTTGAGAAAGACGCATCCCTCTCTTCTCAAATTCTCCTGCTTTCTCTTTCAACCTGACAAAAAAAAAAAGATGTAAACAAACATTACATGAGATGCAGACAGCCTTAATCCACAAATTGACCAGATTTATAAAGAAGAGGGTGGATTACCGCTGAGACGAGACCTTCTTGACCACCATGGACTGGTAGGTGATGGCTCTCTTATCTTTGATGCCAGCGTAAGTAAAATCTGACGGCAGGACCCCGAGAGCAGCTGCCATGTAGCTGATGGCTTCCAAAGTCTCCAGATTCTCTTTACACAGCGTGAATGCTGGGAAACACAAACAAATCACATGAGTAGGACATTTCAACTGAATAAATCAAATACAAAAAAACAGAAAAAGTAGAAAGTTCAGTTAATCTTGACAGCTGTTTATTTGAGCATTGACCTCTTCCTTCTGTTTTAAGCTGACAGGGATGTTCCAACATTTCCCGAAAAGACGTTTCTTTATTTTTGATAGAATTTGTATTCTTCAGAAGGTGACATTCTGGTTAGGTGATTAATATTAGGGCTGAAACAATCTGATTGATCGATTTATTGAAATAATCACCAATAAATCGTTAAATGAGTTATGGAGACTGTAAAACATGCCTTTACCTAAAAGAGCCACTTATAGCAGTAATCATATCAAAATTGTAAAAGAAAAATATGTAAACATTTTGCATTTAAAATTAAAATAGTTTTTGTCTGTCAATATGTTCAATTCAGAACCCCTCAAGTGGAAACTTTTTTAGTTTCATCTGGTGTAAATTAGTAAAATCTCTTCTTTAATGAACCTTTGGTTATCGGATTATTAATCGATTTATCAACAGAATAATCAATTTGCAAAAATAATCGTTAGTTGCAACCCTAAATATTATTACAAGGTTGGATGCTCTAAAATGAAAATGATCTCCCCCTTATGTTCAAACATGCTTTCTGATGGTTCTCAGGCACAGCAGTAGAGCAGAGGAACCAGCTAAAGAGGCTACTAACCCTTTATACAGCCTTCTAGGGTTTGATGGTTTGGATGCTAACCACTTCTCTCTTCCACTTTCCTCAGATTATTATAAAATACCACTATTGCTACAAAATATTGAAAACCGAAAGTTTAAAAGGTTAAATCTAAACCCTGTGGTTTCCTAACAATAAATTTTACATCTGAGTAATAACTGATTAAAAATGACAGGCAGGTTAAAGTTAAAACCTAAAAGAAAGTATGTGTCATCATTTCTACTTTTGTAAATGATCTCTTCAAAATTACTACAGCAAAACCTGAAGTTTAGATACTTAAAAATGTAACCGAATTCTGCCTTCAATTAAATTCCCTTCAGTTTCTGATCTTACCTGTGTGGAGACACAGCCTCTCTAGGCTCCTCTGGTTTGTTTTCCTCTCTCTGTATCCATACCACGCCCCTAATCCCTACGTTTGATTGACAGTAAGAGACTGCTGCACCCTAAATGCACCATGGAGTGTTATCACAGATCCTTCCTCCTAGCAGCTGTAAGACTTTATAACCATCACTGTTCCTAACAACCTGAATAAGTTTTTACATTCATTCTGATTTTGCAGTTTCTACCTTATTCAGTTAAATAAAATGCTGCTGTCATTTTGCACATCTCTGATGTTGCTGCCATTTTTAAATATCCATTACCTTAAACATATCCATAGCTGTCAGAGTGCACAGTATTTATATTGTTAAAACACTTTACAGTACACTATTATGTTATTCTTATACATTTTTCTTAGGTCACATTTTTTTTCTATAATCTTTTTGCTGCTGTAAACACCAGAATTGCCCTAAAAATGAGGGTATAAAGCCAACCTGTATAAATGTCTTCTTCTCTGCGTTCTTCTGCTGTTCTCTTCTTGGGCTTGCCGTGCTCCCTCAGCCTAACTGAGATGGACGTTCTCCCCTGACTGCTGAAGCTCTTTGTCTCCACCAGCTTCCCAAACCTTCTATTTAGAAAGTGGTGAACCGCAGTCCTGTGCTCCTTGCTGTCATCCGGTCCAAAAGTGTAAGACGACCCTCTCACCTTGGCGTCAATGAACCTGAAGAAGTCCTCAGCCTCCTCCTCTCTGACCAGTCTGGCCAGCTCCCTGTAGTCAGGGTCTTCCCTCACCCTGATCTCTGGCTGGATGGTGACGGTCAAGAGGAAGGGAAAGCGGTGGCGGACGGCCCGGTGGACGTTGGCTCTCTGGTGCTTGTCAGAGAAGGAGCCCAGAGAGAGTTCTGGACCAGATGGCCTTTTTTCTCGTAGGGTCATCACAAACTGCTCCAGATCTTCACTCACAGAAGGACCTAAAATAACATCTAAATCAAAGCTTCCTAAAGAGGGCAGAGGGGTGTCTGAACCTGCCCCCCAGTCTGATGAAACTTCAGCATCATTTGAGCCTGAACAGTAAAGGTTCTCCTTTGACTCTGATTTCATTTGGTTTTGCTGTGAGGAGGCGCCTCCTGCTGTCTGCATGATCTGAGCTGTTTTTACCCTCTGTCCATTAATGTCGATCTCTGTGACAACAAAGTCCTCCATGAAGGTTTTGATGCTTCCAAGAAAGCCTTCATGTTTTGATATGAAGTATGCAGGTACCCTTACAGCCTCGTCGCCCTTCATAGTCACCTTAAAAAAACACACAAAGATTTACCCAACAGAAGTGTTATAATAATAATCTAATTACAATATATATATATAATCCCAAAACATAAAATAAATGAAAAATTTATTATTTTATTCTGCTCAACAGATTATAATTTAATGACTTTATATAGAAAGCTTTATTGATCCACACCATCAACCGCTGTATATTTAACATCTATAAATGTCTTAACAAAGAAATCTGACCTACCTTTACAGGTGACTCGAACATTCCCCGAAAAAATGCGTTTACTGCTTATCTGATAATTTCTAAATGAAACCATAAATGGATCGTAACCTTATTAGAATTATTTCATTATTTGTTTACGGAACAATGCCACACACACCGTGTAAACCAGCAGCTTGTAAACACGGCCACGCCGAAAGACAATCTACGTCTACTTCCGTGTCATGTGACTGTCACGTGACGTTTCTTAAAGCGAAAGTATTTCTTTAAAAATAAAATAATGATTGCCATTTAAACTTTTATTTCAGTATAATATGAGAAAAAAGTCAGAATTTTGACTTTAATCTCAGAATTCTGACTTTTTTTTCTCAAATTCTGACTTTAATCTCAGAATTCTGACTTTTTTTCTCAAAATTTTGACTTTAATCTCAGAATTCTGACTTTTTTGACTTTTTGACAAATTCAGATTTGCAGACGACACTACGGTGGTGGGCCTCATCAGAGACGACAGTGACCAGGAGTACAGAGAGGAGGTGGAGCAGCTGGTGGGATGGTGCAGAGATAACAGCTGGATCCTGAACATGGAGAAGACAATGGAGATCATTGTCGACTAACCATGTTCCACCGGTCATAAACAGCTCCGCTGTAAAGGTGGTCAGCAGCACCAAATTCCTGGGTGTGCACCTCACCTGGACTATGAACACCTCCTCAGGTCAAAAGGTCACAACAGCTCTTGTACTTCCTTTGGAGGATGAGGAGAGCCCACCTGCCCCAACCCATCCTCACCACCTTCTACTGAAGCACCATAGAGAGCGTTCTGACCAGCTGTCTCACTGTATGGTGTGGTGTAATGATATTTCACCCCAGTGCTGCATGTCCGGAGCCTCTAACATCATCAGTGACCCCTCACACCCCATCGTGGACTGTTCTCCCTGCTGTCCTCTGGGAAGATGCTTTAAAGCCTCCAATGCAGGTTCCGCAAATTCTAAACAGCTTTTCCCCTGCTGCCATAAGACTGTTGAAATGTTGGAAGCTCTAATAGGTTTCAAATCGAGACTCTGCATCACACTGATAACATCATACTTGCACTACATGGTGGATCTGTATATGTTTCTACAGCATTTTTGCACCATATATATTTATTTTTGCACAGCTCTAAACCTTGGACATCAATGCCATTTGCAACATGTCTCTCCCACACTGTTTACTTTTTGATCACTGCTGCATTTTATAAATTAAAATTTTCATTTTTCACTGCTAAATCACATTTTTTTGGTAGATCCATCCCTTTTAAAGATGTGCTTAAAAACACACTGCGTCAGTCATTTCAAAACAGTGTCAGTATTGGTCATATGACTTTCTTGAAACAATTCCCCTTCTAACACGAGTTTACTGTATTAGCTCGAAACATGCGCTGATTAATCAGTGTTCCTTGACCCATCACTACAGGCCTAGTAACTTAGTTTCACATCCTATTCAGAGAGGACAGAAGTATCCACATCCTTTGCAGGAACAAATGTTTGCAACCACAACTACTTCTACTTTATTTGTCTTTAATATACTTTTAAAACAACCACAGATGGAACCAATAACTGTACATATAAAAATCCGAATAAATGTAAAACATTGAACAAGGAAATAATATAAGATCAATGAAATAAAAAGGGCAGATTTAAATTTGCCAAAGCAAAGGATAGAAAAAAAAGTCAATATGTGACTTCCCCTAAACTTTTCGTCTAAATTTGAGATTTCTGGTTTGTCTCCAATTTTTGTTTTTCTCTAGAAGGCATCACACAGAAACTAAGACGGGAAGCCCCATTTACTAATTCTGCTTAGGTAATCAGTCTATAAGCCAAATCTAACTGCTAAGTATGCAATATTTGAGTATATAAGGAGAAGTGAAAGACTGTTGCAGTAGTTTTTTTTCATATAACACACCCACATTCTCCTTTTAAGGGGAAAGGGGGATGATTACCTGAACACATCTGTTCCTCTCCATTTGTTTCTTCAAGAGCAAACTGTCAAAACGCTTGGTCCGTGTTCCCTGTTTGCTTAGCCCAAGTAGAGGAAATGGGGAAAGTTAATATCCATTTGAAAAGGAGCTTCCTTTGTTCAGTTGGTGTGATTGTGGTAAGTGTTTACCTTTAAATTCAAGAATTGCCTGATAAATAATACCAATATCAGATTTAATGACTTATTATAACTGATTCTGTTTTAGTTGAATTGATGAACTATTGCGTTAATTTTTCTTCTGATTATTTTGGCTGTTTTACAGGCTCTCAATTTGCTGATGTTGGGATCCGCTATTTATGCTCATGCGAACATACATTATGATGAAAAGGTAACACTATGTGTGTGCTGTTAGAAAAAGATAAGTTGTTACCTGCAAAGAAAGCTGGAAAGGTTATAGTTTTAGATTATTTATATGCCTTAACAGGGCACCAAAATCTTAAAATGTTAATTATTTTTACATGAACTCAAAATTCAATTAATGGTCTCTTTACTGCTGTTAACACAAATGCAATAGTAAAGATAAAATGTTAGATTAAAGGGTTTAAAATAAACCTCCTCCACTTATTTATTTAAATACTCTACTCAAAAAAAGAAAGGAACACTTTTTAATCAGAGTATAGCATCAAGTTAATTAAACTTCTGGGATTTTGATTTGGTCAGGTAAATAGCAGAGGGGGTTGTTATTCAGTTTCAGCTGCTTTGGTGTTAATGAAATTAACAACAGGTGCACTAGAGGTGCAAAAAACGAGACGACCATCCAAACAGGAATGGTTTTACAGGTGGAGGCCACTGAGATTTTTTCCCCTCCTCATCTTTTCTGCCTCTTTTTTTTTTTACCAGTTTTGCATTTCGCTAGGGTCACTGTCACTACTGTTAGCATGAGGCGCTACCTTGATCCTACAGAGGTTGCACAGGCAGTCCAACTCCTGCAGGATGGCACATCAATATGTGCCATTGCCAGAAGGTTTGCTGTGTCTCCCAACACAATCTCAAGAGCATGGAGGAGATTCAGGGGAAAGGCAGTTACTCCAGGAGAGCTGGACAGGGCCGTAGAAGGTCTACAACCCATCAGCAGGACCGGTATGTGCTCCTTTGTGCAAGGAGGAGCAGGAGGAGCACTGCCAGAGCCCTACAAAATGACCTCCAGCAGGCCACTGGTGTGAATTTCTCTGACCACACAATCAGAAACAGACTTCACGAGAGTGGCCTGAGGGCCTGACGTCCTCTAGTGGGCCCTGTGCTCACTGCTCGGCACCGTGGAGCTTGATTGGCATGTCCGCCACTGCCGCCCTGTGCTTTTCACAGATGAGAGCAGGTTCACCCTCAGCACATGTGACAGACATGAAAGGGTCTGGAGAAGCCATGGAGTATGTTATGCTGCCTGTAACATCATTCAGCATGACCGGTTTGGTAGTGGGTCAGTGATGGTCTGGGGAGGCATATACAGGCTAGACAACGGCACCCTGACTGCCATTAGGTATCGGGATGAAATCCTTGCACCCATTTTCAGACCCTATGCTGGTGCAGTGGGTCCTGGATTCCTCCTGGTGTACGACAATGCCTGGCCTCATGTGGCGAGAGTATGAAGGCAGTTCCTGGGGGATTAAGGAATTGATACCATTGATTGGCCCCCACGCTCGCCTGTCGTAAATCCAATGGAACACCTCTGGGGCATTATGTTTCAATCCATCCGACGCCACCAGGTTTCACCTCAGACTGTCCAGGAGCTCAGTGATGCCCTGGTCCAGATCTGGGAGGAGATACCCCAGGACGGCATCCGTCGTCTCATTATGAGCATGCGACGTTGTCAAGCATGCATACACGCTCGTGGGGGCCATACAAATGGCTGAATACCATTCTGAGTTGCTGCAATGACATTTCAGAAAAATGGACTAGCCTGCCACATCATTTTTTCACTGTAATTTTTGGGGTGTCTTTGAATTCAGCCCTCTATAGGTTGATAATTTTCATTTCCATCAAATGATGTGGCATCCTTTCTTCCTAACACATCACCCAATCCTTATCAGTATAAATAAACAGCATGATTTTTTTCCCCATTGAGATCTGATGTGTTTTCAAAGTGTTCCTTTAATTTTTTGAGCAGTGTATATTCCCTAAGCAACATTCTTTTTAGACCCAATATTGATTGGAGTAAAAAAAAAAGCTACTTTCAGTGCTACAGAGTCCCTATCTGATGCAACCTTACAGTGGACAAACTGTACTATTGAACAGCATATTTATGTAGTTAATGTAAAAAAAAAAAAAAGACGGAACATTTTTCTCTCACTGTCTGACTTTCCCTTTCTAAGGCAGGAAGCTATAGGCCTACCAACAATACTTTGAACTGCTAAATGTCAGAATAATAAGGAAATAAACTCTTTGTACGTGTTTACGTCTCTCCATTAAGCATCACTGTAACTAATTTCATGGTATGCTTTGGGTCATTGTCTCAACCATTTGCATCCAAGTCTTAACTTCCATCATTCTGCTACCATGTAATTCAAATTTGGGAGGACGTACTTTGAACTGAAAGCTTCAACTTTTTTATCCAATGTAATGACCATTATGGCCACCAGTTTTTTTTATATATATAGCCATAGTAAATGTGTCTGGGGCTGCACCTTACAATTATTTTGCAAATTGATTAAGCTGCTGATTATTTCTTCAATTAATGGATTAATACATTTTCCAATTAAGGTTTTCTGGATAGAGCATATTGACGGAAAATGTTTTTTTTTTAATATCTTAAATGCTAAATTTTTATATAGTTTTTTTTTTTTGTATAATTGCTGCCCTAAGTCTGTTGCTCTGTCAGCTAAAGGCATGTTTTACAGTCTCTATACTTCATTAATGATTAATTGATTCCTAAATTAATTGATGATTATTTCATTAATCGATTAATTACGATTAATCCGATTAATTGTCTCCGCCCTAAATGTGTCCAAAATATCCAAAAATCCTGAGTGTATTTAAAAACTGCAATCAGCTTTTTATGCTGCTATTTACTCACTAGCCCATGTAGGAACTGTTAGCCATTATATTTAACTCTGACTATGTTGTCACTCACTCCAAGCATGCATACAGCGACAGTAGAGAGCAAAAGTCCCTTTTCAACAGGTAGAAACCTTCAGCAGACCCAAACTCAGTGTGCACGGCCTTCTGCCAAGGCCAACTTGGGGTTCAGGAGACCCTCTATGTTAAAAAAGTTAATGGTGGCTCTGTCAAGGAAAGAAACAATTAGGCAGCTGAAGTCTGAGCCTGTTTACTCAGGTTGATCAGGTCAACAAGCCAATGCCAGGGGTCAAATGAGAGATCCCTACAATAGAATTATGCAATTGGAACCTGTGCGTAGAAATATTTATTTCATTTCATCCAATATCAATACATCTCAGGATATTTTTCTCACATTTTTTCTCAATAGACAGAGGAAACCACTTTGTGGCTGAATGTATCTTGTGTATTTTGCACTACAACACTTGTCCTTGCCTTCTTCGGTGGGTTTGGTTCCTTGAAAGAAAAAAAGTGGCCATTGATAGTGGTAAGTAAAAAGAAAAACGCTTAAAGCAAGAATAGAAATAAATATAAATCGTTAAAATCTCAATATTTTGTCTCAGTTTGCAGTTGGAATGAGCGCAGGCTTCCTGTCATTTGTTGCTTTAGAAGTTCATGCTCAGGTTATAAAAACCCAGGTATTTGCAAATTATAATTATATTCATTCGATTTTGTGTTCATGCACTTCGTGAATTTTAAAGTCTGAAATCCTAAAATGATACATTAGAAAAAATGCAACTCTCCAGCTTTCATTGTTTTTTACATGAGGTATAGATGGAAGATCATATAAGAAGTCACTTCCTGGGCCTGCTGCCTCTAACTAATGCCTCTCAAGACGATTTAAAAATGCTAAACAATGCACAGATGGAAGTAAGTCACTTTTCATGGATTTCTTACTATCTACATAACTTTTTATGCTCAAGCTTATGGTAATATCGCATAAGGAAAAGACAACCATAATTTGTAGAAAGCATTAATATAACACACTGAGTTAAACAAAGTCATTTCGGTTAAGTCGCCTCCAAATAGATTGTTTATAGATAATGATGCCTTAGGCACCTAAAGAGCACTTGCTCATACAGTGGTTTGAAACATTCATCTTCTTTCATTTTCTTGCAATGTTTGTTTGTAGATTAAAAAATGTGTGACCTAGACATAAACTTAAGGAAATAAAGCAGTTTTTGTGCAACATCAAGTTCTGTCACATGTATAACTGCTGCATGTTTAAGTCTGATCATACTCACTTTAAATTCTTTATTTTTATTACCATAAGAAGTAGCCATAGAATATTCAAATTTATCCTTTTGGAATCTCATAGCAGCCAGTATTATAACGCTACACCACTAAAAATGCCTTATCACAGTTCCAAAACTGATAAGTTATTTTTTAATGTTTTATAAATATGTTTATTTTTGTTCTCTCTCAGTTTCAGTGTTGTGGAGTCGAACAGGGTTTCCTGGATTGGAAGAACAACATTTCACAAACTTGTCTGTGTCATAATATGTCAATAAATCCATGTGTAAGTTAAAAAAAAAATTCTACCAATATACATATTATTTTGGTGTTCTCAAATATTATAGTCTTTTATTAATAATTAAGCTCCAGTAACACATCATTATCTTTGGTTTTGATGCGGTTGTAAAGGGGAATCCTGTCCAATATTGATATAGGATATTGATTCAATATTAGCAATGAATTAAATATCAGATTTTATCAGCCTATATCTAACATTGCAAATATTTTCATGCTGATAGATTCTTTGGCTCATTTGTTAATATTACATGTGTTGGTTGTTCTCTCTCCCTGTTGCTGTTGCCTATTGCTCTTTCTTCTAGTAAGATCACTTGTTCAAGCGTTTTTTTTAATTTTATTTAGAGCCATAGACTTCAAATATAAAATTTAGACACAGTTCTCTTGAAAAAATTAATATTTTGTGATGGACTTTTTTGTATGCAAAACATAGTATTTTTATTTGAAAAAACAACCATGCTGTAATCTTAACATATTTTTTTAGGTTTGACTGGACACTGTGTTGTGCATAGATGCCAAAGTTCACTACTGAAAATAAAAAGGGGGTTTATCATTGAAGATATATGAATTGTAACATTTGACCAACCTTGCAAATGAAAATTATTCATACAACGTGATGATTTTATTGTCACATTTGCCAGTGAGAGTAATCTGGGGTAGTGTCAGTTATTCTCTTTATGTAATAAACCATGTTAATGTTTTCTAGGTGCCAGCTCCAAAAGGCAGCTTCCAGTTTACAGTGGAAGGTCCTGATGATCAGCCCATCATGGTTTATTCAAAGGTATTGATCAATAGAAACATTATTTTTGCATTCTTAAGTATTCTTCTGTTAAAACCAGTAAACACCATTCAAGGTGTCCACTTATTGCACTTTCTTATTATATTATGTATCTTATTATATTATGTATCTTATTTGAGGAGAAGAAAAAAAAACAATTACTTAATATCTGCAAGATGGATGGATGGATGGATGGATGGATGGAATGGGGGAAGAATAGTTGTCTTACAATTGGAGAAAGAAGTTTTATTCCAGCTTTCTCCTTAGTGGGCCTTAGTGGGTAGAAAGACAGTGAATCTTTTTAAAAGACCCGCCCTCTTCACTTAAAAAAAAAAAAAAGGCCCACACACTAACCTGTACCTGCTTGCAAGAGGGAACGCCTATTGAACATGTGCGAGTGCATGCAAGAGCCCATTTCTCCTTTTTTTTGATATGCAGAGATGTAAAATTGATTCTTCCAAATAGCATGCCAAATTTTACCTGTCAACTAGAAACTTCACAACCGATGCATCAGTGGGAAGCCCTACCTGTGCTTTCAGTGTACGCCATCATCTAAAAGAACCTCTCCAAGAATCTCTCTTCTGAAGCCTTTCATTTCTTCTCTTAAACTTCGTAGACACTTTTTCTCTTACGACCCCCGGCCATTTTTATAGAACAGTGAGAAAGATGAAAATCAATGACTGGCTGAAACCGCACATGTATGCCTGAAAGTAAAAAGATAGCTAACTGGGGACGGCCACGGCCAGCCTTTATGTAAACATACAGTATCACCAGAATGATTGACAATTAGGAGGACCACTTATTTTGATGATCCATCTGGAAAAATAAAATCCTCTTCTATACCTTGAAGTAAGGAATGGCTTAAAACATTGATTTAACTTGTTTTTTTGTTTTTTTTTTCCCTGTTGTAGCCTTGTATTCCATTGATTACTGAAGAAACCTATTTTTATCTTAATATCACTTCTTGCATCAATGCGGGATTCATGATATTATGGGTATGTATTACGTTGACCTACACAGTGTGTCTCAATTTATGTATTGTTTACCAATCCCTTTTTCCAATGTAAGAATTAATGTGTGACACTTTTAAATCAGTCAGTTTTTGTTATTCCAGCCTATTTTAGCTGACAAGCATATGACATAACAAATTATTGCAAATGCTATACTAAACCAGGAGTTTAGAATTAGTGTTTAAACTCCTCACCATAAGAAAAGCTTTCTTAGGTCTCTGCAATAATAATAGAGCTTGATCATCTTTTAATTTGTAAAACAACAAAACTCTGTATGATGATGCGCAAGATATGAGAACAGAAGGTAGAAGTAACCTTTTTCTTTCTGTCATTATCTTATAGATGTTGCCAATAGGGTTGTGCATTGCCATTCTGTGTCAAATGAATAAGAAGCTGGAAACTCCTGAGGTGGTCTACAGTAAGGAAGCAAGAGCTGGAAAGTACACTTGTCTTGTAGAGACCCCAGACGATTACATAGCATGATTTCAGTGATTTCATCTCCATTTTCTTCTCGGCATGACTGAAGGGATAATAGTTTCAAAATATATGAAATTTTGCAATATTAAACCAACAATCAGTTTCAGTTTTTTGTAGAAATTTGAGCAAACAAATGTATTTAATGTCATATCATTTAAGGGTAGGGTGGACTGGATTGTGATTTAATAAAGATTATCGTTTAAGGACCAGATCCATTTCAAGAAATACACAGAATCATATTAACGAACCCCTTATAGGCGTCCATGGTCTGTAAGGCTAAGGTTTTCTTAGATCTAATTTCACAGCCTTTTTTTCAGCGAAAGAAATGTGATTTTTGTCAAACGCACTAATGCATAACTTTCTGCAATAGAGGAGAGAGATATTTTAGGGTTAAAATGTTTCTTTTTTTTACTTGTTATTTTTTGTAATTCAACTTATACAAATGTTTTTTAATATTGTTCTATATTCTAACACATTTTGTTGTAACTTTTTAAAAATATTTTTGAATGGTTGAGAAAAAAAAAGTAATTTCACAGCTGTGAGTTGATTCTGGGCTATTAATAAAGATCATTGTGCTGCACAATACTTGTACTTGGTCTCCACAGAATTCAGTGTTTCATACTGCTTTTTGACTTAGGTGTAAATAAGTTATATGAGTGCCTTGGAAAAGTATTAATATTCTTTGAAGTTCTTCACATTTTCCATATATAACAGCAACAGATATAATTCAATAATTAGTCTGGCATTATTAAGTGGAAAGAAATGGATGCAGGGTTTTCACCGGTAGCAATTTTAAAAAATGTAGACTGGATTTTAATTAGCTCTCTTATATTGCCAATAGTCCTAATATTACCTTAAAAAGTCACTTAATATGTGAAAAGAGTTTGGCTTGTTTTGCTGTTTCTAAGTAAAAATATAGTTTTTCTGTAAAGTGGTCAGAGATTTGGGAAAAGTAGTAAAAAGCCTCCTTAAGACTATAATGAAGATGGCAAATAGCTCAGGGATACATTTGTTGCGCAGTTTAAAGGACACGGATTTAAACTTTTTTTTTTTTTAAACATAATAGCATTGTTAAATCTGTCATTTGAAAATGTGAAAGGACTTGCACCACTTCCAACCTATACATTTCTTTCCCCTTCAGATGGGCAGGCGAAAAGGTTAATGGAATTTAACTCTAGAGGAGCTGCAGGGATCCACAGCTCAATCATACATTTTCCTTCACTGGAAAATATAATTTTAAAGGCTTTCAAACCTGAAAGCAGAAAAAACAAAATACATACATATAAGGTTCTAGGCTTTATCTCTTTTGAGTGTAAATGTAGTTACTTCAGTATCCCACTGCCTTTATATTCTTTATTTCTTTGTTTTAAATAATTCAGATTCATAAATTCCCTGATACTAAGGGTTCATCCAGTAGAATACAACATAAACAACACCAGAAAGTGTGCATTAATCAGAGGTAGTAAGGGTCATTGCCTAGGTATAAGAAATTAATACATGCATTTGTCAACATTTCCTTCTGCTGAAGAAAAACTGAAGAAATATTTCTTATACCAAAGTAAGAATTTTAAAGTTATCACTTATCTTCAGTAATTACAGCAAGCAACCACCAATCATGATGGACTCAGATCCTAACCTTGGGAGCACACAAAGACATGAACAAAGTTGGCCTTCTATCACCTAAAGAACATCTACAGCATTAAGGACTAATGTCTCAGCAGGACCTTTAATAACTTATTTATGTGTTTACATTTAATAGAATTGATGAATGCAGGTGTTTTTACAGGTCTGCCTCAAAAGTCAGTTCTGACTAAATCATTGCTTCTTCCTATCAGCATTGAGCAGCCACCTGATCCTGCTCCACAGACCCCATAAGAAGTTTAATCTCACTGGAAGTCATGGAATTTTTTGCGTTATCCAATCCGGTCACAACTTTCTCGCTGGTTGCTTCAATGCATGGAGGTTGCAGCCTAAATTTCTAAGAGACTAACAGGCAGCGGGGAGATTGTGTCCAGTAGAGCATTCAACAGCTAATCAATGCACAACATACTCATGAATTTAGTCCTTCTATTGTGATCTGACCAGCAACTATTTAGGTTTCCTTTGTCTCATTAAGGGAGGTCAGTTTTTTGAGTCAGATATTTTGAGTAGTTTTGGTTCCTTTGACCTCTTTTCTGGATCTATTTTTGTACTTGTTACGTTTTATTTCTTTTTGTTAAATAAAAGAGCAGTTTTTACCACCCGTACTGCTCTGCCCATCAAATAGATTATTTATAAAGAAATGAAATGAAGTTATGACTCACACTGAGTATTATGAAAATCTCATTAAGGGTCTGTAATATTTATTCTGTATATTGTGTAACTCTTGTTTTTTGTGTGTCTTATTCATATGATATCTTCATAAGTTTGGTTTATTTGTGTTTATAGCTGAATTCATCCAAATAACCACATAAATACATGTACTGAATAAAACACATCAAGAAAAAACTGCTCCTTTCTAGCCGTGTCTTCCCTTTTACACTCAAAATGTCTTATATTACCTACACATGGGGTTAGGTATACTGCCGGGATTCATACTGCTGTTGGTAATTGCTTCACTCATTTTCATAACTGCTTATTTGACAAAACTGGGCACATTTGTGGTAATCATGCAGAAGCTCTACTTTACTGGTTCAGTTGCAAACTGAAAAAGATTGCAGTTCCCAACTCCACAATACAACACCACCAAACAGTAAAAAAACAAACTCTTTCTCTCACTTTTCTAAAGACAATTTCAATAGGGTTGTGTATTGCTATCCTGTGCTAACTGAACAAGGTTTTCTACAGCCCAGAAACTAAAGCGGTGAACTACAGCAATCACAATAAGGGTCTGGAAGAGGCCTGACATTGCTTTTCTTTTTGCCACACCCTCATATGGGGGAATTCATGACAAAAATATGGACCATTACTTTAAAAAGATTTGTTACACACAACATGTGTTTTAAAAAGCACATATTTGGGTATGTTTTCACATATATAAGAAAGGCTTTAAGATTTCTGAAAGCTCTTTGTGTAATTCAGTTGTGTGAGATTTTATTTATTTTTGTTTTGCTTTTTGTTGATGAGGCATCTAAATAAATATGTATGTAGTAATAATTCTTCAAAGCATTTAATGTCATTATATGGAGTGACATATTTGGATTTTCTTTCTGTTAATGTTAATTTTTTTTGGCCAACAGCTAATTAAAATCCATACTCTAATTTTTCCTTTGAAAAATCAGGAAATTACCTACACTTATCTATACACTCATTGATACCCAACCTTTTGCAGCTTACCTTCATTGTGGAAATGGTCAATGATTAAATAGGTACTGCCAAGGCAGCGTTTTAAAACAACAAGTTCATGATTTGTGTACACAAACTTGACCACAACAGCATATTCTGAGTGTTTTAAAAGGTTACCTTTAGCTGACAGCAATTATCTTCAATAAAATTAATACACTTTTAAAATATTTCATATTTTTTGAAATATTTCATAATTACTAAAGTTTACTTTGTTTCATGCACACATACTGTATTTATTCCTCTGCACATGTGCATAAAGATAGGACGTACTGCACTGTACACTTTGCTGACTGTGTGAATTTTATAACACATAATATAAAAGATGTGACTGCACTTTTCTCTCATTGTCCTAGTCTCTAGTGTTTTTGTGCATGCAAATAAGTAATAATAACAAAAAACTACCATGTCTCTTGTTTGCTTAATACATTATTCTCCTCCTCTCTTACCAAAGAATAGTTTAAATCTGAGTCTAAATCTCCTGTTCTGAACAGAAATGCTAAAATTCTAACAAATCACAGTAAAATAGATTAAAGCAGAAAAACAGAAATCATATTTTTATTCCTTCTATTTACAAAACAGTATATCAAGTTCACATCTAGAATCAAAAATGAACAGTAAAATGCAGAAGAAAAAAACCCATAACTGCAAACGTACAGCATATCAGGCATTTATGGTTTAAGTGCACAGGTAGATTAATTGTATTTTACAATATTTAAGAACAGGAGTATTTCTCACAGCAGGCAGCTCATGCAGAAAAATGTATATGCTAGTGAGTTTTCTATGGAACAGTGACCTCAACTGGATTATAGTAGAAAACCATTTACTTATTTTCACACAAGAGCCAGACTGCCGCAGTTTCCCAATTTTACCCCCAAACTCAAACCAAAGAATGATCTCAGCTGCATGTCTACAAGATGTGCAACAAAAACAAAGCCACCTCCTCAAACATGTGGTTTTGATTGAATATCACTCATTCATTTAATGTGCTTTTCAAAAAACAAACTGCGACATCATCATTTCAGAAATATACACTGTGCATAACAAGAAGTCAAGACATTCAATGAGAAATGCATCCCATTCTGATGGTCTAACCTGATTATATATGCAAGAAATACTGGATTATATTCAATAGAAGCACTTTGTTAACACAGTTAAAAATGTGCTGCATGAAGCTTTTATCTAGCAATAATCTAATGTAGAAAGTTGGGTGCTTTAAGACAAAAATAATTGTTTAATATGTGGTTATACAAATGGGACGTTAGGGTAGTATAGTGAAAAAAAATCTGTACTGTAAAATTAATCCGATTTCTACCAAGATACCTGCATATAATCCTAGCAAATGAATTTGTCTACGCTAACTTTGCTGATAGCTTTTCAATTAATACTTGACAGAGTTGCACCAATCAGGTTTTAACTGGCCGATGCCAATTTCTGCTTATAGTAGAAGCCTGACCAGCCGATTCTAATAGTTATTTTCCTACAGTTACACATTGCCCTGATTATTTCAAGAGGTAAATATTTTTTAATTAAGATGGCAGAAGTTTGTAATTGTTCGGTATGTGTTTTAAACAATCAATAAATCCGTTTTTTTTTTGTTTTTTTTTATATACTTGACCTGCCCATGTCAGTAACATACTGTTTGAAAATCTTTATTGGTAATCAATTATTTTCTTCTAAAAATACTTTTCAACAGAATTATAATGACTTTGTATTTTGTTGTGTATTAAAAGGAAAGAGGAAAAATTACGTATGTGGAGAAAAGTGCATAATCACTGCATTGGGACAGGTCAGAACTGGATCAGAAATGGAAATATCTAACCTTATTGCAGTTATAGTTTTATACCTAACAACGGATTTTCTCAGAAGTATTGTTTGCCCACTGTGGGGAAATAGAGTGGGTTCCTTTTCACAGGATAAACTACCAAATAAACCGTATCTAAAGGAACTCAAATTGGAGCTTTTTACTTTTGTCTTTGCTGCTCACTGTAGCTCACTCGTCTAAAGCAGATTATAATCCGTCTTTTCCAACTTTAAGCCTGCTCCTCGGCTGTCTTTTTATGCCTCACTTTTATCATTCAATATTTGTTCAACACATTTCTATAGTTCTCAGAAAGTAAGACTATTATTGTGAACTAAAACATATGCAATATGTAAAAGGAAAAAATTTTAAACAGACTTTGCATGCCCTTTGAATAACAAAGACACATATGACAGTTTTGACAGAACTTGGTTTGAGTATGGAGGGCGCAGAGTGCCACTATTCAATAAATAAATAACCTATGGAATAATTATTCAAATGTATAATTTTTGTATTAAAACTGGAAATAAATAAAGAATTTATTTAATGATAAATATCTAATCAGATGTCAGTTTTTACACAAGGTGTCTTAGTCCTGCCTCTTTGACTTTGATGGATGTGTGACAGTTTAAATAAATGAATGCAATGCTTCAACACAGGAAAAATTTGGTAATTCATTAAATCTTTAAACAATTATATTTCATAAAAGTTATATATTTAAAATAGCGTGTGTAATTAATCATATGTTTGTTATTAGTTAAAATACGTATTGATTTTCAGTTTTAATAAATTAATGTCACATTTAAATAATTCTTTCATGTTATTTATCTATTCTATAGCGGCACTGGTCGCCCTCTATAGATCTGTACTAAAAGTTAATGAAAATTGTTCAATATTTCTATATAATCTAGGGTTTAAAAAAGCTGAAATGAATCCCAAAATCAGACTTTTAAAAAAATGATGGGTGTTAGTACAGTAAATATCCCCATTTTGGAGGCCAGACAGGTTTGACTAAAGAAACTAAGAAAAAATAAAGAATTTATTACATTTCAACCATTTTGGACGCATGAGGTAAAAAGAAGGTTATTATCTGCATATGGAACAAATGAAAAAAAAAACATGAAAGGACTTCCCTACATATCCCATGACAAAACAAAAGAATAAGCACCAGATAAACCGCTTATTTGACAAAATATTCTTTGAAAGCACAATCTTCTATACGGCAAAAGCATGTAAAAGTGTGAATATAATTTCAATACAGGTAAAATTGCATTCAATTGCTTTGTTTTACAGCAGTAAGGCTTAAAAAAAGCAATGATATAAATCTAACTATGTAGATCACTTGTCAACATCAGTTACATGCAGTAACATGTATAAAATTATAACATATTGCTACAGCACATAATAGCCTTATTATGGTATGCAGCTTCAGGTGCCAATTTAAACCATTTATGCTTGTAGTGCCAAGTGCACATTTAAATCATAGTAGTGTGCAGTGCTAGAAAGCCCCTGGAACGTATCTGTTGGACTGGAGGAGAGCTATAAACTCTTGTTTCCTTTTTATCTGTCCCATCAGCTTGATGCTCATTGCGAGTAAAATAATCTGAGAATAGAAGGAGACAAAAAAAAATGCATTAGATTTAATCTCTTTGATTATAAATGGAATAAAGCAAAAGCTTACCCAAAACACTCCACTTCCAAACTGTATGGCCATCACTAAGGAGAAGGCCAGCTTCAGCTCGGAGAGATAAATCGGGAGGCAAGGCTGTGGGATGAAACATCACAGCTACATAAAGGCCTAATGCAGCAGGCGTAAACAAGATATTGATCTGGGTGATGCTAATGTTGTTTCCACTGTGTCCAATTACACCGACTGAAGTTTACTTACTGGCTTTATTTGCTACACCTAATCAAGTGTTTATCATAGTCCTCTCAAAATTGGGAAGATTATTTTGCTTGTATCACTAGCAGGCATTAGTTTGGTTGTTGCATTTTCACTTTAACTTCGTGGTCATGTCAATTTTTGATGTCAGGGGTTAAGATATGAAGGGTTTATTTTCAGGAGACAGTGATTGTGCACTACACTGGAAAAAATCGAAATCTAGTCATTTTTTCTTAAAATAAGTACATTTGTTCTTGAATTGAGGAGGTAAAAGAGACATTTTGCCAATGGAACAAGACAATTTACATTTAAAATAAGAAAAAACTATTGCATTGTCTTATTTCAAGTGCATTTTATAGTAATATCTTATTATAAGAGTAAAAATACTCATTCCATTGGCAAATAATCTCATTTACCTATTCAAATTGAGGGTAAATACACTTAATTTAAGACAATTTTACTCGTTTTTCCAGTGTACTATACAGGCTGTACACTGAATATTTTATATTGAATAAAACATGTAATGTGTTAATGTTTTCCCGTTAAAATATAGAATGAAATAAAAAAAAGAAAATACTATTTCTGATATGTGTTCACTTTTGATTCCCAATCAGTTATTTTAATATTTTAAAGGGCATTTAGTTAACTTCCTGTTTTATTCTGATAAAGTCTCCTCGCTGTGGATTCAATAAGAAATACTTTAAGTTTCTAATCTGCATCCCTGCAAAGAAATTGTGTTTAACGTTTCCCTGACTTCCTCAAAAGGCTCCACACTGAATTTGCAACAATCTTTGCCTTGCAGCTTTATTATGACGTTAGAAAATATGTTGTTTTTTTCTTTCATTTGCCACATTACAACGGTATAAAATGCTAGCAATCACTATGATAACACCATTATACTTAATATATGAAATAAAGTTAGCAATCAAATGGACATGGGAATGTGTTTTACCTCTCGATAGACATACTGGTTCTTCGGAGCTCCAAGAGTGGCGATGCCTCTTAGTCGAACCTGGTTAAAAGTGCAAAGATGAAACTTAATTATGAAATGAAACATTTTGCATTTCAAATTTTCCTTTAATTACTTTTTTTTAATGATTTTCATGAATTGTACATAAGAAACTCTGCAACTCTAATCTGCATTCATATTGCTTACATATTTGCGTAGCTACAGAGAGTTGCCATCATGGTTCTTCCCTTTTGGACTTCTTTTTGAGTTTCCAGTTATTTATGTCATTCTCTTTTGTTGTTATTTTATTTTTTTCCATTCTGTGTTATATTTAAGCAGTGTTGCATTTTTTGGGTTACTCTCTGCTGCCCCCTTGTGCCAGTCTTCTTTCCCCTTGCTCCCTTCTAGTTACTTCTATCCACACCTGTTCTATATCAGCTCATTAGCCCATTCTTTATTCAGTCCTGTGAAGTTTCTCATTGCTGGATCCTCTTCATTGGTTAGCTCCTCATGTGTGTTTCTCTCTGCTGTCTCCTGGTTTTGGTTTCTTTTTTTATTGTTGCTGCATTTTAGATTTTGTTGCCATCTGCATTTAAATTCAATCTGCAAGAACTCATCTCTGCATTTGGGTCCTCATTTAACATCCACCAAACCTGACAGTTGCAGTATTTTAGCATGGCAGTGCATAAAGTCAGAATCAATTTCATTTTTTTAAGTTTGATCTTGATCTTTATTTTTCTAATCAAATTAATCTATGCTTTTGTTTTTGTAAAGAAATTAAAGTTGTATGATGAATACAATTTAAATGGTTGACCAAAATGCATTGATTACATTGATGAGAATATGCGATGTTGGGAATACTCACACATTTTCCTGGATAATGACAGTTACAGGAGGCGGGAATGGATGCACCCCAGTCCTTGTAGCCTTCGATGAGACCACAGCATTCCAACTAGAAGGGTTACAAACAGGACGTCATTCATGGGATCTTTTATTAATGAAGGAAATAAGATTGAAGCTTTAAAAATGACAGCTAAATGAAAATGAAAGTTTGTGACTGGCTTCTGATCAGTGGTGCAGTAGCTTGTTGCTGCCATTGGGTGGCGATATCAAAACGATCTACATCTTGGCCACCCAGTGGAGTCTCTTTAGTACAATAATTAGAGAGAAATACTTTCTGATTTCTGCTTTTGTACAGGCATATTTATGTTTTTGATGCCAATATTCCATAATTTTTTCAAAAGAAACCAAAACATTTTCTTTTAAAAACAGGAGACATGGGTTACTGTAAAAAATGCTTAGATACCGTGATTGCCTGCAAAAATGGAGTGAAATTCAATAAATACTTTAGATCGATTTAATCTATAACAGTTTGGGGGGGTGGTAAAAGTTTTTTTTTTTTCAAACAACTTAAATCGTTTTCTTGTTCATAAATTTTAGTCATAACAGTTTAGGTTCTCAGTTTCCTTTGAGGGTTTTATGAAATTCCAGCAAAAGATTAAATTCTTATAAATCTTTTTCAAAATTTTTACTAGTGGCATCAAAGTAGAGCTAGGGTTTATTTTTATTCATATTTATCCAAATGTAAATGATATTTTACAGCAAGTCTAAATGGATGATGAAACTACAGGCCTACAGTAGGCTTACTTCCTCTTGGATATTATGGAGCAACGTCCTGTTGGCTTTGTTCGGCCCAGTGAGCGGCATCATGGCCAGCAGCTTGGACTCCTCACGGACAACGCGTTTCTAAAGCCAGAAAAAGGAGATCTCTAAAGAAAATGTTGTTAAATATGCAAACACATGGGATTTAAAGCTCATACCTCATAAACATCTTGATAACTTAATGCCGTTCTGATAATTATAGTTTGACTTGCCACTGCCATGCCAGCTGCATACTGCAAAAAGACACCAAAGTTATAATAATTATCATACATTTGTACAAAAAAACACTTTTTATGTGTTTGTTTTACCAGAATCAAACACCATCTCTTTCCTTTGCAGGCTCCGAACACACCGAGCACTGACAGCAGCAGGCAGCCGACTTCGATCACGTACATCATTGCTACAGAAATACTGGGCACCATCTTAAGAGAAAATCAAAGTGTAGTCAGTGGGTTGGAAAAAAAAAAAAAGCATACGCTGCACAAACCAGAAACTATATTGTGTGGTTATGTGTAATGTTACTTTAAACAAAAATTGTTGGCATGTTGATAATAAAGTGAACACAAATTTGCATGTGGAAAAGAGGGCAATGCATTTTTCAAACAACTGATTTCTTTTTCGCCCTACTTTTTGAATTTTTTACTTTTTAATTTTTCTTAATATTCCCTAAAATAATCTGCTTCAGGTTAATATATTAGATTGCAATCTAATATGGGCACTTTATGTTACAATTGTCTGATATTTTGCTTTGCACATATATAAACAAATTAAATGTATCTTCAAAACCTTTAGAAGACCACTCAAGATGTTACTCTAAAATATTTCAGCAAGCATGTCATTCCAGGAAGATTATATAAAAATAATGCTGCCATGGTAAATTCAGGTGAAATCATTGGAGAGGGTTCATTAATAATCCCTCTCTTTTTTCTGCTCCCTTGCTTTAAAAAACTACATTTATCCAATTAAAATAACAAAAACTGACAAACATCAAAATTATATCTTACCTTGCCAGTTTGTATAAGGTCCCGATGCCAAATCACAGTCAGCCTCAACATGAAGAAACACAAAGCCTTGAAAAAAAAACATCTCAAAATGTTTAATTTCATTTTTTTCCCCTAAACAAATAAATTCAAATCCTCTTTAATTCAGACTCTCCACAGAGATTATGCATTGCAGCTTATAATGTCAACCCTCAAAGGATAAGTATTCTTGAACCCACTGCTGTCACTCCTTAAAGGAGCAGGAACTTATTTAATAAGAAAGGAAAAACAATAATAACACCATGCATCAAAAATATTGACCAGGTTGCATTTAACGCACCTGGAAATCATTATTTACTACAAATTTAGCACTATTTAATATTAAAAAATAAAATAAAATGAAATTATACATTTTAAGAACGTATCAAAAAAGGCCTGTTCGGATAAACTGGAATGCACCTACCATATGTACAGCGTTAGCGAAAATAAACGGCCTTTTCAGGCTCGTTTTATCCGCCACCACGACCACTGAGCTCTTCTGCATGATCTCTGTGGACGCGCTCCAAAATGCCTTTTTCTTCTTTTATATAAGGAGAAAACACATCGGCGAGGAGCCCGCAGTGGAGGCAGTAAGGGCATCTGTCTGCATCCGCACGACGTCACGGTGACGGGCTGGATGCTGACTCTGTGCTGCCTTCAAGTTGCCTGTGGAAATGTAGGAAATACGAGACTTCTGATTTCTGATATGCCATTTATTGAAAATCAAAACAGTAAATGGGGAATATGAAATTAGAAATAACTGAAATCTACGGAAGAGGATTAGGGACCCTGAAAAAATAAAAATGTTGACTGATTTTTTTAATTTTATTTCAGTTTAATATCGGAAAAAAGTCAGAATTCTGACTTTAATCTCAGAACTGACTTTAATCTCAGAACTCTGACTTTTTTTCTCATAATTCTGACTTTAATCTCAGAATTCTGAATTTATTCTCACACTTGTGACTTTTTATTCAGAATTCTGACTTTTTTTCTCACAACTCTGATTTTAATCTCAGAATTCTGACTTTGATCTTAGAATTTTGACTTTAATCTCAGAATTCGGACTTTAATCTCAGAATTCTGACTTCAAAATTTTGACTTTAATCTAAGACTTTTGACTTTAATCTCAGAATTCTGACTTTAATCTTAGAAGTTAGGATCTTAATGTAGATGGGCACCATGAAGGTAGGGATGTATGAGCACTCAACTTCACTGACAAAAATGTGAGTTGTTTGGAAGGGCCAGTAACACATTGGTGGAAAATGACGGAATTAGGCAACTTTTTACATGCCCGAGGGTCCCCGGTGATGCTGTTTCATTAATGGAAGAGCAGAAGGTGATTAAAACAAGAGAGCTAGTCTCTAACACAGACATGGCTACTGCTTGATATCAGAATTCAGTCAGAATTCCGAGAAATCTGACTTTTTTTCCTCATATTATACTGAAATAAAATGTAAAAATAAGTTGTTGTTTTTTTTTTTCAGTGGCCCTAATCTTCTTCCAAAGAAATCTACTCTTATTTAAAATTTAAGCTTATTATTTTAGGCTGTATTCTATAAGGCATAATTTATGCAAAGTCCTGCAATGTTTTGCAGTTAGATTTTTTTCCTTCAATACTTGATTTTTATTTTTTACTATTTTATAATTATATGTTCAACATATATTCAATTTAATTTAAATCCAGTTAATTGTATAGCAGCCTTTTCATTCCTTCATCAGTTTATCTTTTACTTTAGGAAACCATCAGTGTTTTTATATTCAGGCCATGAAACCAAGCTGAGTCATAATCCACCATCACTTTGTATTCAGTGAGTTTGTTCATCTTCTGTTCATCATCTGTGCAAGATCTAATGGTACTTTCAAATAAGTGCTTTAACATTATTGATTCTCAATATGATTTTTGCTGCACTTATTGCAGTTTTTGGGATAAATGTTTGCTAGTTTAATCTATTTAAATAGCTTTCGTTCAAGCAAATCTTATGTTATGGCACTTTGCAGGACAAACACACCCAGCTTTTGTCTAATTTATTTGAATCCATTTTCTGTCACGCTTATCCCAAGTGGGGTCGCGAGGGGTGCTGGTGCCTATCTCCAGCTATATACGGGCGAGAGGTGGGGTACACCCTGGACAGGTCGCCAGTCATTTTATGAATCAATTATTATAATTTACTCTGAAATAGTTAACACTTACTGAGCTAAAAATACTATAATCAACAGAAAGGAACAAAAAACCATGAGAAAATAGCCATAACTGTAATTCACAAATAGAGTTGAGTTGCAAGAAAAAAAGAATAAATGGTCAGGGAGTCTATTTGTTTATTTATTTGGATCCCCATTAGCTGTCAGTAATTTGACAGCTACTCTTCCTGGGGTCCCTTTAAAATTATACAGATACACAAAACATATCAAATGATCACATCATAAGAACCACGATACATTTCAAATTATATCACATTACAGTACAATATGTTACACAAATATTCATATATTAAGGCTATCAACAAAGTGTTTTTTTAAAAGTGTTTTAAATGCACCTCTCGTAGTAGCAGTCGAGATGTTATGAGGCAGTTTGTTCCACAGAGTCACAGCTCTGAACAACACAGACCTGCACACTGCTTCTGTTCTCGGAATGGGTCGAGTCAAATGACCAGAAGCTGCCTGCCTGGTTGAATAATTGTGCTCATTTCTCACATAATGTAACAAACTGAACAAAAGAGAAGGTTTTCCACAAACAATAATATTCCTCAGGAAACACAAAACATTACATTTTAGTCTCTCCTCTACTCTGAGCCACGACAGACGCACATGCAGCTCAGCAGAGCTCTGAGTCCACACACAGGGCAGTCCCAGTGCCAGCCTGGCCGCTCTGTTCTGTGCGGTTTGTAATTTAGCCAGATGTTTCTGAGCTGCACCTGACCACACTACAGAGCAGTCCTCCTGCTGGCTAGTCTAGATAGCTCAAGATAAATTTTATGGTTAGTATTATAATAACAAAAAAAGTAACAGTTTTTATTTCAAACTGGGAGCTGACTGAATGGGATAAGAGCATCATCCCTGAAGTATCTAGATGCTATTCTACTCTGCATGACTCTATTGTCTACAGAGAGAAAAAGGTAATAAGCATATGCTGCTCATTGTTGCAACTCGAAGTAATTGTACAAGGTTTTTAAGGGTCTATAAGTTTTTCTTTTGAAATTGATTACATCTGCCTTCATTTTTAATCTTCCTGTCTGGTTTGTTGAGCAATACATTAAGGGAAAAGTCAAAAATCAACTTGTGTCCACAGAGTTTTATACTTCTTCAAAAAACCAACCGCCTGTCTCAAATTCACTTCATATTTTCTGATGGCTGCTATATAAAAAATGTCAAATTGTATTGTTTTTTGTTTTTGTTTTTTTAGATCTTTCACAAACTTTTCAAGTTATTTCAAAATGTTTGACTGATAGGTGAAAATGTATCAGGGCATTATGCAGTCCTGATACTTTACTTCTATCATGTCGAAGAAAAATAATTACTATTAGAAGCAATTACCAAATATGCATGGAAACTGTTTGCAGATTTCTTTGATTAAAATTTCACATAATGCTATAACAATGTATCTCCCCATTTTTAACCATATTACCACAACAGTTTTGATTATAACTGCTCTAAACTATCTCAAAAGAAGAAAAAAAAAAAGAAATGACTTTATTTCAGTTCCTATTGAAGACGGAATTAAGTAAATAATCTAAATCAATTGTCGCTTTATTATTTTAGTTTGGGAAATCTTAATACAACTTATACTAATAAATTGGTAAACATGAAAACTATAAATGAAACACTATAGATTCATTAAATAAATCACCTGGAATTCAGTTTGACTTCTTGCCTCAAATGGAACCTGTAAAACAAGTTATAGTAATAGCTTCTGCTCTAGATTAATGCAACAGTTATTTCAGGAGGAACAGTTTAAGAAAGTTCACTGCTCATTAACTGCATTTCCCATAGTGCAACATTAGATATGGAGCTGGGCTAGGTATTCATAACAGGTGGGGCTGGTTTCTATTGTTCCTGTGGGTCATGTGAGGAGGGCAGGACTCAGGTGAGGAAGAACAGGAAAAACTGATTGGAGAAACCCAGAGGGAGGAACCAAGAGAGAATGTGTGTGTTTATGTGTGTAAGAGAGACCTGGGACGACAGACTGCTATGAGGTGATATGATTTCACATCTACTAACTGGAAGATTTTTGTTCTTTTATTGACATTACTGCAGATTATTCATGAGGACACAAAGGATGGAAGGGATTTTTATGTTGTTGGTTACCATGGACGGTAAAGTGGGTCAACACCTGAGAAGGAGCTGAAAGGAGCAGCTGAACTAAGGCATTTTTGTAGCACCGAAAGAGCACGAGAGTGGAAGGAAATACTAAATTTTCAGGGAATACAAGAGAGACAGAATGCAGAACTGAAAATAATTTATTTTCTTTTTATAAAACATATAGAAAAAAAGATTTCTGGTGCTTTTATCACACTGAGGACATCATCTATTCTGCTGATTTATATTCTGCTTAGCTGTTGTTGCTTGTAACATTTCTTTCTTATTATTTGGTCCTTTTTCTGCCTTGATTCAAACACAAAGATAACCCATCACCTTCCAGCTTCAAAGGTCAAGCATTCCAAGTGATCTAGAGTGCAGCTAAAGGAGAGATCATTTCCTCTATTCACGCTGAAATAGATGCAGACACACTCTGCTGTACTTCCACAATGCAGGCACCAGCACCTGAGCACGATGACACTTTTGATTTTCTTTTTAAGATCATTCTTATTGGGGACACCAATGTGGGGAAAACCTGCATTGTCCAGAATTTCAAGTCAGGGATTTTCTCAGAGAAACAGCAGAACACCATTGGGGTGGATTTTACTGTCAGGACAGTGGATATTGATGGAAAGAAAGTAAAGGTAAGTTTTCTACATATTTTTTTCTATTCTAGTTAGATATTTAGAAGACAATAAATAAAGGATCTACAAGAGGCATTAAGGTTTGCTGAAGTGTTTTGGTTTGAAGATACTTATAACAGATAATCAAAAGTAGAGCTTCTATTTTATAGGTTTTTATGACCTTTTGATCCTTTTGAACAGCTTACGATTAGATTTTATTCACATTTTATGCAAAAGCGGGTATCCTCAGTGACATTACAGCAAGTTGTAATGGCAGTTTGCTTTGGGCCTAAACAGGTCTGACTGGCTGCTGGTATGAAGAACTTGCCAATCAGGTTCCTCCCTTTGGTGACTGCAAAAATAGACGCTCATCTACTGTTATCTCACTAGAAAAGGAAGCTGTTACTTTTTAAGACCTTAATTAGTTCTGCATCCACCGACCTAAATAAAGAAATAAATAAAATGAAATCGTACCCCTTGATTCCATTTAGTTCACCTTATTTTATCAGGGTTGTATGCAATATACAAAAAACAAAATAGTGCATCATTTAGAAGCCTTTCTTATCCATTTTGAAGCAAATCATCCCCACAGCACTATGCTACCACCACTGTATTTCACAATAGGAATGGTGCTTTCAGAGGGATACATTTTATTCCTATATGAGGTGACAGTAAAGTTGGCCGATAACAAATCCATAACAACCCCCTTAAAACTCCTCTTTAAGTTTAAAGAATATCATTATGAAAAGCAAAAAAGCTCCTATTTTGGAAGAGACTTTCAGCCTGTGAATGATTTTGCTTTTTAATTTGGGGATTTGGGATTTTATCTATGCCAAGAAAAAATTTCCTCATATTACATCAAAACATTTTGTTAACAGTCAACAGATCAATATTTTGTTGACTAAATGTTGAATATAAGCAGCTTGGGTGACCTCTGGAAGGGTTTTAATTTGTTTTTACAAATCTTGTTCAACAGTTACTGCACCTTGAGGCTGTTATAAGTTAAAATACCTGCCAAGACTGGATTGTTCAGATGAGTGATTATTGTGTCTTCATCTGCTTTTTTCTGCCTGAAGCTACATCTACAAAGCTGGTTTTCCAGCTTAGTTATTTTTAACCAACAGAAAGTCATTGTTAATTTTTTATTTCACTACTAAAATACTCTATTGCCAAGTTTGCTTTTACTTTTAAAACACATTTGGAGACATTTGCTCTATCATTTATTTCACTTATATCTAAATATGTATTTAGGTCAAAAGATGCCTCAAGTTTATGTTCAGCAATTGATTTCCTTTATTTGTTTGCTTTAAATTTATTAAACTCTCTTCTAACTGACTAGCTTTATTGCTGTGGTGTAATTAAATGGGTTTGCTTTTTGAGTCTAGTCTGGTTGCTACAACAATACAAAGGTCTCTTACTGTAGATCCTTGGAGAGTACTCTCAGAGGTATCTGAGTACTCTAGATTCTCCACAGGGGAAACCAAAGAGTTTCTGCTATCATTGCTGATGCAAACTGTTATTTCCTTATAATCGCCATAAAAATGAATCCACTTCTCAGTTTGATTATTGGGGATAATTTCCACATCTGCACTCAAACCCAAAGCAACACCCTGAAAAATCTCCTATTACCTCCTCAAATGCCTCAGTATGACAGCATCAATCTCATCACACCTGGTAATGTACATGCTTTTTTAAAGTTTATAGATTCAAGCATAACCAATAAATCCAATGATTTTCCATAGTTCCTAAATCAGGAAACTCTAACCCAGATGGCGAGAAAAAAACAATATATAGAAATTTATTCATGTAACATAAATTGTAACTATAGAATCATTACTGAGCAGAAAACTTCACATTTGGTTCCTTTGTGAGTTTTAAGTGTTGAACTGTCTTTGCCTCCTACAAATACAGGCGGTTAAGTCTATATATCAATGCCAAAGAAACAGCTATTATGTAGGTACGACACACCCAGAGCAGTCAGCCCAGGTTTGGGGTTAGACCCTAGTCTAGGTTTGGTTTGTTTGTGTTTAATTAAATATCACACCATCATTCTTATTGTTAGTTTTCTACAATATAAGTCAAATTAGTCATGTCTTTCTCTCTGTGTTATCTCCCACTGCTTCAGGTTGTGACAGTAGGTATCACAAAGCATCTTTAGCTTTAATTCATAGTACTACTAGAGGAGAAGACTACTGTTTGTGAGAAGACACTCACAAAAGTAATTATTTACCTTAAATATTATCAAGACAAAAATAAAGACCTATACCTCCAAGCAAAAATACAATCATTTATGTAAATAACATCCTGTTACATAACACTGTGCCAACCCTAACTTGTACATAAACAAACTAAAATAGCAAGGATTCAGGTGTATTTTTCTGCTCCCCGTCCTTTTTCTATTGACTGAAGTTGCTTTGCTTTTCAGCTTTTACAGCAGCCTTATCCCTCAACCCTAACAGCTAATCGGAGTTCATGATTTCTTGTGGGATTAGCCGCAGCCTTTAATAATGTTTGCTTAATAACCACTTTCATATCTTCATAGTGACATGCTGAGACTCTGTTCATTTTCCTTTTAACTATTTTCGGTCCAATCAATGGGAAAATTGCTTCTTTTAAACCACTGCTGATTGCTTTCCTAGTTAACAATGTGTAAATATCAAACATTAAGCAGAGAGAGAAATATCTCTAATAGTCAACCTTTTATTTTGATCAATGCTGCACTTTATGGAATGAAAATGTTCCTTTTTACTGCTAAGCTGCTGCTCATTCCCTGTCTGAAAGCTGTATAAATGACATTTTGTTTTGCATACACTCTGTATATACAAATTGTCAATAAAGTTGCCCAAGTCTAAGCCTTTTATAATAAAAACTTTCCCTTTATTAAGTATCTACACCTAAAATAGTGACGCTAGACAAAAGTCTATTTTTACTACTATTAAAAAATAATTTAAATCCTTAAAATAATGTGAACATAAATCTGGATGTGTTTTTCTGTGGGACAGATGCAGGTTTGGGACACAGCGGGTCAGGAGAGGTTTCGCACCATCACACAGAGCTACTATCGCAGCGCTCATGGTGCCATGATTGCCTACGACATCACACGAGCTTGCACCTTTGACTCGGTGGACCACTGGATCAAGGAGGTAGAGCTGTATGGAGCAGCCAATGCACTCTTGGTGCTAATAGGTGAGTTACATTTGGACCTCAGTGATAAATTAGGATACTATGGGCCTGATCTTTAGAGGGTTTATGTGCCCTAAAAGACGTGCAAACTTGTTTGTATGGGCAGAGCAGAAATATAAAGAAAGTGCAGTGATCTGTGTTTGTATTTCAGCAGACAGTGTCTGCAAAACTTTATTTTGTGTGTGTGTGTCATCATCAAATCATAATATGACCAAACCGCGCAATTTCTGGTTGGAGGAAATGAAAATGAAAACATTTTCCACGTGCAACATAGTTTTTCAAATCTAAAACTCAATTGCAGATAATGTTTTTACAGAATTTTAGCAGTTTACAGCCAGATGCAACAGTCATGCAAAATGTTCTGGAGTCATGTTGTTCCAAATGAGACATTGGTAAAGATATTCTGTGCACATCTACATACCTTTGGAGCAGAAATAACAATAATGGAAAGCACTTAGAGATAGCCTACATATGTAAAAATCTTTATAAACCTTTTTGGTATATTATTGTGAAATAGATTTGATCATTACTACCTCCGACTATTTCTTAGAACCTCATCTTTCTTTTGACTGCTCTCGACAGCTTGTAGAACAGGCAACCTTTTTGTTGCACCTATCTTTATATAGCAGTAAGAAAAGACAAGGACATAGAACCCTAGAAGTAAAATTTGATTAAACTGCCAAACAAGTCTGGATTCTGATTTCCTTTAAATTGTTTTCTGTGGATAATTTTCTTGGGCAAAAAAAGTTTTAGTACATCTGAGGTGTGTGTAATTTCCATATCCATTTTTTTCAATGACTTCATGATGTCCTCCATTTAGGTAACAAATGTGACCTGGAGGAAGAACGGGAGGTTCCATTCCAAAAAGCTTGCAATCTGGCAAAAGAAAGAGGTATAGTAGCTGCTTTGGAGACATCTGCAAAGGTAATACATTGAAATGCAAATTAGACTTTTTAATGCAATTGAATTTTGTATTTATTTTAATTGCTTCATCTTTTACAGCAAAGTCAGAATGTGGAGGATGCTTTCTTAATGATGGCCAGGGAGCTGTTGTCTCGGAATGGCCTTCATGTCCAGCAGGCTGATGCTGATAACCCAAGCACGCGGAGGATTCTAATCAGGGAGAACTCTCGACCGATAGACATCAGCATAGGGGCCTACATTCCACCGGAGAAGGAGAAGAAGTCATGCTGCTGACTTGGGGAAACTTTGACTGAAGATGCTGAACAATGTGAAGGACATTTTATTTATCAAGAATGCTGAGGAATGAAAGAAACCAGGATGCATTATGCTGGATGCATTTATGTGGCATAGAGAACCAAAAATCAGCTAAAAAAGGGAGGTGCTGAGGAGATGGTTAAGAAATATTCATTGCACCTGATCTTAGAGGAATGCTGATGAAGCGTTTTCTCCAATCTATGATCAGTGTTCAGGGGAAACTACAGTCAAACAATCTTTTCCACAGGTCCATGATGTCATTCTACCTATTAGACTTCTAATTCATCTTCTAGAAATGGACACATTTGAATCCCTAAGTAGCCTCAGCAACTGTCTCACAAGAAGTGGAAAGGTGTTGGGGGTGCGGGGGGGTTACAGTGCAGTTTTGCTAAAATGTGCAAAGCTTTGATCTTTTCCTCATACACTGTAGACCTAAGTATCTTACACAATGTGCCATACACAAAACACTGTGAAGTATATATGTCTGGATTTATCTCATGAAACATCTCCACATGTTGATAATAATGTCTTTCATGCACCTCTATCTGCTTGTTATTAACTTAAGAAAATGAAGCAGGACAGTTTGACCACTGATGGAAATGGATCATTACATGTTTCTAACCTATGTCCAACATAAAGGTGTCGATCTGTGAAGGACACTGTCTGAACACTAGATGGTGCTGGTTACCAGCACATGATCTGTACAGTTGGATTCTGTTTGTCTTTATTAATAAAAAGAAATTAGTTGAAATGAAAAGAAAGGGTTTGCATATACGCTAAATCGGGATTATAAATATACCAACTTATTGCAATTTTCTCAACAACAAAAAAAGAAAAATTTTTAAAGGGCTATGATACCAGAAAATGGTATAATTTCTTGTGAAAAAAATCACTTGCTGTTCATAATTTTAACTTGAAATACTTGCTGAGGCTCTGATAACTTTTGGTATGTGTCACATTTTGTTTCTATCACAAAATCCTGTCAAAATACTAATAATTAAACATAATCGATCCCACTGTATGGCGCCTGGGGAGCAATCGGGGGTTAAAGGTCTTGCTCAGGGACCCAGAGTGCAGGCTGTGGGGATTAAACCGGATACTTGCAACCTTCTCAGAGCACAAGCTCACTGCTCTACCAGTAGGCCAACACTCCCCTACACAGAGTTTAGCAGTAGCAGTATGACAATATCTGAAAAGGTTGGAGGGAACCAATACTTTTTGTCACTAACGATAATTGTGTGCCCGGTATCCAGCAGGTAATTGATGATACTGGCTTGGATATTGCATTATCAGTTTTTCTTGCTTATGGTTGATGCAGTTGCTAAAAAGAAATGTTTCCTACAATGTATGCTGGAGACAGATCCAGGGTAAGAACTGAGATTAATATGCCAAATGAAACAAGAAGCATGTTTGTAATAGACGTAATGTTCTCTAATCATTCTTTCGCAACATCAGATCAGCATAATGAATGAGAAAAATGATCAGCAATATCCCTGTAGAACAAGTGGAGCCAATTTCTGATTCCTGCCATTTGTCATGATTTCACTTGACCGCAAATTAAATATTTCTACATAGACAATTTGCTATTAGTCATTCCTGTTTATACATAAAACAAGGAATCTTGAAAACAAAAAAAATAGACCCAAATTTATTCCAGAGAAAATACAGAAAATGTCAGCCATTAATCTGGAAAATAACAAGTAAACCAAAGAAAACATATCCTGATCTCAGTGTTACTGCACAGAAACAAAACAAAAAGGCACCACAATCTAACCGGCTGGAATGTCAGGGTTTGGCAACAAACACAGCCTGGTTTGGAAATATTCTTATATAAGATAAATAGAAATTAAAGCCCACCACTTAAAAAACAAAGCAGCAAGGCAATGAAACAAATGAGCGTTAGAGCAAATGTTTATCATCCTATTTTATGCTTATTAATGAGGATGGAAATTGCATTTTATGAAATACTTTTACTCAATATTTTACTTCACATACTATATCTTTAACACTTAATCACTGATTTTTTTTTTAATCCATGTTGACGTCTGACCTGCAGGTCAATAGTCATGTGTAAATTTCTCCCATTCTAGCTCAATCTGATGATGTCTATCTCATTGGGTTCCTTCTTCCTTATGGGCTGGGGTAGAAGATCCAATTGTCCTTCAGCCATCTCCCCCATCACCTGCTGTGCTTCGTTCTCTGACCCTCCATGTGCTCCCTGCCCATTGTCATTGTCTTCTATCTGTTTATCTATAGGACACTCCCCGTTGTAGGTTTTGACGTAGTCTTCCACTCTCCAGCCCCTGAACTCCTCTGGCTCTGAGCAGATCAGGCCAGTGAACGAGACAGCTGGGTGATGTTTGAGCCAGTATACCAAGTAGTGAATGTAGTAGTCGCACATCCATGGGTTGTTGTCCAAGTTAAGCTTCCGTAGGAAGTACAGGTCCTCCAGTACGCCATACTGGAAATACCGAAGGCTGTTGTTGGACAGATCGAGGTGACGGAGGTACAGCAGGCCTGCAAAAGCAGCTAGGAGGGAAAAGATGCAGGAAAAATTAGCTTAACCCACAAAGTACCAAATATATGTTTGATAAGAAGAAAATATTACCAACAGCTAAACTAAAAAAACATCAAATGTATATTGAACATCAGCAAAGTCTTGCCCCTAAATGTGTACCTGTTTTGGCATTAGATGAGTTGTTAGGGTGAACTTTTCCTTTAGTAAAAGTTAATAAATTATTTGATTTGTTTAGCTTTTCTTGAGGAGTCTAGAACAGTGGTTCCAAAGCTTTTTGACTTGTGCACCCTCCTGGCCATTTTATCACACCATGAGTATCCCCTGGGTCAAACGTGTTATATTTAAAGAATAGAAAGTACAACTGATTAAAAAAATCAAAAATATTTATTTAATTTTCTTAACATTTAATGGTCAGACATTTCATTTTTTTCCGATGTTGTTTTTTTTTTGTGTTTTTTTTAAATACACGAGCTCTTCTGAATAAGTCCCCTATACACACATCCAAACTTAACAAATCAGGAAAAAATTATTCAGATTCACTGTCATTTTTACTTTGTTTTCATCATTCACTGTGTGTTGACTGCAGCTGCTTTGGAGCTTTCTTCTCTTGTGACCTTTGTCTTCGCCCCTGAGATCAGTAGTGCAGGTGCAAAGGCACCGATACCCACTCTAGGGATTCATGTAAATTTTGGTTTTCATCTTTTTAGTTGATAAAATCATGTTTTATTTTGCATTTGGGTCATTACTGAGCAAAACCCATCCCATACCTATTTTATTGTATATCTTTATCTGGGAAATAAAATATTAAATGTCTCCACATACACACTGCAATGCATTGACAATCCACTAGGGGTACTAGTACCCCTGGTCTGGAATCCCTGGTCTACCACTGAATTGTACTTCTTTGTGTCAGAGGAGATAGGTGATCTAATTGCTTTCTCCATACTTACCTCAAAAAAGGCATTGGTTTTCTATGTTTTTTGTACCAAAAAACCCCCAAACATACGCCTTAAAGATTGAAGTACTTTCAGAGGATCCTCTTTAAGTAAGTCAAAAATCCCTGTTGGCCAAGACAGCCTGTGCTTCACTTACAGGGAGAATTATTCTTTGCATGACAGCAGAGAATAAATAAGATTTGGCCCAGGTTGTAAGGACAGGACACGGGGTTAAGGCAAGAAGCATCAGCTATCACTAGAGTATGATGTATGGTCAGTAATCTCTACTGCTTGGCAGATATGAGTATAGGAATGCTAGTCGTGCAGCAAATAATTGAATATAACTTAATATCATTATACTTAAAGAGCTTCCACTATTAAGTAGCTGTCATGCTTTTATTTTTATGAATATGGGAATATGAGCAAAACATCATAAAAATGCATTGCTTCATGTAAACTAGTTTAAAATCCCTAGGGGCACCCCTACCTGCAGCCACACAGTATCACCTTGAACCCCTTTTCATATTCTGCACACACTGATTCATAGACTCTTCTAGCACTTGCTGCAATTTATGGACATTCTACATATTACATTTCTTCTAAGGATGTCTAAGATTTTCTCCAAATTATTTTGCTCTTTGTCTGTTTATAATGTGCATCTCTAAGCAGGAAGTTAGCAAAGCTTTGTTGTGGTTTGATCATTACAGTAAAGATTCCTATTTCTAGGGGATTGTCTCTAAGATTAATCTTAATGCAACCTAAGATTTTGATAAGCTCAAAACTAACTGAAAGATCAATGTGATCTCTTGACTCACTTTCTTATTCTCCAGAGAAATTTCAAAATTAAAGGAATAGCAAAAGTAGCTACAGATAGTAAAGTCCTAAAGATCATTGATGGTCAACCTTAAACATCCGTACCCATATGGACAGATTCCACTGTTCAACTTCTGTGTTATTTTGCATATTTAGGTTATTATGAGTGAGATTCTAGATGGGAATCGTAATGCATAAAAGAAAAAAAGGTGCAATAACGCTTGTGGCTAGTGGCAGTGTGACACTATTATCCATTTTCCCATGGCTCCACTTGGCCTGGATCCACTCTACATCACAAATATTTCAAACCTTCCCATCAATAGTGGCTTTTATCAGCCCTAAAAAGCCAGCCCCGACACCGAACAAGCTGCAATGAAAATAAGTGGATCCATTTATGTGTGCAATAAGGAGGATGTCTATTTGCCATTTTAACTTGAGTTCTCCCCTTTACTTATTTTTTAAATGGACAAAACCCCCTGAAGCATTAAAAGTAAGTTTTGCCCTCGGATCTAGTCACAAGTAACACTCACGCATCAAAAGTATCACCTATCAGAACCCGAATAGCCAACAGTGGCTTCAAGTACGGCTAATGATGCCTTTTAAATGCCTCCGGTGTTGTCACTATGCTTTTCTTTAACATGTAAGCATGAAAGCATGTGCAAGTGTTTAGAGTGGGAGTAATGGGGGGGTCGAAGACTTTTTCTTGCTGTCCACCCGCCTCCGGCCCTGCTTTTATCTTTACAGAGCGGAAGAGAGGAAGAGGAGGAGGTGGGGAAAAAAATGCAAGGAGAGGACTGATCATGGTAGAAAAGTGTGTCAAAATGAAAAACAAAAGAGGAAAGCAACCAATGATTTATGCTAAGCTTTTATAAGCAACTCTGCCTTAAATCATCCAGTTTTGTTTTACAGCACAGATAAATAGATTTGTTGCAGAGAGGGAAGGGAGGATAAGGGGTGTCTTCAATTGAGGTATGTTATCTGGTGAATCATAGGACAGAAGCAGATGTGCTACTGTTCCTTTGGTTGTTGGAGCCCCCACTACCAGGGGAAAAACGTTCATAATGCTTTCCCAGAGGATGAAATTAACTACTCTTATCACATACCTATTTTGCAGCCATTAGCACAAGCATTTGAGAAAAAAATAAAAAAATAAAACTGAATCTCCCTGAACCCCACATTACTGTCTGTGGTAGATCTTCCAGAGTTTGAGACTGTTCATATTTTGGAGAATATAACTGTCTGATTTTAAGAAAAGCAAAAAAACAAACAAAAAAAAACAACAACAACATTATCAGTCAATCCAAAAACAACCCTGGAGTTGGATTTTCATTCAGCTTTTTCTCCCCATTACTCTGGTCATCGTCTACATACAAAGCATAAATAAACACCCTCTCAGGAATTTGCTCCAAATGTGAACATGATTAGAAGTTTTTGGGAGGATTGCGGCCATATGTCTCAGTCTTACAAACCTCTCAGAATTACATGGCACTTTTTTTTTCTTTGATTTACAAATAGGGTTAGACACACTGGGTGAGCTGCCATAGATTGTTTACGCGTGGTGATGGATAATAAATTAAATCACAGGCTTTTGCATGAGGATTTCCCTTTTGCATAGTGTAATTGAAGTCAGAAATCGTTAGCCTTGTGAGAGTAATTTTTTATTTTTTTTAGGAATTCCTCTTCCGCTGAGGTTAATGTATTCAGAGAAGAAAACTACAAAAACAGTCTGTTTCAACATAAAAAAAATGCAAATTTTCTTTCTGTTTGAGGGACTGGTTGTCAGTTGTTTTATCTAAACATTGCACTAATGGATATAAGACACAGCACTATAGTGGATCCCATATGTGTATATACATAAACACATGATGAGTGTATGTTGTAGTAAGGACTTGATTAGAAGGCAGGTCCACTTCTTTTTCAACATCTCCAAATGTTGTCTCTCTTTGACTTAAATGCTTTACAATTTAGCTTGTACATCCCACTCCAATTTTACTACTGTTTCTTCATTTCTTTAGAGAAAAACTATTCGTAGATAAAATATGTTTTAGGGTTTCTGTAAAGACCTATGCATTTCCCTATGATCTCAGGAAAAATTTAAATAGGATATAAGAAACTAAACTATCTTTATCAAAATTAGTAATCCTGTGAAGTTATTATTAATGTATTTGCCATTATTTTCTGTTGAAAGGAATATTAAAGATAAAGCCCATCTGCATAGCTATAGTTATTCATTGCTATGCAGAAGATGCTCAGCTTTTTATTTTAATATATATGGATAAAATGAATAGTAGCTAATCCCAAATTCCTCAAACTTGAATAATTTCCGAAAGACACACATAAAACATGCTTAAAGGCTCACACTTATTTGATTTATTTCTGTCTATTTCTTTGAATGAAGAATCAATTCTTTAGAATGCAACACATTGAATATATTCTTTTTGAAAAGCATGACAAACACTATGCATATATTAAGCTTTATATATCCAAAAACACAGATGGAAATCATATTTAATTGGACAAAATATGTAATTTTGGATTCCTAACTGAAAAAAAAATAATAATAATCGGACTTGAGAAACCATGCAATTACAATTTTACCTGTTAGAAATCAAATACAGCCTTTTAACAATTAAAAAACTCTTCAAACACAAAAAGTCATTTTTGTTTTTTGGTTCTAGATTTTTAAAGAAACCTTTGGGTTGTATATGACCAGAACATATTTTTATCTCCACATTAAGCAGGATCCTAGACCAGTGCTAGGAACTTGTTTTCATCTGACCAAATTGCATAATAATTTGCACCACCTTGCCGTGCATGGTTGGACAAGTGAGGTTTAATATAGTATATATATGTAGATGTGATTATGTTTTTTTTTCCCCAACAACAATAATGCTGATAAAAGTTTTTACAACTATGTTTTTGTGCGTTGACATCCTTCAAAAGGCTATACAATAGTTATGAAGGAGTAACAATAATGCCTTTTAAGCAATTTAACAAAAATAAAATACATTATACCTTGCACGAGAATTGTAACAGGGGTCACACTACTCAGGGAATTCCCCCTGCAGGACTGTTTAATCACAGCATTTCTGTGTGAAACAACATAAAACTGAGCAAGTTAATTCCTAATTTCCGTATTTAATCTGTGGCTCTGCCTCCTCATCTCTCCTCTCTCTCTGGATCATTCCACATAGAGAAAATCTGTGGAAGTGTGTCAGCGGTCAGCATGATAAGTGCTACCTGAATAGTGCTGGCTGTAAGGGAAAAGCAAGAGAAAGGAAACGGGCTGCTTCCTATCACCAGTTCATTTAGCAAAGAGACCTTTTGAAATTTCCACCGTTGCTAGGTGCTATACAATTGCCCATCATCCTTTGCATGACAGGACCATACCATACCATACCAACTTTATTTATGAAGCACTTTATGCACCGGACAGGACCAAAGTGCTCTAGACAATCATAAAATACAATAAAATTGTAAAATAGAAAAAAAAAACGAGTGTAAGATACTTATTAGTATACAAACAGAATAAAAGAAAGTAAAACCTCTCAAATTGTGCCAAAAGCCAAGGAAAAAAGATGAGTCTTAAGAAGGGACTTACAGGTACGAGCTTAGCTCGACTTATAGAGATGAACAAAAATACATTATTTCATGATATGTACTCTGTGATGTAATGTACACTCCTTTATATGTTTTTATAACGTAGAGCTTTAGCTGTTTTCTAAATTCATGTAATTTTTGTCGTTTGTGGTTCTCTTTTTAGCAAGGCTGTACTCCAAATTTTACAAGCATGGTCTACCGCGTAAATGAGTCCCTTACTGTAGATTCAGCACAGCAGTCCTTTCCCTACTTCCAAATACATAAAATTGTAGCTCCTACCTCCTGTTCCTAGCTTCCTTCCCTTTACCTTTTGCTGGGTCAAAAGTAAGAACATTATCCAGAGTAGGAAAGGAACAGACAGGTAAATGACTGATGCCTGTCGCATTAGGACCAGAGCTTTCCAAAAAAGAATTTATAAAAACAAAATTGACACAAATGGTACAAAGGGTTGAAGCTGTCCATTATAAAACCCAAAACATAAGAAGGTGTGTATATTTGCATGCTTAGCACAAAGTACATGTGAAGAAATAATGCCTTTCTGTTAAACTCTGTCAGGTGGGCTGTGCCAATATGTCCTGATTTTGTGCAACCATACAGCTCCTAGTAGTGGCTAGGGACGTCCATGCTAACTGAATTGGCGATTGGAAGGATACTACTTTCTCTTCCTAGCTCCTCCTTTATTGCCAGCACTATTTGGACAGCTCTTAACATGGCAACCAGTGACGTACTTTCGCTGTGGCTTAAGCATCCTTACGGATTTAAGGGATTTTAATTGTGCCTCTATGTTTAAAGCATGTTGAACATTGTGGCTCCTCTGCCATTCAGTGTCATGTATGCTTATATCAGCTCCCTGCTTGTCCCTGCAGTAAAAATCCCTCCCTGCAGCTGAGTGCATATACAAAAAGTGGCTTCGATTGATCGAGTTGTAGTAATGCATTGCATTAGACTGCAAGTAACAGAGTGAGTAGCATGTGAAAAAAAACAATTTGTTAAAGTTGGACTACCAAAGTTACTTATGCTTTATTATGTAATGCCTTTGCTCTAAACACTCCTCTAGACCAACTGTGCACTTCTAGATTCAAATTGCTTCAGTTCTAACAGTAAGTGATGAGTGGAAACACAGTTTAGATGTATGCCTTGTAAAAAAGGTTTGCATAAAATCCTTAATCATAATATTGGTAACCATATCTCCAAATAACTTAACTCCATAGTATGTTAGAGAGCATGTTCCTATGAGACTGTTTACCATTTCTTTAAGTGACTGGTCAGAAAAGTCTTAATTATCCAACTATATAGAAGACAGAGACACTTCTAACACATGCACCCAAACATCAGTCAAAGCATTTTTATAGATAAGTGTCATGCAGCTCCCCCATCCAGCTTAGAAGATATGAGTTACCTGTATCTATTTTTTCAAGTTTGTTGCTGCTAAGGTTGAGTAGCTTGAGTTCTTTGGACAGCAGGAATTGTTTAGGCCTGAGATGCTTGATGATGTTATTGGACATGTCTATCCCCACTAGATCCAATGGCATTTCTGGGGGCATACGATTCAGACCTGAAAAGGAAAAAAAAAGACAAACGTTGAAGGAGAAAAGCTATGGATAAAAGAGTAAAAAGTCAAATGAAACTGCAACAAGATGCAAAGAAGAATTTACATTGATATTATGAATGGAACCAAAGCTTCCCGATGAAAGATTTACAGCTCTAAAGCAGATGCACAAAACGCATGAGGTTGGAACAGAGTCTGAACGTGGAGATGGAAACTCAATCAGTCTGGATCTTATATGTTTTCAAGATGTTTTGTGGGTTGTGTGTGACATTTTTATGTATTCAAGATGGAACATGTACTACATTGCTTTACTCGTCTTTTCTTTAACATCGCAGCATAACATGCTTACGTTTATCTTCGAAAGCTTTCTATGTAACAAATGTGGTAAATACTCTATATTACATCCATTTTAGAACGGTAAAATATATCTTTAAGAGGGTATTTGCAAAAAAAAATTGAACATGCTCTGATAATAAATGTCATTAGGTAAAACTAACAGCAGATGTGCATAATATAAGCCCAAAAATGACATTTTAATGGTGTATGCATTGGTTTTATGTCTCCTGCAGACATCAAGCTTTATTCACTTGTCAGGGGGAAAAGAAACATGAATAGAGTTATTACATGAAGTAACCTACTCTGCGCCAATAGAGATATGTTTAAAACAAAGTATGTGGCCAGAATAACTTTTTTTTCTTCATTTATCTCCAAAGCAAAGTGGTTGCAAATGAGATAAAGCATATAGTGGAATGCACATGCATTGTGCATTAACTCATTGTTAACCACCTGGGGTAAAAAAAGTGGTTGATATGGGATAGTTCAACACAAATTAGAGCATAACTTTAGTAGAAATTAAAATGGTGCATATTTATTTATATTGTGGGATGTGTGACATGTTTATTTATCTTGAATTATTGCTGTATTTTCATAGAAAGTCCTTTGATTTTAAGATTTTGACTTAGAGTTGCTCATTGGAACACAGATTGTACTTAAAATATAGTGTTTGTTCTGTGGGAAAGTGAATATGTGAAAAAAGGCTTCCTGAAGCATGATTCTGCCCACACTATTCTATTTTTGAAGACCATGGGATCATTTTGGATGAGCACTGCTTTAGGTCATCTTCTAATGCTGCAAAATGTGAAAAAGGTTCAACGGGTATGATTTCTTGTTCAGGTCTAGTTTGTGCTTTTATAGTTACATTTTGATCTACTTTTATTTGAAAAGAAATATTAGAATCTTTGCTGTATGATGTAATTTGTGTGGATTTCCATGGTGCATGAACTTACACTGAATTTATACTCTGCTAAAGGGAATACTTATGGACTTTTCAATGGAGCAGATGTTAGAGTATTCATCTATTCTTTATTACCACAGATGTTGCAGCCTGTTATCTAAAACCCAGGTTGCAATCAGTCTCTTCTTGTTTAAAGGGGAAGAATCACATACACAAAGCAGTCAACCATATCTTTAGCACGAGGAACCCCGCAGTCAGGAAATTTACTTGTTATATTTCACTGATGCTGATAAATGTTCTGCAGGCAGACATATGGAAAAGGATGGGAACATACTTTGAAGACTGTGGTTTCATGTTGCAAGTTATCAGTCCAGCTCAGAGAGAATACTTCCCCTTAGAGATCCAATGAGAATCCCAGCTTCCCTTTAGGTGAACATGTTTCCCGAGCTTTGTCTTGACTAAAAAAAACAACAAAAAAACTTGGCATTCAGTTCCAACCTTCATTCCCAGGCTCTTTTCACAGACTTTAACCTTGAGCCAAAATCTACATTTTTCTCTCTCACGCTGATACATCTGTGATCCTGTGGGTTCCGGAATTATCTTCAACATGCAGCATTAAAAGAGAGAACAAATCTAAAGTTTTATCTTGCAATACTTACAACTATCTAACTCCTAATCTATAATCCACCAGATGTTTTGGTTTAAAAGTGTTAAGCTCAACATTTTCTACATCTGTTACAATCATCCCCCATGCAAGTCAAATTTGATACTGAATAACCACATGACAGGAGAAGAGAGATAACATGTCAGGAGAATTAAAAATGTTAGTCATTCATTGCCAGGCCTGGACTCTGCATTTGCCAAATCTGTTAAAATCATTACTCAGCAATGCATCTGCTCCATTTCTTTCTTTTTTTTTCCAAAAAAGAAAAAAAGGGTCTTCTTGTTTTAAAAAAGTCAGCTTTTTTCAATGAAAGTAATTGTTTGAGAACGAAAAAACTAATATGTACATTTGGTTTGTTTAATTTTAATTTCAAGAATACTTTTTCAATGTAAGCACTTCCTTCTTCCACATCCTTCTAAGCATTTCCTACAAAGAATACCCTTAAACATGGAATAATTTTGCACTGCAAGAAAGTAAAAACATGTATTATTAAAACTTGTTAATAAAAGAAAAAGGATGAAAATAATCTAAACATAAATCTCTCCTATCCCAGATAAAGATAGCATCCCCAAAGAAAGATTTTTCACCGCAGAGGGCATAGCGTGTGTCTTTTCTTATGTTAAATGTTGTTTGTGTTAGAAATCCAGTTTGTGTGGGTTGTTTGTGTGTTTTTCTCTCTCCACCACCAGGTGGTGCCCTGTTCCTCGTTGGGCCTCCCTGCACACCTGGGGCTCATTGGATCATTACTGGAGGAGTACTTGAGCAGTGGGCTCTCACTATCTCGACACTAGAGTGTTTGCCAGTTTTGGGTACTCTAGCCAAGCTGAGATTAGCAGAGTCTAACCTAAGCTTTGTTTTTCTGAGTTTGATCTAGTTTTTGTCTTTACTCTTCGGCAGGAAGCCTTCCTGAGTAACTGGATACTTGGACCTTCTCCCCCTGGAAAGAATAACTGAGTACACACTGAGCAGGGGAAAACCTTCACATGATCCGTTCAAGTCCTCTTCGGAAATCCAAGTGACAGTCCGCTCCTTTACTCCTCTGGGTCCAACGCTTGTCTATCTGTTCGCCCTCCAACGAGTTCCCTCTTCTCTATATTAACCCCCACAAGCAGGATCCCAGGAATGACAAGAGCCCCCTTAAAACGTGAGTCCCTCTCCAGTAATATTCAAGCCTCAGTCAAATTTCCTACGGTCCCTGAACTGATCACTGTGATCTCCCCTTCAGACTGTCTAGTTCCGGTGTCATGCCAAGGTAGTTATCCCTGCGAAAATTTGTATCCCCTCGTCGGGAGCGCGCACGGAGTAGGAAGAACAACCCGAGTTAACTCTGCCTCAATTCCAACGTGCAGAACTTGAAATTTGAAAGGTTTTACGTGAATGAAAGTTGAGCTTTACTGTTTTATTCTTTTCTTCACATGTTATAGCAGAATATCGCCAGTGATATTGATTTAAAACTAATAATAAAACACAAATGTTTGCTTGAAAGCTGGTCGCTGACAGCGGTGTCTACTCCTCCCTCTGAAAGCAAACAGATCCTTGTTCTTTTCCATACGTTCCTTAAAAAAAAATCTCTCATTGTTTCACAGTATCCAAATGTTCTCATCCCATTGAAAACTGTTGTAAACCATATACTTGTAATAAAAATGAAATAGAAAATGGAGTGCACGTGTAATCATTAAGAAGGAAAATAATTTTTTCCTGGTTGAAATTTAGTACTTAAATCTATATTTGTGTTTATAGTAACGTACAATTTATCTATGTTGTACTATCCTTAATAAACAGTTTGTCTTCTAACATCAGCCGTTTTATTTCATCCCATATTGCCAGAACTGGCAATATGGGATGAAATAAAACCTGCTGTAATCTGTTCCCCCTGTCTAAATCAGACAAAAAAGGTCCCAGCTTTTTCATTTTTGGCTTATAAGCATCTTTTATGATGACAACTAATCCCTGAAACTTTGGAGTTTATTGACCTTTATTTCTTAAAGTTACAAGGGGGAACAAATTATGGCAGGCCTCCTGCCGTAATCTGTTCCCCCTGTCTAAATCAGGCAAAAAGGGTCCCAGCTTTTTCATTTTTGGCTTATAAGCATCTTTTATGATGACACCGAACCCCAGAAACTTTGGAGTTGATTGACTTTTATTTCTTAAAGTTACAAGGGGGAACAAATTATGGCAGGCCACCTGCCGTAATCTGTTCCCCCTGTCTAAATCAGGCAAAAAGGGTCCCAGCTTTTTCATACTTTGCTTATAAACATCTTTTATGATGACAACTAACCCCAGAAACTTTGGAGTTGATTGACCTTTAATTCTTAAAGTTACAAGGGGGAACAAATTATGGCAGGCCACCTGCCGTAATCTGTTCCCCCTGTCTAAATCAGGCAAAAAGGGTCCCAGCCTTTTCATTTTTGGCTTATAAGCATCTTTTATGATGACAACTAACCCCTGAAACTTTGGAGTTGATTGACCTTTATTTCTTAAAGTTACAAGGGGGAACAAATTATGGCAGGCCACCTGCCGTAATCTGTTCCCCCTGTCTAAATCAGGCAAAAAGGGTCCCAGCTTTTTCATTTTTGGCTTATAAGCATCTTTTATGATGACAACTAACCCCTGAAACTTTGGAGTTGATTGACCTTTATTTCTTAAAGTTACAAGGGGGAACAAATTATGGCAGGCCACCTGCCGTAATCTGTTCCCCCTGTCTAAATCAGGCAAAAAGGGTCCCAGCTTTTTCATACTTTGCTTATAAACATCTTTTATGATGACAACTAACCCCAGAAACTTTGAAGTTGATTGACCTTTAATTCTTAAAGTTACAAGGGGGAACAAATTATGGCAGGCCACCTGCCGTAATCTGTTCCCCCTGTCTAAATCAGGCAAAAAGGGTCCCAGCCTTTTCATTTTTGGCTTATAAGCATCTTTTATGATGACAACTAACCCCTGAAACTTTGGAGTTGATTGACCTTTATTTCTTAAAGTTACAAGGGGGAACAAATTATGGCAGGCCACCTGCCGTAATCTGTTCCCCCTGTCTAAATCAGGCAAAAAGGGTCCCAGCTTTTTCATTTTTGGCTTATAAGCATCTTTTATGATGACAACTAACCCCTGAAACTTTGGAGTTGATTGACCTTTATTTCTTAAAGTTACAAGGGGGAACAAATTATGGCAGGCCACCTGCCGTAATCTGTTCCCCCTGTCTAAATCAGGCAAAAAGGGTCCCAGCTTTTTCATTTTTGGCTTATAAGCATCTTTTATGATGACAACTAACCCCTGAAACTTTGGAGTTGATTGACCTTTATTTCTTAAAGTTACAAGGGGGAACAAATTATGGCAGGCCACCTGCCGTAATCTGTTCCCCCTGTCTAAATCAGGCAAAAAGGGTCCCAGCTTTTTCATTTTTGGCTTATAAGCATCTTTTATGATGACAACTAACCCCTGAAACTTTGGAGTTGATTGACCTTTATTTCTTAAAGTTACAAGGGGGAACAAATTATGGCAGGCCACCTGCCGTAATCTGTTCCCCCTGTCTAAATCAGGCAAAAAGGGTCCCAGCTTTTTCATACTTTGCTTATAAACATCTTTTATGATGACAACTAACCCCAGAAACTTTGGAGTTGATTGACCTTTATTTCTTAAAGTTACAAGGGGGAACAAATTATGGCAGGCCACCTACCGTAATCTGTTCCCCCTGTCTAAATCAGGCAAAAAGGGTCCCAGCTTTTTCATTTTTGGCTTATAAGCATCTTTTATGATGACAACTAACCCCTGAAACTTTGGAGTTGATTGACCTTTATTTCTTAAAGTTACAAGGGGGAACAAATTATGGCAGGCCACCTGCCGTAATCTGTTCCCCCTGTCTAAATCAGGCAAAAAGGGTCCCAGCTTTTTCATTTTTGCCTTATAAGCATCTTTTATGATGACAACTAACCCCTGAAACTTTGGAGTTGATTGACCTTTATTTCTTAAAGTTACAAGGGGGAACAAATTATGGCAGGCCACCTGCCGTAATCTGTTCCCCCTGTCTAAATCAGGCAAAAAGGGTCCCAGCTTTTTCATTTTTGGCTTATAAGCATCTTTTATGATGACAACTAACCCCTGAAACTTTGGAGTTGATTGACCTTTATTTCTTAAAGTTACAAGGGGGAACAAATTATGGCAGGCCACCTGCCGTAATCTGTTCCCCCTGTCTAAATCAGGCAAAAAAGGTCCCAGCTTTTTCATTTTTGGCTTATAAGCATCTTTTATGATGACAACTAACCCCTGAAACTTTGGAGTTGATTGACCTTTATTTCTTAAAGTTACAAGGGGGAACAAATTATGGCAGGCCACCTGCCGTAATCTGTTCCCCCTGTCTAAATCAGGCAAAAAGGGTCCCAGCTTTTTCATTTTTGCCTTATAAGCATCTTTTATGATGACAACTAACCCCTGAAACTTTGGAGTTGATTGACCTTTATTTCTTAAAGTTACAAGGGGGAACAAATTATGGCAGGCCACCTGCCGTAATCTGTTCCCCCTGTCTAAATCAGGCAAAAAGGGTCCCAGCTTTTTCATTTTTGGCTTATAAGCATCTTTTATGATGACAACTAACCCCTGAAACTTTGGAGTTGATTGACCTTTATTTCTTAAAGTTACAAGGGGGAACAAATTATGGCAGGCCACCTGCCGTAATCTGTTCCCCCTGTCTAAATCAGGCAAAAAGGGTCCCAGCTTTTTCATACTTTGCTTATAAACATCTTTTATGATGACAACTAACCCCAGAAACTTTGGAGTTGATTGACCTTTATTTCTTAAAGTTACAAGGGGGAACAAATTATGGCAGGCCACCTACCGTAATCTGTTCCCCCTGTCTAAATCAGGCAAAAAGGGTCCCAGCTTTTTCATTTTTGGCTTATAAGCATCTTTTATGATGACAACTAACCCCTGAAACTTTGGAGTTGATTGACCTTTATTTCTTAAAGTTACAAGGGGGAACAAATTATGGCAGGCCACCTGCCGTAATCTGTTCCCCCTGTCTAAATCAGGCAAAAAGGGTCCCAGCTTTTTCATTTTTGCCTTATAAGCATCTTTTATGATGACAACTAACCCCTGAAACTTTGGAGTTGATTGACCTTTATTTCTTAAAGTTACAAGGGGGAACAAATTATGGCAGGCCACCTGCCGTAATCTGTTCCCCCTGTCTAAATCAGGCAAAAAGGGTCCCAGCTTTTTCATTTTTGGCTTATAAGCATCTTTTATGATGACAACTAACCCCTGAAACTTTGGAGTTGATTGACCTTTATTTCTTAAAGTTACAAGGGGGAACAAATTATGGCAGGCCACCTGCCGTAATCTGTTCCCCCTGTCTAAATCAGGCAAAAAAGGTCCCAGCTTTTTCATTTTTGGCTTATAAGCATCTTTTATGATGACAACTAACCCCTGAAACTTTGGAGTTGATTGACCTTTATTTCTTAAAGTTACAAGGGGGAACAAATTATGGCAGGCCACCTGCCGTAATCTGTTCCCCCTGTCTAAATCAGGCAAAAAGGGTCCCAGCTTTTTCATTTTTGCCTTATAAGCATCTTTTATGATGACAACTAACCCCTGAAACTTTGGAGTTGATTGACCTTTATTTCTTAAAGTTACAAGGGGGAACAAATTATGGCAGGCCACCTGCCGTAATCTGTTCCCCCTGTCTAAATCAGGCAAAAAGGGTCCCAGCTTTTTCATTTTTGGCTTATAAGCATCTTTTATGATGACAACTAACCCCTGAAACTTTGGAGTTGATTGACCTTTATTTCTTAAAGTTACAAGGGGGAACAAATTATGGCAGGCCACCTGCCGTAATCTGTTCCCCCTGTCTAAATCAGGCAAAAAGGGTCCCAGCTTTTTCATACTTTGCTTATAAACATCTTTTATGATGACAACTAACCCCAGAAACTTTGGAGTTGATTGACCTTTATTTCTTAAAGTTACAAGGGGGAACAAATTATGGCAGGCCACCTGCCGTAATCTGTTCCCCCTGTCTAAATCAGGCAAAAAGGGTCCCAGCTTTTTCATTTTTGGCTTATAAGCATCTTTTATGATGACAACTAATCCCTGAAACTTTGGAGTTGATTGACCTTTATTTCTTAAAGTTACAAGGGGGAACAAATTATGGCAGGCCACCTGCCGTAATCTGTTCCCCCTGTCTAAATCAGGCAAAAAAGGTCCCAGCTTTTTCATTTTTGGCTTATAAGCATCTTTTATGATGACAACTAACCCCTGAAACTTTGGAGTTGATTGACCTTTATTTCTTAAAGTTACAAGGGGGAACAAATTATGGCAGGCCACCTGCCGTAATCTGTTCCCCCTGTCTAAATCAGGCAAAAAGGGTCCCAGCTTTTTCATTTTTGGCTTATAAGCATCTTTTATGATGACAACTAACCCCTGAATCTTTGGAGTTGATTGACCTTTATCTCTTAAAGTTACAAGGGGGAACAAATTATGGCAGGCCACCTGCCGTAATCTGTTCCCCCTGTCTAAATCAGGCAAAAAGGGTCCCAGCTTTTTCATTTTTGGCTTATAAGCATCTTTTATGATGACAACTAACCCCTGAAACTTTGGAGTTGATTGACCTTTATTTCTTAAAGTTACAAGGGAGAACAAATTATGGCAGGCCACCTGCCGTAATCTGTTCCCCCTGTCTAAATCAGGCATAAAGGGTCCCAGCTTTTTCATTTTTGGCTTATAAGCATCTTTTATGATGACAACTAACCCCTGAAACTTTGGAGTTGATTGACCTTTATTTCTTAAAGTTACAAGGGGGAACAAATTATAGCAGGCCACCTGCCGTAATCTGTTCCCCCTGTCTAAATCAGGCAAATCAGATATCATTTTCAATATATATATTTTAATGTATTTCATCCAGTTTGACTTCAGACGTCATGCAATAGAAATGTATCTAAATGTCTAAAAACTCAACCTGCACAGAAATAACGGAGAAATCAAAATTAATTATATCAAGTAGTTTTAGTAATAATAAAGTGTGTGGGTCCAAAAGACCAGCAATATAAACTTAGGATCCAAACACTACACAAACGCACCATGACCTCCTCATGACCCCGAAATACGAAAAGTCAGAAATACATCAGCGTAGAAAGGAATATCCATACCTTTATCTGCTCAAAACAGAAACCGCTCAAATTACTTTATTACGTCTTAGTAATACTGAAAAAAGTGCATTAATGGATAAAGAGGAATACAAACGCGTGGTAGCCTATAAATTAAAAGGGGAATATCCACCTTCTTTTACCAAGAAAGAAAAATTTCTTCTTCGAAGGCAAGCGTCACTGTACGACATTGAAGGTAAGCTATAAAAGTTTTCACTACCTGTGTTACAAAAATAATAAGAAAACAAATAACAATTTTTACGCATTGAGAGACGTGGTGATTATTTTCCACCTTACGCTTCTAGGGAAGCATTGGAGAAATAACTCATTAGTCCGTATCTTAATTAATTTAACTCTTTTCGCAAAGAAGGTGAGGGGCTGCATAAATGGCATCTACAAAAAGTGTTTTCTATTCATATAAGGTTATAATAAATATAAGACATTGTATGTAATGTATTGTTTTATTTTGTCTTTAGGGGGCCAGCTGGTGTACTGGCGTCACAAAGGCACGGCTAGGTCCGTCAAAACCAAGGTGGTGTGTGGGACAGAAGAGGCAAACTTGATTTTCACAGATTTTCATGCCAGCCCCACTGGAGCGCATTGTGGACAAAGAAAAACTGTCGAAGCCATTTCTAAGCGGTTCTACTGGCCTGGGATGTCAGTAGATATCATTAAATGGGTGGGTAAAAATAAGAGACCCATTTCATAAAATTACAACAATTAAACTCTGATTTGTTTTAATGTGCAGAATGCATGACACTGTTTTCTTATAAATTCAAAATTTGAAAGGGTTGCTTATTAACTTAATTTTTTGAATTTTCCTCCAATTTAGGTTTCCGAGTGCACAGCTTGTCAGACACATGCAAATACAATAAAAAAACCTTCTGAAATCATTCCAATAAAGGTGAGTCATTTTACCTGAGATCTCAATAATCTCCAGGAAAAAATTTACATATGATTATGTGTAGTCCAATTGATTACTGCAACACCTTGCAATGTTAATGTTTTCTTTTTTGTCTGGCTTTCTTTGTCCTCCTATTCTCTTGTAAGTGTTGTGCAATGATGTACATCTGCAACGTTCTTCCTTTGCAGAGTAACCATTTAAGTTCACTTTCACAAAAAAAAAACAACAACAAATTGTTGATAATTGTATTTAATATTAATTTAATTATGCTGAACCCATTATTTCTGTCATAATTATTTCGCATCTCCTTGTTTTTAAGGTTTCTCAACCGTTTGAACTAGTTGGGATGGATCTGATTGGAAAATTAACAGAAACCAAAAACGGAAATCAATATCTCTGCGTCTTCATTGATTACTTCACCAAATGGCCACAGGCTTACCCGTTGAAGACAAAATCTGCCATTGAAGTGACCACCTGTTTAATCAAATTTGTGTATCAGTTTGAATGTCCAAAACGGATTCTCACTGACCAGGGAAGAGAATTTGTCAATTCGGTAAGTACCTCAGATGACATTATTCCTGGACGCTGACTTATACCATTTCTATTAATTAAATTTTTGGCAAAGTCATGGAAACAATTTCCCAATGGTATTGCACTGGAAAAAAAATCAGAATTTCATCTAAGATTGTTCTTTTTCATGATGTAAGTTTTTGGTTAATGGCTGGACTTTACATGTGAAACAAACTCTTGGCGTACAAAAGTAGCATATATACCAGAGTTCTGATAATTCCAACTATGTCATTATGTTTCTCCACTGTTCAGTTTATACAATAGAATACAGATCATTACTGTGGGAATGATGACCTCTTTATATTTAATTTATTAACCCCTGTGTATGGTTTCCTTCATATTGAAATGTACTACACTCAAGTTGTTTAATTTGTTTGTGCAGCTGAACAAAAACATCTGTGAAATGCTACACATTCAAAGAAGCCTGTGTTCACCATACCATCCACAAACAAATGGCTTGGTGGAGCGGATGAACGGCACAATTCAGAGGTAACAATTAATATTTATTCCCCTAACACTATGAATGTTACAGCTATTAATACAAATGGATAAAGACATATACATTAGAATTTCACAACAGCATAATCAAACAATCAACCCCTGTGCATGTGGGTACAAACATTTATTGTACCACTGCTTTCCTCAGCAGAAAAGACATAATATTAAACTTAATTTGGGCCTAGAGACCATGAACTACTAATGCAGCTTTCAGCTCATGGGCTCAAGGCCATGATTTCAATTGACCTAAAAACATGCATGTTTTTTGTTTATCATTGCCATTATGTAGGCATTGTTTGTATATAAAGATTCTTTGTTTTTATTGTTCATTAGTCCTTTACATTCATTTTGTTCTCTAAGTTATTTATCTTGAGCGGCAACAACCTGTTTTTGTTGTGTTGGCAACAGTTTAAGGTGGTCAGAACATCATACTGGTGAAAGTTTTTTAAATGAAACGTCCCAAAATTCAAACAAGCCATGACTACACAGGGCTTATATTGTGTATGTAGAATTCTAAAGAATTCTAATGCAAAAAAATTGAAGACTGCATTGTAATGTTTAGTCATCCTGGTAGCAAACTCATAATACAGATCAACATTGTCTTTGTTCCTGGTGCTTCTCCTGTTCTGGTAAAAAAAAACATATGCCCAACCCCGATTAATGATGATCCTACACCACTTCATATACTTAAAGGAAATAGACCCTCGAACAATAAATAAATGAGATAAAGAAACCACCCAAAAACTAAAATTATTCACCTAGAAATAAAGTGAGTTAATGACCTCAAAATAATCTGGTATGGTTATTGTGGGTAAGAAGGGGGGCTTTGATGAACCCATTCTTTCCATCATTTCAACATCCACAACACACAATATATGTCTTCTTCTTTTTCAAATGTTGTCACTTTTGCTTCTCCATAAAACTAGGTTGTCTTTTATTCAACGTCTTCACTACATGACCAAATAGATCATGCAGATTAATGTTTGTGTTTCTTCATGCTGTCAGAGCCCTCTCTCTGTAAAGTTGTAGGGGACAATCCGGACACCTGGGATGAGTATATTGATGCCATCATGTTTGGAATTAGAACAAAAAAACAGATGACCACCAAATACTCTCCTTTCTTCATGATGTTTGGCAGAGAGGCTCGTTACCCATCGCAAATTCCAGAGCAGTTAATGGTTGGTATAAGTTCTACCAGTTACAAAAACCATCATAATTACAAATAATGCTCTTTATTAAACTCAGTTTTACTTAAGAGCTATCAAGGAATTGACTTTAATTTTATCAATTTAGAAGTTTTCTGTCTGTAATATGTTCTTTTATAAAAAATTACAGTTGTCAGATTTGTTACAGCAAATTTGTTTCGTTGAATAGGTGGACAGCAGTGTGGAAAATCTTGTCGGACAAGAAGAGGTGGCACTTGACATTGAAAAACATGAACAGCTAATGGAAGTCATTCGGAACAATGTCAGCAAAGCACAAGACAAGATGAAGAAAAGGATGAAAAGCAGAACAAGCGCTGAAACCCTTAAAGTTGGTGACAGCGTCTTGAGAGCCAACATAAGAAGCCAACAAAGAAAAGGAGGGAAGCTTGAGGCCAACTATCTAGGACCATTCATTGTAATATCAATCCAGGACAAAAGCGCAGACATTAAGGATTCAAATGGTGTCATATTCGAAAAAGTAAATGTAGATCATCTTAAACTGGTCAAAATCCCAACAGCAAGAGTGCCACACTGGGGTTTAAAAAAAAGAGACAAAGTGCTACTCCCCCTGCTTCTCTGGCCAGTGCTTCTCCACCACATGCATCTTCTCCTGCCTCTGCATCCCCTCCACCGCTTTCATTTGCTGCCACTGCTGCACCTGCACCATCCCCATCTCCTCCACCATCCCCATTTCCTCCACCATCCCCATTTGCTGACACTGCTGCACCATCCCCATTTCCTCCACCATCCCCATTTGCTGACACTGCTGCACCATCCCCATCTCCTCCACCATCCCCATTTCCTCCACCATCCCCATTTGCTGACACTGCTGCACCATCCCCATCTCCTCCACCATCCCCATCTCCTCCACCATCCCCATTTGCTGCCACTGCTGCACCATCCCCATCTCCTCCACCATCCCCATTTGCTGCCACTGCTGCACCATCCCCATCTCCTCCACCATCCCCATTTGCTGCCACTGCTGCACCATCCCCATCTCCTCCACCATCCCCATTTGCTGCCACTGCTGCACCATCCCCATCTCCTCCACCATCCCCATTTGCTGCCACTGCTGCACCATCCCCATCTCCTCCACCATCCCCATTTGCTGCCACTGCTGCACCATCCCCATCTCCTCCACCATCACCATTTGCTGCCACTGCTGCACCATCCCCATCTCCTCCACCATCACCATCTCTTCAACCATCCCCATCTCATCCACCATCCTCATCTCCTTCACCCCCTGCATCCCCTCCACCACCCTCATTTGCTGCCATTGCTGCAACTGCACCATCCCTTTCTCCTCCACCATCCCCTTTCCTGCCCCCCCTGCATCTCCTCCACTACCCTCAGCTGCTGCCACCGCTGCTCCTCCACCATCCCCTTCTCCTCTACCCCATGCATCTCCTCTACCATGTTCAGCTGCTGCCAACGATTCTCCTTCAAAATCTGAGTCTTTTCCAAAGTACAGCAAAGCAGATGCAGAAAAATGTATGAAGAAAAACTTCTGTTATTCTGGGAATATATTCGTTGTAGTCTGTCTTTAACTCTTTGGTGTAATTTAAATAATAATAGTTATATTTTTGAACAAATGTAAATGAAAATTTACAGCTAATGTTTAAATTTTAGTTTTCTATGTAGATGCATAGGTAACACTTTCTTTTACAGTACATCAAAAAGCATGTAATAACAGGTTAGTCACACTATATTACTAGGTAACAATAAAAACTTTATCTGGTAATTACCCCAAATTAATGTATATAATATCAAAGTAATTGCCTGAATGTTTCATTGCTATGTAACAATGAAGACTTTTGCTGGGTAATTACCATAAGGTTGTAGTTAACATAATGTTTCTATTATTGCCCAACACCTACCAATGGCTTGCAAAGTAAGTTTTAACCTATGATCAGGTAAATAAAGCATTATATAACTCAACTGAAGTTACATATAAATAAGATAGGTAAGAAAATTGGCATGCCGTATTCTAGGTATCATTTTCTGTTATATGTCAAGTAATAAACTGCATATAACTGGATAAAAACACATTCATTTATTTTTGTTAGGGAAATGAATGCGTTAGCTGGTAATAACGGATTGACATTTAAGAAGTCTGACTTCACCTTGTCTGCCTAGAACTTAAAGCACAGCACAAAATTATGCATAAAGTTTATAGTGTAATTTGCTATGCTATTACCATGTTATTAAATGGTTAGACAGAATGGTAGATGTACTGTAAAACGAAGCGTTACTGACATATATCAGGGGAACTAAATCCTTTGCACCTTAACTGATTAGATCTATTGAAGTCACAATGGGAAGTGTAACAGATTAGTTATAAATGTATAACTGTTCATGTATAACGATCTTAATGTGTCACCATTTCTCTTTTATCCAGATGTACTTGAGGCATGGGGTGGAAAAACATGCAACGTGTTGCTCTCAAAGATCAGTGCCTATAAGCTCTTTTACTGGGACATAAAGCAACTTGGTCCAGACATGGAGTTGGAAAGCGAGGTATTGCAAAATGGAAAGTTTAATTACAAACTTAAAAAAACATATGTTTTTTTAATTCTGTGAATGGCTGACTAATGTGCTTTTTTATTTATGAACAGTCAATCAACGCTTATCTTCACCTCCTTATAAACGACTACAATTGTGCAGAAACTACAAAATCAACTTTCATTGACACGTTTGCAATGACATCCATATGGAATGGGAAGATTCCGCGACTCAAGGTTTGTGTAGTAATAGAGAAAATTGTGTAAAATCTCATAATCAACTTTTCAAAACATGTAGATGATGTGAAGAAAAACTGTTATTGCTAAAGCTGGAACCTTGTCCTCAGAGAATCATTGTCTTTCATGTAAATGCTTCAACGGTGACAGTGAATTACTTGAATGTGTTGAACACATTATATAATGTCAAAAATATTTGG